>JAWNNI010000242.1:12347500-13662500 GCA_035043065.1 Hirtodrosophila confusa | reverse complement strand
TATTTTGAATTCATGTTTGTTTTTTTGTTTTTATGTTTTGGTTTTATTAGGTTTTACAGTTTGTCTGGTTTTGTTTTTCTTTCTTTTTGTATTCTTTCATTATAATAATATGTATTAGGAATTAAGTGACCTACAAATAAATGGTAATAAAAAAGATGAAAAAAGAAAATCAAAAAACACACAAATTAAATGGTCAATAAAACGCAAAATATTTAATTATTTGTAATACTTAATGTGTAGGTATCTCAAGGTAAGGGGCGTGGGGTTATGGGCGGGGTCGCTCTCTAGGGCTGGAGCAGAGATCGTGAAGAGAGTTCTGATTTCCAGATATGTATATATACATACATATATATATACTCGTACATACTAATATGTAGCAGAACCACGCACTCTTTAATAAGTACTGACAATTACGATCTTAACTTTGTGATCTTAACTCGATCATTGCAGCGTTTCAATTCCGCAATTCCCCGGCTGGGGAACGAAACGAACTAAAATGCTTGCCAGTGCTTCACCATTGTGTAAGTGTTAAAAAGGTAGTAGGTTGTAGAAAAAGGTAGTAGCAATGTGTAGTCAATTATTTAAGTCCAAAAATTACGCATTAAATTAATATTGAAAAAGAAAAGTATGTAAGGAAAACAAGAGAGAGCGAGAGAGTGTGTGTATGTTAAAGAAAGAATGTGGATAAAGGATAAAGGATAAAAACGACATGCCGAGTTTTGCTATTTCTATGGGTAGTTCCAGAAAATCATTTCTGTAATCATTTTTTAAGCTAGCAAACAAGAATATTACAAACTTTAGCAATCACCCTACGATTAGGTACAGTTTTAGTTGTAGTATTTTTTTTTTTTTGTATTTAAGGTTGTTTTTTTTTGTTTTGCCTACCTGTTAACAAATTTTGTTGTCTGAGTTAGCTAAAGAAATGAAAAAACGCAACGTAACGGAATGAAACAAAAGCGGAAACGGAAACAAATAAAGAAACGAAGCGTTGTGTTTAGCAACCACACACACACACACACACATACAGACCACACACCACGCATACGCACAACACACATACACCCTCACACACACACCCACGCACACACTCGCACAGCAGACGGCAGACAGCAGACAGCAGCAGGCGGTGGCCACGGGGCGTTGGGGGGGCGGGTGGGGTCTCCTAACTGTACTAAATTCAGCTGGGGGCATACCTCGTCAGCGTGGAGTCGCCATTGGCGCGCAGTCGCTTGCCAGAGGCACAATCGACAACATTTTGAAACCAGTTGGGCACATCGACTTTGGTTTGCTCGTAGATCTTGATGAATGGCTGGGCGAGTAGCTCCGGATATTTGGGCCGATCCTGATGGTTCTTTGTGAGGCTGCAATACCAGAGAGTTAGGCCATTAGCAAACGCAATATACATATGCATCGAATTATTGTTTCAGACGTCATGTTTACCACTTGATGACAAAGTCACGGAACTGGTGACTAAAATTGTAGCCCTCGCCAATTGGCAGACAGGGCGGCTCCGAGTCCAGCACCTTGGTAAGCACCTCAAAGTCCGTGTTGCAGCCCTCGTAGGGTGAACGCGCCGTGGCTAGCTCCACCAGCGTTATGCCCAGCGACCAGACATCGGCTCGTATATCGTACTTTGGTTTCTTCGGATCAATGCGTTCCGGCTGCAACAACAAGAGAGCGTTACATATTTGTACAGTTGAATAAAGAAATAGAAAGCTACACTGAATTTTCGATACCGATAGTTGAAACTATCGATATATTTCGTTACTTCTGATAAATGGCATGTGTTTTCAAGAGTGATCATTGCAATATAAATCACATAAAAGAAGATATAACAATAAGCATTGGTAGAACCGGTTAACCACCGTGTGGTAGACCCAGTAGGTCCTTACTGGACGTCTTTAGGAGATTCGCGACCTTGACGCTCTATAATCTGAGGGTATATACCAACTTGTATACCAAGTTTGGGTCCGTTCATACGGACTAGAGTCTCTTATCAAGAAATAACTCACCGCCATGTACGCTGCACAGCCCGCGGAACGTGTATTTGCCTTGGAGTCCACCAATCGTCCGCTAATGCCAAAATCGCAAAGTTTTATATTGCCTCGTTCATCGATCAAAATGTTTGAGGGTTTCACATCGCGATGGATGACGCCGTGTTTGTCCTTCAAGTAGGACAACGCATTCACCGTCTGTAAGGTAAGAAAAAAGAGAGTTAGCGTACACATTTGCTTAATAAATTTGCCTAATAAAGACATTAAAGTTAAGCTCGGATTGCAATATGATGGTTAATTTGGTTAGTTAAGTTGGCAAATAAATAATTCATATTTAAGAATTTGAGTTTAGTTCGCTTAAGTACTTAGGTGGTTGGCAAGGATCTTTTTATAATTATTAACCAGTTAATCCAAACAAGTCGTGAACGCTCCTAATGAATTTTGGCTTGAGTGATCTTCAATCATATGAAAAATCATCAAAAAATGGTTTTGTATAACTTTTGTAGAGGCAACTATGTTTCCATAGTTATTTCCGAAGATTGTACAGCTAAATCTTCAAATCTTTATAAGCATTAATATAGCTTTCTATGAGAATAATTGTATTCAGAGATGAAGATGCCAGCCTTTACTTACCGCGACAGTGACCTTGCCCAGTATGGGTTCCGGCACAGGCTTCTTGGACAATTTGAGTAGCTTGTCAAAGCACATGGACATGAGCTCCATGCATATCCAGACATCCGGATCGCGTACAAAGCAACCCAAACACTTGACAATATATTTGCAGTCATGCGACTTGAGCACCACATCCAGATCCATCAGAATGCGCTTATTCTCCTCGGCATTGCCGGTGCGACGCATCTGTTTGACGGCAATCACCGTTTTGCTGGACAAATGCTGCATTTTGACCACATTGCCGCTGGTGCCATTGCCCAGATCCCCCAAATGCTGCAGATCATGGATATCGGTCGGATACTGTCGACCATTGATGTTCAGTTTGCCCGTTTGCCCCATGATCATCTTCAGCTTCTTATCCGTTTCCGTCTCCGAGGGATGCGCTTGTGTTGGCAGTGGCAGCATCATTCGGCGTGTCCGAATGGACCCAGATTCAGCTATATTCCAGGACAGAGAAGAGAGAGATTGCGCTTTATAGAGACCGTACACAATGAATGTAAGTAGCTTGATAAGCTAACAGTTTCAGCAATGTGCAAATAATAATAAATAATACTATTGCCACTCAGCAATTTGTTTTGCTTTATAATGATCGCTGTTTAAACAAAGCACTCGAAAGCTTCTACTTATAATATCGAGTATATATGTCCATGTTCAATGCATGTAATGTATTTATCTAAATATAGGGGTCCGCCATTCAAATTTCCCAACTTTAAAGTGGAATAGGACAACAAGTTGCTGAACACAGATGCCGCTTAATGCCAAAAACGAGACATTCCCATTAGTAGACTCTATCAAAAATCCGACATCTTTATTGGTAGCTGACAAACAATCGAATATACTATCGATAGAATCGATATCAAAGTGCGAACATCCCTATCCCTAAAGCTGGCAAACAATCGATGACACTTTCGATAGAATCTATGACGCTATCGGTAGAATCTATATCAAAGTGCGAACATCCTTATTCGTTTACCTTTATTAAAGCTGACAAACAATCGATGACACTATCGATAGAATCGATTTCAAAGCGGTAGACCCTTTATAAAAGCATTTATTTATCGATCCAAAATAGATTGAACTCAAACTTGTTTGTTGGTTGTGAAAAAACACATTCCTGTATGTAAACGTAATGTTATTTCCCTTCCTTTGTAGATGCTATCGGTAGTTTGCGATAGTTGAAACATTTACTTACTAATAAGGGAAACAGATAGTTGGGGAGGAGAATTACGTACAAGGAAATGAAATTCAAGTTCGGTTTATATACGACTATACAGAAGGGGAGGAGTGTATCTTACAAATCCACAAATAAACGGCAGAAGTGTGTCAAATATTAAAGGTACAGAGTTAAGTTGGCTGCGCCTCAAACATTTAAAGATAGCTTCGAGGTAGATATAGAAACAAATATGATACTAATATATACAAATATGATATAAGTATGTATTGTAACTTAAATATGTTTTTATATATACTCGTAAGTAAATACGAATACTCTATTAATAGGTGATCACACTTATTTATTATCTTAAGAGCTACCAGAGTATTCAGCCAAAACAAATCAAACTTGAACCACTGTGCATTATACAAACTTTTGGGGCGAGTGCATTTAGTGTGGTTGTTATTATTAATATGCACATATTATGACTGGAATATTATTATTGTTATTGTTAACGTAGATGTTGTATGCGTTTATTACCTTCAACGGCTTTAAATGGAAAATTACAGCAACAAAAACAAGTAAGATCGTTGCAGTCGGACGTACCCGACAGCAGAATACTCGGTTTCAAGCCCGGTATAACTTGGTTATTTGAGGAGTGAAAACGAGACGTGAAAAAATAGTAGTCTGTATTTCAAATATGGTGAATCTACCTGAACGGGTGTTTGGGAGATAGACTTTGTTCGACTTTGGTCGATCTTGGCACTTTTTAAACTCAGGGTATATACCAACATGTGTACCAAGTTGGGTTACTCTAGCTTCAAGGGTGTGGAAAAGAATTGCGTTCATAGAGACGGAAATTCCACAAGCCTAGTGATACACATTAATCGATTATTTTGTCTCAACTCAGCAACATTATGTAAAATATCAAAAATTGCTGCAAATTTAAAAAATCTTTCGATTAATCGATTATTTTCTTTTTCCTCGATTAATTGCGATTAATAATCGCTCGGCTGAAATTATTCATATGATTCAATAATCCATTAATGAAATTTTTGCAAACCCAATACCCTTTTCAAAAAGATTTTTGGTAATATTAATATTAACGATAATATCGAATATCAAAAGATCATAAGAACATATTTGTTATTTGTAAACAAGACGGAGACAAATCGCAATCCTCACGCGATTCACGCTGACTCCGCCGCCCTCGCCCTTGTCGCTCCCTCTGTCTTCGTCTCTGTCTTCTGTCTGTATGCGTGTGTGTGTCTGTTTGTGTATGCGGGTGAAGAAACGCGAAACCAAAAGCGAACGAAACAAAAAAAAACAAACAATAATGCGAACGAAAAGCGGCGGCGACGACGGCGGCAGCGGCAGCGGCAGCGCGCGCATATCAAGAGACATTACTCCGGAAATGCCAAAAAAAATGCCAACAAACATGCGAAATGAAAGCGGCGACGACAACACACACACACACACGTACATACATATATATAGCCGCACACACGTACAATAGCAACGTATAAGTATGAGTGGGGGTATAGAGAGCGCGAGAGCTTAAAGAATTGCAAAGTGCATTTGCCGCTTATTCGCAGAGAGAAGCTCACAAAAGCTTAGAAGTATTTCTGAAATGACTTTGGGCTTATCATGGCTGAACACTGGCCAAGAGGGTGCGATAAATTATAAAAAGCGCGCAACTTGATTAGGAATTTCGTCCGCTTAGGGGATATATTTAGTGCTCGTATTTTGTACAAAATTCATGTCCGTGTGCGGCCAAGGACACACACTGAACGTAGCTTGTATGGCAAATAAATTAAAACTGGGGACTAGCAAATTTGTCACCAAAGGGTGCAGGGAGTAGGGAAAATAGAGAGCTCGTTTTAGTTTCAAACCGAAGTTTCAATCCTACTTCGAGATTCAGAAAAGCTAAGAATATTGATTTAATCGAAAACGGAAAAGACAACAGCCCTGAATAGATGTAATCCGAAAGAATTTTCCATTTTTTTCCGTTTTTGATATATGTACATAGTACATATTTATTTTTAAACGTTGTTTATAAGGCCGAGGCTTGGTTAGGCTAAGGCAGCCTTTCGGTCTCAGGAACCAGTCCAATCTAGATGCCTTCTTAAAATAAAATGATCCTAGCTCATTTTTCAAGCTTTATGTACTCTTACTCTGTACTCTTTCAACAAGGAACTAAAAAATGTGAAAATCCCCAGATGTGGGGATGTTGAATTATTGAATAGCGTTGGTGTTTGTTATCGGATCGTTGTAAAATTTCCAGTAGGTCAAGAGTGACCACAGAATCATACGAGGCAAATGTCAAGGCCAAATCTATTTAAAGTTGTGGTTGTAAATGGCTTTTATCGATTTGCGGGATGTTGACTATTGATGTGTGTACTGCAACTACACATCAGGACTGTGACTGCGGGCCCGTTACATTCAGTATTCAGTCACAGTTACGAAGATATTTCCCATGTGTCTCCATGCGCAACAAAATGAAAATCCAATGCGAATAAAAACGACACACAGATGCACACACACACACACACACACACACCATACCCACGCATAGAAGAACACACAAGTAAAAATGCTCTAGTCGAGTATAGCCGACTATGAGACACCCTGTAGCCAGCTCTAAGGTTCCCATATTTGTACATCTTCGTACACATACATGTATGCATCAAGCAGTTCAGCGGCATTGCAAGCAAGCAGTGCACTTTATGTAGCGACTGTGCAGCTGCTTCTTCCTGCTTTGCAGTACCTAAAACTCGTTGCTTGAAAAACTTCTGTGCTTATTATCCGATCGATATATGCATGAATCGGCTCGGCTATATACTTTATATTGATGCTGATCAAGAATCTATATACTTTATAGTCGGAAATGTCTCCTGCTGCCCGATACACACAGAATGAATATACCCTTTACCCATTTTACGGGTACAGGGAGTAAAAACATGCAAGGTGGCAACTGCGACGGCGACGGCGCTGGCGATGGCGACTGAGACTGCGACAGAGACTGCAGCAGCGACGCTAGCAAGTGCTGCTGCTGCATTTGGCAAAACAAGTTTGTTGTTGTTGTATGTTTTGAGTAATTTGTTTTTGTTTCTTTTCGTACGCCGCGTGTGCTTATCTATGCAATCGAAACCCAGAGATCGATAACGTGTGTGTGCCCTTTGTTAAGGGTATATTAGGTTAAGCTCACACCACACGTATTTATCGTATCAAACGGAATGCCAATTTCTTATCAACGCAGGCACACACACACACAAAGGTGTATACGTGTTTATATTGTTTACATGTATGCGAGTTTTCGGAATTCAATTGTTCAATTTGTGACTCGTACAAATTATATAGAATATCAGTCGTAAACTAAATCAGCCATCTTATTCAATGGCTATTAAATATCTGCCTTTATTATCGCTCTATTTTCGATCCCACAATGGGAATATATATTCTTGATCAACATTAACAGCCTAGACCAAACTTTTTGACCGCCACCCGGTATGAGCTTTAGAAATTGCTCGCGACCCACCTAATGAAAAAATACCAAACGTGCCCATTTCGAGCGCTATATATGTATGTATATTCCAAAATGGAAGCTGCCCTTATGCCATTCTTTTTTACTGCGTTGTCTATCTTGTAGTATTGTAGTCTTTGGTTTATCTGATGTAAAAATATACTATTTACAATGTTTTTCCCCTTTTTTTTTTACAATTTTTCCACACTTTGGGAAACTCTCCCCTAGTCAATCTAGCTATGTCTGTTTCTATGCAAACTAGGTTCTCATCTCCATCGGAACCAGCCGGATCGAATAACTATGACATATAGCTGCCATAAAAACAATTGGTCAACAATTGCGGTATTATATTATACAGATATCAACATCAAACTCAAAAACTCTGACTTTATTATGACCAAATTAAATCAAAATCTAGGCACTATATCTCATAGGTGAAACATAGGAACAATCGTTAGGAAAAAGTTTGTGCAAAAGTATATCTACATATTTGATAGTGTTCCGCATCTCGTAGATCTTCTTTCTGGCCCGCCGCCTCTCTAACAAATTCGCAGTGCCCGATTCTCTACATATCCACACATTTCTGACCTCGTGTCGTAGTAGATTTCTAGCTTTAGTGTTTTATTAAAACTATAGTTCATCTGGGTTCTTGTAAAGTTTTCCCCATACACATAAAATATTATAGTCCTCAAATCTTTTCTTCTTCATTATATTATATTTAGCCTTAACTCTTGACATTAGTAAATATTATAATCACACCATGTATTAAATATCAAGAAACAAGTGAATAAATTGAATTGAATTGGAAAAATATCTGAATGATTTATTCAATAGAGCAAAGCTCAAAGTTTCTAAAAGTTGCAAATGCTTTTTCAACATTTGAAACTTAACGATTATCGATGTTTTTGCTAGAAAAGATCACTCTGATTCTCTTCTAATCAGATCCGCTTTTTATGTATTATTATCGATAGTAACTTCGATATTTCTGCAGCTTTCGCATAATTGGTAGCGCTGCAAAACCATCGAAGAGACTATCGAGAGTATCGATGGTGTGCTTTTGGTTCTTGCCATCTCTTTCCCGATTCTTCGCACCGATAGTTTCTAATCGATCTAAAGAACTATCGATAGCTTCGCAGCACTAGCATACATACACACTGACATACATATGTATGTATGTTTGACTTACGAATGGGCAGACTGGGCGTGGGGCGCGTACTCCTGGTGGGCGGGGCAAATACGCCGCCGCCGCCAGCAAAGATGCCCGACGTGAGCGACGTTGGCGCCGGCAGCGCTCTTGTGGGTGATGAGGCGGGGGCAGCGGCGGCGGCGACACTGGCGGCATTCGCAGGTGCTATGGCAGCTGACGCGACGCCAGCAGACGCTGCGGCAGCAGCAGCAGCGGCGGCAGCAGCAGCATTTATTGTTGTTGTGTTTGTTGTTGCCGCAATGGTTGTGGGCCGGACGCGGGCGACGGCGCCGCGGACATTCGATAAGACGATTTGCTCGTGTGACTCGTTCTGTGCCTGCAGCGCAACCTCCAGCGATTGCAGGCGGCTGCCGATTGTCTTAAATTCAGTTGTGCTGGACATTGTTCTCTTCCTCTTCTTTCAAATTCGATTTTGCTTTTAGTTATGTATTTGCGGCTGCAGTTGGCGCTGCTGCTGCCGCCACACACAGCGCGCGCGCCTGTGTGCGTGTGTGTGTGTGTGTGTGATTGTCTTACTATTGTTTATGCACTTGCCTGCGTACGCTTGAACTTTCCACCAAAAACACAACACACAATTCAACGGAAAAAAAATAAATAAAAACAGCAACCAAGTGCGAGAGAGACGCAAGAACGCACGCACGCAGCACACACAACAGCAGCAGCAGCAGCAGCAACAACAACAGCGCACAAGAACCACAACAACAACAACAGTAGCTCGCAATTCTTTTTTATGTAGTTTTTTGTAGGCACTCAGCTGCGTTTGCTTCGCTTCAAACGTTATTTCTGCGTTTGATTATTATTATTGCTATCTGGCGCGAACACTTGCACTTTTGCATTACACTTAAAATTGGTTTATTAGCAGCTTAATTCGCAATAAATTCTATAAAACAATGTGAAACAGTCCACCACCAACAAGAAGATAGTGTGCACAGTGTGACCATGCAGCGCAAGCTCGCAAACACGCCAAAATACTGTCGATGAATTTTGCTAACTATCGATACCATGTTTATTGGCCAAAATATCAAATATTGGTTTTGCATATTTCTGATTTACAAATTGTTTATTTGTAGCTATATTAAAGCAACTGTCTTAATATGCAACTGCTGTCCGCAATTAGCAGCATCTTGAGCTCTTGTCACAAGGACAACTATCAGCTAGGAGAGCTGCGCATTAGCGTTCAAAGAGTGAACACTCGGGGATATGAACAACTCGTAAGAGTTTCTTTTTAACTAGCTAATTTACATATATGTAAGTATGCATATATATAGAAGTATGGTGAACACCCTTGGTCTTATTTCGTTTACTCTATCGAAAGCCTTCCAACTAATGATGTCGGTACAAAAAAAAAATCGCTTAAAATGCAATCGTTTGGCTGCTTCAATACTAAAATAGGACATAAGTGAACATAGCGATAGATGGTTGGATTCAAACAATTAACGAACGATTCAGCTTGTGGAAAAGACAACCAGGTGTATAATACGTTGTTCATTTTGATGAGTCGTTGGAGTGAACTTCTTGTGAACGATTCAAAACAACTCAATTGGCGAGTGTGACCACAGAAAATACTAGAGCGAAATAAGAGATTAAAAAAGGCATATCTAACAGGAGCCAAGGGCTGAGTTGGCAACACTGCGATTACCCACTGGATTGTTTTCAACGAGGACGAGTCGTGCGCGAGTGTTGGGTGAAAAAAGTCAAATTGGAAAAGCCCAAAACCAGCGAAAACCTAAAAACCGCGGCATTTGGAAAGCATTTTTCATAACGCACATGCAAAACATAGCGTAGCAGGCAGATTTCCACGACACGCTTTGACCAAATGTGGTAAAAATAGCTAAAGCAGCAGCCGTCGCCGCCGCCGCCGTCGCGCCATCGACGTCGCCGTTGTCGTTGTTGTTTTTGTCGACGCCGACTCAATAAAAACCCACACAAAAGCAGCAGCAGTAAAAGTATCCAAAAGCTGCCGCTAACTAAAAGTGGAGCAAATTATTTCAGTTACCAAGCGAAACACGCGTGAAAAAAGCTAAAAAGTGCAAGTGCAGGCCGCCAAACACGCACACGCACATACACCCACCTAAACACACACACATACATACATACATATATATATATATATATACAGATTTAAACAGCGCTGCGTCGCAATGTCACGACAACGTCCCCGACTTCAACACTTTGAAGTTAGGAGCGAGCCGGAACCGGCACTGTAAGTGCAATGGGGTTATGACACAATGACACTTGTTAGCTTTGATTTTCCTTTCGCCTGGGCGTGCGTGCAAAGAGCGTGGCAAGAAAATTGAACAAATGCTTTTGTCTCCCTTTTTGGTATTAGGTTCGTTATTCAATTGAATAAGTTACATGAATGAACTACAAAGAATGAACTACAAGGAATTGTAGCTGCCTCTAAAATTAGGTTCGTTCCACACAATTGAACCAGTAACGGGAATAAACTGGATAGAACTTTGTTCATTTTGTCATGTCGAAGTTTGAATACCCTACAAATTTATGACAAAACTCATTCCGATAGTTGAATACTCTTAAAATAACTATATAATGTACTTTTATTCAATTAAGCTACTAGTTCCAGTAGAGAACTATGCCGAATATTGAATACCCTTGCAATATATACAGTGAGCGCAAAATATTGACCTGCACCCTATAGTCTTGCAAGAACTGACACAAGACTAACGGCCTCTAATTTTTTGGGGCACTTTATTCGTTTTCTTACATTTAACAAATGTTATAAGTTATATGTATTCAATTATATTTCACACAAATTATTCCGATTCTCTATAATAAGAACGTCGATTTAAATAAAGAGATATGTCAGTTGAGATCTGCAGATCCAGATCAGTCTAATAAAAAGAAAATTGTCACATCTCTACACAAGATTAGAACTTATTCCCATTACCACGTTCGGAAAAATTTTGCAACGCGTAGATTTCAACCGTAAACTGTTTCCGAAAGTGAAAATGTATTTAATTTTGGGAATTTTAATTTGGATTAATCTAGCCGAATGGGGAAATCAAGAGAATACCTCATGGAATAGAACTATCCAAAAGAGTTTTGCCTCATTCAAGTCTAGATCTTTCAATTTACAATATAGAACTAATTTCATTTAAAAATACTCTTGTATTTAACGTCAAAAGAAGAAACTCGCTATTCCAAATGTGCCTTTGGCTAAAAGGTGGGACTGTACTTAGTTAAATTCATCATAAGCTTGTGAAGAGGGTAGTTGACCGCACATAGAGATGGTTTTACCTTTTCTTAAAATATTCTGCTGTACTTACTAAAAATAAATAAATAAATAACTTACGAAACCAAATTGATTACAGTGTGCCGCCACGCAATCTTGACTCACGAGCCACCATACAAATTGATGATCAAACATTCGATATCGATGCCGATAGCCTGGAGAAGATCTGCGATTTGGGACGTGGCGCATATGGCATTGTGGAAAAGATGCGTCATCGTCAGACGGGCACAGTTCTGGCCGTAAAGCGCATACCGATGACCGGGAATATACGTGAACAGCAGCGTTTGATTATGGATTTGGACATATCGATGCGATCCAGCGATTGCCCATACACGGTCCACTTCTATGGTGCCATGTATCGCGAGGGCGATGTCTGGATCTGCATGGAGGTCATGAACACCAGTCTGGACAAATTCTATCCAAAAGTTTTCAAAAATCAGATATCCATGGAGGAGCCAGTGCTCGGCAAGGTGATTATTCTTACTACAGATTCGTCCCAACTCCACTTAACCCTTCGTATTCTGTTTTTAGATTGCAATGAGTGTGGTCAGCGCTCTTCATTATCTACACGCTCAACTACGCGTCATACATCGTGATGTAAAACCATCAAATATACTGATCAATCGCAGTGGTCAAGTGAAGATATGCGACTTTGGCATTTCTGGTAAGCGTTAATGCCATAGTAAACCTATTCCAAAACTTTAATTTCCTTCCATACACATATTTCTATTTACCATTCGGATGATTTTTCACCGTCAATCATTTGCTTGACTCGTTTTTTAATTTGTAGTCCCATATATGAATGAAATGGAAACTGGGTTGGCCTTTTTGATGTTATGAGTGAACAGATTTCATTCCGCTGGCTCAAAGGAAAAGCTTTTTAAACCAAATATTCAATCGAGACCAGTCCGTATTTACTTTTTACTCCCTGTACCCATAAAATGAGTAAATGGGGGTACTAAATCGGTGCAAATGTATGTAATAGGCAGAAGGAGGCATCTCCGGCCCTATAAAGTATATAGTATATTCTTGATCAGTATCTGTATGAACGCAAGGATCTCGGAAACTATTAAAGCTAGAGACACTAAATTTGAAATGTAGGATCGTGTATTGCAGGCGCAGGTCAAGTTTATTTTGGATCCAAGATATTCATCCCACACCCCCGTTATTCAATAAAAATGTTTTACACCAACGATTTTAAAGATAAAGCTTTGGGGCTTGGCATATATTTATAATACTTTAGTCACTCTTAATCTGCTGTTTCAAATCGATCGGATAATAAACACGGTAGTTATTCTTGAAAGGTGATTTAGTGCTGCAGAGCTGCAGAGCGGGGGGAAGAATCAGCACAGCCACAACTTAAAATGCCTCGCTAGCACTGTTGCTTGTATGCGTGTGTATAGTAGTAAGTGTACGAAAATGTGTTTGGATGTTTTATACCTTGGAGTCTCGCAGTCGGGTATAATTGACTATAGCATTCTTAATTGTTTCCGTTTATATTTGTCAGTTTGATTGGCGATCTTACCCGACCATTTATTTACTGTTCTACCAGATGAGTTAAGAATTAATTAAAATTACGCGTATCTTAAAAATTTGAAGCACAGTTTCCAACATTAAGATATCATTCTTCGAGGAAGATCGATTTTTTGTCTGCAGTTAGCACATTCTGAATTTTTTATTATCAATCAAGATTAGGTTTTTGAAAGCTTAGAGAATAGTTTGAAATAACCGAAAAAGGACACAATCAACAAATTCTCCATATTTTTGTGCACCAGCTACAAATATTTGAAATGAAATGGAATAAGTTCTTAACCAGCTGTACTTTCTCAACCTTTTCATAGGGTATCTCGTTGACTCCGTTGCGAAGACCATAGACGCCGGCTGCAAGCCGTATATGGCGCCAGAGCGCATCGATCCACAAGGTAATCCCGGTCAGTACGATATACGTTCCGATGTGTGGTCGCTGGGCATAAGCATGATTGAAATGGCCACCGGCCAGTATCCCTACAATAAATGGAGAACGCCATTCGAGCAGTTGCGTCAGGTAAGCAAGCATCCATTCTTTAAAGGGGCTATCATGGAAATCTCTAGATTCTTTTCACAACATTCTTTTTATACAAAAACTACATTTTCGTCCGCGTATTCCTATGACAGCTATTAGCTATAGTAGTTCGATTTGCAGCAAATTCTGGTCAGACTGTACATAATGAAACTTTTATTTGGTGACTTTGGTCAAAGTTTGTTTACAAAACAAGGAAGTTTTTCCATTTGACTGATTGTTTCTACATAATATACTCGTCAGATTTTTATAAAATTTGGTCAGCTTGTTTAACCTATACCGACTGATCGATTTGGTGAGTTTGGTCAGAATATCTTGAGAAACATAAATAAAACTGCCAACCGATCGTTCCTATGCTAACTATTCAGAGCAATATCTTAAGATAGTTTTCCAAGGTAGCTCCGTATTGAGTTAATTTACATAACTAATCGCTATACTCTCTTTTTACTAGGTGGTGGAGGATGATCCGCCCCGACTGGCGACGGGCACATTCTCAACAGAGTTTGAGAACTTTATAGCGACTTGCTTGAAGAAGGAGTATACGGCGCGACCCAACTACGAGCAGCTGCTGCAGCACAGCTTTATTGTGGAGCATTTACAGCGCAACACGGATATATCCGAGTTTGTAGCCAGAATATTGGATCTGCCCGACGAGCAGCAGTCGCAGTAGGAGTCGGTCCATAATGTGGGATCCAATATACTATCCAAATGTAAATTGCCGCCGTCTTCTACATGCATTTGTATGTGTGTCTGTCTTTCTGTCTGTGTGTTTTTGTGTGTGTATGTGTGTCTGTATGTATAGCAAGAAAATTGCAGAAATAACTAAATGCAATAATAGAAAAGAAAAGAAATTAAATGAAATGAATAATAGCAACGTTAGCTTAAGTATCAATGAAGTCCACATACATGCGTGCAGTATATATATTTTTATATATATATATAAATTTATATACATTTATATATATATATATATACTTTAATTATGTGCCGTTATATACATATACTGCGCTCAAAAGAACTAAGAAAATGAAAACATAACCAAACTGTGTCTGGCAGCGCTGCCCGTTGTTGTCAGAACGTTTAAGAAAATGCAACACAAAGCAAAAACAAAAGAAGAACGCCAGCTTTATAAGCCGTTAACTGTCGAAGAACAATTTGCAAAATATATACACACCAAAATAGCCAAGCAAAAAGTGTAAATTGTTTTGAAAATATACGTGAAATAGCTAATTATTTTTTAAAGCATACAAATTTCTGTAATTATTTGTTGATTTATTTTTTAATTTCTTTCTTTTTTTATTAAATAATACGCATATACCTTAATAATAAAAACTCACTGTAAAATGAAGCAACAAAACAAATGAAAGAATATTAATATTTATAATAATGAAAAGTGCTGGTCCCAAACATAACCTGAAAACTGTGCATTGGGTGCCTTCAAATGAAATGCTTTAATAATCTACATGTGTGCATACATACATACATGCAACACACATACATATGCATTACTAAGTACACTGTACGATACGAAACGTATGTATTCAAAAATACATGCGAATAAATAACAACAAATTGTTGTAAAACTTAAAATGAAATGAATGCCTTGAAATATGCAAATGCTTGGATGTGCGTGCCTGTGCATCTGTGTGTGTGCGTGTGTGTCAGTCAGCTGTTATTTGGAACGTGGAATTGAAACACGACAGTCAATTACATAAATATACATACTACATACATGCATACAAACTTACATACATACATATATATTTCATCTATTTATGTTTTAAGCAATACAATTGAACAGAATAAACTGCAAGAATGTTAAGAAAAGCATTGAGAATCGTTTCCGTTGTGGCTTGTAAAGCTCTATACACATATATTGAATAAAGATATTACAAATACTGCCTTAAAATCCCGTATATACTAAGTACTATACTGAATGATTCATAATATCCTTGACTCGTCTACAAGAAATTCAAATTTTAATTATTACAATAAGAATGATTCACAGAATCTTTAAATATGAATTAACTTACATTTTAATGAAATTACTTTAAATTATGAGCAGTGGAATTAATTGAACATTTTTCAATTAGTTGGTAATTACAATATATGAATCATTCTTGAACAGCTCTATAAGACTCTCACTTTTGAAGCTTTATTAATAAAACCTGCTGCAGAAAATACTTTAATATATTTAAGGCAGTATATACATATATAATATACATACATCTATGTATCTGAAACGGCCAGATTCAAACTATGTGTTAATTAGAAAATTGAATATATGAAAAACTCTTCCATACATACGAAAAACCCATTGAATATGGCAGCTTATCGAGTAGCTACTTTACCATATATATATATTTATATGATCTAATTGTTTGTCATATTTAAAGTTGGATATACTTATAAATAAAATATCAAAAATATAACAAATGGTGTCTCTGCTCAAACTAAATCCCTGATTTGAGTGGTTTCCCAATTAGCTTAATTTTAAGGTCAGACTACTCCTTAAATGGTTTGATCGTGCAATTAAAAGTTCATTATAGATAATCAGAAGCTTTATTGATCAAGCCAGTTGAGGGCAATACTTTCTTATGCCGAGGGCACTATACATAAATCTAATTCGTCCAGATACGAGCCATAATATTAACAATTTAAATATAAAAGATTTCCATAACCACAAAAGAACCATTTGAATATACTCGTATATAAATGTATGAGGTAAATGTCTGTAATCCTTAAATTTGGATATATAACAAAGGTTACAGCTGCTCAAATTAAATCCTTGAATTGAGTGGTTTCCCCAATTTGCTGAATTACTCTACTCCTTAAAAGGTATGATCGTGAAATCAAAACTACATTATTAATTTTAATATTAATATTAATCAGTAATCACTACTTTTTTATGCCGAGGGCAGTATACGAACTATAACAATTGATATATAACAAATTTCCATAACCACAGTGGTTTCCCGATATCCTTAATTTTAAGTTCAGAATATTCCTTCAACGGTAAGATCGTGGAATCAAAAGTAAATTATAAATAATCACAAGCTTTATTGATCAAACCTGCTGAGGACAGTACTTTTTTATGCTGAGGGGAGTGTATACATAAATCTGAATCGGCCATATATGAAAAATAATAATATTAACAATAGAAATATAACAAATTTCCATATCCACGAAACAACCATTTGGATATTTGTATATTATGAATATAATATTATAATATAATATGATGTATCCTTAAAGTTGGTTTCTACAATTCGCTTAAATTTATAGTGAGTCCTTAAATGGTATGATCGTGAAATCAAGTCATTTAAAAAGTATATACATATATGCGCACAAAAAAATAATCTGGAATTGTTTAATTTTAAAATCTTATCTTGAAAAGGTACAGTTGTGAAAATAATAAGTCTATAAAAACTGTTTTGAAATGCTCACAACATTTAAATTAAATTAAACCACAAATTATTGTAAACTATTTGAATTCGTACGTTTCTGTACAAATTTAAGGAAAATAAACACTCTACTCAGCCGAATTGTTTATATAATTATTTACAAACAAGGGATAAGGTCAACATAGTTCCAAATTTTGGGGCTTCACGAAATTTGCCTAGAAATTCTACGTTAACTACAAATTTACCAAACACTGTTTATCAGAAGAGCGATGTCGGGAATACCATTAGTAGTGAAAATGTCATCTGATATATTTTTGCTTTGAAGAATCGGTCACACTGCCTACCTGATAATAAGTTTGTTTTTTCGGGGCGGAATTCTTTGTTTATCTGCAGCAGCAACTGCACTCATAAAACACAACTAATCTGCTTGTAGCCCGAACAAAGTGCTCAATGATAAGGATATAGGTGATAGGGAGCCAGTTGTCAATTCGCAGTGAACACCAACACAACAGAAAATGAGAGCCGGATCACGTAATTTGTTGCTGCTGTCATCTTCGCGCCTTCATGGCCATGGATACTTGGAGCATGCTCGCGCCCAATTGGAGGAGCTATTCAAGGCGTAAGCTTAAACAGGTTGCTCATAAACAATGAGCCAGCGATACCTAATACATTTTGTTTACAGCAAGAGCGTGAAAACGGTGCTCTTTGTGCCGTATGCGTTGCGTGATCATGACAAGTATACGGAAACGGTGCGTGCGGCACTGCAGCCGTGGGGCTATGCGGTGGAGGGGTTGCACAGGAAGCCGGATCAGGGTCAGGCGGTGCGGGAGGCGCAGGCCATCTTTGTCGGCGGCGGCAATACGTTTGTGCTGCTCAAGCAGCTGTATGAGCTGCAGCTAGTGGAACTGATACGGGAGGTGGTGCTGCAGCATGGCGTCACCTATGTGGGCAGCAGTGCCGGCACCAATGTCGCCACCCGCTCCATACACACCACCAACGATATGCCGGTCATACAGCCGCCCACCTTTGAGGCTCTGGCCCTGGTGCCGTTCAACATCAATCCGCACTACATGGAAACGGATCCCACTACCAAACACAAGGGCGAGACTCGGGACGAACGCATCGAGGAGTTTGTCGCCTACCATGCCCGGCCCGTGCTTGGCCTGCGCGAGGGTACCAGCCTGCGCGTTCAGGGTGATCACGCCACCCTGCTGGGAGATCGCAACGCGAAGCTCTTTAAGTCGTAAGTCATTGTACCGCCGCCACACCTCCCACACTTCTCCCACAGGCAAAAGCTCAACGAAATATGCGCAGTATTGTGTAGAATCGCTCAGAATAAGTTCGCTAAACTGAACGGATGACCTTGTACCCTGATTGTCGTTCATTTATTTAGTTCGTTCGTTCTTTTTGCTCGGTTTTGCAGTTCCCCTGTCCGTCTATACCGCGCATCAACGTCCCTGCAAATTTAACAATCATATAGTAGGTTTTAAAATTGTATAGAAGAACTACAGGTGTCTTTTTGGCACGAAATGTGTAACGAAGACGTTTCCGATACTGTAAAGTCTATATTTTCTTGATCAACTGATCAAATAAGTCGATATAGACAAGTCCATTTGTTTTTTATGCAATCTAATTCCAGCTTTAAATCTATATTGACAAGTTTTGCCACAGACCTATATAAAAAGCACCAGTATATATAAATTTTGGCATTTTGCGCTGATCAGGACCTATTATTCCGTTTGACGGGATTAAATTGCACTTCTTCACTCGAAAACAAGCTCGTCGATATCAGTGTTAGGCTTTGAGGGCAAAAAATGTGATCGAGATCATTTTCACAACATTTAACACAATTTTTCATAAGAATTTTGTATACTATATCTTTGCAATTTATATTTATAAATAAGACTTATTCCCCCTGAGGGAAATCCTGGATGCATCCATAAAAAGCATCGTTTGAATGAGAACTAGAAAATGACGTGCAACTGCAGTTAACCGATTTCTCATAACAGCTTAGTTTTGCAGTTTTGGCTGCACTGGAAATTCAAATATTTAACCAATCATCAATATGCTTAACATTTCAGTGATGGCTCATTTGCGGAGTATGAACCCGAGGCGGATCTTAGTTTTCTGCTGCAGCCCTAGGAATGATAACAAATTGGGGGCAGCTTAGAAAACATTCACATACATTTATTTCAAAACATATATCGTACATGGTAATATTCTGTAATAACAAGTATAGTCGGCAATTTCGTTATAGTAGATCTTACTAGATGATATATGCTATACTTATGTACAATCATAGGCTAGCGCTTTAAAACTATGACTACGCATAAAGTATAAAACTGCCAGCGTGAATATTAACTATGTACAATCAATTGTGTTTCTCTTTTGTAAGTATAACAAATGTAAATTGCATAATCTATAATAAATAAAAAATGTTTATACTTTTATGATCGAAATTACGAATATGTAATATACTCGTTTAGTTTATACATACATACAAAATGCGATAGAAAGTATATATATATTTGTATATATATTTATTTAAAAACAAACAACTGGCAGCTACTTATTCGATGTCTAAATATGCAGTTTGTATAACAGTTGGCATTTGTATAACAGCTTTAGTGACAGTAACTATTAAAGATTTAAAAGAATCGAGGCTGAGCTCAGGATCTCTGCCTTTTACAGTATATAGTATAATAGTTTTCCTTTGACATTTATAAGAAAGAAAATATTTACGTTAGAAATGAACTATAAACTGGCGTTGAAAGTTGTACAAATGTTGCACTTGCTTCAAATTGAATGATTGAGCTGGATATACGACAATTGATCGATTGGAAAGCGTGCGTATAACAATTGCGTTTGTCTGGGGCAAGATTTTGGGCCACATTCGTTTGGCTAAGGCGGCATTTCACAATTGCAATGCGAGTTGCATTTCGATTGGTTTTCTTGAACAGCCACTTGTTTAACTTAAGGCTACAAGTATCTATAACACTTAGCTATGCACTAATTATAATATTATTTTAATAATATAGTTTAGGAATTCTTGCTTGCATAATTATAATTTAATAAATTATTTACATTTGCTAATTGAGAGTGGCCAATGACGTTGCCAAATATATATATTGGGCCTGAATATTGGCTAATGGCTGTTGTATGTTGTACTGTTATACAACTGTTATACACCCAAGTACTATACAACTTAACAGCTACGTTGTCATGGTACAGTTTTTTATTTTTATATATTTATGTATTACTCTTTTTTCTGTATAGTTAAGCTTAAACTTAAGCAAGCATTTTGGCAGCTTTTGAGAACTATTTACATTATATAACAGTTCTTCGCGTCTACCATTTTGAGCATTAAAAGTTTCACTTTAAAGCAAGGCATTTAAAAAAAAAAGCAAAAAAATTTAAAAAAATAACAGAAAATTGCCTAAGCCTACACGCACACACACACACGCACACACAGTCAGGCACACACACGCACGCACGCACACACACACACTAACACACATGGAAATGTGCGCAAAAATGTATTTAAAAGGAACTGATGATATTAGATGTATAACAGATCTAAGCAGCGCCTCCATAAGGCTGCTACTTTTGAAGAATACTTTTGTCCTCGTAGCGTATGATGGCATCGCCAATCTGCTTGCGCGAGGCCAAATGGATGCACTGCTCCCGTCCACAGCTCGCCGGCAGCGGCATGGGCACCTTCCCGCCACGTGCCAAATGATTGCGCACGTCCAGGCCAAAGCGCAGATGCGGCTCCACGGCGCGCAAAATGTGCACCGTGTGCTGGGCAGCAACAAACATGTCCAGGATGCTCTCAACACCAGCCGGCCGTTGCGGCGCCTGCAGCAGCTGCTCAATGTCCAGGTCAGTGCGCATTATGGGCAATCCCAGCGGATCCAGCAGTTTACGCGCTGCAAGCAAACAGAAATCAATTAGAGATCAATAATCCTATAAAAGTAGCCCCTAACTGAGGAGGCCAATAGGGCAGCAAGAAAGTTGAACTTACCCTGGACATAGTCGCGACTGTAGAAGGCGATGACATCGTGATTGTGGCGATCAAAGTAACCGCTGCTCTGGCTGATGTCGCAGGTGTCGCACTCCTTGCAGAAGTGCGCCCAGTTGCAGGGATAGAGCTGAAAGCCAATGGGCGCATACACCTGGAATCCCTGTATGGTGTTCATGCGCACACGATTGAGGAAATCTGTGCGAAAGAGCATGCTCGGCGTGGCCAACAGAACGAGTGACTCGAGCCCAAGTTTGGGCAGTGCGAGATCGGCAACGGCCAAGCTGAGCAGCTGCCTCGGACCGTACATGGAGGCATGGAGCAGCCAATCTTCGGTGGACATGGGTGCGCTCAACTGCTCCGGCAGACGTATGGATACCCAGGCAATGCGTGAGCCATCCGTCTTGTATTTGGAGGAGAGGTCCAGGGCCAGCTTCTTGAGCGACTTGAAGGGATCATCATCGCCCTTGCTGGGCGAGTCGAGGCGATAAAGAAAGATCTACAAAAGGAAAATATTGTAATAAGATGCTATCGAAAAACTAAGCAAACCCTGTCGATAGTATCGATCGCTTTACTATGGGAAATGTTCACCCTTTTTATGGCATTAACTCAATTTTTGAAAGTATTTCAATGAACGAATTTCCTTTATAGAATGCCAAAATGATGAGTTTATCTTTCAGTTATTATTTAATGCCAGAAAAAGGGTTCGAACTTGCCATAATATAGTGTAGATCGACGCACTCACCAACAGCAGGAAAGTATTGTCCTGGTTGTGCATGCAAGTGCGCTCGTACTGTGCCACAAACTCAAGGGCATCCGGGACCTGATGCTCAAATGCCGGCACCAGGAGGGCAATCCGTGTGCTCTCCGTGACATAGGGCGATGGCACCACCTCGACACGGCCGAGTGGCTTGACCACCTCAAAGCTCTTGAGCAGCAGACGCTTGGGTATGACGCCCTCGTACAGATTCAAATGCAGCTGATAGTCCATGCCGCGTGTCGCGTCGAACTTGCGATAGGCACTGTGCAGACTGTGATATCGCAGCTTAGGATGCTTCTGGGTGGCATACTGCAGCGCTATCTCCAGCACCTTCTCAAAGTCGAGTGCCTCGATGCGGCTGAGCGGCGCCACCGCATGCTCCGCATTCGCGTGTGGCAGCAAACTATGCGTTCCATTGATCAGCTGCCAGTTCAGCATATCGTGGCGCGTCTCCGGCGCACTGGGCGGCGGCACGCCCAACGGCCAACGGATTTCGAGTATCTTGTTCGATATGCTGCCATTCGCAATCCGATACGATTTCTGCTCCAGCGCATAGCCACGTTGCTGCACCAGCTCCAGATGTTGCTGCGACCAAAAACAAAACAAAACAATTTTAATTCGTAATTCAAATTAATACTCAAACAGTAAAGTGAACCGAATTCGAATACCGAATGACGGATGAGCTGTTCCGAATTCCGCAAATCAGTCATTGTTCGGTTTTCAAACGTATTCTTTCTGACAGACGGCATATTTGTATGTAATTAACAAACATAATTTATATATTTATGTGTTAACTATTAGAGAACACATTTTCTAATAATATTCTTATGTTTTTCAAGATACCCTGAACGAACTAACCAAATCGGAGTATCGATATTTATATAAGCTGATCAAATTTGATCGAAATTGGGTCCGCATAATTATACAGATGTTCTAGAAACTATAGTTTCATTGTGTTCTTTACAGGCTAATCAAATGTGGTTTAAGCCAAACCAAAATATCTTAATACTGCCATAATCGGATGAAGTTGGAACAATAGGATGTAAATTGTATGAAAAACTCTTCAAATGCAAGTTTTATTATACTTGATGTTACTTTACTTTAAAAGAAATGTACAATTTTTCGCTTTTTCTTGATCTTTTACTCTCAGTTTCAAATGAATGCTAAGTTAACAGCGACCTATTAACAGCTGAATGTTATTGACGCTTTAACATTTGGGAATGTTATTGATTTAACATTTCAAGCTCACTTACCTTGGAATAGTAAGCATGGAGACGATAGAAATCCTCCGGCGTCTGTACGGGGTAAACGGTGGTTGCATTCCGAAATGCCTGCTCCTTGGCCAGTATGCTGAGATCCTTGTAGTGTCGCGCCTTCGTATTCAGGGCGTAGCTGTACTGACGCATACCCTGTATAAATTAGAGAGCATATCAGTTTATTAGTGGCGCCATCAAATGTGCCGTGAAATTAATTTCTACGCAAGCCCAGACTCTGACTCCGACTCCGACTCAGAGCCATATCCAATCCCTGATCCAGTTATGAACATATGTTCCACAGATCACTTTGCTTACTAAGCAAAACAATAAACTTCCTTTATCGCCTTTTACGATCCCATTAAGTTTAACTACGCCCAAGTTCCCCCCGACAGTCACATTCTCCGACATTTCCATTCCCTTTCCCATTCCCATCTCCATTCCCACTCCTATTGGCATGAAGAGGGGGGCTTGAAGAGAGGGCTACGGTCACGTAATTAAATTAACATTGCTATGTTAACCGAAGCGAGTTGAATGCGACGAGGAGTCAACACACTCAAATACATTCATAGACGACTTTACCACTGCAACGGCAAAAAATAAATATGAAAAAAAACTCAATTTTCGCAGAAAACTTAACCAGCTAATTTGCTGGCGCACATTAATCAATTCAAATGGCAAAATGGCAAGAAGAAGCAGCAACGGCACTTTTAAAGATGACAACGTCAAAGAATAACGAAAAAATAACTAATTATCTTCGGGTTACCGCCAAAAACTTGTCCCATAACATTGTATATGTACGAGTAGGAGTATAATAATATCTTAAACGGAGTCTCACAAGAAGAAAATTGGAGTCTGAGGGTGGATTTATGATGATGAGATGATGTTTACAACCGTTTTTTCACAAATAATACTTGGAACTTGCAAAACATTCAATTTCAATTTCCTGTTCCCAAAACATATTTTCTTTTCCAATACCTCCCGTCGCACAAAGTCCTTATATCAGGAAAAATATGCTTACATTTTTTCTTAAGTTGATATCTTTTACTATTCTGTAATTTTAGTTGCCCTCTTCAAATTGTACTTTAAATATGTGAACAAATCTAACAACAGGGGAAATACATTAAGTATATTATAATATACTATAATACAAATTTAAAGCTTCTCGATTAATGCAAAAATGGTTATTTATATACTAAAATAGATTTTCTAAGACATAGAAGTTTTCGGTATCCGAAAGAAATTGTTGAATCGAATTTTTTAAAGTTGAACCGATCACACTCAATCCGAAAATATTTTCGGGAACAGCAAGATCTTCGTCCCATCCTAAGTTAGCTGTTTCTTAAAGTTGCTTGGGTTAAGTATTACTTATTTAAAATCTTTCTTCGATGATAATAATAATAATAATAATAATAATCGAATAATCTTAGTTATGATTAGATTCTTAGATTAGATATCGCCTAGTTATTTTAGGAGCAATTTAATTACCATATCTGCAAGTGGAGCACCCGTGGTACTCCGAAGATATCATTTCCATCTTACTAGCCATAGTTTAATATACATATTGTACTTGAAATGCAGTTGCTTTTTAAATAATGAAGCAAGAACATAAATCAACACCCCACACACCCACGCACACACACACACCCACACACACACACACACACACACAGACACACACCGCATAAACATAAATAATTCGAATGGTGCCCGCCAGCCGCATAAATAAACCCAAAATCCAAACAAACGAAATTCAAGTGAAAGACGTGCGTCAAGTTCTTCGTGGCAATGCGATCTGCGATTCTTGAATCTATTCATACCGTACTACAATCAAATTTCCTGCTAAATTGCGTGTGCGAAATGCGATTACATAGCAAACAAGTAAGTAAGTATGCTCCAGTCGAGCATACTCGACAACGAGACACATTGTGCCTAGGTCTGAAATCCCCAAACATATACACACCCTTACATCAAGCAGTTCAGCGGCATTGCAAGCAAGCAGTTCGGTTTAATGTATCTGAACATCCCGACTCTCTTTCTGTTGCTATGCAAACTAGTCTCCCAGGTCCGATCGAATCACTATATCAAGCAGTTCAGCGGCATTGCAAGCAAGCAGTGCACTTCTGCTCTTTCTTATTCTTGATATTCAAAGCTTAATCTGACAATCTCGACTGTCTTTCTGTTCCCATGCAAGCTCGTTTCGCAAATCGGATCGAATTACCATAGCTTACAGCTGCCCCAGGAACGATCGGTCGTAGCATAAGATTTTGTAAATGTTTTTTTTATTACTGTTGTTGTATCAGTTGTCAATTTTCAAAGAAATAAAGAAATGAAATTGTAGCAAGTTCTAGCTTACGAGCGTTCACTGTACAAGGCACTCACAGCAGTGCATGTCAAACTGTTGGGACAGCATTTCAATTGGTTTTGGATCGTGCAACAAACGTAACTTAATGTTATGCCACCCCCTCCATCCACTCCACTCCCGCCGACTGGCAACCATTTAAGAAATTCTCTGGCCTCTCCCTGGAAATTAAATAAAGTGTCCATCAAATGCTGGTGGCATGTCCGAATGCTTGCCACAAGCAAGCGTTCAACAGAAGATCAACAAAGAAAAGAAAAAGAACTTTGAAGCTCTGCCTCAGCTTCTGCCTCTGCTTCTGCTTTTGCTTCCCTTTTCCCTTTTCCATTCGTATTTGTATGCTTCCCCTCCATCTCCCCGTTCCGCATCGCATTTCGCTCTGCTGCTGATGCTCTTTTTTTCAGGGTCACTTTTGTGTATCAATGAACTGATTTTTTCTTACTTTTCTGGCAAGTGTGTGTGTGTGCGTGTGTGTGTCTGTGTGTGCGTGTGTGTGTCTGTGTGTGTGTGTGTGTGTACATGTGTGTGCGGCTTTTTGGGCAGCGGCAAATTGTTTAAATAAATAAAACGGCGTGTAGGAAGCAGCAAAGATCACACGACAAGAAAACGGCAAATTAACTCGCATACATGCATACATACATATGTATGTACAAATGTATACATACATATGTACATACATACATACATATGTCCGATTGTGTGTGCGCATGTGCGTTTCTAATTGACTGCTTCTTCAGCAGTGCGTTTAAAACTGTAAGCTGAAACTGTTAACAGAAAACGGTTAACTTTTAACTTTTAACCGTTACAGCTGAAGTTGCACGTCATTTTCTAGTTAACATTCACACTATGCTTTTAATGGCGTGCCACTTTCAGCTTGTTGGCAAGGGGACACTGATGCATCTAAGATTTCCCCCAGGGGGACTTAATCTCATTTATAGTACATATAAAATCTAAAGAATTATGCAGCTGATCTATGTACATACATATCTAAAAATTCAACTTGCAAAGTTTTGGCATACAAAATTCTTTAAGAATTCTTTCGACGACAATTCTTTTAAAAACGGCGCAAAGTCAGAAAGTTGCAATGAAAACAGGGAAACACCATATTGAGAAGCTAATCAAGCCTATTCAGAATTCCTTAGGTCTTTTAAGAAGTAAAACCGAATGAATTTAGAACGTTTCAGGAATTACAACTATCAATTGCAATCTATTCAAATCCAGAGTTATGATATTGAAAATTTGGAGTATGCAGAAATTCTATACTTGAGGAGGTCTCATACAACATACATTAGGTATTTTGAATAGTTATTCAAGCTTTTTGTAGCGCTGTGTAACAATTAAGACAGAAAAGCATAAAGGGGATTTAATTTGCCTGTGAAAAGTATCGATAGTATCGACGACAATACACATAGTCCTTTTCCTTTAAAGTTAGCGTGTTAAGAAGTTAAACTCACCTGAAAACTCTCTTGGCAGCCAGCGACATGGCTCGCATACTTCACACAGCGTCCAATGTTGACACTGTGATCGTTAGTGATGCCAATGCGGACACAACGATCCAGATTTGTACGCATTTTGCGTATAACACTGCTGCTGAGCAGGATGCCCGCCTCCAGGGCGCAATAGTTGCGATCGCTGAGACCCGCAGAGCCGGAATCATTGGACTGATCAGCGGCACTGCCAGCAGGTGGGGGCGCAGCGCCATCGTCGGGGTCACCAAGTCCAACGCGTGTGCCCCCCATGTACAGATCGAAGGTGATGCTCATGTGGTAGAGCAGGGCATTGAGCTTACGCGCATCCACATAGACATTATCCGGCACCAGCAGAAAGTAGTCATAGTCGTCCAGATAGTTATCCGCTATGTACTTGATCACATGGAACGGTCGGCGGCTTTCCCGCGTATCCGTGAATCCGACAATATTCTTCAGCTGGTAGTTGGTCTTCACGCTGTCCGCATTGATGAAGAACTTGATCTTGTTCACCAGGTGTGCGGTAGTGCGATTGAAGGCGGTCGCAAAGCTGTTGATGTTCTCCTGCGAGGTCATCACACCAATAAAGATCTTCTCTCGTATGCCCAGCTCCGAAGAGTAATACCGCGGTCGCAGCACATTTTTTACCTGCAAGAAAACAAAGTTGGAACAGTCGGTTCAGTAAAAAAAACTATTTTGTCGTTGCTCTAGTCGAAAGTAAACAAGTAGCATATATTAAGTTTGTAAAGAACATCGGAAACATTACAAAATCAAAGAGTTTTTTAGCAAACTTAAAAAATTCGTTGGTCTCATAGAAATCTCAGTGAATTTGCTTACAAATTCATTTAATTTACTTTCTAGAAAGCAGAAATATTATTTCTAACTTCTTGGGCATTTTATGTATAAATATAGATATTACTTTTTAAAAATCAAAATTGTATATACAAGGAAAGTTTTTCTGAATCTATGAAATATAATTCATGAATTTAGAGATTACTGCTTGCCTTTAAGCCGATTTTTATTTAAGGATGATTTTCCAAGTTCAAGTACATGTAAGTGAAGACAAATAGAAATTAGACCAGATACGACTACATACGATACATAGTAAGTAAACTTATTTAAAAGATAATTGATAGATACAGATATGCAAACATGCTCCATTATACGTCGGAGCAAATTGTCTCAAGAGATACGGAGTAGCTATGCTCGAGCACTATAGTATCATAAGTATTTTGAACCAATTTATTTTATCTGGCCGACTGCACGGACTGCACGTTTTGGCACTTGAGAAATCCAGCCACAAAAGACATTCAACTCAAGTGGGCACTCAAATATGGGGTTCGTAATGATTAGATGATTATGTTATTCACATACAAATCTACAAGTTATTTCGCTGTAGGAAGAAGGCCGGCTCGCAGTTGCCAAACTCAAAAATGTACTCGTATCTATGTTTTATTTGTAAAGGGTTCAACGTACGAGTAGTTTATGAAAATGTTTATGACTGTACGAGCTGGGTTTCCAAGAAGGAAGGAAGGAGTAAGGCGAGTAACTACTGTAAATACAGAATGCATACCTTAAACCCCCGAGATATGATGCGATCAGTTGGGTTTCCACAGAACAGGCTTTGTTAAATATACATATGTATTTATTTATTTCGATTCATAGGCTCAAGTGTATAAAAATAGAATTATGTTTTGTTTAAAGTCCAGGCCGCTTACTAAAATTATGGCCAATTACAAATATATTCTTCTTAATTGGCCAAGTTTATGGCATCGTAAAGCGACGGCCTTCCTGCGAGGTCAGAGCATTAGTTTTAGTATTCGATATTTGTTTTCAAACGCTGATGTCAGATTCACCTGCCTGACCCTTGAACTATGTGAGTGTGTGTGTGTAACCAGCAAACATTTTTACTCCCCGTAACCACAAAATGGGTGAAAAGGGGGAACTAAATCTGTGCAAAGTTATGTAACAGGCATATAAAGTAAATATTCTTGATCAGTATCAAAAGAAATTTCGATTTGGCCATGTCCGTCGGTCTGTCTCGGAAACTATAAAAGCTAGAGCCCCAAATTCCACCCCCCCCCCCCCCCCCCCATACCCCCAATTCGATAAAAACGTTCAACACCAACAATTTGAAAGATATAGCTTTAGAATTTGACATGTATAATACTTTGGTCACTCTCAATCTACTGTCAAAATTTAAAGTCGATCGGATAATAAACACGGAAGTTATTTACGTAGGAAGATTTAGTGCTGCAGAGCGGGAGGAAGAAGCAGCCACAACCTAAAATGCCTCACTAACACTGTTGCTTGTATGCGTGTGTAGTTCTGTGTGTAAGTGTAAGTGTACAAAGATGAGTACAGGGAGTTTCGTAGTCGGGTATACTCGACTAGAGCATTCTTACTTGTTTTTTGTTTATTTTTGTTGGTAACACACACACATATGCATGGGGGCATGGCTAATGTCCGACTTTCAAGTGCAGCTTATTGCAGCAATTAGCGCTAATTACAAATACAAATACAAGTTGTCTAGTGAGTTTCCGCAGAAAAGGGTAGCTCTAGTGCATACAACCTTATTCTTAGGACTTGGTAAGTTTACAGGTCAGAATATTATCGAATAATATTGAATATTTCTATAAAATCTCTGATAGACTCACGAGAACGAAGCGAATATCGATTGGGACCTTGCAGAAGTCGGCTGCTGACTGTTGCACAGCCTTTGTATACCCTGTTCGATTAAAAGTACAGGGTAGAGAAAGTGTCCAAAGCTCGGTCAGTGTTCTGGTGAGTTGTGATCAAGAAATCAATTCAAATGTGATTTTAATAGACGCTCTAATTGTCAGCCACAGATGTGGACGGGCGAGCTAATAAGCTAATGACACGGTTAATGCACCCATTAAACCCCCCCTGGGGCAGTCCTCGTGCCAACTCGGGATGACCTTGGGCCTAAATTACGGCACCTATGCCACAGCAGCCAAAGCAGCAATTAATTGTGTAAATATCTGAACACAACACACAACGGATAAACATTATTTTCTTTTCATTTTTTGCTTATGCGGGTAAATGAAAATACTTGTACTATTTTCCCAAATATGCTCCGAGTGTGTAGGAAAATGATGCATGCAAATTCCGTGAAATCGAAAATGGAAAATCAAAAAATTGAAATCCAAAATTGAAAACAAACATTGGACAGGCGATTCGGGGTCCGGTGCACGATCTATGATAGGATTAGCCCCCCCGTAAATTTGTTTGCTTTAGCATTTAACGTTTTCATATGAATTATGAGTGCACACAAAAGTAGAACATTAAAAGTGACTCAACATTTCTCGGACTATATAAATATTCGACTTATAAATAATGCAACTAACTTTAGCACCGGACACCAAAACTTTTAGTACCAAGCATTAAAACTGGCTATACCTATAAAAACCTATAAAATTACAACTATTTAGACCTAGTTCCATTTCGGAATCGAATTTGTTAGAGGTTCTCATTTCCGAAAAGCGATTAGAAATTCGGTTTGAAAATATTAGGCACTGCTATTCGAAAATAATAATAATAATTACTATACAAATTTGGTTTGAAATTGATGAAAGTTCAATAAAATTCACCTCCAAAAACAAAACGCAAGATCAATTTTTCACCCAAGCTACGATCCTAACGCACAAATAGTCTAATATTAGGCTACAGATTCACTGTTACAGAACTATGTTGGAAATTAAAGAAATGGATTGGATATTGATGAAAGATGAAACTTTCAATTCATCTCCACCTGCAATTCATCTCATCTTCTTTACCCAACTTCAAACAACGATCCTAATGCACATATAGTCGAATATTAGACTACGGCATTACAGAAATAAGTTGGGAATTGAAATGAAAAAACTGGAAAAATGTCAATGAAATGGATAGTTGATGAAACATGAAAGCTTATATTCATCTCCAAAAGCAAGAACAGTTTTTCACCCATTTTCAAGCTAAGATCCTAACGCACAAATAGTCGAATATTAGGCTACGACATTACAGAACTATGTACGTTTGGAATTGAAGAAATGGATTAGTTAGTGATGAAAGATGAAACCTTCTATTAATCTCTTAAAGCAAAAGGTAAGCCCAGTTTTTCACCCGCTTTCAAGGTACGATCCCAACGCACAAACAGCCGAATATTAAGCTACGGTCTTTCAGGTACAAACATTTCTTCAAATTTGTTGACGAACTTGATATTACTCGTACAATTTGTTTAACAGATCGAGTCCACAAACTTGATAAAAGATTGGTTCATAGGATTCCGCAATTCGAGTACATATGGTCAAGTTTTTGACGGAAATTGCGTGTGGTTAGCTTTAGGCTAAATCTGTGGAAACTACAAAAAATTAGCACACAAACATTTGTCGAATGATGTTCGCCTGCGCTCGTGAAGTAAACATTTGCGCTAATTATTTGCCCAGTGTGACCAACAATGCGCATATTTGTTATCGAGTTTTGCAGTTTTGCCATTTCAGGCAAATTGTAGGAGCAAACAAGCTCGGCACAATTTACTCGAGTTGTTTGGGGTTATACACAGATCATATGAGAGATAGGAAAGATAAATATAAACATCTATCGTATGAGTAAATTAAGTGAATTAAAAATAAATATTATGCAAAAATATTTGCATTACTTACTTTCGTTGTTCTTTTATGTTTGTCTATTTCAATGCTAAATATATTTTATTATATTTTAAAGCTTTTGTGTTTTCTAACATATTTTATTTACTTATTTTCATCCGATGAGATACATATAAGTATTAGTCCGATTTTAATAAAACTGTGGGTACATCAAAAAGGCTTAAAAAACTTAGAACTGCTCAGTTTAGTTGCCATATCTTAAAAAACAAAAAAGTTTTTCATACAACTCAATTCTCTACCGATCTTTCCTATGGGAACTATAAGATATAGCTGGTTAGCTTTTAGAAAACAAAATTAATCTTCGATTTGGTGAGTTTGAATGGAATGTCTTTATAAACAAACAAGTTTTTCACCACTCAATTTTTGAACGATCGTTCAAATGTCAGGCATATGATATGGTAATTTAATCTTTTTATAATCCAGATCAGCTTGTATAAAACATAATCAAACTTCAACCTGGTGAGCTTAGTCAGGATATCTAAAAATCGATCCAAACCGAACCAATCCGCCCGGTTCCGATTAAAAGAAGCAACTGTGGCAAGTTTCAGGAAGATTTAATGTCTTAAAAGGAACCACTCGGGTTTGGATGCTGATCAGGGATACATACTTATGTATATATGTATATACTTTGTGGGATCGGAAACGTCTCCTTCAATGCGTGACAAACCTAAAAACGCACATAACGAAAAACAGAAACTTTTCAAACTGAACTGGCAATCTCAATTCTCGATTAGTTTAATTACAATTGATGGCCAAAACAACAACACAAGTGACGTAACAGCAGCCAACGGAAGTAAGAACAATACCATGAGCAAGTATTTTCAGGTGATGGGTGCAAAAAGTGCTAACCTTATAACGGGTAGGCGTAGTATTCTCATTTTACAGTGCCGTCCGTTATCAGCAGCGTTATCAGTGTTGGGGCAACGTCACCAATGACAACGACAACGACAACGACAACGAAATATTCCAATTTCCATTCCACAAATTTAATTAAACATTGATATATAATTATGTTTATTTGTTCAGTTGTCGGGGAAGTTATTGAATGCCACCCCACCGTTCCATCGCATAGTTTTGTTTACCCTCCACCTAGTTTATTTTATTTTTTATAATAATTTACATTTGCTGGGTGCATCCAATCGGATCCAACAAGTTGACCAGTTGGCTGCCTGATGACTCAAACAAAGTTTCAAGTTGACTGATTACTCGTATTTGGCCCGACTCGGGTTCCGAGTTTTGGCATTAGTCGGCATGGGTGTAATAAATCTTAAGATAACTTGGCCACGACTGTTCGTATATGGCCCATTATGAGGCGGTTACACTTTGGCTGTTGTTGCTCCAAGCGATCCAAGGGCCCCATGAATGAATAAGCCAGTGAATGCTTCAATCAAACAGTTGCAATTTCAATATTTGAGTTTCTGTGCACCTGATTGCCACGTAAGATGATCTGAATAATGGAAATATAATAAGCGTGCATTTATTTATTTGTGCCGTGTAGAGGAATATGTTTATAAGGCATACAAACTTGAATTTGATAAGCAACGCAAACCTCCTTTATGCACGTTTTACATGTCAGTAATTGAGTAAACCGAATGATTTGAGTTATCCGAATGCACTCATTGAGACTTCTTTATTTCCTGCATTCATTCCTTTTAACTTCAGCTGTAGTTAGGCTCATCAAATAAATACAGTTGTAGACGTTTGAGTTATTCGAATGATTTAAGTTATCCGAAGGCACTCATTTGTGTACACAAAATTTGTTAAGAGTGCTTGAAACAAGCTAAGTTAATCGAATGACTTGAGTTATCCGAATGCACTCATTTATGTATAGAAACTCTTCAGTAGTTTCTTTATTTCCTGCATTCATTCCCTTTAACTTCAGCTGTAGTTGGGGTCATCAAATAAATACAATTGTAGACGTTTAAGTTATTCGAATGATTTAAGTTATCCGAATGCATTCATTGAGTATATTTTGGATTTAGGCTACAATAAACTTCTGTTTATGTATCAGTTTCATCACATATTTGCAGTTGGGCTAATCAAAAGAAATTCTACTATAAATACATGATTTAAATAGTTAAGAACATGTAAGTGCTTATATACAATCATACGTTGCATGTGTCCCAATCTCAGCTCGTTTTCAATCGGGCACAAAAGCCAAGTAGGCACTGAGAATTGCATTGGATTTGACAAATCTTAATTGAAACAAGTGCGCAGGCGGTGCTAGTGTGCCACAGATCGGTGGTTGGTGGTGCTGGTGGTTCAGTTGTAACCGGTGGATTGCTTTGGGTCGGCTCAGTCTCGCGCTTATGACAATTAATTGAGAGCGCTGTTGTGCAGTAGCACACACACACACACATACACACACAGACAGATAGATCTACAAATATGTCTATATATAAGTATAAGCATGTGGGCCTTAAGCCGGAAATGCGACGCGCTTTTCAATTAGGGCAGCAAAAACGGCTCAATAGATTCACTTACATATGCATGTGCTCGTAGTTGTTGCTAGGGCTGAACTAAATCAAAAGTGTATCAAGTGCGAGTCGTTATGTCTGGACAATCAAAGCTCTTGAGCACGATCAGCGACTATACTTAGCCAGGCTTGTATGCTTGGTCCATCCTCAAACTTAATGAAGCTCTTCCTTTTCAAAACTATTCGAGAGATGCTGTGTAATGAAAGCTTTTTATAGTCCAGTATCAGTTTCTTAGTACATTTTCCAAAACAACTCATTTTAAGATCCTTCTTTCATTTCCTGATTCGACACGGATAATTTAATATACTTGATCATCTTTAAATTCTTACAGAAATTAGTTGTTCAGTTCGTGATTTATGAAAATTAGGAAAATTATCAGACAAGTCTTATAACAGTTCATAAACTCGCTATTCTCTCCGATACTTTTAAGGAGAAACTGTGTCATGTCACTTCTCATCCTTTGTTCTTACTCTGATCAGTTAATAGTTTGCTATGAGTCTAAGGAGATCTTGCTCCTTTAAATCAATCTAGACTGAAAAACATGCCCAGCGAACTAATCTGCATGTAAATCGCTGCATATGAGAGTTGGAAAATAAAAAGCCTATGCACTTTGAAATTCGATATAGGAGAAATATTTTACACTCCCCACGATCTGATCTCTTGATAAAGGCACTTGATCATCACTATCGCGGAAGTTCTTTAACTTATCAAGAAGTCTCGATATTTGGAAGACTGGAATGTCATTAGACTCACTTTAAAAGTCGAGTCTCTCTGATTTTTTGAAGAACTATGGTCATTTGACTGCTGATCCTGTGATCGTTGCCACTCTGATCAGCTGCGTTTCACTTGAAGCCTTAAGGTGTTAGGCCGTCAGTAAACGGAGAGCTCACTTTCTATATACTCGTACTTACACCCGACTATATATTTGATAAGTGGTTTTATTTATAGACACCTATGTGCTATATGGACGCTGATAAGTCGCACATATTATGAATTAAACTGTCACGAAGCTAGCTGACTTTAAACCATTTATTGACGCAACAAATTTCAATGCTCATGCTTTTTGGCTGGGGATGGGGATGGGGAGGAACCATGCATGCCACTGCTCATATACTTGTCAAACAGATATTCACCGACCTCGCTCTGGGCGCGCTCCAGTTGCCGTATATAGTCGGCCAATACCTTTTGGCCATCGACCTGCTCCTGCAGGAAGTTGGCCTCGATGAAATCGCACAGATTGGGATCATTCTCCTTGTTCGCCAGCGCATGCACGTCCAACAGATGCTGATTAACCTCGAGCTCCATTTGCAGGGCATGCTTTAAGGCCGCCAGCGTATTCGGAAAACAAGGCACCGGCTCCGGAACACTGCTCAGCCGGATTAGGCCGCCACGTTTGTTCATATACGTCATGATCTTCTCGGCGTGCTCACGCTCCTCGGCGCTGGCCTTAAGAAAGAAGCCATACACGCCCGGGGAGCTCACATCGGCGCGGTCGAAGTGAAAGGCCTGAGGATGGAGGCAGGATGAGCACACGAAATGAGATTCCATGCTCGTTCAGTGGCTTACCATGGCCAGATACTGATGGCATGCCTTGAGTTCCATATTGATTTGATCGTTCAGTTTCTCTTCACAGCTTTTGGCAAAATTTTGACGCATTATCATGCACATGTGGCGTATGACCAATCGACAACTATTCGCCATTTCAATGCAACAGAGGGGGGGATTACCAAATACAACCGAAATTTATTTAAAAATCCAAAATTTTGTACATATTTTTTTTTTGTTTTTTGATTTTTGCCTGCGTACTTACTAAATCAAGCAATAAGTTAACTGTATATAATAAGAATAATAATTATAATGGGAATGGAGTCCCACTAGAACGAAAAAAGCAGAGGGTGTCAAGAGTTGCTCTACCTTCCTTATGACAGCGAGCAGGTTCTTTACGAATTCAGGGGTCATAAGCTCCCTACGTAGATGTCTCCTTCTACTCCAAATAATTGTAGGACACTTACAAAGAGGGTGGATAGTAGTTTCGGCATCCTTCCTGCAGAGTCTACACTCTGCATCAGTGGATAGGCGCATGTTTTTAAGGTGTGGTGACCTGTTAGAAGCCTCAGTTCCGCCCTAGAAAGATTAACTGTCGTCCTTCCACTCCTTTGGCTTGGCGCAGCCCCGATCTAGCGGACCAGAAGATTTGCCTCTCCTTGTTTATCAAGTCCTCAAGCAGACCGCAGTAGTGCTCACCATATAGTTGAGTTAGAGATGTTTAAAAGTTTTGCGTATTTGATGACATCATTCATTGATCTTGAGCGCCGAGACATGGCGGGGTCACAGTTCAAAGTGGCTGATCCGACACTGTGATGTGATTTCACTTTTCTTTAGTCGTCGAGCACTTAGTCAGTGTACACACACCACACACACATGCTGTACAGATGTGTGTGTGTGTGCGTGTGTGTGTGTGTGTGTGTGTGTGTTTGCTTAGGCTACAACAACAGCACGTTAAGTACACTCAGTTATTGTCACTTATTAAGTGAATGGAAAACGACTTTTTGCGCAAACGAGTTTCAAATATTATCTCTCTCGCCAGTGCCATCCACTAAGTAACTTACGCACATTAAACAAAAAATAATAAACACACACATAACACACACTCACACACACTCACACACACTCACACACATGCCACACAAACAGTGGCCCATAAAGTTAAAATAATAAAACCATAAACATTCATTTCCAGCCTTTACCTGCATCGGTAGTCGACACGCGAAACTCCATACTCGTATTATAAATATAAGTATATAAGTACTCGTAGTCTCAAAACTTTTAAGATGGGGTAGACGACGACTGAACGACTTTTGAGACCAAATAATTATTTGAGACACAGCTGTTTGCTCCATTCCATGGATATCAGCAATCAGCGTATCTGTTATCGATAATTAGCTAAGCCGTACCGGCAGATACAATAATATTTTCAATTTGGAATTTCCTCATTTTTCGTTTGCTTTCCTACTTATCTTAACTTTCATGGCCAGATTCAGATATCAGCAATCTGCAATCTAAGTCATCATTAGGTTGTATGAAAAACTTGTTTGTTTATGAAGAAAACTCCCCAAATTGAACAAACATAGCACTTGAATTTTATGGATATTCCAAACTACATTTAGACATGCAAAAAAAACAAACAAGTAAGAATGTTTTAGTCGAGTACACCCGACTATGAAACTCCCTGTACCCAACTCCGCTATTTATACTGATCAAGAATGTATACATATATATACTTTATAAGATCAGAGATGTCTCCTTCTGCCTGTTACATACATTTCCAGATTTAATACCCTATTTTTACCCATTTTATGGGTACAGGGAGTAATACGACCTGTAAAGATTCGTGATCCATAGCAAAAAATCTCCTATTGATGGTTTTCGTTTGAGATAACTCCAGTAAGACTTCGAGAGAATTCACAAACAATTGAGCATTATCCAGTCATTATTATCGATGGTTGCGTTCCATCAAACGTGCCAAAAAATATTCCAAGCTTATAAATGTTTATACATATGTGTGTATGTACATATGTACGTATGTATTTCTTTTTTTTTCACGTTTTTCGTTTAATTAAAAAGCAAACGTTTGCATTGTTAAATGACTAAAAATCAAAAGACAAACGTAAAGCAAAACGTAATGCACAGAAAAGAACAATTGGGAAGAGATTAAATACTCTTTCTTTATTAAGTTGGGACAAAATGCTCTGCATGCAAGACTATCGATGCCATTATCGATATTATCGATAACTTTTTATGTTCGGTCCCTATCTATGGTTTTCTCACTGCCGCGATAGGATGACAATTCCTTATACACCCTATTTCCTACAGAATCTACCAGGAAACAAAACTATAAAGCTTTTTTATATTTTTTTTTAGAGTTGTTAAGTTTTAATGCGAGTTATTCTTAAAAGTTATAATCACGATACGATTGATGGCGCTACAGAAATTTAGTTTTGAGTTAGGATACTAGTTTAAAGGGTTTTCAGATGAAAAATGCGTGCGTTACATATTTTGTGGGAAAATTCAAATGCTGTTAGCCAGAGTATGAATAATTTTGTAATCGATTATTGTTGTAGTTTTCATGTTTAATCATATTTAATTCAATAATTTTCGCTACTTTCGATTTATGCCGACATAAGTACATATGCATGTATACACTTACATATACATACATACATACATATATACCTATATACCTATGTATGTATGTATGTACATATGTACATATGTATTTATGGCATGGCATGATGCATGTACATATCAGCTATCGCCATTTACCTGGCTCTGGTTTATACAATCCGAAATGCGTTTATTTATTTAAATGTAATTTATGCGCGCACCAGTGGAATTTTTGTTTATCGCCTGATTTACTTTATGTATGTTTTTTATTTGCTTTTTTATACTTTTTTTATTTGCTGATCAAATTTTTTGCAATGTACGCTGAAAATTGGCGAGCACTGTAATTGCCAAAATGTAACTGTTAAGCGTGTAACATGAGAATGCAAGCGAGGGGAGCGCATTTACAGTGGCTCATAAACTGTTACGCCGTTGCACACAGTGCAACAGCAGTGGCTCTCAAACTGTTGGCTACTGCTGTTGCTGAGCGCCTGGTGTTAATTGTCAAGAAATGTTTTTTAAATCAAATACTAAGCGACTGCAAAGTGGTTCTGGTGCGACTTGTTGCTTGCTTGTGGATCTTGATGGTCTGCAGATGGCCAACTAAGCCTTCGCCAAGTTAAAGCTAACGCAAGCAATGATAACAGTTACTGAAGCCAAAAATATATAATGTGACGTATGCGCTGACGCTCTTCGCGTATATGTACATACATATGTATGTATGTATTGCGATGTACGGTGGTATTACCGGCGTCGCCCGGACCAAAAAATCTAAGTACTTGTCGATTACCATCGCCCCTCGGGTTATTGTTTCATTGGTTAAGAGCTTCGAAGATGCGCTTCGAGGCAATTGCAAGAAAATCAATTAAAAGAAAACAAGAAAGAATGGCTATCTTCGGCGTGCCGAAGCTATGTACCCTAGCAGCAATGTTTTTTATACAAAACTCAATTTTCGTCTGATTAATCCTAAGCCAGCTATGTTGTCCGAATTAAAAACAATTATAGGAAACTTTATGATTTATAATAACCACTTAGTTTGGATGTACTACAGTTTTTCATACAAAAACCTTTTTTTTACCCGATTCTATAGCAGCTGTGTGATATAGTGGTCCGATTTTAATCAAATTTGGTCAGATTGTATAAACTCTCCAGAGACTCGGTCTGGGTGAGTTTGGTAAGAATATCTTCATAAACAAATCATTCCTATGGCAGCTATATGTTATAGTGGTCCGATCCAGCCGGTTCCGACATATGTACTGCCTGCAACAAAGAAGGGTCTGTCCAAGTTTCATTACGACAGCCTTACAACTGAGAGATTAGTTTGCATAGAAACAGACGGACATCGCTATATCGACTCGGGTCGGAAACGTCTCCTTCAGTCCATTAAACATTTTGTTTTGCATCATTTTTTTTGCACTTGAAGGTGCTCAGAATAGGTGAAATATTAGCCGGATTGACCATTCCAATTCCCAGATAGGGGTTTGAATTACGCAAAATCGGAAAATCAAGTATAAAATAGTTTATTTAAATTGAAGCTGTCGTCAATCCAAAATTCCGTCTTAGATTGCAGTATTTTTCATTCAGCTCCTACGGTTTGGACTGTGCGTTGATTCCCCTACTCAGTTAGTCAGTCAGGACATGATTTTTTTGATGTGTTATATATGTGTTTGCTACCTCGAAATGAGGAAAGGCGAAGTACGAAAGCGAAATGTGATAAGCAAGAAGGTCAATAAATTGCTTGATATAATGAGCCATGTGCACAAACACACACATAAGCTCACATTTGCATTTGTGTATGCATACACATACACATACACGCACACGGTTCAATTTCTCTCGCACTCTCTTTGATTGGTAATATCTGATTGGTGCGTGCACCACGTGCAAAAAAGATGTTAATTATGAGAGTGCAGCTGTAACGGATCGTGGGGCAGAAGTGGGGGGTCGGGGCAGCTTACCGGCTTCTTAGCTGCCAGCGGCTTATTGATCAAATTCAAATGCGGCTCGAAGTCCTGGCCAAAGCGTTCGATGAGCAAATTTTCGGCCACCTCCTGCGGGCACTCCTCCTGCTGCACCAGCTCCCAAATGTCCTGCGGTATATAGAAGCTAAGCAGCAGGCCCAGCAGCAGACCAATCACAAAATAATGATTGCGACTCAATCCGGACGGTCTACGCATGTTTCAGGCAAGTTGCAAATGAATTTACATAGGATGCTGCTGTCGTTGTTCTTGTTGTTGTCATGTGTACATTTTGTTGTTGTACGCACTGTTGCTGCTTCCTCTTCTTCTTCTGTTTGGGCCTGGACTTGTTGCTTGCCGCTTCTTGTTGTTGCTGCTGCTGCTGTGTTTCTTTTCAATTCGATTCGTTTCGATTTTGTTTTTGTTTTTTGGCACAGGCGATAAGCGGGCAAAGTGATCAAACAAGTGCTCTCTGACAATGCCGGCTAATTTTGGCACTGTCTTCGCAGTGTTGATAGTGTTGTTGTTGTTGTTGTGCAGCACGCACGTCCGTTCTCTTCTTGTTGTTGTTGTCGTTGGGCCAATGTTTTCATGTGGCGCATTTTTAATACAAATTCACAATCACATTACGCACACTATCACTTACACTGCACTGCACAATTCGATTCGTTGCAAGACGCTAATGCTACGAATTACAAAAAAAAATAACAGTTAAAACAAGCGCAAACAAGCGCCGCCTGGCCGCCGCACACCGCGTAACGTAAAAAAATGGGATTTTTTATCTGCATTCGTTTTGCACTCTTATGTTATCTCGCTGTAGTTACTCTGCTAACGGGCTGTTAGCTAAAATTATCTGTTAACAGGCTGTTATGCTTAGTACGTTGTTCAGTTATTGTGCGTGCAAATTGAAGTTTGCCATACGCAAATGTTGAACGTTGAATTTCTCCTTATTAATTAAATTGTATTTGATTGAAACAATTATATTTATTCTTAAGCACAAATAAAAAGGCAGTTTTAATTATGAAACTTCATTTATAGATCAGAATACTCATTTAGGTAATGAATACAACAAATATATTTGTTGTCCAAAATATTTATCTCTAAATTGCGGTGTTCTGATATGTTGCAGTTTGCTTGGGCTCCCAAGGATATTATAAGATTTTGTTTAAAAAAATACGTTCACATAAATGAAAATAAGAATAAGAAAATCGCCAATCGTGCTGATTGGCTCAGCATACCCACCTTAGTGAAGGTCATTCTGCTAACTGCCTGTTAAGCTTAACATACTGCTCTGATTTGCGTTAACAGCAATGCTTTAATACTTTTTAGCTTCTGTTAGCTACATTATCGTTCACATTGTTGATGTTGCCGGTGGGCCACATTTGGCAAACTATTTTTTTAATAAACAATCCGTAATGGCTGTGATTGTGCTTGACAATGGCGCGTACACAGCCAAAGTGGGGCTCGCGACGGAAGACGAGCCCCAGGTGGTGCCCAATTGCATAATGAAGGCAAAAAGCGAACGACGGCGAGCCTTTGTTGGTAACCAAATCAACGAATGCCGTGATACCTCGGCTCTCTTTTACATCCTGGCCTTTCAGCGTGGCTATCTGCTTAACTGGGACACCCAGAAAACCGTGTGGGATTACATATTCAGCAAAGAGGGCATCGGCTGCACGCTGGAGAATCGCCACATAGTCATCACAGAGCCCCAAATGAACTTTCATAGCGTCCAGGAGGCGATGCTTGAGATGCTCTACGAGGAGTACCGCGTGGCGGGCATGTACAAAGCAACATCTGCCGATCTGGCGGCCTTTAACTATGTGGCGGACAGCGAGGAGCGCACCACAATGCAATCGCTCAACTGCATCATCATCGACGTGGGCTATAGCTTCACGCATATTGTGCCATTTGTGCTGGGCCGACGCGTGCTGGAGGGCATCAGACGCATTGATGTGGGCGGCAAAGCGCTTACCAATCATCTGAAGGAGCTCATTTCGTATCGGCAGCTGAACGTCATGGACGAGAGCCATGTGGTGAATCAAATCAAGGAGGACGTCTGCTTTGTTGCCGAGGACTTCAAGGATGCCATGAATGTGCATAATAGCGAGACGCGGCGCAGAGAGGTTGCCGTTGACTATGTGCTGCCCGACTTTACGACCGTTAAGCGTGGCTATGTACGCGTGCCCGGCCAGCCGCGCATGGACGAGGAGCAACAGCAAATGGTGCCGCTGTGCAACGAGCGCTTCACTGTGCCAGAGCTGCTCTTCAATCCCTCGGACATTGGCATTGCCCAGGTGGGCATACCGGAGGCTATTGCCGATTCCCTGAAATCGTGTCCCTGGGAGGCGCATCGCGAAATGCTCCTCAATATACTCATTGTGGGCGGCAGCGCACAGTTTCCCGGCTTCTTGCCACGTCTCAAGCGTGATCTGCGCGCCCTCGTGCCCGATGACCTGGAGATATCGCTATGTTGCCCCGAGGATCCGGTGCGTTATGCCTGGTACGGTGGCCGCGAAATCGCCACCAGCGCCAACTTCGAGGATTTCATCTATACGCGAGATGATTACGAGGAGTTTGGCATCCATGGACTCCAGCGTTAATATGCAATTATTTAAGCTAGTTTATTATATATACAATACATATAAATTATTTTTATAGCTCATAATCAAGTGGTGATCCTCTTTTATGTGAATCCATTCTCATTTTTGTGAATCCATTCTCATTAATTATTGATTCTTATACAGATCAATAGAATACCAATATAATTGTAGCCCTATATAATTGCATAGTTTATTTCTAATGTATTCAACACTTACCGACTTGTTTATAATGCTGAGTTAACTTAGTCAATTATAAAAGAAACGCCATGATCCGAAAGCTTGTTTCCTTTTAATTATATCGTAATTTCTGCGAAGTGCAGAGATGCGCTGGCAAAGCCCAGTTTAACCATCTATCCTTACGAATCTAGTCTACTTTATAGTTGATAGTTCTTTGGAACGAACCTCAGTAAAGAAATAACAATTAATCTTGTCCCTACCAGTTCTATAAACAGTTATCTCTGGCGTGCCGATGCAGAACTCCATTTTCGAACGATTGCTCCAATGGTAGGTATATAGTATACGATATTGATCAAATTTGACAAACTATATCCAATATAATACAACACGTAATTGCTGAGTTTTGTTGAGATATCTCGGAAAACAAATAGCTTTTTTATACAAAAGAATTATAATACCCCATGCAAGGGTATAGGAAACTATCGTATCAAATAATTGTAGCTTTTATTCAAGTTCAATATTCATTTTAATGACGCGACATAATAGAAAAGAAAACGATTGCATTAAACGTTGATCTTGTCTATATTTGAACTACATACATACTAGTACATACGTATTTGTTATTTAAACGATAACCTAAGAACAGAGTCAAGTGAAGCTACTATTTGCTGACCGTTTGCTATTTAATTGTACGACTAAAAGGTAACTACAGAAAGCATTCTTAAGCATATTTTCATAGTATTTTGTTATAGTACAATTTGAGGAGCACCTGAAAACGCAGAATTTACATGTTTTCGCGACAAATGAGAAGATGCCTTTAACAATTGCCTCTTTTCGCCATAACAAAAAAAAAAAACAAGCTTTAATCTCTACATAAACTTAGATAATTTAGGTTTTGCGAGGCGGGTGCGGTTCTTGTAGAGATGATCTTGGCGCTGGCCCCAAAACACTCTATATGCTGAACGATTCGCCGCAACCACAGGTGCCCTTAATGTTCGGATTGTTAAAGACAAACTCACTGGTCAGCTTCGATTCCACAAAGTCCATTTCGGTGCCTGCGGGTCAAACAGAAACGTGATTAAATGAGTTATATAATAGGGCACGGTGGCACTTGCCTAGCAAAGATAGTTGCGCCTTCTTATCAATGAACACCTTGACGCCATCCTGCACAACCTCCTCGTCCAGTTTATCTGCAAGCACATTTAATTAGCCAATCAACAATATAGTTCCTAACAAATTGTCTGCTCACCTTTGCTGCTGGCATAGTCCAGTGTGTAGGAAAGTCCATTGCAGCCGCGCTGACGCACGCCAACCTTGAGACCGACCTGTGGTAGGAAGTTCTAGAATTGTAATTGCATTTGATTTGAGTTTAGATAACTTACAACGTCTGGCTTGTCCTGGAGGAGCGATTTTATCCGTTGCACTGCAGCGGCCGTCTGCACGGTAGGATAAAAGGTAAACAACAATATGTTGTTGGCTGTTATTTCATCACGCGCGTGTTTCATTACAATTTCTTTCACTTACCAGTGTTAGTGCGGCCCGTGTGGGCAATAATTTGCGGCCCTTGACAGCGCGCACCGTTGCCGTTGCCACAACACGTGTTGCCATTTTTGTACAAGTTTTATATAATTTGTTTTGCTTACAATTTGCCAACAATTTCAGTACTTTTCGAAAAGTGTTACTAAACGACAATAAATGATTTGATGTGAAGGGCAGCGTAGTGCTGGGTAAGGCACGAATAATCGATTTGGGAAGATTTCATCAGAAGCAGTGCTGCCATTTTATCCATTTTCACGCCAGATATAATAAGCTGGCATTGAATCAGTTTTTTAATATATTTCCATACAAACTCATCAATCATAGATCATAATTTGTTGATGACTTAGGGACTAGTTAATTTGTACGGTACTTGTGGATTCAAGAATTAAGCTTTTTATCAATACATTAACTACTTCAAATAAATAAGTCTCGGCCATTTAAAGATTCTCTTGGAAATTAAGTGTAATTTAATGATGATGATTGATTTTGGTACCTATTTAAATCGATACTAATATATATATATATATATGTATTTAATTAATTACTGATATGTGCTTAGCTATAAAATGAGCTAAAATCCAGCTATTTTCCTTAATCGCGCTGGCAGCACCAATCAGAGGTGGCAAGTAAATGTCATCCACTGATATCGTTTATTGTACCATGTTATCGATATATATTTTCTATTGATTTTGTCCGTTTCATATTTATTGTTTATATTTAAGCAATATGAGCGCATTAAAGCAAATATGCAGGCTCTACGCCAATTTCGGGAAACGCTCCATATCTCTAGCCCCTCACCACCACTCCAGCCAGCGACAGTATCATTTGCTTGCTACAGCAGCAAAAACAAATAACAAACACATGCTCCTACAGCGTGCGCCCTGCAGCGACAAGCCCAAGACAGAAGCGGTAAGTAAATAAGTTAAACCACAAAACTCAATTTAATATACAAACTGAATATTGCAGCAGGATGGGCCCCAGCGCATCGCCACCAATAGCATACCCTTGGCGGAGCTGCAGACCAAAATGCAGCTCATATATACGTGCAAAGTATGCCAGACCCGTAATATGGAGACAATTTCCAAGGTGGCCTACAAAAGCGGCGTTGTTATAGTCACCTGCAAAGGCTGTGAAAATCACCACCTGATTGCGGACAATTTGAATTGGTTCACTGATCTGAACGGCAAACGCAACATTGAGCAGATACTGGCCGAGAAGGGCGAGCAAGTTATCAGAATAGTCGGCGACAAACACGAGTATCTGCCGAGTAAATAAATTGAAGTTAATCAACACAAATGTACAAGCTTTTAACTGTAAACATAAGCCACTTTATTGAGCAGCTCCATAAGCCGCTTGAGCAGCGGCAGCGTGCGGAGCGCGCCATAAAATTGACTGCGGCATGGCGACTTGGGCGCTAGCAACAAATGTGTCAAATAGAGTACCTCATCCAGCGGCAGCTGGGTTAGTGGCGCCTCAGCCAGCAATTGTACGTCATCCAGTTGCACGTGTGGTAGTTGTTGCGTCCAGAAGCCTAGCAAATAGCTGCCAAGTGCCACAGCGAAGCGCACCTGCATCAAGGAGCGAAATAGGCGCGAGATATTTGAGCTATTGCCTACGGCAACATACTGATAAATATTGTGCACAAAGCTGGCCGCCGAGGAGGCTGTGCCCTCCACTAGCATATCACAGATCATTTGGCGCAGTATGTAGCATCTCGTGTACAGAATGCTCTCCTTGTGCTCCCGAAACAATTGCAGCCAGAGTTCGAAGCCAATGAGCCGCATGGCGCGCTCCAGCGCTGTTCTAATGTCCTCGACGCTCGCCAGTCGAAAGATGCGCCTCACCAGCTGTCGCATTTGCAGGACATCAGGATTCAGTTCGGTAGTGGCCAAATCCAGCGTGTCGTTATCTTTATTTTGGCGCAGTGCTGACCATTCCAGCTCCTTGATAATGCACCAGGCCGAGTGCACATCAGCGTACGCCTTATGCATTTGGTACAAAAGTGGCGCATGCGCGTGACCATTGCGTGTGCCGTTTATTATGCTCGCACACAGCTCCTTGATGCACTGCGCCCGATCTCCTTCACAGTTCTCGTAGTAGCGTCGAACGGCGGCATGCGCTTGTGTGCACTGCTGCAGCACAGCTTCTACCAGCTCATCGCCATGACGCGCATGGCATTCATACAGGTACAATGTGGCTTTGAACATGCACTCAATGTCTGTGTGGCTTAATTCGAGCTGCTTCTGCTCCGTTAGTTGCATCTCATCCTGGCAATCCAATAGCCAGCTGATCAGCTTGGCGGAATGTGTCGCCGCCTCCTCGAGGCTCAAGTCGCTGCTTACGCTCAGTTCATTGCGAATATACGCCTCCATCGTTGCCAAATTGCTACACTTCACCTTGACTTTAACTGGACGGCATTTAAATAGCAATTATACATTTTGTTTACCGCTCGTTTTTTTGTTTTGTTTGCTATTTGAACAGATCAGTATCAATTATCGATAAGAGTGCAGCAACTCTGTGGTCCCGCCTAGAGCTGCCACTTAGTTCCACTGCCCACGTACAAAAACTATTGGGCAACACTATTCCAAGTAGAATTCGCACCTCCCTTTGAAAAATGCCAAGATTTTATGCTCTTTGAAGTTTATTTTGTAATATATATATATATATAGTCAATGAGTTTACTCATCTCTCTTTCTCCTTCGATTACATTTACTCATTAAAAAGATAAACATAAAATGCATAACATAGACTTAGAGTTACGTCAAATACCATTGCCTGTCCATCTTTCATTTCTTTCGTGCATGTTTCGTATCCTTTTCTCTACTTTCCTTCTTTCCTTCATTTCTCTCTCTTTATCTTTATAATTTATTTATAAACAAGAATCAAAGCGTAATGTGCAAGGTATACTTTCGCTTCGCTTCACACTTCCAAGTGTTTCAGCTTGACTTAAGAAAAAAATATAATATATTTTAAATGTTTATTCTTTTTTTGTAGTTATTATTATTGTAGTTTTTCTTTTTCAAAAATACGGTTGCAAAGTAATAATAAACATTAAAAAAATTAGGAAAACAGCATTGAATACGTTGTAGTTGTTGACTGATATATATGTATATGAATGTTGTTCTGTTTTCCCATTTTTGCCTGCTTTTTTCCATTTTTTTTTCCATTTTCTTTGTATTTTTTATCCCGTTCTTTTGAAAATTTAAGAAAATATATATATATTTTTTATATATATACTGTTTATAATATACGCGCGAAAATTAATAATTAATTCAACATTTTTTATATATACTATATAACTATATGTACTGTATATGTTGTAGCTGTTGTTTCTATCGCACATTTTCAGTGGCTGTTCTAATCATTTTCGTCGCATTTTATGATTTAGGAATTATTGAATGTGTGTTTGGTTATGTTCGTGTGTGTAGTATGTATGTTGGTGTGTGTGTGTGTAGTCATGCATGTGTACGTGTGTGTGTGTGTAATCATGCATGTGTACGTGTCTGTGTGTTCGATCGTGTCTTTGCTTTTCCGGTTTCCAGATTCCGCAAGGATACGCAGCTTAGGCAAAGCCGAAGCCCTCCGAGCACTCGTGTATGGCCTTGAGCAAACAGCTGCGCAACTTATCATAGGACTTATACATTGGTAGATCCAGTTGATTGAAGCTGCGGCAAAGGATAATAAGAAATATTTTTCAATATTGTAATGAGTGTTAAGAAATATTTCTGAGCAATAATTACCAGGTGTGTGCGCAAGGCAAACGATCTGTGGAACGATCGTCGCGATGAATTTGGAACTTTTGTATGCCATTCATGCCTTCCAGAGAGCCGAAGCCTTGCAACGGAACCTTCGAGGTGCCAGTGACGAATTGGAGGAATTTAGCACGATCCGCTTGATCGAAGCTGCGTAGCGCGCGCCAGAACCACTGAATCTGTATATAGATAAGTTTTGTATTATAAATTGTTCATAATTATTATTTTCCTGTTAATACAGTGATATATAGAGGGGGGAGCGAGAGAGAGAGACGGACTTACCTGTGACGATTTGGAAGTGTACTTGTGGTATTCAGTATTAGACTTTAGATCTTCAATGTCAATATCTGGCAAGCCGGATATGAGAAGCTCTAGTTCCTGCTCGTTAAATATAGATATTAAATGCTTTGGAATAATGTCATAGAAGCCCTCAAGGAATGCGTCCAATCTGCAAGGTAATTGTATTCAATTATAGGTTTATCCGCGATAGAATCAATGTATTTTATAATACTTACTGCTGACGAATGGAGCCGCTCATTTTGAGCTGACAAACGAGTTGCACATACTCAAATTTATTCTCCTCATTGACGGCAATGTCGCGTCCATTTGGCTTGAGATCACGAATTTGTGTGACGCCAAACTCTTGTACCTCGGTTGAGAACGTCAACTCATAGCCGAGCGTCGATATATCGTTTTTCATTAGATAGTCCAGGCCCTTATAGAATTCATAGTCCTGTGATTCCATATCGGTATGCTTCACCTGTTTGCCCAGTATGTGCTTGTAAAATGAGCGAGTGAAATAGCACTCCAGTAGCTTATTATCATGCACGGCCTTGGCTGTAATGGATGAACAAATGTGGTTGAGAAAGATATATCAAAGTGTTGCTTTCCCTTTTCAATTTGTGCTAGTACTTACCAATAACGCGACCGACAAACTTAAAGTAGCTCAGATGATTTGGATTGGCATGACTCGATGGATTAATCATGTAGGTGACTCGATCGCCCGGCGATACGCAAAACAGGGCATACATGGGATTAAAGATTTCGCGCGATATTATCACATACCATTCGCGCAGCAGACCGCCCGCGTCCTGGCCCTCCTCATCTAAGGAAACAAAGTGAGAGAAAGTGAGTTACAAGTTGATATAAGATTGTATCCAAAATCAATCGCTTAATCTTTTGTGTAAGCCTTGATGTTAAATTAAATATTAAAATTAATTTAAAGCTCTTCACAGCCAAGAAATAACAATTCTTGTATATAGAGCTTAAGCATCCTTACCCTCAAACACAATGTAGAAACGATTCTTCCATTCCTCGGGTCCAAGACGATAGAGCACACGGAACGAGTCCTCAAAGACGGTAATGCGGCGCACACTAACTGTATGCTCCTCACGTCTTATGCCCTCGTCGAGGCGCTCCAGTTCAGTCTGGAAGTATTTGCGCTTCACATCAAAGTCAAGGATACGTGTATGATCCACCAGCACGGCGAATGGACCATCGGACAAGTGTGTGGACGACTGGCGCAATATTTGATTGAGCACCGTGCGATGCTTCTCAGCAAATTGCAAGAACTTCTGGCGATCCTGCTTCAACTGTGCCTCGTGTGGTGTTAGCGGCACCTGTGGAGCTCCAGAGCTGCTCGTACTTGTGGATGCATCCTGCGTGCGGGACTCATCTGTGAAAAAGCAGAAGTAGAACGGATTGAAAATTGCGGCTTGGCATGGTCGGATGGTTTCCCAGCTGTAAGCATGACTTTAAACACTCACCGTCAAAGCTAGACGAGTTGAGAGCCTGGTTGCTGTTGGTGCTGCTGTTGGTATCTTCCATCTGTGGACTGTTGTCGGAGACGATGGGATGTGGCACGACGCGCAGTCCCGAGCCGGAGCCGGAGCCAACGCCGCCAGCAGCATTTGAAGCGCCGCGACCAGGCTTTCTAGGTGTAATGCGATGCGACGCATGTATGAGGAAGAATGCCTCAACGGTCGGCTGCAGCACCAGCACTGCGAACTCATCCTTGGACTCCTCGAGTGCAACCAGGCACTCGCTCAACGTTTGCCAGAGCACGTCCAGGCAAAGTATTTGACTGAGAGTAGGCTTCGCAGCGGGTTTGTTGCTGCCGCCCGTGGGTGGGCAGCTTGAGGAATCGCTGGTCTCCATGCTGTTGTCGGCTTCATTGCCTACATTTGATGCATCACCATCCACATCAACATCAAGCCCAACGGGCAAATCGCCGTGAATATCAATGTCTTCGTTGTTCTCCTCGTTCTGAATAAGCTGCAGCTCGTACATGTCGCGCACCTGCATGAAGATCTTGAGTGTGCGCAGGAAGTACGGTTGAGCCGATGAGTTCGACATGAGCTTCTTCATTGAGGGCAGCTGCAGCTCGCAGGTGGGCTTTGCGTTCTTTGGGGCCGATATGATGACCGATTCGGATGTGAAGCGATCCTGCATGGTGCCCTCATGGACGGTTAGATTGGTTAGCAAAACGGCACCGGCGCTGCTGCTGCCGCTCGGTGCTGCGCTGCCGCTTGGTCCTGCGCTGCCGCTCGGTTCTACACTTGCGCCTAGTCCTGCACTGCCGCTCGGTCCGGCGACGCTGCTTGTTTCTGCGATGCTGCTTGTTGTTGCTGCACTGCAGCTCGGTCCTTCCTCGATGCTATCGCTTGATCCAGCGCTGACGCCTCCGCTTGTTTCTGAGCTGACGCTGACGCTGCCACTGGGTTCTGCGCTAACACTGGGTCCTGCGGTAACACTGCCGCTCGGTTCTGCGCTAACACTGCCGCTCGGTTCTGCGACAATGCTACCGCTTATTTCTGCAAAGACGCTACCGCTTGGTCCTGCGTCGGCACTGCCGCTTGCTTCTACGACGATGCTACCGCTTGGCTCTGCGACGTTGCTACCGCTTGGTCCTGCCTCGACGCTGCCGCTTGCCTCTGCACCGCTTGGGTCGACGCTGCCGCTGGCGGCGTCCGCGTTGACGCTACCGTTCGGGTCTACGGCGCTCGGATCTGTAGCGTTCGGGTCTGAGGCGCTCGCATCTGCAGCACTCGGATCTGCGGCATTTGGATCTGCGGCGGTTGCGCCTGCGGCGGCGGTGCCATTGGGATCTGCGGGATTGGGCTGTGGCTGCTGTTGGACGAGCAAATTGTAGGCGCGTATTTCATTGAGCAGCGTTTGTATGGCCTGGCGCACTTCTTCGGCCAGGCCGAGTATGGCGGCGGTCAAGTACTGTATGAATATGGCATTCGATGCCTGCGAGACTTGTGTGAGATTCACAATCAGTTTGGTGACATTGTCCAGGCCCTCGGTGGTGCCGCATTGATGGGTCAGCACCTCGATCACCAGCTGCAGCTGCGAAAAGTTCTTGGCATAGATCTTGCGACGCGGCTTGTTCAACATTGCGGGCGGTGGCGGCGGTGGTGGTGGTGGAGGTGGCACCGCGGTTGTAGCTGTTGTTCTAGTACCAGCTGCTTCTGTTAGCTCAATGTCGACATCCTCGTCATCTTCCTCATCCTCCTCCTCTTCATCCTCCTCGTCCTCCTCGTCTTCTTCCTCATCATTGTCCGCCAGCTGCAGCTGCAGTCGCGGTTGCTGTCTAGCACTTAGGCCCAGCAGATTCTGGCCATTGCCAGCCGCACTCCGGAATTGCCCAATGGGCACCAGCGGCGGTATCGCCTCATCCTGCGGTGGTGGTGGTGGTGGTGGAGGCGGCGGAGGTGGCAGCGGGCTCTCGTCCTCCTTGGGCAGGTCGATGCTCAGCGAGGCTAGCAGCTTCACCAGCATATCCGTCAAGTGCGGCGAACGGCAGATGACCTTGTAGGGCAGCATCTCCAGCAGCTGGCCAAAGGGTGATTCGGTGAAGGATAAGAACTCGCTGTTGTTGACCTGCCACTTCCAGGCGGGCTGCGAGGTGAGCGGAAACTGTGCCACATTGGCCAGACGCACCGGCGTCTGTCTATCGATATTCAATACCACATCCCAGAAGTTGAGCCCATTCGTCTGATAGGCAATGGGATTTGGGTTTGGCTTGGTAGTGGATGCGCTGGCAGCGGCTTTAGCGGCAGCTGCCTTCGATGTGGAAGGCGCCTCATCGAGCAGCGACTGTGACTTGGACTGCTGCTGTTGTTGTTGTTGCTCCTGCTGTTGCTGCTGCTGCTGTTGTTGCTGCTGCTGCTGTTGCAACAGTAACTGCTCATCCAACATGCCGCGCAAGCGATTGGCCATTTGAAAGTGATAATGACGAGCACGTGCCATCTCCGGGTTAGTATTTCTGGCAAGGCTTTCCTCTATGCGAGCGGCGCTGGCGGCGGCAGCTGCTGCACTAGTGGGTATGCCAAAGACAGCGCTGAGCATGCGGGCACGCGCCTTGGGCTCGCGGTTGAAGGGCAAGAAGCTATATGGATAGTGCTTGGCCAGGACAAACAGCAAATCGAGACAGTTGCGCACAATCATTTGGGCTGCCTGCGGATTGATGCTGATGCTGCGTGCGCTGTACTCATACATGCGATTGATCAAAAATATGTTGCTCTTATAGCCAAAGGCCGCATCCACGCGCAGTTTGAGCCATTTGGGCTTGCTGCCCGCGTTTGCCGCACCAAAGTTTGAATTATCCTCGTTGGTCTTCTGCACAATGTTGATCAAGGCCCGGATTATCCAATCGCGCGTCGGCTCGTGGTGGCATAGATTGCGTATGACGCGATGCAAACGAACACTGTTCACCTTTTGATCCTCCACGAACAGGAAGAGCAACAGCGTGGCCAGCGAGTCCGGATCGAGCAGTATATTCTCATCCTCCATCATGAGCAGCGCCAGCGGCTTGCCCGTGTTGGGCGCAATATGATGATGATGCACAATTGTCGTGTGCTGGTGGTGCTGCGGCTGGGCATTGCCGCTGGCATCGTACCAAATGGCGCTGTGCCAGCGCGCCTCGTCCAGGTTCTGTAGGGTGCTCTGGAAGCGGGCTACGAAAAAAAGAATAATATTCATTCTTTACAACTTCTTCCGAACTCATAGAAACCCACAGGCGTATTACTAATACTCCTTAAAGGCCTGTTCACACGCTTTCTCATATTTGCGTGCCACACTGCGCTAAATTGAATTCACGTTAACGCATTAATCCTTGCAGTGCTTTAGAATTTAATCAGGAAATGTTTAATGCATTGAAAGAAACGTTTCCGGATCGAAAACAACACAAAGTGGATTGTGAACTAGATCGGTTGGGATTCAATGATATTTTGCATTGAAAGTGTAAATCGTGAAACGGGACAAGTTCTGTATGCTATTATAGAACACTAATTCCAAAGGATAATGAAATGAATGGCCTACGTGAGAGAGAGAGAGGATACTTACAGAGCGCATTGCTAGGCGGATGAGCATCCATTCGGGCGCCGTTGCGCGATTCCCAGTCACGGCGCAAGAATTGCGCCTCGGCAGCCAAGTCCGGCGGCAGGCTGGCAATCTGTGACTCTTCCATATCGGTTAATATCTGTGAATGTATTCAATTGATTATTGGCTAGACTAAGGCAATACTATAAACCAATTACTCACAGCTTGACGTAGATTCTCGGGCAGATTTTGGAAGAAGGCGGCCGTATCGACCGGATCTTCTGGATTGGCGCTCTGCGCAGCTTGGCGCTGCTGTTCGATGCGCTGCTGCATAAGCACCTCGGATTGTATATTCGGCGGCAAGGCGGCCAGGAATTCGGGATTTACCTCGACCAGGGAATCGTGTGCGATTTGTATGGCATTCTGCTGGGCACGCTGCCGTATGCGCTGCATGCGCAAATGTTCCTGTATAACCTCCTCGCGCATCTCGCTGGGCAGGGCGGCCAAAAATGATGGATCCACCCCCTCCGGAACTTCAAGATCACCCAAGGCGGCGCGCACCTCTGGACTCATGTCTGTTACAACGGCGCTAGCGCTGGTGGCAGCTGTTCCAGTTGCTGCTGCTGCAGTTCCTCCAGCTGATCCTCCAGCTGCTCCATCAGCTGCTGCAGTACTATTGCCAGCAGTCACATTCTCATTGTTGCCGGGCGGCGTCGAGCTGTCATCTGTCTCGGAGCTGCGCTCCGCTTCGGCTGCGATTTCAAGGGAGGTATCCTCCACGTCCACATCCTCATTGGGCGACGGCGTATCCACGGTCAACACATCGTCTTCGGATACGGCATTATCGCTGCTCTCTGCCGCAGTTACTGTCTCGTTGCTGCTCGTTTCGGGCACATCACGGGGCAACGAGCTACTGGCCATGAGCTGTGCGGCCAGGCCGGATATGATAGCCGCCGGCACAAAATCATCGTCCTCAAGCTCTGCCTGGTCGTGCTCCTCGTCGTGTTCATGTTCTAGTTCTGGGTCCGGCTGGTGTGTCTCTGCGAAAGATGGAAACTCTGGCATCTCCTCGCCGGGATTAGTGCGCGCCAGCATTGACTGGGAGATGCGCTGCAGTCGAGCGGGTATATCGCGACTGGGATGATGACTGTATCCCACGGTGCGGGACGAGTTTGCGTTTGAGTTTGTGTTGCGTCGAGTTGCGCTCTGACGCTGCTCGTTTGACTGCAAACATAAATAATAAGAAAACATAGTTTAAAGCGTTTTTTTAATCAGTAACTAGCTGGTTTTAACCCATTGCCGACTAAAATTAAGTATGCTCAATTTGCCTACTAACATAAAAAGCGTACCGCAATTTTCCCCCCAATCGGAGTGAATTTTTGTTAATAGAAAATGGCTCTGAAGCCAATCTAACATCAACATTATTAACATTATTCTTGGTCTAGTTTTAAAAAAGAACCAAGAAAGTTTCAGAACTTTTCCACAGATTTTGAAATGTTAAAATTAAGTACAATTTTTAAAGTTAAGCTTTCCAGTTTCATAACTTTGTTAAACTAAACAAACTTAATGCGAAAGACATTTTTATGGGACATCTCCGACCCTAAAAAGTATATATATTCTTGATCAGTATCAATAGTCGAGTCGATCTGGCCAAGTCCGTCTGTCTGTGCTTCTGTATGAACGCAAGGATCTTAAGAACTACAAAAGCTAGAGACACCAACTTTGGAATGTATCGATATTCCCCCCACACCCTCGCAATTCGATCAACACTTTTTACAGGCACAATTTTAAAGATATAGCCTTGGGGTTTAGCATGTATAATGCTTGGACGCTCTTAATCTACTGTAAAACTTTTTGTCGGATCGGATCACAAACACGGAAGTTATATAATAAACAAGATTCAGTACTGCAGCACGGGGGAAAGCAGCAGCACTGCCGCTTGTGTGTGTGTGCGTATTTGCATATGTGTATATGTGTCTATATGTGTAAGTGTACAAAGATGTGACTGGAAGTTTTAGGCCTTGCTAAACAGACTTTTGTAGCGGATATACTCGACTAGATTATTGCTACTTGTTGTGTCTCGGTATGTGCTCTAACAATTCATGTGAAATCCAAGTTACAAATGGTTTATGGCTCTATTTGTATTCACGTACCTGCAACTCAAAGAGATCAGCCACATCGAGGCGTGTGCGTGGACGCGACGGACGTCCACTTGACGGCAGATGCGGCACGGGGGGATGATGACGCTGTGTTAATATTGAAGAAGTTGCTGATGGGGTCGAGGGCACCAGGGCGCTGGGAAATAGCGGCTGCTGCGACTGCGACTGTGATGGCGGCAAGGATCGTGGCTGTATATCGCTGTTTGTTGGCGAACCGCCGGATCCAGAGTCCTGCTCGTTGGTCAAATCAATTTCGGCATAGATGTTATAAAGCGCCTGATTACGCGTTGCATTGTTGCGTTGACGTGGACGTGGTTGATCTGCTGGCACGGAAGATAGAAACGCGTGAGATACATACATAAATATGAGGAGAGTAGAGCCAGGAGTTACCTGAATATCCTGGATAGGAGTTCATACCGGAAGTCAAGTGGCTCATGGGCGCTGTTAAGTTTTGCAGGCTCATTGGGGTAGCCGAAGATGGCGTGGGAGCTGCAACGGTTGCCAATGAAGCGGCATTCACGAACTGCATTGAGGGTATCAGCCTGGGTATCGAACTGCGGAAGTTGTTGATTGCAGTTATGTTTGTCATGCTCGGTGGCGTGCCGCTGCCGCCGCTGCTGCTGCTTGTAGTTGTCGATGCAGAGTTTGAATTGGAATTCGAGTTCGAATTTGAATTGGAGTTCGAGCTGGTTAAAGTGGGCATTGCCAAAGTAGAGGATCCAGTTGCTGATGCCGCATTCGATGCTGTGGCAGCAGTTGCGGCCGCAGCAGCAGCTGCTGTTGCCTGACGATTGGCCTCCTCCTGCTTGCGCTGTTGGTGTGCCGTCTTCAGTTCCTTGATCAGATGCGGCAGCAGGAAATGTGCCGCATAGAGGCATGCATCTGTTTGGCTCTCCATGTCGAGGGCCTTGGCCTCCTCCAGCCACCAGTGCAGAGCTGCAAATTAGACAAAGCAATAAAATAGAGATTAGAATCTATCAAAAGTACTTTCAACATAAACCAGAAATAACAGCCATCCGAGGCGGCCGATCAACAGCACACCTCGAACTCTCCTTTATTCTAGAGAGTCGCATTCGACTTCTTAAATAGGCAATTGTATTTGAAACATATTGATCTACTTTACCATAAGAAACCTAAGCTAGCTCTTAAAGGTCCTAAGATCGACGCATTCATACAGACAGATGGATAGGGCCAGATTGACTCGGCTATTGATGCTGATCAAGAATATACTTTATGGGGTCGAAAATGTCTTCTTCATTTTTTGATGCTTTTCAACACCAGAAATGGATGGATTTACCGAAATTGATGAGACAGGGTGTCAAATAAGTTGTTTATTTTACAGACCATTGACAAAGAGCTTAAACCTGATAGGTTGCAGCCCAAAATAGTAGCATACAATAGTTTTCCGTTCATTTTTCAGGCTTCTGGGTGCATTGATGACCAATCAGTCAGGGGAATATACGTTTTTCTTACAATAATCTAAATGTTTTAGACTGTGTACTCACCGTCCTGTGTAAACATCTCCATTTGTGTCTCCTCGGTTGGATTCTGGTGCGTTGGCATGCAGACGCAGTACTGCTGATCCAGGTAGAGCAAACGACGCCGGACGCCGTTGTTGCACATAGTGCCATTGTTGGGATGACTTGCAGAGGTTGTGGTGCTGCCACCACCGCTGGCGGCGGCGGTGGCATTAACAGCGGCGGCATTTGCCGGTGGCTGTTCGTCGAGCAGGCTGCTCATATTCTGAGCGGTTGTGGCATGAGCACCGCCGCCAGTGTTGCGCTCCATTTGGACCATATCGGGTGGCAAAAATAGTGCGTTGACATTCACATCGGATGCGTTTGAGGTGCCAGCAGCATTGCTGCCAATAAAGTTGAAGTCCGGTGCCATCCAGGACTCTGAGGAGGAGCGCAGTGCAGCTGCCACAGAGTTGGCCGTAGAGTTGCGTCCAGCAGCATTAGATGTACCGCCGCCCCCGCCAGCAGCTGCTCCGGATGTAGATGCCCCATTGACGTCAATGTCCAGGGGCAGCGCAACGGAGCTGTTCATGCGCAAACGGAAGTTGGAGCTCGGCTGCTGCAAATTATGCAGGCGTCCCTCATTGGCGAGACGCTCATACAAATAGGCGTTCCCACCGCGGCTATCGTCCAGCAGGCTACTATTATTTAAACCAAGGGCGGAAAGGCCACTGAGGCCGCTCGGCTCGATGGCGGCGCTGCGACGCGGACGATTGTTCGAATTGGCGGCAGCTGAGGAGGGATTCGAGGAGGAGCCGGATCCGTTGACCTGTGTCAGTAGTTGCTCGAATAGTGCATTATTGGAACCGCTTTGCTGATCTGCCTCAGCATCATCGCCATCGTCATCGTCGTCCTCATCATCATCGTCCTCATCCTCGTCATCGTCCTCGGCGTCGACATCGGCATCATTGGAGGCCGTTTCGGATGATTCAGGCTCATAGATATGATCGAATACTTCAATAAATTGACGCGGTCCACGCTCCTCATCCATATCAGTTTCGCTATGCTCATCGACATCTTCATCGGCGGCCTCATCATCATCATCATCGTCCTCCTCCTCGGCATTGCGCTCGTCATTCTCAGTGGATGGATCCGAGTCCGAATCGCTAGTGGTTACTTCGCCCATCAATGAGGCGTTCATCTCCCGTCCACCACGCGTCGCACGGCCAGCACCACGGCCCAGGCCAGTGACGACGCGACCGCGGCGTGCCGTATCGGATGTATTGGAGGCACCATCGCTGCCACCGCCAGCACCACCAGTGCCAGCCGCGCCGTTATCATTGCCGGCAGCTGCATTGCCACCAGAGCCGCTGCCGCTGTTGCTGCCGCCGCCGACATCAACATCCGAGTTGCGGCGTAAGCGTGGATCACCAATATTGCCAGCCGCAGAGCGGCTAGAGTTGTTGCCTGTTGAGTTGGCACCGCTCAGTGATGCACCGCTGGCATTGCTGCCATTCTGCTGAGCTGCTGCCGAGCTGCTTGCACCGCTGTTGCTGCCATTGCCATTGCTGCTGCGGCGAGAGTTCAAGAAGAGACCCTCGCATTGTAAAAAGTCATCCCAGAGCTGATCAAAGTTGAGCACTGGACGCACCGAAGTGCTGCCGCCGATGTTGACCAAGTTGTTGCCGGGCGGTTCAGCGGCTTCGGTGCCATTGCTGCGCTCATCGACGACATCAACGACTGGCGCATTGTTGCTGCTGCTGCTGCTGCTGCCGGCGCCACCGCCACCGCCCCGGGCATTGCTCTGGGCACTGCCACGAGCAACGCCGCGGGCAGCGCTATGGGCCACGGTATGGCCGCCACCACCACGGGCAGCGCCACGTGTAGCGCCACGAGTAACGCCGCGGCCACTGCCAGCGGCACCACCAGAGGCACCGCCAAGAGTACTGCTAAGGGCACCGCTGAGGGCACTGAGCCCGCCGCCACCCATGAGGTCCGCTGAATTGCTGGCGGTATTGTTGGGAGCACGTTCTGAAGCCGGGGCTGGCGCAGCTGAATCCTCCGAGTCGACAGCCATATCATCCGAATTGAATATAAACTCGAACGCATGCCGACGATCCGATAGCACATTTCGTATTATATCGCGCAGGACATGCTCACCGCCAATGGCGCTCGAGCGATCCACGGCGGCGCTGCGGGAGGTGAGGCGCGGATAGAGACGACGATTGATGATCGCGCTAACGGTATTGGAGCCAGCCATGCTGCTGGCATTGTTATTGCTATTGTTAGAGCCATTGCCCGCCGAGCTGGAGCCGCCAAAGAGTATGCGCTTCGAGCCCAACGTTGTGGTGGCCACATTGAAGCGCAAAAGTATTTCCATGGGACGCAATATGGCGCCCAGAGTGCTCAAAGTATTGTGATTGGACAGATCCTTGTATTGGGCCACCTTGGTCAGGTAGGTCATCACGCCCTGGCGCAACAGCACCCGGTACATGGTATTGCGATGCATGTGCACCTTATCGTACAGCATGGGCGATTCAATCAGGTTGGGAAACAGGCTCATCAACACCTGCAGACGTGTGTGCTTCTCCGCGGAGTCCGGCTGGGCGAGCGCACGGGCAACAGCCGCATGCAGCTCTTCCGCCACCTGCACCTGGACGCCCGCCTGCTGATAGCAGTCGGAGAGCGAGCAGAGCAGCACACGGGCCATGGTGCTCACCTCGGGCACATGATGGCGCTGTGTCAGCGGCAGAAAACGATCCAGGAGTACGGCGACAAACGTTTGCGATCCGCTTCCAATCAGCGGACTGTCCGCCGGAGTATAGACATGGCCGAGTAGCACGCGTGGCACCAGCGACTGGTAGGCGCGTGTCGCATCCGCGAGCAGCTTGAGCAGCATCGCACGCGTCAGCGTCGGCTTGGCGTGACTGTGCGCACCTGTCGGTATGTGCCAGGTGCAGCAGCAGGACTCCGACTTATCCGTTCCACCGGAACTCGAGCCTGCCGCAGCAGCCGCTGCGGTCGCTGAGCTGCTTGCTTTCTTCACTGGTGGCGAAGAGTCCTGCAATGTAGATAATTATATCAGATATTGAAAATATTCTCAAAATTGTCAATAGTATCGATAACGAATATAGAAATTTACGAATAGTTCCATCAGGTTCCATCCGAAAGGTTATAGGTAATATTTTAAAAGGCATTAATTCTTGATCGTTATTTTTTTGGGTTTTTAATTTTAACAGGCAGAAGGAGACATATCCGACCCTATAAGGTATATATGTATATATTCTTGATCAGTATCAAAAGCAAATTCGATTTAGCCATGCCCGTTTGTCTGTCTTTTCGTATGTATGACCGCGTCGATCTCTGCAACTATAGGAGCTAGACACCAAATCCGAGATATTCCTTCCCACACCCCCGCAATTCGATAAAAATCGTTTCACAGTAACAATTTTCAAGATATAGCTTTGAGATTTGGCATGTACATTACTTTAGTCACTCTTAATCTACTGTTCAAATGTCAAATCGATCGGATAATAACACGAAAGTTATTCACGAAAGAAGGGCATAAATGTGTCGCTTGCGCTGTCGCTTGTGTGTGTGCGTCTTTGTATATGTGTAAGTGCACGAAGTTGTGTTGGGAAGTTTTAGACATGGATACAGGGAGTTTCGTAGTCGGGTATACTCGACTGGAGCATTCTTACTTGTTTTTAAGTTTCAGTTGTTGCTCGGAAAACAATATTATTTCTTGAGCTTTATATTCCAATTTATTCAATACGACAGCATTAAACAAGTAAGAATGCTATAGTCGAGTATACCCGACTACGAAACTCCTGTACCAGGTCAAAATTTCCGATCGCATCTTCGTTAACTTACACATACATACACAGATACGCACACGCACGAGCCACAGCGCAAGCCAGGCATTTTAAGTTGTGACTGTGCTTCTTCTTCCCCTTGCTGCAGCACTGAATCTTCTTTCGTGAATAACTTAGGTGTTTATTATCCGATCGACTTGAAATTTGGACAGTAGATTAAGAGGGACTAAAGTACTGGACATGCCAAATCTTAAAGCTATATCTTGAAAATTGTAACTGTAAAACGGTTTTTATCGAATAGCGGGGGAACGGGGGAGATATCTCAAATCTAAAATAAACTTGACCTGCTCCCGCTATACACGAACCTACATTCCAAATTTGGTGTCTCTAGCTCTTATAGTTGCTGAGATCCTTGCGTTCATACATACGGACAGACAGACGGACAGACGGACAGACAGACGGACATGGCCAAATCGAAATCTCTTTTGATACTGATCAAGAATATATATACTTTATAGGGTCGGAGATGTCTCCTTCGCCTGTTACATACTTTTGCACAAATCCAATACCCCCTTTTTACCCATTTTATGGGTACAGGGAGTAAAAACGGAGTTTTCGCCTTAAAAACAAAAACTGAATAAAAACTTAATTGGAGATTTTCAGTATTTGTTCTTTTTTGGTGGAACCTTCTGTAACTTTCACCCTTCAATAAATGGCAGACAGACAGAAAGCATTTACTGATAATAATAATATAATCAAATGTTGCACACTCACCTCATCATCGATGTGGCCAAGGGCGCCACCTGTGGCGCCTGGCGGTTGATCGGGCAGGAGCAGCTCGGCTGCATTTTGCTGTTGATCCGGGGCGGTGGCGCCATAATGGCAGCAGGGCTGTACGAGGGCCAAGAGCAGCTCATTGAGCACAGAGACCGATGACTGCACCGAGGGATCATCCTTGAGATCATCCTTTGGCGATGGCTCCTTCTGTGTGGGGGAGGAGGCTGTTAATCCTCCAGCAGCGGCTGTTGGCTGCTGTCCAAACTTTGACTTGACCATGACACGGCCATCGTCAATCACGCTGCCGCTGCTGTTCGCATTTATCATGTACTCGCCCTTGAGCATCTCCTTGGCGGCGGCGACAAAGGTTTGTGGGTCGCGCGATACGGCCGTCGAGACCTGGGTGAGGACATAGATGAGATCGCGATGTCCAATCGGTACAATGCCGGCAGCACGCATGCCCAGCACACGCTCCATGGCCTCCTGCAGCACTGGTGGCGCCTCGAGGACATGACGCAATATAATGATCGCATAGGTGGGGAATCCCATAAAGCCGCACGATTGCTGCAATTGCAAGAGCATACGCACTCCGCCGCATTTGATAAACACCTGGGCGTTCTCATAGCTGCGCGTCAGACGCGCACACAGCCGGAGCAGCGAGAGGCGCGTCTCGTGGTGCAACACCAGATGTGTGGGCTGCAACAGGGCAACAATGCTACGTATAATGCGACCGCAGTCAAATTTGCTCAGGCCCACATTCTCCTCATTCAGCACAATCTTCTGTGTGCGCTTGGGTATAGTGGTGCTGGTGGTGGCAGCTGTGGCAGCCGCAGCTGCGGCTGCTGCTGCTGGCCTTGGCCGCTGCCGCCGCGCTCTTCTGACGCGACTTGCTGCGCGTGGTCATCGCTGGGGGCGAGGAGCTGTCCTCCGCTGGCGACAGCCGCTGCAGCGGCAGTGGCTGCTGCTGCATCGGCATCGGCACGAGTTGGCGGCTTCTCCGGCTTGGGAAGGGGCTCGTTAAAGTTGATCAGCTGACGCAGCGGCACCAGCTCATCGGTGTGCATGGTGGCAGCAGCGCTGCCATCGCTGGCCGTGCGGACCACACGATTCAATATATTGTCAACTCTATGAACCGCCATGGGATTCTGCAGTTGACTGATGGCCTCGCAGATCTTCAGAGCTGGATAAACAGGGCGATGGCTGCCGGATGCCTCGCTCACCTGGGTCATGCAATTGAAGCTGACCGTGCAGCGTTGACGTCCAATGTTGATGTGCACCCAGCGCTCGCCAGAGGTATAGGCGTTCCGTATTAGCTCATTGTTGCTGTCCGAATAGGCATTCCATTTGCCGGTGGAGGCATCATACCAGCGCCACATGTCGCTGCTAACGGCACGCATATTGGCCTTGCGCTGCAGTATGTGGCTGATGCTATCGATGGCATCAATGAGATCGACAAGATTTTGTACCCAACGTGGCACCGTTGAGCGTGCCTGGGCATCGGCAATTAGTGCCTGCTCCAGCATCCATTGGCTCATGCAATCGAGCAGCTTGACCAGCGAGACCATCGCATCCTGTGCGGTAATGGCCTCAACCAAAGGACGATGCAGATCACTGTAGTTCTCCTCGAGCAGCAGCGTTGATGTCTTCAAGCGCACAAAGAGACGCGTTGCCGTCATGCCCGTCAGGCATTCCTCGAGACGATTTGCCTTGCTTGTATTGCCATTGGCTTGTGAAGCGGAGCCGGAACCAGAGCCACTGGAGGTGGTTGCAGTTGCGTTCGGCTCAAAGAGTTGCAGGGTAAAGTCCACCCATTGTATGATGTTGCGCACGAAGTTGGTAACAAACACCTGGCGATTGAGCTGATTCAGGCGTCTGTAGAGCACCGCAATGAGATCTGCAGCGCTGTTGACAGTATCCGGTATGGCTTCCATGAATTCAAAGGCACGCGAAACGGCCTCATCACAGAAGCGATCAAAAACCATGGTTGGCATCAATTTCAGTTGCCTGTAATCATAGACGCACGCCGGTTGTGGAGCAGCCTTTGCCTGCGTGTGGTGTGTGGTGCTGCTGCTGCTGCTGCCACTGCCGCTGGCCGTGGCACCATCAGATGCATCGTTGTTGGCAGCGCCTGAGATGGCTGCCGTCAGATCCACGTCAACTTCCATGTCACCTACAACGGCAGCATTGGATTGAAAGCTGCCCTGTGATAGACTTTGTGTTGAACCCGAGCCAGCCACACCGCTGACCATGCCCAAGGCCTGTGCACCAGCACCAGCACCAGGAAAAGGAGCACTAAGAGCACCAACAGGAGCACCCGGTATAATGGCAGTCGCTTCGGGGTTATTTAGCAGATAATCGGTGGCCTCCTCCAAGGAGGCATTGCTGCGCAACGCTTCAATGATATGATAGTGCCTGAAGCCCATGTCGGTCAAGATTCGAATATGGTCCGTATTGAGGCCATCATCTGTGCTGCGTATATAGAGATTCTCAAATTTGATCTCCTTCATGCGCGTTTGATAGCGATCGAGGAGCATCTGATGTGACTTAATAAGATGCTTCAATATCAATATAATCGTTTCCAGCATGCTGGCCCCATAGTTCGGTATGGGACGACGGCACCAGATGCGACGCAGCGCCTGCATGGCCAACTGGTGGATATGGATTAGATAGAAGACCGGCTCAAATGGCACACTGTCTGGCAAATAATTGGTGCGCGGACTCATTGTGTACGGCGAGTCGAGCATGGCGCGTGGATTTACCATCTTCTCGAGCAACTGCAGCCAGGCATCGAGGAATTCACCAGTGCCCTCGGGGCAATCGCGCTTATCATCGTCACGCGATTGCATCAAATCGTCGAGCGGGGTCCATTGATCGAATTTAAATTTCTGGGATACATTATCCAGCGAGAGGGCCCAATAGAACATCTCAAAGAATGCCTTGAGGCCGTTTTCGGCGCAGAACTGCGAGATCATTAAGTGGAAGGCGCTGCGCTTATCATCGAACAGCATGGGCCCGGTAAAGCCCACCGAGCAGATGAGAAACGTTAGCTTCAGTTTTGGCACCGGCTTGGGCAGAATGCTCTCATGGCTAAAACCATTTACCAGTATGGAGCTAAGTATTCTGGCTATTTCACGTGCCTCGGGCGTAGGAACTTTGCTAATGTTGCTTATGAGGTCATTGATGCGACGCTGGCGTGTCTGTGGCGAGCCCACGGATAGCTTGACCAGTGTGCCCAGTAGTTCAGCCAAGGCGCGTCCCAGACGCGAGCTGGCTGCCAGCAAGGATTTGATATAGCGAAATTGCTCCTCCGGTGAATATTTGGTGCGAAATTCAGCAGCACGCTCCAGTTTGCGCGAGAGTTCCGCTTCGGTCATGGGATCGGCTGTGCCGGCTGCCGCTGACATTTGTGCAGCAATTTCATCCCATATGAGATCCGGATGCTGTGTGGGCTCATCGGAGCATAGATTCAATAGTATTGTGCTCTCCCATACCAGCGATATATAGAGCTGCACCAGCTGCTGCAGCAATTGTACGCCCGTATCACGATCGGCGCCCCAGCGCTTCAACAGCACCGAGCGCATCTCTGCGGACGCGTTGCGGCATAAATGCACCAACATGACCACATAGCCATGGACGAAGCTCATGTTATGCAAGATCGGTGTATATTCGGCATTGGCAAAACCATCCTCCAAACGTTGACAGCAGACCAGCTCGGCGAGCAGCACACTACCGCCGGGAAAGGTGAAGTGCTTGATCAGCGGCTTCAATTGGGCAACGATGTTCGCCAGCTGCTTCAGTGCAACATCTAGAACTTTTGTTTCCTGCGCCTGGCTTAATATGGCCTTGCAGACATTGGCAACCGCCTGGGATGTGGTCGAGACGGGCGAATCCACTGGCAAATTGGGCAGCGATAGCAGCTGCAGAATGGGTGTTAGGCCATCCTTTTGGACAAATTCACGGCAATGATCGCCATTTGGACTGTTGCTAAAGATTGCCTCAATGAATTTCATCACATTGAGTATATAATCGATCAGGGGTATGGCCTCGCGCTCCGGAGTCTGTGGCTGCGGTTGTTGTAGCGCTGGTTGTGGCTGCTGCTGCTGTGGACGTTGGGCAATAGCCAATGGTTGCTGCTGTTGTGTGGCGCGTTGTTGCTGCTGCTGCGATGCAGAGCTCATTTCATCATCATCGTCGTCATCCTCGCCGCTGCTGTCATTGTCGGCGGCACTCTGCATCTGTGGGCCAGATGCCACCATGACCATAGCTGAGGGCGAGGGCGTTGAGGGCGCTACCACGTTGTGTGCGGCATTTGCGGCGCTGTTGTCCTTGTTCGCACGCCAGCATATGAAACTGGGATCAGAGCCGAGGCGCACCAGCTCGTTGAGCAGACGGACAATCGCCTCAGTGGCATCGGCGCGCAAATACGGATGATGCTTGATCAGATCATCCATGGCATTGCCCAAATTGGTGGCCGTATCGCCCAATGGATCCGAGCTGCGACGTCGACGCATGGCGACCAGATAGTCCGGTGAGAGCAGTACCTTGAGTACTTTATCAAATGGTTCATACGATAGAAACTCAAAGAGTCCACGTTCGTTTAAGCATAATGCGGAGAATACATTCGGCAAGGAGCCAAGCACCTCGCGTGTGGCTGGCACATCCTTTTGGAGCAGCGCCTTTAGCATCACACTGGTAATGCCCAAGTCTTGCAAAGATGACAGCAAGGAGGGTTCATTGAATACGTAAACGGTGACCACATCGGTGGCCAGCAAAAACAATGATGGCCCATAATACTCAGCATTGGCAATGATATGACGCAGCGATTGGGTTAGGCTGGTCTCCATAATGTTGCGCATGTTGCTGAAATGCGCATGATCCTGGATGCTCTTCTTCAAAAAGTTCAGCATCGATTTGAGCAGTGCGGCACGCTGTGTCACACACGATGGCTTCTTTGGCTGCAAGCTGGTGGGCAGCTGGGCGGATAGCTCCGCCTTGCGTTCGGCCAAGGGACGCGCATAGTAGCTATTGGCCGGATATTGTATGGGCCGTCCTGGGCGCACTGCGCCCGCTGCATCAATGGTGCTGCCACTGCCGCCGCCGAGGCTGTCGATGGCCGCCAAGGTGTTATAAGCACTCATGCCCGACGAGCCGCGTCTTCCTGGTAGGTCCATCCAGTTGGCGACATTGCTGGAAACCGTTTGTGAACCACTGCCGCGACGTGAATTCATCTCAGCGGCGTTGCTGTGCTCCAAGAAGAGCCGATAGGCATGGCGATGGGCAGCATGCTCACTGGTGCCCCCATCGCTGCTCGAATTATCCCGACGCGGCGATCCGCTGCCGCTGGCAACAGATGCATTCTCTGTGGCGGCATCTGTTTAATGAAAAGGATCAACTTTAGTTTCCATCTCAATATGCACAAATTAAGAGCTGGAAAAGCACTCGATTTTTACGATAGTTCAGCTTAGTATTGAGGAAATTCGGATAATTCCCTATTAACAATCCGATTCAAATCGAAATGATTAACTGTTCTAAATTCCAAATAGAATCAGAGTGTTTTCACAAAAAAACTGAATTTTCGAAAATGAAAAGGAAATTGACACATCGACTCAGCTGTAGGCTTCATCAAGAATGTCTATATTTAGTCGGGAACGTGATGACAAAATTAAAATACCCTCTGGAAGGATATACCTTTCTGGATGAAAGGACAGTTATAGATGATGTAAATAATTCTAAAGCAATCGATTAATGCGATCTTTGATTTGCCAAAAGTTAATCGATAGTTCGGATGGGAGAAAAGTCGACTTATCGATGTTTTCCCATATTTAAGTAGGGAGTATCGATACTATCGATTGATATTGCCATCGTTTGCGCTCCAGCTGCTTCTAGTAAATATTTGCTTCCAACTTACCATCATCATCCACCTGATCCAGCGAGCCGTCCATTTTATCATTCAATAGTTGGTGTTCAGGCAGCGTTGACTCCTTCAATGTAATGCCAATTTCAGCAAGGGCGCGGCAGCAGCTCTTGATCTCCTTCTCGAGACGTTCGATAAACACGTTTAGACCGTTGTTCTGGTGGAAGCGGGCAATGTCAATGTTGGTGATTAGATCAATAACGCGCACGGCGCGTGTCACAAATGTAATGTGCTCTAGATCGACGCCGGGCCAACTGATCACCCTCAATAGGGATTGCATCATGCCGCTTTTGACCAGGGCCGAGCCGCCCAGCTCATAGCTGGCCAAATGGTAGAGCAGCGAGAACAGCGAGGTGGCCAATATCAATGGATAACGTGCCGTCAAGCCATGTGTTGTTAAATTATCAATGCAATCTCGCACCAATAATGGCAATGTGCCACCCTGACGCTCGGCGCCTGTATAGTGGACAATCTTCATCAGCCTGGAACCAGCTCTGCTGTGGGAAACGGTTAACAAAAATGGCGAAAAATAAAAAGCAAATCCAAGAAATTAGAAACGTCGAGTTACCTTGCAGCTAATACTGAAACAATTCCTCCACCTTTTAAAACTAATTATAATGCATGCACTTAAAATCAACTACAGACTAGTTAAATAAGTATTTATAGTTCCATTTCTATCGTGGAAACAAGCTTAACAAATCAAATGAAGAATTGTGTGCCAATAAGTTGATAACTCTTCATCGCAAATTAAATAAGCGATGGAAATATGTCGCGAAATATCGTTTATAACGTTCAAACCCGTTTATATTAAACAACTCGAAAGAGAGAACTCATATATACATGAATTAAATTTCAACAATAATTATGCGATTCATTCGGAAAACTGATTCATAGTCTCCTCATCTCTATATAGTGTTAGTTGTGTCATTTCTCAGGCTATCTTATGTACAATTAAGTGTCATTTTTGTATTTTGCTAGGAAATCAATAATTGTGCAGCATTTTTATAAGTTTTGTTTTTTAAGAGAATTTTTTTTCTTTCTTTTTTTTTAGAGTCCGATAGATGGTTAAAAACAAAGCGTTTAGCTGCTAGTGGCAAAACTTGTAGCCACATTTGGGGCGATAGATTGCTAGAAACTGCGCAATTTCACCTTTCTTTCCCTATTTACACTTTCTCTCTAGGATCTGAAATTGAGATTGAGCACAAGCTAAACTTAACGTTGTCAACATGAGAAATTGAATCTAAGCTCAAATATTTCGTTGGCTCTGCTGGCACAAATAGCTCCGAATATTAACTCATCTAATTTTGATCAATTAAAAGATTATTCAACTCTTCTGAAAAATATCAGTTAGGTTAGGAATCAAAGCATTCAGCACGTAAAACCATGTCTCATTGATCAAAATTCATTGCCGAGTGTTATAAGTTTGCTTATTTCAATAGTGATCATCCCCAGCAAGGATTTTCAAAGCCGTTGCTTAAATTAGTTAAGAACTGTGGCACATTTGTGCTTACCTGGGTACACTGGGATTGCGATCGAAGTGCAACATCGATGTGAGAGTACGCAGAACAGCGGCGCGTATTTCGACCAGATGCACATCCTCCTTATCAATCAGCTCGCATAGCTCCTCGCCGAAGCCAGCATAGAGCACCTTGTCCGTGTTATCCTGCAGCGCATTTGAATATATCAATATTGATACAGCCTGCAGACGTGCCTGCACAAACTGTAGACGTAGCTTGTAATTGTTAAAGCCAGAGATGAGGCGCACACGATGAGCAATGCGCATCTGTAAATAAATGACAAAATGGTTTAGTTGGCACTTTATAACTATCGCATTACATTACTATTTCTTGAGCTTTGATAGTTATTAATACCCCAAAGAACACTTATAATACTAACCTTGATGGCCTCACTGGGCTTTGAGATCTGTCCAGCTATAGTTCTGATAACCTCTGGTGCTGACGCTGTGTGACAGAGATCCATCATGTCTGGTATTTCCAGCTGTGCTGCATGTCCATGCTCGTCCACATAGTCAATGCACAGCTGGTAAAGGAACTCCAGCTTGGGCTCACCAATGCAGCAGTCCTTGAGTGAAAGTCCGTAATTGGGATCGCCCCAGCGCTAAAAATTGAATTAAATCAAATAAAATCAATACAAAATGTTAACTTATTTATTTAAGAAACGAACTTTTAATAAAGTTTATAATAGTGGGCATTTACTGTTCAGAATGTTCATCAAAATGATGACAACTTCCTTACATTTTTAACGAGTTGGTTATAATTGTTAAGCCTGATAAAAGGACTTGGGAAAATTGCTCACTTTGGTGAAAGTGTTGATGTGTTTTCTTTTATTGGTAAAGTGAATCAACTAATGCACTTTACTCAGTCTATTTCTCAGTTTTATAAACCATCAATAACTACTGAGTAATTGCCAGGTATTCTTTGTAGAGCCTAAAATGGGTGGAAAACCAATTTCAGTGCCTTTTATTAAGATGAAAACTGTTGCTTCATATATGGCTTCTTTTTTTGGTTTTTTTTTAATTTATTTATTTACGAACGGCAAACCAGAGCTGCTTCGAAACCAAAAATATAATTTAATACATAGATATATAGAAAAAAGAAGGGAAAAGCCTACACGAAATTACACCTACACGTCAGGGGAAGTTTATTTGCCAGTTCGGCTAGTTATGCCTCTATTCACAGCTAGGTTGGTTAGAGATTTCATTAAGAAAAGAAGGATCGCAAAGTATAAGCATTGCTCAAGTGTATAATATTTTCCATCAGCGTATTTGTTTCTATGCGAACACTTCTCTTGACTTCAACTTAGCACAGTATGTCAGAACCGGGCCGGATTACTATATAGGTTATAAATTGAGTTGGTATATCCTAAGCTTGTTGGTTAATAAGTTGAATTCAAAGTAACATAATGCTTCGAAAAAGCTGACCAAATGTCGGACTTCTATATCATTATTATTATAGTTAGGGATTGTTTACAAAACTTAAGCTAACTTAGTGTCTATAGCGCTGGCTGCGTGGTTTTTTTGGCTATGTCTGTTGTGTTTTTATTTACATTTGTTTAATTAATTATTCATTTATTTGCTGTTTTATATTTTGCGGAAGCTGTTGGTTTCTTTTTTTTAACGAAAAGTAGGACTTTGTTTGAGTTGTTTGGGTTGGGGTTGGTGGGAATCTCTGTGGGGTTAATGTTTTTTCTTCTTTAGAGTGGCTAAGATTGACTTCTATATTATATAGAAACAATCTAAAGAAAAACGAATTGTATGAAAAACGCTTTGAACGATTTGATCAAAATCGTACTACTACTATAGCCTATAGTTAGTATTTGTATGGGAATCTTTTGTTTTCATAGATATCTTAAGCAAACTCAGAACTTGTGCTATTTGTTATATTTTATATAGTTGGATCAAATTTAATTCAAATCGTAGCACAGCATCATATAACAAATAGCTCAAGTAATGAGTTTTTGTATGAAAAACATTGCTACAAGGGTATAGTACTGTATAGAGTTAGGGTATATATAGAGTTAGGGTATATATAGAGTCAGGTTATATAGAGTAAGGGTATATATAGAGTTAGGATATTTATAGAGTTATGAACTAAATATGCTTACCTCAGCAATGTTAAAGAGCTTGACAATTAACAGCTCCTTTTTCTCAAACGGCAAGCGTGGTATGAAGTTGCTTCGTTTGGAGAACATATAGAGCAGATTGAGTACGGCCAGGACAATGTCCATGTTTTGGGATGAGAGCAGCTGCGTCAAATGCTCAATTGAATTGTACAAATGGCGCGAGAATGAGTGCTCGATAAGTAAAGTTGTGAAGTTGAGTACGTGCAGCAGCAATGTAATATCCTAAATAGATCAAACAGGTACACAAATATTGATAAATATAAAAGTAAAAAGTGTAAGAGCGAGCTGATTATGATTACTCACCGATTGAACATATGCTGTATCGCACTGCAGGACAAACTCATTGTTGTTGACATGGCGTGCCGCCTCCTCGAGTATCTTGTCAAAGCGATCAAGTATTTCAATCCAATGATATAATTCACATTTGCCATAGATCCAAACGTGCACATCGTTGAGGAACTCAAGCAGCTCGGGACGCGTGCGTCGTTTGGTTAGCTCATCGATTAGGTCGCGACATTCTGAAGTAAGCTCCGAAGAGCCCTTCTTCAGTTTAAAGGTGTCTACCTTCATGGCTGACGTCTGCGGCTGCTGCTGCTGCTGCTGCGTCAGCTGCCGACGCCGCCGTGCGTAGGTAATTGGTTCAATCAAGTTGGTGGGTGTTGCGTTTCTCTTTCTCTATCTAATAGAAAATAGTTTATTGAGTGTGGCAAGTAATTCTTTTGGGTTTTTTTTGGTTTTAATTGCTATGCAATTATTTGTTGTTCAAATTTATATACGTCAAGTCTTCAATAAACTGTAAAAAAATAAGAAAAAATCAAAATCAGTAAAAATTTGTGTTTTTTTCAACTTATTAGCAAATAAATGCAAAATAGGATTGTAATTCACAATAATTAACTATTTACACGCACTGTAAAACACTAAAAATAAAATTTTTATTTGGACTGGCAAAAATTTGTAGGTATGTATAGCAGTATAGATGAAATTAATGTGAAAACTAACTGCGCTTTTCAGTTGTCACTTGTCAGCTGTGGCCGACGACGACAACGACAACGACAACGACAACGACAAGGACAACATCGTCCCTCTCCCGTTGCCGATTGGATCGAATTCGCTTCAGTATGCAACAATAACAATAACACCGAACGCAATTGGAAGCGAATTCCAACTAGCCACCGTTATGGCGAATATATAGCGCGCGCGCAGTGCCCCTGCACGAGAGAAATAACAATTGAGGTGGTGCCTTTTGCTGGAAATTGATATAAATACACCCGATTCTCAAAAAAATGTTATTGATAATTATTTGACTCACATTTTGACGTTGAGATGCACACAAGAAATTTTTACATACATACATAGACGAAATGTTATCGATAAATGTCAGCTGTTTCAACTGGACGATTGTGTTTTGATTCGATATTTTTCGACGTTAAGAAGCTGTGAACTACGCATCAAAAAATATGAACAACTGTTTGTTTGATTGTGACAAACGAAATTTAAGTTGTTGCCTCGATTTATCATGCCAATACGTATATGAATGTCATTGAATAACGTACGAAAAAAAATGGCCGCTTTATGTCTTTTCACTTTTCACAAGACACTTTTAGAACTATGTGTGCATTAAAAGCAAAAACAGCTGTTTGTCTCAGCATGACAAAGACCACATTAAATTCGCTGCCTCTTAAGGGAATACCTCTATTACTCACATCAATAGGAGCGTCGGGGAAAAATGCAATGCTGTTACATACATTTGTATATGTATGTATGTATGTATGTATGTACGTGCGCAAGGAATGCATTTTGTTACTATGTAAACCGCAATTTGTTTATTATTTCTATTATTGTGCCCTTAAGATTGATTCCTAAGAACAAACAAAACTAAAGTAAGGTGTCATCGCCGTCGTCGTTCCGGCAGCTGCAACTACAACAGAAAAACGAATTCGCCGAAAAAGAAAAAAAGAGTAGCAACAAATGTACGTTCGTGCGTATGCATGTATATGTGAAGAGAGTACGGGCACCGAAATTGTTGTTGTTGCTGCACGGTGGTGGTGCTGCTGCTGCATGCAAAAGCAACAGCAACAAATGCCTTTGCTCTGGCATATGCATACATACATTTTAGTATGTATGCACCAACATATATTATTTTGCAATACTAGAAAACAGCATATTACCTTTTGAAATCGGCCCTTTTTAACACAATTGATGGTTCTTTGGCACAAAAACCTACACATTCACACGCACAACGTAATTGTTAAGCATGATGTGCGAAAAAATGAATCGAAAAGTTCCGCACCAATATCAAAATATTCGACGTGCAGTCGCAAAAAAAAAGAAGTCACAGAAAAAAAAGGAAAAAATGCGATTGCCACAGGCCACACAATGCAGCGTGCATGTGTGTGTTTTTTCTGAATTTATATAAAATGTTATTGATCAGTACTTACATTTACATCAGAGTGCAGCATATTGCTGCTATTGGTGCTATCTTATTTTTTGATCTGAAACGTTCTTATTTGGTTTTACAATTTGTATTTTCAGTTTGTAAAATTCCCTCAGTACGCACGCACACACTTATACTTTAGAAACAACACTGTCGTCTGCGTAGTTCGGGAGTGACTTGGTTCAATTCTGTGAATTACTTTAATGAACGGACTCAGTAGGTTCACGAAGCACACTTGTTCCGTTAAAGGGTTTTGCGCACATGAAATGAACTTGGTGCTCGATACTCTTTTTTCTTTTTTTTTTACATATTTATTAAATTACTTTGTTTAGCAGTTAGTTTGCAAATACATACATATTTATTAATTTGCTCGTGCCATAAGAGTATTAACATAACATCACAGTGGCTAGTTTATGTTCAACGGCCATGTGCCGGTCAGGAGAATACATATATTATACAGTTCAGTTATTACCGTTGTACAACACAATTTCATGCTATTAATTTAACGTATATTTTAAGCAGTAGATGACAACAAATGTGTCTTGCCTTGTGTATTTAAGTATATAAAAATGAGAAACAGAGCGCGCACATTTGTGAAAATAGATCAACTATGCAACACTACTTACCAGCGAAAACGGGATATAATTTAATTTTAAGAACCAATCTGTGCGCACCGTCCTATCGAATAGAAAAAGTGCTTGAGCGCTTAAATGGCTGATGAATTTAAGACAGGATAGCAAAAATTATATCAAATTGAATATTGGAATGAAACATTGTTTCATTCAACCGATCCGGCAAGCCTAAATAATAATATATTCATGTTAGTGCGATAGGCAACTATCGATTAATATCGCGCATCCCTAGCTGACTCTTTTCGTGTGCGGACGCAATCTGCAAAACTCGTGGCGAAATTTTATATTAAATTTTCGTTGTCCATTTGCATAGCAAAACAAGGTAAATTAGCTTAAATGAAACATTTAGATATATTCATACTAATGTGTTAATATTTACTTGCGAATTGCAGATGCCGGGCGTAGAAACAATCAAATCCAGCTGGGCCGATGAGGTAGAGCTCGACTACGGCGGCCTGCCCCCAACAACTGAAACAATTGAGAACGGGCACAAGTATGTGACTGAGTATAAATACAATAAGGATGACAAGAAGACAAAGGTGGTGCGCACATACAAGATATCCAAGCAGGTGGTGCCGAGAACCGTTGCCAAGCGTCGCACCTGGACCAAGTTTGGGGAATCAAAGAACGACAAGCCCGGCCCGAATTCGCAAACAACAATGGTATCCGAGGAGATTATAATGCAGTTCCTCAACTCAAAAGAGGATGAAAAGGCTAACGATCCGCTGCTGGATCCCAGCAAGAACATTGCCAAGTGCCGTATTTGCAACGGTGAGCATTGGTCAGTCAATTGCCCATACAAAGGCACCGCCATGGATACGAATCTTATGGAGAAGAAGGCCGCCGCTGCGGCCTCCGCAGCCGTGGATGCGCCCAAGTCGGGCAAATATGTGCCGCCCTTCCTAAAGGACAGCCAAAAGGGTGGCATGGGCATGCGTGGACGTGACGATACGGCCGCCATACGCATCTCCAACCTTTCCGAGTCGATGACCGAGGCCGATCTCGAGGAACTGGTCAAGAAAATTGGACCACAGAGCAAGATGTACCTGGCCCGCGACAAGAATACCGGCCTTTGCAAGGGCTTCGCCTACGTACACTTCAAGCAGCGCAAGGATGCGGCAGCAGCCATTGAAATCCTGAACGGCCACGGCTACGATCATTTGATTCTTAGTGTTGAGTGGTCAAAGCCGCAGAACAACTAGTGCTGGAGGTTAGGCTGCCTGTAGAGGATTTGATTTGAAATGAACGCTTCGGTTCTATTCTTTTTTTTTTTTAATAAATTTCCACTTGTAACAGCATACCGCATCTGTTGAATCTAATAAGTATATGGTATCTAAGCTATAAGTTTGCTAAAATACAAAAACAAAATACATGAAATAAATAGCTTTGATGGCTGCCAATGACAGTTATGCACTCTGTGCAGGTCGTTTATTTATGCACAGCGGAGAAATCATTGGGTCATCCCATCCCGTCAAAACGTAGAAAATTAATAGAACGCTCTCAAGGCGTTGCCAGCGTGGGTACAAACATAGGGTAAATATATTAGGTGGTGTCATTTGGGCCAGCCTACTCTTTATAGAGTTGCCAATTGGCAGTCGTAAAACGTTTGGTTTTTGCAAAGCGCATACTGAGTAAAACAAAATCTTTCCTAAAGTCAAATCACAAGTGAAGTCATATACATAGTTACATATGTATTTCGAACATTACTCTATCAATTGATAATTGCATACCCACCTCACATACAACTACGCCATGGGTACAAGAAGTTGGCCAACAATAATGGCACTCCTGGTTTGATGATACAAATCACATATGAAATACATTCTATATTCATGTTGACCTTTCTTATTATTTTAGGTAATGTATAAGATACAAATACATATATATATATGGCATTTTATTATTTTTGGTGGTATTCAATATACATATGTATGTACATGTAAGTGTAATTTTAAGCATCGCCGCCGCCGCAAACTACATTCGATTCGATTAACCAACCAGAATAATGTAAATAGCTAATTGCATCGAATAATTTACTACCTATACCTTTTCTGATTCACATTACATACTTTACAAACTTATGTAACTATATATTTTACTTTAAAATAGTTAGAATTCTGATTTAACTAAAAAAAAATTTCCTCATATAAATTGAGCAACAAAAAGAATATATTTTGCAGGAATGCCACTGATGCGCTTATGGTGAATAAATAAATATATATGAACATGTGTATATGTATGCAAATACCCTGCAACCAACGCATAAGCATATATTTATAAAGTTTAACTATAGACTGCTGGATAAGACTAAGTTGTCTGAAAATGGTCAATACTATAAAAGTAAAAGACTGTCGTCTATTAAATAGTGAGTATGTCCATATGTATGGACATATATATTTGAGACACTTGCAGGGTAGCTCACAGTGCGACTATTACCGCTTCTGTTTTGTTTTGCTTGCGTAAATTGTGTTTTTGTTTGTGCCGTTTGCTAAATATAGAAATAGGTGCCGCAAAACATTCAAATTTGAATTGGAAGCACTAAATTTAAAATATGCAATATTCTTGAGCTGCTGCTGCTGGCAGGTGTGTGTGCTCATTTTGTCCGCAATCGCAATGGAATCGTCATCATCGTCAAAATCGTCATCGATAGCTATTAAGCGCGGCACCCGTATTCTCACCGAGAAACCCTTTGCCTACGTGCTCAAGTCCAAATATCGGCTGGAGCGTTGCGACAATTGCCTGGAGGCGTAAGTGGAATTCAACATATTTGTGTACATAGTATATGAATTATTATTGGACTCCTTCTAGGGTGAAGGTCTTAAAGTGCTCTGGCTGCCGCTATGTGTCCTATTGCAATCGGACATGCCAGCAACAGGCTTGGTCCCTCCACAAGCATGAGTGCCCCTTCCTTAAACGAGTACAGCCGCGCATTGTGCCCGATGCCGCGCGCATGCTGTGCCGCCTTATACTGCGCCTGGAGCAGGGCGGTGATCTGGAGCGCGGCTATTACACAGAGCATGGTTCGCGCAAGTTTCGCGATCTAATGTCGCGTGAGTAACAAGCATACATATGTATATACATATTCCTTATTTAAAACTAACTATATTTCCTATTGCATTGACACAGACTATGCGGAGATCAAGAACGATCCAAAGCGACTGGAGCATTTAGAATCCCTTCATGCTGTGCTCACGGACATGATGGCAGACAGCAGCAGCACGGTGCCGAACATAACTGAACTGATGAGCATTTATGGACGTGTAAGTCTCGGGGAAGCTTCAAGCGAGCATTATTGCATACAGTAGTAGACGGACTGCTTTGATTTTGTCCAGCCTGACTCAGCGGGGCATCAGCCAGGCTGCTGCATGCGCGCAACACTGATCTGCTTGGTAGTGTCCTGGCACATGATGATGATCAATTACTCACTGGTTAACGTCAAATAGAGGCCACATAGTATATATATTCTTGAACAGCCGAGTCGATCCACCCATGTCCCTCTTTTTGTCTGTTTATATGTCTCTTCTTTTTAAACTAGGCAGAGCTGCTTATTTCTGTTGCGGGCAGTACATATGTATGTCGGAACTGGCCGGGTCGGATTACTAAATATAACATTAAGCTGTCGGGAAGAAGCGTTCGAAAACTGGGTTGTGTGAAAAACCTGCTTGTTTTAGAGATTTGCTGACCAAACTTTCCAAATCGAAGTAATATTATGTAGTCTAAGCAAGTTGACCAAATTTGGTCATAATCGCACTACTATATCTTATCTGGATAAATCGATTGAAATATGAGTTAGTATGAAGAACGTTTTTGTTTTTCACGATATCTCAGCAATCCAAAGTTTCATTTAGATTTGTTTTGGATCAGACCATTACACCTTTTAGCTGTGATAAGCACAATTGGATGAAAAATTAGTTGTTGTGCTTATTTTAAGGAATGCAGAGAAAATAATGAGATTTTTTTAAGTGTATGCATACTAGTATATAGTATATAGTATATATTATGTGAATATATATAAGTACTAGCTTGTATTACCTCAGCCTAGATCGGCAAAGCATTTTGATTAAAATGAAATATATTGAATTTGCTTGTTTGCGTCAATCGTCAATCGTCAATCAAGAAGTACACAAAAAATGGCATGCCACAATTTTTCTGGCCTTGATCGTAGATTAAGAATGTTGAATGACAGAGTCATTGAGTTAAAAATCCAATATCGTTTAGACACCTGCCGTATTATGAAATGTGTTGAACTTTGAAAATGATTTTGAAGCTGATCGTACCAATATTTGTCTTTCGCTCATGCAACTTTCAGACCTCCATTTTCGGCGCATTTTTCCGAAATAGTTTAGAAAAGGGTCGACTGACTTTTTGTATTGATCAATCAGTTTGAAGCTGATTGAATAGTAAACCAAAAAGGTTCATACAACCGCTTTCGGCTAATTTCCAGGCTTGGGGATGGAGTTTCCAAAATCCCATCTCAGTGTGTATTTTCGGCTGAACATTTTAGCGGGCTATAATATTTGATAAAAGCATTTAAAAACTAAGAATGGGAATAAACAAGCGCCTTCACAAGACAAAGCAATATCCATAGACAAGAACTAGACTACTTTCATCTGACTCACAATATGATAGCAAGTGTTTTCATTAGATGTCATATGTGGCGCTAGTGGAAACACCTTCAACATGACGACAGATATAGATGCTATATGACATATGTTGGCATACTTACATATGTCGGGCCGATGCACTGGCTCGCTGCCAGCTGCCACTTAGCGGCTGCCACCTGTTGGCGGATGTAATGAGGATAATAATGATAATTTGTATTTATGTATTTACACGTAGCTAACTTGCAATTTCAATTATAAACTAGCCTAACTATTTATTGAGCAATATCAACTGGGGCTTTCACCTCGGGAGGTTTTATACCCTAGCAGAGGGTAATATAATTATACTATGTTCCCGAAGGGAAAATAGTATATTGGGTTTGCGAAATGTCCGTCTGTCCGTATGAACGCAATTTTTTTGCCTTTATCTTTAAGCTAGAGCAACCAAACTTGGTACACATGTTGGTGTATACCCTCAATTTGTGAAGTATCGAAATCGTCTCTCAGTTTTTAAGCTATCGTTATGAAACTTGGCACAGACCCTTCTCCTTGCTGCAGGCAGTACATATGTCGGAACCGGCCGGATCGGACCACTATAACATATAGCTGTCATAGGAATGATCGGTCGAAGACTATGTTTTTGTATGAAAAACTTTGTTGTTTATAAAGATATCCTCACCAAACTCACCCAAGCCAAGTTTCTGAAGAGTTTATATCGATCAGACTAAATTTGGTCAAAATCGGACTACTATATACAATAGCTGCCGGGTGAAAAATGAGTTTTTGTATGAAAAACTTTTTGTATTACATCCAAACTAAGTGAGAGTTAAATAGTTTCCTATAATTTGATCGAAATGGGAACAGACGAACATTGAGTTTTGTATAAAGAAACATTAGTACATAGCTTCGATACGCCGTTCTTTCGTGTTTTCAAATTTTCGTTTGATTAATTTGATGTATTTAAACTTGGTTGTATAGTGTGGATAGTGCTGGGCAATCCCGCAGAATGTGCTCTATGGTGGGTGTAGGGGGGAGACTACAGATGGGGCAGGTACTGGGGTCTGATTGATTGATGTAGTGTTTGTGTGCGAGTTTGGTGTGTCCTAATTTGGTCCATTCTAGATAATTTGTTATGGATGAAGATGGAGTATGTATTTAGTTCTTGCGAGTTAATTCACTTATACAAATATGAAGGGAGATTTAGGGTATCTAGAAGCTTTATTTTGTGTAGATTTTTAAAGTATTTGTTGATGTCTGAGACTTTTGTTTGGAGTTGCCCAGAGTGTTCCCTGAATTGCGTTGTTTGCAGAAGCATCAGCAAATTCATTTCCTGGATTATTCGAATATCCAGGAATCCAAAGAAGTTTAAATTTAGGATGTTGTGTCGCTAGGAGGGCTCTTGCATTGGAAGGAAGGTTTTAAGGATTTCTCAGGTTTGCTTCTAAGGAGGTTACGGGCTTTTAGAAGTAGTGTGGAAGTAGGGAGATCTTGAGAATGGTGCTTTCTGTTGTTATTACAAATGCGGCAGTTTTGTTTGTTTGGGAACTGTCTGTATAAATGGGTTATTGTCACTGTCTGAAGACTTTCGGGTCTGTTTGGGCTTTTAAATACCGCCTGAAGGAGATATTTATTGAGTTGTGGGGTAGGTTAAATAGGGGGTATGTTTGTTTGGTGATAGGATGTATGGGATTTGGTGTGAGGAACATATGCAGATGGTTTTATATATTATCGAGTGAGATTTACTTTTCCTGGGTGGCTTATATTTAGTTATGATCTACTGAATAGGTGAGCTGTGGGTGTATAACATTTTCCTGTAGAGTTGAGCTTTGAGTAGGTAATTTCTTAGCGATATTCTTAATTTTTTGCTGCGCGATTCTTATTGAGGCATGTAAGATGAAGTTCATTGCTCGGATAATAGATTGGGGGCATGAGGCGAAGATGGGGAGGCATCAATGATGATAATAATTGCGTGAACTTGCAGCTCATTACGAACGGCTTCAATGTGCTGGATGCGGAGATGAACTCAATAGCGACTGCCATATATCTGGGCGTATCCATAACGGATCACAGCTGCCAGGCGAATGCAGTGGCCACCTTTGAGGGCAGCGAGCTGCACGTGCATGCCATTGAGGATATGCCCTGCCTGGATTGGTCCAGGATCTATATAAGCTACATCGATCTGCTCAACACGCCGGCACAGCGTCGGGCCGATCTCAAGGATCACTATTACTTTCTGTGCGTCTGCAGCAAATGCATTGACCCACAGGAGACGGTCGATATGAACGCCGCCGTTTGTCCCAATGCCAATTGCGATGCCAACGTCAACATGGAGCTCGAAAAATGCCAGCGTTGCGATGCCAGCGTTACGCCGGAGCTGCGGACTGCCTACAATGAGATCTTGACGCTGACGCAGACCAGCCTAGACTCCATGAAGGAGGTGGCCTGTAAGTAGTAGAGTTTCTACGCCCTCTACCCATAAAATGTTTAAAAGGGGTTACTAAATTTATGCAACTGTGTTGTAACAGGCGGAAGTAGACATATGCGGCCCTATAAAGTATATACATATATTCTTGATCAATAGCCGACTCGATCTCGCCCTGTCCGTCCGCAGGATCTTCAACACTATTAGAGGTCGATTCAGCAAATTTGGAATGTGGGCTCTTGTGTAGCGGGCGCAGGTCAAGTTTATTTCAAATTGTGACTAATCCCCCGACACCTCCGCAAATCCATAAAAACGATTTGTAAGGATAATTTCTGGATAACTTGATCTATTGCGCAAATTTCAATTCGATCAATCAAAAAACACAGAAGGTATTCAAGAAAGTATAGTTACAGTATCGCAGAGTGAGGGGAAGCTGCCGCCACTTGAAATGCTCTGCTTGCCTACAATGCCGCGGAACTGCTAAATGCTTAATACATATGTGTGTATGTGTTCAAAGATGTTTTGTGGGAACTGCAGACTTGGGTACAAGTTGTCTTTTAGTCGAAAGTACTCGACTAGAGCATTCTTGTTCTTTTTGAAGAAATTCTAAATCAAACTTATAAAATCTAAGTTTCAGTATGTTCTATGCAGGCTAAATGAGAGTCGACCATTGGAACTATGGGTAGGTTTTCTTATACTCTTTAGATGTTGACTAAGTTTGATCAAAATCAGACAATTTTTCCTTACAGCTAGCATCGAAACAATCGTATGTTATTCAAGACAAATCAGTCCCACTATTATATGTCTGTCGGTATATACTTATATACTCGTATCTTCGGCACCCCGAATATATATATTCTTGCTTGTTAAACTTATTGTGAATGAACTAATACAACACTCCACTGTTCCTGCAGATCTGGACGTATGCAAAGTGTGCCTGGCGAAGCAGGCGGGCGTTCTCCATCCGCTAAATGTGTGGCATGTGAAGACGCTGGATGCAGCTTTCGAGGCCGCAATCAATGTGGGCAAGTGGGCGGATGCGCTTAAGTACGGGCAGCAGCTGCTGCCAGGGTTTGGCAAATACCATGGCCCTTGGAATCCCCTGCTGGGTCTGCTGCACATGAAGCTGGGCAAAATCCAGCTGTACGAGCGGAGCTACAAGCAGGCAGTGCATCATCTGCAGGAGGCGCAGCGCATTTTGAACGTTACCCATGGCCGGGATCATCGGCTGCTGATCGAGCAGTTGCAGCCACTAATGCTACAGGCCAGGCATGAGATGAGCTGAGAAGATTAAATAACTATAAGCATGATTCAATTTATTTTGTGTTATCATTAAAAACGTAGACTATGACAAATTTTGATTGGTATTCTTAAACAATCTTGGTGATGGCCTGGGCTCGTCGATCCGTGTCCTGGAATAGAGCACGTATGAGATGCTTTATTTCATTCGCCTGGTAGTTGGCGGTGAGCGGTCCGGCGCCATCGCACCATAGCTCTGTAAATTCCTTAAGCGAGGCATTCATCATTGTCTTCAGCTGCTGTAATTTGAGCCAGGAGCGTACCTGGACGACCTCATGCTTATCCTGGAACAGCAACGGTGCTTTCTCTAGCACCACATCTATAAGATCGCTTAGTTCGCTGGCCATTGTGGCCGAAATGTCGCGCAACTTAAATACGCGACGCACTAGTTCATTGGTAAACGAATGCAGGAGCTCACAGAAGGTTTTATTGTAGACAATCTCCGGCAGCACCTGCTGCCACACGTTCTTGAGCAGCTCCAGCTGCCTCAGGCACTGGCGCACCAGCCGGAGTGGTGCTGTGCCCAATGTGTGCGGGCTCTCGAACTCTGTGGCAAAATGGATAGCGTTGTATTATGGCTCAAATTTAGTTGGAATGAAACTTACCAAAGCCGCTCATAATGTCCATGAGTATGGACTCCTGATAGTTGACTTGCACACGCAAATGCTTGTTGCCCGTAGTCTGCAGCGTTTTGACCAGCGATGGGAAACTATCGATGCCTTTGTTGGCTTGTTGGGCCACCCAGTGTGCTAGGTACATGCAATTGTTGTGGAACAGTGCCGATTGCTGTGGAATGCTTTGGAGCAGCTTTTTGTGCACCTTGGGCACCTCATTGATGTACGTCTCGATCAGCAGGCCAACAAGGCCGCTCAGTTGATCTGGCACATTCTCATCTGCATTATCTATCGGCTGTCGCAGAATGCGATCCATTAGCTTGACAAACTCCTGCAGCATAAAGGGGATAAAGAATTTTGTGACGGTTCTATTTGGATTGAAGACTCAGTTTGGAAACACTTGCCTGTGCGCTCTTGGATATCATGCAGCGTGGAAAGAGAAATGGATCGCTGGCCACATTAGCGGGTAGATTGTTTGGGGCTACCAGAGTCATGTCCTGCAAATCACGCTGTATGATCTCGCGTGCGCTTGCCAGTACGCGGCTGTTGAGCCGATTGCGATAGTATGTGTCAAACTGCTTGGTGAACTCACTGAGGGCAGTGTCCTGCTCGGGATTGATGAGAAACGTGTCGGCCAGCTGATGCTCGAATTGTATAACATCCTCGCAGAGCGTGGAGCTTTTAAATTCATCCATCGTCTCGGGCACCGATGGTATTAGGCACTCCTCGACAAGCAGCTGCAGCATGCGATCCTTTACATGATCCCCAATAATGGTAAACACATGCTGTGTGCCATTTACGCAGCTATTGATGCTGCCGAGCGTCTGCAGCAGCAGACGGAAGCTCTCAAAGACCTCCTTATAGTTGGGACGTAGCAGCGGGGACGCATCTTGCTCCTTGATGGAGTATGAGAGCGTTAGCTGTATGTGGGTACCATCCTTGGCGTTGTCATTGTACTCAACGGAGACGGGCTTTTGGATGAGCGGCTCAATGCAGTGGTCCAAAAGAAATGAGCACAGCTTAGCGGGATTGTAGCGCTCCTGAAATAGCGCCATCACAATATCCTGCAGCTGCGCCTCGTCCTTGCTTAGCAACAGCGTCACACACTTGGATGTGGGAAATGATTTGCAGCTCAATTGCACCAAACGATCGAAACGCTCCTGTAGATTCTGCTGCAGCAGATGCGCCTGCACATGGTACTTCACTTTGATGGACTCATAGCACTCCAGCGATTGAAAGATGCGCTCCACATCCGGCGGTATAGCATCGCTCGTATTCTCGGCATAAATGAGACTGCGCAGCTTGCCCATCAAATCCAGCACCACCAGGCAATCCTTGGTGGCCTTGGCCTCCTCTACGCACTGAAACAGATCATCCAGCTTCAATATATGCTCGCTCACCCGCAGTCCAAGCATTATCTCCCGCAGATCCCGACTGCTATTCGCCAGCTGGGCGCTCGCCTCGTTCAATGCCGCAAATCCCTCGTTGCCAACGGAAGCAAGCAGATCGCTAATCTCATCGCCCAGCGAGCGTGACTTCTCCAAAAATATGTCCGGCGATGTGTGATTGGGCATAAACTCCGTGTAGTTCTCGTCTATGTGCTTGCGTACGCGCGTTTGAAAGCGCTCAGATCGTACAAGCATTTTGGCAATTGCTGATTTCGTTGCTCCAATGCTGACGCCATTATTGCCTTGGTCCTGAAATGTCTCCAGCAGCAACTGCGTTTCCGCCATGGTCCTTCTAAATGCTTCTTCAGCTGCAAATCGGTTAGACTTTAAACAAAATGCTTAGTGCGAAACAAATTGCAACGACGACGCTTAACTTTTGTATTTATCGATTAATAATCGATTCATGCTTGATCGAAATCACAAGACTACGCGCCGATTGTTCGACTGTCATATAAGCCGGCCAGTGCACAGACTGATTAACTCCATTGCCACAAAAAAATTGTAACATTACTGACGATAATTTTTTGGCTATTTTATCTTAATAATTTGATATTCGATTGTATGAAAACTATCTCTGTATTTATGGCTTCTACGATGTACATATATTTAAATTTATATTATTAAGGGAATTCTAAAAACATTCACATTATTTCGACGCATTTATCAACTTTTTGGCAAATGCTAATCAATCAGTGCACTGAACGGTCGTTCAGTCGTTATACATATGTATGTACATATACATGTACATGGGAATTTTGCAGCCTCCAAAAATTACCATCAGCCTGAATGTAAGAAAATAATTAGGAGTAATCTCTGTTTAGCTTCCGATAACGTCTTAGACAGATAATCCAGAAGTATGTAATTTAGGTTTGTAGTAAGTTAAGGATCATTAAAAGCTTAAAAGAGCGACTGATCTCTTGATCGCTGTTCACTTTCAACCGATATCTCCGCGCATAACAGTGCTCTTAACTACATATGCAACTGCAAGCTTTTATCGGTTATCGGTTTTCAGATCACCTGCAAGCAAATCTATCAACGCGAACAATCGATAAGTTTAGTCACAATTTGGCCGGCGAAGTTAATCATCACCTAAACTAAAGAAGATAGTCGTCACAACGGACACAACAATGGTCAAAGAATTTGCATTTAAAAATTGCAAGTACGTGTACTTGTTGATAGTTATTAGTATAAATAGCCTTAAACCTGTCAGATGCATAGAACCCATAACAACATCTGTAGGCGTTGGCATTGCCTTCTTCGCTGGCTTTGAGTACCTTAAAAGCCAAACGTTGTGTCGGGCTATTGAATGCTGCGACGACAGAAACATTCCGGGGGATGTGTCAAGTAAGTTGTTTGACTTGTCTGCGTGCGATTAGGACAAACGATGATCGATTTCATTTGCAGAATTAAAGGATACGCTGTCTAGGACGCTATTTGGACAACATATGGTGGAGCAACACGTTGTTCCGGCGCTGACTGCCCATCTCCATGCGCACAGTCAATCGCGTAAGCCGCTTGTGATGAGTTTCCATGGAACACCGGGCACCGGCAAAAGTTTCGTTGCCGATCAGATAGCAAAAGCGCTCTACAAAGAGGGTTCAAACAGCAAGTACGTGCACAAGTATCTGGGACGCGCTGATTTTTCAAATCCGAATCGCGTGGAGGAATACAAGGAGCGCATTAGCAGAGAGGTGCGCGAGGGCATTCAGGATTGCGCGCGATCCTTATTCATATTTGAGGAAGTGGACAAGCTGCCAGCCGGCGTCTTTGACGCCCTCACATCATTTATTGATTTTGCAGCCAGTGTGAAGGGTGCCGACTACACCAAAGCGATATTTATATTTTTATCCAACACGGGGGGCCAGGGCATTTCGAATCGCTTGGCTCAGCTAATGAAAGAGGGCATGCGGCGCGAGGAGACGCGACTGTCGCACTTTGAGGAGATGCTCGAGTTAAATTCCTACAATGATAAGGGCGGTCTGAAGAGAACAGAAATGATCATTGCCCATGTCATTGATCACTATGTACCATTTCTGTCGCTCGAAAAGTCCCACGTTGTCCAGTGTGTGGAGGCGGAGTATCTCCGTTTGGGCATAGATCCAAAACCAGCGGACATTAAAGCAGTCATTGATAATACGATTGTCTTTGAGAAGGTTAATGCCATGTTCGTCGTATCCGGCTGCAAAAGGATTGAAAAGAATGTGGCCATGGTCGCGAACCAGCCACGTACATAAAATTGTGCGCGTATGTTTAACTTTTATAAGTTTTATGAATGTATATATATATATATTAGTAAACAAAACTAGATTTATTACATTGAAAACTTAAAAGTTTCTAGTTTTACCAAGGATTCAGCCATTTGAGACGTGAGTCCTTTCGAAGCAGTTCGGTGTCCAAGCGCTTGGGTTGCTGGTCAAAGGAGTCGCGTGCGGCGATGCGCAATTCCACAGACCCAATGTCCTTTGTGACGAGGCACTCGCCATTCTCCTTCAGTATCGTGTGCTTGATATCCTGTGCCGTTGGCTCCCCATAAGGAAACGTAATGGGCGTCACTTTAATTAAATGTTTTATCTTCCACAAGCGTGCATTATTCTCGGGTATATTTTTAACCACAGTAAATTCACTCTGTTTACCATCCAGGCCCAGATCCTTGAGTATGCGCTTCTCCCAGAATGGATTACCTTTCACGGGCTTAATGCGCTGCACCCGAAACAGCTTGGCGGGTTCCACGGGTGGATCCTGATGGTCGGGTGTTCTGAAAGATCAATCATCTATGTACTGAAGCAACTTCTATTTATTATGCCGGGTTATTACACACACCTGGGATAGTAGATAATGCTCTCGAATTTCTTGCCATCTTTGTATAAGAATTTCTTATTGTGTTTGCCATAGCTGCGGGTCACTGCCAGGCTCAGCTGCAGCGGCGTCAACAGCCTAAACGAGCTCATTTTATTTCACAAAAATTAACAATTATGAATCAAAACGTTTTGGGTGGTGAGACCAGCAGCTGGCTGGTTATGAAAGCGACCGAGGGCTGCACAGCTGTTTTGCCATTCACACAATGTTGCCGATACTAAATGCTATCGATAGGCAAAGCGCAAGTGTTGGTTAATACACCAACTGTACAGCTAGTTACGGTGAATTTAACTATTAAAATTTGAAATTACATCTATTAGATAATTTCTCATGAAAATATTATTGTTAATAGGCGTATCATTATGCTTAAATTGGGGTGTCGCTTTTATTTCTTCAGTCTTATTTTTTTCATTCATTCTTCACACATATATACATATATAGTAAATTCAAAGTGCAAGCCTAATAGAGTGAACCAAATCTGTGCAGCATATGCTAAAAAAACCGGTTTTTTAAATGAGTCTCAAATAATTAAGGCTGCAATATTTGTTTGTACAAAATATCTTTACGTTTATGAAAGAAAGGGGTAGATTAAAAACAATTATTCGGAAATCAGCCAATATTTATTCGGCTGAAATCCATTATTAAGTTTTTTTAGTATGATGACATATACTTTTTCCGGAGGGGCGGTTCCCCAACATCATAACCAAAAACCGTCGCCATTTTCTTGTCCTGATTGGCGTTTATGCGACAGGGATGTTGAGCTCCTATTGGTTACTCTCCTGCCATGGTACAGGGGTTGAAAATCTGTATGCCTTTTTGCTGCGCTATAAAGGATGCTGCAACATCCCCGGACTGGCTCAGTTCGGCGTTAAAGCTTTGCGCGAGCAGAACATCATTTAAAGTTATACAATTTGATAAAGAAAATCGTGTGACTACGATTCTTGTAAGTAATCAAAGAGTATATACTGAATCAAGCCGTAATATTCAAGGCATTGATGTTATATAATATATTTTTTTAAAGTTATTGTGATTGTGCCTTAACCTAAACCCTTGAGAGTCATATAATATTGTATTATTTTTTTTTTGGATTTTCCTCATCTCCCTTTTAAATAACTCTTTGATTTTGTGCAGTTTGTGTTTTAAGTAAGAAAAGTCCATTAAATGAATAATAAATCGCACGTAAGCCGCAAATCACATAAGGGTGCTGCTCCTTACCCCTTACTCCTGTACCCTTGAGCGGGATCAACTCCCGCGGGCAAAACTAAATGCAAACGTGACGATTGTTCAGTTATTTGTGTAGGTGTGAAAATATGTTGCGAATAAACAATAACAATAAATACAATAAGCACAATAAAAACAAATGAAAACCCATACATAATGCGAAACGCAAACAGGACACGTGGCGACAGAAGGGTCGCCTCCAAGGGTTGACAATACCGCACCCTTTGACACCCATCCAAGCCATAAATATTGCAAGTTGCATTCATTCAGATTTCCTAATTTGCGGCTTGTGGTGGCGCGGGGGCGGACATTACAAGGGCGTACCGAGAATCTGCTCAAGGGGTGGGGCAACTTATTTCTAGGTCAAAACGAAATTTTTCCTAAAACATATTTCTTTTGGCAATGCTTGGTTTCCCATTCAACAGATTTGAATGAAAGTATTAACTTTAATATAAATGAAAAGAATAAAGTTCTTATTAAGTAACTGGCGGAAGGAGGCATTTCCGACCATATAAAGTAGCTGGCCTGTTCTTATTGCAGAATACTTTACATTCCGAATCGTTTCGATTTTGTTTTCCGTTTTCTAATGAAGTTACAGATATTACCTTGAAGCAGACTTACCAGAAACAGATATACCAAAACCTTGCAGCAATGTTTTTTACACAATAACTTATTTTTCATCCGATTTTTCCTTTGATAGTAAAAGTCTGTAACTTTCCAAAATTAAATTTTGAAAAAATTAAAAATCTTGAAAGTTCAATTTTAATCGATTGCGAACATCAAAGTTAATGTAAAACGCTTTTTTCAAACTTGTTCTGAGGAAGTTAATTTTTAAGCCCAAGTAGATGATATAATTTCAAAATAATTTCGACTTGTAAAGATTTGAGATCCATAGTAAGCGATCTTCCTATATTTTAAACTATCATAAATTTGTCAAAACTAAAACAAATTTTCAAACGAAATGGTTTTTTGATCATCTGTTGTGCTCTAAATTGTTTTGGCATTTAAATTTTGTTCATATTTTGAAATACCATTTTTATTTTTTCTTAATCTGAAAACGTTTTCTGCGACTTTCCATTTTTCATGCTGAAAATTCAAAAAATGGTCGAAATCGTTCATCGATTTGCAGCTTATATATCCTTTATGAAGATACTTACTTACTTATCTTAACCAAACTCACCAAATCAAACAAACATTCTACTAAAAACAAGCTGACCAAATCTGGTTCATATCGGACAACTATATATGTAGCTATCATAGGAAACTTCTGATGAAAAATGAGTTTTTGTATGAAAAACTTTTATGTTTTTACAGATATCATAGTTCATCCAAATCCAGCAATTGCGAGTTTCATTATACTTTATATAGTCTACTAAAATCTGATCGATAACGGGTCAGTATATCATATAGCTGCCATTGGAACAATCGGACGAAAAATGAGTTTTTGTATGAAAAACTTTTCTTATATTTATAAATATAATATTAAGTAGTCGTATATGGATCTTTAAATAGAGGTTCTAGGGAAGATAACTGCTTACTCCAACCTTTTATACTGTAGATATTGCTTGCATCAATAAGACTAACCGATGTGATCTTTCTTTCTTTTGCTCAACAGCAGCCAGGGTCAGGATCGCGATCAGGATTAGGAGCAGCAGCAGCTCAAAATGGTCTACGATATGACACATTTGGCACCGGCGCCGCCGCAGAGCATCTCGCTGAGTCGGTATTACATGGAGCAGGACGACGATTTGACGGCGGCCAACAACGCGCTGTCCAATGGCCATGGACATGGCCATGATGACTACGCGGCCAGCACAACGCTGGACATTGATCAGCGCTTTCAGGCGCGCATCGCCTGCGAGACGGCTGCTCAGCCGGCCCCACCGCCGCCGCCCACACCGGCGCCCCGTCGCCGCACCACGCCCATTGCCCACTTGGATCCCTCGGAGCTGGTGGGGCTGTCCCGGGAGGAGCGGCGCCGTCGTCGGCGTGCCACGCTCAAGTACCGCACCGCGCATGCCACGCGGGAGCGCATCCGCGTGGAGGCCTTCAATGTGTCCTTTGCGGAGCTGCGCAAGCTGCTGCCCACGCTGCCGCCAGACAAGAAGCTCTCCAAGATTGAGATACTCAAGCTGGCTATCTGCTACATAGCCTATCTGAATCACGTCCTGGAAACACCCTGAGACGCCGCCAACGCCTCCAGCTGCAGCCAGTTGCCAGGCGACATGTTTCTAACTCTTCCCTCAACCAGCGATTAACCGCTCTGGTCTATCAAAGCTCTAACTAATTATTAGATCTAGCCACTAAGTTTTTTTTTGTATAGCATCTAATACGTGATATTTGCTTGTATCCCAGCCCAACAATAAATTGATTATTTATATAAATAAACATGTATATATTGTACCATACATCACTGAGTTATTCCTGTATTTGTATACCCTGCAGCCAAAACCTAACTGAGTAGGCAAGTCTGACAGCCTTCATCTCTGGGAATGTCCTAGCTGTAGCTAGCAAATTTGGTATGTAGGTGCTCATATGTCCTACACAGAGATAGTTAGTTTCTAAGTTGCAATACCCTTCGACAGGCAAACAGAAATTACACTCTTAAAATCAGAACAAAGAACAGAGAGTTTAGTTTGAGGTCATGAATTGAAAAACCATATTTATTTGAAATGAGATCTACTCTCTGAAAAACAGGTGTCCAACAATGTACTTGGTTTATCCAAAAAGTAGAATAGGAGTAATTTTTTTATTTATTTCAAAGCAGTATGTTCTAAAAATACAAAAAATTATGTTCTTAATTCATGATTAAGTGTTGAGATTACTTTCTACTAAGCAGAGATATTAATTATAATTTGAATATAGCAATTACTTTCTAAAAATTAGAAATATTATTTTCAAGGCAACTTTTTCAGAGTGTAAGAAATGTATTTCATAAATTGAGAAATCATGCCTAGATAATTGAAATTATTTCTGGATTTTAGGTCGTTTTTCTAGGACATTCCTATTGCTGAGTGTAAACAACCAGCACATATCTATTTCAGCTATGCCAAGGTAGGATTCCCAGTACTCCGACCTTGCCATAGGATATCTCATGGTCGAGCAGTCACGTGTGCAGCATTTCTATTTGTTATTTTGTGGACCTGGTGCTCAGCTGGCGTTGGCAAGTTTTTCATTTGCCTTGCTGTCTGCCAGCAATGCGCCAGCTGTGGCCCAGCGACAGCCCCCCGGCAGCCCACGCCCCCAGCTCCAGTTGCCGCCCCCATAAGCACATGTATGCGCTGTGTATCCTTCGTCCTTGGCTGCTGTGCGCGTCATGGCCACGCCCCAAGCGCAAAGTGGCATCATCTCAACTGGGAGAGTTGGCTGTGAAGTTTGTTTCGAAACTTCATTCCAAATTCAAAAGGTTGTCAAAACATATTTTGGAATTTTACTCAGCTTTTTGTTCATTTTTATTAAAGTACCAATGAAGATTTCTCTCAACAAAATTACGCCTTAAAATTCCAAACTCGAAGACAAAATGTCATTTAACTTCAGCGCCATGCAGGTGAGAATTATCAATTGGGGATTGAGTATCGGGTTTCGGGTTAAGGATGCTGCTTGTTATTTAGGGCGGCAGCGTTGCCACCTATCAAGCTGGTACAGTCTGGCAGCGACCTGATTGAAGACGCCATCCTCATGTTTGTCTATTTTCGTGGCTTATTCAGCGGGCGGTAACTGAAGACAGCTTGGTACGGGGTAAATAATAATATCAACGGCAAAGTTTCTATGCTCGACTTTTCTACACCCTGTCAAGGAATGTAAGCTCACAATCTATGGAAAGTTCGTTGGGAACAAGTTTGTTAGGAGTGGGATTTGTCAGAGAACTGTTAGCCAGAACATTTAACAGATACAACATACTTGCACTTACCCTATATATAAAGTAGACAATGGTATACGCCCACAAGAACAACAACAGCATGGCAACCCCCAACGTGGCCCCAATCTGAGCTACGAATAACCAGAACAACAGTCAAAATTCCGACATGAATGTTCAACTTGTCTCTGTCTGAGTGCCACAAAGTTGGGCTCCATAAAAATAAAAGAGAACTGCGCCAGGCGACAAAACAAGGAAATATATCTTATTGGTATTAAAGGTAGATCGAGCTAGACAACTAGATATTTATAAGTAACAGTTCAAAGACCCATCAAATCTTTCATTGGTAATCAACACATCAAATTTGCTTATTCTAGCTATAAAGGTGTGCGAGATATACGTTTTCCTCATTTGCGGGAAAGTAAGTGAGGCTGGCAAAGATTTCTTTGTTGGAATGCCTTAAGGAGATCCATAGTCTTCTTCAAATCAAATTTGCTGACTCTGGCTACCAAAATGTGTAAGTTATAGCTGCCGAATTATACGGTTTAGGCCAGGAGGTTTTCTTAACACTTTCTTTGCTAGTGGCTTGAACAAGAGCTATAAAAAAATATAGCAGCAACTAACTAACTAACTTTTAGAATAAAAATAGATATGTAGATACAACCCTACACTATCGGGTCTTCCGATCCTGTTCACATTTCTAGGTAGCGACAATCAAAATTTAATGGAACTTGTTAGTATATATATTAAGTAAGCTATATTATGTATTTAAATTTTAGCTTGTTCATTGAATACAAAGCACTTGGTTAGGAAATAGACAGGATAAAAGATTTCCCTACAACAGAAACAATTTACGTTTGATCCCTTTTACTCTATGATATAGGATATACCGATTTGTTTGATCCCTTTTACTATATGATATAGGATATACCGATTTGTTCCTGATTAAATTGCAAGTAAATCAGGCCAAAATAAAAGGGACGGTAAGCTATAAACCCACTTAGGATTATAATATTTTTACATACTCGTGTATCCTAGTTCTTTTCCCTTATTGACGTCAATGTCGCCTGGGTGCCTGACTCGACTCCTGTGTACGCAGGTCGTACCTGTTCCCGTTCCCGTTCCCGTTCCCGTTCCCGTGCCCATTACCCCTTCCCCTTCTTGTCACCTATGCTTGCACTTCGCTTCCACCGCTCCCCCACTCCCCCTTTCAACCCATGGCAAGTTTGCCAAATAGCGACAGTAAAGTTTATTTACTTGGTAACGGTGGGTAACGGTCCTTGCTAGCCCCGCTGCAGGACCTTAACAAACCAAAGCCGATTGCCACGCAACTCGTTTACAGTTATTTTTGTTCATATTTGCATTATACATACGACGAAATAACGGTCTAGCGGAATTTTCGGTAGACAGTTCTAACGGGATTGAAGCGGTCAAAACAAGTGTTTGTTGTTGTTGTTTTTTGTGTGTTTTTCGTTGTTGTTGTTGCTGCTGCTGAAAAGGACACCAGCCCTTCCGGCTGCGAGCAAGGATCTATTTAATGGGATTGCAATTGCAATTTCCACTGCCCAGACGCACAAATTGACAGCTGCTTTGGCCCCTCGCCGCGCCCCGCCCCGTAAGATAGTGAAAAAATTGATTGGAAAGTGGAAAAACGGGTAAAGAGGAACGGGGGAACGGGGAACAATTCTGACCAAGTGCTAAGAGGAACTCAGTGGCTGCAGTGCGTGAAATTAGCTTAAGTGTCGACTCCACAACCTGCCTCGCCTCGCCTTGGCTTGCCTCGTAAGTGAGTGGCCACGTGGGGCGGCGGTGGGGGAGAATGGCATGGGGTGGAAGACACGCACAAGTGCAGCCAGTAGCCAGGAGCTGTAAGGACTGCAGGATTGCACGTGCATTGTAGCTTTCTGACTGTCTAATCCGTCGAGGCGTCGCACCATGTGATAAATTGCACCCCAGAGGGTTGACATCAAAATCATCGCTCTGGCTGGGTCTCAGCCCTGGCACAGGGGTTGGGCTTCTATTGTATCAATTGTATCCTGTCCGACTGCCAGGCTCATCCTTTTGTCTGGCCTATCAGTTGGACGCCTTTCGGCCTTCGCGTTAATTGAGTTTAAAATCAATTTGTATTTTACGCTTGGCCAAGTGGGTAACCCGACTAGGATCGATCAACTCCTCGCAATTGTTGTGTAATTGCCGTGTAAATTTAATTACAATAGCAACACCTCCCACTCCTTAACACCATCCTGGTTACCAACCCCCCCACCGCCCACCGCCCGCCTCTCGACCAGTTGCGGTCATTGTAGCATCTGCATAACAGGCGCATCCTTCCCAGCTACGTGCTAGTCCTGGTTCGCACGCACTCAATCAAGCCCTCAATCTTCAATCACCATCAAGTGTTGACAACTTGCCACGTGCTGGTGTGTGTGCGGGTGTGTGTGTGTGGGGGCGTGCCACCTTGTATCAAATTACCAGCCACAATTTGCATTTTCGTTGCTTTAATTGAAATGACGTGCGCGTGGGAACCCCCCAAAATGATTCTTTTGGCGCCAGAAAGCAGCTGAAGCAACAGCTGCGTTCCACAAGCTCCTCTGATAAATGATTGCACATGTCCTTGTGTTTGATCCCCAGTTAAAGCCAAGCCAAGGACTTAACGTCTGGCATCAATTGCCAGTTCCGGTTTGTGTGTGTTTTGCTTATACCCCGGTTAAAAGGGCACACAAGGGTATATGCCTTTTACAGCTTGGTAGTGGGAACTCTAGCTTCCGGAGAAAATATGTACTAAAGATACTCTTGCAGTAGATTTTCTAAGGCAGCTAGCTCTTCATTCATTTTCTTTGTTCTTTTCGGCTTAGGCCATAGGAGGCAACTGTACCAAGAATTCTCAGCATAGCGCTTAAATGAACAGCCTGAATAGCGTAGATATATGCAAATATCTTAACAAACAAGCGAATATTGACTTTAACGACACAGTTCAAATATAAATCCTCAATATTTAGAAATTTATTACAACAGAAGTGAACAGTGCTACAATAAACTGTACTCAAGCAACAAATCTTTATTTTAATTAGGAAATAAGTAAATAAGATAAATTATAAATCAAGAAAACTGTAATCTTACTTATTTATAACTATAGTTATAGCCCTTTTACGCATTTATGTATAGAACTTAAAGCTTGTTAATGTTATTTTGTGTTATTATCAAACTCATATTCAAGTCAATGTCTAAGGTTCTTAACATGCACTTAAATTTGATCAGGCACTAAATAGTTTTGCCTTTTTCATTTTCCTATTCTTTTTTGTGGCAACTTTAGTTTGTTAAGTTGGCAGCAACTAAGCGACGAGTTGGCAGCCCGCAGAAATAGTAGAAATGCATATTTATCGCCAGACTACAAACATCGTTTGGTGTTGCCACACTGCAGTTTTAGTTAACAGGAAGTTTGACAGGCAATTAAAGGAACGTATATGTTAAAGTGATAGTTAAGTTTGATATTAACATGGGATTAGGAGTCTAAGACTAAAGTAATTTATTGTAGTTGTGTTGGGATCTTAGTTAATCAGCCAAAAAGTGCATAGGGTATCTTTTAGTCGACTTGCTCGGTTGTAGATCATTCGTGTTGGTTTTTTGTTTCGACTGGTCTTTAAAAAGGCAAACACAAACAAGGCATTAAGTGGCATTAGACAAAATGCTTTTTTACACATGTTGCAACACGGAGATTACGATTACGCCGTGTAATCGTCGCATGCCCCGAGCTGGTAGCGCCGAGAGAGGGTGAGGGTTGCACGAGGGGAGGGTTCGCTGACGGCTGCCAGTTTTGGGTTTGGGCTTTTTATCAATTGGCTTGCTTAGCGCTCATAAATAACGGTTTTAGTTCTCTTTTGGGCTGGCTCACAATTGAAACAGGTGGCTGACTGTCCACCTAGCTTAAGCCAACTCTGATTCCAATACCATATTCTTATTACCTCCCCTCTTCTCTCTCTCTCTCTCTCTCTCACTCATTCTTTCTCTCTTTGGCTGCAGTACGAGCGTAGCTTTCGCGCCAAGAGCATCTCCAACTGGGAATATCCGCGCTTCTCCCCGCCTCTACCGCGCACGCTGCAGAAGAACTCGAAGCCCATCAGCGATAAGAAGGGACATCTGCTGTCTACGGCACGACGGTAAGTCTTAACTATCGATAGTGTCGATAGGTAAATAGGTAAGCCAATAAGTTTTTGAGTTCCATTGAAACCTTTTTTATACCCAAACTGCTAAATCTCATGGCTGCCAAAGAAATAATCGGATAAAAAATGAGTTTTTGGTTGGAAAACTTTTTTGTTTATATAGATACATATTTCATCTGAAGTCAGCAAATGCGTGTTTTATTATGCTTTACATAGTTAGCTTTAATTTTATCAAAATGAGACCACAGTTGTATACACTATTTAGTTAAAAAAAACAGTGCTGGGTATTTATCTTCGGCACGCCAAATATAGTCGATCTTTCTGCTACTTTTTGAGTTCGGTTAGGTAATACTATAGAGACATATTTATAGTCTTGCAACGGAGCACTTGCAAGGGCAAAGGAGTCATTCGCATGTTGCAAGTGGAACTGCCCGAAGGCAAGAGGCAAAAACAAGAACGACATTGCAACAAACGGCACACACCTCAAGTGCTGCATATAATTATCTTACCAACAGCTAAAGAACTAAACCACAAAGTGGACAATGACCATATACATACATACATACACACATTATACATATATACATTCTTACTTGAACTAGTTAGTTGACAAATCCACGCCAAACAGCAAGGATGTGTAAAAATCTTTATTTTATTTTTTTTGTTTGTTTTAAATAGTGTAAAAATATGTAGGTTGTAGCCATCTGGCGGTTACCGTAGATTAACCAAAATATATCGGAATAAAATACATTTTTTGCTTTAATTTAAACTTGACCTAGAGCCGGCTTATTTCGTCGCTGCTTAATGTTTGCACAATAATGTTATATAGTACTAACATGTTGACTGAATAGTTATGATATATCGTATATATTTCCTTAAAGTACAAGAGACATCGAGTGGCATAGCTTTTCAAACTACTTTTGTCAGCTTAGAGCCCCAATTTGTATGCTATATATATTATATTCTTAGCTCCAATGGACACATACGTAGGCGCCATCTTTTGGGTTTAACAAAAACAGGCCACTTACCAGCGCCACCTATGAAAAGCTTAGCCAATCCTATTAAGGTTTGAAATTTATACCAGATCAATTAATAAAGTGATGCCACTTTTTGTAAGTTAATTGGCGCTTAACTAAGTTTGTTCAAAAGTTACTATTTACTGCGCAATATATGCTACGTAAAGTAACTTAAGATAAAATAATTATTAGTTCTTAGTTTTCGAATGCATTTGGATATTCGAATATAAAACAATAAAAGGAGTTAAACTCATTTATGCAAGAATGTGATTATAGAATAAATAAATAGAAAAATAGGGATTATGCCTAGTTGGATGGAGCTTTGAAAAAGGAAAGAGAAGAGCGCTGGAATTAGCCTCAACAGACAGAAACTAAGAAATTCTACTAAAATAATATATCTAATATATAATCTATCTAATATTCCATGCCTATATAGTTTTTAGGATGAGCAACTGATAACTCTGAGTCTTTTCTCTCCCCCAGCGACGGCAACTTCCTAGGCCAGTATAGGGGCACCTATCACCTGCCGTTAAGGATCACGCGCAGCTTCGCCACTTTGTACAACAGCTGCCTGAGTGGACGGCACAAGTTTTGGAAGTATCCGCGGGACCTGTGCTGCTGCCAGCGGGAGCCGCACCGGAATCAGTGCGACTTTCGGGAGACGTTGGGCAAGAAGGACGATCCATTTTGGCAGCGTCCCAAATGCCAGACCAAGTGTGAGGGCCTGCAGCAAATGCTGGCCATCAACGATCTCCACGTCCGCTGCAAGCGTGCCAGGTGCAAGCCACAGGTGAGTAGCCAAGCCAACACTGTCGCACCACCCACTGCACCCAATCACACAGACCGCTGAGAAGCTGATACCGCGTGTGGGCGACTCATCCATGAGGAACCGGAAGCGTCTGCGCAAGCGTCCGGTGACCGCCTTTGAGTACAATCGCACCCATCGTGGCAGCGGCACCCACGAGGAGAAGACCAAGACCAAGACGGGTGGCAAGGACGCCGCCAAGCCCCCAGTCTCAGCATCTCCCTCAGTCCCAGTTCCTGCCACAGCCCCAAACATGGCCGCAGCCAAGTCCACAGCCAAGTCACCCACCAAGGCGCCAGCCAAGTCCAAGCCCAAGTCCAAATGATGATCCCGATTCAGTCCAAATACGCATTTCGTTGTCGGCTTTGCAATAAACAAGTTTTATGGCACCAACTCTCTGATCTTCATTAGGATCCTCTTTAGACATATTTCGGAATGACTCCTCTTCTATTTCATGGCAGACTTGCATTGGATATTTGACCTGGGTTTGGGTTTTTAATGGTTAAGACTGTGAAAATGTATCCTACAGGCAGAAGCTGACATCTCCGACCCTATAAAGTATATATATTCTTGATCAATAGCCGAGTCGCAAGGTACGCAAGGAACTCAGAAACGTTTAGAGCTAGAATCTCCTAATTGGAATGTATGTAGGTTCCTGTAGAGCAGGCACAGGTCAAGCTTATTTCAAATTGTGGCTAATTCCTAATCGATAAGAACGACTTATAAGGATAACTCTGGGATAACTCTTAGTCTAATGCGCAAATTTCAATTCGATCGGCTAGTAAACACAGAAGTTATCCAACAAAGTGTAGTTACAGTACTGCAGAGCGGGGGCAAGCAGCCGCCACTTGAAATGCTCTGCTTGCTAGCAATGCCGCTGAACTGCTGTATGGCATGTGTGTGAAAATGTGTTGAAGAATCTTAGAGCTGGGGTCTCTTAGTCGGGTATGCTCGACTACAACCATCTTAATTGTTATATTTGATTTTGAATATAATTTTTTTCAAATTTATTTTGGAACTTACGCCTTAATTAAGCTCATTTTGGATTATTTACATTGAAATTTCTTTGAAAAACTTAAAATCACATTATATCAGTTTTAGACTTAACTTAAGAAGGCTTATCAAATTTATAATATAAATATATTTCGAATCTGATCCTAAGCCGCATTCGAGATGTATTTTTGTTCGTAAAGCTTTCTAGCTTAATTCGTCATCTGAATTTATGAATATACATATTGTTAATAAATTTAGGAAGTTATTTTTTACTTTTTAAGAACATTTTGTGAATTTAAATTAAATTCCCCAAATCTGAAGAATAATTTAAAGCTTATGATTTAAATTAAGAAATGTATTTATTTCCTCCTTTTAAGCACTACTTCATTGGTATTAAATATTGTTTTTAAGATTATTTTCCATAATAATTTAAAGCTTATATTAGTCAAGTTTTGATGGGAGCTATCTTCTACCTTTGCAAGGATAGTTTCTTTATTCTCCAGTTATATTAAGAGTAGGAGCACAGCACAGAGCACAAATTGACATCTATATCCATCTCGACATCCAATTCCATACCCATTTTCATGCTCATCCCCATCCTCATCGATCATCTTCATCTTCATCTTCATCTTGATCTTCATCCCCATTGCCCAGCTCATGCTCATCCAAAAATTGAAAAACATAACAGAGATTAGATTGAGCCGTAATTGTGACCGAATCCGCATTGAACCATGTCGCAAGCAGCCCTCGCCAGCAGCAGTGTGAACTACAAGCTGCCGGATCTGAGCTATACGCCGGGGGATCTAACCGAGCCGGAGTATCGGCTGTCCTCGCACCAGCAGCTGCTGGACCAGAAGCGCAATCCTCCCCAGCATGGCCTGGAGCGGGAGCTGCCTTTGAGCCGCCTGTATTTGGACGACAGCGAGGATCGGCCGCTGGAGAAGTATCGGGCCAACGCGGAGGCGGCACGAGAGGTTACCTCGGCGGCGGGGCGACAGTTTCCGGCTCTGGCCGCGGCCCAGGCCAAGTACACGGGCCAGCTGAACAATAGCAATAGCTTGGACGTCTCCGAGTTTGATTTTGTGCCCGGCAGGGATCTCATCTCGCTGCCAATTGTGAGCAGCGCCGTCGAGCCGGACTTGGTCAAGAAAATGCCGCTGCACTCGATCACCGAGAAGCCCAACGAGCGCTGCCCCTCGCCGGTGGTGCCGGCGTACGCCAACTTTGAGCTGGCCAAGCGTATGCACCAGGACAACCTGGACCACCAGCCGCTGCCGGACTGTGTGGCGGATTTGGCGTTCCGCAAGGCGCAGATCAGCGGCGGCCACGGCGGCCTCGCCCTGGACATTGATCCCATTGCGACGGGCGTGGGCGTGAAGACGCACAACGCTGGACCGACCCACTGCACCAAGATGAAGGTGTTCCGCCCCAAGACTGGCGGCGTGCTGCCCAAGGCCTTTGGGGGCGATCATTTTCGGGGCATTGGCTCCGCGCCCACCAAGAAAATGGGCGCCATGGATCTGGCCATTGGCTGGGACTTCAAGCCGGCCAATCCCGCCGACGAGCCGCGCCTGGCCCGTCACATAGATGGCTCCAACGACTCGGCAGGTCCGGCTGTCTTCACCTGCGTGAAGACGCCTCGCGAGGATCAAGCCAACGCCGAGCTGGGTCGCTCCGCGGGCGTCTTCACCAGCACCTTGGGCGAGCCGGACTTCTTCGACAAGGACATGCTGCGCCGCAAGAGCGACTTTGCCGGACGCGCCCTTGAGCGGGACGACAACTGCGCCTGTGATTATACGCCGGCTGCGGTTCGGGCCCGCAGCGTATCACGCGACTCCAGCGCCTCCCATTGCCGGCGTGCTCCGGCCATGGGATTGGCTGGGGGCGGTGGCGGCGGCGGCGGTGGCAACGTCAGCTTTGGCCTGCCGGCCAACCGCTTGGCCAAGCAGTACCAATCCTCGCCAATGCTCGGCGACAAGGCCTACCAGGCGCTGCGCGAGAAGTACCTGGGACCCGACAACGACTGCCACGGGGAGTCGCCACAGCATGGCTGCCAGCATGCCACGGGTCCCGCCTGCAAGCGTGATCAGATGCTGCGTCGTCCGGCGCGTCGGCTCTGCCACAAGGTGGCACCAGCACCCAGATGTGGACACGGGCACGAGCACGAGCACGGACATGGACACGGGCATGGACATGGACACGGGCATGGTCACTGCCTGACCAGCAAGGCGGCCTTTCGCGCCGGCGCCCCTAAGCTGAATGCCTCCGGCGACTTTGTGGGCGTCTCCGCTGGCTGCGGCATTGGCGCGGGTCGTGTCCTTGTCGTGCCACGCCCCCGTCAGCCCTACGCCAAGAAGAACTACGACATTGACACACTGGTGCCCCCATTCCGCAGCCAAGGCGGCGGCGCCGGACAGGGCGGTTATCCGGAGCACTGGCGTCTGGCCAGCGTCTATCAGCACGCCTACAAGCCGCTGGATCAGCGAAGACGTCCTCTACTACAGACCGTCTACAAGTAGAGCTCCACATCCAGGCCTGGCTGAAACCAAACAATGGAACACCCTTATGTTAAGGATCTTGGGCATGTTCCACATCTCTCCCTCTTTTTTTGTCAGTGAGTCCGTTTCTCAGCTATTATCCAGTATTCCATTAATATAATTAGATAAAAGAGGATAAATCTTCAAAATAGTTTCCTATATGAGGTTCTCCTGTTAAGGAGCTTCAGCAGATGTTTAAATCAGTTCTATTTGTCATGCAGTCCTTATCTTTCTCAGCTATTATCATGATGGAATCTATAAATAAAAATAAATTATGTTATAGAACATAATTCCATAAAATATTTTCCCAATAAGTTCTCCTGTTAGTTTAAGATATTCAGCAGATTTCAATGGTATATTCTCACTATCTCTCTCTCTCCCTCTTCTCCCTCCTCCGTTTCATAACGGAATCTATAAAAGACTAAAACAATTAAATACTTTCCCATAACAAGTTCTGTTAACTAAGAATCTTCTGTAGTTCATGTTCTTATTTCTCAGCTATCATCACAATAATATCTCTCTTGAGGATTAAAAGAATATTATTCAGGACCAATGTTGGGTTATGTTAAGATATCTAGCTAGAAAGCACTCCAGTTGTTGGGCTATATATTATTCTAAATATACCAACTTTACAAGCAGACAGATCGGACCCTATAAAGCATATAATTATTCTTGATCACTTCATCCATTTGTCTGCCAGAAAAAGTTAGTTGCTCTAGCATAGAAATCATTTTTATGAAAGAACAAACAAATAATATTCTAAAACTAAGATTCTATAACTAAATATTATAGAAATCCTTATCTTGCAAATTGAAATCTTATCCTGTACTACAAAAATGATTATATCATTTGTAATTTTTTCAATTAAGCCCCTTATAACTTATAACTAAACTAAACAATATGCAAAAGTTAAATTAATATAGGTAAATACCAAATATTATAGAACGAACCTTTTTTTTCTTTCTGTCTTAATAAATAAGGAATTATTAAGAATGTTTAAGTACAAATCCGGAAATAAACGCCGCTGGAAGAGAATTCACATTTCGGAATATCGAAAACATTTTGTTGCCTCAAAGTCAAAAATCGAAAAGAATTGTGCATAAATAAATTTTATGTAAAAACAATGTATAAAATTTCATACACATACATAAATGTATACAATAAACGTGCAAACAAATCTAAAACTTAGCTAAAAGTGCTTTTAAATTTAAATTTAGATAACTGGCAAAAGAATAGACAAATTTCATAATTTTAACATCGTATGTTGTCTGACAATATATTTGTATAATTTTAGTTATATTGGAAATCTAAACATAATATTTTAACAGATATCTGGCTTTATTATAAGCTCAGCTCAATAGAGCTGAATTTCTGTCAAAATATAAGATTTCAGTTTCATATAAGTTAAAAACAATTTTGAACATTTTTCAATAATTTGATCTTTGAAAACAAGAATGGAACAAACAGTATTTCAGGCTGATTTTGAGGATATATATATATATATATATATATATATATACATGTGTTTTTCTTATCCATTTTTGATTTGCAGCAAGTCTATATCAGACTATCAGCAAATGTATAGATTCAAATAGACAATAAAATATTAAATGAATTAAGTGTCATGACTGGGACTCGAACCCGGAGCTTAGTGTGTCAGGAGCCCGCTCTATCACTTAGGGTAAGTCCTAATACATATATATATATATATATATATATATATATATATCCTTAAGATCGTAAATGTTTCGAAAATATAATAAAAAGCTTATGAATAATGTGCAGGCTTATAAAGGATACATATAAGAGTATGTACGAGTACATATATGATCTTGATCAGTCTCAATGCATGCCTGAGATTATCAGAGCTAGAGTTAGCAAATTTGGTATGTGGGTTCCTTAATGTGTATCAATATTTCCAAATATTTAAACAGTGCATAAAAAGCATCTATAAAGATGGTAAGAAAAAAACCTTAACTATCTACATATATAAAAGGAGACAAAAAAAAAGAGAAACTTGGTTAAGACAATCTTTGGGTGCTAAAGAACTTGTGATCCATGGAAATGAGACCAAGGAGTAGTCGCTCACTTGGCCGTCGCATAGGCATCCTGACTCTTGTGGAAAACATGACGCAGTACGTCGCGCGTCGAGCGTCGAATGCTGTTGCGGAGCGTGTGCTTCTTCTCGTTGGTCAGCTGCTCGATGGGCATGTATTCAGTCTGCGGAATGATGGAGCGCAGCTTCAGGGTACGCTCGCTGCTGTCCACTATGGAGATGTCCGCTGGCGTCGACTCCTCCTCAGTCGCCAGCTGCTGTTTATGTGGTCGCCGACGCAGGCTGTGCCGAATGCTGCTTATGATATTGTTGTGATGTCCAGTTGACTTCTCGGGCGATGCTGGCTCTGCCTGCTGCTGCTGCTGTTGCATGGGATGCATCAGTTTGCGTATGGATTTGCGTATCATGTGGCTAACGCCATGGCCGGCACTGCTGGCTCTGATTTCTGTGGACTTGGCAGATTTGCTCGATGTGATCGAGTGCAGCGACTCCTTGCTGCCTGCGTTGGCTGCCACTGCAGCTGCTGGGCGATAGGCACGCACGAAACGCGCAGGCGGCTTAAAGTCCAGTTCGTCTGCTTGCTCCTCCTCCTCCGATTCGGAGGCATATGCCACATCGCCTCCTTCAAGTTCCGGATCGGCAATTGACGCATTGGGCTGCACCTCTAGTTCTGGGGTTTCTTCCTCCGCATCCGGCTCCTCGGGCGCCTCTATTATCTCCGTCAGCGTGCGCCGGCGCATGGTGCAGACAATGCGCTGTTCCAGCTGCTCCTTGGGCTGCAACTGCGGCAACTGCTTCTGCTCCAGCAGCAGTTGCAGCTCCGTCTTTGTCGCCTCCAGCACAACGCCATTCTTGCGCAACTTGGCCTCATTGATGCTATTCTCCAGCTCCAGCTGGTAACAATCCAGCTCCTTGCCAATATCCATGCTGCTCTCCTCACTGATGGCGCCCAGTGAGCGCTTTGCAGACGCCGGCGGCACGGGCGAGAACACCAGCTTCTCGGCCAAGAGCTTGCTGGGCGTCAGCTGGGCCAGCGAGATGCCATTGAAGTCAATGCGGCAGCCCAGCGTGGGCGCAAATGGTAGACCAATTTTAAGGCTTGTCGGCAGCGGCTCATCGGCCAGTGCGGGATTCTCCACGCCAGCCGGATTGCCAGCTACTGCTGATATCTCGCTGCGACGATGTATCTCGAAGGGATTGAGCGAAGCGGGTGCATCGCCGCCACGCAAATTGAGCGCCTCATTGACAAAGCACTTGGTGGGCGTGGCCACGTAACGAACGACCTGCAGCAAGATTATAAGGAATTGAGCAATAGCTAATAAAACAAATTATAGATCACTTGCCTCGTATGGATTAAACTGGCGCTCGGGCAGCTCGAGATTTAGTCCAGGATTCTCAAAGCAAGCGTGCTCGCGCTTCTTTTTCTTGGTGGGATTGCGCACAACTTCAAAGGGATTCACGGGTAGCTGCTGCTGTGGCTGGAGTGCCGCCAGATCTGCAATGGATTTGACTTCTAGACCAGGCTGGCCGACAAAAGGATTGTTATGACCGGTTTCCTTGAGTTTGCGACGTCGCCCGACTAGTTTCTTCGGCGTCGAGCTAAACGCTGCGTTGGTGAAGCATGACGCACTTGGTGCAACGACAGCAGCTGCCTCAGCGCATTTTAAGGGTGGCAAGGGTCCAGCGCCAGTTTCCCTCTTGCGCTTGCGCGGCGTCTCATTAAATGCCAATGCAGCGATGCTTTTTGTTTCCAGCATTTCTCGCAGCTTCAGTGCAGTGCTATGCTTTAATGAACACACCTAGTTGTGAGTTAGCTTAGTTCCACTTTTTCAAAACACTTGCAGATACAAAAATTGAACACAAGCAATAAATGCATACAAAGGCCAATTGTACGCCCTTACACAATGCGCACCATTTTGAATTATCAATGTTAGTGCTGGAAAGTGCTCGAATATTCGATAGTTCTTTGTTGAATGTCAAGTATCAAAGAAGAAGCACGCGTATTGTACGCATTTTAAAGTTCATAACATAACGAAAATATTGGGTAAATCTTCGATTGATTTACTCTTGGCAGGGAACGTTAAAAAATGCACAATCATTTTAGAAAGCTACTTCTGGCGGTGAACAATATAGTCCTACTATATGGTTACTTCTTTTGAATTTTATTTCAACTTCAATTATTAAGATCTAATATAGCTCCCTTATCGAACTGTATGGCAACTCCAATCACTTTGCGATTCGTAGCACGACTGTGTAAACACATACTCATATCGGTGTATTATCGGTAGCCCTGTCACCACATTCTCGTTCGACGTGCATATTGGACAGCTTTAATTAATATTTTATTAATTATTCTTGCAAGAAACTCACTCACTGTCGCCTGCAAGCGCTTTGTAAAATGAATCTTCATTTTTGAAGCCTAAGCTACTATCTGTGAAAACTTTTCCAACCAAGGGTAAGTAAAATAAAGAATTTTCCATTTCTATGTGCAATCGATTTCAATTCATAAAATCCCGGTTTTTGTTTGCATTGTTGCATATTCTCAACATCGAAATAAAGTCTGCGAAATAAATTTTCGCAATACATGGAAGTACATGTAACTCAATGCTTTACGGACTGGAGTAATTAAAATTCTTGAATTTAAACTGTAATGTATATGTACATACTTCTACTTTTAATTCAATATTTTATTTTAAAACTTAAAATTATTTTCGATTCAATATATCGATAAGTTATATGAGACTCCACTATCGACTTGCGATTCTCGATTACTCCAACGTAACACGTGTGCGGCGGCCAAAACGGTAAAAGGCAGAAAAGTAGCAGCACTTTTTGCAGCTGCTGGTCGTGTGTGTGTGTTCGGTGTGTTCCTGTTCCGTTGTAAAGCAGCAGCCCTTCTAGCAGCAGCTCCCCAGAAGCCCGGACCAGCATTAACAACCCATCAAGAGCATATTGGTTTCAATTCTTGTGCGTGATACGTTCATTGTTTATTAACAATAATTAAAAGGTGAGATCTAGTGCTATTAACCAGACGTGGAAAATTCAATAATGTGCACTTGCGTACATATACATATGTACATACATATGCATGTGCGTGTGTGTGTGCGTGCGCGTGTGTGCTGTAACATCAGTCAAGTGTTAGTGTGTTGTCTAGCGCGTGTATGTGTTGCAATTTTAACCCTTTCTCTCTCCTGCCATCCACATTTGTATCAGCTGCAACGGAATTCCTTTGTGCAATTTCAGTGAGAGCGAGAGCGCGCGGCGTTTCCCAACAACAATGATTCATAAAATTGCTCAAATGAAGGCCGAAATCTGGCTCGGCAACAGCCGCAAAAAAAAAAGAAGAAACGTCGCACGCATCGCGCAAAATTTGTTAAAAGGCAAATTCTAGCGCGTCACTTTGGCTTCTCTTTTAACTTAATTTTTCTTTTTTTTTTTTTATAAAGTTGGTTTTTTGTTGAAACAGTTGTCCAACAGAAAGTGGCGCCATCTGTTTCTGCAATGTTGTCTTATTAAAATTCACACTCTGTTTCCGTTTAGGTTCACATGTTCTTTCAATATTATTGAAACTGGATATGGAACACAGCAGTGCATAAAAGAAAGGCTGCCAAAAAAAACGTGCAATTGTATTAGTGATCAGCGCCGCAGCGCTGGCTGCCGCAGCTTTGTTGCTTCTTCCTCTTCCATACGTTTTGTTTTCGGCAGCTTTCGTCACGGCTCGTGTCGTTCGTGGCTGTTCGAAGCTGAAGTGCTACGAGCACTCGGCACTGTTTAAGCTCGATTCAAATTAAAAATTGTAATTTGTATACAAGAGTTGGCAAATACAGAAATACGATTGAGAAGCATTCATTAAAATTGCAGTGTTGTCACGTTGCAGCACCTTGCACATGTGGCAGTAGCACACAGTGTATGTAAACAAAGAAATAGCTGGCGATTTACAGTTGAATATATGTAAATTCTACAATTGCCAACTCACTGCTGTGGTGCTGCCAACTTGTTAAAATATGCACTTTTTTTATTAGATCTGTGCAAATGTTACATACAGCCAGAAGGACACATTTCAGACCCGATAAAGCATATATATATTCTTGATCAGTATCAAAAAAAATTTGATTTGGCCATGTCCGTCCGAACGAACGCGTTGCAGGGATCCGAGATATTCCCCCCACACCCCCGCTATTCGATAAAAACCGTTTTACAGTAACAATTTTCAAGATATAGCTTTGGGATGTAGCGTGTATAATACATTGGTCATTCCTAATCTACTCTCAAAATTTCAAGTCGATCAGATAATAAACATGGAAGTTATTCAACAAACAAGATTCAGTACGGGCGGCAGAGAAGCAGCGCATTCATCACTTAAAATGCCTCGCATGCACTGTTGCTTGTACGCGTGAGTAGTTGTTTATGCCTAAGTGTGCGAAGATATGTTTGGAAGTTGTAGACCTGGGTACAGGGAGTCTCGTTGTCGGGTATACTCGACTATATTATTCTTACTTGTTTTTTGTGAACTTTGTAATTGCCGCAAATTCAAGAGATCTTGAATCGAGCCGCATAAAAGTAGTAACAGTTAAATGTGACTATTATGATTTCTGGCCTTGCCACTTGGCGATACGGTGCTGCCAACTTGTCAACGTAGCCTTGAAATTTGAGGAAACGAAATTTACGCTTCCCAGACCTTTTTTGGCTTAAACTTAGGATATGTATTTAATCTTGGCGTTTGTTGTCATTCATGTTTTACTAAATTTGAATCTTTCATTGTCATTTTAGGACACACACATTACAAGTAATTCAACACACAAACGTAGGCACGCACAGCCAGGAAAAAAAAACCTAAATATCAAGACATACAAATTTTAGGCAGGACACAAACATTTCGATTGGAAACCTAAAAGTATTGTTGTAATTACGTAGTCAGTGAAAGTAAAGAAAGAAAGAAGAGAAATGCCATCGGACGCTAAGAAACGTGATGCTCAACGCAAGAAGGATGCGCGCAACAAGAAGATCCAACAGATACCATCCACGAAGAAGACAAATGGGGAAGTAGCCCGTGAGCTGACCGAGGAGGAGAAACTGTGCGCCAAATTGGAGGAAGAGGCACGCATCAGTGCCGAGGCGCGCTCTTGCACCGGCTCGTTGGCGGTGCATCCACGGTCGCGTGATGTCAAGATTGCCAACTTCTCCATTACGTTCTTTGGCTCCGAGCTACTGCAGGACACAATGCTCGAGCTGAATTGCGGCCGTCGCTATGGTCTCATCGGTCTCAATGGCTGCGGCAAATCATCGCTGCTGTCGGTGCTCGGTGGCCGGGAGGTGCCCATACCGCCACACATTGATATATTCCATTTGACGCGCGAGATACCAGCAAGCACAAAGAGTGCCCTCCAGTGCGTTATGGAGGTCGATGAGGAGCGCATCAAGCTGGAGAAGCTCGCCGAGGAGCTGGCCATGAGCGAGGAGGACGATGCTCAGGAGCAGCTGATTGATATCTATGAGCGTCTTGATGATATGTCCGCCGATCTGGCCGAGGTTAAGGCGGCACGCATTCTTCACGGTCTCGGCTTTGACAAGGCCATGCAACAGAAGCAGGCTAAGGACTTTTCTGGTGAGTTTCGAGTAGTGTTGCCAACTATCGTTGAGCAAAACTATTTGAATAAATCAAAAACAGTTGGCCGCTAAAAACTACCTAAGAAAAAGACACCAGTGCTAATTGCTAGTGGTTTTCACCCCCTTCTTTTCGTTACTTTAGGTGGTTGGCGCATGCGAATTGCGCTGGCTCGCGCTTTGTTCGTGAAACCACATCTGTTGCTGCTGGATGAGCCGACAAATCATTTGGACTTGGATGCCTGTGTGTGGCTGGAAGAGGAGCTGAAGACCTATAAACGCATCCTGGTGCTCATATCTCACTCTCAGGACTTTCTTAATGGTGTCTGCACAAACATCGTTCATTTGACTAGCAAGCGTCTCAAGTACTACACTGGCAACTATGAGGCGTTTGTGCGCACACGCATGGAACTACTGGAGAATCAGATGAAACAGTACAACTGGGAGCAGGATCAGATATCGCACATGAAGAACTATATTGCTCGCTTTGGTCACGGTTCCGCCAAGTTGGCTCGCCAGGCGCAGTCCAAGGAGAAGACGCTGGCCAAGATGGTTGCCCAGGGCCTGACCGAAAAGGTCACCGATGACAAGGTTCTCAATTTCTATTTTCCATCGTGCGGCAAAGTGCCGCCACCTGTGATTATGGTGCAGGTAAGTCGTAAGGGCTCTCTATCTTTCCGTAAAACTAATGCAATTGATTGAACTTGATTATGTTGCTTTAGAACGTCAACTTTCGCTACAACGATGAAACGCCCTGGATCTACAAGAACCTCGAGTTTGGCATTGATCTGGACACGCGTCTGGCTCTGGTGGGGCCCAACGGTGCTGGCAAATCCACTCTGCTGAAGCTGCTTTATGGTGATCTGGTGCCAACATCGGGCATGATACGCAAGAACTCGCATTTGCGCATCGCACGCTACCATCAGCATCTGCACGAGCTGCTCGATCTGGATGCCAGCCCACTCGAATATATGATGCGCGCCTTTCCCGACGTCAAGGAGAAGGAGGAGATGCGTAAGATTATTGGACGCTACGGCCTAACTGGTCGCCAACAGGTTTGCCCCATCAGACAGCTGTCGGATGGTCAACGTTGTCGCGTTGTGTTCGCCTGGCTGGCTTGGCAGGTGCCCCATCTGTTGCTGCTTGACGAACCTACCAATCATTTGGACATGGAGACCATCGATGCCCTGGCAGATGCCATTAATGATTTTGATGGTGGCATGGTTCTAGTTAGTCACGATTTCCGTCTGATCAATCAGGTAAACTGATACCAACACTCTTATAAGCTTCAGCATAACATTTTCTGTTTTTTGTGCAGGTGGCTGAGGAGATTTGGGTGTGCGAGAAGGAGACGGTGACCAAGTGGAAGGGCGGCATTTTGGATTACAAGGATCACTTGAAGCACAAAATCACCTCCGAGAACGAGAAGAAGGCCAAGGCGGCGAAGTAATTAGATACACACACACACACCCACAAACGGACACATACACACACACTCAACAAATACAGGCATAGGTTGGTCCTCTCTCCCTTTCTTCTCCGGTTCGCGCTGCCCCTCGTTCTTTCTGCTGTAGGCGGCTCTCAACTGTGTACGCTATGCGAAATTAGTTTTGAGTTTACACTACGCTATAGTCAAGTCATGTAAACTATAACAATAATAACAACAACTACAACAAGAACAACAATAAATTACACACACATATTACATACAAACAAAAATATAACACAACCACACAAATTGATAGGTGAATTTTTTTCATTTTCTGTGTCGATTTAAATTTAATAAAATGTGAGACAAAAACCAAGAACAACAACAAAAAAAAAACAACTACAAAACTGCTTGTGATCTTCGTGCTTAAGCCGCATTTTCAACATTTTGTATATTATCATGAAACGAGCTCAAAAATGTGTGCACAAACAACCATATCACGAATTCGACTTGCACACGAAACTTGGCTATGATTATGATTACACGGCGTCATTCCATGAAATGCTCTACACTTTGAACGTGTTTGAACATGTCTGCAGTTCACTTTGTGAATTTCTTGCATAAATTGGCACATAATTATGTAAAATACAAGAAAAATATCTCAAATTTCATGGCTTAAACGCAAGGGACAACTTAATTCCCTTATGGTCGTGTATTCGAATCTAGTCCTTGCGAGTTTTTGGACTGTCTGTGCGCAAAATGATGAAAACGTGACTGCGAATTTTATTTATTTATTTAAATAAACATTGTGTATATATATTTTTTTTCGTAATTAATTCTTTGCTAGGTTTCAAATTGATTTACGCTAAACTATATACAGACACACATATAGTAAATACTATATATAAATATATATATATGAAAACTGCAAGACCAGTTAATGTTACTGCTACTGCCCCGCCCCGCCCCAAGAAATAACACCCTCTTCCAAGAGTCGAGCCCAGGTGCATGGGTTAGACAGAGACAGAATGACGTTGCTTAGAAATTATAAATATACTTAAAATACAAAAGGTAATAACTGATTTTATAGGCTATAAACAATTAGAAATATGTTGTGTTAGAATTAAATGCAGCAACTTTTTTTTTATATACACAAAAATGAATGAAATCTAATAAACGTTTTTGGGCTCATGACAAGAGGATCCACATACAGAACAGTACATTTCTAGGATTATATGTATTAAAAAATTGTTTGAGAAAATAATATATATGCATACATATACATACACATACCTACATTGATACAAAACAAATCAAATCAACAAATAAGTAATTGGAGCTAATAAATATAGACAAAGCAATGAAATGCGTTTTTATCTGTGGACTTATTCAATCGGATTCAAAATCGGAACATTCAATAAATGCAAATTCAAAGCGTTTGCTTTATTGCCAAATAATAGAAATTTAGCTTAAACCTGGCATTTACAGAAACATAGATTAGATATTGTTTTATCTTAACAGCTAGAACCTAACAATTTAGATTTTTTTTTCTGATATATAAGCAAGGAGAAAAGGTGGCAGTTGTAAAGAACCTTGTAAGGAGCTTAAGCCTAAGCTTATTACTAACTAAAGGGCTAGAGTTTCAGGAAACTAGTTAGTACTAGTGAATGAAGTACCCGCCAGCACTTGATTGTGCATCCAGGATGTTAACTTTATTTCAAATTTATTTATCTTCGAGCGATGAGAGCATTAATTGGCTTTATATAAGCTTTCTCGTGCAACTTTCAGGTTGAAAAATAATACGACATTCAATAAAGAAAAGTTGTATCCAAAATATCCCCCCACCGAGCGAACAAATTTTTAAAATTGCTCTTCATTTAGTTAATAGAAACAAGTAAGAATGCTATAGTCGAGAATACCCGACTACGAAACTCCCTGTACCCAGGTCAAAAATTTCCGATCGCATCTTCGTAAACTTACACATACACACACATACATACACAAGGGCGCACACACACGAGCCACAGCGCAAGCGAAGCATTTAAAATGGTGGCTGTGCTTCTTCTTCCCCTTGCTGCAGCACTGAATCTTCTTTCGTGAATAACTTCCGTGTTTATTATCCGATCGACTTGAAACTTGGACAGTAGATTAAGAGGGACTAAAGTATTGGACGTGCCAAATCTTTAAGCTATATCTTTAAAATTGTAACTGTAAAACGGTTTTTATCAAATAGCGGGGGAACGGGGGAGATATCGCAAATCTAAAATAAACTTGACCTGCTCCCGCTAAACACGAACTTACACTCCAAATTTGGTGTATCTAGCTCTTATAGTTGCTGCGATCCTTGCGTTCATACATACGGACGGACAGACAGACGGACATGGCCAAATCAAAATCTCTTTTGATACTGATCAAGAATATATATACTTTATAGGGTCGGAGATGTCTCCTTCTGCCTGTTACATACATTTGCACAGATTTAGTACCCCCTTTTTACCCATTTTATGGGTACAGGGAGTAAAAATTTATGGATTACAAATCCATACATACATATATGTGTAAGTATCAATCGTATTGATATTTGGTACCCTCGAGGGCAATAAAATATTCCTCTTTAGTTTATGTTAACGTCCGCAACAGCACATTACACTCAATCATATTTATAGTGCTACAAGTTAGGAAATTTTGTATATTCAGTTTCCCAAAAAATAGTTTTGCAGAGTATATTGTGCATACTTAGTTCGTCAGTCTGTCCGTATAAACGCAATTGTTATCGACACTCTTAAAGTTAGAGCAACCAAACTTGGTATTTTTATAGAGTCTCCAAATGACCAAGGAGAATTTTTTTCACCATTGCAAATCGTAACATTTAGTAGAGAAAACTTTCCACAGAGAAGTTCTAAGAAAGTTTTACGATTACAATCACATTTAGTAAAGAAAACGTCTCGAAATTAATTCTTGAGAATATAAGAAAGTTTTATTGTGTCAGTTGTTTATTGTACTTGAGACCTTCATACATAGAAACATATATATATTGTATATTAAATCGTTCTATAGTTATACATATGCTTAAATGCGTATGCGTATGTGTTTACAATTTTGCTTGTTAGTTACATCGTGTAGGCACGTTAAAAAGGTTAGTTGGTAAACTCGTTTATACTTATGCGATACTTCAATATCCTATATCATATACAGAGTATTCTAGCAGAGAGCTGTCGCCCCGGGCGATTAATGAGCTGCTCTAGTAGACCTTGGATAGTTCGGAATAAATGGTTTTCAGCAGTTGCCGCTCTGTCAGGCTAATCGAACTGTTCTCGAGGCCAAAATCCGTCAGCAGGTCTTTTAGATCGCACATTTTGCGCTCAACCCAGGCGCACACGATCTCCGCCAGCGCATACTGCTGCTGCATGGGCACAAAGGCGCCGGGCCTTTCCACCGGCTCATTGTTGTAGCCAAGGCAGGGCGCTGTCGGCTGCGGCTCGAATTGCGCCAGTGTGTAGTAGTACTCGATCAGCTTAATGTGTGCGGGTGATTGGCGTGCTGGCGGCAGATTAAGGTGCACCAGCAGCAGCAGGCGCAGTACCTCCACGCGCCGCAGCAGCTCGCCGTACATCAACGGCGCATGGCGCTCATATATATTGTCCACAATGTCATCCAACTGCAGCAGAGCGCCACGATAATCCTCGCGCTGCATGCTCATTTCAGCGTTCATTTCCAGATCATTGATTTGATGCGTGGGCGAGGCAAAGCTGCTGGTGCGCTCCAACTGACGCTGCAGCTGGTTCAGCTCGCGGAGCACGGCCGCTTTGAAGACACCGCTATCGGCGACACGCTCCGCCGCCCTGTTATAACAGTGTAGTGCGCCCTCACGGAATCCGTTGTGGCCAGTGCGCAAGTGTAGCAGCCGAAACTCATTGTGGGCCAGCATAAAGTCGCGTGCGGCACGTACATACGCCTCCGCCTCGCGTTGACTAGCGCCGCCATAGGATTCGCATTTGGCATAGCCAATGTGGCACATCGCCGCATACTGCATAATGCCGGACTCCTCAAAGCTGTACGCCAGACGCTGGAAATCCGCCTGCACATCGGTTACACTTGGCGCAAAGCGTCTGTCAAGGCAATTATTATATGGTACGTTACAGAGAGTATAGAGTTGAAGCAATGGATGGTTTACTTACTTGAAAAACACCACACGTTCGATTTTCTTAATTTTTGTTGAGGCACGTAGATATTGCTCTATTGGATTTTTGGGATATTGGTCGATATGCTGATGCAGCTGTTGTATTTGCTGCTGCTCGGCCAGCGGCCCGCTGCCAAAACTGCTGCTGCGTGTTTTTTCCATGATATTTAAGTACTAGGTATGCATATTATAAAATTATGTTGTTATTCTTGAATTTTGTCAAAACAAAAAACAGCAACAGCTTTTCAGTGTTGCACAATGCGTGCCAAATATGATGAAACACTATTTAGAGGTGCGCCAAGTTCAGGTACGCTGACCGACGAGTGTGACGTCATACTCACACAGCGTACATATAGCAGTTTGTCAAAGAATCCATAGGGGAGCTGTTAGAGCATGCTGTATGCACATTTATTTTTGAGTTTTGTAGCTTTAAAGCAGATTCAATTTGAGAACCATCACAATATTTATTGAAAACAGCATACATAAATTAATTATATTATTTTGTATTTTAGTTGGTCATTCGGGATTTTAAATGGTTATAAATAACACATGTAAGTCGGTAATATGAATATATCTATACACATATATATCGCTGTTAATTTTATTCTTCAATTCAACTTATGTTTTGGTATTAATGTGCTTCCTGAATCTGTGACGTTTCTGTGTTCAGCACAGGTGAATATTGTATTATTTTCGCTACCTTTTCATATTTATTAACTGAACTTTACCACATTAGCCAGCACTATCGCGTACAGCTGTTTACACCTATACATACAGCGCCATTTTTTTGCACAACCGTAGAACAGAACATCGAAAAATATTGCAGCGTACACTACGCCACGTTCACGCGACGCAAAGCATTTAATTAAAAAATATATAGAGCGTCGTTTTTATCTAAATAGATAACTAAGCGGGAGCTACAATGGCCATTGCCGAGCATGATAACGTTTTTATTTTTGTGCCCAATCTGATTGGTAAGCCCCGATTAGTAAACAAATGTGACGACGCGCATAGTGGGCCACAATTGATTTACAAGCAAGCAAGCAATTAATGGTCAATAAGTGTGTCTAAAAAGTGAATTTGTACGCATGCACTTAAAACCACTTATAAATGTGTATAAGTAGAATTGAACAATATCAAATTTATCAAAATTTAAAGTGTTTGGCGGGTTTGTGCCTTGATTTTGGTCAACGTATAATTGTTTGTGGGTCCACTGTGCGCCGCATCGAAACTATGTATACACAAATGTGTATATATACACGAAAATTTTTTGTTGTTTAGCCAGCTTCTTAATTCAATTAGCGGTTGTAGGTGGCGCTAGCAGTGCAACCTGTCAAATGCAGAACAGCTTGCAAACCCTTCCTCCCACACCAAACAACTATACAGCAATGCTGCCACCTGCAACGCGCACCAATACAGCGCCAAATGTGTACACACATATTATTGATTGAAAATTGCATTTGTTGATTGTTTGCGTGTGTGTGTGTATGTATTGGATTTTGGCCGTTGTTTCCCTTTTGCAGGTTATGCACGCATCGTTCTGGCCCTCATTGCCTTTTGGTTTATGTCCACGAACTACGTGATCGCCGGTTGGTGTTATATAATCAGTGCATTACTGGACGCCGTCGATGGACATGCCGCCCGAGCCTTCAATCAAAGTAAGTCCCACCCATTTCCCATTTCCCATTCCCCACAATTCGCATTTCCATTCAAAAACTCATTGTCATCGCCGCTTGGCACACGTCAATCATCACCAGCAAATGGAATGATTCACGAGCCGGCAAATGGGTAACTTGAAATCGCCCAACATTCCTCTGTACACACATGTGTGTGCACTTTGGCCATATATATCACCCATAAAGTACTTATGTACATACATACGTGTCCAAAATTGATTAGTACGATACCACAATTTACATACGAGTGTTTTATCGCATGCTTTAAAACCAAATATCTATGAGGTAGGTATGTACATTCTAGGTATAGACGGGCCGCGCAAATAACACCTGCTCCGAATATATTTTAGGGATGTGGCGTGATCGGCTTGTTTTTTTTTAAACAATAACAAAGCTTCGTATCTTGCAGATATGTTTTTTATACAAAAACTCTATTTTCGTCGAATTTTTCGAACGTTTGTTCGAATATGGTGGTCCGCTAAACACATTATAGTATAAAGTATAATTAAACATGGTATTGCTGAGTTTGGTTGAGACATTTGTTAAAACATAAAAGTTTTTCATGCAACTCATTTTTCCATCGATTGTTCTTATGGAGCTATGTATATGATATAGTGGTATGATTTAACTGGAGCTTGGAATTGCTCAATTTGGTTAAATAGTATTTTTAAAAGCAAAACAATTAGTTATACAAATGCACTTCTTCCGATTGTTTCTAAGGCAGCTGTAAGATAAAGTGGACCTTGGGATTGCACCTAAAATTTAAACAATCAATTTTACGGCTGATCGCCAAAATGATAGACACGCCAATCATGTTAACCTTCTGACCAATGCTCTTGAATTTGACGTAAGCAATCCAAAACTCAGGTGACTAAAGCGAATATTTTTTGAGCAGCTTTCAAACCGCAGTCTCCCTGCCATGCGCTCACGGTTGGCTCATAGTCCTGCCTCACCTCCAATCAACTCCAGTCAGGCACATTCACCACCACCCCAAGCTCACAGTTTGAGGTTATAATCTGGGAGGTGGTAAAATCGGATAATTCCATTAATTGGATATCTTTATCTTTCGGGACTTTGCTGTACGATTTGCATATTGAAATTTGGTTAAGGAGAACCAATTTCTTTTTTAGCTTATATAAATATCAAATAAAAAAATGATCAATATTAAAAAACAACGTAAATTGGAGAATTGACATATGTTGACCGTGAAAGATAGGAAACAAAATTATAATTAAGTTTCTCTGCAGACTTTTTAAACTTCGATTTGGAGGGGCTTGGGAAACAAAAGTTTTTGAAACATTCGGAATCAGTAACGAAATCTCCATCTGGCTTCTACCATAACCTTGCCCGCCTAATTAAAAAATTTGATTCTTTTTAAATTGTTGATTTATTTGAAATCCGTTTTTAAAACATATGATGGAGCTGGTGTTCGAGCTTAAATAAACGAATTCGAAAAAACAATCGATTTACTGACTCCTTTCCACTTGCAGGCACGCGATTTGGCGCTATGCTGGATCAGTTGACGGATCGATGCGGCACCACGGGTCTGCTGGTCACCCTGGCCTATTTCTATCCACGCTACATGTTCTGGTTCCAGCTGTCGATTGCAATCGATGTCGCCTGCCATTGGCTATACATGCAAACGTAAGTTTAAGGAAGTCCTCTACTCATATCTATAGTGAATGAACTTCCTAGGTTAAAGCAGCTTCTAAACGCATATATACTGATATCTGATTTACTTTGCAGGAGCGTTGTGGTGGGACGCGTCTCGCACAAGGTTAATGATAACTTTGTAATGCGCATCTATTACCAAAAGGATGTGCTGACCTTCATGTGCTGTGTGAATGAGCTCTTCTACGTTTCCTTGTATCTCTTGCATTTCACCTACGGACCCTTGAGTGCGTAATGTCCCTAAATTGATATTGAGCTTATATAATCTTTGAGTTTTGGCCATTGCAGTATTTGGCGCCTCGCTGTTCAAAATATTGGCCTTCCTCACCGGCCCCTTTGCGGTGCTCAAGGCCCTGATCTCTGTTATGCATGCCTATGTGGCTGGCGCGGATTTGGCCGCTGTGGATGTGCGTGAGCGTCAAGAAAAGCGCCAGAAGGCCGAACCAGTTTTCGCTGGCAAGAAGCTGGAGTAAAAGGCAAATGCTATGCAAGGCACTAAACCGATAACTAATAGTATGAAGCAAAACTGTTGATTCCAAATAACTAAAACAAAAGAGAAAACAATTAACTAATGATAGACGAATTTAAGTTATTATTGTTGACTTTACTTATTTTGTAATTTTAGTTTTACATTTACAACATTTGAGTTCGGGGCGGGTCGGCACTTGCGTCACATATCACAAGTGATTGAAGCATTATAATTGTATATTTATTTGCTTAAGTTATGGTTAACATTTATTTTTAAATTATTGTGACGCTTATACACATGCATGCATACACACACCCATACATATATACAGCTGTGTATACGTATATAAATTATATATATATGTATACGTATTTAAACAATTTTATTAAGTAGAAAGTTTCAAAAGTTGTTAAATGGGTTAAAATTGATGTCATCCATTTTAAATGAATTTCTTGATGTAAACTAGCAATTCTGCATGTATATTTAACATAGGTCGTAGCAACAATTGGTACCTACTATAAGGCGAGACCTGGAAATTAACAAATACAAAAATCGTTATTCGAAATAGTCGAATTGTAAAGCGATAGTAGTCAAAACACTTAAAATTACAACAGATAACAAAACAAAAACAGAAGAAATATTTTGTGAGTGGTGAATATGAAAAATAAATAGTTTTGTGTGCAAAATTTAGAGTTGTTATTTCCTACGCAAAGTATTTGACAACAACATATAATTTTTGAATTGCGCGCCAATCGATGCAAAGAACAGCCGTTGATAAGCAAATGCTATTGCGGCCCTGGTTAAAAACCACAACACTCAGCTGACGCACGCTGCTGTGTAGCCCTGGTAACACACTACTACCGCAATTCATATTGTTTTGTTTATTAATTTGTAATTTTATTTGAATTATGCACAGCAGCAACCATTAATTGCCCAAGTCAAGCCCAGCTCCATTGGCCACCATGAAGTTGGGAATGGGCTACACAGTGCTATCGCGTTTGCGCACCCTGGCACGCTACACAATCGCATACGCTTGTATAACCCATTGCACCTTTGAGTACGTTGGTGACTTTGTTTTGGTAAGTGCTGTTGTTGTTGTTTTTGTTGCTGCTGATATGTTTTTGTAATCGGTTATCGATCCGTGTGCATGCAGTGCAAGGGCCCTTCGATGGAGCCCACACTCTTCTCGGACAATGTGCTGCTAACGGAACGTTTATCAAAATATTGGCGCAAGTATCAGTCCGGCGACATCATCATTGCCGTATCGCCCGTAAATGCCAGCCAATTTATATGCAAACGCATTGTGGCCGTGTCCGGCGAGAAGATAACCACATTAAAGCCGCATCCACTCGAGGCGGAGTCAGCGTCAAAGCAGCCACATGAAATGTCCATGGTTACGGACTATGTTCCGCATGGTTGCGTTTGGATCGAGGGCGATAATAAGAGCAATAGCTCCGATTCACGCTATTATGGGCCCATACCACTGGGCCTTATACGCAGTCGTGTCGTCTGTCGCATTTGGCCGCTCTCGGAGCTAACAGGCCTTTAGTATCAAATGCTATCTACAAAATTCTAGTTCTAATAATTTTATTTTATTTATAAATTAACGAGCATTGACGTAGAATTAAAACATTGTACTGTTATCGACATCTCACATCAACCATTATAAATCAACAATTGAGCTTTATGTACACCTAGATCCGTTTTCTCATGCTCCTGACTATGTTTGCGGTAATATCCGTGTGTCGTTGGCAGCGCCATGCCAATAAGTTGGCAGCACCATGCCCATAGGTTGGCAGCGCCATGCCAATAAGTTGGCATCGTATCGATGAGTTGGTAGCTCTGATTTAATTTATAATTGTCATTAGTGACACTGTGTTTATCACTGCCAATAGTTAATACATGTAATTTATTGTAGGTTGGTGGCATGAACACTTCCAAGCATTTTCAACTTCCATGAGCAAGAGAAAACCAGATCCGAGCTCTACAACATAATAGACTGCTGGTAACGTCTGGATGAAAAATGAGAAGACGAGCCTTAACAATGCAAAATACTTACAAACAAAATTTTACTAAATATTTAAAACAGATTTGTCCGGCATATGTACAAATTAAAATTAAACAAAGTTGTTAAATTAAACTACTTTTCTGGCACATTTTTATCATCTTTTTGCTGTTCAACGTAATACAATTTGTACTCCTTGTTCAGCACCTTATGCATCATGCTGCTGCAGGTGAAGTCCAGTCCACGCTTCTTATAGTCCAGATAGGTGCGCACAAAATGGCGATTCCCTTCAAGCACCTGCGGATGCTGCAGATACTCCTCGAGGGGCATCCACTGGGCACGCTCGATTTCCCGCTCGCAACGTTTAATCTCCAAATCGAGCGGCTTGAGTCCAATGACCATGTAAATGTCGGAGCAACCAAAATTGCCCCCATGTGAGTGTCGCATACAGATCATTGAACTAAATGTTGTGCGAATGCCCGTCTCCTCGACCACCTCACGGTAGGCCGCATCGACGAAGTTCTCGTGTGGCTCAACATAACCACCGGGCAGTTTCCAGATATTTGCTACAAGTGGATTCTTATCGGATACAACCAGCACTTCGTTCTTATCATTGATCACCAAACCGCCAACGCCCACCAGGGTGTGTGCATAATTTGGCAAGTTTGCCGACTCCTCCGTGGGCAGCCAACGGTACATGGTGACAACACCTGTCCGTGCATGATGAAAATCGAAGCCCGCTTCGGCCAATATGGGTACCCAATCAGCTTGCTCCTTGTACACACGAAACCAAATTGTGCGATTCTTGTTGGCCGTCCAATAGTCCAAGGATTCTATAAATATATACATATATTGTATTATTACTATATAATGCATAAAAAGCCAGATTTCTCATGTCCCTGTGAAATTTAATCGCAGACTGCAAACTGGATACAGTTCGGTGTTTTTCATTTCAATCGTTGGCAGCAGCTTAGCGAAGAGTTGGCAGCGCGGCGCGAACTGCAATTGATTGGTTACCAACACTGTTTGGTGCTGCCATATGTACTTATGCAAATGTAATATTACTTTCAATGCACATGAGAAACCCCTGGCCTAATTGATTATTTACTTCGCAGCTTTTCGCTGAACTTGGACTTGTCAGCTATCGCCTCCTTTCCGCCATCCACGGTGACACCCATGAAACGGTCCGTCACACCCTGAAACACATCCAGCGGCTGAGTGTCCATGGTTTTAGATCTGCAAAATGTAAACAATTAATGTGTATCGGTTCTGGGCAAGGTTAACGGTTAGCGGGAAGCGATCTACCTACGTCTGATAAGCGCGCAAAATCAGTTTTTGTGTCTGCCGCTGCGGACAGGCGGTGAATCTGCAGCAGTTGTCTCTCTGCGTATGTGTTGTTGCTCCTGCTCCAATAGTTACTTTCCGCCATGTGTTGAGCGCGTTTAATAATAAACAGTTACTGCGGCAGAGCAATGCGGCTGACGACATTAAATAATTGCGCAATGGTCAACAGCTGACAATGGTGTGTACATGTACGTGTGCGCGTGTGTGTGCCAATGACGTTAGTGTTGACGTTGACGCTGACGTTGCGTCTGCAACCTTCGACTTCGAATTTTGATGGCAGCGCCTGCTACATATATGTATATAATACAAATAAATATAACAGAATAGAATAGCAACAGGTAACACCGAAGCATGTATACTTTAATTTTTAAATTAGCATTTATTCATCCATTACTTTTGTGACTTGAAAAATAAAAAGTTGGGCTTGTTTTGTGTCTTCATTGGCGGTACAATTTGTTGAAAAATTTTGGCTGTTCATTTTTGACTGCTTAACTTAATTATTTTATTCAGAAGTTCACTTATTTACTTATGTGTGTTCAAATAACCGTTATCTACATGATGAGTTTATGAACATGAACAGCGAGTCGTTAAATGAATTTAATTGTTCAATTGAACTTGTTCTTAATTTTGACGATGAAGTCTAGATCATGGACTTTCTTCGTTAGCCTGCTCCGCTTTACCCTGCACAACGAGCAAAAACTTAACGAAGAACAGTTTTGAGGAAGTTCATCGTATTAATTCATTGTTATTCTGAACGAAGAAGATCCATAGATAGTTGATCAAAACAGCCGACTTCCAGGTCTGGCATACCGAGTCACAAAACTAACATGGCCCGCATGGGGCTCACAATTGTCGCTGCTAATGTAGATGTAAATAAATGCGGCTAGAACTACTATCTCGCTGATCCTGATAAGCTCCAAAGCTCAATTCCCCGTTGCGCCAATCAAATTCAAGATAAACTTTGTCGTAACGCAAATGTCAAATCTAGCATCAACCTTGAATGACAATGAATTTGTCTATGTGCTTGAGGGAGAGAGAGAGAGAGGGAAGCAGAGAGTCTGCAAATGCTTCCGTGTTGTATACACTTTGTTGTTGTTTATCAGGCGTTATCAGAACCAACTGCGCGTCTTATATAACTCACACACGCACACACATTAAACAATTGCATAGATCACTTTAAAATTAACATTTACTGACCACTAGTTGCCCTCCTAATTAATATTTATTTACACTTACAAATTCGCGCCCGTTTTTGTTAACGTTACAAAGTTCACAAGCTTACATGAAGTGTGACCGTAAGTGTGTTATGAAAGAATACCGAAAACTATAAGCACTATCAAAAATATTAGTTCAATTTGACGAAAACTAATCAAACTACAAGCACTCTTAAAAAGCTGTTTTTCATATCATTTTTGGCTTAAGGTTTCATAAGTACGCCCTTAAGTTATTACAATTGGTTAATCGATCAGTTATAAATTTACTGATATATGTTCACTGACTTAGCAGCAAGAAATTTCGAGTCAAGTTTCATTCTCCAGCAAAATAGAAAAAATAAAAACAGATAATTACTCTACGATTATTTCAGCAAATTCACATAATCATTTGTACATATATATGTACAAACCAGTTGCCAGTCATTATGCGCTAAATACCTAATGTTTTTTGTTTAAATTAAATTATGCAGTGCTGTGCATAACAACACCATACTCTGACCCACGACTGATGCATACGCCATCTAGGGGTGGGCAGCGAAAACAGGTTTTTTGCTTGCGTACTTTTTGCGCAAAGTTTGAAATGTTGTATCATGGTCACTCTGAATTGCCGTGTCTCCCATCTAAAACAATAACAACAATATGAACATTTATCGATATTTTTTTATTCTCATTCTTCCAAAGCGCGCGTCTTTTGAGTTTTTTTTTAAAATTTACTGCGTAAGTGTTAAGGTGATTTGTGTTGATGTTGTTTATCTTACTCAATTTGCCCTTTACATAAGTAAATATGCAATTTTACATAAACATTATGACATCATTCCAATGTGCTCAATATATTCATTCCATTTGCAAAATACTTTAAATTCTAATATCTACGTATTTTTGCATTACATAATTAAATGTATAGTGTGTGGAAATATCACTTGTGTACAATGTGTGTATTTGCTCAGGGTTGCAGTCTTATTATATAACGATTATTTCGGATTCGAATCCTCGGTCTCGTCCTTCTCATCTTTCTCATCCTTATCGTCCTTCTCGTCCTTATCTTTATAGCTGTCCTTATAGTCAGCGTTCAAGTCATCCTTATAGTCGTAGTCATTCTTATAGTTGTATTCGTCCTCGTAATCGTCGTCGTCTTCCCAACCGTTGTCGTCGTCATCGTCATAGTCATATTCGGTCATTCCCAGCCAGGGATGTTCCATGGCATGATGAGCCATAACGCGTTGGTCGGGGTCTGGATTTAGCATGGGCCATAGGAAGTTCACAAACTCCTTAGCGTCGTTCATATCCCAGTTATAATTGTCAACTAAAACGTTTTCCATTGGACGGATACCCAATGACTTGATATGGATCAAGTCCCCATTTGCATCAAAGATATCCTGTGAATATTCCCCTCTTTCGATAACGTGCTTTGGTATGGCGCCGCATGTCTCAATAATATGCGCAATGTGAACCTCGTCCTGCGAGGCATTGTCGCGGAACTTGTTCGGCTCGAACAGATATTCTCCGGTGGCCAGCTCCCAGAAGAGACAGGCGGCGCTCCATATGTCGGCGGAGGTGCCATAGTCGGCGCCTAGGATGACCTCGACGGCACGATACTCACGGGTCTGTATGTCCTCGGTCACGTGCTGATCGACGAAACAGGAGTTGCCCATATCGGCGATGGCCACTTTCAGCTCACAAGGCTCTAGGGCCGGATCCTTGCGTTCAATCAAACTCATATTGGGCTCGGTTGGCTCCGACGGCACCGGCAGCTCCTGCTGGTTCTTTCCCGGCTTCTTGGGTATCTTCTTGGACTTGATACGTTTGTTGATTGGATGATGCGGCTCCTGGCCGCGCTGCTCCTTGTCAACGCACTTCTGCACAAAGCGCATAAACTTCTCTGTGCTGCTCTTGAGCAGCTTGAACGCCTTCGAGACGGCACGTGGATCCGCGGCCTGGCCACGGGCCCGCTTCGTGCTCGCTCTGGTCCGGGACTGAGCCGGCAGCGGCTCCCCGAGGCGGCCGCCTTGGAAGTCAGTGATTCATCGGGCACGCCTTCGGCGACCATATCGCCCACTTGCTCCGTAATCAGTTGACTTTCGGCGAACTGCGAGAGATCATCATCGGTAAAGATCTTGGGACTATCAAAGGGCATAAAGGGTAGCTCCCCGCGGACGGCATCGACGGCCATTTTGGGCGACAGCTGGCCGCGACTGGCGAGCATCAGGAGATCGGAGACACCACGGCCACGCAGCCACTTGCGGTGCGACTGGAAGAAGCTGACGCTCTGCTTGGTCTTGGCGCGCAGTCGGCGCTTGGCGGTCTTGCTCAGCTTGGTCTCATCATCCTTCACCGTGTTCAGCTGGCGCATATGGTCGTCCAAATACATCTTGGATGCCGAATTGGCGTGCTCACGCATTGGGACATCATCGGTGACGAGCAGCACATTCTCTGGCTTCAGATCGGTGTGTATTATATTGGCCTGATCGTGGAGCAGGGAGAGCCCCTGCAGCACCTGGTAGGCGATCTGTCTGACATTGTAGAGCGGCAGGCCGCGGTAATTGGAGCGCTGTATAAGCGTCAGCATATTGTCGCCCAGGACATCGAACACCAGGCACTGATGGGTACCATTGACGCCGCTGGTGGTGAAGCTATCGCTGAGATTCACCACACGCTCCCGCAATGGATGGCTCTTTAGCTGGGAGAGATGACGCAGCAGCTTGATCTCATGACGAGCCGATTCAGCATATAGCTCTGCAGACTTCACCAGCTTCATGGCGCAGTAGCGCTGTAGTTTGTTATCGAAGCACAGCCAGACTGTGGAGTAGTGTCCCCAGCCGAGCTTGCGAATGGCAAAGTAGCGCTGCTGGAAGGCATCCCCCACAGCCACTGGATGATAGCCCCCAGGGCGATATTCACTGGAATTCTCACTGGCAAATGTGTACGGTGTGGGAGTGCCTTCATCGTCATCGATGTTGTTCTCATCAATATCTGCATAAACATCGAAGCCATGATTGTAGTGAGGCTCAGCTGGGACAAGACCATCGGGATTCTCATTATCGCCACTTGCTTCGTTTCCGTTTCCGTCTCCGTTCTTATTTGTGGTAGCCCCATCAGTCTTGATCCCATTCCCATTATCATTGCCAGCGTCATTACCACTATCATTGTCGTCATCCGCATTTAGTCCACTGGCCTCTCGGTTTGGATCTGTGTCTGAGCGACTGCCATAGTCGAGGGAAGAGTCGTCGGGCTCCCCGGATATGGACATAGCCAGCTTACCAGCCTTGTTATCATCATTATCATTGTTGACATTATCCTCCTGGGAGCTTGTATTTTCAATCAACTTCATCATTTGCATGCTTACGTCATCAGTCTCCTGATCAGACTCAGTAGATGGCGCATTTCCCATAGTAGTCGCGTATTGCAATTCTTCGGATATGGAGGACGATGTAGATAATACCTCGTAGGAGCTCGGAGTAACGTTGCAGTCCGAGTTGGAGATTGAGTCGCGAGACATCGTTTAAAGACTCAATGCAGTTGCAGTTGCTGCTTCACATGTGGAATAGAATGGAATTCGGTTAGTTCTTTAGTAGATCTCGCTTACTTTAAGTTGTGCTTTTGGCTACGTACAGTACTATTTTCAAAATATATAATTGTATAAGAATCTGCTGAGCGTTTTTATAATATTTGTGCTAGAATTTGTTTGGAATACTAAAGCTATTCGAGTTTAGCTATGGAATAGACTGTAACACAAACTGCATGCCTACTTAGATTACAGGAGCAGAGTTTTCTCCCTGCTAACTAGATTGCGTTTGTTTTTGAACAGTTTTCTAAGGAATAGAATGGCCCAAGTGTTCCTCAACCATTTCAATTCGAAATCCTTATTGTTTAGGTTTGTAGGAGCAATTTCGTGGGGGCATCTATTTGTGGTAAATTTGAGAACTTTAATTTCAGGAATCGAATAAACACAGCCTGTAAACTTTATGACGATCGGATTTTCAAAGAGGTAGCTTTTCAGGAATTTATCGGACTATATACCCAATATAGTTCTGAATAACTGGGATTTAAATAGTCTTAGCCTAGCTACAGGATATCTGCTAGTCTAGAAATACACCTCGAGAAATACATCAATTATAAATTCGCTTTAGATAAAAATAAAACCTGAAAATAGGCTAAGATGGGCTTATAGGAAAAAAGGATCAAAATGGCAAAAATTACAAAAGTACTCGATATTCTGTTTTGTCTACTTTAAGAAAGAATTACAGGAAATGCAATTCAGGACATCATAAACCTAAAAAGCTCAAGAAAATGTTGATGCTTAGGTTAAAAAAAGATTATAAATTAAAATTTAAGAAAATGATTGACAACTTTTTGGTACTCTGAAAGGCATTTTAATATCCTCAAATATTATGCTCAGGTTTTTTTTGAGCATACTTCGAAATGGTCAGAAGTGATTGAAAATGAATATTGACCTCAAAAATAACTTCTGTTCTTTCTGTAACGTCCGCAACGGTAGCTTACGCTCAATAATATTATTGATGAACGAAATAAAATATAGAAAGCGCTCTTTTTTATACCCTAGCGGAGGGTATTATAATTTTGTCACGAAATGCGTAGTGGACTGAAGGAGACGATTCCGACCCAACCAAGTATATAAATTCTAACTCAGCATGAATAGCCGAGTCGATATAGCGATGTCCGGGTGTCCGTATGTTTCTATGCGATCTAGTTAGCTATTAAATAATATCACGAAAGGTAAATTTAATGTACATATTTTAGATCGCTCATAGGATTAAAGAGTATGAGCGAAAGTGTAACGTCCGCAACGCAGGATAAGCCCATGTGTACATAATTTTAGACAGCAAATCAAAATCATATGAGTAAATTTATTAAAAAAATGGATATATGTATGTGCCATCATGTATGTTGATATTTATAGGAAAGTCTATTAGTCTATTAGTTTGCGGGGCTGTGCGTAACCGGAAAATGTTTATTAAAGTGCATTGATTTGGAAAATGCTATTTGGAGCAACAAAGCGCAAAATTCGAAATACCGGTTTGCAGTTAATTGTGCCGCTGCCAAAGGGATTAAAAATGGTTTCAATAAAAAATTGTTGCAAAATGCACAATTAAACAAAGTCAGCTTGTTGCCGCGGGGGGTAGGCTCATTCAGGTGCTTCAATTGGACAACAAAAGCCGCCCCATTGAGTTTTCCATTTCACATTTTTGTTTTGTTGTGTGAATATTTTGATCGCTGGCTTAGCGTTTTTTGAGAGAAAAAGTTCCAAAAAAATGAAAACGAAAAAATAAATGAAAGAGAAATATAAAATGATTACCCCAACCCTAGGAAGGTACTATTTGCACAGTTGTTTAAACAAATTTTCCGCTAAGGGTTGCGCTGAGTTTTGAATGTTTGAACTTCCATTCAATGATGTTGCTGCTGTTTGGCTTAAGTGAAAATTCCAGCTCAAATATTTATTGAGAATTCGATGGCGTTATTAGTGGTGGGAGCGGGGGGCATGTGGCAGGGATACGAGGTACGGTATGTACAGCGAACCGCGTAGCATTTCCCAGACGCCCCGCACCCTGCACTCACTCTCTCCGCAGTGAAATTGAGACCGAAAGAAACCCTTTGACGCTGACAATCTTGTTTGTAATTAGGGAGTTTTTCTTACCAAAATGCTCCTTGCCTTTATATAACTGTGCGTGTGTACTTGTGTGTGTAATCTATTCTTTTTTATTATTCCCAATTAAGCGCTTTTTCAAGTGTCCCGTTTATGCGCATATTATATCATATTTATTCAAAAATATTTACACACACGGAATGCATATGCCCGAACTATTTGAGTATTTTATAAGCAGAAATTTAAATTCGAAATTAATTAGGTTGACGGTTGAAATATACAAATTGGAACCTAATGCAAAAATGGAATTGTTCCCAAATTAGAATTTTCTAAAATTAGAATCGCAAGTAGTATTTTGTGACCGATATTCGGTTTGTTGACTTTTTTTAAACCAAGCCAAAACTAAAGTGTGAATATGAAAGTTATACAATCGAACAATTTTAGCAGCTTCAATTTGAAACATTGTTAATTTGAACGGTTAGTTTTCATTTGATTTGTGGATATAAATTTTATAAATAACAAGAAAGAACGGTTATCTTCGTGGTGCCAAAGATATATAGCATACCATTAAAACTATTATTCTTATACAAAATCTACATTTTCGTCCGATTATTCATAAGGCAGCTATATAATAATGTGGATAAAATTAAGCCAACTATTTATATAAAGAATAATAAAACTCACAATCTCTGAGCTGGGATAGAATAATTGTATAAGCAAAAAGTTTTTCATACAAAAACTGATTTGCCATCAAATTGTTTCTATGGTAGTTATGAGATATATTATATAGTAATATAGTATAGTAAGCTCTTACAAAACATAATGAACCATTGATTTGACCATACTCAAAATTATAAGTATGTAAATTAGTTATATAATTGTTAGCCTATTGTAACTACCGCTGGAAACTACGCGTTTTATTTAGCTTGATAATTTTACAAATCCCGCTGATAGCTTTTTTTGTGTCGACTTGCAGTTGAAGCTTTCTGCAAGCTGGCAACGCTGCGGATGCATCGCGTGAGTGGGCGATGGCAACGCTGCGCAGCTGAGTTGAATTTTGATTTTTGTCGATCGCTTGCTCGTTTGTTTTCAATTGCAAATCGCTAACGGTAATAAGCGGCATAATTTGCACATTTCTCAAAAGTTGAACGAGCAACAATGCAGCGGCAGCTGCAACATCAATTGTTGCCACACCAAAAACCTGGGACAAAGACGAAGGAGAGGGCGAAGACGAAGACGAAGCCGGCGCATGCCAAATGCTGCTGCTGCAAAAAATACTGAGCCACCAAAGAAAGATCGAAGATGAACAATGGAAAAGTGGAAAAATCTCTGCACAAATAACACCCAAAGGACAGCTGTCTGCTGCGACGTCATCATCATGATCCTTGCAGGCGTTGCAGGCGTGTCCTGTGCCTTGCGGCAACTTGCGGCAACTGCCGCTGCGCGCCTCGCCTATGCAACAAAATGCAGTTGCTCGTAATTTCTGTTTTTTTTTTCTTGCTGTAAGTAGGAAAAACAACGCGCGGTCAATTGGTAATTGGATTAGCTCAGGCGCTACCCCATTTGAGGCGGCGCTGACCCGCGCGGACTGATCCCAAGGACCACGTACCCCTTTCCCAGATGCGGCTGCTGTCAAGGAGAACAGCGAAATTAATTAAGAAAACACTGACATGCAGGCCATGAGATGCCTAGCTGAGGTTGTCCGTCAAACCCGAGAAGGCAAACAGCCCGCGGCTAGCGTTGCCCCTTGCCCCTTGGCCCTCGACCGCCCTGTGTCCGTGTCCCATAATGAAGGCTGATTTTTATTACATGTAAGTTATTTCCATGCACATGACCGAACAGACCCAGAAAAAAAAACTCAACATTTGTTGTCTGTTTCCATTTAAAGGTTTTCACATTTACATTTTTGTACTCTCATCTGTAACCCTTTACAATTGCGCTTAATTGCGTCCGACTGTGTGGACCCCTCGGAAGCTATAGCTATAGCTATAGCTAGGACTCATCAGCTTTCATTTGGTTAATCCAGGCCAGCGAATTGAACAGCAGCTCAACTCTACTCGTTCGCGCACTGAAAAGCACAAGCCAGCAGCCTATACCAAGAATTCCCATACCATTCAGAAAAATAAAATTCTTAGAATTTAGAGAATCGCCTTGAAAGCCAGAAGTTTCTATTGTGTAGCAATGATTTCTATATAAAATTTATGATATGTACATATGTATATACAAACATATTTCTTAAATTCAGAAAAAGTAGCCTTGAAAATAATATTTCTGCTTTTTAGAAAGCCATTTCTACATTTGTAGTAATACATAAAATGCTCGAGAAATTAAAAACAATATTTCTGCTTATTAGAAACTAATTGCAACATTTAATAATAAATTTAGAAATTTATATTTTTTTTATTTTTAGAACTACTTTGATTACCTTATGAAAACGAAACCATTTTATTCAAAAATATACTCTGAAAGATAAGGCAAAACTTATGGCCATTTTCTAAATGTTAGAACATTAACTTTTCTGAGTCTATATCAATGGTAATCAGCAGAAGTTATTATACTTGATCTACAAAATCTGCGACACATTGGAGAAGAGGGTTTTGACCCATAAAGTAGGTAAGCATATTCTCGATCAGTATCAAGAGCCGAGTGTATCTAACAATGACCGTTTGTTTTAAAGCAAGCTAGTCTCTCAGCTTGAGAGCTATCTGATCAGTACAACATATAGCTGCCATATAATCGGTCGAAAACTGAGTTTTACTACAACCTTAACCTAAAGCTCTTGATTGTGATCCTCAACTACAGTGAAATTTTGTTTTCTTTTCAAAGGCTTAATGATCCAGCTGGTCGAGGACTCCCCTCTCCTCTTTATCGGGCAATCGCTTGTCTCCCATGTAAGTAATTTTCTATGGTTGACGTTGAATGTGCTCCCGTTTGGTGTGCCTGGGAATGTTGTGGGCTGAGTGCGCTAAATAAAATCAATTCATTTATCATGCAGGATATGTGACAGGATGTGACTGGGCACAAACTATTATTGTGGCTAGCAAGCGCATCCTGTTGCCCAATAAAAAGACACACACAGACATTCACAGAGGCAGAACAGCGAAAAAAACAAAACGTAACGAATGCGCAGGATCTGTCGCAGGATCCGCAACGCAAGGCGCAGCTGGCCGCCGTTTCGATGGCAGTGACAGACCACAAGTTCGCGCCCATGTTGCGGCTCTGATAATCCTTTAACTGCATCAACATCAACAAAAACAAAAACAAACAACCGCATGGGGCCAGCGTGCGAAACTGACCTCTTCATTATGTAAGTATGTCAATGTCGTGAACGATGACGACGCTGAGGACTAGGACGAGGACGAGGACGGCGACAATCTTAATGGGTCAGGATCAGCAGAGTTTCGGCGGTTCACTGAGCTGGAAAATTATGCAACGCTCGCCGTGAGGATTAGCGCCGTGTGACGACGATAAAGATTCCGTGTGTGCTGCCTTCGATTGTCCTGCTGATGGATGATGGCAGAGAGCTGGGCCGCCCGAGCAGGGCGGTCAGGGCAGGGTAGGGTGTGCAACTGACCCCTTCGAGGCGCAAACAGGGCGGATCCTTACCTTTTGCCTACCGGCCTGCAGCTTGTTTTTATTGCTTTGTGTCGGACAATTGATTTTGTGACATAAATTTGGTGTAAACAGCTTTGGTCAGCTTTGGGAATTGAGTTGTCTGTTGTACAGGACACATAAATCACAGTCATTGCCGGTAATCAACAATAACCAACAAACCGTGTGAGTTTTATAATAGATATATGTCTGCATATAGCTTATAATCAAGGTGTGCCAAAACTAACCTAATGATTCTATTTTGCAGAACTGAAACTATAACACTTTTCAAAACAATTCAAGGCTTAGCTTCCCAAGTACAATAATTTATATTGTCCGCTGCTTATATACAAAATATTTGGACCCGATTCACACCTCTTCCCCTGAATATAGAATTCAGGATGTTCCAGCGATGCGAAGTTTGGTTTTCTCGGTCATATGTCATCTACTATATATGAAACCTTGCAGAGGACTTAAGAAGACCCCACAAAGTATATATGTACGTATATTCTTGATCAGCATCAATAGCCGAGTTTAAAACTAGTTCTACCACCTAGACTAACAACTCCCATACCTAATCGATTTCCATTTGGAATGATATTGTGTTCTGCTCTCAATTGAAGTGGCATTTAAATTATATTCATATTTTAAAATAATTTTTTTTGTTTTAAAAAAGTAAAGTTTTCGGAGTTAGCTGACTTTCTAGTTGTTCATTATTTGATTTAAATGGTAACATAGCTTGTAGATATTTTTGTACAGATTCCAATGTCGATATCATTAAAGTCAACCACAACATGTACAATCAAGTGGTTTACTTCCTGGGCACATTAAAAAAATGACTTGCAACATGCCACAAACTCATTATGCTTATACAATATGCATATATGCATAGAGTATAGACACTAGACGTAAAACTAATTGAAAACTGTCAACGTGCAACGAATTTTGGAGTCGTAAAATCCCTAAAAAGTTAACCCCGAAATTAACCCGATGGCAACATGTATGCAAGTTGACTAACAAATTTTCATATGTCATAAAGTTGCGATCGACATGAAAACAGCAGACCCGCCTCCGACCAGGAAAGGTACGGCTCGGAATGGTATGGTACGAAACGGGGTCCTTTCACCCGGTCTTGGCCGTGTTAATGTGTTAGACGCGTGGGTCGGTGGTTGGTGGCTGCAATTGGCGATATGCATCTAGTGCTGCATTTTTGACAGCTTATCATTATGCAGTGACCTAGGCGAGCAGATCCTTGACCCGTCTGGGGGTTGCTCAGTCTCCCAAGCGTCAGGTCAGGTCAGTCAAGTCAAGTCAGTTAGTTCTTCAGTTTAGTCAGTTGGGCGGTCGGGGTCATTACATGTAAACATTTTAGGGTTTTTGGTATTTAATTGATTTTCTGCACTCGACTTGCAGTCGTCATTAGCAGATCATGTCCCAGCGATAACCCAACCGAGCCGTACCGAACCGAACCGAACCGGTAGCTGCTGCTGCTTATGATTAATGTTTGGATAGACAAGTAGATATGAGCTAGAGCTGGAAAACGATCGTAAACATTTCGTAAACAACATTAAAATATTTCGATTGCATCGAAAGTGTAAAAACCTTGATGGTAGCCGAAAAGTTCATCGATAGTATCGAAAGTTAAATCGACTATTTTTCAAGTTATATGGCATGTTTTTGACTGATGCCTTTGAAACAAACGTTGCTGTTCTCGTTCTCACGTCTCTTTCGTTTCGTTCTCATTTTCTGGTCCTTTGTTCAGTTTTTTGTTTTCCTGATCGCTGCACAGCGCGCCAAAAACTTTTCGCACACTCTCCTTAGAGATTTATTGGCAAACACAAACACAAACACACGCACGCACACACATAAATCTCAATCTGTCCAAAAATGTGAAATCGAAAATGAAATCATTGTGGCAAAATCAAAATTAAACCGCAAATTAGGCAATAAACAATGGCTAAAGCGGTCATGGGTTAATACGTTTAAAATCAGCAGACAACCACCGCAGCCAGCACCACACCATACCGCACCACATCGAGGGCAAAGGTCCCTCAAGAGTGCCTTGTGGAAAGGGTTGCTCTCCAGCCACACACAACACACTATTTGAAGCCTGCCAAAACCTTCAAATTGCACAAATTTTAATGCAATGCCGAAATGCGATCATATGTGGGGTCCCTAACTATTGTTAGGTTATGTGAATATTCTCTACGTAAATTCAAAACGTTCCAAAGATTATGTAAAACTTTAATTAAAACTCAAAGAGCAGATATCATTTTTAAGAACTAGTCTTAACCAAGTTTGGTATCATTACAGCATCAAATCTTATAGGACTCAAGTGACAATCGATTCTCAATTTGGGAACCTTAGTAAGGTTCAACTGAAAAACAGGAAAGAACAGATGTCTTCGACTTGACCATATACCCATGAAGCAATGATTTTCATTCAACAACTCTATTGGATATATACTGATTCGATTTTGATCAAATTGGACGAAGCTATGAAAAGCATAATGTATCTCGCTATTGCTAAGTTTAGTAGTTGAAATACTACTATCTTGGAAAGAATCAAATTTCCATGCAACAACTCAATGTTCGCCTCGTTGAGGTGAACAGCTTTAAAACTGAGAGACTAGTTTGCATCAAGACAGACGGATATGACTAGATCGGATGGAAAATTGATGCTAGTGAAGAATAAATGTACATTATTAAAAAATACCCTCTGCAAGGGTATTCAGTGGGCGTTCAGTTCTCGCAGAAAGTCTTGTAATGGTAGCAATCTGATATAGTAATCTGATTTCAGCGGAACTAGACTTGGCATGCTCGGCTAATTCACTGAAATGTTACAAACAAAGGTTAATTGTGTAGGAGAAGAGGCAGCAGGCACGCGCTGAGCTCAAAGGTTGATCAAAGTAAGTGTTGGGTAGCGCAAACCGAGAGGTCAGTACCACTCGCAGGATTGGGAATACGAGTTGGGATGCCAATGAGGAAATCCCGAGGATGCCTGTGCCGCAGGCTAATCAATTACACAACTTTGGGCAACTGTCGGAGCGAGAGACGGAGAAAAGGGTAAGACGTCGCCATTTGCCTGCTAATACTCAATAAACTTTGCATTTTATTTAAATTTAATTACAGGCATGCATTAATTTTGGCCCAGCACGAAGATGGAACCTGATCGCGGGGCTGTCAAACGTTTGACAAACTTCCACCAAGCCGATACTCTGACATTGATGTGAGCCCGCCTTGGGAATGTTACGGAATGTCGCATCATTTGCATATTAACCCCTTTTTCTGTGTGTGTGTGTATTATTCGCGTTTCGCCTGGCCAATGTCTTTGCGGTCGGGATGCGCGATTGCCATGGCCGGGGCAGACAGTTTAAAGGATGGATTTATGTGCAACAACAACTACAATGGAATGGCTGAACGTGGTTGCCCCCAGCAGGAATAACAATAAGAAAATGCGCGTTCTTTTTCACGGTAAAAGCCCATTTGGGTTTATATCCACGTGAAAAATGTGATTTTCCTACTTTACCTTACAAAATGTACTCGTTTTTTGCTTGCTTTTGGTAATTTTCTTGACAATTAAATATGCAAATGCCGCTAAACGTTTATGTGTTTGGCGTTTGTTGTTGTCATTGGTAGATTAGCCCGGCTACCCTGCCCCCTGGCCTGGACCGTACTTGATATTTATCAAATTCAGCCCTGACCCTAAAAACACAAACACAAGTTCAAAGCTACAAACGTTTGAATGATCCTAGGATGGATAACTCATAGGAAATAAAAGATATAGTCCAACAATGGGAACATTAGAAAATGTAGCACTTTCGGCACACATTTCTGATAAGCTCATGGGAAATTAATGTTAAAAGAAACCTTAGGAATTATTAATGGAAACTTACATATTTTATTTTCCATCAAACATGTATATAAGAAATCGGAAGGGGGTACATTAGATCTCAAGGGTCGCAGTACTCTGCCCCACCAAAATTAAAAAAAAAACAAATTTCGCACTACCGAAAATCGATGAGAACAATAAACAGCCGCAGCTCTGAAGATATAGTTATAATTCTTGGTGCGCCTTATGGTAAACTTACTGACAATTTTAATCTGATTGGATAACAGGAAAGGACAAAACTATAACCCCCTCTGCAAGGGGGTTATACCACCACCACCAAAGTTATTTAGGAAGGTTATGTTCATATTTGCGTAGCACTGCGGTATGTATATTATGTATGTGGGTGTGAATGTACAGTAAATGTACCCAGCAGCGGACTGACAGGTAAATGATTAGCGATCAGAAAAGATCGTTAAGCCGGCAGAACAAGGAGCGTCGCTTTTATTCGCAAAAGTTTTCCGAAACTCTCGTGGGAGATATCGTTCACCAAGTATGTGTTCGCTGTGCACAAGTGTAGAAATACCTAGTATGTATGTATGTATGTATGTATGTGAGTATGCAATGTGCTTTGAGATTTTAATAATGTTTGCAAGGTACCTGGCAGTTGACCACAGTCGTCTAGAGAGTTTATACTTGCTTTTATTTAATTACGACTCAATTCTTCACCAGGAATGAAGTCCCAAAGTACTGCTCAATTACGTTAACACTAGTGTTGCAAAATGAGCGTTGCTTTGCTTCCAAACATCGATGTTTTTCTTCCTAAAATCGCTTGCTTTGCAACACTAGTTAAGATTGTTCTAGAGATTTGTGTCTTCCGACCAAGGTGAATTTCAATTCACCTTGCTTCGAGCAATGCTGAGCCAGTGTTGAAAATGGCTTATTGGACATGCCAACTGACAGTTGGCCACTTTTAATTGGGACGTGACAACTCTAAGAATTTTACGTCAAGGAAACGACAATTTTGAGAAAAAGGTATAATGATGGAGCACAATCTTCAAAATTTCGATAAGCTTAACAATATTCAAAAGATTAAGTCAGACGACGGACAATTTATAGCCATGCAGCAAGCAAATGGAAGTACTGCAGGAGGGGTTTACCACAATGGAACTTGGTACCCTTCAGAAGCGTGCGCTATGGCATACGGATATCAGCCAGCGGAGCGCCAAGAAGCGCAGCAACTTCAGATGGTGCCACAGCAAGCTACGCAAGCTGCCTATCAGCCGCAACCTTGCATGCAACAACCGTATGACGCTCAGCCAGTGCAGACACACATGAATCCGATGCCGCAGGCGTTTGCAACAGCATACCAGCAACTGGAGCCCAAAGCTAATTTGATTCCGTCGTACAACTATCAGCCGTACAACTATCCGGCGGTGCATCTAATACAGGCAGCAGCCCTGCCACCACAACAGCAGCAGGTCGCAGTCGCTAGCCCCCAGGCTTACTATTACCAACAAGTACAGCCGGTACAGCTGGCACAGCCGGTACAGCTAGCACAGCCGGTACATCTCGCTCAGCCGGTTCACCTAGCACAGCCCGTACAGCCCGTACAGCCGGTACAACTGGTACCAGCCCAATCTGAACAGGCAGCCTCACAGCAGCCGCAAACCTATAATTATCAACCGTACAACTATCAGCAAGTGGAACCTATGCAAATGCAGCAGGCGCAGCCGCAGCAGCAGCCGCAGCCAGTGCAAACACCCGAACACTCCAGTGAACAGGGGCAATCACCCACTGATTTGCAGCCGTACGATTTTGAGAACTGCAAATATGAATCGATTGAAGCTGAAGAAGATCCGATGTTGGAGTTGCAAACCTCTGAGCTGGCGCCACAGCCACAAGTTCCACTGCTGGAGTCGAACGAGCCCAGTTCGATACAGATTGATGTATCATCTGCCTCTGATGTTTTTATAATCAGGAACCAAGGGAAGCTCGTGATAACTATATCTAAAAGACGCGGCATTGAGCAAGGCAAGACAGAGCTGAGATTCGGTGTCCCACCAAATACACAACTGCCAACTGGGCTTGAGGCCAATGAGACGATCAACAAACCTGAGCCAGGTCCTGACCAGAATGGGGACGATGGGCAGACCTCGACTGGAGAGCAGCCACAGACTGAGGTAAGACTTTGGCGAGTTTTTACACCCTTGCAGAGCGTATTTCTCACGTAATGTGAAACCCATTAAAAAAAAGGTACATACATATATATCTATAGCTACCTTAGAAACTATCGGCCAAAAATTAAGTTGTATGAAAAACCAAACCCACAATCGAACTACTGTATAAGATAATTGCCATAGGAATAACCTGATCAAAAATTAGTTTTTGTATGAAAATCTTTTTTGCATATGCAAATTTTACATCTAAATTCACCAATAATTTACATAGTTTGCTTAAATTCTTACCAAAATCTGGTTTCATTATTATATAGCTGCAATAGGAACAAACGGTTGACAATTGAGATTTTCTTTAAGAACATTGCTGCCAAGGGTTGATTCATATTTTTTGGTCCTCTTAACTAATTAACTTACTAACTTAACTAACTATAGGCTTTACCATCCGATGCCCTGGAAGTGATAGCTGAAAAGGTAATAAATTGAGTATTATATTTATAAGGGTTGATTATTAATACGTTTGAAATATTTCTACGTTAATAGATAGAAGATGCAGTATGCTTGCCATCAGGTTCTCCACCATTAAATCAGATCGATCCTCTAACTTTGCTGGAGTGCGTAGCACAACCTGTACAAAGCTCTAATCCGGAGCAAAATGCTATTGTGCTATCCAGCACTGAAATGGATTCTAAATTGAAGGTGGTGCCACAGACAGAATCCGGCACTGAAATGGATTCTAAATTGAAGGTGGTGCCACAGACAGAATCCGGCACAGAAATGGATTATAAATCGAAGGTGGTGCCACAGGCAGAGTCTCCGAAGAAAGCCCCCAAAGGAATGATTTCGCCAAAGAAGCCGGTAGCTGTGCAGCAGTTTCGGGCTCCCAGGCGGGTCGTGCAGACAAATGTCAACCAGCTGCTTCTGCAGCCAATAAAACCGAAGTCCTTGAAGATGGAGGGGCTAAAAAACGAAGACAAAAGTATAAGCGTTGTGCCTTCTAAAGCTGTTACTTCCGAAGTCATACGCTCGGGCCCACAAAAAGCAATAGGCAAAGTATTGCCACTACCAAAGGCCGATGAGGTTGTGAAGCCGACTTTGCAGACAACCTCTAAGTTACCTCCTCTGGAGAAACCCCAGGCAAGTTCTGAGGCTCTTGTTAAAAAAACAACATCGAATGTTGTGCCAGACATTAAAGAATCACCATCGAAGTTAACTACTAAAGAAAATATCAAGAATTCTGGACCCCAGGTATGCCAATTAAATTTCAAGTTAGCTTTGGAACAAAAGCCCAAAGTTGCTGTACCAGATGCATCTCAGTCACCTTTAAAGATGGCCGTTAAGGAAAAACCGAAAAATGCTGTACCAATGGCATCCCAACAACTTCCAAAATTGGGGTTCAAAGAAAAAGCTAAGACTATTGTACCACAGGTATCTCAATCAATTCCGAAATCGAATGCAAAGGAAAATACCAAAATTGTGGTACCAGAGGTTTCACAATCAATACCGAAATCGAATGCTAATGAAAATACAAAAATTGTGGTGCCAGAGGCATCAAAATCCATAACCAAGTCAATTTCTCCAGTGGTAGCTGAAAAGCCTAAGAGTATTGTAGCAGAGGTTTCCCAATCAATTCCGAAACCGAATGCAAAGCAAAATACCAAAATTGTGGTACCGGAGGCATCAAAATCCATAACCAAGGGAGTTTCTCCAGTGGCAGCTGAAAAGGTCTTACCAAAGAAACCCCAATCTCAAGCCAAGTTAGCTGCTTCGAAGTCTGCTGTAGTTGGTATACCAGACGTATCCCAAACATCTCAAGAAAAACCTCAAACTGTTGTACAGCAAACAGCAAACTTGAATTCTCAAACGAAAGCAAAGATGCTTGTACCACTGGCATTCGAATCAATCAATGATTTTCCTCCTCTTAAGAAAAATGGATCCAAATATGCTCAAGCCAAGTTAGCTTTTGAAAAAACAGCTGAAATCGTTAAGCCCAACGCATCCCAATCAATCGCTAAGACCGACCAAGAAACATCCAAGCTAACATCGTCTCAAAACAAACCCAAGCCTACAACTAAGCCTACAAAAAAGCCCCATGAAGCAAACAATACGGTTGCATGCGCACAGAAGGAGACAAATGTCTCTGTGGCTTCAAAACAGGATCCAATTGCAATATCTAAACAAAAGGGAAATAAATCAGAATCCGTCGAATCCGACTCTTCATCCAAATCAGGAATAGACAGTAAGTCGCAAAGCACGGAGCCTCTCAAGAAAAATACCGGGCCCCCATCGAAACCAAAGAAGTCCATAGATAAACTAATCCTAAACGCGGTCAGCAATGAACCGGAATCGATTAAACCTTTCGGCAGTAAGCAAGAGAGTCATGTCAAAAAGCAATCTACTAAATTGAGCAAGTTGGAGCGTAAGGTTATTCGGCGCCAGGCAAAGAAGGTGCAGAATAAGGAACAGGCTGATAAGGAGGCAGGAACCTCAAAAGCCCAAACTGAGAACAATGAATCTGGCGGGGATTCGAAGGCTGAGGAATCTGATGGAGCCTCTGGTTCGGAGTACGCTGAGCTGAAAGTCGTCAGAGATCCGCAATTGCGAAAAAGTCTTGTTAGAATCATACATAAAATTGTCAGCCTATAAAATTTTAGATGAGTGCATATACTATGTGAGAACTAAAATGAATTCAATTCAAATTGGTTTTTCTCAGAAAATTTTTAGAACCGATTGAAAGTCATAACATAAAGAATCTTAAAGATCTACATTTAAAAGTAGTAAACAAATGATAAATAAAATTGTAAATTTTATAAAATCGAAGGCTTGAAATCAAATAAAATCCTAAATGTTTTAAATTTGCTCAACTATTAATTTAGATCGGTTCGATATTGTTTTTTAAGTAGTTCAAAGCCAAAACTCTGTTCTGGTCGTAGGATGATTAATAGTGACTCTGTTTAAATCTAATTCGAATTACGTTCATAATTGGTTAAAGATGGCTTAAGAACTGGTTAAATTTATATTGAAAACTTGTTCACTTGGCGCTTTAGTTAGCTTTTATTATAGACTATCAAAATACCTCACTAAATTTCTAAAAAGTCTCTCAGTCTTACCGCTATCGTCATGAAACTTGGCAGGGATGCTTAATTATTATGCAGATCGTACAGATGTCGGAACTGGCTGGATCGGATAGCTGCCTTAGGAACAATCAATTAACAATTATGTTTTTGTACTAAAAATATTATGTTTTTCAGAACTTCCAGAACTCACCAAATCGGAGTGTCGGCATTTTTGACACAACCTGACCAAATTTTATTAAAAGCGGACAATTATATCATATCATATATCGTAGGAACAATCGGTGGACTATTTATATTTTCACAGCTCTACCTCACAGCATCCCAAAGATCAGCATTGCATTTCCCAACTAGAAGGTGTAGCTGCAATAATTAAGTGTCGAATGGATTACCTACGCCTACACCTTCGGGATCCTATTGATTTATGATCCTGTGCTGAGCTACCTGCTCATTAGCATGAGCCTGCGGCACCTGAGGAGCGGCCAGTGCGTGTGGCACATTCATTCAGTTTTGGCCGGAGGACAATGGAACTTGCTGCATTCATTGTTTCATTCATAGATCTCGTATCTGTGCTGATCTGAGCAAAGTATTTAAATTCTAATCCTTTGCTGCCAGAAACTCATTTGGTTTAGCTCATTGAAATTGCTTTCGTATTGCAGCAGCTTGCGACAATCTTGCGACAATCTTGGGCCGGAAAAGGAACCCCGAAAGGTGTCACAAATCCTTTCGCTACTGCGAGCATTCTCGCAGCAGCTGTGCGGGTGTACTTTGCATAGATCTACATAGATACATTTGTAGCTGGCTTAGGACGGTCTCTAATGCAACCATTGTACTTAAATACGAGTAAGAATTATTACAGTAAGCGTTGCAGGCAGCGAGCTGTGTGTTTGATCCTAACTCAAACTGTCATAAGCAACTAAAGGAATCGGTAATGTTTGATCTAGATTATTAACATATTTCTTTTTAGATGGTACAAAAGAACGCTTTCTAGGAAACATCGAATGAATATCGGAAAATAACGCTGCAGCAATACATCGATGCTCCAATGTTTTCTTCCATCACGATTTTTAACCAGTATGGAGTTTCAGTTATCAGGTAAGTTAGTTTAACTACTCAAATATGATTTTATTGTATTTGTTTTTTAAATGGTTGCTGACATACCTTTGGAAAAGGTTTTTTGTCATGGAGGTTTGAGGGAGTAGTTGTTTTGAAAAAATCTGTGATAGATGCTTCTTTTTGCTGCAGATGGTACAAGCTGGATTAGATACCTTTATCATATGGCTGTCGGTTGACAAACTTTTGGGAAACTTATATATTTCAAGATATTTTAATCAAACTTACCACATCGAATTATCAATCTGCTTTAAACCAGCTTACTAAATTTGATTAGAATTAGCCGCCTATATCATATGGCTGTCATAGGTACAATAGGATGAAAAATGTTTTTACTCCCTGTACCCATAAAATGGGTAAAAAGGGGTATTACATCTGTGCAAATGTATGTAACAGACAGAAGGAGACATCTCCGACCCTATAAAGTATATATATTCTTGATCAGTATCAAAAGAGATTTCGATTTGGCCATGTCCGTCTGTCTGTCCGTCTGTCCGTATGAACGCGTCGATCTCAGCAACTACAAGAGCTAGAGACACCAAATTTGAAATGTAGGTTCCTGTATACCATACGCAGATCAAGTTTGTTTCATATTTCAGCTATCTACCCCCGTTCCCCCCAAATCGATTAAAACCGTTTTACAGTAACAATTTTCAAGATATAGCTTTAAGATTTGGCATGTACAATACATTAGTCTCTCTTAATCTACTGTCCAAATTTCAAGTCGATCGGATAATAAACACGGAAGTTATTCACGAAAGAAGATTCAGTAATGTAGCGAGAGGGGGGAAGGAGAAGCACAGCCACCAATTAAAATGCCTCGCTTGCGCTGTCGCTTTTGCCGCCAGGTGTGTGTGCGTCTTTGTGTATGTGTGTATGTATGTGCAAGTGGACGTAGATGTGATTGAATGTTTTAGACCTGGGTACAGGGAGTTACGTAGTCGGGTATACTCGACTATAGCATTCTTACTTGTTGTTTCTACAAAAAGCGTTTCTGCAAAAGCGAGTTTCATCATAGTTTATATGGTTTGGTCAAATTTGACCAATATCTGCAGAAAACTTCTAAATGCTTTACAGAGGTCTACTTTCTACTACCGATGGAGATAGTATTGCAACGTGATGTAGTTGCCTGAAAAGCATTCATTGAACTTTGGTATGCGAAGTACCGCTCTTTTCCCTTAAGGGATTCATTTATAGAGTATAGCACCATTCATTGTATATAGGGTTCCAACAGTTTGTGAAGCTCTTCGACTGTCTGTCAGCTGGCAGAGTGGCCACGTGGACGTTTACCAAGTTGCACCTCAATTTGGGAACATCAAACGGGCGACTAACTCGTCTAATTGGCCCCTGGGCCTTTTAACTTGACCATAGCGCTACTTTGGGTCTTATCGGGCTTATCATAATTGCATCTGAGTGTTGTACTTTTTGACTGTGTCATGTCACATGTTCGACTCGAGGTTCTTAAGTACTTACGAGTACTCGTACTAGAAGAAAACAAGAAGCAAAAAAACTCACGCATATCGATGTCTGGCTGGCTCTTATAGAGCTCTTGGGTTAGGGGCAGGGCCCAGCGTTGATTCTGACGCCCTTTAGAATTTATTGCTCAATTTATATTTGCTTAGACTGCCAATAGTTCAATAATTCATAATGCCAGAGAAGCGAGAGACAGAGAGAAAAAAAACTTTCATGTGTCCTGGGAAATTTGCATAAATGACATTTGCATACGGTAATGTCTCGGGGTCACAGTCTGGGTCTCAATCTGTGGCTCTGGGTCCTTGGCAGCTGTCGACTCCGACTTGCCCCTGCCCCTGCCTCTTTGGCGCGCGAAAGGTGTGAGCGCATGTAATGGAAAGATGCAAATGAAAATTTTGGAAAATTGTAAATGGAAATGGAAACTCCCTAGCCAGTTGGCTTGTTTTTGTTTTCCCATCTTGTTTTGATGTGTAAGTTGATATATGATATTTGATTTTTTGGCTGTCGCCTAGCCCTTTGCCTGTTCGACGTCGACGTTGACGTCGCCTGCGACTTCAACTTCAATTACCCGGCTAAGGCGCCTCCCTCTCTAGAGAAGGTTCAGCATGCGGCATAGCTTTTGCACCAGCTGCCAGTCTGACTCAGGCTTTGGTTCTGGCTATGGGGCTGGGACTGGCTCTGGGTCGGCTTCTCAGTCTATGCAAAATAGCTGAAAGCCTTGCTTGTTTATTCTTGACGCTTAGCCAGGCCAGTTGCATAAGGCCAAACGGTGGCCGGCGGAGCGGAACGCACGCTACTCTTGCCCCAGATGCAACCCTGCCACAGGGCTCTATGGCAAGACTCAGCAGCGAACCACTCCACTGACAGCTCGAACTGAAAGTGCATTGTAAATTTGTTTGCCAAATCAATTCAAAAAAAATGAAATTAAATGTCACCCTTGGACTTATATACCCTATATTCAATCAATGGCATTCTCTCCGTCCGTGTGAATGGGAGACTATCTCAGGCCAATTCCTAATATTCGATTCTGAGCAAACTTATCGAAATCTATTGTTTTTTTTTCTTAGCTCCAAAGCAAATTGAACTATTATAAAAACAAAGGGTATTCATATGCGCAACTTTCAATAGTAAACTATCATATTATATACGAGTATATATTATAGTTAGTGAATTTCTTTTTGTCATTTGGAATATTTACGGATCTATTTTAAAAATTATAGCCGTGACTTTTGGTGCACGTAGATTTTAGCATATTATCTATCTCTCCTGAAAATTTCATGTCGATCGGATAATAAACTCAACAGATATTCAGGAATCTGGTTGATGCTTGCCCTTATAATGTTTTCCCAATGAAGCTTAAGAGCTGTTTACAAGGTATCTGCTAGTCGCGTTCCTTCGACGTATTGCTTATCATATTTTTGGTTATCTATGGGTTTTGACATGGTGTGTGACCCTTTCTTGCAAGGCGTTGGCTCAGTGCATTTTCTTCATTAGCGCAAATGCGGAAAATTGCAAATGATTCAAATCTAATCCGATCCCCGTGCGCAACTCTCCTCTCATCTCGGGCTCATCTGGTTGACGTAATTTAAATTTTTGCGCACTTCAAGCGCATAGTGGAGAGGCTAGGGGTAGGGTGGTGTACGGTAGGGTAGGGGGTCTAAGCTGTTTTCTTTTCTCTCACGGCTCTGCCGCAAATCCCGTCCGAAAGGGGTGCAACAATCGTTTTCTCTGTCAAGTGAGCCGCACTTAATGAACTAGCAAAGACGTAGGACGGAACCCGGCCGATCTCTCCGGATCTATAGATTGCCACATCCTTTGATCGCTTCGTCAGTTTGCAATTGTTAAAATAATATTTTCAGTGACATGACAGTTAAGGGTAGTGCAAAAAAAGAGGGCAAAAAACGAAAACCTGACCCAGGCCCATAGATTTGCATTAATGATATGCGCGGCACGATGTGCAACATTTGTCAGAACTCGTCCCGTCTCTCTGTCACATTTTTTTGTTGTTTCATATTCACATACGTGCAACGCGTTGCAACCTTTGGACTCAGGGTAAGGAGGTGTCTGCGAAAGGTATCTTAGCAATTATGGCAGCCCGATGATGCATGATGGCATATAAGAATGTAAGGAAGACAAATGCAGATCAGTAATCGCGGATGCATAGCTTTAGAAGAGATGGATTATCATTTAATTTATTTAAGACTTGAGGGTTTTTCTTAAGTAAAATGGTTAATCTACTTAACTACTCTAAGAAGTATGACCAAAATGAGACAAGCTTACAAAAAAAGTTATTAAATATGTGATAATTTTGACATTTAGTAAAAGATTGAAAGTTATTGTCAGTTTACATAGGAAAATCAAATAAAATGTTCATGAGCACAGTTTTCTAATATTCTTCATCATATTTAAAAACGAATGACCCATTCATTCATTTCATTAAAATCAAATTACATATCTATTATTTAATTAAAATACTGTCTGTAGCGTTCACCATACAAAACCTATAAACAGAGACTCAAATCAGCTGTTCTCAATTTATCATATGGTTTGCTTATCGATAGCGAACTTAAGATTCGATATGTTCTTGTGTTGCTTAAAAGCAACAATTACATTGTTGACATCAAATGATATACACTTAACGGGGAAAAAGCGCAGGGCGTTGACGAGGGAAATATTCTCTTGGATTATTGCATTGTTTGTTTTCTAATTTTAATTCGTAAGTTAAGTTTCTGAATCAGCTGATACCATTAATTACTTATTGCTATCAAAAGACGGTTTCGATAAAGAAAACGAAACCAATCCGATCGGAATTGAGAACAGCTGCTCGTTAAAAGCGCGGAATTGGGAACCGGCCTGATAGTCTTTGAGATAGTATAACTTTTTAATCGTACTTGTATGTATATAATTTATTGAATCGATTGATGCTTCAATCTGTCTCTTATATACAATTGCACAGCTGTATGTTTACCTTTGTATCTATTTCTACAGGAACATGAAACAGGAAGTACAGGGAGCATTACAATTTTGTCACGAATATGACCAGGACGTAAAGCTCAGGTAAAAGGCTGTCTTAGGACAAATTTAAATAGCATTTATATCAATGCCCCGAAGAATGCTGTTCTTGCTTGTCTTAAATCATAGACTCAGCTTTAAGAAATAGTAGATTTCTTTAATTTTTGTACTTATTCAGTGCTCGCTCCAAAGAGTGAACTCTTAGGAGAAACTTATATGTAAGTGTTAACGAAGTGTTCTTACAAAAGGAGTATTTCAACCACAATTATGATTGTTATATTGAACTTTTTCTATATTGTGGGTTAAATAGATCAAATATACTTTCAGTTCTTAAAACTTATTGTGTAATAAGTGCTTACCATTTTACCATCTTGGGTGACTTTGTTGTGAGCTCTGTTTCTTCTGCGTTCTGAATTTTCAGCTGTGACCGCATTATTAAGCAGCTTGTGTTTGAAGTTGTCTCAGTTTTGGATGGGTCAATTGGTAGATCGTTGGCTGGCTGTCGAGCCACTTGTCGTAACCTCAACACCTGCTGTTGCAACTGGATCTGGGTTCGCTAGAAATAACACGTTATAAGGCCGGACTCAGTTTTGGGCCTGGGTGCGGGATGCGTCATATAATTGGGCCAGAAGCAGCAGACTGGACGTTTAGCGGGTCCTGGACGCATGCCAGGCAGCAAGGACAACAGGTGAGTTTGTGGAGGGATACGGCTTGTTAGAGCCTTGGCTTAGACGGGCTTAGAGACTGGGACATGCATATTTAGCGCCTTTGTCCAGAATGGCATTAGTTAGGTATAGGCGCTGGCCTGGGACCCGCAGGACATGCCAATCTAAGTTGACTCCTGACATGGCGGCATAACTGTTAAATATGCTTACATTGTCCTTACGAGTCGTGTGTTTCCTTTTTTTCTTTCGATTTTTTGCACATGTTTACACATTTTGCACGGCCTGACGTCGACTTCCTGACAGCCAGCCAGCCAGCCAGCCAGCCAGCCAGCAGGACATGGCCCGCCCCGCCCCTCCCCGCGCTAACTCGCTGCCCTCACGGTGCCTGCTCGATCCTGCGTCCATTGTTTGCCTGTTTTTGCAACTGTTTCTCCCCGATCCCCGCACGATAAGCGAGGCACGCGTGCGTGGCCAGCGCTCAAGCGGGCGGCAATGGACCTGGGACCTGGGATCTGCAACCTGGAACCTGGAACCGGGAACCCGGAACCCGGAACCTCAACCAGAACTGGCCGGGGGATAGTGGGCAAGAAAATGTGCGGGTCGAACGGTGCGTTAAGCGCCTGTCGCCTGTGTCAATCGACTCAGATCAACTCAACTCGACTCGACTCGATTCGAGCCCGAAACAAAAACTGTTTCGACTTTTGTCACTCCACCAAAATCAAGCGGGTGTACTGCTGTATGTATGTGTATGTGGTGTGTGTAGTGTGTGTGTAGTTTGCTGTTTCAATTTACAATTTTCGCCACTCGACAGAACGTTTAAATCGCAATTAGAGTCTAAAGTGTGCCCGCTTTTAATGGCCACATTTTCCACATTTTGCCAACAAAAGTGTGCCATCAAATGGGTTTTCAATGAGATCTGTTTGAATGAGCCAGAGAAAGAGATCATCATATACCATTGTTACCGGAAAATAATCACACTCACTCTATTAACCCATGTGTGTGTGAAATGTAGGGGCGTTCGACCAAATTAAATTGCCAAATGTCGCATAGAATTGCTTTATAAGTAAGTTTTAAACATAAGAGCTCGACAACTATCGAAAAAATAGTATCCCTACATTAGGAGGAGTTTCACACAGGACTGTCGAATTAGATTTTTCGTAGATGTTTCGTAAAAACATATAATCTAAGAGATTGAAGTGAAGGTGGGTTAGATACGACAATTTTGAATAGTATAGCATGCCAAGGATAGTCAGGAAAAGTCTTTCTAAATAGTTTCTCATAGGAACGCATTATTTAAGATCATATCACAATTATTGCTGTTTCCTTGACTGCGAAGTTACTGATTAAGTTTCTGCTAACATAACTCTTTGTTTTGAGAAACTGATCTATACTTTGAAATACTTATAGAAGCTACTGGTGTAAAAATGTTTTTCAACAATGTATAGCCTTATTCCCACAAGGTCCAGCTCCATGCACTACCATAAAAATCCGTTTCACTTTCAATCAAAATAAAATTAAAGAGCTGCTTGTTAAATGACACGGCAAGTCGGGAGACGCCCCGAAACTGACACTGAGTCGGGCTCAGACAATGGGAATAACAAAGGCCCATCATTAGAGAACCAGATAATAATGTGTAACTGCCCAAAACAAGTAGAACAGAACGGAACGTAAAACTAAAGGTAAAGAAAGGTGATCATAAAAAACGATGATGTACGCGGCGGGTAACCTTTTCAGTTTCAATTTCAGTTTCCGTGATTTGCCTTAGGTCCGCTACACGGAAAACTATCCGCTGGTCAGCCCCTGTCGCTGTCCCTGTTCCTGTCCCAGTGCCTGTCTCCGGAAGTTCAGAAAAGGGTATGACAGGCCGCAACATGAGGGAAAATCTAAGAAAATACCTGCACTACTTTGATTCCGATGAGACGGCCTGCTTGACCGCTCGCCAGCCGAGTGGGGTGACCTTTCGAGCTGGTGACGCAATGATGACTGCACCCATCGACGTCCAGACATATCACATCATATGGCATTTACAGTTTACAATTGTTTTTGTCTGTAAAAGCCGCACAAAGGCACAACAGATGTCCCTCGCCCCGAACTGGACTCGTTCATGTGAGCATTCTTCTTATAAATGCCAATGAATGTTTTACGCTCTACTGGGCATTACCATGGGAAGTCCAACTGTTCTAAATAGTATAGCCAAAAGGTGACCCTGTGAAAAGTGTTAACGGTTTAGTTTAGCCCATCTGAGACAGCAGTTTAAGACAAGGATAAGGGTTGGGGTTGGGGCACTACGAATTTGCATAACCCTCGGGTTAGTCCAGTGTTGTGACAGTTCACTTAACGCTGTCAACAAAAGCAGAGCCAATTATGACTCTCGAATACCAAATCGAATAACCACGGGTATGCGAGTGGACCTTAAGACTTGCAAACTTGGCCAGTTTTTGGGCTAATGAGCCATGGCCACGACATGCTTACCCATGCTAATTGAACTGTGCCAAGTTTATAACGTATAGCAATTTGTGAGCTGTGGGAAATAAGGTTTCCTCACTATACTTAACTGGGCAACTAGTATTACCCAGCGGGATGCGAAAAAACAAACATTATTTTCAAGTTTTTTCCCCATCCTTTGAAGTAGAACCTGATATCTATGAGCTAAGCAATTGAACATTCATCAATTTTAAATTTTACCTTCCTTCCTGATTTTCTCATCCTTTAAAGTTGAACCTTACATATCTTAGCTTAGAAATTGATCAAATTTTAATTTTACCTTCCTCATAGGTAAATATACTCGCTTTTAGGTTGTCTTTAAATTTCCTGTCAACATCAATATTCAAAATATTGCCCAGGTTAAGTTAGGTATTTGGTTTCAATATTTTAAGTTGTAGTTCTCTAGATTTTCTCTTACTTAACGAACTATATATCATAATAAATACTACTATTGTAAATCCATAAGCTAAACGTCAGGTATTGATGAATCTTTTTTCATATAATTAAAATCTGGTTGATTTCTTAAGATCTGTACATCTCAGAATGCGTTTTACATGCTACATCAATTGTAGAATTTAGCTTGTAATAAATCTACAGGAAATTGACTTTTGCAGAAGTAGAACACATGTTAGATTTTCTAGGTTCCTTCCTTTTTCCTAAACCAAAATTGCATCTCAAATGCTTTTACTGAGACTGTATAATAATGAACTTGACATTAAATATTAAACAGTTTTCTTTTCATTTCAGAAAACTACCTCCGTTCTGGCTATACCTTGTAATAGTTTTCTTGGCTCTTCTTTTCATAACCTCAGATACGTGAGGTAAACTAAGCGAGCCCACATAATACCACTCTTTCCAACTTAGTCTTGGGAGTTATCAGGGCATAAAAACGCCCATTAACCAGGGCGCTGTGGGAAACACTTGCGCTTGGACTCAGAATTGGTCTTGGACTCGGACGCTACGAGTGTCTGGTATTCTCCTGCGCTTTCCATAGAACCTGAAGACCTTGCGCCACGCTTCGCTGGACTTGAAGAGGTAATTTTGCACTTAATGCTGGTTTCTTGAGCCGCTTTTGTGGTTTGGTCAAAATCGTCATAAAATTATGAAGGCACCACTCAACAGACTACAGACTGTGGGAATGCTCTAGAAATACCTCATTAAGGAACACAGCGAGATCATTTCCATAAGAAATTGCTAATTCTTTATTCATAGAAAAACCAGAAAAAAATACTCTTAGAATAATAAAAAAAATATTAAAAAAATATTATATAGATAAATGTAATATATGTATAGGCCGATCAGCTGTTATCAGTTAGCGAGAAGCTTAAGCGCCGCTTGGTGGCATCCCGCGCCTCCGACTGCATCCAGATCGCATCTAGCTTGCATGATGCCTCCAGTTCCTCGCCGCCCAGTCCCTGTCCCAGTCCCAGACCGAGCTCCAGGCCCAAGTCCTCCAACTCGCAGTCGCTGGTGGAATTGTGTCCGCTGTCGGGGCTGATGTGGCGCTGCGACGAGCGGGAACGGGGCAGCTTCTGGGCTGAGCGGGAGGCAGCCGCCAGGAGCTTCTGCGCCGACTGCCTCACACTCGAGGAGATCTTTGTGGCGATCTTCCTCTTGCGCCGCACCACTCGCTGCCTCCGCAACTGCAGCTGCAGCGAACGCCGCTTGCCCTGCCCCCCTACCCCTGCTTCCGGCACAGATGCTGGCTGTGGCGAGCGCACCTCTCGCTCCTCATAGTGATCGGGATCGAGAATGGGATTGTGAATTGGATTGGGTTGGGTTGGTGGCTGCCAGTACTCGCAGAGGTCGCTGGCTGGATCGAAGGCGGGTCGATAGGTAGGCGAGTGGGTGGGAGTCGTCGAGACGAGGCGCTGCTGCGGCCGTTCCGCTCCCCTTTCTCTTTGCCGCAGTCGTTGACGAGTTCGCAGTGGGGCGGCCCGAGTCCGAGTCCGTGCTGGACCTGGAGCTGGACCTTTGCGCGTGCTCTCCAGTATGGCATCGATCATGCGCTCCAGGGTCACATCGCCCATTTGGCTGGAGCTGAGGGTGGTGTGTTCCCTAGGAGCAGCTCCAACTGTGGAGCTGGGCAGAGGCTTCTGTTCCAGGTAACGCGGCTTCTCGAAGTAGCTGTCCGGGATGCCCATGCCACGCAGCGCCAGCAGTGGCCCTGGAATGATGTTGTTGTTGTTGCCAGTGGGCCTGTAGCTGGGAGAGTACTCCGCCTCGAAGGTGGGTAGCGTGGAGGCAAACACCGTCGGCTTCAGCTGACTCCGACAACAGCTGGCATTGAGCGTGGGCGTGGGCGTGGGGGTAGGCGTCTCAAGGGGCGACATAATGTTGCTGAGATCCCTGAGGAGCGGCGTGCGCGGACAGGCAGCAGCGGGCAGCGGGGTGGAGGTCAAATGGTTCTCCTTGCCCGGCAGCAGCGAGCTACGTCTCACCTTGAAGCGAGCTGGATTGGGCGTTGGGATGGGAGTTACCATTGGAGTGGCCGTTGGAGTTGGAGATGCCACGTGATAGTCCTTGTAGCTGCTGACGCCATTCTCAGGGAGAGCCTCAGCTGCCTTGGTGGCCAGGTACGAAGGACGCGGCTGATTCACAGCCCACTTGAGCATCTTCCTAGTGTTGTGGGGGTGTCTGCAAGTGCGGGAGGAAGCAAAGTGGTTGGGTTAGTTAGGAGCTGGTATTTCGCTGGGTGCGTGTGTGCGAGTGTGTGTGTGTGTGTGGCTTTTGACTTTTAGTTCTGTTTGCCCTTTGAAAAGTTGCCGGGCGAGTTTTTGGCGCGCTTTTCGGCGGTCAATTCCACGAGAACAGCATTCTATATATGGATATAGGAATTCTCATTTGGTTTCTTGGTTTTTTGGCTGCTTGGATTCAGTGAAGCAGCAAAAATGAAATCAAAAAGTCAGTAGTCGCCGCCCGCCCGCTGCCTGCCGCAGGCGATGGCCAAACCCCCTTTCCGTGCAATTAACTTTGCTAGGGGTATACGAGAGAGCGGGAAGGTCCAGAAGAGTCTCAACTTGAAAACTGCATGGAACTATGTGTTGAATGCGAATTTGATATGCACAATTATAGTGAAGGTATGCAGCGTACTACGGAAGCCAGGGACGAGGATGCGGAATGTTGATGGATCGTAATGTGAGTACGAGTGTGGTTCGAACTTTCAAAGCTGGCTAAAAACACTGATTTTCAATCACTTTGAATTACCTTTCACAATTTGATTAGCACAAATAAAAAAATGTTTTTTTTTTCTTAATTGTTTGCACAGCGCAAAATCCTTCGAGTTCAGCTTTGGCTTTTACTTCGAGTGCGTGTTCGGAGCGGTGCGGAGGGAGTACGTGCGTGCTTCCCGGCTCGCGTTTGCTGACTGAATTCTGGCCGCTGCCTGCGCTGGCTTAGCTGCGCGCCGTCAGCTCAGAAGCAGAAAACGTGTTGCGTCGACGCAGACTGAACGCAGATGGTTGGAGCGAGAGAGCGGCGCGTAGGGCGGCTGCTCGGCAGCCACGATTGAGAGAGGACACCTGAGAGAGAGAGAGAGAGAGAGAGAGCCACTGCAACAGTGTTTCAATGCAATCAAAGCAACTCATTGAACGTGAGCGGGCATTCAATGAGCGGCATTGAAACCAAGTACTGAACGGTTGACGCACACATTCAACGGCGGAAATGAGCGAAAGTTCAGGTAAGGGTATAGGGAGGGGATTACGGAGAATTGAACTATCAATCGGGCAGTCTCCACCCTATCAATGGGATCCTAAAATAACTTAAGAAAACTGACCTTTTATGTTTTCTGTCATACTACTGCATATATGTTATGCATTGAAGGATTAAGAGATATTTGCATTTCAAGATATAGAACGATGAGCAAAGTCTATATAGCTTAATGAATTAAAAAAATGGATCTTTTCATCTAAAAACACTGATGTTCTCCATACGAAAGATCGATTTTCTTACTTCTCTAATATAATCTCATACGTTCGTCTCACAATCTCTTTACTATTAAGTTAGTTTGTCAAATTGGTATAGATTCATTGTATTCAAGAAAAAGGAATAAATCGAAGTTCTTGTTGATATATAACAATTAAGTAGGTTCAAATTCTGTATGTACTGAAGCGACTTTTTAGTACAAAAACTGATCCTGAACATACGAAGGCTTTCCTGAAAATGTTACTTGTAATATCTTGTGACAAATTTATAATACCCTCTGCAAGAATGTTCTTGTATAGGAAATGCGTATTAAAAGTACTTAAACACCTTTATTGACTAGGCTGTTGAGGGAGGAAAATGACTATTTTTAATGTTTCACATTTATTTACCCAGGCACAGCAACAGGGTATACATATATGTATGTGCTCTAGATCGCCTCCTTAGAAGAGGCCCCATTCAGTGGCCAAAACAGTTGGTCAGGACGTGCAGTTGCTAGCTGTGACTTCGATCCTGGCGATCGAGTAGGTATCGGTTTGGGCATCGGCACAAGGATATCGGGATATCTTACAGAAACTGTGTGTGTTTTGGCTGTGCCAGCTGCTGCTCCTTTGCCTCTCCTCTGCCTCTCCTTTGCCTCTACTGGCTGCTTACGCCACAAAACATAATTTTCAATTACCTTTCTCGCAGCGTGTGGCTCCTTTCACCTAGCATTTTTCGCCAAGAAAAGGACAACACACACACACTCACGCTCGCAGGACCTTTGTACAATTTAGCTCATTGTTTATGTGACAAGCGCCGCTGCCGCTGCTGGCGTAGCTGTCGCTGTCGCTGCTGCTGCTGCTGCCAAAAGAAAAAGAAAAATGTTGTGAAAAATTGTGCAATTGTTTTGCAATTTATTGGTTAAAGGGTCCGTATTCCGCATTTCGGATTCCTGATTCTGGCTCAGTTAACTTCCTGCGCTGCTGCGAACGCCAACGCCAACTTGGCACAGTGGGATCTTCTGACTTTTCCATGATACCCATCAAAACATTCGGAATGAATACTATTAGTTGTTCTGAATTCCACAAAACGATTGGTCTTGAGTCGAACATAACCTCAAAAAGGAAAAATGCTTGCTATACCATTCGAAAACGGGCACACAAAATCGAAAATGAATATAGAGCTTTTTAAAATTGCCAAAATTGGGCTTAGGTATTATTTTTTTAGTAATAGACACCAAGTAATCTAAATAAAAAAAGTTTGCTGAACGGATTTCATATTTATATTTCACTCTCCAACTTTGATAAGCTGAAGCGTCAAAAAAATGACCAGGTGTATTAAAAAGACAATTTCTAGATATTTTGAACACTTATCTACCGAATACTTTATACATACCCTTTCCTAGCAACGTTGTTTTGAATTTTGCAACGTTTTTAGGCCCCGAAGCCCATGGTGCAACAGTCTCGACGTCGACTTCGACGCCAACTTTTGTTTTTTATTTTGCGCAAATTTATGATATTTTCCGCTTAAGACTTAGGAATCTGGACTTAAAAGACAATACGACAGCTGTGCAGAGAAAGAAAGAGGAGCGACTGTGCAAACGGAAGATAGAAGACAGGAGACACTATTGCCAGACTGATTATTTCCTTTGTTACGACAATATTTATTTGGCCAATTTCAGTTAAATGAAAACCAAAGGATTTTAGTTTATGAGCTCGTATTTCCGGACCAGGACCACCAGGAGTCCACTTGACAACGATCAAATGCCAATTGAGTTGGGAACTGGCTGAGATCCGGATATGGACAGCAACTAAATACCTACAATACATACTTATGTAAGTATATTAATAATAATGAAGATAATACTCACTAACAATAATTAATCTTTATTCCACATATATTGTATAAATTTTGTATGTTTCAGTGTTATCTCCAATTATCTAAATATATCAACCGATTAATCAATAAAAAACAACAATGGAATAAGACAAAGATTTGTGATCATCAATGTGTAAGTGAACGTATTGTAAATCTATTTGTAAAGTTCTCCCTCAAATATCACAGTCTCTGCCTTGATAGTGCTATACTTTGGAAGAACAGCCTTAGGTCTCGATGATAATAATAATAAACTATTATTAAATTATAGCCCACCATATCGAAGTACGAATTCATTTTTAAAGACCTGACGATCTGAAAATAAATGCTATCAAAAGCTAATCAATAATCTAATTTATGTAACAGGCAGTAGGAGGCATCTCCTATAGGGTATAATAATAAAATGAATCCCATGAAACCTACACAAGACACAAAGGTTTTTCATACTACTTAATGTTGGACCAATCGAGTTCGAGTTAAAGTTTCATCAAAATCTACACCTCCTACACGTTTATAGAGTCACCCAAAATTGATATAGGGACTACTGATTGCATATTTTGGCTGAAAGTATCGGAAACTTCCAACTGCACCATTCTTACTTATTTTCTCACGATGTTTTAAATGATTTTACTCTCATTTCTTTCTAAAATATAAACTCGTATATCTATATTGGTATGAGAACCATTATCTTCCCAACATTCAAATTTCAATTATATTATTGAATAGTCAATAATTAGTTCAATATCCAAGGATCCTAAACTTTCGGTATATCTTCAGCTGCTTGTGCTCCATTTTGTGCTGCACAGCTGAGCGAGTGGTCAATAGACAAATAAATCTACAAAAAAGAGACAGAAGCGGGAATAAATCAATAATATGAGCAGGGAGGAGACCGGGTCCGGTTCTAGGTGTCTTCTAGGTGTCTGCCCCTTGATTGCCATTGAGAACGCGCGCTGCTCGAGGGGCAGCTGCTGCTGCTGCTGTGGCAGTGGCAGTGGCAGTGAAAGGATCTTCACAATAATCTGTCGTCTTGTCAGGCATTGAATCAAAGCCAATTTAACGCATTGGTCACTACAACGCCCCTGCCCAGAGGGGGGAAAGGAAAAGGGGATAGGGTGACTGGGAAGATAAATTAGGGCACAGTCTCGGAATAAGAATTAGGATCAGAATCGGGCTCGAGTTCGGCATCGGGATCGGGATCAGGTCGTCTCCCTAACTTTGCCACTAATAAATTGCCCAACAATTGCGCAATTTCTCATAGAGGAAAATTGCAAATGAAAACCTTGACGCAGACTTCACGCTCAGATTTGCTACCGTTTTTTCTTTATTTATTTATTTTTTTTGTCGAAGCCTTGACGGGCGTTTTCCCTCACACACGGAAACACACGCAAGCAAGGACATCAAGATAAAGTACACTTAGAAAGTAGGTAAAGGACGGGAGGTAGCTAATCTTAAATCACACGGAAAGCGCCAGGGACAACATTATTGTTGCTTCTGGGACCCCGCACGCCGTACCCCGAACAGCTGTGTGGGATTAGGCGCTCGTGCTTCTGCCTCCCTACCCCGTCTCCATCGTTGAGTTCCTATTTCACCAGGACTCGCTGTGGAACTTGGCTCGAAATGATGAGCCCTCAACTCATATTGGTTATTTGATTTGGATATTGAAATTAGGTAATATCTATAGTTTTAGCTTAAGTATTATCTGTGTTTAACCAAATTAACCAACTCTGATTATCAGATTCAGTGAGAATGAGAATTAGTAATTAGTAATGGGTGGGTGTATGCACTTTTAAAAAGATTGCCTTAATCGAAAAGACTAGATCACTGAGCGACAGCTTATACGAGTATATTTTTACTTTATTGGAGTAAATAAATCTGTTATTTTCCAGGTGTGATTGGAAGATGTTCATCCGAAACATAAGGATAACAATACAGCGTACTTAATAGAAGTTGTTTTTATCCCTCGTACAAATTATATCAATCAGTTTACCATCTTTTTCCTAAAAATTTTCACGGGCAATCTAAGACACACTATTCAACCCTCCTTAAGTGTTGTACCGGAATAAGTTTCCGAGTATTTCGGCGCTATTTTACTTAAATTAAAAAAGAATAATGTTTCTTCCAAAGTTTATAACTGCGGTGAGTGCTGCAATCTTTGTGATGTGCTCGTAAATTGGTAACAAAAGCAATTGGTACCAAATTAAGGAAGATGGCCCTGGCCCAAGGGCTAAGGAACCTTCTAGAAATATCCCAGGAAAGCTGCATACCTGGGTTGTTGGTTATAAAGTCACTCTACACAGATTCGGAATGATTGTAAGACAAGATATAGTACATCAGAATATTTTAAGAGCGGGAATCCGAAAATTAGTGAACAAATTTGTTTTAATCTACTGCACCACTCGCTCTCATTTATAAGACCTTCTTTATTTTTGTGATCTATTTGGGATCTGAAAGCTTACAACCTTAAGAATGCCAACTAAATTCAATCGAAGTGAGTACTGAAATTTAGTTAAATTTTAACCTTTCAGTGCAGCTTAGAATAACTATAATCAATGTACATAAGAAACAAAATTGTACAACTTGATCGGCTGATTTGATTTAAGATCCAATAGCATTGTTAATCATTCCCTGTCCGGAGTGTTAATAGAAAAATTACCTTTCAAAATTTATATTGAATGAAAGTTCAAACCTTAAGCTTACAATAAGGGAGTCAATCAGAAATTCAATTTCAATTGCAATAAACTCGCAATGCATTTCTGAAGTACACAATACGATTGAAGTAGAGGACGAATCAGCTTCAATCAGCCTTCAATATCAATCCCTCGCTCAGAGAGAGAGAGAGGGAGAGTAACGTTCGCTCAGTGTGTTCTCCACAATTCCCACAGTCGGCATGCCAATACAACAACAGTTGCCTTTCAACACAGAAGTTGAACGTGAACTGCCTGGTGCTGGAGAGCGGTGGATGGTGGCGGTGGCGGCGGCAGAGCTGAGCACGCAAGATGACGTGCCTGGTCAGAATCAGTCACATTGCGTCTGTGCCCCTGACAAGACGTTCGTTCCAATTCAGTTTCGAGCGCGTGTTTTTTTGGAATTTTTTATAATTTATTTTGGAATATTTTTGGACAGATATTTGCACACATTTGATGTGAAATCGTGTGAATTAAAATACAATTTTGGCAAAGCAGAGTTTCGTTTCCCCAAAAAGGTAAATTGAGGCGACAAGTGCAACGCATCCAGCCATTAAAAATGCATTAAAAAAGCAGCCAACCATCCACAACTGTCCCGAGTGCCCTGTGAGAAATGTAATTCAGTTAAAACACCCCATTAAAATCAACACATAAATTGCATTCAAATTGTGCGCGTGCGTCCCGTTTGGATTGCTCTGGGTCTGAGCTTGGGATTGGTTCTGGTTCTGGGTTTGGGTTCGGTTTTAGGATCAACTTTCGTGTGGCATCTCAAGTGCGCTTCAGACCAAAACGAGGCGGCAAAATGCGCAAAATGCTTTCCACGCATTCTCAAGTGGCTCGGGAATCGGGATGGGAATCGTATTCGTATTCCACTTGAGCCACATTTGCGCTTAAATGGCCAGCGATCGGTGGATGAGTGCCGAGTTCCAGAGTGTGCCAGGGCCACCATTTTAAACCACCCAAAACACAGACTGGGCGCAGCTGGAAATTGCCCAAGACCCACCTCACCTCACCTCCTCTCAGCTCAGCTTCATTTTTGCGCGCCTTCCGTCTGTGGCAGTTGCCGTTGCCGTTGCCTTTGTTGCACGTTGCTTGCTTTGTGGCAGCTTTCAATTGTTCGCCAGGAGCCTCCGCAGCCGGCAAAAGCAAAAGCTGCCTGCGCGAGTGCGAATTTGAAATCCTTGCGAAACATCAAAAGGAAACTCGTTTCGTCTAGGGGTCCTCTCTCTATATAGACAGACGCTGACGGAGACAAGTTCAGCGGGTTTTCGCCAGCAGACAATGCTTTTAAGTCCTTTAACTAGCCAGATCCTGATTCTCACTTACCTTTTTATCCTTGCCTGCTACTTTCAGACCTCAACAGCTGCCAACATGCTCAAGTGGGCTGTGAATCAGCCGCGTCCTTCGTATCTGGTCACCAAGGCAGCTGAGGCTGAGAATGGCGTCAGCAGCTACAAGGAATATCACGTGGCATCTCCAACTCCAACGGCCACTCCAATGGTAACTCCCATCCCAACGCCCAATCCAGCTCGCTTCAAGGTGAGACGTAGCTCGCTGCTGCCGGGCAAGGAGAACCATTTGACCTCCACCCCGCTGCCCGCTGCTGCCTGTCCGCGCACGCCGCTCCTCAGGGATCTCAGCAACATTATGTCGCCCCTTGAGACGCCTACCCCCACGCCCACGCCCACGCTCAATGCCAGCTGTTGTCGGAGTCAGCTGAAGCCGACGGTGTTTGCCTCCACGCTACCCACCTTCGAGGCGGAGTACTCTCCCAGCTACAGGCCCACTGGCAACAACAACAACATCATTCCAGGGCCACTGCTGGCGCTGCGTGGCATGGGCATCCCGGACAGCTACTTCGAGAAGCCGCGTTACCTGGAACAGAAGCCTCTGCCCAGCTCCACAGTTGGAGCTGCTCCTAGGGAACACACCACCCTCAGCTCCAGCCAAATGGGCGATGTGACCCTGGAGCGCATGATCGATGCCATACTGGAGAGCACGCGCAAAGGTCCAGCTCCAGGTCCAGCACGGACTCGGACTCGGGCCGCCCCACTGCGAACTCGTCAACGACTGCGGCAAAGAGAAAGGGGAGCGGAACGGCCGCAGCAGCGCCTCGTCTCGACGACTCCCACCCACTCGCCTACCTATCGACCCGCCTTCGATCCAGCCAGCGACCTCTGCGAGTACTGGCAGCCACCAACCCAACCCAATCCAATTCACAATCCCATTCTCGATCCCGATCACTATGAGGAGCGAGAGGTGCGCTCGCCACAGCCAGCATCTGTGCCGGAAGGAGGGGTAGGGGGGCAGGGCAAGCGGCGTTCGCTGCAGCTGCAGTTGCGGAGGCAGCGAGTGGTGCGGCGCAAGAGGAAGATCGCCACAAAGATCTCCTCGAGTGTGAGGCAGTCGGCGCAGAAGCTCCTGGCGGCTGCCTCCCGCTCAGCCCAGAAGCTGCCCCGTTCCCGCTCGTCGCAGCGCCACATCAGCCCCGACAGCGGGCACAATTCCACCAGCGACTTTGAGGAGGAGGAGAGGGAGCCCGACGCGTGTGGCGTCTGCGTCCTGGAGGCTGCCACCAAGCGGCGTCTAAGCTTCTCCTTTCATGGGGATGTCTTCATGCAGAAATAAGCCGAGTTCCTTAGAGCTGGAATTCTATTTCTTTTTGGCTGTCAAAGTAATTTTAATCTTTTTTTTGCTCAGTTATTTGTTACGTGGTGAAATGTTAAAATTCGTATTTTTTTTTTATTATTATTAATTTTGAAATTAGCAAAATTGTTGCTAAAAGCGCCTTCCCCAAATTAACATTCCACTTAAGAATTTTTAATACAATACCATTATTTTTTTTCGTAATTAAAGTGCCAATGTTTCAAAATAATATATTCGTGTTTTAAATGTGTGCAAGGACCTTTTTATGACTCGAGAACTTGCTAATTGGCTTGTCATTTGAATTCCTCATTTTGAGTTCTCAAATGTTGCAAGAAATTATGAATGCAAATTGCGGAACATTAATATATTTCTATTTTTGTTTATCTTAGGAAGTCTTTTTAGAGTCTAAGTCTCTTATTTTGAGAAAGCTTGAAAACCTTACAGTAGAATCAAAACAAAACACCTTTGAACATCGAGGTCCTGTGGAACAGTTTGTGCTTATTCAAATTCTTTTTCAAAACTCGTAGATCTCGACAACTTTTGTAAATTTTAGGTGCTGAGAAGGTCAAAATATTCGCTCGTTATAAGGAGAGAAACTTTACAGAAGACTGATCTTAACTTTTTACACTATTTGGCAAACATGCAGCTCGATTCTGCTTTGGATAAGCATATGGTCCTTTACTTTGTTATACCATATAAAGGTTTTGCCATAGATCTCAGCTGAGAGTCCAGAGAATTCTGTATTCTGTATTCTGTTACGAAAGAGCAGACCCTGTGAAATTTGTTGTGGGCCAGTGAGGTGTTCAAAGCAAGCAGAGGGTAAGGTGCGGTACCGCTGAACTACCCTGTTGACGAGTTGTAGGCATATCCTGCATATCCTGTTGGGCATTTACATGGCATTTATAGCACACCTGTGCTGCGCATGCATTCCTGCAGTTCGTGCAGCTCCTGCAAAACAAAACGTTAAGCAATTTGCATAAATTTGCATATTTAGCTTGTGGGTGAGAGAAATGTTGCTTGTTTGGGTTAGACTGCGGCTTGTTAGCCAACAGCAGCAGCTTGTGAGCCAGCGGTCCGTAACCAAGTTATGCAAGCCATATGGAAAATTGTTGACGCCACTGCAGCTGCCCAGGCTGAGGCTCAGTTGCAGGATCAGGACAATGCGTGGGTCGTTAGCTTCTGGCTTCTTAAATGTCTATTAAATGCCTTTAAGTAAATGCCCTGGCAATGCCATTGTCCTTTGCCAGTGTCCATTGTTGCTGTGCGCTCAATTGAGTTACCCCATGGCAGCTGCCACAGACGCACACGTCCTGCGCCTGCTCCTGCTCCTTGCTGCTTGCTGCTTGCTCTGCTCTGATTTGTCACATAAGAGCCCAAGATCCTGAGAGCCTTTGCGTCGGCGTTAGCTGCCTTGGCACACCTTTCGGCAATTGCGCCAAAAGTTGTGTAACGAGCTGCGATCCTGCAAAAAAGAATATCAGACACACCCCGCCCCAGGGGACAGCTGTCGTCGCCTGTGTGTGTGTCTGTAGTGTGTGTGTGTAGTGTGTGTAGTGTGTGTGAGGATGCTGTGAGCACGTGCGACGCATTTCAACACCAACGCAAGGCAAGTTCTCAAGTGTCTGGCAACTGGTTCAAGTGGCCGCCAATTGGCAGCTCTTGGCCTAATGGGTTAAGTGCCGGAAATAGCCCAGGGACCCGGGGTAAGGGCACTTAACTGTAGCGAAACTCCTACTACGTTTATGCTATTCACATTTTGCAGCATTGGAAACATGTGCATAAGAAACAGTTCATGAATTCGACATTTACTAAATGGTTGATCTTGAGTTCAGCAATGTTTCTCCCCCAAAGACCTTCCAAACAGGGTCCTCATATAAAATATAATTTAAATTTAATTAATTTTTGTTTTTGTATAAATATGTAAATATGGAAAATATGTAAAATACGTGAAATATGTTTAATAATAAATATAATATTCAAATTTTCACCAAAGAAAAATAATAAAGCAATATTTCTTGAAATGTTGAGGTGCAGCAAACTTAATGCTGTACTTTTAACAATTAGTTTAATAACTTTTAAAATTGGTAGCCTATAGTGACGTACAGGCCCCGTAGCGGTTATAATTTTTTAAATAAAAATTATAAAATTTTTGTTGATTTTTATCAAAATATTGAAAAACAACTATTTTTTGACGATCGGAAAAAAAAAATTTTGAAATAATAAATAAATTTCAATATTTATTTAAAAATCATAATATAACACTAATTTTCTAAAATAAACATTTAAAAATAACTTTTATTTTTGATCAGTTTCAATAGCTGATCGTGTCCGTCTATTTGTCTGTATTTGACATGCATAATTCTTGGGTTTCTCTTGGTTCCTTGCGCAAATTTCAAAGCGATCGGATAATAAACACAGAAGTTATTCAAGAAACTACTGTCAGTACTGCAGAGTGGTGGGAAGCAGTAGTGCAGCCGCCACTTGAAGTGCTCTGCTTGCTTGCAATGCCGCTAAACTGCTTGATGCATATGTATGTGTTTGGTTTGTCTAGATCTGAGACCTGTCCTCGTGGTCGGGTATACTGGAGTAGAGTATTCCTACATGTTCAATATGGAAGGTAATGAATTGGAAGATTTCATAGAATAAGCCTAATATGATGTTAGTGCAACTTTATAGAATGCCAGGGCGTTGCCAGCTAACTTCGGATCTTAAGTGTGTGTTTCCAATGTGTGGCAGAAAAAACTACTCGTATTTGCGATATTTCGCACAGATCCCAAGGAACAACAGCGGACAGCTGGCCAAACGAAACTGTTGATAAGGATCATCTACTGGGGCAGAGTGTGGATAGAGATAACGTTAGGACTGAAGGGCAACTCAATCAATGTCACTCGCAATTGCAACTGTCAATAAATGGAGCAGCGGTACCGAAGAAGGACCCTATACCGGTACCGAACATGGGCAGGGACAGCGGCAGAGTAAGAAAGAAAGCACACTAATCCCATGCGACGTGCGCGATAAGTTCTTAAGGTATTCCAAACTCAATTGCAGGACACGTTGCGTGTATTTCGCCAACTATTTGTATATGTCAAAGGATCTGATTTCCACAGTGTGTGAGAGAGAGAGAGAGAGAGGGCAGAGGGGCGTAGGGAAAACGAGACGATTAATCAATGTGACGTGTGCGCATTTTTCGTGCCTTGTACTCGCTTCTCGCTTTTGCTTCTCGTCCTGCTTCGCTTTATTCCGATTTTCTTCCTTTTGGTTTTTTGTTTGGTCTGCTTTTTGGGACATCTTGCCTTTCGGGTTCGGTTTTTGCGCGCCAAAGTGGGAATAGTATGTCCTTGTGATTGAGTTTGTCCTGTGCCGCTCTGGTTCTGTCATCCTTCAAATGAAAGGTACGTACAACGTGTGACAAGCTGGCATTGAAATGTCATTTCCATTTCCATATTCATTTTCAATTCAAATTCGCGTTTTATATCCTTTTGTTCTTGATCCTTAACACCCACACCAGAAGGACCTTTTAAGTGTTTTTTGAACGCTTAATGCCTCGGCTTAGGGTTAAAGATTTCCAGCCAAACCGCAAGATCAAACTATTCGATAGATTCGTATTTGCATAGCCGAAGACAGACAGAGAGAGAGCCAATGTGAGCGAGGGAGAGGGATAGAGACCGAGTGAAAGGGTTGTCCCTTGTATCCTTTCGATTCTGTATGTAAATGTTGTTTGCACGACAAACTTTGACACCGACAATGCCAAATGCAAACTAATAGATACATTAATGCCGATCTGTGCCTCGGATAAGCAAAGGTCTGCGCGCTAGGGTAATTAAAAATCTTTAAGGTCAGCTCTCCGAAAAAAGGGGTCAAAAGTGGTTTGCCAGGATGCTGAAGATCCTCCGGGCTGCCTCGGCCTCAGCTTCCTTCTGTGTGTACTTGGGCTTGGGTTTGTCTAATTGCTTTCCATTAGGCGATATGTATTGGGTTCCGGTTTTAAGCACTTAAGCCAATTTCCCTCAACTTTTAGTTGTTTGCTTTGTGGCTTTTGATTGCCTCGATAAGACATCTCGCTTGGGGTAACCTCAACTGATCGCATGACCACCGAACTTTGATGGACTGCGGATTCATCCAGATCTAGATGACCTATCTTCGTTAACCAGCTGATGCTAAGGAGTAAAACATCATATGATAAAGTCCATTAAGCAGCTTATCTTGCTTTATATACAACATTCAGGTGATCTAATCTTTAAGTGACTGGAGGACTCAAAAGTGTCTTCATAAGCATTTCCACATATAGCATCCTGTGTTCCACTATATTTAATATGGCCTTAAGCAGAAGTAGAAAGTTTAAATGGGCTTAGAACAATAAATTTGGCATTCATCTTAAGATATTTGAAATTTTACAGAGTTCTTTGGCGTAATTTGGTTTGGCAAGATGATATGCGATCTCTATTCTACTTCACTTTATAAAGAACCCCATGTTGTTATCTAATTTAAATTAAATGAGGTATAGTCACTAAGGTTCCTTAAGCAAGCACATAAAAGTGTTCTCCTGTAGTTCCATAGCAAAGATTTTTCACTTATACAATTGCTTGGGGTGCAAATACCGGATAAAATTGTAAGAATATAACATTTTTATATCTCAAACTATTCCCCTGCATAACATCCATTGTGGCCTACCCGCAACTTGAATTTTGATGAACCGCCTGCCTGATTCAGCCTCCTTGATCCTTTGTTTCCCCCATAAACAACAAACTCATGAAAAACACAGAGTTGGCCCACAATATTTACACACACAAAAAACGCGTAAAACATTTGAAAAGTTTTTCGTATCATTTGTTAAACTGCTCGTAAAACTGAGCTATTACATGAATAAGTTGTTAAGGACACGAGATACCGCAGCAATTGCACTTCAAGGATTTCTCCAGTTTACGATCGGGCCGCAACTTTTATGACCCGCCCATAAATCGCGCCGCCTCGCGAGGATATTTGTCTCCTGTGCAGGACATTAACAAAAGTATCATTAAAATCGAAACCTCTCAGGGGCGTGTGGCAAAACTGTAATTACACACACACAACACACATTATACACAATTGTAGACAAGTCAGAGTCATAGTCAGAGTCGTAGTCGGACTCGGAGCCGGACTCGGAGTAATAAAATTGCACCTTGGACCCGCATCATCATCTGCCGGCTTACAAATGGTTTTGTCATTGCAATTCACGACATGTGCGAAAAACGTGAACAGTATGGAAAATTAGCGTATGCAGCGTCTAATTAACGCACATCCAAGTACGAGTACTCGCAAGGGGTGCCTGATTATGCTGGTGGAGTAACCAGTGGTAGTATCGATAGCGCCCCCACGCTGTAGTTTCCCTACACTCTGAAAAATAAATGCCCACAAATGTCGAAAATCGTCATAATTTGTAGCCGACTTTGTTTTATAGATATTTTAGTATATTTGGAAGTAACATGATTTCGTTTTTCTAAAAGGTAAAGTAATCATTTCTAGTTTTCCAAAGCAGAATGTTATAAGAATTTTAAAAAATATTCCCATTTCTTGATTAAATGTTGAAATTAGTTTTTGAAAAGCAGAAATATTATTTCTAATTTGTAGTGCACTTTCGTTTGGTAAATATTGAAATTATTTTCTAAAAACTCATCCCAAAACCCTGCCCAAAATTATAAAACTAGTCTTAGAGCTCTGAAAAAACTCAAATGTATTTAATTCAATTGAGCAACCTCAAAATTCTATTTAGATAATTGCTTAAAGTAAATAGTCAAAATTATATAAATGTGTAATGTAAATCGTAAATATGGCTAAAGGCCTTGGTAGCCATTGCTATTACCATGTTAACTCATAGTTTTGACTTTAAGTTAGCATTATATAAATAAACAAAAAATACAAAACTTTCTAAGAAGCACAAATATTTGTTTGAAGGCATTTTTTTAATTTATGAAATATATTTCATAAATTGAAAAATTATTTCTGGCTTTTCGGGCGTTTTCCTAAATTCGAGGATATTTATTTTCAGCTTAACATATAGTGGTCAGACTTTCTCAAAATCGTTACCTCTTACCCTTTCTAGAGTCACCAGAAGGAAGTCTACTGATGACCTCCTTCAAAGATTTTGACCAAGGGTATTTTGCCACGCGCACTTCTGCCCCCGCAAAAAAGGAAAATAAAACAGACTGCAGTCGGGAACTTCCAACTGCAACGTTCTTACTTGTTTCATTTATATTTTTTCGAAGACTCGTGCGCCACTGTACAGGGCTTGGTCGAGGACCTACAATTTTGTAGCACCTGTCTTCGTCTTCATTAAGAAGAGCCGCGTCGTCGAGCGGGTTCCCAAAAATTGAGTCTTGCTCTCGTTTAGAGTCATCGCGCGGCACTTGGCCCTGGCTCGGTCGACCTGCTCGATAGGCAATCAATAGAGAGTGAGGGAGATGACAGTGACGCGTGGAAAGGGCGAGGGCGACGGCAGAGGTCCTTTGCGACAGGACAAACGATCGTCAATCGTCAAGCAAACAGGTGCAAGTGTTTTGCAGGCGTTTCTTCAGCTTTGCGTTGCTCCAATTCGCTGCTGGTCTGGTGTCCCGTGTCCCTTGTCCCTTATCCCTTGCCGGTGTCCTGAGTCCTGTCTGTCAGCTCATCCATAAGTCGAACTGTGTTTTGCATAGCAATATTTAATGCCAACTAATCTAAATGAGTTCTGAAGTCCGGCTCTAAATAAATAACAGGGACTGAGCATTAGCTGCGCCTCAGGACTTGCCGCCTGAACCCATGCCCGGCTAATGGGCGACGCATAGGTCATAAATAAGCTGGAATCAGTAATGGGACTAGGATCCTTTAACTCTTCCCTGGTGTGGAAAGGCGTAGCAAATGTGTCGCAAATGCCTGGAAGCTGTTCCTGTACAGTACCCGTACTAAACCGACGCGTTTAGTGTACAGGTAGTTCGAAAACAGTCCCAACAGATCTCAGGAAGGACTTACAGCAGCCAGGTCTTCCGCTTGTGAATGGCATGCCAAAACCAAAACGAATTTTTAATAAAGGGTCTTACGTAAAGCCATGACAGAGAAGTTCAAACAAGTCCGAGGTACGAGTACCTAGTAGGATTCTACTCTAAAAGGATAGCGCGTGGTCCAGTTGAAATTGTTTACCTAGCAAATAGCCTCTGTACATCTAAGTTTGGGAATCTGTTGGGTTTCTTATTTGATAGTTATTACATTATAAGATTCAGGCCTGTTTCCTCTCTGACAGCTTGTTTACCCCATCTTATATTGGTATTGAGTAGTAAATTAATAACTAATGATTTAATCCTGTACCTTTAAATCTATTAAGTATTTAGGCAAATTCCGATGTACATTAACTAAACATAGCAAAAACAATTTGATTTTATGCTAATAATCTACTTTTAGAGCTAGGCTTGTAAAACGTTTACAAATACCGCACAAAGTGAAATGTGAAATTTTATCTCGCGAGAGAGAAGCGTCAGGAGAGTGAGTGTTCAGATACAAGTTGTGTTTTCTGATAGTAAGTAAGCTTCTCAGTTTCTTTAGTTCCTAGTCGTACATTGTATACTATCATTGCTCAACTTCGCTATACTCTCTCAGACTCCATTGCTGGCTCATTCACTGCCAATACCTGCCGCTGCAGGACTCTTAATCCTGCCCAAGGAGCTGTCTGCCCCTGCGCCTGCGCCTGCGCCTGTGTCGAATGTTCAAATGTTGCGCACAAAGTTCGAGTTTCTGAATTGTTCAGTTTTCGAGTTGCGAACCAGTTTTCCGCTTCGCTGCAACTGACGCATTAATTGCCTGCCAGTTCCTGTTCCTGTTCCTATTTCAATTCCTGGCTCTGCCTCTGTCTCTACTTCTGCTCCTTGTCCATTCGCCATCCCGTTTGCCATACCGCCCGTACAGAGTCTCAGAGAACTGGATTCGGGACACTTTCAACATTTGCTTTAGCTGGGACAAGCTATTCAAATTGTTTGCCATGGCAATCTAACACGGCAATTTCTCATTTTCTCATCTCATTTGGCCCGGATACCCGGCCATTAATCAGTTAGCTTAGTTTTCTGTCTTACGGGTAAGTATTCGGATTCGGGTTTGTGCAGTTGCTGCCTTAAGTCTGTTAACATATTCTATAATCTCCCGGCACCTGCAGTTCAATTGCCAAACGAATCGATCCTTGCCCCCAGCAGGTGCTGCCGCTGCCCCGCTGCCCGCTGGTATTTACATAAATGGCGCGTGGCTGGCAGGACTCCAAGCCAGGATCGGATAGAGTGGGATCAACCTGTCTAGCTCTGGAAGCAGATGCCTTATGCTAAGCAGTTGCCTGCCACTTGCCGCTTTTATGATGACATCCAATCGACCCTCATCAAACGCGTCGATTTTAATGTTTTTCTCATTTTTCACGCTTGCCCCAAACGTATTTTCCGCTGGCTGCTGTTGCTTCTGTTGCTGACCAAATGCCGCCTGCAGACTGCCAACTGAAAAGGGTTGTAAATGACCGTCTCCCTGTCTGTCTGCCTGTCTGTCCAGTTTTCCCCGTGGCTCCTTCATTGTTTTCCTAAGCGGGCGCCGCGATGCCACGCGGCACGCGCTTTTTGGTCAGTCTTCAATTTGATACCCTGGCAGAGGGTATTACAATTTTGATACGAAATATGTAACGCATAGAGAGATACCTTGCCGACCACATTTTATCCAAATCATATAGCAGCCATAGACTCGATCGGTGGAGCTTTGAGTTTTTGTACAGAAAGTTGTCATGGGAGCAATTCAATTGGTCTCCCTACAAGGATATTTAATCTTCGACAACCCAGAATGGAATTTCTTCCTTGTTATACAATGTAAACGTAACAAGGGATATGCTCATATTTATATATTTATATTTATTGATACCTTCCATATCTTCCAAGCTAAGAAATATATATGAATAAGAATAAATAAATTTGAAATCAAATTCTCCTAATAACTTGGTTACAAACAAATTCTTATTATAGTTATGATTATTATTGTTATTATTATTATTAATATTAATATGACTATTATAAGCGTACATTTTGTGATTGTTATTTATTTTAAATACTTCCGTTCTCCCGCATTGTTTAAAATTATAACCTTAAAACTAGGGGGACAACTTTTACATTTGGAAAAAATATATATCAGTATGTTTTTCAAATATATATTGCATGGGGTTACATAGGGTCTGCAGTAAGGAGCTAGGATATTTGGGCATCAGGGTACCAAGCACTCGCGACTATTTCTTTGCTTTTTGGCGGTCAACCCTTGAACCCTTTGATCAGATTGTTTTGACATTTTGATTTGACGTGATATGAAAACCAATGCAATACATAAATCATAAGCGAAACCTCAAGGCGTGTCCGCAGTGTCCTTTGGTCAAGCCAAACAAAAGCTACAAGAAGGAGTTGAGAGGAGCCGAGCAGAGCGGAGGAGAAAGAGACAAAGGACGCAATGTTTGGACATTGTTTGTGTAGCAAGCTAAAGGCACTTACAAGGCAGCTTTTTCAACAGTTAAATGACCAGAAACTTCCCAGAGCACAGGGGGAGTTACGCGTCTGTGTGAGAGGGAGGGAAATAGAGTAAGGGAGGAAACCCAGGGAGAGAACAGAAATCAAGTTGGCGGCAAATTAATTTGTTGAGCAGCCGCATCTTGTCGTCCCAGGGGCAGTTCCACAACGGGACAGGAGCTGGCACAAATGCCAACTGATCTATCAAATGAGTTTGACAAAGGGTTGGGCTCGGCTGCCTTGCCTCCAATGCCACCGAACCAGACATGTCCTGTTCCCTGAGCGGCTCCTCATATCCTCATGTTTTTCCTCGAAAAACAGTTCTTGGACCTTTTTTGTCGCATCTTCCTTCATTTGCATTTAACCCTTGGAACGCCCTTTGGTAGACGCCGCGGGGTTTTCACTTCCACTTCCACATCCACATTCATTTTCACTTTCCACTCGCCTTCGTCCTTGTCACCGGCCCAAAAGTTGCTCCTTGAGGCACTTTTGTGGTGTCTACTGCTTTTGATTTTTAATATCTTTGAAATTTTCGATGTTTTCAGTAAAAACAAAAAATATCCCAAAATGGAATATTGTAGAAAACATTTTTTTGTTTTTGGTTCAATTAAATATGCAAATTGTCTGCATGAGGCTGCACAAATGTCAACTGCAAACTATTCTCGGATGATATATTTCCAAATCGGGACACTCCAAGTTGTGCTTAATTAACTAATTGCTGTCTCCCAGCTTGGATCGGGACAGGGACAACTACCCGACACTGGGAACTCTGTCCTGGGAACTGCTTCTTCTGTTCCGGCTCAAAACTGTCGTAACCGTAAGATATTCACTTGTTTTTCACACTACTTTAGTTTAATAATATCATCCTATTAAGCAGAATTCCTACAAAGTTTCAACAGCATTCCCTTTAAAGCTTACAAGAATGCTAAAGGATCTGCCTAAGAATGTCTTGGAACCAGGCATGTCGACTTGCTAAGGAAGATATTGCTTGTCCTTGAAGCTTTTGTCCTTTTAAGTAACTGTATTTATTAGAAAGAATACATTCCCGTATGCCTGTTAGATTACGGATGTTCTTTTGGAGTAATGACAATATTTCCATGTGGATTGTTCATTTGGTCAGCTTTTATTTGTTTTTAATCAATTATTCTTAAGTACGAGTTGGGAATCTTAGCAAGGGGTTGCCTGAAGATTTTTATGTATAGTTTTCTTATGGAACTTAGCTAAGCATTAGGATATAAGGAACTAAATCTTAAGTTACAGCTAAAATTGCATAGAAAAACTGGTTCTTGCCTGTTAAGATATGAAACCAAACTGTATACAAGGCTGAGTCAATACTTTTTTTTTGGAAATTAAAAAATCTAAGCATGAAATCTTAAGTTTCCGAGCCACTGAGCTGATGGCAGGATCTGGGAGAGTGGGGTGGGGGTAGGAAAGGAAAATAACGTAAACTAAATAATTACAAGGCACGACTGGCTCGGCGAAATCACAAACAAAAACAAGGTGAACAGAGACGCTAGAAATGTTTGACACCCATGGCAAAGGGACACCCCGAAGGACCGCAGCCAGGACCCGCACCCGTTACCATGGCGTGAGCCTGCGCGGGTCCACAAAAGAAAAGAAAACACAACAAGAACAACAACAACTATTGCACCCAATACGAAATTGAAATCGAAATCGGAAAACGGAAAACTAGAAATGAAAATGAAATCTACGAGTAATTGCAGTTGCTTAGTGTAAGGACTAACAACAACTACAAAGGATAAGGAAAATTAAAAAAAAAAGAAAAGAAATTGAAAAAAAAACTAGACCATGGCCTTGGTTTTTTTATACGTCACCTTTTTTCCTGTTGTTGTGTGGTGTTGTTTTGAGGGGTGAGCGGTGAGCGGTTGCAGGGAGAGCATTTTTGGGTACTACCCCTTGCCGGGAGTCTTGGGAAAGTCGCCTCGCTTTCTTTTGCTTGATTAGATTTGATTTGTGTTATTTGTGGCATTTCGCTACTCTCCTCCTCCTCCTCCTCCCTTTCTCTTTTTCTTTCTTGTTTTCTTGCCTTTTCCCTTTGCCGATTGCCATTAGTTTTCCCTTCCCCGCCCGTTCCACATTGCGAGCTACATTTAATTTCTAAATTATCGACACGGCGCTGCGATGGGCGTTACAATGGACCAGTTAGGTCCTTTCGTCCTGCCCCCCCTCCGCTAAACATTCTGCCGCTGTGCATTGCTGTTTTTGTTTTGATTAAGGAAATTATAGAGCGGCTGCCACATCTCAATCCCAATCTGAATTCCCGCTCGCATCCTGAATTGGAAACTGCATCAGGAAACTCTTTCCTTTTCCCGACTGTTGCATGTGGCAGCATGCAAAAGTGCAACATTATCTCCAATGGCTACGTGGCTAATGAGGCAATTTAAATGCTAATTCTCCTACTTTACGAGAACTTAACAAAATATCAAATTATAATCCAAATCATGTAGCCCATATCTCTGGGGGTGTCCTGCTGTCCTGTGTGTGTGCGTGTGTGTCCGTGTGTGTGTGAGTGTGACTACAGCATCAGGGTAGGGCTTACAGTTATGATTATGAATATGAATGTGAATATGAATAAATATGAATGCAGCGAATGCTTTTATTATTTAAATGTAAAGCGCCTTTCAAGTTGCCTAATACGATTTTAGTTTAATGGATACAGTAAACCAAACGATGAGTGCTTCACATCAGTCTTGAGAATCGCATAGAAAGGCGCCCGATATCGTTATCGGTATATATGCTATCCTGGAGAGCTAAGATTTTCTTCCCAAAAGATCGATTCAGTACGGAAATTCACAAATTCCAAGTTAATATCTTAAGAACTTTAAGACTGAAATGTGCCAAATATACTATATAAACGTCATTGAGATCAAAATGAAATAGCTGTGGGATATATGTGTAGCTTTGTACATATTAAAAGGAGCATCATTTTAAAGAAAGTCTTAATAAATGCTTCCCGGAGACAGACTTTCTGCTCCTTTCAACGATTTCAACAGGGGCGAAGAAGAAGAGGAAAATGTGGAACTATTTTGTTCTTCTCCGGCAACACCTTCCTATGTTGGAGTTATCCAACATTAGTCCCAGACGAATCGTAGTCTGAATAATCGAAACTTTAGGAAATAAATCGTTAAATTTTGTACAAAATTAATATGAAATTAGGAAATTAAGTATAAGGAAACCAAAAGCTATCAGAGACTGATAAATACCAAATATTTCAAATAATACATAATAATAATGCAAAATTAATTAAATACAGACTTGAGTTTTCAAATTTGATAACATATGTTATATTATTGAGTTTTTATATATACGGTCCCTGGCTATCAAGATAGTAAGAAAGCATTTAATAGTGGTAGAAAAATGAAATTCATTTTATTTGTACTAATCGTCGATTCACTGTTCAAGGTTTTAAAATAATACCCAAAAATAAATAATTTAAAAAATGTATTCGCAGTTATAAATCGCATCAATTTGTACTTCTTTCAATTCAATTATTATACATAAGTATTAAACAGCAAGCGGGTTTTCCTTAATTTTCCGAGCGCAGGAAAACGCGTGTTTGCCCACATGTCATATGAGTTTTTATTTATTTTTCGTTTTTTTAGACTACTCCTATTTGTATTTTCATCATTTGGTCAGCACGCGAACCACCAACAACAAAAGGACGCAGGACGCGCTGTAACCTAAATAAACAAAAGCTGCGGCTGCTGAGGCAGGCGTGTGCCACTGAACCTCAACTTCAGTTTCATTTTCAACTTCAACCTGAACCTGGCAATGGAAATGTAAAATGTAAATGGACCTGATCCTGATCCTGGCAAACGTTTGCAGACAGCGCGGCTGACCGCGCGCGAGCTCAAAAGGTCAGCAAATGCGGCAGTAGCAGCCGCAGCTGACTTTTCAAAGCACACAAAGGAAAAGCCTTTTTCCCTCCCGCCACCCCCTTTTTTAATAAATAAAACAAATAAGGAGAAAGTGAAATTTCATATTTATTTACTTTTTGATAGTTTCGCCGGCGGCAGCAGATGATAAATGAGTTGGGAGTGGGTCGCTAAGCCGCGACAATAGGAGGCTATTAGGGTAATAATTTGTGGGATTAGGAGCAGCAGCAGCACCACCAGGAGCAGCACCACCAAGCCGCAGTTGCAGTTGCAGTTGCAGTCGCAGTCGCAAAGTCCAAGTCCAAGTCCAACTTGAGGGGCGCAGCGGGTCGCGGATCCTGGCGCGAACTACTTGCGGTTTTTCAAAAATTATAACGAATTATGACATATTAAGATTTATACACGATATTTGAGCGCTAAGGATGGCAACAACAAAGGACGTTTTTGCCAAAATGATTCGAACTGCGCACAGGAGGCGACCGCAAGATGCAGAGCCAGCCTCCTCATCTTCGTCCTCGTCCTCGTCCTCGTCGTCGTCCTGCTCGAATTTCAGCCGTCTTGACAATGGGCGCTGCTTGGACTTGCACAGCTGTTCAACGGCCTGCCCGAGTCCTGGGCGAGGCGAGTCCTTTGCCTTATGCGTGTCTTCCATTTGCCTCGGGCGCCTTTGGCTTTGCCTTTGCCCAACTCGTATTATTATTTCATATTTTGATTTATTGTTTTGCTTATTGTTTTGCAATACATTCACAGCACTTTTTGGCAATGCCTCGGGCCTTTGTTATGCCTGCTTATCCACATCCTTGCACAGATCCTGGTCCTTCTGTCGTGATGCCATGCGGTTTTGCTACGCAATTTTTATGTTAATTTCGCCCAACGGTTTCTTGCAGCCTTGTTTTGCCAAGTCAAAGCCAAACAAACAGCATTACAATGCTTAACTTCTCCTAAAAAACTAAAAAAAACTTCCGTCTGAAGAACATTCTTTGGAAACTACAGCAAATGATAGCCCAAAGGATTTCTTTTATATCTCGACTTACATCGAACTATTTAAAACATAAATTCGCGAATATTGTGTTTTACGATTTTAAATGGTACGGAACGGTTTTGCCGATTTTGAAAATTCTTTAATTTTCCTTAAAGAAGAGTTTATAACTTATACGTTAAATGCCGAAATTAGCAAGCTGAATAGGTAACTTTACTATAAGTTTGAATATTGGCCACGCTCAGATACTCATCAGGTTTCACAGAATTCTTAAAGGATTGATTCCTTCTGGTGAACGCTATGATTCATTTATCCGCGAACGCCTCCGTAAGTTTGGTTTTGATTAAAAACACATGTATTTTTTCATCTGATAAGTCGACCAACGCCTTTTTTCAAACACATATGTATATTATACGTCCCCAGCAAGCATTAGCCATATTTTGGAGGAAATTCATCCTTAATTATGTACATACTCGTATATGCATACATATTTTCAATTGTATTTTTCTCATCCGTAACAGCTAATGGTATAATATCATATCGCACGTGGTATCATATTCATTAAAGCTATCATTAAAATGATTAGGTGATGATTGCTGTTGAAAGATGATATTAACTTAACCTATTGTATACATTATGTTTTAAATTGGTTTACAGTATTATATTCTAACCAATGCAGAGCTTTAAGTGAAATAAAAACAAACCAAAAGTCTTGTTTATGCTATAGCCATGACCGATTTAATGTCTTGGTTTATATCTGTGATTACAACAGCAGCAATAGCATTCAATTGGAACACAGCAGCAGCAGGATGAAGGCATTATTGTGTTTGAGTGTGTAGTGTGTGTGGCTTTGACTGTTATAGTCTCATATTTTTTAAGGAGCTTCAGGAGCCATTGATATCTCATCAAAGATCAACTTCATTGGATTTTTGGAGATGTTGAACCATGAAAAGATGATGTTGTTTTCTAACGGCTCGGGAATGCAGTTGCATTCATCTAGAATCCAAGCTTTTACTTCGTTAATGTTCTTTGTGGCGCCTTCCATAACCCCAGACGCATAGGTTCGATCCGGAGAATAGGCAATATGGCCCCAGACTCGGGCATTGCGGCAACGCTCTATCAATTTCTTACCGAAATCGCCGGGTTTCGGTTCAATATTACGAAGCTTGAAGGTCATCTTGAAAACCGTTTCCGTGGGAATCATCCTGTTGTGGATATCACACGATAAGGCTCCACAGTGTATACACTTGGTTAAAGTTTCGATACATGTGCTTTGTACGGAAGATTCTCCCGCAGTAATGCTATAATACGACTTCTTCTTGGTGAGAGTTCTTCCCGATGCTTCTCCACCGCCGGCGAGTGCATCGTCAGAACTTGAATCGGACATTTTGGAATATTTCGGATTTTTGTTTTGATTTATAATAGCTAGGGAAAATGTATTGTAGTACGAAATGTTTCCAAGACAGTAAAGTCTAGGCCTATTATTTTAATGTCTACGTAAAATCCACCTTAGCTACTTGGTAATAATGTTTTTGTATAAAATGTACAAGCCGGCGATTAAGCTAGACACCATACCACTTATAACAATTTTAAAATGTTGAATGTGATATTAATTATATGTATATAGACATGTAAGAATGCTATAGTCGAGTATACCCGACTACAAAACTCCCTGTACCCAGGTCAAATATTTCCGATCGCGTCTTCGTACACTTACACATACACACACACATACACAAAGATGAACACACACTAGCCACAGCGCAAGCGAGGCATTTTAAATGGTGGCTGTGCTTCTTCTTCCCCCGCGCTGCAGCACTGAATCTTCTTTTAATATCCGATCGACTTGAAATTTGGACAGTAGATAAAGAGTGACTAAAGAATTGTACATGCTAAATCCCAAGTCTATATCTTGAAAATTGTTCCTGTAAAACGGTTTTTATCGAATTGCGGGTGAACGGGGGGAGATATCTTAAATATGAAACAAACGTATTCTGCGTATGATATACAGAAATCTACATTCCAAATTTGGTGTCTGTAGCTCTTATAGTTGCTGATATCGACGTGTTCATACGGACAGACGGACAGACAGACAGACAGATGGACTTGGCCAAATCAAAATCTCTTTTGATACTGATCAAGAATATATATACTTTATAGGGTGGGAGATGTCTCCTTCTGCCTGTAACATACACTTGCACACATTTAGTACCCCCTTTTTACCTATTTTTTGGGTAGAGGGAGTAAAAACGGCATTTTTCTTAGCTATATGTAGGTCGGTTTATCCTGAACGATTTTGAGTAGAAAAAAATTTTTGTTATTTACTATCGATTGGCATTCAAAAATGTCCAGTATCTCACCGAAATTACCAATTCAAAATTTTGCACTTGCCAAGCGCGGAAGTCTCAGTTTGTAAGCGTCAAAATGCCTGAAATACCAGGCGAACAGAAATCCTCAGAAGGTCATAATTTTAAATGCTGGCATACTTTTAGGATGGCCCAATTGTTGGTGGTATCAAAAAACCGCTGCCTACTTTTAGTTGCAACTAAATAATTTTCATTGCAGCTGCCCACCATTGCTGTCCGCCTGGTATTGTCCCAGCCGTGGGAAGCTTAAAACTGAAAGAATAAATTTACGGGCGAAGTTAATATTGTTGTAATATTGTAATATTGTTTTTAAGGCCGCGTTCTCATTGCTTTCTGCTGATCCACTCCGCTCCGCTCTCTGTGTGCGCGCGCCCTAAAATATGAAAATGCAGCATACTTTCAAGGGCGAAACGATCCAGTTGGACTGGTTTGTGTATTGGATAAATGCATTGCGCTCGAAAGTATGCAAAAATGTGCAACTAGATGCGTTGTGTAGACGGAGAATATCCTGTACAATTTGAACTTGTGTGGGTGGGTAGATGGCTTTGACTATGCCACAAGGCAGCTGTGAGTTGCTTTTCAATATCACAGAAACAACTGTACAAGCCAGATAAAGGCGCACAACTTATAAATACCGATTAGTAAAAGTACGAAATTATATTTGCCAGGCAGTATGGGACTAACGGCCAGCCGTCCGCTGAGCGCCACCGAGCTAATGACGCACCAAAAGGCCACCGGGCTCTCCACTGAGCAGCTGGAGCAGCTGCACAAGCGCTTCCGGGCACTTGATCGACGCCAGATTGGGTACCTGACACCCACGGAGCTGTTGCGCATACCGCAGCTAGCTCAGAATCCGTTGCATCGTCAAATCATAGACGGTTTCTTTGCGCGCAATGATGATATGCCATTCCAGGGAGCAGATGCCGCTGCTGCCAACTTAGACCGCATTGATTTTGGCCAGTTTGTGCGCACCTGCGCCACGTTCCTGGTGCCGCAGTTTGGCCATCTGGTGCACCAGCGCGCCGATGCACGCATCTATAAGCTGCGTCTGCTATCCAAGATGTTTGACACACAGCGTCTTGGCTGCGTAACGCGCTCTGATTTCCGTCAGGCCATGAAGTGCCTGCTGGACAGCGTGCCGCCTTCCGATGGCGTCGCCAATGTCAATCCGAAGAGCAGCGAGGCGGAGCTGCACCTGCTGGAGGAGCAGGCATTTGAAGGACGACCGAGCATCCCGTATGAGATATTCGAACAGCGCCTGGCCACAACCGATGTGATTGCCAGGCTGTCGGTCCGCAAGTGGCTGGAGGAAGACAAGCCGGACCATGCCGGGGACTAGCCAAGCATTGCTATCCAGGCACGTGATTGATATATAGAAATGGAAAATAGTTTTCAAATGTTCATATTTTTTATACGTTTTGATCTATATTTAGCTCGCAATTTGCAATTAAAGTTTTATTTGAATTTCATGTAGTTATTAAACCAGAATTAGCATCATTGCATTAATTACAGTTCATACAGTTAATAATGATCGATTTGATGGATAGTTTCTCATTGGGCTTGTGGCAACAGGCGCCAGCAAACCCGCATTGAGTGTTTATAACTTGTTATAATAGTATATAATAATTGTTTATTGTTTATTATGCTTTTGTAAATTGTAAAAACTTGTAGAGTGCGTTAAGATTAGTATTTAGCGAGATTCGTGCTAAAAAAAAAATATTTAGAAGATGATAATACATAATACATATACGTATATAATAATATAATTGTTAATAATGAACATGACTTTTATATGGCAGGCCGCAGGCGCCTCAAACTCATTCTGGGTTGTTCTTGCCTTTGCTATGATATATGTATCTATATATATATATATATTTATCTATATATAGACATTATGTTTTATGCTTTGAGTGCTACACTGAGTTCATGTTGCAGAATGAGCATTGAAAATTTGTAACGTCTTTTCGAAAATTTGTTCAATTTGATTACAGTTTCTCGTTATTTATAGAGCTCTATAATATGGTTCAATAATTTGTGTTAAACAATGCAATGCAAATACAATTTAAAAGGTACGCTACAATTTTCATAACATTTCATTAGATTACAAATTACAATTAGGATTTCATAGTTTTGTTTTTTTTTGTTTGTTTCATTATTATTATTAATTTTTTTTTTGTAAAAAATTTGGTTTCACGCTTGCATTAGCTGATCTTTAAGTGTATATATTAGGTATGTATATAGTAGTATATATATAAATAATTACAGAAAAAAACCCTGCTTGGATATACATGAGAAATAAAGGTATAATAGCAGAAATCAAAAAAAAATAATAATAAAATAAAATAAAATAAAGGGAAATACTAGCGCGCACATGGAAAACAAATGTTAGGCTTTCAAAGTGGAGCGGGGCATGTCTACTGACGCCGCACGGTGCGTTCGCGCTCGCGCCCGCTCTCCTCGCGCTGCAGACTGCCGTGGCGGGGCGGTGAGGTCTGGCCGGGTCCGGCGGTGGCGGCGGTACCGGAACCGGAGCCGTTGAGTACGCGCGCCTTGCGGGAGCGCTTGAACTTGGCCATGTCCTCGCCAAATACGTCGCCGGTGCGCAGTGCCGAGATCAGGTCATCGAACTCGCCCTTGTTGTCGCTCTTTGCGCCAGCGTCGCCGCCGGCAGAGCTGCCATTGTGTGCTGACTTGAGGCCCAGATTACGGGCGACGCTGCTCATGAGGCCAGTTTTGTTTTTGCGCTCAATGGTGCGCTTCTTGAGCTCCGCCTCCTGCTTGGCGCGCTTCTCCTCCTCCTCCTGGCGGCGTCGGAAGCTCTCGTTGTCATGGCGCGCCTCCGCAAAGGCGGCCAGGAATGAGTCAAAGATGCCAAAGAACTCATCCGGCTGCAGCACGGAGCCATCCTCGCCAAATAGGCGCACGGCGCGATCGAAGCGCGTCTTCATGTCCTGGAACTTATCCTCCAGCTCGGCAAAGCGCACCGAGGCCTGGGCATGGAACTCCCGCATCACGGGCAGAAAACGATCGCCCTGCTGTGCGGGCCCCGAGCTGCGATGGAACTCAATCTCACGCGCCACATCCGCCAGCCCGGTGCGCAGCATCTGTATGTCCTTGTCCATCTCGCCCAGCGACACCTTGGAGGCCTCGCGCACATGCGGTATATCATCCTCCAACTTGAGCAGGTCCTTGAACTTCTTCTCAATCACCTGGACGAGATAGTGCAGCAGCGTGGTGCCCTTTGCCGCACTCGACTTTGTGTCCGCCAGGCGGTTCAGCGAAGCCAGCCTAAAGCCAGAGGCATTACCTCGAGCTCCACGATTCATATAGTTGCCTGTGCAAACGGAAAAAACATGTGCATTAGCGTTCGAACTGATTGCATCTTCAGTTTGGAGGTACTTACCCAGCGCCAGGACGAGCTCGAGCAGCTTGCGCAGTCGCCGGGAGCGTGCCACCTCCCTGGATGCCTCCATGACGCTGGTGATGCGCGGTATGAGGTCATTCACAGTCAGCATGAAGCGTTTCTTATAGTGCAAGCTCTTCAAGCGCTGCTCGTAGTGCGGAATTCTGTGAGAATGGACCAAACACTTTTAGTTATGAACTATGTTTCGGGGGGAGGACTACTCACTTGGATATCTCGTAGAGGAAGCGATCCGCACGAGCCAGCGACTCAATGTCCTCGCTGTGCTCGTCAAGCAGTGCACGCTCCTCCGCTGAGGGCGTAAATTTGAGCAGCTGCTCGACCATGTCCAGAGCCAGCTGCTCGTTGCTATCCATGGAGAGAATGGCTCTGCGGGCGGTAGAGTAGCTCAATGTTAGCTTCTAGCCATGATAGTTAGCTTGATTAACTTACTTCGATATCTCCATGTCGCTCATCTTCAGCTTGCTTAGCAAAATTGTGCAGTTTTGGGCGCGACGTCCATCGATAACGGATAGTACCTTCTGTTTGTTCTTGCCTGTCACACGCAGATCCTCGTAGGATCCATCGGTGGTCTAAATCGAAAGGGTATTGAGTAAGGTCTGTTTTTTGAGGTACTTTTTATATGCTTAAATTGTTCATATTTCTTAAACTTTACTTTCTTAATAACCAAAGAGACAGAAAGGTCGTTAAGATCTCCGTGGGTTCCTTGGGACCTTTCTTGCTTTAATCCTAGGTAATGCTGTGTTCTGTGACATTTTAATCTTAACCTATTAGACTTTTCCGTTCTCCAACCCTCTCTTTCTCTCTTTTTTCATAATGCCCCACCTTAACGATTCCATCTTTTCTAACTCTTAGCATTTTCTTTCCTCTTTTTGCTCCTAGTCTTCTGGAGTCTTTAAAGGGTAGAGTAAATTTTCGTCTCTATTCTTATTCCTTTTTCATTACACAATTAGTCTTCGACTCTTCACTCCGAGCTCCTCCGACCTACCGAGACGCCGTTCTTCTGATAGGCTGAGAACAGCTTATCAATCGACTCGAGCTCCATGTTGTTGTAGAGTTTGCTCTCGTCCAACTCGCTCCAGACGGTGCCCTGTAGCTTGGCATCGGGCAGCTTGGACCAGTTGAAGCTCTTCAGAGGATTCGCTGGCTGTGGCACGTTCTTCTTTGGCAACTCCACTTTGGGTGGTGCTGGAGCTGTGGAAGGAAAATGCATTCGATTAACGACTTTCTGGTTGAAAGCAGCCAGGTGACTTACCCATTGCTGGCGCCATACTGGGCGGCGGCGGAGGAGCGCCGGGACAGGGTGGTGGTGGCGGCGGCAACATGGCGGGTGCCATGGGTGGCGGCGGCGGTGGTACCGCCTTCAACATGGGCGGCGGTGGTGGCGGTGGCGACACAGCACCGTTGCAGCCGGTCAAGCCGGCAACCTTCTGGTCATCGGGTATGCTGCCCTCGGTGACAAGGCGCTCAAGACGAGCGCGCTCCTGCTGTTCGCTCTGGAGGCGATGCTGCAGATCCTCGGCCTTCATCTCGGCTGTCTGGGCACGCTGAACCGCCTGCGAGTGCTGGGCAGACTCCTTCTCAAGGCGCTCCCGCATGCGTGCTAGGCCGGTCTCCAGATCTTCCTTCTCCTGCATGCGCAGATCTAGCTCCTGCTCCTTCTTGGCCAGACGAGACTGTATATCGAAGTTCTCGCGCTCAAGCTCGTCGGCGCGCTTGCGTGCCTGCGTCAGCTGCTCCTCCTTGACCAGCAGACGCACCAGCTTATTCACATCGATCTGGAGGGGGGCCACATCCGGATCATGTACGGGCGACTCGCTGGCCAGCTTGAGCTGCTTGCCGGGATCGTCGGGATCAGCAATGAGGTCGCTACTGGGTCGCTGCTCCACCTGGAGCACAATCTGTTGCACCACGCGATCAATCAGCAACCAGTGCTCCGTGCAGTGGCCCGTATCTTGAGAGGGAATAAAGTGTATTAGATGGGTGTTTGTGGGGACGACGGTGGTGCGGGCTACTTACAGGGCAGCAGGAGCATGTGCTGCAGCAGGGACAGCATGTGCGGGTAGGCGGGCGAGTGGCTTAGCTTGCGGCGCAGTAGCTCAAACATGGAGCCGGCGCTCTTGGTGTCCACGTGCTCCTCATTGAAGCGGCGCGCAAACTCCTTCTCATCCTCGGCACGCACCATTTCAAAGAAGTCCTAAAGCCAAACACAAAGGGTTAAGAACTGGGGAAACAAAGATATAGGCAGGTATCACTCACCAAATGCCGGTCGAGCGTCTCGTTCTCGTGGGTGCGCAGCTTGTCGATGACGGGCTGAATGCCGAGCATTAAGAACTCGTAGCGCAGATGGAGTCGAAACTCGAGATTCTCCTGGCCGGGGCCGTAGTTGAGCACCGCATTCACAAAGGACATGAGCGCAGTCTTGAGGTTAACATTGTCCCGATACGCATACGTGGAACGATCCAGGTCATTGACAATGCTCTGGAAGCGTGTGCGTTCCGTGGCGAATTCCTGAAAGTGTAGCATCGCCTGGAGGACCTTGCGATGTCCGCCGGGCACCAGGCAAACGGCGCCCAGTATCTCCAAGGCGGAGATCTTGGTGCGTATGTTGTCCGCGGCCAAGGAGCGTGCAATCGTATCGATGGCCGTCGGATGAGCCAGGACATGGGCGCGACCCATCGAGTTGTTCATCAGCGCCTTGATGCAGCCAATGAGGCTGGTGTGCAGCGAACTGTTTGCCACCCGTATGTCCAGCTGGAGCAGCAGATTGAGCAGCGCCGGCAGACCGTCCAACTCCACAAAACGTAGCACGAAGCTGTGCGTGGAGGTACGCAACGCCGTCTTCAGGGCGTCCACAAAGGCGGCATGATTGTCCAAGCGCGTGCTCAGCTCATGGCTGGGCGAGTCCTCCGGCGAGAGCGAGACGTGCACCACCAGATCCTTCAGTCGCTCAATGTAGTGCTCCGCCGTTGGCGGCTGTGTGATGGCTGTCGCATCCGGGCCATCGGTCGAGTCCAGCGGCAGCTTGCGTGAGCAATAGATTTGCCATTTCTTTTGAGCTGGCAGACTGAGCATGGCCTCCTTGTTGGGTGCCGTCAGATCGAGCTCCTCCACCAGCTCCGCAAACTTTGTGTCCAGCTCATCCACTGACGGCATCGGCTGGGTCGGCGTCAGCGTTTGCAGCGTGAACGCCCCTTCCACCACACAAATCTCGGGCGGCTCGTCATCCTGCAACAGAACGTTAGAGAATTGTGATTCAACTTGATTCGCATATCCAATTGCATCAACGGCGCGCTCAAGCGGCACACACACTGGAGGCACCACCTGTTGGTGCTGCTCCTCCAAGTCGTTAACAGTGCATGTCCAATTACAAATTACAGCAAATAAGATACCGCTAGCCACGAGCTGTGGCTCAAGCGAGGGCCTAAGCCATTGCTCAACCTTGTCAGTTGTATTGAAGTTGAAATCAAAAGTTGTAATCGATACGGTTAGGTGCGGGTAGGTTCCCCTTGTGCTTCTAACAGTTAAGTTCTCAGCTTATAAGTCTTGGTTATCTATACAGTGTCAGGTAAGCTACACCAAATGTTTAACCAAAAACGTCTTAAGGTTATAATGGTGATGAATCTACATTTCTCCGGGTTTAACATAAACGGGTTGACCCTTGGTGCGTAAATGCATTCAAAAAGAATGAGTAAGTAAGTTAAAAGAAGCGTTGAGAAAGCAAAGATGATGATCTTAGAAGTACATGGGAGGGAATCTTAAGCACCAAGTCGCGTTTCGGTAAGTTTTCATCCTGAGAGACCTAACTTGCCCCTCCAAGCTTTTCTTAATGTCCAGCTCTACTCTTAGCAACAGGGGAACAACATAGGTCCTAATCTAGTCTTAATCTAGTTATATTTTGTGCTTAAGTTCATATTCAAATCTGTCACCTTCTTGAACCCAGCTGGTTTCAAACCTGACGAAGTTAGTTAGTTAAGTTTCATTCTAGTGCAGGGTGCAGGGTAACCCCTTTAACTGCCTCCATCTGAGTAGCATCCAGATTTATCTATCCTAAACAGCTTTCGTTTGACTCTATTGCTCTTTCATCCGCTCTGGCGCTCATCTGTTTGCTAACCATACTTGACATAGTACTGTTAGGCACTTACATTATGCACCTCAGACTATTCCCCCATTAACATTTGTGGCCCCTTTGCAGTCTCTAAATATCTCCCTATTTCTTTCATTATGTTCTTTTTTGTCACTTATGCAATTTCGTGCACAATTTGATATGGCAAATCGTTGAGTTCATAGCAAAGCTCGGCTCCAATTTCCAATAGCAAATGGGTCAGGTAACCAGCAAGCGGGTAATCGTTTGACAATGTTAACAACTGGCACGTGACTTTTAGCCAGCTTTGATATTACGAGTACCCAATCGAAGTCAAGAGTTGCCACAATTTGCGGCACATTGCGTTGTGGCTAAAAGTGGAAAATAGTCGATACAAAGCAATCGGTACCGATCAATAGTTTTAATGGTATTTCTTCTTTTAATGTCCATACCATGGAACCTATAAGTTTGCCTGAAACGCTCATCTTTTATGAAATCAATTGTTTTGTTTATAAAACTGGACACGTTATTATTATTATTATAATTTTGTCACAAGCTGTAGGTATGTATAAAAGAGACGTTTAAAGTATATGTATTCTCAATCAGCATTAATTCACCGAGGCGATCTAGACATGGCTATGCGTCTGTCTGTATTTAAGCAAACTAGTTCCCAGGTTCAAGGTTGTCTTGATGAATACATAAGTCGGAACCGCCTAGATCGGATCTCTATAGGAACAAATCAGATTGTTTTCCAAATTTGATCACAATCGGAACAGTATATCCAGTCCGAACAGATCTTTGCGGATTTTTTTTTACATTTTTCGGACATTTTTACATAAAAATATTTTATCCATAATTAGGGAGACTTTTTTAAAAGACGAAACTTCTTTTCACTTGGTCCAATCCATCGAGCGTGCACTGTGCCTGCTGCGACTATCGACAATCGCTGATTCTGCAGCTCTGGCTACAACTTACCTTGAAGCAGCCACACCAGGCGCGTCTTCCCCGGAACACGGGCATCTTCTTCTTCTGCTGCTGTCTGTAGTGCTTCTGCAGGGGCGTCTCGCTGCTCGCGTGCGACTTCTTGTAGCCAACGGCGTGGCTAACGCCGCTGCTGCTGCTGACGCTCTCGTCGACGACGACGTCCTCCTTGAGGCCAAAGGGATAGCCGAATGTGTAGCCTAATATGTTATGGGTATAAAACGAGTTGGCGCCGCTGCCCAGGCCGTTGCTCTCATCGGCATGATCTCCGCCCAACTGTGACTGGCAGTGATTGTTGCTGTTGCCGCTGTTGCTGCTGCAGTTGTTGCTGCTGCTGCCGTTGTTGTTGTGGTGGTTGCCACTGTACTGATGCCAGTAGCGATATAAGCTATTAAAGCAACTGAAATCGCTTAAAACGCTCTTCCAGTGATCAAAATCGAAGCGTTCCTGAAAATTAGCTGAGGAGGTGTCGCTGCTGTTGCCGTGGGGGCGACTGTTGTTGATGTTGTTGCGGCAACTGTTGCTGCTGCTGCTGCCACTGCTGCTGCTGTGTAGTGTAAGGGTGGCTGTGCTGCCACTGCTAAGGTCGCTGCAGCTATTCAAGCTGGTGATGGATACCAAGCTGTTGTTATTGTTGTTGATTCTGCTGTTGTTGTTGCTGCTGTAGCTATTGAGCACAATGTTGCTCTTGTTGTTGCTTTTGTTGTTGCTGTTGTTGTTGTTGTTGTTAGTATTGCTGTTGTCACTGGTAATTGTTATTTTGGTTACACCAGCTGTGCTGCTTGTTGTTGCCGCTGTTGCTGTTGTTGCTGGTGTTGCATTGATCGTTATACAGCTGCTGTTGTTGCTGCTGCTTGTCACTGTTGCTGTTGCTGCTGCTGCTGCTGCAGTTGCACTGATTTTGGGCTTCTCTAATGTGCTCTCCGGCGTGGTTTGCAATATTTCCGTATTGGTGCTGTGCGTATCCGGCTCATTGATGCAAACGATGGGACACGATTGTAGCTTCTGCAAGAATATACAAAATATAACAATCAATTTAGTGCTTCCGTTGAAAGGGCAGTATTCCAAACATTCTTAAGCAACCCACAGCATAGTTGCCACACATTCTTGGCCACCTTGCAGTCCCAGTCAATGGTCTAAGCCAAAAGCTGACAGGGCTAGGTGTCTGGCCAGACAAATGGCTGTCAACTCGCATGCCAAGGCAAACATTAATGCAATTCCATTGCCCGCCACAGTTGGCACTGTCTATAAGATTGTGTGTGAGTGTGAGTGCGTGTGTGTCTGTGTGTGTGTGTGTGTCTAATACACTATACCAAGTCAAAGTCCATCGACTGTTGTTTGCTGGCACATTAAACAGAAGGCTTATAGGCAGCAGAGCCACTTTGAGTTGAGAAAACTATCGATAGTGTTATCGATAGTATCGAAACTAAGCTAACTTCTTGTTCTTGCTTTAACGCTATGAGTTTTTTGCAGAAACAAACACATCTCATTAATTTGCAATAACGCCCTATAGTGATAGGGCCTTTATACATTTTCCTCCCAAAAATATTTGTCTATTTTTGTTTCTTAAGAAACTTGACTACAGAAATATCGATACCAACGCTACTTATGCATTTTAAATATCAACAAAAATATTAATCTTAAGTTTTTCTTAATAGTGACTCTCGACAGTGATATAAATATGATAGAATCCTAACTTTATTAACTTATTTTTAGTACCAAGGCAAGTTTTCATTGATATTGTCATTCGAGTCATACTGCATGACCATTGTAAAACAGCTCTGATATTTACTTAGGTCCTATGACTATTGTTTGAAATGAGATGGTTACTTCTAGGTAAAGAAACCTAACTTTGCTTTGATCCGCAGATAATCTGAAATCGTTCCATTATCATTCCTGCAAGGGTATTTGCCCTGCGCATTGTTCTAGATGACAGAGAAAGATTTATATCTGTCATTATGCAGTCTGTTCCAAGTTTCGATGCATTTCGTGGGTTTTCGTTATTGTTCGGCACGTGGGCAAGGAATAATGTACAACTGTTGCCGGTTTTCAACTGTCATAACTGTCTGACAATTGCATTTGACATGTGTTGAAATCGTACATAAGAGTAGGATCCAAAGTGGAGCCCCATCTGATCCCCACGCCAGACCAGATCAGGCCAGCTAATGCGTGTGGGCCACAAATAGAATGTGTTCGAGTATTGGTATAAGCATGGGAATGGATATGGCTATGGGTATGGGCATGGGAATGCCCGCCTTTGGTTTCTCCAGAGCTTTTCAGTCAATTAACCAGGCGAATTGTTATGCAAATGGCGCTAACACACATGCCATATTTCAATTGGCCATTAATAATGTAATCAAATGCGCCAGACAGCCTGATTAATGTCTAATACATAATACTAATACGAGCTATAGCTTATACTCGCTCGAATGCGATTTGATTGTTAGATAAGCAGTCAGTTCCAAACGATTAGCCAGTAACCATGTCATCATCATTGTGTTGAGTAACTTTTGGCCAATTGCGACTGCTTTCTAGTTAGGCCGCGCTAAGCCTGCTCTAGGCACCTACTAACCCAACTAGCAGCTCCAAAATAAAAGCCGTCAGCAGCTTTGAGCCAGCTTTCAATTCATGCACGACTCTCACCCCACTTGCCAACTCAACGCCAACTGTCGTCTGTCGTCTCTTGCCTGGCTGAGACAGACACAAAACCAGGTCAATGCTTAGGCCTAGACTCAGAACTAGAGATGGACTCCTCATGTATTTTCGTTCGTGACACAACACGGAAATCTCGAGACTCAAAATGTTATTGGTCTCTTTCACCAAGTATGTCATCAGCAGTTAATGTATAGAATGTGGTGACTGTACCTTTTATTTTATAGATATTTCTTAATTGCGGAGGCGAAAGTAGATGTGGAAAAAATAACTCAAAGAGATCATCTATATAGCCTTATAGCCTGTACTATAACTATTCCCATTTCTGATATCGATCAAAGCATTCGGAATCTAAAGCTTAAGCTGTTGTGATCTCCAGAATTTTTGGCATTAAGACCATTCGAAAGTGAAATAATTTTTATATTTCATTGGAAAACAAGAACATAAATGATCAGAATGAAAAGTACATAGAAAAAGGTACAGACTCAATGGTTTTTCATATTTCTTAAAGATCTAGATCATAATAATGATTATAAGACCAACTTTGGTGACTTGATCAATTAATATATATTCATATTCGGAATCGTTAAAAATGTATAAGTATATCTAGCTACCTAACTATTGGAAAAATGAATAAGCTTGTAAGTATTCAATATGGTATGAGTCGAGTCGTCCATCTCTAGTTAGAACTTCTCGCGGCATCTATAGACTGACAGTCTGGCAATCTGGTCAATCTGGCAACCCTGGCTGTGCCGCTGCTCCATGCGTGGGTGGTTCGTCGTTGATTCGGCTTAAGACTAATTAAGTCTGCGTCTTTTGTTTGTGATACGAAGTTTTGGTGAGAGCGTGGGTCTAATTAGCCGTTACGGCCAAATTGTAACCCATCAGTTGGCCATAAACAATGTCTGCGCGCATATTTGGTCAATATTCAAAACAATATTTGTTTGCTCATTAGATGGGTCAATAGACGTGTGGCCCACGAGAAGCGTGCAGACCTTTTGTGAATACCCAAATTAGGCTAGCAACAATCACAACAACAGCAGCAACATGCACACACAAGTTTAAGTTTACACCAATAAATGTCAAAACAAGAATATAAGTTCAAAATCATTTACTACTTGCAAATGATTTTAACCTCCACATATTCCAGCGTCCCTGCTCGGGCGCCATGGTCTCGGACTAAAATGATATGTATAAATATATTGTCTAACTAACTCTGATTATTTAATTACTCTCGTAGCGTACTAATTAGGTAATTTATTACTCGGCTGGTGTTCACGACTGCAGTTGCAACTGAATTAAACATGTATACATAATCCAGTGTCCCTGCTCGGGCGCCATGCTTCAACATTATATAAATGTAAGTCATTTACTGTCATTGTTACACTATTATGTGTTTTGGCATTTTCCTCTTGGCTACGAGTGCACAGTTCATGCATTTGGGAACTGATTGCCTGTCGGTCTGGCGCCAAATCGAATCGCATGATCGTTACATTTTTCACACTTGTCTGACACGCCCTCTCTGGCATCAAACAGCCCCATATACTATTTCCGAGTACACCCACCACGCGGCCTGTCTAGTAATAACTTTATAAAGTGGGCGCCGAAAAGTGAAATGGAAATGAAAATGAAAATATAGAAAAAATGGCAAAAAGAAAAAAACATGGTCATGTGCCCTGACAGGAAATGAGAAGCGGGCACTCAGACATTAAGAGGTAGCTGCCGCCAGGCTTGGTTCACATTTTGGCACAAATGTGTGTGGAAACAACAATGCGACTGCCCTTAATACAAGAGACGAAAATCAAGTGGCGCGCGAAGCTGCATGAAAACTGAATACTGAAAACTAGTTTTTCCGCATGCCAGGAAAATAACAAAAAAGACATCCAAACGAATGTTGAAAGCGCCACCAACTGGCGACGGTAGCTGCAGCCTCTGGCAGCAACAGCAACAACAACAACAACAACAACAACAACAACAACAACAACAACAACAACAGCAACGAGCAACTTTTCCTTTTTATTTTTAAATTTATTTTTCCCTCTGCCGACGCGCTGACATCAGCTGACGACGGGTCTGTGGGTCTAAGCGCATCTTTACCCACTTTTTATGCATCTCAGCGTCAACGTCACATCAAATGGCAATTGGTGCGTTCAGGCAGCTGATTGAGCCGCTTACATACACACACACACACACCTGTACACCTGTACACCTGTACACCTGTACACATGAGGTGTGCATTCGTCAATCATACGCGCCGCTTTCCTTATGGCGGGTGTCTACAGGGACGTGTTAGGGAGGGGTATGCGGGTACGTTTGGTCAATCGCAATTTGCAATATTACAATTGGCATTTGGTGGTGTCGCACGGTCCAAAACTAGTCATTATGACCAACTAACGAAAGCATTGCTTGGCGGCATTTGCGGCATTTGCCGTGTTGACAGTTTTTCCCATTTGACAGTTGACAGTTAATTGCCTGCATTTTCAGCACATTTTCAGTGCATTTGTCAGCACCGCGCTCAATAATTGCATTTTTGTGTGTCCCATTTGCGATTTGGATAAACCTAAGCAGCTGCAATTTATTTTGCGTGCTTAGCAAATGGCTTAAAATTCCAAAGAAGTTAATTCAGATTAAAACAAGAAAGAACGGCTACCGTAGGCGTGCCAACGATAGTGTAGACAGAAACTTGTCCGATTGTTCCTATGGCAGCTACATAATGTGATCCGATTGTAATTCAATTATAGGAGACTATAGTATAATAAAATTCGCAATTTTTTCAACATTTTCATTTTTTGAAGGTTAATCCTTGTCAAATTTCGAGGAATTCTTCTTTTTTTGAATATGAATAAAATTTAACTGTCAAGTCAATTAAGAGTACAAAACAAGACATTCTGTATGAAATTGGTTGAGTGCTGATAGTTTAAAATATAGGAAGATCGCTTACTATGGATCTCAAATCTTTACAAAATTATTTGATTTTGAGCTTCACTTTAGTCAAAAAATAAACTTCCTCAGAACAAGTTTTGAAATATTTTGATATAAGTCCGCAAGCTATTTAAAAGAAGTCAAATTTCTTGAGGTATGTATATATATATATTAAAAATTTAAATTTTTATAAAAGTTTAATTTTAAGTTTAAAAATTTTAATTGTACAGCTCCAAGCTTTTATAAATTTACAGAATGTGGTATTTATGATTACAAATTATAGAAATATAGTCGTAAATAATAATTCAACAGAATTTTAACCACAACTATGAACAGCTTCGACAGAAATGAACATGAACTCTGTCGAAAATATAAATATATTGTATAATAAAATATATATATAAAATTGCCAGCTTGCGGGTTCACGAGCTTCAAGTGTAAAAGACAGTAATATATTTCTTTAAGTGCATTCCTCGGCACAGCAACAACAAGAAAAACAAACAATTAAAGAAGGTGAAGAGACTTTCGCGCTACAGTTGGCAAAGCGTTAAGAGCAAAAACTGTACAAAGTATCTACGGGTAAAGTAAAAGCCAACCCCCTATCCACACCCCCCACGCGCAAGCACACACACACACACACACACACACACACACACACAAAATGCGGAACAGCCATACACACACATACACACAGAAACCTATCGTATAAACTATCGTATATCTAATTGCACAGCAGCAGCAAATAATATAAGACAATAAATTTAATGTTATTATTATTATGATGTGGTTTTTTCTGTTTCTTTGTATTGTTTTTGTTAGCTGCAGCGCCAAAAGGCAACCAGAGACAAGCAGCATTAACAACAACAACCGCACTGGACCGTGATGAAGGTGTTGTAAGGTGTTGTTTACATGCAACACGACCAACAACAACAACAACAACTACAACTGAAATTAGACTCGAATCAAATCCGAGTCCATACAAAAAGTAAAGGTAAATCGAAATCGGGTAATCAGGCATGCGGGTGTTAAAATTACACAAGGCCCCTACCAGCCCTCCCCTTCGCCAACCCGCTTCAGCCACTACATATTATTACAATGCCCCTTTGCAACACTTTTGTTTCAGCTTCAGTTTTTGCATATTGGCCATCGTAAAATCAAACAAATTATGTGAATGCAAGCGGAATCATAGGAAGGGGAGAAAGGGGCGCATAAAAAAGTACTATAGCATTATAAATACTCCACATCCAGAGGATGTTTTAAATGAATATAATATTAGTTGCATAAATTTACTATGTAGCTGTAAGGATATATCTTTGACTCTGTTGTCTGTCGGTACTTTATCTATGACTGTCGGTACTTCCATCTCTCTATAAACCCGCTGAACTCAGGAACTACCAGAGCTAGAGTCCGAAAATTTAGTATGTGACTTCTTACATATTTTTGCATATTGGCCATCGTAAAATCAAACAAATTATGTGAATGCAAGCGGAATCATAGGAAGGGAGAAAGGGGTGCATTAACAAGTATAGCATTATAAATACTCCACATCCAGAGGATGTGTAAAATGCATACATTTACTATGTAGCTGTAAGTATATATCTTTAACTCTCTTGTCTGTCGGTATTTTACTGTACTTTGACTGTCGGTACTTCCCTCTATCTCTATGAACTCGCTGAACTCAGGAACTACAAGAGCTAGAGTTCGAAAACTTAGTATGTGGCTTCTTATATGGCATAGAAAGATTACAATAGTTTTAAATTTGCCATACAACTTAAAACATCATAAGAAACAAGTCGAAAGAACGTTGCAGTTTGAAGAAAGTCATCTATTAAATATAGGAGATACATATTTCGATGAAACTAGAACCACTATATCTTACAGTTGAATTATTGATCGACAACCAGTCGAAAATTCATTGTAATTAATCAATAAGACTTGGGAATGGTTGCAAGGATATAAAATGTTGTTATTTTGATAGTTCACTTCAGCTTGTGCTAAACATTGAATACACTTGCTATACGCTAACTTTGTACAGGGTATTACAAAGTCGATAAATGAAACCAGAAACACTCGTGCATGAAAAAAGCAAACTATATTAAAATGAAAAGAAGTTATGCCGAGGGAACGGCTTCAGTCTAGAGTCTTATCAAATGTTTACCAAGACAGCATGGAAGCAATCTCAGCTCGATACGCAACGTTCCGAATACGAGTGTTAAAGACCCGTTAACGTTCATGCCACACGGCTCCATAAATTACAGCAGCCACAAACTGTATCCGAAAAGGTGCCACATGCAATTTATGTAACTGTAATCGAGTATGTTTCGGTTAAAGCCAAAGAGTGTCAAGTTCTTGTCGAATGAATCTATCTATGGGTTCTGGCTCTGTCTCTGGTTCTGTCTATGGTTCTGGCTCTGGCTCTGGCTCTGTTTCTGTTTCTGGTAACTAATTTGGTGAGCGGCGAGCGTTAGTTAAGCGACATTTACAATCGCCTAATGGCTTATCCAAGTATAGCTTGATATTTGGCTAAATAGGCGTCGCCTGACGGCGGACAGGCTGAGAATTTATGGCCCAAACTCGAGCAGATTGCTGGGTGCAGCCACATTCAAATGAGCTGGTAAGCCAAACAACAAATGTCAAAGAAACAAATAATCACAATGATTAAAATTAAATTATAAAGATTTGCACGGATTCATCTCCTTCATTTTCAACTAACTTCAAATTTGCAACTCTGGTCAACAACTTTCACTGCGATAAAGCTGTCGTTGTCATTGCTGCGGGGCGGCTGCGGGGCGGCTGCGGGGCGGCACTTGGACAACCACTTGGGGGCGATTTGGATACTTAGCTCAGCATGCTGGCCCATTGTCTGGGCTGACGCCCCCCTTGAGCCAAACGCATTCGTCATGCCAGCTATAGCCACAACCACAACCACAACCACAGCCACAACCACAACCACTAACAAAAAAGAAACATTTTTTAAAATCAACAATTTGCCATTTGGTGCGCTTGGCTTGAACTTCATTTGTATCTTCAGCAACTTCATCATCATTTTTATCGTCGTCATCGAGCTCATCAGAGTTGTAAACGAGGCGGCCAACAAGTTGTTGCCAAAGTGTTTTTTAATTATTATTATAAATAAATTCGCAAAAAGTTATGCGGAATGAGTTGCGCTTGTTGTTGTAATTGTGGTACGGATGGATCATCTGCAAATGTGCAAAAAATTGAAGAAAGTAAACAATGGGATACCCTGCCTTCGGTTATTCGCAAGAGTAACTCAGTTATTGCATAAGCTCTGCTAACTTCAAAGCTCATTTTTGCATTTCTTTGCTTTCTTAATGATGCGACATTTGAATTTCCGGAATGTTTACTAGGCTTAGTAACTGCATACCAAATTTGCTAGCTCTGACGCTTATAAGCTCTGAGATATGCAGTTAAAGGGCTCATTCAGCAGAACTAATCGCCAACCGCTGACTTGGTATATTGTGAAAGTTTCCTGGTTAACAAATATACAATATATACAACTAAATAACTCAGCCGACTCATTTTATTACAATGAAATTTTGGTCAGCAAGATTTGGAGTCACAATAGGCAAGAGCAGCGGAAGTCAGTCAGCGATTAGTGCTGCTGAACGCACTGATGAGACTTCGACAAAATAAAGGAGTTAACGCTTTTTGCTTGTCTCACAAGGTCGGGCATAACTCTGTGATACCCTTTTTCACCACTTTTTTTCTGCAGGGTACTTAAATCAGGCCAAAAATGTTACTGAGCAAATGCAATACTCTGTTATTGAGCATCTTTTGAGTAGTTGGCAAACATTAAAAGATATTGATTTAAGATCTCTATAAATTTGTTTATTTAGTCATGAGATCTACAAGCTTTTTGCTCGACATGCATTTAAGCGCTAAAGCAATGAAGAAGAAGCAGAAACATTTGTTGAGCGAATTGAAAAACTTGACTTGAAGTCAAAAAGTTTTGTGGGGGGCGTTTTGCCATGCCCATTTGAAGGTTTTGTGGATTTCAGATTTTGGAATTGTTTTTCGCCAGGCATTTTAGTATTGTGCTCTTTTGGACGTTGTAGCTGTTGTTTAGTGTTCGTTGTTGTTGTTGTTGCTGTTGCTGTTGCTGTTGCTGTCTTTGCTGTCTTTGCTGTTGTTGTAGCACATTTTAGCTGACATTTAAAGTTTAAGAGGCCAGCGCCAGAGTTATGGGTACAGTTCAATAATATGGAATGAGCCAAGAAATTGCATATGCTCGTAGATACTTGCACAAACAAACATAGAAAAGCTTGGATTCTTAGTTCTCTATGAGAAACTGCATTGAAGTCCCAGGACAAAACTCCTACAAAACAAACTTGTTAACGTAAAAGTTGAGAAAAATTGTACTGCTTACCTTCGGATCACTGAGAAATATATATTTCTTAGTAACCTTGGGACCTCTGTTAAGTTGGCAGGACTAACTAGGACAAATATATCCGCGAAGGGACATCATAATCCGCTTTTTATACGCAAACGTTTGCCGCAAAAAAATTTTTCCCGCACTTCGCATTTTCCGGGAAAATGAAAATCTGTTAAATTGGCGTGACCCACCTTTAAAAAATTATTTTCAGCAAATAAATGCACCGAAATTATCCACTTCTTATACAAAGCAAGTTCCGCAAAAAAAAAAATCAGATTTTTCCCGGGAAATGAAAAGTGCGGAAAATGTGTTTCTGGCGGCATTACTAACTTTGGAACTTATTAACCGATCAATAAACATCAGTACAAATATAACCTATAACTTCAACATTCGCGTTTTCAATTGATTCTGTCCATTTTTGGGATTGCGGGAGGAAAAAATATTTTTAAAAGATGAACTCTGCTTAGTGGTGTAAGGAATCATTATACATATATCGATATTTATATGCTAAATATCGTCACGACCCGATATGAATTCGTTTCTGATGGGCAGCTTATAAAAAATTATCCCTTGTAGTAATAAGAAAGTCTCCCGATCATATATGGGTTGCTATAAATGTGATTTCCTTCGGTTAAGGATATTTGATGTAAATAGTAAGGTAGGTTGGAAATACTCTCATATGTATGTATATCAGTAAATATCTGCTTGCTATTCGATTTTCGAATTGGGGGGACGCGGAAGGAGAGTAATAGACTTTTTCATCAAAATTAATCTGCGAATTCTATCATACAAGAACGTAAACATGTACACAGTATAATTGATGTATCTGGATGAGCCGTACATCTTGCTGATCCATAACATATATACTCATTCTGTCTGTAAGAAACCTACGGAATGTATATGGTAAATTTAAACTCTTTATCCAATTTTTAATGAGGCAGGAAGAAAAATCGTTGTAGACAGGTGCGCTATTGGCAAACACATCTGTATTTATGCGTGTACAAACTTGGATACTTAAGAGCATAATTATCGATTACCATTGAGCCAAATGGAGTTGGCTAACAATTAGTGGACGGCCTAAGCGGCGGCAACCTTCGCCGCGAACGGAAGAACTTGAAAAGGTGGTAATACTCGTACCATGGAAACCGCAGCTCGCCTCGTCTCGACTTTTACTCAAAATGCAGCAAATGGCAATTAATTATAGTTTCAACACATTTATTTTCATACTCGTGAATGTTTTATATTTATTGTTTGTTCATAAATGTTTTCTAATGAGCTTAGAACTAGTTTTAGCCATGCGGACGAAGCGCTTTGGGTGCATAAATAATAAATAACGAGCGTTAAACATGGAGCATTGTCAAGTGGCCCCCACATCCCCCAGCACCCGGCACTGCCCCCTGCGCAGCACGCCCCCAACTTGCCAGTGCACCAGATTGAACAAAAATGATTGGATATAGAAACATGTTTTTAAACGCTCAATGCGGCTAATGCAATAACTAAGTATCTGCCCGTATCATGCATGAATGTATCTTTAAGATACGCGCACAAAGACTTCAACTTCAGCGCGAGTGCCGTTTAGTTAGTATTTTTCTTCATTTTTTTCTTCGCTCTTTTTTCTAGTTTTTTGTTTCATTTTCATCATGACATTTATTCCGCATTCTTGCAACTTGATTTAGGCTTGGTGTTGTTGTTATTGTTGTTATTGTTGCTGGTGCTGGTGTCGCGGGTTCAGCTAAAGCTATAGCCTTAACTCCGGCTATAGCTTTTGGTTTAGCTCTGGCTCAGTTTCAGTTTCAGTTTCAGTTATAGTATTCGTGTGCACTTTACTCTTAGCAGATTTGTTGCTGCTTTTATTGTTGTTCGCCGCACAACTTACCAAATTCGTCGAAAAAATCGTGCCAAATTCTGTGGCGTGCTTTTGATACCCTGTAGCCAACACAACGAGCAAAATGGTACTACAAACCTGTTCATATTTAAGTAACAGATCTAGCTAGACATTCAAATGATTTGGAATCGAAAGTGTCAAATGTTCTGATTTCCGAAAAAGAAAGAAAGCTTAAAAAGTGCTTTGCTTTTCAGTCAATGAAATGAAGAGTAAATTGCATGCTATTTCCAATCGATAAAGGGAAATCGATATACAAAAATTTCAATAAAAACAAGTAAGAATGCTTTAGTCGAGTATACCCGACTACAAAACTCCCTGTACCCAGGTCAAAAATTTCCGATCACATCTACGTACACTTACACATACACAAAATACGCACACACACACACACGAGCGACAGCTCGAGCGCAGCGCAAGCGAGGCATTTTAAGTTGTGGCTGTGCTTCTTCTTCCCTTGCGCTGAAGCACTGAATCTTCTTTCGTTAATAACTTCCGTGTTTATTATCCAAACGACTTGAAATTTGGACAGTAGATTGGGAGTGACTTATATATTGCACATGCCAAATCCCAAAGCTATATCTTAAAAATTGTTCCTGTAAAACGGTTTTTATCGAATTGCGGGGGAACGGGGGAGATATCTCAAATCTAAAATAAACTTGACCTGCTCCCGCTATACACAAACCTACATTCAAAATTTGGTGTCTCTAGCTCTTATAGTTGCTGAGATCCTTGCGTTCATACATACGGACGGACGGACAGACGGACGGACAGACAGACGGACAGACAGACGGACATGGCCAAATCGAAAACTCTTTTGATACTGATCAAGAATATATATACTTTATAGGGTCGGAGATGTCTCCTTGTGCCTGTTATATACATTTGCACAGAATTAGTACCCCCTTTTTACCCATTTTATGGGTACAGGGAGTAAAAATAAGTTGCTGGTTTGGCCGGGAGTAAAAATATTTTAAATTAAAAAAAATACAAAGTTTAAACAAAATTGAATGGAATTGAAAAGTGGTTCGAAATGAAGACAGGTCTGATCATAGTTGATAAGATAGGTAGATATTCAGCTATCGAGTTAACAATTTTCTTCTTTTTTTTTTTTTTGAATTGAAATATTACCGTAATCTATAAAAACTAATTGCCACCACAATTTTGAGCAAATAGACTTGATATTCGCTTGGCGTTTGTCTAACAGTGTCTTTTATAAGCATACAAAATTTCATAATAATCGAAGAATGAATGCAGCAATTAATCACAAACTTGGAGAATTTTCTGTTGTATAAGGAGCAGCTTGAAGCTTGTTTGATCACAAATGGGTTATAATAGCTATTATGTCATAAATCTGTTTCTTTGGAGCTCCACAACTACAATAGTTACTTTTCAATTGGGATAATTGAACCATTTACATTCACCTGTTCGTACAGTGACATATTTAGTCCATCTGCTCTGAAACTTGCTCGTCCTCTATAGTCAGATTAGTTCGCCTGTCCTGTGAATCTTAATTCTGCATATACGGCTGGATAAATGTCTGTTTTGAGCCACAAGCCAAGTGAACTTGCACGTGCTACGAGTGCAGGCATTATCGTTGTCATCATTACACGAATACTTAGTTATCTAGTCATCATCAAGATGATCATCATCATCATCATCATCATCAACACCACCATCGTCATTGCAATGCACAAGAAAATCCATTTGAATGTCACGTATCTGTTTGAATGCATTGGCCTTTTTGTGACTCCCATCGACAGTGTTTTGTGTTTTATGTTGTTGGTTTGTTATTGTTTTTTGCTTTTCGCCAATCAACGATGAAAGTGCTGAAAATGAAATGCTGCAGCAACAGCATCATCATCAACTGCCACAGCCGAGTGTATCTCTGCCCCAACTTCAACCTTCAGCTCAAACTGTGGTTGAATGCTTTGCATTTGCTTTGGCGATAGCCACAGCTCTCGGCTAGATCTTGTGGCAGGCGAATCGACTTTTGACACTCTATTATTATGCTTTTGGTGTCTTTATGGGTTTGTGATCCTACTACACTCAACAAAATCTACAAAAGCTACATCGAACAACTCTCAAGAGTAAGCAAATACTTTATTACCTTGAGAAATCAAACATATTTCAAAGGTATATTAACCAAATATTTCAACCATAATCAAGGCAGACCCAGTATTTTTAAATACATTAACTTTTCAATTCAATTTCAATTTGGCCTTAACTTTTTGAAAAAGAATAAGCTCTAATAAGAGTGAAAAGCACTACAAAATCTTAAACATCTTTCCTAAATGGCAGACATTAGTTTAGGAAGAGTTTTGAACATTTTTTCCAAGTATCCAACCGAACTATATTTTCCAAATATATTTTTAATGATAGATCAAACAGGAATATAACCTGAGAGACCTCCTCATCCATCCTATTCCCCCAATGCATATTTCGACATACATATGTAGATATTATGACAATAGCATATTATAATGCACAAAAAGTCATCAATCAATCAATCTCATCAATTTATTACACAGGTTTCATCAGGGTGACCAGATGTATGGATATAAGGAACAAGTTCAATCCTTTTTTTGCATTTATATTAATAGAATAGAATAATGTAACTATTCAAAAGTATTATCTAACTAATTTCAATTTTTTGCCAACAATATATTATACATTCAATATGACCTATATTTTTGCGCAGTGTAATAGTATTAAGTGTCATTAACAATTTTCATTTGTTGCTTTTGATTTGGTTTTGGGCGCTAGACACAACTTTTACTTTCTGACCGAATGCGAATTGGAAAATTTTTAGCGCGTGGCATTTGGCTTATAAATGTTTATCAATTTGTTAATGCCATTGAAATATCTATGTGTGTGTGTGTCTGTGTGTGTGTGGAAGGGTGAGGGGCTTCAAGCGTGGGCGTGGCAGCCAAAGGCGTCATTTGCCACTTGCCACTTGGCATTGTCTCTTGGGCATTTTTGCATATTTTGCATTTTTGAGATTTTTTATAAGCCTTACGTAAACTGGCCCAAAGACTGGCTAAGGCGACGAGAGACTGCGGCTTGGATTGGGCTTGAAGCTGGCCAAGCGGCCGGGCCAACAACAATTGTTGTGCAATTTATCTTTATTTAATTGAACTTTTACTTTCGTCTCGTTGTTGTTGTATTTGTTGTTGCTGCTGCTGCCGTGAACGCGTTCCATAAATTGCAAATACTTTTTCAGCCAAAATCAACTTGTAAAGTGGAAAAAAGTAGTCGACATGGCTTCGACATCAGCTCGGAACATGCATATATAAATATGTGTATATCAGCGCACATACATATATATATATATATATATGTATATATGTATGTATATATCTGTGTGTGTGTATGCTAATCCGGTAAATCAATTGATGTGCGCCGCGGGCGCTTATAAAAATCGATATAAATTATTAATTCAAAACAATGCAAGGCAAATCACAAAAAGAAAACAAAAAACCAAAAAAATACAAGAGAGAAATAATAAAAGAGCCGGCTTCAATAAGCGGAAAAGAAAAGTTTAAGAAAAGTCAAAACGAAACTTGTTTTATTTGTACGAACTTCATTATTTAAGCATATTTTTCATGTCTTTTGAGATATTTGGCTGAGCTAATAATAATATGCTGGCGTTTTAATTGACTAAACGAGACGCATTGTTGGCCAGCTCCACAGGGTTCAATTGGCCTTTAATGGACACAGACACTCGGACAAACAGTCATTAACAGCGGCTGCTTATGAGATCACTGATCAGATCAGATCAGATCCAGCTGGCCACAGCCGAGATATGTCTTAAGATCCGTTTAATGCGAGCAGTGACAAACGCGCTTTTGTTTTGGCCAAGTTTGTGTTCCAAGTCTTTTGTTTGCAGCCACAACAAACGTGGCAGTTCTTAGATAATATCTATATTCAGCTGTGTCAATTACTCAACTACTATTATGATGGATCTTTTGGCGCACTGAAGTGAATTAGCATTAAATGTGCTGTCATTGTTTCAACAAAGGTTAGTGTAGTCTAAAAAGCTTCGAATTGCAATGCTCGTACATACAAAGGTTTACTCGCATTCCAAGCAAAACGTTTAAGAATGCCGCACAAAGCAGAAATGTAAAGAGAACGAGTGCTATAACCTCTCTCGCGGGAGAGAAAATGCATGCGCGTCTTAAGAACTATAACTATTCACAGTAATTATTAGATCTATCGATATTATCGAAACGAATATAAAGCGCATTCAGGAAACGATGAATAGTAAGATATTTATGCACACAAAACGTGCTTATTTATAGAAATAAATCAATGAATTCGATTAATAACAAAATACAAAATAAACAAACAACAAATTGAATTCAATCCAATCAATAAATTAACACGAACAAACTTGTGGGCTTAACCATTTAGGGTTCAATAGTGTCGATAGTAAAAACCTCGATAGTGCGGTCAAATAAAACTATCGATTTTTTGTACTTTTGATGACAGAACTATTGGAATTTACTTAAGTTATAACGAAATGTGATTTTTATTATTATTATTATTTGTTTTATTTCAAATGTATTATAGGTAATTTTAATGAATAAAATTTAGTGAGGAAGACTTAGAAATATTAACTGCAATCTTATTAAGGTTTTGCCATGTTATATATTATATTATTTTAAGTTTAAATGTATTATAGTTAATTTTAATAAATACAATTTCTTGGGGAAGACTTAGAAATATGAACTGCAATTTTATGAAGGTTTTGGCAACGTTAACTGTTTATATTTTCTAGTCGTAAATCTGTTATATTTTCCAAAATTTCAATGCGCATAGCATCTACTCTCTACAAGAAAAACAGCTTAGCTTATTTGAATTCAACTTTGGTTACTCTTTAACCACTGATCTACCAATTCTAATGTACAGGGTATCTACTAGTTGAGTGCTCTAGAAGAGCAGCTTGACTAATTTGAGTCTATGTTAGAAACTGCTTAGGCAGCTACCAAGGTTTTCCAAGAGTTTGCTCTAAAAGATGACGCTTGGCAGCAATTAATCATTAACAATCGCTGCTAATGATCCGAGCTGTTAAAAACAGACTTATATATACTTAATATACTCGTATACTCATACAGTATGTAACTGAAAAGTTTTGAGTGAACTTCATAAACAGATTCGGCATTGAAAGGGTTTTGATTGCTCGTTAAGGAGATATAGGATGCAGTGCTTATAAATAGTTGGCTGATTAGCCACCACAAGAGTAATAATAACAATAATAATAATAACAAACAAAATAATAAACAATAACAGCAGCTACAATGCGCTTTCATCAACTTGGGCCACGTGCGCTGTCTTTTGTTGCAGTGCCGCCCTTTTGGCCAGTTTCTTTTGGCCAACTAGTAAACACACACACACACACACACACACACACACGCCGTGATGTGTTTCAAGTTCAATTCAAAGCTGGGGTAACGCCTTTGCCTTCATCAGCTTTGGCTGCAGCTCCAAGTCGGACTTTAGTTCCAACTTCAGCTCAGGCTCACCTGCAGCAATTTCAAGGTGTCAATGATGATGATGTTGTGGATCATAATGATGATTATGCTGCTGCTGGCAGCAGCGTAGAAAGCCAAAAGCCGTCAAGTATCTTGACCCTCATTAATTCCCATAAGCCGCAACTCGAATTTGCAAAAACAGTTTCAGTTTCAGTTTCAGTTTCGGTTTTGGTTTCAACTGCAAGTTTGGAGTATTTTATATACATATTTTTGTTTTTTCTTTATCCAGGCAGTTGAGCTGTAAGTTAAGAGTTTCTGGTCGCTGCAATTAACATACGTAATTTATTTAAATTCAATTTTGATTTCATTTGCTTCTTGTCGGCCGTTTTCACTTTCGTTCGGCATCCGAAAATTCCAAGCATCCGGCCAAGTTAGCAACCAGTTTGCCGATCTCTCGCGCCCAAGCCAAGCCAGGCCAGGCCAGGCCAGGCCAGACCAGACCAGGCCGGGACGGGACGGGACAGGCCGGGCCAGGCCTGGCTGACTGCCCGCTTACCACGATTATTGTGATTATTGGCCCGGCTAAGAGGCGGCCGCCACAGTTGGCTCTTTGGCCAGCGCGAAACCTCAAAACACACAAATTGAAAACGAAAGTGAAAATGTTTTAAAGGCGACAAAAACAAAAATGAAAAATAAAAATAAAAAAAGAAAGAAAAAGAAAAAACAGAAGATTGCATAGATCGTGCTGGCCACGTTCAAAATGCTGTAAATTAAGTTGGCGATTTCTTGGCTAGGTGAAATCTGCCGGCCTGCCAGTTACTCATCGCCTTCATCTTCATCTCCAACTTCATCTTCATCTTCATCTTCATCTCCATTTTCATCTCCGCTGTTGACACAGAAGAAAACTGCGCTCGCCTCCTGACGGCAAACTTTTACCAAATGCTCCGCAAAATGTTTTCTTTGTCAATTTGCCAGCTGAAGGCCAACAGGTTAGATAAATTGACCCCTCATGCCAAAATGCACATTCCAATCGATTTCGATATTTCGTTGCTTCAATTAAGTGGAAAATTATTGATGCCGCGTTGATGTTAAAAAGCTTTGATCAACCCAGCCAACTCTCAGATACTCGCACCATAAAATGCAGCTCTCGACCTGCCCTTTGTATCCAAAGAGGATGCATCTTCGATCAGTCAGCAATCTGATTAGTTCATCAGGGGGAAGCGATGTGAAAAGTACGCTTGTTTATTTATTCCTGTTCCCAGTCCGGTACAATTTGCTTATGGTGGGTTCGGAAAGAGACGCGAAGAAAACAGTAGTCTGTATGTCAAACTTGATGACTTTATCTGTACAGGTGTGGGAGATATAAATTTTGCTCATTTGCGTGGGAGGGGTGGGGGTGGCAACAATTTTTACTCCCTTTACCCATAAAATGGGTAAAAAGGGGGTATTGGATTTGTGCAAAAGTATGTAACAGCCAGAAGGAGACATCTCCGACCCTATAAAGTATGTATATTCTTGATCAGTATCAAAAGAGATTTCGATTTGGCCATGTCCGTCTGTCTGTCCGTCTGTCTGTCCGTATGTATGAACGCAAGGATCTCAGCAACTATAAGAGCTAGAGACACCAAATTTGGAATGTAGGTTCGTGTATAGCGGGAGCAGGTCAAGTTTATTTTAGATTTGAGATATCTCCCCCGTTCCCCCGCTATTCGATAAAAACCGTTTTACAGTTACAATTTTCAAGATATAGCTTTAAGATTTGGCATGTCCAATACTTTAGTCCCTCTTAATCTACTGTCCAAATTTCAAGTCGATCGGATAATAAACACCTAAGTTATTCACGAAAGAAGATTCAGTGCTGCAGCAAGGGGAAGAAGAAGCACAGTCACAACTTAAAATGCCTGGCTTGCGCTGTGGCTCGTGCGTGTGCGTATCTGTGTATGTATGTGTAAGTTAACGAAGATGCGATCGGAAATATTTGACCTGGGTACAGGGAGTTTCGTAGTCGGGTATACTCGACTATAGCATTCTTACTTGTTTTATTCAGATCTGTCAGGAATCTCAACATTAGTCTGTATGCTAAATTTGGTGACTATACCTTTAAAAATGTGGAAGATACAGGCTACAGGGGGAGGGGGTGGGTGTGAAGGGGCGATCTCCACACTTCATAAATTGAGGGTATACACCAACATGTGTACCAAGTTTGGTTGCTCTAGCTTTAAGGGTGTGGAAAAATTGCGTTCATACGGACTGACGGACATTTCATAAACCGAATATACTCTTCTAAAACTAAAAGTCCCTATCCAATCAAATTTTATTCAATATCTTGTATATATGGCCTTAAAAAATGATCAATTCATCAGACGAGGAAATATATCACAATGTTTCTAAATCAGGTTGCTCTAGCTTCAAGCGTGTAGAAAATCAGCTGATAAGTCTTAGCAAAATGATTATTATTCTAGTATTTTATTATAAACAAGAACTTTGCCATTTTGCAAACATTGGCTGAAATTCAATTAATTTCCCATACAGAGACTCTAAACAAGTTTGACAACTGAGAGGCCCGGCCGTAGAGTTGAGAATATCAAACATTCATTGCCAAATATATTGTGGAAGTGACAGGTTCGTAAAATCTCTAAAATAAATTATTGAAAAATTTAACAACAAAAAAACTGATGGAAGTCTATATTTTCATTTGCAAGAACATTCAATAACGATACTAGGATGCCTTCCAAGAAGACGCTAATACCCCAACCAAAAATCCCTTCTGGACCTGTTCGGAAGTATAGTCGCACTGGCAGTGTTATTTATCCACCCAAAAACATTGATCTGGTCGAGGGAGTAAAGAAACTTCAAATCAAAGATGCAGATCAAGCCAAAAATTCGAACTAAGGATTATAAAAGAGAGCAAGGATGGAATTGAACTGAATTATTGAGGATACGTTTTCAATATTCACTTCCCTGGAAACTAAGAACAATCTTAAATTAAAGATATACTTATTTGGTTTGACGTTATCAAATCAATGCGTTTTCTATTTTGGTTGCTTGTTGAGCTTCTTAACTGCACATTTGTAAGTTGCAGTTGCATCTTTTGTGGCTTTTTGTGGGCCGAGGGGTTAGAGGGGTTAGCGGGGCTCGTTTGTTACTGGGGAAACGGGTTACGCAGCAAACAGCGACACCAACAGGAATGGCTATAACCAGACACAAATGAACTTTGCGGCAGCTGAAGATTGCAACAGATTTGGAGGAGCCACAGATACGAGCACATAGCTCGTCCTAGTTCTTTCTCAAGTTGATGTGAGCTAGGCCAATTTCCCGACGGAACACTTTTTAAGATTTGAGATGCACATTTGAATAATTCTCTACATTTTGGACTTATTAACCAGAAATAACAGCTATCTGCGGGGTACGAGCAACGAGTCTGTGTTAGAAGAACAGGGTATGATCTGGTCGAGTACTCCCGACGTGTTTTGACCTTGTACCGCTGTTTGCTAGATATCAAGTGTCTATATCAATTTGTAAAAGACACTTCTTGGTTGCATTAGTCAAATAATCGATTTGTAAACCTGATTAATCGGTACACAAACAACAAATCGAATTTTTTATCTGATTGTCATCTGATTCTCTGCCGCTCACCCTTCGATTTCCCGCGGAACAGCAAACTAAACTGAACTGAACTGTTTTAAAGTAACTCAATAAACTAACCAAGTCTTAAACAACATTGTGATTGCTGTAGCTTATTTGCTTGACACTGAAAATTACAGTCGTCAGTTGTGCAAATAATAAGAAAAACAGAATTCCGAAAAGATACAAATGTATCTGTTATCAAATTTGAAGACTTTCACTTCAGCTGTTGCCTCAATGACTATATATGTGCTATATTTGTTAAAACACTGAAACAATTATAATAAATTTCTAAATACAGATAGCCCGCATGCTTAACAACTGAGCGTACACAAGGCGCGAGTGCTCGACTAGTAAATACTCTGTTCTGAAATTTTGTATATATATGGAGAACATGCTAAGATACACGTATGTTAAATAATACGTCTTTATCTGTAAAATTGTGGTTGAAACTTGAATCAATCAAGGTGAGTCGGAGGGGGAAATAAAATGGTAAGTGATAATTTACATAAACTTGAGTTTCTTTAGCTTTTAAGGTCTCTAGATCGACAGAAATGTTGACCCAGATCAAGAACATACAGCTTGTAGAGCTTCAAAATACCCAATTGCAGGGCTACAGGGTATACAAATCAAACAGCTGTCATCTCGCGTAGGTGGCGTGGTCTTCCCCTTCCCTTGGCCACTATTTAGTATCTGCCAGCTGCAGCTTGTGGGGGGAAAATGGGGGCCAACATAAAGTAGCAACGATTAAGTATGTTTAACAAAACTTGCAGCATGCAAATCAGAAACAGGAAATTATTATTACAACTTTTTAACAGCGTTGTCAAATGGCATTTTTTCCTCCTCACATTTTCTTCTTCTTTTTTTGGACATGTTGGAGTTGGTTTTCAGTTTTCAGTTTTGCTTTGGTTTGCTTTTCAATTCATTAGCATTACATGGCTTCCGTATTTGGCACCGCTGGCCATAGGCCCCACAGCATTGGCCAACGTTTACAATATGGGTCAGAGCCCCCATAAATGGGCCCCAGGCTCAGCTCAGCTCAAAGCATTTTACAGCTATGTGCGCACTCAGCGCTCAACGGGCCAGGCCTCTACCCAAGCAACGAGGCTTAAATAATTTTGCTAAATCAGCCATCAGTTTGGATCGGGTAACAAAATCCATTTGCTGGGAAACGATGCGACTTCGCCGCAATTTGCGGTGTCTCTGTCACTGTCTTCGTCTCTGTCGCCCGTCCCGTCTGGCTTGCTTATGCAAGCGGCTGCCTTTTAGAATGAGAGCTCAGATACTTGTACTTAAAGTTCGACTTTTGCTTATCAATCGCCCCCTGCAGCTACCTGTATTTTTACAGGGTATCTGGCTCAGGCACTGAGGAAATTACGTTGACATTGGCGGTTAGTTTTTTGTTACACACACATTGTACAACGGTATGTATGCGTAATGCAGCTAAATGCGCATTTAAATAAAGGCTTATTGATGAATATAAATATTACTATGTGACACGATTGCTTTCATTGTTAACACATCAATTTAAACTAAGTTACATTAATAAGAACCATGCCAAATATTGTTTTTATGCTGCTTATTCATATGACATACAATTTTTGGGTCCCTGCTCGGGCGCCTTAATAAAATCTTTGAGTCCCTGCTCGGGCGCCACAGTTAAATGACCTAAACACTCGTCTTATAAATGGCAATCGCATAGTTAACAATAAACACTGAATAATAAACAGAGGAGTCAGCAGAAAAAATGTATTCTGTTTTAATAACATATGGAATTAAGAAATTATCGAGGTGCTAACAAATGCCAGTCCCTGCTCGGGCGCCATAAAAATAATATTGTGATATTTATAAATGCGCTACTGGCAACAACTTCCTTGTGGTAAGACTCTGGTATTTTAATTGACATTCTGAGAGCGTGTTTTTGTATTCAACATTGTCGGCCCCACGCACTTGACACTTGTGCGCTAGTTAATTGCATTTGCTGCATTCACATTTCAAATGTTATGTGTATAAAAAGTACTCGTAATTAGCCAAAACTGCCTCACCTTCAGCAACGATCAACGTGCAACCAGATTGCTGTCCGGACAGCCTGTTAGCCTGCCTAGCTGACTGCCTAGCTGACTAGCTGACTAACTGACTGACTGACTAGCTGGCTGGCTTACTACCCAACTGGCTGACGTACTCAGTGCATGTCGCCCACTTTACGCAATCGCAATGCGTTGACAGCTGAGAAGAGGAGTATGGGAGTATGGGAGTATTGCAGTATGGGAGTATTGGATCATTGGAGTAGTGGAGTAGTGGAGTAGTGGAGTATGGATGCTTTAGCCTCGTAACTGATGATGGAGTTATTTTGAGCTGGTCCCGGTTCGAGTTTGGGTGTCAATTTAAATACTTGGCCATTGCGTAACATGATTTCAGATAGAAATCTTTAAGCAATAATTCAATAAATTTGATGACTTAGCGGCTCTCTGTGCGCATGTCTGTGCCTGTCTATGCTTGTCTGTGCTTGTCTGATGAGGCGCTGCACAGCGTTATATTAACGGCATTTCAAATGCCCCGTTGCCTGGCCGGTGGACACACATGTTTGTTGCCTAAGTCATTCGTTTGTGACGTCAACTACCGCAAGCTGCGCTAGAATTTAACACCGATATCGCCTCCCCTGCAGCCCCTTAACTGTTTAGCGAGCTGCTTTCTCTCCTGCCTGCACTTTGCATGTGAATTTCGGTTGCATAAGCATCCGATGCGAATTCAGGTTGCCCCCTTGCCCACACTCGAAACTGGTTCCGCTGCCCCTGTTCCTCCCTGGCTCCTGCCATATCAACATACTGACCACTTGATGCTCGTGACGTCAGCTATGGCTGGCAGTTCTAGACAAATGCCAATGATTGGCATTGACCCAGAGCCAGTTAGCAGCCATTTCAAATTCAAGATCTTAAATAACTCATTAAACAAGTACTTAAATTGATCGCTTTTACCTGAGTTCTTTTTAATACAGATACTGCTAACGAGTACTTTGGTGTTTTTAAGTGAGTTCTTAAGCATATACGATCTGTCACACATATTTGCAATCATCATTAGGCTATAAACATATTGGATACTTGACATATCTATCAAAATATAAGTTCGATAATGTATTGGCATTTTGATTGAAGTTTTAATAGAAAAACATGTAAGTTTGTTAGATTTCGCAAAGTTCAACTGTTGCTAGTCTTAATCGCAGTTTTGTACGGTCGGTTACCTTTTCGATTTGTCATCCTCAACGGAAATTAAATGTTCTTTTTTTTAGTCTTTCTTTGTGAAAAAAACTATATCGATTTGTCATCAATGATCATATACTCATATACTTTCTTGGGGTTTAACAACTATCAGCTCAAATCGATATACGCGGTCGATAACTTATCGAGAGAGCTCATTGGGCAATGGGGCAACTCTCACCCCGCATTAGCACGCCATGAAATGTGCACAAAAACAACACAATTATTTATTAATTATTGTTGCATAGAAAATACCAATAATAATAACAATAATACCAACAACAACTGCTAACTCTGGCTGCATAAAATTGCTGTTAGCCACTTCTTTTGGACGCCGTTTATTATGCGGTGCGCAACATTTCGTCAGTCATTCAATTGAGGCTCATTGAAGCCCAGGCCTCAAGCAGCCACTCGTAGACACACACACGCACAACACGCACACACACACACACACACACACACACACACACACACACACACACACACACACACACTCATCGTATAGAGCAAACACTTAATTTGAAGCGCATTTCACTTTCATTTTGTGTGTGTTTCGGAGCCTCGCAATCAAATATGCGACGAATGCTCGCATTTTAGCGATTGGAAAACTAAGCGCTAAAATTTCAATTTCAATTTATTGATGACCTGACAGCAGCATTGAATGCAAATGACAAATGAGCCAAGTCATTTTCCCAATTGGATTCATTCAACAGGTGTGCGTCGTGACAAAGCCCTCAAAATACTCCAACTTGAAAGTTGCAATTTGAATGAGTCAAGCAATGACGCCGAATCAAACTTCTCAAAAACAATAAGCCTCTAAGCACTATTAAGCCAATTAAATAAGTATATGCAAAGTTACCGAAAAGTAAAAATAGCTCGTTCTCTTAGGTATGTTATATTTACCTGAGCTAGATCAAAACAAAACAAATTCCTAAGAATGCCTTCCAGAAAACCATCCAAGGAAATGCTCAAGAAATACACACAAAAAAGCAACAGGGTGTCTTGAATTTAGTTAAAGATCATTTTATCTGAACAGTAGCCTATATAGACGAACTTTTGGGGCTTAAACCCAACTGACCCACTTTACCATACACCCACAAATACACTGAGAGAAAGAATATCATCAAAAAAGAGAGAGAAAGATAAGTAATGCATAAAGATTGGCCACGCCTCAAGCATACATCTGGAAATTATGACTTCAACTAGAATCAACATCTGAGAACATTTAATCAGATTTATTCTTATTTTCAATACCGATCAAAACAAAGGCATCACAATAGGTAGTTATTATAGATTCCGAAATCTATTGCATTTTGTGGTTTTAAAAGTTGTTTTTTGTTTCTTTTCACCCGTATATATTTCATCCCACACTACTAAGCTGAAGGCCCCGATGCTATTGCTTTGTTAATTCGCAATTTCCTTATAATTTTAATTTTAAGTTAATATTATAATAAATAAATAAAAGTTTGGTTCTTACCAAGCAAACTGTATATTACCGAAAAACCTCCCTATTGCTAAGGACTTTCATATGTTGAGAACTATTACTTTAATATTTGACTTTTAAAAAGAACTCGGAAACAAGAACAGTCCTGATATTTTAATATCTTGAAACAATTTCGACTCCAAAAATTTTAGATCCGTTTATAATTTCTTAGTAACCGTTCCAACGTTTCCAGAATTAAAATGTTTTTTGATGAATCTCTTTTTCAACTTGTCTGCATATTTCTAAAAATCTGTTCATTTTGTTTACTAAGATGTTCAAAATTCCACATAGTATTTGAAAGACGATTAGAAAGAAAAAACATAAAGATAAGGCTAAAAGAAATTTTAGAAGATACATAGCTCTGCTAACATTTGAATAGATGTTCGATTAGAACTCATTAGATTGATTAGTTTTCGGCACACTCTTGAAACTTAGCCGGCTGAATGGGTACCGTTATTTCTAGCATTCCACTCACCGTATTGATCTTCTCCATGAAGACACTCATTTGATTTTTGTTTGACATTTTGAAAATGTTGGTGTGCGCTGCATTTACCGCTGCATGGAGACACTACGTAATTCTTAATTCGTTTGGCTTTCGGACACGGCGCGACACCTGGCGGCGAGAACTGTCACATGACACAAAACTGTTAGCTCAACGATTTGAAAACTATGCCAGAGCCATAATCAGTGCACATCAAACGCTGATGTATCATTAAAAACAATTCTGTTTCTTTTTCCTTTTTTTCGTGTGCAGAAAAAAATAAAACAAACCAATAATTATTCGTACACTGAGTGCAAAAAAAATGCGCACAAATGTCAGTAGAAAAAAAAAGTATTTAACACGCGCGCGCGTATATTATTTTTCAATATATTCGGGGCGGCTCGCGTGCGTTCTTATCGACGGCTGGCAACGCATTGAACGCTTAAGACGTGCCCGCCGCAGCGGCAAGTTGAGGTTGGCCAAAAGCAGCGGCAGCAGCAGCGACAGCCACAGCGACAGCCACAGCCACAGCGACAGCGACAGCGACGACGACGACGGCGATGACGAGCGCTGCGAGCCGAAGAAGTTTGGACGAAATACAAAGTTGCAGCGACAGGTGCCCAACACACGCTCAGTGTGGGCGAGAGCGAGCGTCCACAAAGAGAGAGTCAAATCAAAAGAGAGAGAGCGCGCGCGTTACGGTGTGAGCGACAGCGCGAGAGAGCAAACCGGCTGTTTAGCTTTAGCCCAGCACTGTTGCATTATGCAGCTATGCCCATACCAGAGACGCCACTGTAGCGCTGTCTCTCTATTTCTTGTATGGCTAGCAAAAGCTATAGGTAGAATACCATATAGGTAGAAAAAGATCTAGCATAGTCGTAAAATCTATCTGTGCACCCAAATCTCTTGTTCAGCTCAAGTTGTCTCTTTTTTCTCGAATTGCATCGCATTTCAAGTTGCAGTTTATGTTTTTATACTCTCTGCCTTCCAAAGGGATAAAGTGTATATTGGATTTCTCGGTCCGTGTGACAAATATGACACGCTCACGCCCTTCCCGCAATTCGGGAAACAAAACTGCATCTTTCACCTTTACAAAGCCAAAGACATCCACTTCAATATGAGGTTTACTAATCATCTCGAAGAATGATAAGATAAAAGTGATGAAACCAATAGGAAACAGAGTGTACCACAGTTGGGAGCGTCCGACTGCAAAGTTCTTACTTTTCTGTTAACATTTTGTTATTGTTTTTCTATTTCCCCTGAACAAACATAGTAGTAACACTAAAATCTAGAATTTACATAATTTAACTGAACTCAAAAATCTTTTGTTGAGGTCAAGTTAAAATTGGTTGTCTTAACTCGAAGTAGGAGTTCTTCTAACCTTTTTTTCTCAATTTGCAGCACTATTAAATTTATAAATAATATTTGTATGTCATGTGACATAAGTTTTATGGGACTGGTTTACTGTACTGTAGTTCTTATGCGAAGATATAGTATATTGTTTAAGCTCAAGTATCGGTTGTTAAGGTCAAGAGAGTTGTTAAGAGTTTGAGCATCTCTTAAGGTCAAGCTGTAAATCTTTGTTTTAATAGATATTTTTTATCATCTTTTCATCAATTTGCAGCTCACTTTAAATGTTAATTCTTGTTTCTCGTTTCGTTTTTCTTTTTTTTGCTGCCTCTTGAGTTGCATTTGTTCAGTGAGTTTAAGTAAATAACATTTTTCACAAAATAACTAAACTAATGATGGTCCATAGAAGGTCGAAGACAAACAGAAAATGCATCTATGTGTCTTTGCTTTTGATAACTGAAGACAGTAAAAATTGGCTACTACTTCAGTATTCTAAAATATAAAGCGTTGCACATTTTAATCAATGTTCGTAGATCAAGAAACTAAAGATAAATACTAATAATCATGGTTTCACTATTCGAACTAATATCGAATCAAACCTGCCAGCCTACTCGCTAGGAAACTCTAGGATCTAGCTGCAAGTTACAGAGTTGCATTCAGGAAAAGTCGCTGACCATAGCTGTTAGCTATGAAACTGCATGATGATCATTAGTGCGCATCAAATATGTTTCTATTGAAATTGTACACAGATATTTTCATAACTCTACCATTTGAATTGCGTTTTCTTATTTATACTTACGGGTACTATTTATTTACTGACTTATTTCTTCCTTTTTTCTTGGGCGACAATAATAACAACAATGAGAATTAAGAGCTTTTCGCTGCATGACTGAACAAGCAACAAATCAAAATAACTTAATTAGCTTGGCAAAAACTGCGGCCGCCAATTGCCGGCACAAACCCAATGAAGTCAAAGTCAAAAACCGTTTAAGGTCGCCACCTAACTCGGCGGTACCAACGGCCCAAATGGCCGCTTATTGACAAATGGTCAAAAATATTTGCGAGTGTCATGCAAAAAAAAAAAAGAAATAACAATAATATCAATACAAAGAGCTTTTACTTTCAGGCTGCCGAAAATTCAATACCCTTGAACACATATTACAATAATATGATATATGAAATAAGCCAGAGAATATTTGTTTGCGATTCGGTTCACAATTTGAAGCATTGCCTCATCTTTGGGTTCGGTTCGTTAACCCGGTTCTAGATATCTCTGAAATCAGGTTTTATTTCGAAACTTGTTTCGCTAGTTTTTTATTATTCATTTTCAAATCAAATACTTTTAATTTGAACATATTTTTTCAAAATGTAAACTTAACATTTATGCCAGATTTTGGTTCGGTGTTATTCTGGATAGTTGATTCCGTTGAAAGTAGAAAATAAAAGCTGCAGGTCAAGCAGCCCTGGCCAAGATTATAGTCTCTAGTTTCTCATATGCTACTTTTTCTTAACCTCTCGTTCCTATAACAGGTTCATATTTTTTTGTTTTTTTTTTTGATGCAGATCTGTCGGAAATCTCAACATTAGTCTGTATGCATAATTTGATGACTATAGCTCTAAAAATGGGGAAGATACAGGTTTTCCCCAAATTGCGGGGAGGGGGAGGGGTGAGTGGTCGATCTCGACACTTCATAAATTGACGATATACACCAACATGTGTACCAAGTTTGGTTGCTCTAGCTCAAAGATAAAGACAAAAAAAATTACGTTCATACGGACAGACGGACATTTCGCAAACCCAATATACTATTTTCCCTTCAGGAACATAGTATAAAAAGTCGACTGATTTTAATCAAATAAAGATAACTATCTATAGCATTAGGGCACATGAAATTCAAACGTTGAAAAGTTTTCAAAAAATAAAAACTGAGCTTTCAATTGATCGGACCTATTTTATTGTATAGTAAGAAGATCGGGACGCCGCCAATATAAGGTTAGCATCTGTATAATTTTACTGATGGAGTTTCATACAGAACTTCATGATATGATTATAATAATATACAGATACTCGTAAACTCGAACTCTATGATCTCAATGACAAGTAACTCATCAAAGTTATAATACCCGCTGCAAGGGTATGAAACAATTGTTTTCAAAGTATAAGTGGGAGAGGGGAGAACGAGTAAATATGAGGCAAAGAAAAAATCCGAATATCATTGTAGCTCTTTTATGTAACGGTCCTTGTTTAAATCGTTGTCAATGTCTCCCAATGCGCCAAATTGCCGAGCATGAACAAATAACGGTGGGCACTTTTGGCAACTCAGCAGCGCATTACACTAATGCGACAGATTTTTGGTTACATTTGTATTGGGCACAAAACGAAAGACTTAGGCAACGAACTCAAATTGGTGTCTCTAAAAGGCGAAGCAAAATGATGCACTTACCTCTTAGCTTAGTTCATTAAATGTAAACATTAGTTAGGCGTTGTTTTATCTTTGGCTGTAAATATATGGAGAAGAAAACAGACAGAAAATCAAGTTACAATTTGTTGGGTTAAGGCATAAATATAGTAGTATATAGTATAGAGCAGCCCGTAAAGCTTAACTGAAATACAAAGTAATTAGGCTTTTCTCCCTGCTCTTAGACAAGTTATGCCAACTCATCACACGGGGGAAAGTCTTTAACAGCAAGCACTTGAATAGATCTCAATCATATAAAAAAAAACTACTCAAACATAATTTTCCATTAGCTACTGCGCGAATTGCTCAAGAAAACGTGAAAACATTTTGAGCACACAGAACCGATAACACATCCAAAAACTTAAAGCTCAACTCAACTTACCAAAACAAAAAAAAACAAGTAAGAATGCTATAGTCGAGTATACCCGACTACGAAACTCCCTGTACCCAGGTCAAAAATTTTCGATCGCATCTTCGTTAACTTACACATACATACACAGATACGCACACGCACGAGCCACAGCGCAAGCCAGGCATTTTAAGTTGTGACTGTGCTTCTTCTTCCCCTTGCTGCAGCACTGAATCTTCTTTCGTGAATAACTTAGGTGTTTATTATCCGATCGAAATTTGGACAGTAGATTAAGAGGGACTAAAGTATTGGACATGCCAAATCTTAAAGCTATATCTTGAAAATTGTAACTGTAAAACGGTTTTTATCGAATAGCGGGGGAACGGGGGGAGATATCTCAAATCTAAAATAAACTTGACCTGCTCCTGCTATACACGAACCTACATTCCAAATTTGGTGTCTCTAGCTCTTATAGTTGCTGAGATCCTTGCGTTCATACATACGGACAGACAGACGGACAGACGGACAGACGGACGGACGGACAGACGGACGGACGGACGGACGGACAGACGGACAGACGGACAGACAGACGGACATGGCCAAATCGAAATCTCTTTTGATACTGATCAACAATATATATACTTTATAGGGTCGGAGATGTCTCCTTCTGCCTGTTACATACTTTTGCACAAATCCAATACCCCCTTTTTACCCATTTTATGGGTACAGGGAGTAAAAAGGGCTCTTAATAAAAAACGAAAAAATAAATAAAAATAACAATAATAAATTTTCTGGTTCATTTGCTGCGTCAAACACTTTCGTTGGCTCACCGCCCGCCCCCAGTGGCGGTTCCGGCTAATCAAATTTCATTATTGTTACTGTTATTGTTGTTGCTGTTGCTGTTGCTGTTGCTGTTGCTGTTGCTGTTACTGTTGCCACTCCCCTCTGTTGGCGGCGCCATTCAAAATTGTTATCGCTAATCAGAGACGCACTCATCTCATTTGCGGGCCTTGTGAAATTTGATTTATGCGTGCACTTCCCAAGGCATTTCAGACTCCAATTCCAATTCCAATTCCAATTCCAATTCCAAGTTCGCGTCCGATTTCGACTCCAATTTCGACTCCGACTTAGATTGAGATCCAGATGCGAACTTAAATTGAAAGATTTACTTGGCTGGGCCATTAGCATTGCATGCGCCCTGCTGAAAGTGAAATTTGTCAACAGTTTTGTTTACTGTTTTGTTTTATTTTGTTTCATTTTATTTTCTTCATTTTGTTGTTGTTGCTTGCATTTCAATTTGGCTTGTTATTAAATGCGTTTTCAATTTCACTAGAAAGCCACCAACACTCACTCGACCCAACTTGCCCCAACCTTAAGCAGCCTTTTGATATTCTTGCGAATTGAAGCGACATGAAGAAACAAACACCAATGTTCGTTCACAACACGCGCAGCATAAACAAAAATAAACAATACTTGAACACCACACACACACACACACATACATACACACACACACACACAGAGAGACACACGACATGCATTACAAGTGGCCCAAGGCGGACAGATAGAAGATCGGGGACGCAGGTGACAAGTGCAGGGCAGAAGAGCGTTGACTACGGCTGCTTTTATCTGCAAGTCCATCATCACAGTTAAAGCGTGTGACCGACTGACTGATTGACCAACTGATTGACTGATTGACCAACTCATTGATTGAGCTGCAGCATTCAAAAGCAAATAGTACGACCCAAAATAAAAGACTTAGGCAACGAACTTGCCACAAAAATTAGTATTTGCTAGAAAATCAAACTGTGCTGAAATAATCAATTATTTTAATAGTAGATTCGACTTGTAGTAATCGAATTGTCGATTTTTATATTTAAAAAAAAACCCCCCTATTTTTAAGAAACGATATTTCAAGGAAAATCCCAAAATCATCGATTGCAGTACTATAAACGTGGTGAAAAGTTGATTAATAAGTATTTTTGTACGCGCATAATATTAAACCGGAGAATTTTCGTATATACATATGTACATACGTGAAAGAGTGTAACTTCCCTTATAATATAAATATATGACATATAAGTAATCACTAAGTAACTAACAATTGTATGGATTAGGAATCAAGTTTAACACCATCATACAACCTTAAATTAACTGCAGTACTATAATATGAGTAACACAAGAAAAACCTTAAGTCAACCCAAGAGTCATTATAAAACAGCTGACAGAATTCGATAACATATTGCATATGTGAGCCTGAGATAGTCCTTATAATCGCATGTAATTAATTATAATTATCAAAACTTGAATGAATGAAACTCAAAAGACTACATGCAGATACTGATTTCAGATTATTTTCAAGCAGTATAAGATTACAAATTTATCGATAAGTTTATTGTTACACAATTCTCATGCTCATAATAAATATAGACAAGCAATTCTATGGTCTTCGTTTAGAGTTGCTTTCTTCAGATTTAGATTGCAACATTTTGTGCGATCAGTTGAATCGATAGTGTTTATTGATATCGATAATTTATCGAATTGTTATCGATTGATTTTGAGAAATGACCCCAACAATTTCACTCAAACATTAGTCACACATTCACCAACCACCCACCTCACTTCACCCGGAGGTAACTCACGGAGGTACCATCATCGCATCGCGCGCACATCCGTCATTACCTTTCCGGCTTTTTGGACCGTTTCGCCAAGACGAAATTTATATGCTCGTACGATATTAACATATGTCGTACGCGTTAATTAACTATTCCGCTCAGCTAATATCGGTTTCACCCACCAAAACAGCAACAACGAAAGCTCCTTTTACCTTGCCGAAGGTGGTGGGTGGAATATAGGGGGGGAGGCAGGTGGGTAGGGGAGTTTAGACTCCCCCTCCCGCATAGGCGGATGGCGACTGCCCGTTTGGTGGCGTATTTCAAATTTTTTGAAGAAAGTATGCATGTAAGTATATGAAAGTTGTGCTCGCGGCCTCTCACGGGTTGAATGACTCAGGTGGGGACCGGCCGGGCCGAGCTAAATGGTGACCAGAAATCAAATTAAAATAAAATTTGCTTTTAAGCGAAGCAAAACAAACCTAGCCAATAAATCGGGGGCGTCATAACAGCAAGACACGCATACGGCTATTAGGCTATTATCGACCTGCGCCCCGAACTCACCTGGTTGCCATTGCGGATTTTCCAGTTTTCTTCCCTACCTTTTTTTGCCCGTTTTGTCAAAGTTCAAAGTAAAAGTCTCTAGCCTGATGCATGGTGGGCGTAAAAGTGGGCGTGGCCATGCACTTGGCATTGACTACGCCGTACGATTTAAGATATGGGACATGATTGTGCTCGTGGACAGCCTCACTAAATTTATGCACCGCATCGCGACTGACTTTTTCATTTGCAATTAAATTTGCGCACATTTTATTTTTGAATTTCGTTTATTACGCCCAATACCCATTGAAATTGTTGCAAAGGGTGTTATAATGTGCTGCAAATGAGTGTAATCAGCAGAGGAAGGACATTATTCTCCTTGAACAACAGCAACATATATCGGTAATGCTTCAGATCGATAGTTTCGATAGTTTTTTCTACAGTTGAACAAATAAGAGAGATGCAAGAAGAAAAATTATAATAACAAAACAATCACCATTTTGATCAGTTTGATCAAAGTATTGGTTATAAATATTTTCATCAGCGGAAACCCAAATTTCTTCTAGGTGAAACCATTTAGTTCACTGGTTAAATTGTTATCGAAAAATTTGATTGTGTTGCTTTAGCTTTTGGAAAATTAATTTCATTTAAAAGTTTTGTTTTTCACATAATTGATTTCAAACTCTACATAAAAACTAAATATACATGGTTATTACCTATTTTGGAACTGACAGGGAGGGAAATGGAGGTGAAATGGGAGCAATTTGTATTTTCTTTCATATACAAACTCATTTTCAAAACACTAGAACTATTAAAAGCGTGTTAATCGAATTATCCCGGACAATACCTAGTTGGTTCATAAATATAAATACTATATGGCACATTATGTGATTACAGTTCTGAGTTAGGAATGAGTTGTAGGGTAATTTCAAGTCTCTATTTACTCTGGAGCTGTCTTATTTGTTTCTGTTATGTCGTTGCGAACATTAAAGATAAACTTTTAACTGTTCGGCAGCCTTTTGGTCAGCCTTTAATGATCTCTCGCCGCTGCATTCGGTCAAAGTTCTTCAAAGCGCTGTCCGGAGTAAGGCGGAGAGCGGGGGAGTCATTAAATGATATCTACGCAACTTATCGTAAATGCATCGTAAATTTGTTGGACAGCGCATTAGATGGCAAACACTCGTAATTGTCATCTTATTAAAGAGCTTTACTCATAATACGAGTATGCAAACGACGCATTAATTTTAGTTGGAGCCACACCTGAGTCCGAACCCGAATCCGGGACCAGACCCGAACCCCAAGTCGACCCCACACTATGCAAAAATGCAAATGATAACGATGAATGTGCCAGAGAATAAGACTCGGCTCGGCTCGACTCGGCCCGAAAGGTCATTCCACATTCCGCATTCACTGCAAAAAGTTTGCGCAACTTTTTCTCTTTTTTTTTTGTTGACAATCCCGAAGTTATTCGCACGAATTTGTGACGCGATTCAAAATGTGCCAAAGTCAAGCGGCCGTTGCCTGCTTTATATACCCTGTACTCTTCAAAGCTTTGATTTGTTCTTAGTTCATTTCAATTAGTTCTCATTTTTCCATTTTTGGTTATTTCAAAATGTTGTCATTTATATTATCAAATACAGTTTTCATAAGTTGATGAAATAAGTTGATTAGTGGCGACATAGATTCTCCCTTTCTCTTAAGTCGTCTTAATTTCTCTGTCCCTTGTAGACCTACTAGGAATTTTTTCCCTTATCTCTTCCTACATGCACTACTGATTTCGCTTTACACAATCCTTTTCGTGTACTATGCACACAGTACAATTCTGTTTTTCATGTTCTCTCCTCGGAACTCTCTCTTCCCTCCATTAAGCTTGCTCTTTTAAATCACCTACGGGTAATCTCTGGCCAATCCCAGCTGTGAGCAGGGGCGCAGCTTGCCAGTGTGGCAAATAATCTTCCCCCGTCGGGTCGGAGATTGTCCATTCTATGTCCCCCTTTATTTCCTATTTTCTACTCTATAACTCTTTTATTCTTTCCCATCCCTACCCGTTCCTAGATCTTTTTTCCTTAATGTAATCTCTAACCAACCTCGCTGTGACCTGGGGCACAGCTTGCCAGACTGGCTAATAAAACTTCCCCCACAGGGTTGGAGATTTCATTTCATTCCTACTATCTTTTTTTATTCTTCTTCTTTAGTTTTAAATTATCCATAAATTCTATAAGCTTTTTTTCATAACTAACTCTTCACTATCTTGATATAGGCTCTAATAACGCCACCGGCAATTCTTTGCTGTGAATAGGGGCATAGCTAGCCGGACTGGCAAATAAACTTCCCCCAACGTGCTGGTGTCGTTATTAGATTTCAATTGTAATTTCGCGTAGGCTTTTAAAATGTTTTCCTTATATCTATGTATTATATTATATTTTTTTGATTCGAGGCAGCACTGTTTTGCCTTCGTAAATAAATAAATAAAATAAATAAAAATACTTATGCTCTTCCAAGTTTTCAATACAGAATCAATATTTAGACTGAAGATTCAATAATTTTTTAGATAATTAAAATAATATTTTATGCATTATTTTATTATTCCTAATCATAGTTTTCAAGCTAGCTCAAAACTTAACAAAATAAACATTTTTCAATATTATTTTATTCTTAAATTAAATTATTTCTTGACTTTTCCACTCTAGCACTGATTACAGGGTACGTATTGAGTCGAGCAGTCTCGCTAGATCATGTTGATGTTGTTATTAAGTACGCACGAAAAGTATTTCGTTTAATTTTAGTTTTTTACTTATAATTTATAATTGCTTATGATGAAAACCTCAGGCAACCAAAAACATAGCCGATTTAAGGAGGAAGGAAAAAAAGTTATGCCCACCGATGCTTGAAATACCCTAACATGTGAATCAGACAAGGAACATTTAAGTTTTTACTATTGACATTGATTCTTTACCCTAGTTATTTTTCAAGTTTTCCAATTTACATTCTTGAGGAAATGGGAACACGTAATGTTCGGATGAATAGTATCGATTGTTCTACCTATACTTCGTAAAATATCATTGGTATATAAATTTCGAATTGTTTCCAATAATACAACAGCAGTATAGTCAAGTTTCTACTCAGTATTCACCATTCCATTCAATCATTCACCATTTTATTTCTCCAACTAAAGTTTATATTATTTTGTTGTGTATTGTTTTCCCAAGTTTCGGATGACTCAGTCTTAAAGTCGGCTTGAAATGAATGTACTCTTGGAAAGAGCATTTAAAGCTGTGATCATAAAAATTTATGTGCGGCTTCAATTGACGGGGCGTGCAACGTTGAGGGGGGAGTTGGGCTGCTTTCTGTGGCTTTTGCGGCTTTTTATGTGTAAGTATTGCATTCAAAAACGTGAGTGCGTGAAATGTGTACAACAAGAAATTGAAGTATGTTTGTACTTGTTATTATTATTACTAACATTATTTTTGTTAATCATCACAGTCAATTGTTTGGTCAGTGGAAATGTGTCATATGGGAAGACTAGAAGTGGGGAAAAAGTCAAATAGTCGCAGAGTGGCAGAAGAAATGCTTGCCACACTTTCGAACGCCGCTCTCTGCGCTTCTCACGCCGCAGAGTGACAGCATCGTTAGCCCAAAGTCACGCCCCCTTTGGGTTGGGGGGAGCCGCCTAGGGGGAGCTACTAACTAACAAGTAAAATCTATTACTTAATTTCGCTAAATGGAAAATAGATACAAATCGGACAAAAACAGAAAGAAAGAAAAATATATAACCGAAAATCTTTCTTTCTTTGATGTGTTTTATGTAATCCCCAAGACATCATCATGAGCACAACACGCGTCTATTGTTTCTACAGCCAACAAATTAGAAGCTGAGACAGCTAGACAGAGACGGGAATAGTAGGTGTGACAGGGAGAGCAAGAAATAATCAAAAGAAGATGAAAAAATAGCTGAAAAATCAAACGCTTTCGATTTCTATTTGAATATGTAAACGAACCAAAAGACCGGCAGCCAAAAACACAAACACAAACACACTAAAAAGAAATTCCCATCAATTAATTGTCTTTCTCATCATCTTCATCTTCCCCTTCATCTGTGGTCGCTTTTTACTCCCTGTACCCATAAAATGGGTAAAAAGGGGGTATTGGATTTGTGCAAAAGTATGTAACAGGCAGAAGGAGACATCTCCGACCCTATAAAGTATATATATTCTTGATCAGTATCAAAAGAGATTTCGATTTGGCCATGTCCGTCTGTCTGTCCGTCTGTCCGTCTGTCTGTCCGTATGTATGAACGCAAGGATCTCAGCAACTATAAGAGCTAGAGACACCAAATTTGGAATGTAGGTTCGTGTATAGCGGGAGCAGGTCAAGTTTATTTTAGATTTGAGATATCTCCCCCGTTCCCCCGCTATTCGATAAAAACCGTTTTACAGTTACAATTTTCAAGATATAGCTTTAAGATTTGGCATGTCCAATACTTTAGTCCCTCTTAATCTACTGTCCAAATTTCAAGTCGATCGGATAATAAACACCTAAGTTATTCACGAAAGAAGATTCAGTGCTGCAGCAAGGGAAGAAGAAGCACAGTCACAACTTAAAATGCCTGGCTTGCGCTGTGGCTCGTGCGTGTGCGTATCTGTGTATGTATGTGTAAGTTAACGAAGATGCGATCGGAAATTTTTGACCTGGGTACAGGGAGTTTCGTAGTCGGGTATACTCGACTATAGCATTCTTACTTGTTTATATCTTGCACCTAAGCAACATCATCAGGCGACAACAAAAACTAAAACTTAAAACTTAAAACTAAAACTAAATTTGCTATCAAATATTGTTGGGATTTTTTATAATTTTTTGTTTTGCCTGTAAATTTCTATACAACAATTTTTGCACACAGAGATGGAGATGAAAAAAACACCTAATAATAAAAAGAAAGAGACTCAAAGTGAAATAAAATTTGAATGAAAATAAAATCAAATTGCCCATAAATTATGTTCAAAGGCGTTGGGGCCGTTTGCCGTTTGCCGTTTGCCGTTTGCGATCTTTAATTCCCAGCGCAGTCTTCAAAATTACAATTTTTGTTAAATGTTTCCCAAATGTATCCACTAATTTGATGCCGTTTCTATTGTTGTTGCTAGATCGTTGGCGTGTGTTTTGATTAACATTTAAAGAGCGTAGCAATTAATTTGTTAACGGGCCACAAAACAAACCAAAAACAGAAAAGAAGTTCATTTCAGCTGGACAGATGCTTGCTCTGAAACTGATCTAAGTGATCATGTAATTTCCAAAGGAAAACGAATCTTGTTGATATGAGAAGATTGAGAAGTTAAACATGATGCCTGTAAAACGTTAAAGAATGCCGCACAAAGGAGAATAGACAACTCAAATGTTCTCTCGAGAGAGAGCATGGGAGAGAGAGTAAAAACAAATTGTAAAAGTAGAGTACCTAGAACTAGAAACGTGCTATAAACATAATCCGAGAAAGCTGACAGCTCAAAATGTCTCCTATGTGATAAGATTATTGATAACTGTCATCGACTTTCAACCGCTGAAAAGCTAACACATTTCATTCATTAATTTCCAAATTTATAATCTACAATCATCAGCGACTTTTGGCTTGCCCCCAAAAAATATAGAAAAATAATTGCAGCTTCAAGTGTAATGAGAACAAGCCCAGTTTTAGTTCGTACGTGCTGAGGCAGCACTTTTGATTTTCCCAGACTTCCCAGAGTTTCCCATAGTTTCCACAATGCTGCTTTCTAAGCGCGGCAAAGGGTCGCACACCCAGGGGGGGTGGAGGTACGGCTGGCAGCTGGCCACAAATCAAATTGCGGTAGATGCAGATCTTAAATCTTCTGCCGCATTCCCTGACCATGTGTCAAGAGCGCTTTTAATTGTCCTAATACTCTTCGTAGAGGGTATTTGAAGATCTATGCTGGACATGCTACGCTTTGAAGAAGGTACAGTTTAAAAACTATGCATGTTCTTTAAGAAACTACAGTTCACTTCTTTAGCTCTACCATAAATAACTCTTTTAATTTGGAGGTTATTGTATTAACCCAATTCAACATAAGTATATGACTTTTAGTCAGTCCTATCAATATTGTATTGAAAAAGAACATCCATATAACATCGATAGTTTTAAACTCTCTATACCATCGATGGTTCTTTTCGATATATCAATAGTATCATTCTCAAAATGTTGTCTTGAATTACATTTTTTTTCCTCATAAAACTTAAGAGAATGTTTATAAGCAAGTATATGAAATTTATTTAGTTTTAATTACTAATTTGTAAATATCAACAAATTAGAGCAAAATATTACTTTGCGTTCAAACGATTGCGTAAGCAACTTGAAGAATATATTATTAGTGTTAGCAGCGGCAAAAGATTTGCGTTTACAACACTGTGGAGTCTTTAAGCACTAACCAAGTTCATGAGGAGAAATTTTACAAAAAATGGTTAAAGATCACTTGCAAATGTCGCTGGTAGCGCAATATTGCATGTAAATATGAGATGGTCTTAACAGATATTTATTTAAATGTCTGCAAGGGTGTTAAAAAACCGGCAGGTCGAAAGTAGTTATTATTTCCTCCTACTTTTTTAAGCAGTGGTCGCAGTCGCAGTCACTGCTTTCACCGTTCGCTTATCGATGTAACTGCAAGTGTCAACAATCAGCAGCAACAACAACAAACTACAAACAACCAACAACAACAAAAGTTGGCAGCTGCCCCAGCACGTACACGCAACGCCCGCCGCGCCCAGCCTTGACCTACAGCACTGGTTTGGGCTTGGGCCTCGGTCTTTGGGCTTTGGGTTCGGTACTGTCACAGGGTCTTGGTCTGGGTCTGGGTCTTGGTCTGGGTCTTGGTCTGGGCCTCTATGGGTTGTCCGCACACGTCTTGGAAAACGTCCATTAGACGCATTTCATGGAAAGCTACTTGCGCCGCATGTTTGCCAGCTACTTAAGAGCGAGCTTTCTTTTCGCCTATTTTGGTACCCTTTAGATATTTGAATGCTGAAAGGGCTTTAATACCTACATACATACGACTATATTCTTGATCTAATTATCTTAAAGCTTAAAATCGCCAGAGCTCTTGCATCTCATACGTAGATTCTCTGAAAATTGTATGGAGCTTCGGTGTTAGGCATAGTTGTTATTTAAGAATCGTATTGTCTGCAAACATTGTCAGCTGTTACCTTTTTCCATCACCAGGAAGACAGTACTTCAGTATCTATGATGAAATTCTGTAGATTGTCGTGCATACCACAGTAATATTTCCAATGGAAGATATAAAAGCGATAGAAAAGCGATATCACTCAAGGAAATGAGTATTTATGTTGGTTGAAGTACTTTAGACCTGGGATACGAGGTATTGGGAATAGAGTGGAACATTATAGTTCAATGAAGGGAAAAAGCTCAATAGTTCAGTTCTTGAGAACTAACTAATCGTTCAGTTTAGTTCAGTTCTTTGAGAACGAACTAATCGTTCAGTTTAGTTCGTTTTACTAGTTCATTTGTTATGTTTCTTCAGATTGTTATCCTTCTCGTTGATACTGTGGAAAAGCAATATATTAGTTTTCGTTAAAACAATTAAAGGGAACAATAATTGAATTCCATTTTAATTTGGAAAATACAAATGTTATATAACAGCGAACAAGATTTGATTGATCATCATAGCTCCACAGGGTAGCTCCTAGTCGATCACTTTTGAAAAGAGCGTTCTTACTAGATTTGCTTGCCCAGTGGGACGCACACACATACACACGCATACAGACAAACAGATGATGCAAATGTACAGGAAAGACATTGAGCAACATTCGCAAAATGTGTGGAGCAGGTGCGTAGCAGCGGGTGGGGGGTGGGGGGGGGGGGTTGTGGGGGGCCTGGCTGTGGAAACGCAAACCCATCAGTTAAACGCCTCAAGAAAATGCAATTTTCATTACGCAAATGAAAACGACGCGTCGTTTGGCAATTGCCCAACCCAAAGTGCCGCCTCTCAAGTCGCGACCTAATGATGACAACCAAATTTGTACAAAATGCTGCTAATTAAGCTTAAAGATTCCCCCTGGCCCCTCTCGGTGACCGCCTTCAAGTTAGAGCCATTGGCATTTAGCTAAGCCAACAGAAAAGTGCCATGGAACCAAGTTGGGAACCCACCCACGATCCTTAAATTGACTCCAACTCGAAAAACGCCTCCGCAGGGCGACGCATAAAGCTGCCACTTAATTAAAATCAATGAGCCACAACAACAATCAAAATAACAATAATAACAACAGAAACAACAATAACCGAAACAAATTCCAAACCAAACAAAAACATTTGCTTTAAATATTTATAAGATATTTTTGAATTATTTGCGTTGGCGTCTCTTTTTCTGTGTACGCCTAAAATGTTCTACTAAACTCGCAAAGAATTGCTTGCATTTGAAAATGCAGCTTAGATTACTCACAGCACAAGTGCTGGACTAGCAGATACCCTGTACCAAGTTGGATCCTAAGAACTAAAGAATTTCTGGTTAAACTGTCGATTCCATTTGAAGAAAGATCTTTCATCACGACGTGTCAATCGTCTAAGATATTTGAGGTATGGCATGTGTGTGTGGGAGATATTGACCCAGACGAGGATATATAGTATATATGTATCAGCATGTGTACTTAATTTGTTTGCCCTAGCTTCAAGGGCTTGGAAAATATTGCGAAACAGAGAGGCTGATAATTCGAAGCGAAAAGTCAATTTTATTATAAGCAAAAGCTTTTGCATATTGCAAACATGGCTGAAATCCAATTACTTTTCCATACGGGGAATTGTAAACAAATTTGGCAATTGAGAGGCCTGTCAGTGAAGTTGAGAATATCAAACATTCATTGCCAAATATATTGTGGAAGTGACAGGTTCGTAAAATCTCTAAAATAAATTATTGAAAAATTTAACAACAAAAAAACTGATGGAAGTCTATATTTTCATTTGCAAGAACATTCAATAACGATACTAGGATGCCTTCCAAGAAGACGCTAATACCCCAACCAAAAATCCCTTCTGGACCTGTTCGGAAGTATAGTCGCACTGGCAGTGTTATTTATCCACCCAAAAACATTGATCTGGTCGAGGGAGTAAAGAAACTTCAAATCAAAGATGCAGATCAAGCCAAAAATTCGAACTAAGGATTATAAGAGAGAGCAAGGATGGAATTGAACTGAATTATTGAGGATACGTTTTCAATATTCACTTCCCTGGAAACTAAGAACAATCTTAAATTAAAGATATACTTATTTGGTTTGACGTTATCAAATCAATGCGTTTTCTATTTTGGTTGCTTGTTGAGCTTCTTAACTGCACATTTGTAAGTTGCAGTTGCATCTTTTGTGGCTTTTTGTGGGCCGAGGGGTTAGAGGGGTTAGCGGGGCTCGTTTGTTACTGGGGAAACGGGTTACGCAGCAAACAGCGACACCAACAGGAATGGCTATAACCAGACACAAATGAACTTTGTGGCATCATGCGGCAGCTGAAGATTGCAACAGATTTGGAGTGGCAAGAAGCAGCCAAGTCCTATGCTCTTTCCACTCATAGGTCATTAAAGATGCTTTTCCATTTTGAGAGTACATGTCTATAGTTGAGCAAGATATTTGCGGAATGCCCTTTTCAGATACTGTTTAGTTTTATTTCCCGGCGTCGCGTGGAAACAAAACTTTTATTAAAAATTCTTTCTCGTCATGTGGTCACTGTTTTTCTGAAAAATTATTTCTGTTTAACATGGTTTGGTTTCTCTAAATAGAGAGATAATAACTTTCAAAATTCAAAGCAGAATATTCTATAAAAAAAAAAAAAAAAAAAAAAAAAAAAAAAAAAAAAAAAAAGTATTTTTTTAGTATCTTTTTCATTATTAAATTATGAAATTACTTTCTAAAGAGCAGATATATTTTACTCATTTTTAGGGCATTTTATGTACTAATGCAGAATTTACTTACTCAAAAACAGAAATATTGTATTCAAGGAAACTTTTTCCGAATTTAAGGACTAGTATATTTCATAAATTTAGAAAGAATTCCTGCAAAATATAAGTTATCTCTGTATGTAAGGCCGATATTAGCTTAAGAGCATATAATTTGCTGAGTGTACACACAATCAGTGTGCACTGCACAGTTTTCCACCAATTTTGCATCCGCGGAGGCAGAAAATCTATCCTCTTAAATATCACTTGAAAAAAAATAGAATTTTTCTTTATTTTTCCAGTTGAATATTTTGGACAACATAAAAGCAATCTCAAATTGTTCAATAAGCTTATCCGCAGCCCTGAAAAGCACGCAACGGTATTTTAAATTCCCAAATGTGTTGCATGCCTCGCGGCTGCTTCATTGAATGCCTTGCAGCAAATTGTGTAGCAAACTTTCAGGGCAGCGGCAATTTGAGTCGCTTTTGCGAAAACCAGACACGCTTGATCAGGTTCGCACACACACTCACACTCTCACGCACACTCACACACACACAAAGTCAATGTCTGGTTGTGCGGCTTTAATATATTAACGCTATGCGTTAAAAACATACGAGTGTAATAACAAGAAAGTAAAGCTGACTCAAAAGGTCCGAAGATTTAATACACTGACAAGATGCCAAGCCAAACAATAAGCCTTCTCCTAACAAAACTCAGTTCTTTACCAATCCTTTCTATAACAGCTATATAGTTATTCGGTTTTGTTCGAGTTTTATCAACATTTCAATATCAAAATGAAAGTCAGAGTTGTTGAACTTGGTAAAGACACGAACATCTTTGAAAAACAGATAAGTTTTCCATACAAATGAATTTTCGAGAGATCATTGGGAATACGAACTTCAATAAAAATTTAGTTAGCTTTCATGGAGCATACATAATACAACTTAGAATTGGTGAGTTTGCTCCGGATATTTAGAACACCAAAAAGTTTCTCAAACAAAACATAGCTTCGATCAATTTTGGACCAAGCGTTTCATCTATTTGATATTTCCTAGATAAAGCACATCAGTTAGGGCATTAGTCACTATAATTATACAACAAATTTAGAAGTTAATTGGTCAAATTTAGATTTTACATTTGTTAATTTAATGTGAATCTTTAAATATTTAGTGAGATTTCTATATCTATTGCATTCGACTGATAGTGATCCCATGCACCCTGTTGTCTGTATCAAGGAGCAGTATCTGTGCCAACTTCAAAAGATAACTTTCACACTGAGGGACTGGTTAGCATAGCAACAGACAGACAGCCATATGGACATTCTCCTGATCAAGCATATGACGTAGTATATATATATATATATATAGGATCAGAAACGCTCTTTTCAATGCGTTACACGTTTCGTGACAAAAGTTGAAGACCCTCAGCAAGAGTATAAAGAAGAGCCAGAGACATGCGAAAAGGGTTGCAAGTGCAGACAGCCAAAAGGGGGGGATACTAGGGTGGGGATGGTTGTGGGCATGGTTATGAGTCTGGGTGTGTGTGTGGGTGTGTGTGTGGGTGTATGTGCGTGTGTGTGTGGCGTGAAGCCTCGAAGTCATAAAAATTACAAAAGCAGCAACACAACAACACTTGACAGTCATGCTTGAAGTGTGTCTGTGTGGGTGGATGGGTGTGTGTGGGGTGTGTGTGGGGTGTGTGGTGTGTGCGGCATAAGCTAAAATCAAAATAACCGCAAGCGTTAATATGCGCCAGCAGACGCACCCAAACCAACAGCAATAAGCAATCGCCAGCTAGGACATGGGTTGGGTAGCGGGAAATTCTCCACATTTGAGGGAGACCCCACAAGAGCGTAGCTTCCAATCCTTGCCAAGGTACGTTGGCATTGTCAAGACCAACAAACTCCTCGCAATGCACTTCTACAGACATTTGTTCTTCCTTATTCTTCTTGACTTTGTCTGCAGTGTCCCATCCCAACCCAGTGCGAACCCCAGCTCCAGCTCAACCCCACGGCGATTGCCTTTGGTAGCTATTAACTTACCTTAAAGTTGTTTGCGTTTTGCTGGCAGTTTCTGTTCACCGTTCCCTTTGGCACCGCACAATAGATAAGTTGGCAAAATAAACTGCAAAGATAAGGGTTGACAGAAAGAATATACATTTTTAGCAGGCTTCAATACAATGAATAATACATTCTTAGACAATTGTCCCAGCAATTCCACAAAAATAGTCAATTTCCCCATTTAAATGAAATGGGATGACCACTGGGATGACCAATGGGATGACCAATGGGATGACCAATAGGATGACCACGTCGGATATATGTGTGCATATAAAAGTAAATATAGGATAGCGTCACCAATAGATTGTAATCACTTAAGGGTATTCAGATAATTTCAAAGGAAACCTTTCAATAATTTAAGCCAGGAACCTTCAAGAACCTTTAATAATCAAAGCAACTCTGACTCAAGACAACGTAAAAGTCTCCTTGGTAGAACCTAAGATAGACCACAAAGAATTTCAGAAAAAACTTATCAACTGAGTTCTTTCTTGGTTGTCCTAATATAATAAGTTTTGAAAAGCATATTTGCTAACTCACTTCATAATAGTATATACATCAGTCTGTTAGGATTACGAGGAATGGCTACTTTCTGAAAAGTGTGGAAGCCCTCCTATGTCAAGGAGGGATTTTCTTTTCTTGCATAACTTTGAGGAAATTCTTTTTCCTCGTGCTAGTGAGAGATAATAATTAGTTTGTAGAACCCTTGTTCAACACGAACATACCTCTAGGAAAAAATAAACTTTGCTTTGGGAATCCTGGTCAGATCTTTTTTGTAACCCTGTTTATCTCTTACTTTAGAAAACCCCAGTCTGTTAAGATAGTTGAGAATCTGTCGAAAAGCAGAGAAAACCCATCTATGTCAAGATGCAATATTTTGCTTTCAAGGAAATTGAAATTTGAAGAAAGTCTGAATCTCTTTTGCTCTGTATCGAGAAGCTGCTAGGGGACAGTGAGAGATGATAGTAAGTGTCTGTGTTATCATGCTGACGAAACGACTCTAAACAGCTGTTCAAACACTTAAAAGGAACACAAATTTTTTCCATTAGGCAGCTGTTCCAGCCAAATCACAGACAGAATTCGTCAGTAAGTGGGCAAGCCCTGAACAGGTGTGGTCAAGTCTGAGTAAAACACTTTGCAACAAGGTCAACATGACGCTAACGCTAACGATAACGATAACGATGACAAAGGCGATGACGATGACACATCAGTGCGAGTTTCAACTCTGAACACAAATGCAATTTGACATAACCTCAAAACATACGAGTAATTAGGAACATGCATCGACATGAACAGCATGTTTCTATCATTAGCAGAGCGAGGGGTCGCGGACAGAGGATGAAAACACACAAATTTGGTTAAGCATTGACCAGCCCAAAAGCATGCAACACTTTCCTGACCAATGAGCAACTGTCACGCAACATTCTGACCCAAATTTATGAGAGGGGAGGGGAGCACAAGGGGGCCCTAGGGGCGCTAGGGGCCCTAGGGGTAATCGGTAATTTGTTGGAGCGTGTGAAATGGAAAGTCGCTAAGTAGGGAGCATATCCGTAGCAAATGCGAATCTTAAATGCCATACCAAACCGCAACCAAAACAAATAAACAAACAAACAAACATCTAAGGCAGCTGTTGCACCCCTTAGCCCCCTTCTCACTCAGCATGCCACTCAACGCTGCCACTGTAAACGATGTGGCAACACATTTATTAGAGATTTGAGGCCTCGAATGAATAGATCTTTCAAGTTGAGAGTTGCATTAAGTGGCAAAATGTATTTTGTATACCCTGTAAACAGAAAAATGGGTTAAATAAACACACAGACGCCATGAAGCGTATATACTCGACTAAGATCGAAGCATTTTCATTAAAACTATCAAAAATTCAACGTTTGACTCTATTACAAGATGAGTTTAGTGGGCTCAACATGCAGTTTTTAATGTATGATATGAAAGCGCCAGTTTTATATTCTCAAGCGCTCTTAAGATAATTCTTGCGCGAAAAAATTGCGTGTAATCTATGTAAGACACTCTTACTACGTTTTACAACACTCATAACAAATCTAACGCGGTTTCTTGTTCTCTAGTTCCATGCAAGTTGCATGAAACGAACTTGCACGTTAGATAAGATCGTATTTACACGGCGCAAGATAAAAGATGCACGAAAAAGTTTCATTGCCTAAGAAATATGTTTCAGAAAATAGTTCTTTCCATGGACTTATGGAGTCTTAAAATACTATTAATGATTTATATGGAAACTATCAAAAGTAACGAATAGTAATTTAATTATTTTGTGAAGTTCATTAGCAAATACCAAAGCCACTTTTGTTTGCAATTATTTATGAAGATAGAATGTAAATTAGTAATTTACCAATCAAACTAAATTTATGTAATTACACACTTAATATAAGTTATTTCTTACTCTAAGAAACCCATGCCTCCGAATACCACAAATTCAAATGTTAATATTAGTCCAGATTTTGTAAAATCTCTTCGCAGGATGTAAAGTTAAGACAACTTCGTACCCTATCTTGTAAGCAAACCACAATATTTCTAAATAAAGTTGCTATTAATTATAATAATAGTTTATTGATTATTACTCTGTCATCTCTACCCTACGCCTACCAAAATAATAATTTCCTTCCCAAGTCTCCAGCCTCAAATGGAAAACATAGATTGAAGTTAGATATTTCAAATTTAGGATACATTTAGTGCAGCAAGTAAACTATAATTCTTGAGATTTGCATAACAGTTGGATAATAAATACGAAAGTTATTCAGCGGTAGATTCAGAGGGTATCTACGAGTCGAGCGCTGTGAAGAAAATCATTCTTAATTGACCTTTTTTGTGTTTTCCATTATTTACTTTAGTGAAAGTGTTGAGGCGCCAAGCACTTGACAAAGTTTTTGAGAAATTTCTTTGTATTGTCATTCAATGGCAATTCAATAGATTTGAAATTTGATGGGCAATTAAGCTCGAGCAGAGCTTACCGCCGCGCCCCGCCCTCTTGTCTAATGTTGCTGTCCAAATATTAACATGACGCAGCCATTGACCCGAAGAACTCGAAGCCCGCGCCCGCGCCCGCGTCTGGCCCGCATCTACCAACTTCAACTGGAAATGCAACTGAGACTTGACCCTTAATTGCTTTAATCAACGCCATGCTGCAAGCTGCAACACACAATGTGCAACGTGCAACGTGCAGCATGCAACGAGGGTGGCTCTTGAAAAGGTCATTGCTTGCTGCGGGCTGGCATCCAGACAGGAGCCTTGCCACTGATAAGCAGCGCACTGCATCCTTTGGCACGGCCAGTGTCAATGACAGCCAGCCGTTAGCTGAACTACCCCTACATCCCTACATCCCCTGCTACCCCCGGCAGCCTGGCTGTCAACTGTCAACTGCCCCGCCCTTCATTAGCGCAGCTTTAACGCCAAAGCCAAAGGCAAACACAAATGTGAGCATGCAAAAAACCGCGCCTTCTCCCCTCTCAGTCGCGGAAAATGTTTCAACATTTGCCTGCGATAAGATTGTGTTCCCCCCTCAGTCCGACGGCTTCTGCCTGCTGCCTGCTGCCTGCTGTCCGCTGCGTGATCTGGTGCAGTGCGCAGGCAACGCTGCCTTTTGGCCAAGTGTGGACACAGTTGGCCAATATTTGCCTTTCGAACAACACATTCCTGTTAATAGATAAGCCCAAAAGAGTTGAATAACATATGCAAATTGGCAAACTTCCTAGTCCAACATAAGGGCACAACAATTACATTCTGGGGTGAGTTTTGTGTGTCATCTATAAATTGCGATGTGAATCAACTTGATTCATTCACATTCATCACATTCTGTGCGTGATTCATCTATCAATTCTCAACAATTATATTCATTAGCCATTCATATTACTTATATAAACGATATGTTATCGATCAAATTGATTTTATTATCGATACAACATGGCATATGCAAATAATTGATCCAAAAAGTTAAATAACATATGAAAATTGGTAATTTCTTACTCCAGCTTATGGAGAGAACATTCACATTCTAGGATAAGTTCCGTGTGTCATCAATTGTGCCGATAAATCGATAGCGATAAATATGTATGTTAAATGATCTATTTGTAAATATTGCGATCGATAAATGTATATATTACCCATAAACTAGTCGATACCAATAAGCTATAGCCTAATTTTATATTTCCTATCAGCGTGTAGATTTATCGATAAGCAATAATCGATAACGAAGCCCAAGAGCGCATGTACTCGCGTTAATTGCATACGCTCATAATCACCCTTTTACCCATTTGACCCGACACACAAAAGCACTCGACACACAATCGACACAACTCAACTAAACTAATTGCAGAGCAGAGACCCGTCTACAGTCTAGACGGTAAACATAGGCTTCTTGACATCTATATATGTATATACTAGAACGTGTCCTGACTGACTGACCTATTGAGGATCAACAGCCCAAAACACAAGAGCTAACATGCTGAATATTTTACAGATTCCTTTTTGGTTAGCTCCACACAGAAGACTGATAAAAAGGGGTGGAAACTGTTGTAGGAAACCGATCATCCATTCGGCATCGTACTCACTTTTAAACATCTATAAATAACACTCATTTGACACATACTATTTCAGTGATGTCGGAATATGAAGCTTTCAAGGTTTTACAATACAGCCTAAGACTGATTTTTGAATAATAATATAATTCACCAAGATGGGAAGATGTGTGGAAAACTCTGATCTTCGAACCTACTTTCGAAGATCTATACAAAACAAAAAATTATTATTAAAAGTATTTCTAACCAACTAAGGAAAATCCAGCCCCACTGGTATACTAATTTCTGGTTTTTCGTGTAAATAAGAACAACAGTCTGCCGGGCAGCGCCGGCTTATTACCAGCTAGTACTCTTGGGTATGTGCAGAGCACGTTGCCCACGGCTCGTGGCCATGTCAAACAACAATCAATTCAAGTGTAGCAAAAACAACAACACGAAGAGCAGCAACAACAACAATGCTCAGGTATTTTCTGCACATGGCGCTGTGCATTTGAATGCTTGTTGCATGCAACAATTGGCGAGCAGCCTTTCAACGCCAGACATGGGATCAAGATCGCATTTCTCAGATTGCAGTTCGAAGATCGAAGATCCGCAGATCGAAGTTCGAGAGCATGTGGCTCGTGTGTGTGTATGTGTGTGTGTGTCTCTATTTATAGCTGGGTCTACCACAGCTGGTTGCTGGACTAGTCCACCGCTGCCTCTCCCCCGGCAGCCGCCCTCGCTCGCTGCTCGCTGCTCGCTTTCTTCCCTTCCCTTCCCTGCAATCGTTTCCACAATTGTCGCTTGCTAATAGATCGTAGCAATAATGTAATGGACGCAACCCGCTTTTGGCTCTGCTGCTCTGTGACGATTTGGTTGATGCCACACGATTCCCATACATACACTGAGCGAAAAACCAAATAGTGAAATTTCAATTTATAAGAATCCATTGTGGCACCAATATCAACAGTTTTATGGTGTCACGGGCAAGTTTTTGTCTAGATCACTCTTGTATAAATTTTTTTGTTGGAACTTATCACAAATCAAATTTATTGACGGACTGTTCACACTATCTCATATATACGTGCAATATCGCATGACATTTTTGACAATTGTCGTTAAATAAGAAAAATGAACTAAGTCAGACCTTTAAAACTTCAGAGGTTTAAAACACATTTCTTTCTAACACTACAAAGATAACATTCGTCATTTATTGCGCAATAGATTGAATGCAAAGTATTATTTTCATGCAATATTTTAACAATTGCGCCAGAATTGTATTGAAAACTATTAGACATAAATGTTAGATAGAGTAAAAATGTATTTCCCATGTGTCTACGGACTCAGGCTCATCCAACTCTCAATTTAAATGAAAGATGTAAAGATTTTTGATTAAATCAATTATTTAATTGTTGATCCTTAATGCGATTTAATATACTCATCAACTGAGCAATTTCAAAGGTGCATTTAGTAAATATTTTCCATTTCCTAAATTCATTTAAATGCCTTTATTTACTCCGAAACCTTCAGCTCGAGAGAAGATGTTTTTAACAGTTTAGCTCTAATTTTCTCCCAGTGTTTGCTCATAGCTCTCTTTTGGTATTGGGCTGGGATGGTGTTTCCCCCACATATGGCGCGACCAGGGCCATGACTTGGTTTTATATTTAGTTCGCTTCCTGCTTCTGGCACTTGAGAAAAATGGAAATGCAGGCAGCGACGACGAGGACTTGGAAATTGTATCGATTGCACTTAATATTTTTTTTTTTTTTTTTTTTTGTGGCCAGAGTTCGAGTTTCCTTAGTTGTTGCTTGACTCTTTATTTAACAATCTGCCTGGCGGCATTTCAAATTGATTTATGTTGATTTAAACGCTCTTCTATGCATACCCGTTCTCAGAAGCATTTCCTTATTTTCAACAACATTTCGAGAATTGCTTTCAAGTTTCTGTGTGCGAGTAAAAAGCTAATTTCCTTATAGTTCGCTGTCAAACACTTTTGACAGCCATCAACACATTCCCGTAAGGTCTCCAGGAATGCAGCTGACGTCTGTCAAATCATAATTTCGTATACCGTATATCATTCCACAAACTGGGGAACACATGTAAATGTAAAACTAAAATTAGTCCAACAAAATCTTTTTTGGATCGCTTTCGGGGGGCGACTTCAAAAAGCCGTCGCAGCGCCCCAAGACACGTGCGGACTTAATTATAAAGATACATTTAATTGTTGCGAGGGGAAATACAGACATCCGACGATGTATAAATATATGTAAATATTTACAATGTCTAAGTTTATAATAGTATTTCTGTAGACATTTCTAGAGAGGTCTGCTTACATTCCCCAGAATTTGTCAAGCTACGGTTCAAGTTTCCACATTTTTCAGCTTTGTTTTCACCACAAATATACATTTTTTTGAAAGCTCAATTATGTAAAAGGGTGTCAAATGCAGTCAACATTCTTAGCTGGTTCGCAGTTGAAATGACATAAGCTATGTGTACTACAAATTTCAAAGCGACAGCTTCACACAATATTTGAGCTATCCTTTGTGCAACCCTCGCCTGTGCTTATCAAATGATCGAGTGCAGCACTGTATCCTCACTCTTCACTTGAAGTGCCCTTGAGCTGTGTATAATTTAGAATCCACTTTCCCCATATTGACAATCGAGGCATTGAAATATCTATCAGGGCGTAATTTGGAACCAAAAAAGAACAAATTGAATAAGGTAAGGAAGATTCTCTATGTAGGAGAAAAAGCAAAGCAGCTGTTGGCGCCAAGAAAGAATTCTGAAAAACAGCTTGAAGACTTCTACTTGGCATGATCAAACCGCAAGATCAGCTGCCTAGGGACAGGACCAAGGGGGCTTTTTAGCTACCCCCTAGAATAGCGCGGACTGCGCAATTCATCAAATCATTTGCGTAGCAATTTGAATACTTAATTAATAAAGAGACGACGTTTCCAGGTTCGTCATAGGGCTTCTTTCAGCTGTATCTACAGACATCTGTGCAGTTCGAGAGCAGTTTGAAATGCCTTCAATTGCATTCCGAGTAAATATCAACTTAGAGCAATTGTTTTACATAAGCAATGATGAGGCTTGCAAAAGATCGCTGATGAATAAGACTCTCGCTAAATTTGTAACAATATAAAACTATCAACTTATCAACTATACTATAACTTTTGCATAGAAAAAAACACAAATTTATTTATTATAATTTATTCGGATGAGTCCCCAGTTGTTGATCTGTTTTGATGGGTTTATGCACACAAAACGAACTTGACCAGTCTGCCGAATGTTTATTTATTTTACTCTCATCGGAACAAACAGCCCTAGACCACTACTGTTTAGAACAGTTGAGCTGATTTTCAGAAAAATGTTGTATCTTTTGTTTCTTTGAAGATCTTTGAATCTGATTCTTTTCAATTTCTGACTGACTGACTTTGTGAGCTTGACCTCAATTGATCTTGAATATCTTGAAGGCTGTTTGGACAATAGATCTTCATCTGTCTGGGTACCCAATGATGTCATCCTTCAGTCCTGATAGGACATCTTGAACTCTCGCATTATTATCTCATCTCGTCAAAAAATGATCTAATTCCCCCAGTTCGTAACGCTTGACCTCAACCGATCTTGAATATCTTGAAGGCTGTTTGGACAATAGATCTTCATCTGTCTGGGTACCCAATGATGTCATCCTTCAGTCCTGATAGGACATCTTGAACTCTCGCATTATTATCTCATCTCGTCAAAAAATGATCTAATTCCCCCAGTTCGTAACGCTTGACCTCAACCGATCTTGAATATCTTGAAGGCTGTTTGGACAATAGATCTTCATCTGTCTGGGTACCCAATGATGTCATCCTTCAGTCCTGATAGGACATCTTGAACTCTCGCATTATTATCTCATCTCGTCAAAAAATGATCTAATTCCCCCAGTTCGTAACGCTTGACCTCAACCGATCTTGAATATCTTGAAGGCTGTTTGGACAATAGATCTTCATCTGTCTGGGTACCCAATGATGTCATCCTTCAGTCCTGATAGGACATCTTGAACTCTCGCATTATTATCTCATCTCGTCAAAAAATGATCTAATTCCCCCAGTTCGTAACGCTTGACCTCAACCGATCTTGAATATCTTGAAGGCTGTTTGGACAATAGATCTTCATCTGTCTGGGTACCCAATGATGTCATCCTTCAGTCCTGATAGGACATCTTGAACTCTCGCATTATTATCTCATCTCGTCAAAAAAATGATCTAATTCCCCCAGTTCGTAACGCTTGACCTCAATCGATCTATGGTCTTCCTGGCACCTCTTGAGTAATTCGTTGAATATTCATGCATTGTTTTCTTGTTTTGCATATATGCAGTTAATTTAATTTGCACTTGAAGTAGACACTGGACAATGAGCACCGTACGGTGGGAGAGACATCTACCGAATTGGCTTTGTCATCAACGGGGTAAAAGCTGGGAAAGGGGCCACTGCAGCTGAAGCATTCGCAGTCGAAACAATTGATCGCATCCGAGGGTCCCAACTATCCAATTTAGTAATTTATGTTTGTATGCCCTTTTGTGGAAAGTTAAGTATTTTTATCGCTGATTACAGATTGTTGTTTGATTTCCAACGTGGAGAATGTGGAGCATGTGGAGCAATAAACTTTATGAATAGACGCCGTCGGGTCGCTTGGTCAGTTGGTCGCCCGGTCGCTCGGTCGCCCGGTCGCTTCGTCTCTGGACAGTTGTACCGTTAGACGCGACGCGTTTTAATTCTTTGGGTCTGCTGGCGTCCAATTTGCGGCTCATCCGCTTATGCTAATTATGTTTGCCAAACCAGAACAGAGGAGAACAAAACCTCAAGTCTTTTGGCAAAACGGTTCTTCTTTGGCTCCAGCACAATCGCATATTTGTGGCTCGGTTATTATGTATCTATGTAGATTTGTATCTGTATCTTCAGCTTTATCTACTATATTCATATTTTTTGCCCTGCCAAGTCGCGTAATTTGCCAAGTCAGCGCCGTCAGAGAAAATACGAGTACAAAACGAATCCCTCGTTTCGGAGCGCCAGACGTGGTTTCAGTTTCAGTTTTCACACACACTCACACACACTCACACACACTCACACGCACACACACACACACACGAAGAGTTTACACATTTTTTGAACGTTTGTCGCGAATGTGTGACATTGACAACAATCCCATAAACAAGCTCGTAAAATGCCCTCAAGAGCTCTGATTGAGAGATGAGCGATTTTGTGACTGTTACTTTCAAATATACGTGACGAATTGATATTCGATCTATGTCGAAAGAAAACTCCTGTTTCCATATATTCGGGGGTGTCATTAAAATCTCTAGACACTTTTGATTAGCTCCATCGAACTGCAACCGATTTCTAACCAAATTGTGTGGATTTTTAATCAAAAGCCTTGGCTAAATACAGTCCTAAAAACAACAATCTTAGTACTGTATAGAACACTATTTTCCTAGGTAATAACTGCATCAAAATTGATTCATTTTATAAGAATTATCTCTATAAGTAGAGATCCCAACTTGCTAGATATGCTATTATGTATATCTTATCACCTATCATATACAAATGCATCGATATATAGTCGGATTCTTCGATCTGTTCAGACATATATAGATATCATAAATGTTCTGTTGACGAAGACGAAACCAAAGCATATCAGTATTAACAGCTGTTATCGGTATTGTGACTGTTAATATGAATGCTATGACTGTTAATAATGGTATGGCACTGTTAACGTGCATATCAGTATTAACAGCTGCTAAAAACAACTGTTAATATGAATGCTGTGACTATTAAAAATGATATGACACTGTTAATGCGCATATTAGTATTAACAGCTGTTAAAAGCGGGAATGTGACTGCAAGCTGGACTGTGACTATGGCTGTAATTGTTGTTATCTGCTTCTAGACCGTGATTGCGATTGCAGTTACTCTCGGTATTGAGTCACAGTGTGACAGGAAATTTGGTGAGTAACAGCTACGCAGTCACAGGTATGACAGTATTGCTCATGTCTGCTCTGCACCCAACAATGCGAATGGGGGAATAAAAAGCAACTAAAACACTTAACGAAAATCAAGCAGAAACCGCACGCCGCACAGCGATAAATTTTGCAGCAGCTCCACTTATCCAGCTAACCAGATATCCAGCTACTCAGCTCCTTGGAGCGTAACGTGGCGCACGCGCCGTCCCCAAACGATGCTCAGGAATTTGCGCAGGCGAACGTCGGCAGCGGCAGCAGCAGCGGCCCAAAAAGGGCAGCGACTTCTCGCTGTAGGCGGACTGCAACGGGCAACGAGCAACGGGTAGGCGGGCAACGGGTTCCCGATTCCCAGTTCTCAATCTGATTTGGCTGTGACTGTGACTGCAGCATTGGCTTGGTTCCCACCAGATGAGGGACCTTAAGTACGGCTCGCAAGGCTGCGTGGTCTGGTCTCGGGCTCTGGAAACTGTGCAGGGGTAAGAGTGCGGGGCATATGCAGATATGAATGCTCTCTGAGCTGAAAAGATTCTGTTTACACTCACTGCCATCCATTTTTAGAGTTCCAATAAGATTGATATTAAAACAAAATATAAAACCTTTGCATTTCTTACTGTTCAAACTATCTCATAATTACGTGCAATATTGCGCTACTTGTAAAGTCATCAAATTTGATCACGAACAATTTTCTGACAACAGCGATGTGATGCGAGATTTCTCAAGCTTCGTTTTTATTGCATGAGATTTTTGATCTTGAGCCAAGCAAAGCGAAATTTAAATTCAATACACAATATATTATATATTCATCTACATCCGTTTAAGCAATCTATTTCCAATAATTGTATATTATAGCGCCGAAGTAGCAACAGTTTTCAAGCAATAGTTGAAGAAAATGTAATCCAATAAAAACTTTAACATTAATCCATTCAATTACCAAGATTTTTACACAGTTTAAAATCATTTATCATTCATTCTGATTTTATGCAGGTTAAGGCCTGTATGTTACAGGCTTCCATCAGATCAGCACACATTACAAATTTTAGCTTTATTAAATATAGTTTTCATACATTCTACGCATCAGTTTTGTGCTAGTCATTATTTTCAATCGCAACAATGCCTTATGATTTTTGATTTTGTTGTGTCGTGAATGGGCTCCCAGAAAACACTTTAAGCAACAACAACAACGAGCACAGAAGCTGAGCATCCTAAAATGACCATACACTTCACCCCGCGTACCCCAACAATGAGTTCAATGTCAAGTTCGTGAGCAGCTTAGCGAGTTGTTCTTGTTCTTGCTCTCCTTGTTGTTGTTGTTGTTGTTGTTGTTGTTGTTGTTGTTGTTGTTGTGTATGTGTGTATGTATGTGTGAGCTCATCCGCAAAGTTGAAATTTTGTGAATTTTGTGAATTTCGGCCACGCCCTAAAAGTGACGCCACTTTGAAGGAGCTGCTCGAGTTCTCAACTTTGTGGAGTGTGTGTCGCCAAAAGTTAAGTGCCAATTTCCAGATATTTATCTCGCATTCAAGGACACACACACACACACACATACAGGCCTGACCTGTCCTGTACTGTCCTGTGTGTGTGTATGTGTGTGAGTCACACTTATGACGTGACTCATCGCGAGCCAAAATGTATTTGAAAATAGGGCGCAGAAGGAAGTCAGTTAAGTCGAGCAGAACCAAAAAAATAATAAAAGTTTGACATGAATTGCAGCTCAAAGCAGAGACACTGATAACACACATACAAGAATACACACACACACACATACACACACACACACACATACATATACACTCAGCAAAAGAAAACTGTAAGTTCACCCCGTTTTTTTTTTTAATTAATGATTAATGGGTTTCTAAAATGAAAGTGAGCAGATGGCATGAAATATGTTTGAACACACAAAACTGTAATTAAAAAGATATTTAATAATCTTGGTTTTTAGAACAAGATAAAAAACTTTTCAAAAACTATATATTATACCAAAAGAAACTTTCCTACTTTTCGTATCACATTTAAACCCAAATCTTAGGACTTAAAGGTGTAATTTTCATATTTTAAGCAATTCACCATAGGGAGATGAACAGATTAGTTGGTGAGTTTTGAAAAGTCACGTTCGAGCACGCACGATTTAACATTGTTCTGGGTGAATGATTGCTGGCTCGTAAATCACTGAAAAGTGTTAAATTCGTTTTAATGCTTTAAAATATAAGCTTCCTATCAAGTTAATCCTTAAACAAACTAGTTTCAGATTTAAAATAAGGAGCAACTCTAGCAGAGTTGTTAATTTGCTTATAGAGCAGTTATTTAGGCAAGTCTTAAGAACCAAACGGGGAAATTCTTAACTCCAAAACAAGCCTTTAACATAACAGACCATATTCAGTAAACCAGCTCTGTTGGATTGAGCATTTTACACTACACAGAAACAAAACAGAAAAGATAATGGGAAATATTATGGTATTTTTCATAATCGTTTCTGTTTTGTTTCTGTGTTATGTTAATGCTCATTTCAGTGTTGCTTATAATTATAATGTTAAGTCCTGTTTCGGAAAAGAATTGAACAAAGATGCCGTAGCATAAGAGATCTATTTGAAGTCACATATGTGGCATATTCTTTTCGAAATCAACCGTACAAAACTCTATATGGTGAGATACTTGCTCACACGATGTTTCAAATCCAAGATTTATATGGTAAAAACGCGCTACATAACGTTCATATGTTGAAATATTTGACATAATATGGAATTTTGTAGGGTTGCGTTCGATAAGATCAACTGGGTTTCTCTTTGAAGATCATTAACATTTGGTATACATGTTAATTACCAAGTGATTCTTCCGGTTAACCCATGACTCCCTAGCTATTTTTGTTCCTCATCTCAGAGAGTACGCAAACTTTTGTTGCTTACTGTTCTTTGAATAGTGAGTGTAGACTATGTGTGCGTAACTGTCGAGTTTTGTGTGGGCATTTTCTAATCTGCAGACACACTCCTAATCAGATAACATCTACGAATGGAAGATTTTTCAGATGCCAAGCAAAAAAAGTAATAAATAATCTTTATATAAAAAAGTGACGTTATTAAAAGTTTCTGCTTAAATATGGCCATAAGAACATATTTGAAACTTACGAACAAATATCATTTAGGGTATTCCCTTTAAATGGCATTCAAAAACATTTCTTTACTTGTTCCCATGGCAACATAATAGAGCCTGTTGCGAGTGATTCGAAGTATGTATAATTAAATATTATAAACATAAGTACAAAAGGAGATATGTAAGGATATTATAACCGCCAAGAGTGGTACAAAGTAATTCGACCATTCTAAATACTATGACATTCCGCATTGTTGCGGACTAGCTGCTTAGTATAATAAACAATCATACATAAACTATTTGATTTTTTTAAAATAAACAATCATACATAAGCTATTTCCTATTTATATATAAACAATCATAAATATACTATCTGCTTTTTTAAAATAAACAAATTCGTAACTACTCGTATCATAATCAAACTATGGAAATTCTAAGAAAATAAGGTTTCTCCTAGGAATGTTAAAGGAAGGTTCTTCAAGAAACGTTGAAAACTTAACACTTTTTTGGCAAAGATCAAATGAGAATATTAATCTGCATATTTCCCATTAGTCTCCCTTTATTTAAAAAAAACTGATGCTAGAGCAAATTATTATATACTTTGCCCGTTTTTTTTGTGACTTTCAAAGGAGAAACTTTTAAAATTGCATATTCAATTGTTTTTCAGAATTCAGAGCCGCTAACATTTTTGGTTCAAAGAAGGATATTATCCTGAATAATAATTCCTATTAGTCTCCCATTATACATTAAAAATACATTTGCACAGATTTAGTACCCCTATTTACCCATTTTATGGGTACAGGGAGTAAAAACTGATGTTAGAGCAAATTATTATATATTTTTACCTTTTTGGGACTTTTTTGGTATTATCCTATATGTAATTGTCAGGCCTATTTCCATTTCAAAGTACATTTTAAAGCCTCTTCGGTTCTTTCCCCGATTTCCGAATAAAGTCGATTTTGCTGCCTCAAAGGAGAAACTTATAAGATTGCATATTCAATTGTTTTTCGGAATTGAGAACCACCATTTGTCCGTTCTTTATAATTTCTTTATATAGACATGTTTCCTAGTTGCTCTTATCACTGGGAACGCTCCCAGCGCTCTCTTTCGGCGCGCTCTCTTCGTTAAGCTGAGCCGCGGCACCGTTAGAAGCAGCGCTGCCAGCGTCGTGGATTTTGCAGCACACGCTTTGTTATCGTTTGTTGTTGTTGCTGTTCATGCTGATGCCAACGTTTTTCATTTCATTTGTCTTTTTTGTGTTTTGTTGTTGTTAGTGTTTCTGGTGGTTGCAAAAACAACAACAACAACAACAACAACAACGGCAGCATTTAGTGAAATTAACATGAATTAAACTAATTAAACACGCAAGCTTATCTGAGTTGATTTTATAACTAAATATTAACATTCTTTATTGCTGTTTCTTTGGTCATGCGACGCGGCAGCAACAACAACAAACAGGAGCAGCAGCCGGCTGCTGCACAAACACAAACAAACACGCACACACATACATACACACACTTGGGCATTTTATTGATTTTTCACACACACAACAACAACAGCAATAAAAAAGGAGCTGTCGGCGATAAGCGAAAATGCGATTTAGTCAAGGGAACAACAACAAAAGCGCATTGCAGTGTAATTGCTGCGCGTGTTGTTGTTGTTGTTGTTGCGTTTTAGGCGTCTTCTGTTAAGCGCCAGCAGCAGCACCCACTGCCCTGCCCACCCCTCTCACCCACAACAGTCCGACAAGACACTTACTGCACTCCCTGCCGCTCGCTCTCTTTGCTTTGCTCTCGCGACTCCTGCTCCTGCTCCTGTCGCCCGTTTACAGCAGCACACGAATCTTTTGTACACACCCTAAAACACCATGAAAAAAAACAAACAAAACAAAATAAACCAAGAGCCAACCATCGTTCACAGGCTGTCAAACATTTGCAGTAAAGTTGCATATAATTTGTATATTCGTTTGGTGCATTAAATGATTTTTGATATCGAACCCGCGCAAATAATTTTCGAAACAAATTGCAACGCGTCTCCCCGCAACGCACGACCGCATTCAACGAGTTGTCAATTTAGAATAACATTGGCCATAACAGCTGTCAGGCATTTGCGGCCCGGTGTAATCAGGTAACAGTTTTCTGCCAAGTTACAGCAAAGCCGCATTAAGTTGGCTGCGCGCAACGTTAACCTTACATTTTACTCCACACCTTACGTACTAACATAACGTAGTGCCATGTTAGCACCATATAGAACGCATGCATTTTTATTGCACTAAAGTGGTCAAATTGGCAAAATATTAACAAAAGGAATCGACTTCACAAAACACATTTCATCTATACACATGTGTGTGCGGTTCACGGTACGAATTCTTGTAAAGCTGATTTTAAAGACCACCAAATGCTTGTTTGATGTCATCAGCTGATCAATTATCAAACTGTCCATCAATTTCAAATATATAATAAGAGTATTACGTTTACGTAAATAGGTTTATAAAATTATGTAAAAATATTTAATAAATAGCACATTATAAATTTACGCGGCTATTTTCAAATGGAATGTACAAATTAACATAGCAACATAAGCGCGGAATGCGCAACGTAAGCGCAAGATCAGTAACGTATGCGCAAAATGAGCAACGTAATCGCGAGAACAACTACAACTCATCGATATAACAACCCTGACATACACATATAAGATACATTTTTTGTCAGCATCAGATTTTTTTGGTGGTAAATAATTTTCGCTGATTTATTGTGCATAAATTAATGTCAACAACTTGGTATACTCAACATTACGTTATATAAATAATACGAGCATGCATTCAAACATCTTATAACAAGCCAAGAGACAAATAGGCTTGGCTGAAAAGAAAAAAAAAGTGGCGACGTTGTGCTGCGTATAGAAAGAAGAAGAAAAAGCAGCGCATTGAAAAAGAAAAAAATTTAAGAGAAACGAAAACTCCGATTTAAAGCAAGTGCAAAAATTTGTTCTAATCTAATTACAGCTGGGCAAAGAAGCAGCAACAAAAACAAATAACTGTAAAGTAACGAAACGTTCGTGACGTGCGCATCGAAGCTGTGTAAGTTAACAATTATTTATGGCCAAAACACAAATATACACAAATGCATGCATACATATGCATATGCATGTATGTATGTATGTAGCAGGCGTATAACAATTGTGCGCTGTTATACCAACTGGCATACACAACAAAAACTGTAGCAAAGAATTATAAAAGCCGCTCTGATTTCCAAGAATTGTTCAAAACTGTGTACAATACGTACGTATGTGTGTGTGTGTGTGTATGTATATATATTAAACAGGTTTTCATTCGCTTTTATTTGGTGCGTTGTTGTTGCTATTGTATTCTGCGCAGCCTTTGATGCGCTTTGTTCGTCTGTGTGTGTGTGTGTGTGTGTGTCGCATGCAGCACAAATACAAACAAACATATGCAAGTGTGCATGCGTGTGTGTGTGTGTGCATAGCCGCACTGAAGGTCAACGCTGCTTTCTCCTTTTGTTTTGGCTGCTGTGCAAACATAATTAGGCTTTTCTTTATTTTTTACGGCCCAGCCACTTGAAAAATACTAATTAACATTAACATTTGGGTTTCATTCTCATTTTGCGCAAATGTGAATGCACTTTACGCACGCACACACACACGCTCACATAGAGACATACGTTTAGGACAGCGGGAAGCGGCAGCACTTGAGCGTTGTAGTTGCTGGCCACCCGCTGTCCGCTCTTCAAGCCACCCACACACACACACACACACATACAAGCAGGACACCATGCGGCATCTATTAGTATAACACCGCCGCCCCCTCCACACCTCTTTCGCACAAACAAAAACTTAACGAAGCAACTTCCTCGTGTAAGCGCGGTATAAGCTTTTGTAAGGTGCTAGAATGACACTTTCAAAATCTCCCGGCAATTGTTGGCTCTTATCGGAAAACTTAAAGTTAGACAGAACTGGAACCATTTGAGTGAATTATACTTTAATACAAAACAATATTATAACTGATTAAAATTCTAAATAAGAACAATATCAAATTTAATCAGACTTAATCTTTTTGCTCAAAATTAATGATTATTGTTTGTGTATTACAGTATAACTTCAAATTAATTTTTATTTGGTCAAAGAATCTATAAAACTCGTAAATTTTGAAATTATGTTGAAAATGCATAGATTACTTTTAATGGAGTATATTAGTCTATTTACCACTTCCTCAAAGTTACTAGAAGGTAATGATTTTTTCGATTAAAACAAAATAATCATTATTTTGGGTCCCTGATATTAAATATAGCATCAATGCTGACAACCTATCGATAGTTTTGGTTAGTGGATAATATCCACTAGATACCATATATATTTTGAAGCATTTTCATTCAATATTTTTTCATGTCACTTTAAAACTTACTTTTATGGATTAAAAGTCTGAAAGATGTTAGATAATAAAATACAAAATAGTTATAATTTACTCGATGCTTGGCCAGGAAAGTCGGGATGAAAGTGGCTGAGTAAAACATTCAAACAATTCGAGCCTGGCTTACTTATCATTCCGATATCATGGCTGCCCGGCTGCAATTATTACCGACAATAAAGCAAACTAAAAACTCTAGCAACGAGAAATGAAACAATCTCATCCCTTTATCGATACTATCGATAGTGCATTCATCAGTTTCTGCTGATGTACATATGTATGATTCAAGGTCACATATTTTATAGGACTAATAGCTATGTGTGCCGATTAAGTAATATGCATTATTCTGATCTTAATAGACAATAATTACGATATATATCGATAACATATCGATATCAGCACAACAATTAAATATGTTTAGATATGCAGTTAGATCCCTTGCACATTCATTTTGCAACTGCCACGCCCCATACAACATACAACAGGCTGCAGCAGCCGACACCCATGCTGACCCCCCAACCCTCCCAGCTGCCCAATAGCACAAGTGCGGCACAGCAGCAGCACAGCACAGCACAGCAAAGCACTCCACCCCCCGCACTTTTATCAGCATTCCTTGCACAGTGCAACGAAGACGGCCTCGTCGAACTTGCAGACGAAGAAGAAGAGGAAGATACAGTCGGATTATCTTTGTACGTTTGCCCGTGTGTCGTGTTGCTGGCCGAGAGATAAACACAGAAGCCGAAAGAAGAGGCAGAAGCAGAAGCAGAAGCAGAAGAAGAAGAAGCAGCAGTCAGGCAAGAAACGGAGCGAGCTACCAACCAGTTGGAAATGCGCTGCCGTTGCGTGCGGACGTCTGCGCGCGCATTGAATGCCATAAAGAAGATAGAGATATAAAAGACCACAAAAATAGATAAAATCAAGATAGAAAGATACTCGCAACAAATAAAATAATTCGATTAGTTGTTGTTATTCGATTTGTTGTTGCCAGTTGCAACATGCGCTAAATTACATTCGAAACGTGTTTTTGTTGTTTATTTTTTTCTTGTGTGTGTGCTTTTTCCATCAGTGTGTGCGCTACGTGTTTGTTGTTGTTGCTGTTAGCATGGAGGATCGCATGATGGCCCACGCCGGGGGCATGATGGCACCGCAGGGGTACGGCCTGCCCGGCCAGGACGATGGCCAGAATGCTGGCAATGAGAACGAGGTGCGCAAGCAGAAGGACATCGGCGAAATTCTACAACAGATCATGAGCATCTCGGAGCAATCCCTGGACGAGGCCCAGGCCAGGAAGCACACACTCAACTGTCATCGCATGAAGCCGGCCCTGTTCTCCGTCCTCTGCGAGATTAAGGAAAAGACCGGTGAGTAAAACGAGCCAAATATATATGAAACTTGTTTAAACATTTAATATGTGTGTGTACTGCAAAATTCCTTTACATTTACTACCCCCCTCCCCCTCACAATACGGTACACACACCTTCTATAGAATTTCAAATCGAGTTTGCATCCTGCGTTTATTTTCCATTTTTTTTTTTTGTTCCTTTCCTTTACTTTCATTATATTACAACCCACGCAGCGACGCAAAATGGGCAATAACAGCGCGTTTTGATTGTGGGCCAGATGTTTTGAATGGCTCCGACGTTGCTATTGCCATTGCCATTGCCTAACCCTAAAGTACACGCCGAGCCCAACCCCCAGCCCCCAGCCCCCAGCCCCCAATGCCCCCACCACAATCCAAAACCATTCAACCACCCTACCACCTTAAGAATCCCCCGCCCCCCCTGAATGCGCACCGTTGCGAAATTGCCTTTGGACAGCGTCTTGGTTTCAGTTTCGGTTTTCGGTTTTGGGTTTGTGCCTTTTTGGGTCCTTGTGGGGTGCCAGGTTGGCCCAGAGCTCAGTTGCCAAGTCCTGGACGTGTCCTTAGTTTGGAATTGTCTTAAAACTGTCGATTGTGGATGCTCGTTGCAGCAGAAAGATAGAGACTTGTATGTTCTATAGAGAGAACTTTCATGGTTCCTATAAGGGATGTATTTAATTCTGAAATATTCCATTAATTATTCAGGTATTCCTTGCCAAAAGTCAGTAATTAGATACTTGTTTCAGTTCCTTAAAGTTATATGGTTTATATATATTAGGATTATCAGTATTGCTTGAGATGTTTAGTTTAAAATCCTCCTCCGTTTAGGAACGTATGTAGCTATGGATTCCCTTGACAAATTGAGCATCAAACACAGATATAAGTTGACATCTCATATAAACCTGCTTTCAAACGAGAAACCCTTCCGGATTCTCCTCCTAAACGGACACGAGGTCGTTTGGTGCCTACCGTTGAAGAAGTCTCTAATGCTCCTCAATTACAACTCATACTCACAATCAGCCAGGTGATAAGTGTAGGGAATCACCTTTTAGCCACGTCAACGTCCGTCATGTATGTGATCTATATAAATACTTATATCTATTTAATTACAAAAAAATTATTTGATTGGTTTGTTCAATGCCAAATGTTGCAACGTTTCTTACAGCCAATGGAAGCGTTTCCAATTCTGTGCAAGTTGCGTGAAAAGATTGCACAGAATATTGAGCGCTAAATTAGTTTGTATTCACACTCGATAAAAGTTGCTAAGAAAAACCTTACTATTTCTGTGCAAGTTGCACAGGAAATTGCGCGCTAGATAGATAAGTTTGTATTTACACGGTGCGCGATAAAAAGTAGCTGGAATCACACCTCTTTCAAAGCTCTGGTCACACTTCTTTTTATATTTTTCAATCAGGTGACTAACTCGGGGGAAAAAATGGGAACACGGGGAGCTTTACGACTGTCTAATGCGCCCTAGAGCCCGGCAAAATGAAGGCGCTTAAGTTCATATATGATGTTCCTACACGTTCCTACACCTATTATATATTTACAGTTTGTGTTTATCTATATAAATATAGTATGTGTGTGTGTGTGTGTGTGTGTGTACGGAACGATAAGGCTTCAAGGGGCTACGGAATCGATGGTGGGCGCTGACAAAGTAAACAAGAATAAACTCACGGGGAGGAGGGAGAGAACTCTGGAACACTTGACCCCAGTCAAGTGCTGGGGGTAATACTTTACAGTGGGGACAGTGGGGCTAAGGTGAAAAGTGGGAATGGTGGGATGGAGGGATGGTGAGGAGCTGCTGATGACCGAAACGAGTATTTTAAAAATACAAAAGAAATGAGTTTTTGTTTTGTATCTTTTGCGTTGTATTTAACACATTTTATCAGCGTGCGTGTGTCTTGGAATTAGTTTCTGAAAAGCACAGAAAACCTGTTCGACAGCCATGCAAAATACCACGCACAAGTACACACGTATTGTGCGACTGTGTGTATCTTTGTATCTGTCGGATACAACAAACACTCTCGCACAGCCGCGACATGTTTATTATTATACAAAGCAGCCGCCCCGCTGCCACCTACTCCTCCTCCTCAACGCTGTTGTCCTTTCTCCATTTACACTCACAATTTTTGCGTATGCCCCATTCAAATTTACGAGCTGGAAATGCCATTTGCCACCCCACCCTCCATTCCCCATCCTCCATTCTCCATCCTACTCCTTATCCAGCTAGAGAGCAGCTATATCTAGTATCTATGTATCTGCATTTGGCTGCTGCTTTTAAATGCTTCATTAGATACGCAAATGATGCTGCTAACCCCACCCAACCCCCCTTCGTCTTTAACAAAGGGTTGCGCCTTCGGAGAATATTCTTACTCTTAGCGTGTAATTCAAGCAGCGACCTGGTTGAGAGACCTTCATTTACGCCTAATTTGCTGGTTCGAAAAACTTAAGATTGCTTCAAACTGTTTTTTCCATTGATTGATTTACAAGATGTCAACATTTTAGCAACCATTTCTTATCAGTATTGCTTTTTCGCAAGAAAAACAAGTAAGAACTTTGCCATTGAAAGCTCCCGACTGTTGTATGCTCTGTAACCAGTTTGAATAAAAATCTTGGTAGATTTTGGAGCATGCGGAGAATGAAAAACCATCGATACCCTAACTCATATCAAATTTAGAGACTACAATGTATACAAGAAGTTTCCTATTCCATTTTTCACTTTTGGTTAGAATTTGAGGAAGAGAATTTCCCCCAAATATTCCCATTTGTCCATATTGAACATAGCTTTGATGAACAAATGTACATGCCTTTGATCTAGGGTATAAAGTATACTTTTCTTTGATCTAAGATTCAATATAAATCAGAGCATTCAAGAGAAATTCCTTGCCATTATTCCGAAACTAGAAGCCGGAAGAGATCTTAAAAGAAACTTCAGTAGAGTTGCATTTATTCGGACAGATGTACACTACACAAACCTAATATACACTCCTTCCCCACTGGGAACAGAGTGTGAGAACTCGAAGAAAACTCTGCACATTATTCGAATGTTAGTCAACGAGTAGCCACGCCTCTTTCCACCTTTACCCTCCCCCAGTTCGCCCGCAAATGTCTTGCAAAACTTTAGCAATATTCTGGCTAACCTTAACCAAATAAAGCAACCACCGATGTCACCCAACAGTTACCACGCCTCCCCCCTCTCTTTTCCGCTCCAACTCATTCCATTTCCCTGCTTTGCTGTGTATCCTTATAATAACATTACCACCCCCTCTTCCCGGGGCCGCATCTACATACCTTTGCTGTTTCGCATTGGGATATTGGGGCAGCTGTCGCCAGTGGCGCAATATGTTCCAAGTCGCAGGATAAGACAGTTTTCCCCCCGAAAGGTGCCCTGCCCGACTCTGTCTTAATACAGCCTTTAATTGTATGTGCAGAAATGTTAATGTGACGCTGTTAATGTTAATTTAGCAGCTTTCTTGCCCTGTAAATGAGCTGTTCAATTAATCGAGTAACTGCATTTATTTGTTCATTAAATCCAATGTACTCGTACATCAAGATTAGTCGGAATTAAAGCGACAATCCCGAGTTGGTTATGATATTAGCTGCAAATGTGGCAAATCGGTGGAAAGCGCTATTGAGTTTCATTTGTAGACCTATAATAATGTATTGTCATCAAGCTGATAAACAAATCCAGCTGTAAGGACCCTAGACAGCTCTAGAAAATTACTTTTTTTTTCAAGCTGAAGCCTTGTCTTTTATGTATTTCACATTTTAGTGACAAGCCTTACAGCCATTTGTTCAATAATTCTAGAGCTGGAAAATCGAGACTTCCCAACGTCTTAGAACTAAAATATTCGGTGGAGCTACTTTATATAAAGACAGCTCAAAATTGCACAACTTTGGTCTTAAAACACGCGGAATAAATCAAGCATTCGATTTCAACTGAGGGAGGTTGACTTTATTGCCGAAATAATGAAATATCGAAAAATGAGCAGCGTTGCCAGACAGTTCTATATAAACCAGCACAACTATGAATTGGTTAATTATAGTTGAAGATAATATGTGTGTAACCACTTCAATTTATATAAATATTTATGTACATAATAGAATCAGTACTTGCACAAACTTTCTTTTAAAGTTTTTAACTACCAAATTTGAAGTTCCTTTCTAAAAGTAAAAACCTGTTTAGACTATAATATTTTCGTGTGGTATATTTTCTAACATGAAAGTCACATGAATTATAACATGAAAACATAACTTTGCGTTCAATCTATTGTGCAATAAATTTGACAAATGTTATTTAGTGTTAAAGCACTGGCTGAATTCATAGGGAAAAGTCTTATACAACACTCAAGAATCAACAAAAATGATTCTAAACTAAACATTGCTTAAACCTTCTCAGGATTATTCTGTTAAATCTTAGTCTTGTCTCCGGTAAAGCCAGCATATGAATTTCAAGAACTTTTCAATAAGATTCTCCCTTCTAAAAATGTAAATATCCAAATACAGATAAATCGCTGATGACTTCAATATTTAGTTCTACTGCCTGTCGTAGAATCTTTCCCAGGGTTATTCTTCATATTGTTCTCCAGGAATAGTCTAATCTTGCAAATGTCACTCGGTACTTTTGAAACTTGAACTGTTAACAGTTTGATTTGGAGTCTTTGAGTATTCCAGTTAAGTTTTTAACACAGAGCATTAAAGCGAACTAGCCAGAAGTTCGACAGGCAGCTCCAAGGAGGAGCTCCAAATGTATTATTCAAAGCCAGCCGCTGAAAGCAGGAAACAACTTGCATTTGAGCTTAGCAGCTGCAGGGTGGCATTGGGAGGGAAGGGTGGGCTAGGTGGAGTCGATTTCATTACTTGTGCTGTCCTTGTGCTTATCCAGTCTCTTGCCTTGCCGGGCAATTGTTGTGCTCGGAAGGAGGAACGTCTGCCGTCTGCTGCAGCATTTGCCCGCACATGTATATAAATACATACATAATATATAGAGACCACTAACCCCCCCATCCCTTACCGCGCCATCCCCCTCCCCCTCTCCACCTTCACGGACGCCTTGTACGACGCCCCTTTGCCAGGCGATATTGTTTGGAACGCTTTGGAAATGTTGATGAGCTTTTGCGTGCGTAGCAGCAGCTGAGAGGAGTGGAGAAGAGTGGAGAAGAGTGGAGAGGGAGGGAGGGCAGTAGCAAGGAGTAGTCAATTGTTCGCATTCGCGATACGTTTCTCAGCTTCACTTTGCCGACTAACTCCTTGGCAATGTGATTAAGATTCCGCAGCGGCAACTGGCGCAGAATCTAATTCATGCATAGCCATGACTTGCGAATAATACCAGAAAAGACAATACAAACAGCAAAAACAGCAAGAACAGCCAACAGACATTTCCCTAGACAATATACCAAGCTCACAGATACATGCATAGATACGTGTGTTTGTGTGTATTGTATCAGACATGAGGAGGATTGTCCTGCCTGTGACTCGGAGTCGCTGTGACTGACTGAATATCGAGGGTAACAGCATCCGCAGTCAAAGTCTGAATATTAACAGTCACAATCCAGATATTAATAGTCACTTCACAGATATTAACAGTCACAGTACAGATATTAGCAGTCACTTTTCAGATGTAAGCAGTCACAGTACAGATATTAACAGTAACAGTGTCCATAACATTCACACACCTGATATTTACAGTGTCCTTATATTAACAGCTGTTAATACTAATATTTACATTAACAGCGCAATGTCAATATTAACAGTCGCCGTTATAGTCCAGATGTTATCCCAATAACAGTCACAGTTGCGATCTTAACAGCTGTTAATATTCACATTAACAGTGCAATATCGATACTCACAGACCCTGTTTCGATATTCTACAATGAATAATGAATAACGTATGGACTGTTGAGTAAGCTTAACAAATAAACAGTCTATAAAAAGACAAGAAAGACAACATTTATAGAATTGAACTCTTTATTATCAAATCTTCGACTTCTAGCCTGGCAAAGACGATGCGGTTTAAGTGTTTCTTGTCCATAGTAACAAGTGCAGAAGGATATACAAGTAAACTAGTAAAGAACTAGCTCCCCAGTCCTGTAACTAGTTCCCAAAGGCTTAACTGTGAACTAGTCAGGAAGTAGAACAATGTTAAAGTCATTCTTTCTTTCCCAATGATGCTAATCCAGCAGGAACCAGTTGCTGTTCTGAGCAGTTGTTTCTAGGCTATTTCAGAACTCTTTTCGGGGGGATTTTCTTCAATGATAATACAAAATACACTTAAAATTTGGATTTTATTATAGTACACAGACCGACAGTCCTTGATATTTGAAAGTAACAGTCACAGTGACTGTGAAATAGCAACAAGGATCATCTCTAGCGTGTATTCGTGTGTGTTTGCTGTAGTGAAAACTTAGCTGATTATGCTGTTGCTTTCGCACGCCTTTCCTTTGCTGATTCTTGCCACTTCGACAGTGGCGCATAATAAAATTTTATGCGTTCTCTCATCCTGCGCGCGTGTGCGTGTGCCTGGCGTGCCTGGCTCAGCAGGATAGCTGACATCCACACACAAAAACACACAGATAGACAATGCAAAAGATTATGGGACAACACTGTGTTTGTTTGGCGTTGGGTGGCAACGCCGGCGCCAGTTTGACTGCCATTTGAAAATAGCAAAACTTTAAAATGTTATGTTTTTCATTTTGTTTCGTTTTTGCTGATTGTGTGTATTCTCCTTTTGCAGTACTCTCGATTCGCAACACGCAAGAGGAGGAGCCACCAGATCCGCAACTGATGCGCCTGGACAACATGCTCATTGCCGAGGGCGTGGCCGGTCCTGAAAAGGGCGGCGGTGGCGCCGCGGCCGCCTCAGCAGCGGCAGCCAGCCAGGGCGGCTCCCTCTCCATCGATGGGGCCGACAATGCCATTGAGCACTCGGATTATCGCGCCAAGCTAGCGCAGATTCGCCAGATCTATCACCAGGAGCTGGAGAAGTACGAGCAGGCCTGCAATGAGTTCACTACCCACGTCATGAACTTGCTGCGCGAGCAGAGCCGCACCAGGTAAGAGAGAAGAGCAGGAGGCATGATAGATGCCTTCAGGGATATCGATACATATACATATACTTGACAACTATCGATAAACATTAGTTGACTTGCATACAAATGTTAATACTCACTGGAACTGAGCTGTTATCCTCCTTTTGGTCTGTTATGTTAGGGAACTGTTGTCCGATCCGGAACGCGTCATTAAATGATAGATATATACCCTTGCTGCAATACCTAACTTTCTACTGCTTGTTCCTATGTCAGCTATATAATAATGTCCGCTTTTGATACAATTATAAAACTCTATATAAATGATAAGAAAACTCTATATATGGCAACCATATATGTATGTAGATCATCCTATTTAATAAACACTTGAATTCAAATTCTGGTTCTCCACAGACCTATCACACCCAAAGAAATTGAGCGCATGGTGCAGATCATACACAAGAAGTTCAGCTCGATTCAAATGCAGCTGAAACAATCGACCTGCGAGGCCGTGATGATACTGCGCTCACGTTTCCTGGATGCACGCCGCAAGCGACGCAATTTTAGCAAGCAGGCATCCGAAATACTGAACGAATATTTCTATAGTCATTTGAGCAATCCGTATCCATCCGAAGAGGCCAAGGAGGAGCTGGCGCGCAAGTGTGGCATAACGGTGAGTTAAGACAATGCTATTGAGTTTCTCTATTAACTATACTCGTATGATGTGTAGGCTGGAATGTGTTCATTCTGTTTGTTAATGCCTGTTCACACTATCTCATATTTGCATGCAATATTACTAACATCATCAGCGATATGACATTCTTTTTTCATGTCAGATTGTATTACACGTAAATATTAGATAGTGTGAACAGCGTTTCAGCGTTTATGAAATCTTTTAATTGAATTGAATCAATAAAATCATCATCATTGAGTCATTGAATTAAACGTCACAATATTAATAAATTACGTTTTTTAGGTGTCACAAGTGTCGAACTGGTTTGGCAACAAGCGCATTCGCTACAAGAAGAACATTGGCAAGGCACAGGAGGAGGCCAACTTGTATGCAGCCAAGAAGGCAGCCGGAGCCTCGCCCTATTCAATGGCCGGTCCGCCCAGTGGCACCACCACGCCGATGATGTCGCCCGCACCGCCACAGGATTCCATGGGTTATCCCATGGGCTCTGGTGGCTATGATCAGCAGCAGCCGTATGATAACAGCATGGGCGGCTACGATCCCAATTTGCATCAGGATCTTAGCCCTTGAGGATAGGCTTGCCAAAGCTAACAAAATTAATAATTTTATCAATTAATAGAAACCTTTTTTTTAAATGGATATACATATGTATACACAAATATGTATTTACACAAAATATGTATACATATATACATATACATATATATACAAATATATATATTTTTTCTTTGAGCGCTTAAGGGTCCCATTCACGGTACATCGAAATTATAGTCTGTGTGAACGTCGTGAATGGGACCCACTGCACTCACGGAAAAATGGCAGCACTGTGCAGTGTGTGTGCGCGTGTGCTTGTGTGTGTATGCGTGTGTGCGTGTGTGTGTGTGTGTATGTATGTAGCATACAATCAATTATGTATACGATTATGTCTTAATTAATATTATGTACTGAAATTAAAAAACAAAAGAAAACAAAAAATGAACTAACAACAAAACACGCAGTCCCAGCTTTGTATATTTGGTCCACAACAACAACCGCACACATACACACACACGCGCGCGCACACACACACACACACACACAATTTGATTAGCGCATTTAAAACTATATTTATATATATGTATATATATATAAAGTTATATGTATATCTAGGTATATGACATATGCATATATACATACATACACATACCACTTAATGAAACAATTTTGCGTTGCAATATCAATTAATTAATAAATAAAACCATAATTTTTTTCTAAATAAATTGTAATTTGTGTGCACAAGTTTTTTTTTTGATATATTTTCTTGTTTTTCATTTAGCTTTTCGTGTGCTTAGCTTAAGAAACGAGTTTTGTATTATTTATAAGCCTTTTCTTACTTCCTCCTTCCCCGCTTCCCGGCCATGAGAAAACAACAATTTTTTAGCTTTTTGCGCTCTAACGTTAATTGTGAACCTCAAATACGTAAAAATCACAAAACTACTATTAATTACCTACATTAAATTAAAACGTAAAAAAAACAACTTTTTGGAAACAATTGAGATAGGCGGAGACGAAGAAGAAGAAGATGAACTTTCTACTAGGCATTAGTTTAAATAGTTATATATTTTTTTCGTAGTTTCTAAGCCGCAAAACTAACGACGTGAAGTAAACAATTGTATACTAAAATTAAATTTTACAAAAAAACAAATCAGTTGAAGCAAACGCATGTATACTACAAACGAAAATAATAATAAAAACAATGAAATACGATCTATATATACATAAAGAAACATCTATATATATAAATATATACACACAAAACATGTATACTCACAATTGCGACTCAAATTGTATACCTTTAGCAAGAAGAAGAACAAGAACAAATGTATACTAGAAACGAAACTCCCATTTATCATACTATATAGAGAAAGCTCTTTACAAAATACAAAATAAACAAACGAAAATGAAAATGAAAATGAAAATGCAAATGAAAACGTAAAATCTATGCAAAATGTATACCAGAAAGCGAAGCGTTTACAGCTGTTATACGTTGGCGTATAACAGTTCTGATGCAACAAGAAACTGTCAACAAGTATTACGTATAACAAAAGAAATACAGATAACTTTTTATTACATATTTATGGCAAATTAAACTAAAAAAAAGAAAAACACAAAAAAACTACAAAGCAAAATACAAATACTAAAAACATGTATACGATGTAAATCAAATTTAAAAACTATTATTGTTTTGTTTAATCCTTTGTTTTGTTTTTGTTGTATTTTGCAAAACCGAAAGAAACTGAAGAACCCCATTTGATCTTTAACCTATCCTAACTATAAACATGATTTCTAGAGTGTCATATTATCATTTATGACCGTTTACCCAACCTACGCGAAATCAAGAAGAACAAGTTGATGATAAAGAACTAACTAGAAACGCAAGAATATTGATAAATATAACTACCTTCCTCTTAGTATTTGATGGAAAAAGTATTGTAATAACAAATAACAAATTTCAGCTAGCTGTTAAATAACAGATCGGAATATACATATATACATCAATCTATATATGGAATAAACTATAATTATTTTAAAATAATACAAAAACAAAACAAAACAATGCTATATTATAATTAAATAAACAACAACAACAAAATTGTGGCAAATACTTTGTTCTCTTTTCATTATTCAAGCATATATTACTACTAGGTTTGTATATGTATACTTCTAAGAAAGATAGAAGTTTCAAAGGGCTTTAATGGGTTACATAAATGACCTCTGTGCTATCCGGATTAAATGGGAAATCTACCTAGAGATAAAAACATAGCCAGAGATCAAACCCGCATAAAATTCGATGGGATTTTGGCCTAGTTGTGAGGGTTGCAAGTTTAAGATCATAAGATTGCAGTTCCAATGTATTTGGCACTATAGATGGACTGAGGTTGAACCAACTTTGATTAATTGCCATAAATGGTATGACAGTTCCATCTGTTGGTCAAGCCCAACTCCAGTGAAGCCAGGTCGCGGCCCCTAGGGATACCGAAGCTGTCCATGACTAGGCCAAAGGGTCGACCACGAAAAAGGAAAGCCGCGACAAAAGGACCGCGAGCTCAGGCGGCCCAGTTAAAGAACGAAAAAGTCAACGACACGCGGAAGGAATGTCACGAGGAAAACAATGTCAAGGCCTACGTTTAAGTTAAGTTTACAATCATACTTGGGGAATATAGTAAAAAAAACTAAATGGCTTATTGGATTCTCTGCTATTATTATAAGTAATTAAAGCCGAATTTGAATTAAAGTTATAACAAATTATGCGCAGATCTCGTGTTTGCATAGAAACAGTCGAACATCGTATCGACTTGGCTATATATATACTTTATGGGGTCGGAAAGGCCTCCTTCAATGCGTTACACATTTCGTGACAATATTATAATACCCTCTGCAAGGGAATTCAAAAGAACTGCCTTCTCTGGATATTTCCCAACGAAATTTAATTCCACATTTCAAGATGGACCGAGCAAACTTGCGACACATGTTGGAATTTACTATAGGAAGATAGTATACAGATATTTTCCAGACGCATCCCCGCTCTGAAATTCGGTAAGAGACTATATCTGCCACATCAGTATGTAATAGTCTAATAGTATAGCATAGAACATGTTGGGAATCACTCGGGAGATTCGGACTATAACGTTCTTGTTTATCATAAACTACAGCATAAGCTAATAACAATTGAATTGCATTCCTTTTATGTCCTTGCAGGTCTTTGAAATTTCTGTTTCCTTTTTAATGGGCCAAGCCAGGCATAAACAAATGATTCAAGTTTCTTTAAGGATTGATTTTTTAAATATTTGGTTTATTTTTGATTTGTTGGGTAAAATCTTTAACACTAAATTACTTCTAGGAAAAAAATAGTTCAAACTTTTCTTTTATATAGGCATGCAGTTACGATTGAATACAGAAGACATAACACTTTTTGTTTTATACACGTGTACGCGTTAAGCGATATTAGATATATGTAAATATATATATATTTATATGTGGGTATGGTACATGTATCAGAACATATAGTATCACATTGTACGATTTCTAACTTGAACCTGAGGCAGCCGGCACGAGTGAATGGATTGACATGGATGAAGTGAACCTAACGCCTTCCTGGGCACTTTGTCCAGATTGTGACTGTGTTGTGGTTGTAGTTGTAGTTGCAATTATGGCTGCCCGCATAAGCCGCGTCTCATTCTGTCTTGGATTTGGCATCATCGCACGCATTGGCATGGGTATTCCCATTGCGATAGTCGCTGGAGATGCTGCCCCGATGGCTGCTGCCGGCCGTGTTCGACGTTTGTTCCGTTGTTGAATCGCCATTCATGGCATCCGAAATGGCGCTGGCGATGCTCACACAGGCGCACGAATCACAGATACGGACGTCCGTTTGCCAGCCGCGCTCCGGCACTGGCATGCGCCGCTTGGAGCAGCCGCTGCATACCGCCTGGCCGCAGCGGCGACAATGATGACGCCGACAGTCCCCAATGCTCCGGCCGCTCGTGTCAGTTCTCTTGGAATTGCCGTTGCCCATTGACTGCTTACTGCGTCCGTTGACGTTTTGGGTTAGCTCCAGCTCCTCGACGCTGCCAAAGACGGCCTTGCAAATAAAGCAGGTGGGCGATTCCGCATCGGGCACCCAGTACGAGGGTCGTGCGCTGTCCTTGATCATCGCTGCAAGGACATTGAGCAATTGAGCAATTTGAAACGAGACTGAGTCGGGTAGAGTCGCACTTACCCTTGGGATAGTCCAAGGCCACGGCGGCAACGCTGCTGATTGTATTGTAAATGGTCTCTCCGTATTTGCGCACCAGGATGTCGCCCTCGTCGTTGGTCGGCCTGGAGCCTGTGCATGCGATAGTCAGATTTGAATTGCAATAAGTAAATTCTACTTGATCTTGAGCTTGGGCTGTGTAACAAACAAGAAACTGTTACAGTGATGGATAGAGCGAGTGATGGATAGGACAGTGCGGCAGAGAAAGATATACATACATACATATGTAGTGCTAAGGAAGTCTAAACAGGCGAAAAGATTAGCGCGTGCTTTCACTAACATTCGATGTTAAAAGACTGTAAATAGATAGCACGCTGTTGCCTTTGGCCTTCATCTGTTAAATCACCTCCTGCTGTTAACATTGGTATGTTGAACAGCTTTAAGGAAAAGACGCGCTGTTACTAACACTTGAATGTTAATTTATAATTGCATAGCGCACTGTTCTTGACATTTGCATGCTATATTTTAACATGATCGATAATACAAATTAGAAATATTTTAAAGCAAAGACCTAGTTTTGAAATCAAACGTATGAATTAGTATTAATAATAACACAGAAGAAATGCTTTTTATGACATGCTTGAAGCTAATATCCGACTGAACTTAATCGAAGAAGTTTACTTCATTGAGTTCCTTTCTTAAGTTTTTCTTTCTAAGTAAGGTGCTCCGCTTCATTCTTTTCACTACAAACAAGAATTAAACGCAGAAACTTCAACAGGGAACTTCATCGCCTGAATAAATCAAATATTTTTCTGAAAAACCTGTATAAAATTAAAAGTTTATGTACACGTTTTGATATTAGCTCAAATAATTTGGAGTTTAGCCAGTAAAAAATGGTGCTGCCACTAATGTTTGGAATATTTGCTTAAAAGAAAGACAACAATATATGATAAATAGTTGGATCAATCTTCAGAGAGCTAAAAGCTTAAAAAGGCGAAAAAGTTGAAGCTTTCTTAGTGAAATTGTGCGTTTATAAACTTGTAGTTAAGCTTTCCTTAGATGAGGCAGTCCTTTCATAAGAAAATCGAATCTAAAACGTTTCTATTAGGGTCAAGAAACTGATAGAGATTTGATTGTTAGTAAGATTTGGTATGACGATTGTAAAAGGTTATCAATGGCATTGTTTTCACAAGAATCAAATAAAGTTTTGTACTCTGATCAGGTAAATCTGCATATATTGTGATAAATGAGCTCTAACAAACGAGTTTTGACATAAACCTAACAATGTTAACGTCACTTTAACATGTGAGCTGTGAGAAAGAGAAAGTAGTATGTGCGTTTGCTGCGCTATGAGTGAGACAGAGAGAGAGAGAGAGTGAGAGTGTGAGCTTGGCTCTTCCTTACCAGGCGTTGCATCCGACTTCTGCTGCAACTGCTGATGGCAATCGTTGCAGACACGGACGGGCTGCAGCCAGCCGCGTGCCGGCACCGGCAGGCTGTGCTGGCTGCACATGTGGCAGAAGCCCTCGCCACAGCCGCGACAATGGTGCTTCGGCATGCCGTTTCTCTCGAAGTTAAGCTTGCAGGCGTGGCACAACTAAAGACACAATTTAGATTAGTTAATAAATATTTGAAATGTTCAATTTTGGTTGGGTTACGCACAACAATCTCGTGATTGGGACGCCAGTAGCTGGGCGCCACCTTGTCTGCCAGTAGTCCGCTGAAGGCTTTGGCCCAGGGCGCCGAGATATTTGTGAGGACCTCGCTGAGACTGTTGACGCTGTCGACAATCATTTGGGCGGAGTGGGCACTACCCCGAGCCGCGTTATCGCCCCCTTTCCACACGTGCACCACTTGAACGCTGCAAGACAAATAAGCGAGAATGATTGATGTATGTATAATAATCAAACTATGTTTTGTCAACAATCAGTGTATGTATGCATGTAGTGAATGTAGTGAGTCCACGTTCAGTGAATGTTAGTGTACATTTTTCATAGTTAACACAACTAACATTCTTAACATTTTTATAAAATGTCCTTAGCTTACGTATTTTGCGATAAAATAACTTATTTTTACTACAGATTAGTGGTATCAAACTATAGATAGCAGCACAAACAGTTTTGATCGTTAACTAGTTAATATTTTGACATGTTAACCGACAGTTTCTAATGGAAACAGGATATAAGCGATAGTACATTCAATTCCTTCAAATTTAGTATGTGTTTCATGTTTGGGTTAAATATTTCTTTTGCATTCTTAAAGTAAGTTAACATGTTAACAAATGTTATTGCTCATTGTAACAGAACTCACTTGAGCTGTTATACTCATTACGATCTGTTATGTTAAAAGCGTTTTGATGGGCGATTCTAAGTGCATCTATATATCTGACGTATGCATCGCTATAAATAATGCAAGTATTAAGAATGTTGTGCACAGTGAAAGCAATCTAAATTTGGATTTATGTTTAATCCATTCACTTACTGCACCACAGATGTCTCGGGTGACTTGTTCCCATACCAGTGCTTGCGGGCGCGATAGATTTCACCGCAATTGGGACACTCGATGACCTCGCCCGTCCACAAGTACTTGGCAACGCCGGACCAGGCGGTGTCCATTTGGGATTGGGCGCGCAGGCTGACGACAATCTCCTTGCCATTCCTGTAGCACGCCTTGCACAAATAAAGCTTGTTCTCGTATTGATGCTGATAGTTGCAGGGGTTCGTATTGTAGTGGGGCTCACCATCGTTGATGTGGTTCATGGAGCGCTGGCAGCGACGACTGCACGACTCACAGTGGGCACTGCACGTAAAATATTGCTCCGGAAACGGATTGATTGCCTTCTCAATGATCTCCCCGGCGAATTTCTGATTCAACAGCTTCATTGCCTTAAACACAACAGACGGTTGGCGTGGCGAACGCACCGCTGTATTCTCAATTTCCAGACGCAGCGCATCGCTAATCTTTTTAAAATTCGTTGACGCCTTTACATCCGTTTGGATGCCCACATAGCGCAAGGAGCTGAACGCGTTTGTCTCATAGTTCAGCAGGGCAAAGCTGTTGCGCAGCTTATCCTCCGCGCTCTCCTCCACTGCTGCAGATGAAAATGGAAAATAGGTATGAAATATGTTGAATGTACTAAGATCTGTAATAAGATCTACACAAAGCTATGTTACTAGATCGAACGGTTATTGATTTCGATCAAGAATATACATATGTATATACTTTCTTGACAGAAATATAACAGCTTGAACAAGAACATACAGTTCTAACCTTAAATGGAAATTCGAAATTCATGATTGAACGAACTACTTACAGCTCTCCAAAGGCTTCGTGTGGTGCGTCTCGTGGAATATGATCACAGCTGGTCCCAGGGTGCTGCCATTGCCCATGGCCTGCAGCGCCTGGGTGAAATGCAAGCAGAACGCCTTCGAGGCGGTGCCCAAGAACTCGTACATATCACTGTGCAAACGTTCCGAGCGTGTGCGATAGACAACAATGTCCGAAATGGCGAGTATCTGTTGAAGAAATCAATATATATTATACAGACTTCAAATATTAATATGCTTGCTTGATAAATCAAGCTGATGGCCATTATTAGAGCTGCGAAACCATGGATAGTACAATTTTCGGAAAAGCTAGATTTATTAGGGATAGTACCGAACCGCCCGGATCGGACCACAATATCTTATAGCTACCATTGAACGATCGGTCCAAAATGGAGTTGTATGAAAACTTATTGGTTTTAATAGATAACTTAATCAAACTAAGTTGTATTATACTCTATATATGTAGATCGGTCAGTTATCATCCAAATAAGACTACTACATCATATAGATGCTATAGGAACAGTCGGTAGAAATGGGATTTCTTGCATCAAAAAAATTGCTAAAAGTGTATAAATCATTGGCAAAATGTATTTATGTCTGTATGTATTAGTAATTGTTGTATTATGAATGCAACTCTGAATTTAAAAAATTTGCTATTGTTATATTTTACTGATCTAAAATTTCCATCTCTTTAATGGCTAATATTGGCTTCATCTCAACGTTACAAGAACAAGAAGAACAAAGACCGACATTTTTAGTATAAATTTGGAAATCTCTTATTGTAGGGCACAGATTAAGATACTTTAAAGATTTTAAAAGATTTGTAGAATTCAAATTAGCACAATTTCATAGAAACTATAGTACAAAAACCTCGATAAAAACAATCAATAGCGTGATCGATTCTAGTCCCTTCGCAGGAGAGTGCAAGCTGATCGAAAGTAATGATAGTGAAAAAACCTCGATTGTGATTTTAAAAACCCACATTCGAAACTATCATTATCACCGATATGTGAACACTAGTGATCTCAATAAAATTCATTAATCGATTATTGCGTCACATGATTAATTTAAGCCGAGCGATTATTAATCGAAGAAAAATGAAAATAATCGATCAATCAAAAATTGCAATTTTCGATATTTTACATGTTGATGATGATGCATGTTTGTAGTGTTTCTGCAATATTTTAGTTGCTTTTAACACAATCGGCACTGCACTTCTATTTCATTAGTTTTGGAATAATATTTCCACACTTTGCTATATGTTGGTGCCATAATCAGTCTTTGCAAATAGCTCTGCCACCTTTAATTTTGCATTTACGCGCAAATAGTGATGTGATTATTTGAGCATACATAATCGATTAAAGATTCAATTAATCGAAACCCATTTTGCGATATAATTAAATCGTGAACTGAGACAATATAATCGATTAATGTGTATCATATGATTAATCGTGCCATCACTAGCGAATACCTTACCTTAAGCAGCATGCGCATGCGCCTATTGCTCTTGGCGGTGGTGCCCAGGAGTCCTTCGGTGTCCAGACAGAGAACGCCCTGATCCCGCTGCATGGCTGCATAGACGCCAATGGTGCAGGAGCTTTGCTCTGTGGATGTGCGAAAAACAGGCTCACCATCGAAAAATACTTGATTCATCGTATGAGATTTGCCATCGCCCGTGTTGCCAAATATTGAGATCACTTTGATTTTATCCAGGTCCTGGCAATTAAGTTTCTTGCAAAACAATTCTGGAGTTGCAATCTGTAGGTTCTCATCGGCATCGAGAAAGAGAAACGAACGCGTCCCAGAACCGTTCACATTGTCAAGCGAATCGTTTTCATTCGTGTTGATGAAGGGTATCGACTTGAATTCGCCATCGTCAAAAACATTGGGTCGCATTGCCTCCTCCTGCATGTAAATAAAGAGAATTTAGAAAGGCATAACAGAGAGAGAGGGAGAGAGAGAGGGATTATGCTGTTAACTTGCGTTTGTTTACATTACTCAGCGCACCTCTGTTATAGACACTAGAAAGGCCATCAGCAAAGGAAGGAATTGAGGCAATTAAACCGATTTACAGGTGCCGTTAGCCCAGCAGCAGCGGCAGCGGCTGAACACTGATTTGTATTTCTTACATATGTGACTCAGCGACTGCGGTGCTGTGTCTGCTGCTCTCGCTGCCGCTAGCTGCTCGAATAAGTGACGACGCAATTTAAAAAAAAAGTCTGGTATTTCTTTTGTTATTACTACTTGATGTACGTGTGTCTGCAACAGCAACAGAGGAGCAATCAAATGTTCCTTACAGATTATTAACAGTTTGCATTCTGTTAATGCAATTTTAACAGCAATTTGCATGCGGTTTGTGTGTTTCCTATTACAATTTATTCATAAATGTGTATGTATACAATAAATCTCATAGCCACATCTCGCAACATTTCAAGCAAAAAACGTGCCTTGCTATTTACGTTTCCCTTTTGTTTTTTGTTTTTGTTCCTGTGTGCAGCTTATCAGCGCTTTGAAGTGACCAACAACAACAAGAACAAAATCAAAAGCTACAATAAGAACAAGAACTGCGGCTAATGCAAACATGCACATACACACACACACACACACACACACACACACGCATATGTATTTCATCAGACGGCAACAGTGCGTGCAAGTGAGATAGCAAGTGTAATTGGAGAAGGCTGTGTGGTAGAGTTGCACTTTATAGTTCAATTCACTTATTTAGTTTAGCATTATCGTTCATTCTAGTCAGTCGTTCAGTTGAACAACAATAGGACTCAAATGACTAGAATGAACGATAAGCATGAACTTAGTTCATTCGTTCACTTTGAAGATTAGTTCAATCGAACTAAGTATGAACGATTCGGCACAACTTTACTGTGTGGCCTGACATCCAAGCCGCAAACTAAGATCTGTTACGCCTATTTTGATGCTGTTGTTGTTGTTGCTGCTCCTGACATTTTCAATTAGCTTTGTTTTTGCTTTAATACTTGTTTACGTTGTTGCTCTCTATTCGCAATTGACGACATTTTTGCCGTGCCCCTTTTCAATTGCTTAGTGCGTCGCAGCTGTTTTTGGGACTAATAAAGTAAAAAGCCTAGTAAAAAGTCTTGCTTTAATTTATACATATGTATATGTTCGTATGTATGTACATACATACGTTTTTGTGTGTAGAACAACTGCCGCTGCTTAGATGTACGTGTGTATGTATGTACTTACATATGTTTGATTGTGTTTGTTTTATCAACAACCAATTCATGAGCAATAATCAAATAACAATGCGCAATACATTTTGGCTCTGACAACACATAACACTGAATGTCAACTGGAACATATGATTTTTGTTGTTGTTCTTGTTCGTGTTGTTATTGTTGTGTTTGCATTAGCGGCATTAACCTGTCTCTTACCTGAAAATAAGGCATCGGCTGCATTATTGGTGATTGATTTTGGTTGGTTATATCAAGATTTAACATATTTGCAAACTTAAGCGATTTTTAATCTTTTTCGTTGCAGCTGCAACCTGCAGGCAAATATGATCAATATATATGTGTGTTTGTTTGTTTGTCGTATATGTATGTATGTATGTCCGTGTTTAGATGTCCAGTTCAGCGGCTAGCTGCCAATGGCGGTGCACCTCTAGTTAATTGTACTGTCCTTGCATATATATTGTGTTAATGCACTTTGGCTAAAACTAAACTAATTGGGCGCACGTAGCTGCATTAAAAATTAACTAAAACGCGCACGCATTGTCATAAATAACAGCACTTGGCAATAGAGATGTCACAAAATACCGATCGATTTATCGATGCAAATGTCTTGCACTAACGACTAGAGATGAGCGCATGCCAATAATAGGCGCGAGAGCACTGAACCGCGATATTCAATCTTGATGATGATCTTTAAATTTACCACAAGATAAACAACTATTTGGTTTATTTTTTTTTTAAATAATTGTCAGCATTATGTCATGCGCCTGGGCGTGCCAGTGAAGATGCGACACACAACAAGCTCAATTATCAAATGTCATCAGCCGTCAATTCATTCATTTTATAGGCCAATGTGTGCCTTTGCAAGATTTCGAATCGAAGAAGGATGGATTTGTTCCCTGTATATTTGGTATCGGACATGATATTCGCATGCCGTTTTTGTATGCAATTGTTTGACTTTGAGCGTTGTCCTTGCACAAAGTTTCTAAGCCGGATTTCGAAAAAGGTCCATACCCCCACTGAAAATCCCATATCTATTTATGCCTTTTGTTTGACATTATATTCGGTCGATCTGTCTGGTTGGGGCGATCGATAGTTGGCAGCACTGCTATCGGCTAGTTATGTGCAAAATTCTGATACAGTCAATATTGATATTTTGATATAAATATCGATAGAGTCGTACTCACAAATATCGATATGCATCGCATGTAATAAAAGTATCGATTCATCGATATGACATGATATCAACATCCCCAATGTGTGTGTGCGCCGCAAAACAAAACGCGTATTGTACGGGCACGGTGCGGGCACACACAGCAAAGGCGATCCGACAATTTCTGAATTGGCTGTGCTTTCCAACGACAAATCAGTGAATTAGTTAACCAAATAATAAAACAACAAAAAAATACGAATTGGAAATGTCCTGAAAGTTTGTTTTGTTAAGAGTGTGTCTGTGTGTCGTCGTCTCGTGTATGGTGCTAAAATTTACACATACCCACCTACACACACACGCACATCTACAACACTCACTCACACATACAGACGTATACATTGTAAGTGTAGAAAATTTCTGCTGCTTTCTTTTGTTGCCTTATTCGTTTGCATTGCCCCGAGTGTGTCTGCCTGCCTGTGTGTGCCTGTATGTGTGCTTGAAAGGGGTGGCCATACCCCAAGAGGGTAGAGTCGTGAGTTCGAGTACTTACTTTTTTTTTTTTTTGGATCGGTCAGCCAGTCACACACAAGCCCACATCCATACATAACGGTAAAGGTATTTGAATTTGTCATTAAATAGCCGCAATTGTTCAGCAATTAGGATACGATGAGACTAATACAAACATACAGAACACAAACAATAAAAGATTGCCCTCATAAAATGAAACTTCACTAGTTGTGCTCATCTGCGGTTGGGCGGGGTGTGGGGTGAGGTGGAGTGGGATTGGGGTGAGCTCGTTGTCAAAACGCCAAACGGAAACGAGAATTTTTCATTCAACGTTTTTCTTGGTTCCATTTGATTTTTATTGTGCCATTGCTCCTTGTATGTACATGTGTGTGTGTGTGTATACACGCACACATATGTACATATGTACATACGACAATGACGAGACGGCGGCGAGACGTCTGATTGCAATTTAAGTTGCATGCTTTTGCCGGCACATAACGTGCATACACAAGCACTCATCTATATGTATGTAGTTTTAAATGCGGCAGTCATGCATATTGCACTTTGTTTATAACAAATTGCTTGTAAATTCACTCGCTCATTAACGCCACCCACACATGCACACATGCACACATACAAATACAAAGTCCCTCTCTAACACGCATGCACAGAATCAGTCACAAAACATACATGCTCTCTCACTTACTCATGCTTACTCTCTCTCTCTCTCTTTGTGGCTTCGCCTCTTGTCTATTTTGCATTATTATAGCGCGTCGCATCACCGGCACAACAACAAAAGGCCAAAACTCATACGACATTATTATTGTGAGTTAGGCGCAGCGTGCGCGCTGCTGCTTCTGCTGCTGCACAGCGAGCGCTTTCTGCCCACAAATCAAAACAGCAACAAAACTTTATATACATACGCACACATACATACATACAGACATCTGCACAGCTGCTTAAGCACATACAAGAATATATATATGTACACATACATACATACATAACATACATATATCGCATTGCATTTTGCATATCGACATTTGAAACTAACCAAAAAATACCAAAACACAAAAACAAAAACAAAAATACCAATCAATGGCAGATTTAATGCGTTTGGGTAATGTGGACGTTGTCATACAGAAAGATAAACTTGGCTCGCCAACGGGCTCCGATGACGGCAACCTAGCGGCACTGGGCGGTATAACGGGTCTTGGCGCCATTATGACAGCTGGTGGCATTGACTTGGCCGATCTGGCACAGGAATTGGATCAGGATGAATTTGATGGCCCGCACATGCTTAATGGTGAGTACTAACCATGGTTTATATCACTCGAGAGAGCAGAATAAATCTAAAAATATAGTTATGTAAATTGCAAGAAAAGGATAATTATAATCCGCTAACAAACATCAATGAACAAGAAGCTCCAGAAGGACTTTGTTTATTTTATAACGTCTTAACTTTAAGTTATGAAATACATTTTAATTCCTAAGAGGTAGTTTTCAAATGTACCAGTTGAAGCGCTAACTGAATTAAGAAACAAACAAACAACACTTTAACCAAATAGTAGATTAAACCAAAGAAATTCACTTTCTTTAACAATAAAACGGAAAACACTAAATGAAATCCTTTAAGATAGTTTTTGAGCGGCGGTGATGTTTAAAAATTAATGAAAAAATACCGAACGTGCCCATTTTGAGCGGTATCTATTTTACGAAATGGAAGCTGCCCTTATGCCATTATTTTTTACTGTGTTGCCCATCTTGTAGTATTGTAGTCTTTGATTTACCTGACGTAAAAATTAGCTTCTAAAAATTTTTGTTTCCATTTTGTAAATTTTTTTCGCGACCCGTCAGAATTTGTATACGACCCACACTTTGGGAAACGCTGAACTACCCTACACTACCCAGAGGGAAATCGCGCGCTGAAGTAAGCGCTTACGGGATGCTTATTTAGAAGCTGGAAGCGCTTCCTTGCTTATGTAAATGCTGATTGCATCGTAGTTTATTCTTGTATGAGCATTGGGTCAAATCCTAGCAAGGAAACGTTTCGGACCCAACAAAGTATATATATTCTGAATCATCATGAATAGCCGAGTCGATATAGCGATGTCCGTCTGTCCGTCTGTTTCTATGCAAACTAGTCTCTCAGTTTGAACGCTATCGTAATGAAACTTGGCACAGACCCTTAGTTTTGCTGAAGGCAGTACATATGTCGGAAACGGCCGGATCGGATCACTACAACATATAGCTGCCATAGGAATGATCAGTCGACAACTATGCTTTTGTATGAAAAACTTTGTTGTTTATAAAGGTATCCTTACCAAACTTTTCCAAACTGAGTCTCTAAAAAGTTTATACAATCGGACCAAATTTGGTCAAAATCGGAGCACTATATCACTATATCAAACTTTTTGCTTATACAAATATTACATCCAAACTTAGTGAAAATTTTATTATACTTCAAATAGTTTCCTATAATTTGATCAAAATCGGACACATGGCTCCCATAGGAGCAATTAGACGAAAATTAAGTTTTATATAAAAGTTAATTGCTGCTAGGGTATGTACATAGCTTCGGCACTCCGAAGATAGCCGTCCTTTCTTGTCTTAAATAATAAGAAAGTTTGTTTAAGAAATACTTCAAATTTATTGTCATTTCATAAACATTGGTTTTTAAACGTAAGCTATTTCAGCTAAATTAAATGTAAAAATTACAATTACCAATTGTTTATTGGAAACATTAGTTGCCATATTAGGATGCATCAATTCCAGTAGTATTTGTATTGCTTTGTTGTGTTACCATTTCCCTGCCTTCAATGCCAGCCAAGCGACATAAGTGCCTTCTTCATAGCCTAATGATTGGATGTTAGTACTTTAAATATCAATATTATTTACCTTTATAAATTTGTCGATATTCAAACAAGAAAGTAAAAAAGTAGACACTGAAAAATCACGTTCAACTTTGAACCAACTCAGAGAACTAAAGATAATATTTCTGTGAGGCACACGAAAGCATAATCACAAAGCAAATTGTGACAAAATGTATAACTGTAATTGTCATCTTCTTTGTTCTAGACACACTTTTGTTTTGAACTTTTCTTGCTTTCCTTGCTCTATCACGAAAGACACACATTTCTTTTGAATTTGTCTTTAACTTTTCTTTACACTTATTCGCACTTTTTGGGTTTACATGCATGACACCTTACAATTCTGATGGTTAAGCAGCGAAGAATTCATAGGGTGGCCAGACACCTTACTTACAGTTCTGACGGTTAAGCAGCGAAGAATTCATCAAGTCGCCAGACGCCACACAATTCTGACGGATTAGCAGCGGTAATTTTATCAATACACACAAAACTGCCGGAAATTATTGCTTATTTCATCAATTACCAAACCCGCTGGGTGTATGGAGCTCCTTGTATGTATGTACATATGTATGTATATTGTTTTGTGAGGAATCAATGCAGCTCTCATTGCTTTTGTAAACACACATACATATGTATGTACATACATACATACGTATACGGACAAGAGTAGTCACATCTGGTGAATCATCAGCTAAGAGCGTTGCCTTGCGACTGACTCGCTTCTAGGCTCTCTCCAAAGACTTAAGCTTGGCCTTTATCCAGAGAGCAATGCACTGCTAACTGTGTCATGCGCGCGTGCCCATGCGTCATAAACAACAGAAACAACAGAAACAACAAACAGCAAACAGCTTGGCCAATTATTGCGTCTGCGTAGCTGTTTGTGAGTCACGCGCATGCGCCAGTGCTCTCTGCCGCTCTGTTTGTACGTGTGTGTGCGTGACCTTTAGCTTTGTATGTTTGCTTATCGCATTCCATTTCGCATTGATAACCGATAACAATATTTGCTGACAAATGTTCACTTAGAAATTTCAAATGCAGCGCTGTCAGCTTGCAAACAACAAAATGGCCGCTTCTTACAGTTGGAGCTACGCTGACGCTGACGCTGACGCCACTGCGACTCAAAACGTGCCTCAATTGAAGGTCACAAGATACACAAATTATCGCAAGACTTTGTAAATATAACCATTTTATTAAATTAAACATTTATAATATTTGGGCTGTGGTTGAAGTGACTAAATAAATTAAGAAAATTTAACATCCTTGCAGATATGTATGCTAAGTAAATTGGTCCCATAAGAACTATACAAGAAAAGGTATTCTGTTATGGGTCAAATTTCTTAGGTAGCTTTATAGTCGTAGCCTGTATGTCAAATTTGAGGACTCTAGCTAAGGAATTATTACCGAATTGGGAAAGAATTTATGGATAAGAAAGTATTGTACAGATTGTGCCCATAATATACCAGGTTTGTTTGGTCTAGCTTCAAGTGTCGAGATATACTCCCTTGATAACAGGGTATAGTAACCAAAGAAAGCATCTCATTTTCTTTTTTTCGGGAGAAGAAAACACGGGATCTGCGTATAATTTTGGGCAAAGGGTCTCTGTCTTGGGACAGGCGTCACACAGTGACCAATGCAGTCCAGTTCAATTTCAGTTAAATAGATGGCTTTAGGGGCGGGACTAGAACAAACCTACAAATGAACCATTCAGCACACAGATTGATATGATGATATAAGGTCATAGTTTCTGAAATTCCCTTTATAATATATTTTCAAATATATATTATAGAAGCCATAAATACAGAGATAGTTTTCATATAACCGTATATAAAATAATAAGATAGAATAGCCAAGAAATAATTGTCAGTAATGTTACAACTTTATTGTGGCTGAGTTAATCAATCTGGGCACTGGCCGGTTCTTATATAGGACGTCAACAATAAGAATAGTAAGCAAGTAAAGCTGTTTATGAGGTGTCCTTTCACAGACCCCAGTTCTTGATATGGTAGTCCGATATAGAGTATCTAAAGTTCAACTATTCAATTATATGAAATTGTTGCATTTAATCGGAATTTTATAATTTGTTTATTTATAACTAATCTGTGAGCGGATGTGGAGGCTTTGGTCGAGAAAGCTTCGAACATCCTTGTTGCGAACATACTAGGAACATTTATGATTATTCTTAGCGTTTTTCCTACCAAGATTTCAATACTAAACTCGCTGGCAGAGCCACAAAGTTGAAAAATTTCGACTCTACTGAAGAAACTATTTTGAGCACTGCACAGCAGTGGCAGCTCCCTGAAATGCGCTGCTTGCTTGCACTGCCGCTGAACTGCTTGAGTACTGAATGCCCCGTAGTCATCCCTACTCAACAGCTTTCAATCTATACTAGTTGGCAACACTGGCATGGAAATGCATTAGTTTTTATCGCCCTTAAATACCACACATGCATGCATATATTATATTTGTTTATTTCATTAATGTTTAATGGCGCAACTTGACGGCAGCGTCCATTGATTAGAAACAATACAGCCTATAAGTACTCTCGTATCTAAGTACATTACTTGCTGCTGTCACGTTTCTATTTATGACTGAAAGCTGCGGGCAATACAATAAAAAATATTGTTTTTCTTTTGTTTTCTTTTCTTTCCTGCCATTGTTTATTGTAGCAGCTGCAAATGCAAACTTAAATGCCGCAAAAAGTGTGTGGGTGTATGACTATTCAAATATATACAGAATCTGTGTTATACATATATATATGTATGTATATAGGAGTCTATGTATAAATTAGGCGCGTGCTCTTAAGTGCGCAAAGGACAAAAGTGAATAGCTCCTAAAATATCCATTATTCTGACCATCCATCAATATTTTCTGATATAGTATTCTTGTTAACTGCCAAATGCCTAGTCGATATATCCCTGTCCGTCCGTCTGTATGAACTCGTCGATCTCAGGAACTTTAGGAGCTAGAGTCGCCAAATTTGGAAGGTGGGTTTCTGTAAACTAAGTTTGTTTTAGATTTCAGATATTTCTCCCGAAATTCGATAAAAACGTTTTGGAGCAACAATTTTAAAGATATAGCCCTGCGATTTAGCAAGTACAGTAGTTGAGTCACTCTTAATGTACTGTGCAAATTTCAAGTTGATCGGAGAATAAACACGAAAGTTGTTCACGAAAGAAGATTCAGAACTGCAGAGCGGGGGAAGTACCAACGCAGCAGGCACTTAAAATGCTGCCCTTGCTCTGCAGATAGGTCAAGAATTGCCTTGTAAAAGAGTTTTAGTTAGGCAATGACCAGATCAGCTAATATTTTTAATAAAACTAAGAAACACAAAAATAACTTTGTTCTGATTAATATGATTAATATCCAAACCTGTCGATCACATTTTCACAAAAGTGTGGATTACAATCAAAAGTTAGCTGGATTTTAACTTACTCAATTTCAAATACAGTACTCCCTCGCTCAACGCAACTCCTCGATAAATACAACATGCTAATTGTTGTACTTTCTAAGTAAAATTGGAAATTTTAATTTAAAAAAAAAAATAAAACAAAATTTAATTATTACGCTATGTATAGATTTATTCAATTTCCTTTAATTTTAATGAATTAAATATTGGCTGGTCATATAGCGCTATTTCGGATGCTGTCAAGCATCCTCATCAGTGACCTTATTGCTCGAATTCTTATCCGAAGGCTCCCGTCTGTAAGACGGATGCCTTAACCTCTGACCCAATGGCTGTCCGATCCTGGCTTGAACTAATTACTTTAACCAACAGTTTCTTTTTAAAAGCAGGTCCATTGGCCAATAGAAATTCTTCCTTTGGTTTTAGCCACAACTGCAGTCTCTGCAACTGGCCCGAATCAAATTAGTTGCGTTAAGCGTTAGTTAAGGGCGTACTGCATAGAATTTAATTCAATTGAAACGGATAAGTCTGACTTCTATATACAACTCGATTCATCGTAATAGTAATCAAAAGTAAATAATTCAAAAATGCATAATCATAAACTGAATCGCCATAAATATTTGTATTTTTTTGCTTAAAGAAATTCAAAACAATTTATTACAATTACAATTTATTTTTGATCGACTTGAAGTTTGGACAGTAGATCAAGAGTGACCAAAGTATTATACATGCCCAATCCCAAAGTTGTATCTTCAAAATTGTTGCTGTTAAACGTTTTTCTCAATTTGCGGGGGAACGGGGGAGATATCTGAAGTTGAACACAAACTTGATCTGCGTATGGTATACAGGAACCTACATTCCAAATTTGGTGTCTCCAGCTCTTGTAGTTGCTGAGATCGATGCGTTCATACGGACAGAGGGACAGACAGACGAACGGACATGGCCAAATCGAAATCTCTTTTGATACTGATCAAGAATATATACACTTTATAGGGTCGGAGATGTCTCCTTCTGCCTGTTACATACATTTGCACAGATTTAGTACCCCCTTTTTACCCATTTTATGGGTACAGGGAGTAAAAAGAATGTTTGAAGTATTATTTAGCTTACATGCGAATGTGATCTATTCGAAATACGAAATGAACCGAAATCAACCGATTCTTAGAACTTGAAAGGTTGTCAGAGAAGTGGGGGTATTCCAGTTTTGTTATGCGGCAGTAAATTGCTTCCCGTTCCTCGCAGTTTGTGTTTTTTGTAATGTATCGCTATGTGTTGTGTAATATTGTTAATCTGGAACATGTTGCAACATTATCTGCTTGCAGGCGAACGACCGGCGATAATTGCCCCGCCGGAGAGCGAATGGTACCACGGACGACTGGATCGATACTCGGCGGAGGCGCGTCTCCGTGGGATCGGCAAGCTGGGCAGCTATCTGGGTGCGTATTTGAATAGTTTGCCTGCCTTCCTTATTTGTACTCATTGCTGTTCTCATAGTGCGGGAAAGCGATCGAAAGCCCGGCTCCTATGTGCTCAGCTATTACGGGCGCACTGGCATTAATCATTTCCGGTAAGTTTCAGCTTGCTGCGAGTCCGTATCAAAGTTATGCGAACAGTTCTAAGCTTTCTCTTTTAGAATTACGGCCGTTTGTGGTGATTTCTACATTGGCGGACGTCAGTTCATTTCCCTAAGCGATCTCGTTGGCTACTACACTTCCTGCAGCGATCTGCTGAAGCGTGAGCGGCTGGTCATACCCGTCGCCCCACCCGAGCCGGTCAATGACAAGAAGCGCGTGGTGGCCATACTGCCATATACGAAAATGCCCGAAACGGACGAGTTGAGCTTCCAGAAAGGCGACATCTTCTTCGTCCACAACGACATGGGCGATGGCTGGCTCTGGGTGACGGCGCATCGCACTGGCGAACAGGGCATGATATTTCGTGAGCTGGTCGACGATTTGGATGTCTCCATTGATCCCAATACCGTGTTCCCCTGGTTCCATCCCAATTGTACCAAAAACGAGGCCGTCGACATGCTTGTCAAGGGTGAGTCTGATGATAAGAAAACTAATACGATATTGATATTGATTGATTGTCAACATGTTGGGCAACAAACACTGATATCTTTCGACACTGTGAACCGGTTCAAAGTGGCTTAAAATTGCCTCAAAGTGGTTCACATTAGAGCTTGAAAACCAATCTACTCGTCGAGGGATGAAACTCCATAGTTTTGCTACTGATAGCTTCAACTATAATAAATAAAAGATAATATCTAACAAGTGTTTCGACATTCCTAATAAAGAAACACACAATCTCTGTAATAGTAAACAGAGGCGTGCATCAACTGCAAATCAATTGGCCTATCCAACTCAAGCGACTGTTCCGAAAAGATAAAGACATAATCAGAAACCCAGCAGCAACAACAACTCCGCTATTTTCGACGACCTTCCCAGAGATATCACGCTACACGCTGCCTCGCGGCTGGTTATTTGAATTGTCAACATAACATTTCATATTGGGTTTCAAACTACATCCTTTGTATCAGTTTATTATCATCGATCTGCTTAAAATGAACCAAAATATCAATTTAACTTAAAGGAATATCGATATTGATCATTTTAATCAACAATGCTCGCTTATTACAGCTGGTCCTGGCAGCTTTCTGGTGCGACCTAGTGACAACTCGCCGGGAGACTATTCGCTGTTCTTCCACATCAACAATCAGATCCAGAGATTTCGCATTGAGAAGAAGGGTGTGCGCTATTTGATGGGCGGTCGCACGTTTGAGTGCCTGGATGCCGTCATCAATCGCTACCGGAAGGAGCAAATCGTTGAGGGACATTCGCTTAACCATCCGGTGCCGAATGGCGCGCAGCCGGAGTTCAATCAGCAGCGCGTGTATGAGAAGTCCCCCGATAAGATCTATGCGACGCTGCGCGAATGCCGCGACCAGATTGGCATCAAGAAGATCAAGGGCATCAAGCATCATGGCCATTTGAACAAGAAGTCGGACAAGACGACCAAGTGGAAGCAGCTATACTTTATACTGTTCAACGATGGCACCGAGACACAATTGTGCTTCTATGACAATCCCAAAAAGACTAAGCCCAAGGGCCTGATCGATCTGTCGTGCGCGTATCTCTATCAGTGTCATGATTCGCTCTGGGAGCGACCCTATTGCTTTCAGATTGTGGAGCGTGCGCTGCCCTGTTTGGCCACGGTCACCTATCTGTGCGCGGCCAGCCAGGAGAGCTACGTGGAATGGATTAATGCACTGAAGGCCCAATGCGACTCCCAGCTGAGTCGTGCACAGAAGAAAGTGTCGCGCCTGCGTGAGCTGCGTTGCCTCAACCTGCATGTCCTGGAGGCGCATCGACTGCCATTTAAACTGGTGCCACATCCCTATTGCAGTATTTCGCTCAACCAGGTCAAGGTGGGCAAGACGCGTGTCAAGATTCCGCCCGAGCCCGTCTGGGAGGAGGAGTTTGTACTCGAGTGAGTTTCCATCTGATTTCATGACTATTTTCAAAACATTTCTAACTGCTATTGCTTTCAATTGTTATCGAGAAACAACAGCATTGTATTCCCTTCTGAGCCCAAAGCTCGCCCACTTCCTGCACGAATGTAAAGATGTTCGCCGGGTTGAAGGTTCCTGTGTCCCCTGCTCGGAGGATATAGCTTGCCAGTAGTCAATTCCTTCTTTTAGCCAGAGCAGTGCACTCAGTTACTATGTGCTCCTCTAGTTCGCAGTTCCGCTGTTTACAATTTCTAGTTTAAGGTGGCTTCTCGGTCTACAGAGTGCCGTTGAGAGACTAGTGTGTATTCTGCGTGAATTCTTCTCCTTTGGTATTAGTGCTAGAAGTGACTTTACCTGTCTTAAACCTTGTGCATTTCCTCAGCTTGACTGCCCCCTCTTTTCCTTCTCTAACCGCTAGTGTTTTCGTGTGGCGGCTCTGGTTCTACTAGGAGCTCCTCTGCCCCCCTTCTAGCTAGCATTCATTGGCTGCTTTGATTCCGCGCTTAAACTAAACTAAATAAATTTCAATCGAAGCAAAGACTCAACTTTGAGTTACTTAACCTTACCAATCCTATGGCTTTAAATGATTTCCTTTTGCTTTACAGTTGATAGTAGACAAATCGCTTTATTTACACATTTCCCACTTTTGCTCCTTTGTTGATCCATTATAATGTTTGCTTCCATTTCGTCCTGCAGCGATGTGCCACCGGATGTAGTCTCACTGACAATTACGCTGGTGTCACGCGGCAAGCGCGGCAAGGACTCGGAGGTGGCCGAGCTGACCATCGACCTGGCCACGCTGAAGAATGGCCAGGAGACGGAGGGCTGGTACCAGCTGACGGGCATGACGCCGATGGGCGAATGGGGCTCGCTGCGGCTGCGCATGCGCTACCTGGACGATCTGATAATGCCCTGCGAGGAGTACAGTCCGCTGCAGCAGCTGCTCCTCGAGTCGGAGCTGTATGCGGTGAAGGCGCTGGCGGAGCTCTGTCACAACGATCGGGTGCCGCTGGCGACGGCGCTGCTGCGCGTATTCCGGCACGAGAAGCGGGAAACGGAATTGATACGCATACTGTGCCAGGCAGAGGTGGCACGGGAGAACGAGACGACGACGCTCTTCCGTGGCGCCTCGCTGGCCACCACGCTGATGGATTTGTATATGCGGACGGAGTGCAGCGGCTTCCTGCAATCGGCGGTCAGTGAAACGGTGCAGCGCATATTGGAGAGCAAACAGTCGGCGGAGCTGAATCCAACCAAGATGGATGTCAACGATGATGCATGCACGAATGCCGAGTTCCTGCTACAGATACTCGACCTGGTCACCCAATCGATATTCACCTCCCCGGACGCCTGTCCCCGCAACGTGCGCTACATATGCAATTGCCTGCAGAAGGCTGTTGTCGCCAAATGGCCAACGGAGCGTTTGGTGCGCACCCGTGTCGTCTCCGGTTTTATATTCCTGCGTCTGCTCTGCCCGTCGCTGCTCAATCCGCGCCAGTTTGGCCTTGTCAGCGAGACACCGCCCACGGCGGCCACCCGCTCCCTCATCATGGTGGCCAAGTGCCTGCAGAATCTGGCCAATCTCATTGAGTTTGGCGGCAAGGTAGTAATCCCATACAATAAAAACGTTCTATTTATTTCATTCGAGCTTATTCCCTTACAGGAGCAATACATGGAGGTGGTCAATCCGTTTATACTCAAGAACAAGGAGCGCATGATTGTTTTCTTGGACCAGCTGTCGCTTGTAACTGATCCCAATCCCCCATTGGGCATGTTTGTGGAGCAGAGCACAAACACTGGTAAGTAATCCATCCAATCGACTGTCTTGATAGTTGCTTAAAAGAAGATCGATCAATAAGTATATTGATCATCAATAGTTATTTGAAAACAGTTGTTAGCCGCCAAAAGAGCTCTAGCAAGCAATGTAAATCATAAAGAACTTTTCATTTCTCGCCATTCATATCACTGTTCGAATGTTCTTCTATTTTCCACCCATAACTTCTTGTCAAGTTCCAAATTCATACAAGGTCTTTTTATTAGACAGAACCTGCACAAAAACTGAAGTGCTATTCATGTCTTGGTCATGTTTTTTCGACTTGACATCGTAGGAAATACGCAATAAGAGCGGATAAATCTGCCCACGGGGGTAGATTTTTCAAAATCCAACCAGCATTTTCCGCCCATGGAGTAAATTTCTCAAAATCGGTGAAATATGTGTCAAATGAACTTTTGTGTAGATCTTTGGAAAATTAGTTTGTAGTCGATGGGTTGGTGTAGGGAGAGGAGGGAGCCGGGGGTACCCGAAACCCTGGAACACCTCTGTACTTGTCCAGCGCTCATGAGCAGCAGACTCAAGCATCTGGGATCCCAAACCTTCACTTCCCAGGAGAGTGTATCGAGGACACCACTGAACCAACTCTTAAAATTCGCGAAAATGATCTTCAAAGAATCCTAACGTCACAAGGGTCAAATATGCGGTACCACTAAGGTCCGGATGGTCTATGTGAGGCCACCCGTGGGCGTGACCTGCCGTCTTAACCTAACCTATCCGTGATTTCCGACGGGAGTTTTCCAATATCCCGTCTTAGTGTGCGCTTTCATCATAGAGGGAAACTACTGTGCAAATTTCAGCATGCTAGCTCTTATGGTTTGGGCTGTGCGATGATTGCCAATCAGTCAGTCAGTCACCAAGCAGAACAGATGATGTAAAGAAAATCTAAAATTGTGTGACCTTAAAGTAAATTTCAATTAAAGTATTGCGGATAAAAATAGCTACATTTAAGGGAAATACACTTGCAGAACCCGAAAGGACTTAGATACTGGGAATATCTAAGTATCTACACTCGATAGAATAATTCTTAGTTTTGTATCTCAACTTAACCTTTAGTAATTCATAATTGTTCTTTTTTCTAGGCCGTGAACTAGCCACCTTGCATCACATCTGCGTATCCTACTTGCCGGAACTGCAGGATCTGTCGAATATAATATCGATTAAGAAGCTCGTCACCGTCACCGACATGTTGACCAAGCACAAATTGAAATACCGCGAGATGATCAGCTAAAAAGAAGAAGCAAAAACAAAATAATAACAACAGTCAGTTAATATATACATATATATATATATAGTATATACATTTTTATATAGATATTTACATATTTAGTATATACAAAGTTGAGAGCCCGAAAATCATCAAATTACTTAGTGCATAATATTGTGAGAATAGTTCCAGTAGTTTAGTCGAAGCTTTTCTCGCGGCATTTTAAAAATTGTTTTGTCATTGCGTTCACTTCCACATTTGATATTATTAATATATATATATATATGTATGAAAGGTACGATGTAGCAAGCATCTCTATATATATATATATACTATATATAGCTTATAGTATATGTCTTTTTTTATTTTTATACAAAACATATACATTATGAAGGCAGCTTAAACATGTAACTGAAAACGTAAAGAAAATGAAAACTTACTTTAGTAATTAGCCAGGTCAAAATGTGTTCAACAAAAAAAGAAAACAATCGAACAACAACAACAAAATATTTATACATTTTTTTCAAAATGTGTCTTGAAAATACAAAATAAAAGACATAAAAACACGCGTGGCCATTAATTCAAAACAAAACAAAACAAAACAAAACAAAAGGAAAGAAAAACAAAACAAAACAAAAGTAAACTTAAACTTAAACTTAAAAACTAATAATGCAATATTCTGAAAATGTTTTTGTCTTCAAAAATTCATTTTAGCTTATACATATATTGATATCTCTTCTTATTATTATATATATATGCATATATATATTTTAAGAGCATACATATACAAGCAAATTATACTATATTATCCAACTATTATCTATATATTATGAATTACTATTATTATGTATATTATATACGCTCAGTGCTCGGTTCTTCGCTAACCAAACGCATTTTCAATACATTAACTAACTTACCTTTCTTTTATACTATGGATTTGTATTTGTTTTACCTTGTATGCAGGCACAATTAACTTGTATTTGTATTATTATTATTGTTTGTCATGTATGTATGTATCTCCTTGTTTTGCCCATATATCGTCTCTATATGCATTACTAAATGCCTCTCTATATATGTATGTGAACAAAATATGAAAAATGACATAGTTAAACTTTTGAGAAACGTTTAAGTTCATATTGTAATCTGAAATGCATCAAAACGATGAAGAAAATAATAGTTATCTATATATACAAATATAGTATATATATATATACAGCATCTGCATCCTAGTCAAAAGAAAAGCAAACAAAACAAAAATAAAGAAAACTTACGAAATATAATAAAACATAAACATTTTGTTTAATTTAATAATTTTCTTTTTTTGAGAGAGGGAGGGAATTTTATTCCGGATTTGTTACGGATGATATTTAAATTTATATTTACCTTTTCCACAAAATATATTTAAATATCGATAATTTGGTATTCAAATCTTGTTTGAATATCGATAACGACAAGACAAATGCTTTTACATGCAATGAGTGGGTATACTGTTTTGCTTATATTTAAAAATGGAATCTGCTTAAAGGTCGTGTAACAAAATAATAAAGAAAAGCAAACAGAAAATTAGAAAACTAGTTATAGAATATTTTGTAATAAAGAGAGATAAAGCGCGCGCAGCAACAACAGGGTGCACTTGACACTTAAACGGAATCTGTGTAAAATCAGTGTGTACACACTTGTGCGCTTGAAAAGCACAACCGTTGTGGAACAGCTGAGCAATAGCTTTGTTTTTATTGTATTTACGTGATAGAAATTAAAACTCAATCAGCAAAGAAAGATGGCACTAATTCCGCCGGTAACACGCCTAACCAGCTCCATAATACGCATACTAGGCTGCAATCCCAGTCCCATGACGCTGCAGGGCACCAACACCTACCTTGTGGGCAACGGTAAAAAGTAAGAGCTGGGGGGGAATCCAAAGTTCAAATATTATTTAATTAAATAAACAATTCTTGAAAAAAGGCGCATACTCATTGACACAGGCGATGAGAACGTGCCGCAGTACATCGAGCATCTGAATGGTGTGCTGCGCCAGGAGCGGGCCTCCATTGGAACCATCATACTGACCCACTGGCATCATGATCATGTCGGAGGCGTCAAGGACATTGTGGGCTCCTCGCTGGCCGACAAGGGTGCGTAGTTACTCGCCATCTGGACAAGCTTATTGTGTTGTCGCCAAACTCTATTTGTCTTGTTGTTTTGCCAATAAAGTGCTCCTCAATGCAGATTGCCAGGTGTACAAGTTCAGGCGCAGCGACTGCAGCGATCCCTGCCCGGAGATACCAGCGCACATACAGGTGCAGCCCTTGGCTGATAGCCAGGAGTTCGCTGTGGATGGCGCCAAGGTGCGCATTGTGCACACGCCGGGCCACACCACAGATCATGTGGTGCTCACCACCGACGACGGCACGCTCTTCAGCGGAGATTGCATATTGGGTGAGTGTTGCGGAGGAGCTCAACTATATTCTGTAATCCTTATGCTTGTGGCTTAATGCAGGCGAGGGCACAGCCGTCTTTGAGGATTTGTTTGACTACATGCGCAGCTTGGATAAAATATTGAAAATACGTCCGGAGCGCATCTATCCCGGCCATGGCAATGTTATTGACGAGCCGCTGGGCAAGATTGAGTACTACATACAGCATCGCAATCAGCGGGAGCAGCAGATCTTGCAGTTCTTTATGGAGCGGCCCAACGAGCGCTGGCAGGCCATGGATGCGGTTAAGGTGGTCTATAAGGAGACGCCCGAGCAGCTGTGGCCGGCGGCCGCCTACAACGTCGACCATCACCTGACCAAGCTGCAAAAGGAGGGCAAGCTGCAGCTTACCGTGCAGGACGACGAGAACTTCTATTCCTACCAGCGCAATAGTGCACTCTGAGCATTAAACTCATCAATTTGTGTTTTATATATATGTTTTTTAAATGATAAACAAACAGTTTTAAACTACCACCGAGTTTCCTTACAACTGGGAGCTGCCTCATTAAACTTGATCATACTTTCAGGTAGAGATGAGCAGGGAACAGAAACCCTGCCGATCCTAGATAACTGGTTCAATTCCCAATCGGATTCCTTTGTCGAAACTGATCTCATTTTCATAGGGAATGTCCTTTTCACATAACTGGAAGTGCCATTTAAATTGTATTCACTTTTAAACATGTAATTATATTTCTTTTTCTTTTAATATTTCCTTAAAATTTACATTAAATATGAAATTGTTAATATTTAAAATTTGGAAATTTCATTTTCAACCGAACATCAAAATTTGTATATTTTTAATGAATATTTTGGGTGAATTTGTTTGTTAATTACAACAAATTTGGATTTTCAAAGCATACAGATCCTCTCACAACTGTCATAACATTTTAAGAACTATATAGATTCTTATGAGTGTCCTTTATAATAATAAATTGATAAGACAAGTTTTTCAAACTTATTTGCTCTACATCTAAGGACCATTATGAAACTTCGATCTTGTGATTATGGCGAGGATATCTCAAAAAAACAACGGAGATTTTCAAAGGACTTCGTGTCTAAAAAGTCTCCGAGACGAAAACCATTGAAATTGGGATGGAAAACATGATCCCAAGGCTATCTATGAATGGTGGTACTTGAACAATATTTTGAGCAGCTTTCCAGCGCTGTTATTAACATTATTCTGTTATGTTAAATATATGTTACTAAACGGCGCGCTTTTATTAACTTTAACAGAGTGTTTGAATGATCAGAACCGATTTGCAGTGTACAGAAAAGTACGGTGTTTATTATGTGCTAGATTTATATTTATTCTATACATTATCATTTACATAAGCTGACTACAAGCTACATAGCGTATATATGTAGAGTATTTAGTTGTCTACTTGCGCTTGCCTTTGCCCTTGCCACCCTTGCTGCCCTTTTCGCGTCGCTTCTTGGCAACTACGGAGCGCTTGTCCTTCTTCTCGCGAGGATCGACAACGCGATAGCGGCCCTTGACGCCAGCTGGACGTCGGGCGCGGCGTGAGGCTGTGTGCTTCTTGGCAACCACATAGCTGATCTCCTTCTTCTTCTCCTGCGCCTTCTTGTAGACCTTCTTCAGCTGTTTGGCCTTCTCCTGTGAGGTGGCATCCGCATTCTCCATTATCTTCTCGGCCACCTTCTTAGCCTTAGCCAGACGCCTTGTGGCGCGACGCTTCTTGCGCGCCTTCGCCTCCATCACCTTCTTGATGGGCCGCACATTTAGCTCCTGCACCTTGCGCTGATACTCCTCGGTCAGCTCCTTGGGCACTGGCTGCGGCTTCGTCATATGCTCCAGCTCGTCCTGCGCAAACCAAACTGGCAGATTCTCATCATTAAACGCATAGCGATTCCAAGCAGCATCGACCAGATCGCGTCGTGTCTTCTTTCCACGCACAAGCAGCGCGCCCAGCGCCAGTTCTTCCTCGGATAGGCGAATCTTCTTTGCCTTGGGTGCTGTGTCGGAATAAGAAAAGAACATTTAAATTAGTTTTTGTTTAACAAATATATCGGGCATGTGTTTAAATGGTTATTATGTGAAATGTCCGTCTATCCGTATGAATGCAAGTTTTTTCCACATGTTGGTGAATAGCCTCAGTTTATAGTGTTAAGATCGAGCCCCCATCTCCACACCCTCCCCCGCAATTGGGTGGAAACCTAACTAGGTCTTCTAAATCTAGGGTCACCAAATTTGGCATACAGACTAATGTTAACCTCCTTGAAAGATTCTCAGCAACAAAATTTTGCCACCCCATCTCCCTCCCCCGCAAATGAGCAAAATCCATCTCCCAAACACCTGTTCTGGTAGACTTATATGTTTTTCTCCCTTCCCCACCTCACAAATAACCAAATTATACCGGACTTGAAAACGCGTATTCTGCTGTCGGGTACGTCCGACTGTAACATTCTTTTTTGTTATTTCTATCTCTTTCCACCTCACTCACTCTCTTGCTCTTTTTCATCATTTTACCTAACATTTCAAATTGTATATATTTCATGAAATATTCTTTTATATAAAAATGCACAACATCAAATTATATTTCATTTCGAATCGATTTTCTTTTCCGGTTTTCCAGGCTCAAGGGAAAACTAAAAATTCGATTTCTAAGATTTCTAAAGTTTTGATCCGAATCGGAAATAAAAACAGGACTGATAATCTTTCGAAACTCTCATAAGTTCAATCTTTACCAGTTGTTTTCTGTTCGATCCCCAGTAATAATAGGAATTTCAGGATATTATGAATTATAATGATCTTCGATCTTCATAGATTTTCGTTTAAACAGTATTCAAAAACATGTAAATCGTATTTAGAATGCTTAACTCACCTTTAGCCATATCTCCAGCTACGTTGTCTTCAGCATCCTCGTCGACTTCTTGCTCTGAGTCGGAATCGGAGTCGGAGGACTCGGAGCTGCTATCCTTTTCGACATCGTGACGGGCGCGACGTTTGGCCTTCTTGCCAAGGGCTAGGGTGCCGGTGGCATTGCTGTCATCGGCCAGATTGTTCTCGCCTAGAACAGCGACACCCTTGGCCTTGTAGGCCTTGGCCAAGTTGTCCAGATCATAGTTCTCCGCATCGTCGTCGTCATCGTTGTCGAGGTTTTGTAGATTGTCCTTCTCGTACCAGAGCTGTACGCGCTGCTGTCGCTTGGTGTCCTTGTCCCGAAAATCGCCCGATTTGATCAAAGGATGTTCGCCGCGCTTCTTTTTCTTCTTGTTTCCCTTGCCAGCTGCCCCATTCTCCTCGTCGTTGTCACTCAGGCCGAGTCCTTCCTGATCGTAGTCGCTTTCGCTGTCCTCCTCGGCGCTCATCTCGGGCTCATCATCGTTCTCATAGTTGGCGTCGTCGTCCATGCGCTTGTCATCCTTGTCGTATTTCTTATATTTGGGCAACTTTGGACGCTCCACCGCTTCGCCCTCCACATCGAAATCAGGCTGCACGTCTAGCATATCGTCCAGTTCGTTGGCGCTGCTGATGGCCTTCAGATCGAAGATCTCGTGTTCGGTTTCCTCGACGGGGCCGTCGTCGCCCTTGATAACCATGTTGAGGTTCATTTTCTCGTGCAGCTTGGCCTTCGATTTGAGCGTCTTTTTGCGTTTGCGCTTTAGCTCCTGTTGCTCCTCGTCGGCCAAGGTTTCGATTTGCTGCTGCAGATCAGCATCTTCCATATCTTCAATCTGCTCCCGCGTTAGCGGCTGGGTCGCCTCCTGCTCTGCTGTCTCCTCAATCACACCCTCGGCTTCGGTTTTGAACAGTTCTTGTTTGATGTGCTTCCACCAGAGCAGCAAACCCTTGATATCCTTGCGACCCAGCACCTTCAGATCCTTGCAGCACTCGAGTATCTCAACGGTGGTCCTCTTGTGCTTGGCAATGCGCTCATCATCGATGCGAATCGAACCTATGCCCTGAAGCACGGCCAGTGCGTTCTCTGCCTTCATAAATTCAGAGGCTGCCAAATCGTTACGCAGCGCAATGTCCTGCTCGGTGTAGCCCTCGGCCTTGACCTTCTTCTGCTTCTCCGGATGCAGCAGACTGTTCTTCTGCTTACCCTCTAGATCCAGCTCCTCGAACACATACTTTGCATCCAGGAGGCGCGCATCGAGGCGATCTGGCGCCAGATAGCCCTGGCAGACGACAAAGATTTCGGCTGATTCCTTACGCGAGGCGCTCGGCTTGGTGGCGTGCACCTTTTTGAACAGCTGCTTGAGCACCCAGAGCAGGGCATTGTAGTCTTTGGAGCGGAATACCTTCGTCACAAACCAACCGCCGCTGCGTAGAAACTGTGTGCCCAGCTTTAGGGCGTTCAAGGTGAGGCATATCTGCTGATAGGCATCGTAGAGCCAGTTGCGGCCCACATTTGGAGCACCATCGTGTAGCACGACATCGGCTTTCCACGATTGCAGCTCCTTTGTTAGCGACTGGCGACACTTTTCCGTTGTGATGTCCTCGACGAGGCCAATGCAGCCCGCAATGGGACGTATGGGGAACAGATCAACGCCAATGACGATGCTCGATACGGGCATATTCTGTTTGGCCACCTGCATCCAGCCGCCGGGCGCGGCGCACAGATCTATGCATACCTGAGACTGTTGAAGGAAACTGAATTTGCGATTTAGTTGGATCAGCTTGAAGGCGGCACGCGAACGAAAGCCCGTCTCCTTGGCCAGCTGATAAAACTTATCCTTGCGCGTCTTTCCAACTTTGCTTTTCTTGCCCATTTTGCTGTTGTCAGATCAAATCAAATTAAATGAAACCAAATCAAGTAAAATAACACTGAACACGCCGCTGCAAGCGCGTTGCACGTGTTTGTAAATTCTGCTTTGGCTGGCGTTGCCACATATGCACAGCTGATGGCGGTGTCTCTTAATTTGAATAGTATCGATATATATCGATGAAAATACGCATTTGCAAATGCACGTTTTTACAGGTCCAGCTAATATCGACAGGCACTATTAATCGATAGTTCGGTGCCCCTTCGCTTCTGCCCATCACTAAGCTGTAACCGTGGGCCGCATATTGTTATTTATGTATTTTAGTTGATTTTTGTATTAAACAATTATATAAGTAATATGCTGCGCACTGTTATATGTGATTTAGCCCGCCTACGGTCTGTATAGCAGCAAACTTGCACAGTTCAAACGAGTTCTTAACCTAATTTTCTATACAAACAGGCTAAGTGGCAGCGCCAGTCCGGCCGCTGTTTTGGTTACACAAGTGCGCGAAAAGGGTCATCTGAGCCGGCCGCGTTTGAGGAATCCCTACTGGTTTGTACGCCAACAACGCACGGTAGGTACACATGAATCCCACCAGGCTGAATCTCAATGTTAACTGCGTATATTCGACAGCAAACCGATGATTTTGTAACGGGCGAGAATCGCAGTTTTATCAAAGAGGTGGTCCATGACACCTACGGCGCACCGGCACTGATTAAGGGCATACAGACGTATGAACAAAAGCAGCTCATTAAGACGCCCGAGGCACCCACAGAGGCAGCGCCCTGGACGCCAAATGTACGACGCTGCGGCCTAATTGCACGCAAGATTGGCCAGTATCCGCTGTGGCTAAAGAATGGCGAGCGTATCCGCACCACACTGCTGCAGGTGGTGGACAACCATGTTGTGAAATATATACCACCCGAAGAGTATCGGCCCCAGCACCGGCCAAATGTGCAGCAATTGAATAAATACGGCTGCCTGCTGGTGGGCGCGGAGAGCACAAATCCAGCGCTCTTGACCAAAGAGTATTGTGGCATCTTTCGTGACTCGGGCGTCATGCCCAAGAAGAATTTGGCGCGCTTCATTGTTTCACCGCAGGCGGCTCTAGCGGCTGGCACGCCACTAAATGTGGGACACTTCCGGGTTGGCGAATTCGTCGATGTGCGCGGCAAGACGTGAGTATTTGCTTTCTGCCTTAACTATTACCTCCATCTAACTCTGCATTTAATTGTGTGCTGCTGCAGCGTGGATCACGGCTTCCAGGGCGTGGTAAAGCGCCATGGCTTTAAGGGCATGCCTGCCTCTCATGGCGTGACCAAGACACATCGTCGCGCCGGCAACATTGGTGGCGGCGGCGAGAAGGGCCGCGTCTGGCCGGGCACCAGGATGCCTGGTCACATGGGCAATCGCTGGCGCATCATCAAGGGACTGCGCGTTTGGCGCATCAACACCAAGTACAATGTGATGTGGGTGCAAGGCAGCGCTGTGCCCGGCTCCACCAATGGACTCGTTTACATTTATGACACAATCCTGCCCCTGCGCAAGCCCAAGGATGCGCCACCATTTCCCACACTGTACGACAATGCCGAGGCTGTTGATGATGCCTCAGAGGACATCTGGTACGATCAGTTGCACAACTTCAAAGACGACTCCATTACCTTCAAGCCGGAGTAATTCGTCTTGGCTTTCCATTCACATTTTTGTTGTTTATGTATAGAACTTTGGAGTTACCTAGAATAAAATGGAAATAACCAAGAAATGCAATCTGTTTTTGTAGTTACTGTTAAGCTACCGCAGAGGATTTTATATTTATATCACGGAATGTAAACCTCATTGAAGGAGATGTTTTTCTCATATTCCGTCTGAATGCGCCAAGTTTCATTATTTATTTATTGATCGTGTTTATCCGTGCTCAGTTAAACAAAATGTGGGATGTGACCCAACTCACAGCACTGTAGATAAACTATTTTAAGAGAAGTTTGACAAACACAAGAATATTTTTGAGTTCAATAGATTTTAAGGATAATAGATGATCATACTTATTATAATGGAGAGAAACGGTACGAAAACCCTTTTGTTGAGCGTAATTCTTAAAACAAACTGAAAGATCCCTAGTTGTACGGGATGGAACTGAAATTTCACCATGTCAAACTATAATATTGGAATCAGCTTCCTTGGACAAGGCTTATGAAAAAAAGGTCATTAAAATTCTGTGATTGAAAGATTAACAAGTAAGAATGCTATAGTCGAGTATACCCGACTACGAAACTCCCTGTACCCAGGTCTAAAACATCCAATCACATCTAAGTCCACTTACCCATACACACACACATACACAAAGACGCACGCACACAGGCGGCAAAAGTGGCTGTGCTTCTTCTTACCCCCTCTCGCTGCATTACTGAATCTTCTTTCGTGAATAACTTCCGTGTTTATTATCCGATCGACTTGAAATTTGGACAGTAGATTAAGAGAGACTAAAGTATTGTACTTGCCAAATCTTAAAGCTATATCTTGAAAATTGTTACTGTAAAACGGTTTTAATCGATTTGCGGGGGAACGGGGGAGATATTTGAAATGTGAAACAAACTTGATCTGCGTATGCTATACAGGAACCTACATTTCAAATTTGGTGTCTCTAGCTCTTGTAGTTGCTGAGATCGACGCGTTCATACGGACAGACGGACAGACGGACAGACGGACAGACAGACGGACATGGCCAAATCGAAATCTCTTTGATACTGATCAAGAATATATATACTTTATAGGGTCGGAGATGTCTCCTTCTGTCTGTTACATACATTTGCACAGATGTAATACCCCCTTTTTACCCATTTTATGGGTACAGGGAGTAAAAGGCGGAGACTACGCTCTAATGTTGGAATCAGAATCCCAATACACTGTTTCTATTTATTTATTATTAAGCAATGTCAATGAACTTTTTGGTAAGTTTATATCTAGTTTAGCATACTAAGGAAACAAATGAGATAATTATAGAATGTTTTTAAGCAGATCCTTAGGTAACCGATGCTTCTCAGCAGATTCAATCTTTTGGTACTGAGGAGACCAAGGCAACGAACCATATTGAAGAATCGGTCTGAATTAAGGTGGCTTATATACTATAAATACTCTGTTTCTAATCTGCTTTCTTTCGATAATTCGCGGGGGAGGAAGTGTATCTTAGTCAAATCTTCGAAGGTATTCAGTAGTCCATGCCATATATAAAACTTGAGCTTTGTAGTTAATGAAACTTGATTCAGATAATAGACAAGTCAGGTAAAGAACGATCGGTTTAAAGCTGAGCTGTCTTTAAGCTTTACACTCCACAAATAAAACTTAACACTTCTTAAAGGCAAACCATGTTTTTATTGCTTATTATTTCACTCGAATTTGTAAATATTTTCTTTTTGTTTTTCAGTTGTAATTACAATTGTGATTAATTTGGCAGAACAAATAAGATGTGCCGTTTAAAATAATAGCTAATCTTGTCAATAAACAATAAATAACATTCTTGGCTAATCTTTATTGCAATTGATCGGGAGAAAAAAATATATAATTATATATGAAACATAAGACTCGCTGCTTGGGCGAGCGCGGAAGTTATCACAGCAAAATGAATCCGAACATATAAACTTGCCAGGCTCTCTCAGAACTGGTATCCTTTGGTGTCCTTTGAAGACCCCCGTTGGCAATACATCAAATTTTGGAAAAAAATTAAAATATATGAAACACCAAAATGAACAATTGGCGCGAACTAAAAGCTAATCCAGCGAATTTTGTCCCACGCTGTGCACATCCAGCTCAGTGCTCGAAATGCTTGGCGATATGGTCGTTGAATTTGAGTTGCCAGCGCCACGATCCAGATTATAATACTGAACGATGCGTGCTGGCGGCCGATTTGAGATAACTTCCGTAATTTGACCGACAATCCATTTGGTTAGCTTGATGACAGCCACATGGGCAGCAAACTGCAGCATCATGGCCCCGAATCCCTTGTAGAGACCGCTGAAGCCCTCGGTCAGCATGGTGGTGCGGTAACAGTCAATGGCGCCCTGATAATTGGTCAATATGGGCACCACCGCATAGCCATTGTCCAGATTGTCGATGATGGTGCGCGTGCCCTGCAGCTGCAAGCGATGCAGTATGGTCTCAAAGGGAAAGAACAACACCTCCGTGGTCAGCATGGCGATTAAGCTGCTATAGATTTCAGCGTTCTGATGCTCCAGCAAATCATCGCGATACTTGGCACCTCGCTGTTCCTGTTGTGCCGTCAGGCGGCGCCGCATTATGCGTGAGGAGACGCCGCGTATGACCAGACTAAACAGATATTTGGTAATGCCTATGGACACGCTGGGGCCAATCAGTGCCCAGGCAGGCAGCATGCGTCCCTTTTGAGGTGAGCTCCAATAAAACAAGCGCAGGCTGCCCTCACGAAAGACATCCAACAGTCCGGGCTTCTCGCTGGCTATGTCGCTTTGCACCGTCTCCACAAGGGAGGCGGCATAGAAGGGCACAACCAGGCCAATGCTTATGCTGTGTGAATGTGCAAGTGTTAGATACTATTTACAAACTGAGCTGCTTTCACTTACCATTTAAGCAGAATGTGCTGGCCAAAGCGCTTGAATGTGGTGCGGCTATCGACTTCCTTCGGCCAGCTGGTGACCTTGCAAATGACATCGTCAATGGCCAAAGTCATGCCGCGCACCAGCAGGCAGCTGCCCAGACCTTTCCAGAGTGTGGTAACGCCCTGTCGCCGATGCAGATGCACGATGCTGGGCAGCAGTTGAAACGGATGCAAATGATAACGCTGTGATGCATTATAAACCTGGCATTGGCGTCTAAGCACTATAAACGGATGGCTCAGCAGATTCTCCGTGACCAGCGAGACCCATTGGACGCCAAATACAAGATATTTGCGCAGCGATACATCTGCCAAAAAGGAGTACAGTTTAGTTTGGGCTTAAAATTCCTGGCCGTATTGCTAACCATCTTCCTGACTGTCCAGGAATTTGTCCAGCACTTTGTTTTGCTTGTCTAATGGCAGCGACATATCGCGCTCCGACTTCATATACTTCAGATGTGATACAGCATTCTGATCCGCATTTATGTTGTCCACAATGGCCTTCTCGCGATCATCAATGCTAAAGAGCGGACATTTTATATAATTAAATGAATGTATGCAAGGCACCCACGTACCTGTGACCCAGCTGCAGGCCAGGATCACCGATCATATGCGGCAGCTTCTGCATATTTCTCAGCGCCTCTGGTTGTGTCTGGGTCTGGGTCTGGGTCTGGGTCTGTTCGCCGTAGCCACGGTTCGTTGCATGCCTTTGGAAATGCGGGAAATTAGCAAGCGCTTCAGTGTGCGAATTCCACTTACATTAGAGTCGAATAATTGTTTATACTGCCTGACATAATAGTGTTGGGTTTGCGTGCTTAAGTAGCCCTTCTATGTCTTTATGCCTCTAGGCCCTTATTTAATGTGTGTTAGTCAGCTGCTGCTACACAATAATAGTTTTAAATACTAAATAAATTCTATTTCCATGTAGCAGTGTGAATTCAACTAGAGATGTGAGCGTGACACAGCACGACAACAAAACTCAAATGCAAATCGTACACTTCCAAATAATATATAATGCCGCATAATATACACGTAAGCCAATAATAATAAAATGCATAATACAAATAGCTAATATAAATAATCACGCTACGCACGTTATATGCTTCGATATTAGTACTCGCTCCCAGCAGTCTATTGCAATTTTCACCTAAAAATAATAAAATATCGAATGACCGAACCCATCGATAGCCTTACAACAGTAAAGTATCGGCGCTGAAGCAGCGATTGGAGAAGGTATCGATTTTAGTAGACGCGCCCGGGAATTTAATCGATTGCTTTATTGTGATTATCGACAGGCAATAACTTTTGGCGAGAAAACAGCTGTTCGCGCATTTTTATTTAGATTTGCAATTTAAAATACCTAATGGCAAAAACAATACAACGAAGCGGCATAATACGCCTGACAGCCAGCGTATGCGACCTGGAACGAACATTGTTGGGCGGCCAAAGCTTTCGGTACGTATTATAAATCTATTGCATTCAAAATCTTTAACCAAAACTCGCTTAAGCTGGCGCAAACTATGCGAGGAGCCCAAAGTCAAATACTGCGGCGTTGCCTTAAACAACTACTGGGTGTTAACGCCAGAGAGCGAACAAATTGCCTATGAGGTTCATGCTATTGCTGATGCTGACAATCAGGACATCAACTTTAATGCCTTGTTACACGATTACCTGCGCGCCGACTTTGATTTGAAGCAACATCAGGCCGCATGGATGCGTGCCGATGAGAATTTTGCTAAGTTTGTGGGCAAGCCGGTGCGCATGCTGTCCCAGGAGCCGCTGGAGAACATCATTTGCTTTATGTGCAGCCAGAACAACAATATTAAGCGGTAAGACGGCTCGCATTGTATCTATATCCACTAGATTTCAGTACGAGTGCACTTGAAAGAGAAAAGGATAAGATTGATGTGCGGAGAATGTTGAACTTGACCAAATTTGCTTAACTTAGTTGAGAAGTGAAGGCCACCAAGTGCAAGTCTACAAACAAAAGCTTATAGAGCAATAGACTTCAATATTTTGAGTTCTTAGTTGTTATCTTTCCTTGCTCTTCTCATACTCCTAATTTATTTTGACTCCTTGGTAACAAATGCACTTGATTAAGACTGTGAGCTGTAGTAGCCCTTAAAATAGACTGTTTTTGAATCTTCCAGCATATCGGCAATGATTCAATGGTTTTGCGCTGCTTATGGGCGCAAAATTGGGCATTTTCACGGCCAGGACGAGTACACGTTCCCCACACTGAAAGCGCTCAGTGGACGGAGCTGCAGTCAAATGGATGCGGAATTGCGCGCTGCCAAATTTGGCTATCGTGCCAAGTTCATTGCACGTTCGCTGGAGAAGATTGAAGAGAATGGTGGCGATGCCTGGTTCGAGGAACTGCGGCAATTGCCGTATGCCGATGCGCGTGAGGCTTTGGTGCAGCTGCCTGGCATTGGCTACAAGGTGGCCGATTGCATTTGCCTTATGTCCCTGGGCCATCTGGAGGCGGTGCCCATCGATACGCACATTTATAAGCTGGCACAACGATACTATCTGCCCCATCTCTCAGGCCAAAAGAGCGTCACCACAAAGATCTATGCCGAGGTGGCGCAGCACTTTCAGCAGCTGCATGGCAAGTACTCCGGCTGGGCTCAAGCGGTGAGTGCTCTCACGATACAAACAATCACTCGCATTTTTCTATCGATTTTTCTATGGAAACATTGAAATATTGTCGATACATCTGGATGCTTGATTTATCGTTAGCGATAGCGATATCGAATCAACAACTGACATTTTCTTTTTCTGCAGATACTATTTTGTGCGGACTTGCCGCAGTTTCAGAACAAGCCAGAATTGAGCGGTGAAAAACGTGAAATAAAAAAGCATAAAGCATAATTTTTCTTGAACTATCACTAGTTTATCAAAAAAGACAATACAGCTAATTTCAACGTAAGTATTACTTTGATTTACTGCAAATTTCTGTAATTAAATGATGCCTTCCTCTAGTTTGACTATAGTTTGACTATAGATCCCACCGAAAAACGACAAAAACCACCCTAGAACCCGATCGCAGCTGCAGCTGCGTGCGTCAAGGACAAAGCAACATTTGAACCGTTTTTGTGAACTAAACAAAACTGAGAACAATGCCACCGGCGGACAACGTTGTGTCAACTCAACCTCCGATGGACGCAGCCCAGAGAAGCTCATCGAGGCGCAAGCAATCCAAGCCAGAACGTCGTAACGTCAAGGTCAAGCGCACGATTGCCTCGTTTGACAAAAGTCCTGGTGTTGTACTACAAAAACGCATGTTCTGTCGTCTGGTGCGCGACATTATTTTTGCGTTTAACGGACCCTCTTTTATTACGGTTGTGGCACTGGCAGCGCTGCAGACCGCGTCGGAAATGTATCTTACCCAGCGCTTGGAGGATGCCTACATTATAGCCCGACTCCGCTGGTGCAACTGGACAGGTATCCGACGTAGCACTGGCAGCTAAATATAAGGCTTTTCTCAAAAATTCACATACACACATACATATACATATACACGTACATATACATATACACATACTCTGTGTATGCACACATTAATCACTAAAATAAGTTGAATGAAAGACATTTTCATGTACCCCAACCTTTTTTTTTTATATATACATATATTAAATTAAACAATTTTGTCGAAGCAAAGACTAATGAAATATAAGAACATGGTTTATTCCCATACAAACGAGTGGTATATGAAAAACTGGCTGTGGGATTTATTACCTGGCCCATACACGGGGCAATTTTAGCACAATCGGTTGCGGCAACCAGTTGTCTCTCAAATTGGGTCTCTGCCTCACTCACTGCTATCAGATCAGCCAACTTCGTAGCCCAACTTGAAAAATGGCGTCGGCAATGGCCGAATTGATAAACAATTGATAAACTAAATACTGCAATCAACTGGCTTATTTAAATATATGAATTTAACAAAAATACAAAAATTGAGAAAAATAATTTAATATTTTGAATTTTATTAATAACAACAACAAAACGAATATCTGAATTGTCATAAATTGCACTATTTTCTGCTAAACAATGCCGCTTATGAACGCCAGCAAAAGATCTTCAAATGTTTCGTACACAACATACACAAAAACATAGCCAAGGACCAGGCGATCTGAAAAAACAGCTGCATAAAAGTACAAAAGGGAAAGGGAGACGCCCACAAAGATGTACACAACTATGCACAACTATAGCACAACTATAGCAAAACCACCCCGATCATGAAGCTAGAGGCCATCGAATGTTTTGCATACAACGAACAGCATCTGAACCAGGCGATCAGGGAAAACAGTAGCAAGAAAGTACAAAAACAAAGGGAAACGCCCACGAGTTGTGTCGATCACCAAATACACCACAACCAGTAGCGGCAACTCGCTGCTCGTAACCAAAGGTTTTGATACAGAATGTAGTTGACACAACTTTGACGCAACCGTACCAAACACATTGCAATCGGTTGCCGCAACCGAAAAACTCACTCAAGTTGGGCAACTGAATTGCCTTGTGTATGGGTCCCATTACAAATATCAGCACAAAAGCAGCAACCTATTGTGAGTTAGGCGGCCAGCAAAGCGTGTCGGATGTGGTGTTTATGCTAGAGCTGCGCGCTATTGTTTTGGAGAGCCCGGTTCGAATCCTGGAGTCGACCAGATCAAAATTTCTTTTTTTTTTACTCCCTGTACCCATAAAATGGGTAAAAAGGAGGTACTAAATCTGTGAAAATATATGTAACATACAGAAGGATACATCTCCGACCCTATAAAGTGTATAGATATTCTTGATCAATTATCAGTAGTCAAATCGATGTGACCCTTTCTGCCGTTTGGATATCGTAAGCCATAATATTAAAAAAATCGGAGAAACTATTATTCTGAGCCTGCGACAGGTTTCGATTTTGGTTTTTCGATTTGCTGTGGAAGCAAAAAGCATTTGCCTGAGAGAAGAAAGAGAGCGAAAGAATGGATTTTGAAGAAAGGATTTCTTAAGCACGCCTGGACTCGAACCCGGGTTCTCCCAAACGAGAGCGCACAGCTCTACCAGAAGCACCACAGCTTATAAACTGAACGTGATACTTAACTCGGTACTTAAGCTTGACGTGATACTAAACCCATGCACAATTTATACTTATCAAGACACAATCCTTGAGACATTATATGCACACAACAAAGCAAAATTTGTGCTTTAAAATGTACAATTTAGGTCACAAGGTCCAATTGTCAAAATTCAAACTTGTGATTAAGTAAAATTGCGCTAAAAATTTTCTCCGTGTTTTCTCAGTGTTTGCAAAGAATCTCACTCTAACGAAACACACTTGGAGGACGTGACAACGTCCACATTTCAAATATTCCTTCGATATGTATACACATACTAAAAGATCACTCTTAAAGTCTATAATACGCAAATAATAATTGAATTGTTTGTGTGCGGTAACCCATGGCTGGAACCATCCATGTTGGAGAACTGTTTGATAATCTTAATTGACTCTTTCTTTGAGAACAAAGCCCTCATCAAAGAGGCTACTTCGATCTTAACAATAGAAGAGAGAGAAGACTTATTTCTTGACAGTTTTTAAATTAGGCTCTTATGTATTCGGAAAGTATAGTATATGAACGATACAAAATGATCGAAAAGTACTTGGAACTGAATAGATTCCTAGAAGATAAAAGAGCAAGAGTGAAGTATCAGAAAATAGTGAGAGATTAGAATTAAAAGAATAGAAGAAATCGAAATAAAGAAGAAGGAAATTAGGGATTCAGCATTTAAATGCGATCGTTAAAGTTAAAGAAAGTGAAAATTCTTAATTCCAAATCAAATTTACTAAAATGTTCGGCGATGAGTTCTACAAGGGACCCGGTAAATCAAACTTGCTGACAATCGAATCTAAATTTGGAATTATATATAAAGGTTAATGTCGTCATATCAACAATCTGAAAGTTCAACTACATCAATATATCATCAATTGTATTAAAAATATTAAAAGAATATACTTTTCTTTGTTGTTAAGTTAAGCAATGAAATTTACCCGACTACAAATAAAAACAAGTAAGAATGCTATAGTCGAGTATACCCGACTACAAAATTCCCTGTACCCAGGTCAAAAACTTATGATCGCATCTACGTACATTTACACATACACACACACATACACAAAGACGCACACACATAGGAGGCAAAAGCGACAGCGCAAGCGAGGCATTTTAAATGGTGGCTGTGCTTCTTCTTCCCCCCTCGCTGCATCACTGAATCTTGTTTGTTGAATGCGTGTTTATTGTCCGATCGGATTAAAATTTGGGCAGTAGATTAAGAGTGACCAAGCTAATATACATGACAAATTCCAAAGCTACATCTTTGAAATTGTTCCTGTAAAAAGGTTTTTATCGAATTGCGGGGAACGGGGGAGATACCTAAATCTATCAAATCTAAAATAAACTTGACCTGCTCCTGCTATACACGAACCTACATTCCAAATTTGGTGTTTCTAGCTCTTCTAGTTGCTGAGATCCTTGCGTTCATACATACGGACGGACAGACGGACGGACATGGCCAAATCGAAATCTCTTTTGACACTGATCAAGAATATATATACTTTATAGGGTCGGAGATGTCTCCTTCTGCCTGTTACAACTTTTGCACAAATCCAACACCCCCTTTTTACCCATTTTATGGGTACAGGGGGTAATTAGGAAGATTTTAGGAACCAATTTTCCACAGAATCTGTTTCTAAAACAAGGGATTCCCGACCCGATCCCATCTCTGGCTTGTATCAAAATCTTTGTTTCAGCTTCAGGTGAACGCATCTCTGAAGAAATACTCGAATGTGCCCCACTTTGTGGGTAGACTGGAGGCACCCAGCCCACTTTTGTGCTAATCGCTTGCCACGCGCTCAAGAGCAAATACTTAATCATTTGATTTGGGGCACTTGAACTGGGGGCAAGCTGGGGGAGTGCAACACTTAAGCCATTGGCTTTAATTTTGTATGCCAGGCTGTAGGAGCAGCTTCAATGAGATAAACCTTTTAACGTCACTTGCAGCGCAACACAAACACGCTTCAAAAACGCAAAATACTTGCATGGAGGGAATTGGGGCGGGAGCAGGCCCCTACCCTCCATCCACTCACACTGGGGAGGACGTATCCCAACTAAAGCCGAACTAGAGCCCAACCCAACTAGTATACAAGCCGCCGAAAGTATTTTGCTAACACTTCGCGAGACTAAACAGCTTTCCAGTGGTTTACTTTGCACAAAATAAAAAGCAATTTACTTATAAATTTTGCACAACTATTTTACGGTTTTAAAAACTGGCGGCAGACAAATGCAAGCCGCACTCACCTGGGCAGGTAACATGCGTCTCCACCCACTCGCACTCCTACCTCCCACCTCCCACCTCCCACATCCACTCCCCTTCCCTTTGCCACAACCATTCTCAGTCCTGATCCTAGTCCCGTTCCGAGCTCTTTTGGGCGTCTGCGTGGTGTCAGCTATAATTTAATTTAGACAACAGCCAACCGCAGCCAACCATCCACACACACACCCACACACACACAACTTTCGGCACCGGAAGCAGACATACTACACACCTACACACACACACACACACACACACACACACACACAGTCTTGGACTTGGCGTTTGTTGAATGGGCGTCACAGTTACGGGCGACTTTTCAACATAAATTTTTTACTAGACAGTTTAATTTTCACTTCAAAAATTGCAAAATGCAAATCAAAATTTCTACCTAATAGATATGTGTGTACAAAATGGAATAACAAATTACTTGGATGCAGTGGCGTAACCAAGGGGGTGGCGTAGGGAATTCCCCCCAACTTGAAGCCAAGAAAATACTACAAATATAAATGCAGGCTTTTTGGCTGAAACTGTTTATTTGTTTCAACCTCAAGTTAAATATATTTGAAACCTTCAATATAATCGTATGTGCCTCTAATATTCTGGTCTCTATCTGGTATTCTTTTTCCTTCCTAACAATCTTGTACATTTTCCTCAGAGAAGAGAAAATAATTTGCAATACTTAAATGAATACGTCAGAATCATGAAGTTTATGTGTGCATACATAAAATACGTTATAAAATAAAAAACCCCCTGAAGGTTATCCTAGATACGCCACTGTTTGGATGTGGATATTTTGTAGTTGCCAAAATGCAGTTTCATGCATAATTACTTAAATATTTCAACTTTATCAGCATAATTACTAAAGTAATTGTAATTGAAAGTTCAATGTTAAATAAATACCATAAATAACTCTTTAGGTAGTACATTGCTTATTTAAAAGAGGGGTAAAGGAACTCCATCAATACTAATTACTTAATTATCAGAGCTCTAGCCGCATATATATTTAAGTAATTGTAGTTAAGGAAGTTAAGTATAATAAATACCATAATTACTGAATTAATTATCACAGTAATTCAATTTAAGTTGACAATAGGCATAATTAGACATTTTAAGTAATTACTTAAGTAATTAAAATTTTGCATCATATTTACTAAAGTAATTAAATCGTGTGCAGTATAATTACTTAATTAATTATCACCGTAATTCAATTTGAGTTGACAATAGGAACTTTTAAAGTAAGAATTACTCAAGTAATCAAAATCTTGCATCATATTTACCAAAGTAATTAAATCGAGTGCAGTTCCCAGTATTTTAAATACCAAAGGAAGTAATGCGCAGCTCAAAATTTGAATTTATTATACGATAGGGCTGAAAAGAGAGCATTATTATCGGATGTCATAATAATGGCAACTTAATTGGTATAGTAATTGGCGGTAATTAAAAGTAATTACTAAAGTACATCGGAAATCAGTCAGGCAACAATTCTGCTGAATGAGGCCAATGATAACTTAGCAGCTCTTTAGCCGGCTCCGATTGGATTCCTTATCCTTTGCTGTGCTAAGTAAATCATAGGCAAATGATTTCCAGTTCTGACATTTCAGTTATTCACAGGTTCTCATTCCGAATGCAGGCAATGTGCGCAAATTGAACCCTTTAAGGGAAAGTTGCCCCAATGAACATTCATCTGCATGACCTTTGGCATTGCCCAAGTGACCAGGGTGTAAACTTTTTCGACAGGCACGCAAATAATGGCCATAAATACGGAGAGGAGTCGAGCAAGGATGTGGATGAAGACGAGTCCTTGCCAAGGTGTTGCTGTTGCTGGTGCAGGTTACACATAAATTACTGCGTCACATGCAACGAGTCGAGTTTTCGGCTTCTCAGCATTAACCGCGTAAAACGCCAAAGTTTTCTGTGTTGCGAGGGGGAAAGGTCGGAGCTGGGAACTGGAACTGGAACTGGGAGTGGGGAGTGGGGAGTAGGGAGCTAGGAGTTGGTTGGTTGCTTGGTTGAAAGTTGCAAGTTTGCATAACCAAAAATTGTTGTTAAGTTGCCAAAAAGTTGCTGCTGCAAAAGTTACCTGAAAGCTGTAAAGCGTCGGGTTTATTAAATGGGCAGCCAGGGGCAGGGCTTGCCAGCGGTAGGGGGTAGGGCACGGCGGATCAGGGCAGGTGAAAAGTGAAAATGAGAATAATCTTGAGCATAAACGCAAAAACGCAATTAATGCCAAAAGGGAGTTGGCTTTAGGACGAACTGAGCTGGGTAATGGAAATGCCAATTAAATGTCAAAACGACAGATACGATTAGAATGCATCTTTGCAGATCTTTGAAGTGAAGTTCAGTATTTGTATATAGTATGATATGAGATACGCTAGACGAATCTATAATATACTCACTACACCTCATTGTACTTTACATGCATAAATATCTTTGGATTTCTATGTATATCTATCGTTTCATCGTTCGGTATATTAAACTGTCTATAAATACATATCTTTCATTGATCCATCTATATATTTATTTATCGATCTATTGACTTTTCTATTTCTATCAATGTATAGATCATTCTATACTTGTGTATGTTTGTCTAACCCACTTTTCCCTGTGGCACATTGTGGTTGCATGGTGAGAAAGTAAGAAATAAACAAAAATAACTTACCACAAATTTCTCTCCCGTGCCTTATGAATTTTTGTATAGCGTATGAATAACTTAGAAACCGATCTAACAAAAACCTTTTCCCACCCATTGACCTGAAGACAATTTCCCGTCCGTGGTGACTTAGATATTTCAAGTTTCGTACAACAGTTTACCGCCCGTGGAGGTAGATTTTCCAATGTCCCGGGCCCCAATCTGAACTGATTTTATTAATATTCTTCCGTATATATGTATGTGTACTGTACTTTTCGAGTTTTTAACGTACATATACACAAATTAATATAGCACATTTTTATATATATATATTGATATATCTTAAATTTACTTTATATATCAAAATATTTTGTACGTTTATTCATCCTTATGTTAACCAAATATAAATATTTCAATCAATTCATTATTATTTTCAACAATCTATCCTAACAAACCTCCCAACGACCTTTAGTATCCGGCGACACTAAGGACCTGCTCGGTCTATGTGGGACCACCATGTGGTGGTCAACCGGTTCTACCTAACCTAACCTATCTTAATAGTTTTCTGTTTGTTCATCTCTGATCTATTACCTCTGTATTTAACTATAAGTATCTATATATCTATCTATCTATCTATCTATCTATCTATCTATCTATCTATCTATCTATCTATCTATCTATCTATCTACTATGCATTCATCTCTACTTATATTTATCTCTCTTTCCGCTAATCAATTCTCTGAACTATTCAGCTACATACATGTCTCTATCTATCTTCCTCCATTTATTAATCTATTCATCGACATATATGTCACTTTAACTACATATGTATTTAAATATCTATCTATCTATCTACTTAGCATGTATGTATATCTCTGCCAATTACAGCTGCATCTATCTAACTACAACTACAACAGCATTAAGCTCTCGCGAATTGGTTCAATTGAAATGACGTGCTTCATAAGCGCATTGGTTGCAGCTTAATCCCCACTTCACCCAATCCCCACTTCAGCCACCACAATTCCCAGTACACTGGCCCACCCCGTGCACCGCCCAGTCTTACCAGGGATTGCGGCTCAATTAGTAACTATGCGTCCAATTGAGGGCACAGTGACTTATTAACCACTAATACCCATAATTGGTGGGCCAGTGAAGAGGCTGGGGAGGAGGCAGAGCCTGCAAAAAAGTTGTCGCCTGTGCTGGGACTGAGACCGAGTGGTGGGGGAGTGGGGAGGTTGGTTAGAGCCGAGGGATGCCTTTTTGTATGGGGCAGTAATATGGACTGCAGATTGCCTGCTGATTTAATTCAAATGCAATTTCACCAAGGAGACAATCTCCGCTTTGCTCCATTTAACCCAATTTCCGCTAAAGTAGCAAGTCAATATTAACACACACACACCACACACACCAAACACACACACACACGCTTAGTGGCAAACTTAAGAGTGTTTAAAAATGAAAGAGAGACAACTCAGGACTGCGGTGGTGCGCTCAATTTGGCCCAAAAGTGGCGGCTGGTTGGGGGCACGAATTCGGATTGGGATTCGGATCCGGATCCGGGTTGGGATGTGGTTCTGGTGGATGTGGTGGCATTTAATTTTATGCACACCAGGCCGCTTGTAATTTTCAATATTTCGCTCGATTAAACTTTAGCTTCAGCCATGCCCCCATGCATGTGGCATAAAAATTCATGTGCTTAAGCATTTGCTGTACAACATGACGTATGAGCGATTAAATAAAATGTTGCCCCATATGAAAATACCAAAAATCAATAGACCTTTATAAAATAAATAGTGTGTTCAAGTTTGCTACAATATGGCCTTAAATTGCACTTTTACTTTTGTCATCAGGTGACTTTACAGTTCTACATGTATTGCACTTGAAATGTTCATTTAAAACTTTCTCCTTCGCTTTCAGTTATCATTCAAATCAGCAACAAAGATCTTCATTTGGTTCCACCTTTCCTTTTTTATTTATTCATTTACGTTCCAACAATGTTAAACTCAGTTAAACTTACAGCCAAACACAATGAGTAGCAACGGAAACTGTGCCAAACTTTGACCTTTTGGGATTAATTTATTGATGGAAGTTCCACCGAAACTCACCGCACTCACCGCACAGTGCGGTCAAGGTATGCCACGACAAGGATTAGCAAAAGTTGGTAAAATATAGGTGAATTTTGACAAGAGAAGATTAATTGAAGTTCATTATTCATTTCGTGAAGTTCACATTTCGGACATTTTGCAATTCTTATAGAATATATTCTTTAGAATATATTCTTTTTAGACTTTAACCTACCATTACTTTGTCAAAACCGAACTGGTTCTTATAAGAAATGCATTTTTTGTCATGGTTTGACCATATATATTCATATTCGGAAGTTCACATTACGGTCATTCTGCAAATCTTGTAGAGATTGCAACCTTATGGAATTTAGCAAGTGCCCGAGCCAAGTCTTTTTCATAGGGTTCTTAATTGTTGTGTTGGATTTGCGTTCTCGTATTTATAAGCAGACTTTTAAACCCTTTCCCACTTTCCGCCCATTCGGGAGGATTTTCCAAAATCGGTGAATAGGGTTTCGCAGGATTTTGTGTGAGCTTGCGGCCGATTGGGTTGCAAACAAAAAAGATTCATACAACAGTTTTCCGTACAGAATTTTGCGGAAATTTTTTCTACCATTTGGCCTGCCCGTGGGTCGCCATAAAGTCCGTCAGTCAGTTAGGTTAAAGAGTTTTATATGCGTATATAGATTACACACTATTTGTTAGTTTCAATCTTTTTTTAATTTTTAATTACATATTTAATTTTGTATTAGTAACTCTAAAAGTCTTATCTCAATTGTATTTATTCCACTGTATTAGAAGCCTAAAAGCAATTGATACCTTATTTTTTTGATGACATTTTATTTAATTAATAGTGAACATCTTATAAAAAAGACATTATCCGCTCGCAAGCATGACGTCAATTAGAAATGATCAGCGTCGTGCCATGTTACTTTTATTATTTAAGTTAAAATGAAATTTGAATATCCTAAAATTTCTTCACAAATTACGTTTATTGTGTGCACTTTATACGTTTGTGAAATGTCAAGAACAGAAAAGTATATCACACTACAATTACAACGTATCATCAAAATTGTTGTGCGTTCATTAAGGATATGCCGCTTGGGCAGCTGACAGGGGAGCGGTGGGCGGGGCAGGCACTTGTCGCATATCTAAAATGCCAGCAATTTATGATCGTTAAGTGGCGCAATGCATGAAACAACAACTACAACAACAACAACAATAACAATAACAACAACAATGATACATGCCCGTATTTCAAGCCGTCGAATGTCGACCCGGCCGAAACAAGTGGCAACAACTATTAAGGAAAAATATTCAACGCGTCAACATTTGAAAGGCACCGCGCGGAAATGGGAATGGGAATGGGAATGGGAATGGCAAGGGGAAGGGTGAGATGGGATGGGATGTTGGTGTTGGTGTTGGAGTTGGTGTTGGTGTTGGTGTTGGCAAGGGCGTAACCAGGATCTCCCTAGGGGAGCTACTTGCAGGCCAAATTCTTTACTTTCCAATCAATTCTTGTAAAATATTGAAACAAAAACAAAGAAGAATGTTCTACTTGCATATAATGCCTACGAGACACGTCAGCGTACGCATACACGTACAGACAACTGCATCAAGCAGTTCAGCGGCAGTGCAAGCAAGCAGTGCATTTAATTTCTTTTAAGATTTTCAATTACAAAAACGAAATAAAGCTTGGATTGGTAGTGCGTGAGATAATATAGAGTTTCTGAAATTCTATTTTCGGCGAGAAACTGATAATAATGCTAATATTATTTTAAGTTATTATTATAATATAATATTTTTATAAGTTATTATTATTATACCAGTTAGACCCCGATCTAACAATAACCTTCTCATACACATTTAAACTTAAAGCTATTCCCGTCCGTGGTCACTTAGATTTTTCAAGTTTCGTACAACAGTTTTCCGCCCGCGGAGGTAGATTTTCCAATGTCCCGGGCCCGTTGGTTGCAATTTTAACTGATTTTATTTATATTCTTCCGTATTATGCTTTAAATTAGCCTACTATGATATCTTAATATGTTATAAACGAGTGTATACAACAAAATGTGTGCTTAATTTGGTTGCGCTAACTTCAAAGAGTTGACGGATGGCCGGACCTTGTACAATCCCAGCAGCTAATTTCTCCAACCAAAGTGTAATTATAAAAGGTGTGGGAATTATAAAACGTAGGAAGTCGTGCAATGCCAGCTGGTGTAATAAATATATGAAAATCTCAGTTGTAAGGAGCAGGGGGTCAATTGGCACCCCCCTGCAGATGCGCCCATGGCTCTTATGGTTGTTGCTGTTGTTCGCTTTGGCTCGAAATGGACGCCGCATGTCAGTTAATTTTGCACTTTAATGTTTTGACACAAGGCGGTTGTTAGACGCCACTTGCCGGCTGTCACTGTGTGCGGGCGCGTGCGTGTGTGTGTGTGTGTGTGTGTGTGTGTGTCTAGGTTCGCTATTTACTGCTCTCTCTCTCTGTCTGCCTCCCGCTGTCTCTGTCTGCCTCGCTGTGCAAGCTCCAACGTAATTAACAGCCCGACGCGGCTCTTCAGACGACGTTTGCATATTTTCAAGCAAAGCCGCCCCCTAAAAACTAACACACCAACAAACACACACACACACGCACACACACACACACACACACACACACACACACACACACACACACACACACAAACAAAGGGCGCCTATCCCCAGGGGTGCGTTTATGAATGTGTGATTGGGTGTGCATGTGTGTGTGGCTGCGTGTGTGTGGGTGTGTGTGTGTGTGTGGCACTCAGTTGCGTAATCAGCGTAAAAAAAAACGTTGCTTCTCAGCCATCAAATGGCCGCTGGCGTCAAAAGTGCTACTCGTTGCCACCCGCTTGACGCTCACTTAATCCGTTTAATTATACTTTTCTTCTAACACACTGGGGGCTGGGGAGGGCCAGAGGGGCGGAGGGGTGGAGGGGGATGAGACCGCAGCTTATGCTTTAGCAACTAAGTTCATAATGTTTGAAAGTTCTTTATGACATATGCATGTACACAAACACACACACTCACTCACACACACACACACATATGTAAGTATTATCAACAATTACTTTTCATAAAGTTTTTAACTATTTTTTTATATTTATTTTTAGGTTAGATTTTGCCTCGGAACGCAGCTAGAAAAATATCAACGTTTAATTTATATTAATATGTTTTAGCATTGCAACCAGAAAAATAGAAAATTACAGTTATTACGATTATTGACTCAAAATGGTGCTGTACAAACAGTTTATCGAACCATTTCTATCGATTTGTGCTGTAAAGTTCAATCATAACTGTTAAATGCAACCATATGTTCTGTTAAGATCCCAACTACTTAATTTTAAGTATTTAAATATGCGAGTAATGATAAGTTATAAACTTAAATATTAGCCAAATGGCAAGAGTTAGCAGAAGAAGACGATGTTGGGAAACAATTATTTCTTACACAAATATATCAATCGGTAAGGTAATTTGGTCTTAATTAGTTCAATATGTCGAGCGTATACTGTACATTTTACGCTCTATATCGTATTATACATGATCACTTTAGCAGGCTCAATTCCCAGCTAGTTTAGGTGTGGTTTGCTCACTGCTAAGTCCGCCTGAATTTCAAATCAAGGTAGATTTATTTGCGTTATGTTCAATCATTTATTTGAATCGGGAATTTAAATTGTCCTAAAGTGCTTTTTAAGTAGTTGAAACAAAATTTAATTACCTTTTAAGTAGATCTAATGATATTTATAATTAGTTTTCTAGAATCCAAAACTTTTACCATTTATTAATGCAACTTTCAAAAACGGTTTTTTATTATTACTGTTATTATTGGGGATCAAAATGTTGTAAATAAATATTCAAAATAGATTGACGCAATAATAACATTTCATATAGATACCTTTAATAGATGCTTATTATTTAGTCTCAATTGCAGCTGGATTGCATCCAGCAAATTCTTTTTCCAATAAAGCAAGAGCATTACGAAGTGATTTACCTTTTATTTACTTCAATTGAACGGCAGGATGCTCGACACTGAGAATACGAAACTCACTTACTCCGTCCGAGTCCTAGTTTATTTGGAGTGCACTTCTAGGCAGCTGTAGTTGACTAGCATTTGGCCCGGATTTGTGCTCAATAATCGACACTTGGGACTGCCAACGTCATTACTCAGAGCGCTAAAGGACACTAAGTGGAAGGATGAGCGGATGACATATTGCAGATGTTGTTGGCAAAGCCACAAAACATGGCCACATACAAAAAACAACAAAAAAACGAATACAAAAGGACAATGGAAAACTAGCAAAAACAGATTGTCGAATTACAAAATTTGGGAATTAGGAATTAGAGACGAATTACGGATCGGCCTTAAAAAAGGCAAAGGCTATCACGGCAAAACAACAACACGGATGATGATGAAGCAGCAGAAGCAGCAGAAGCAGCAGCAGCAACAGCAGCCGTAGCTGTAGTTTTAGCCGGAGCCGTAGCCATCGGCATGGCCAACAAATGGGAAACATGGCCAACAGATGTTGCTAATTGGTTTTTAATTTAAGGCCTCAAGAGCAATAAACGCTCTTCTTCGCTGTTGGGGCTCGCTTGATTGCTCCGCCCACTACTCATCGTCCTTGTTGTCCTTGTCAGGCCGTGCGTATACGCAATATGCCGGCCGTAAGGCAAGTCGGCAAAAACACCAAAGCAGCCGTTGCATGGTCTAACAACAACAGCAACAGCAACAGCAACAGCAACAGCAACAGCAACAGCAACAGCAACAGCAACAGCAACAGCAACAACAACATGAGCTCTTGTGCCTCCGGCGTACTGAATTGCCGTGCCACATAGTAGGCAGACAGACAGCCGGATAGGACGGACGCACGGACGGACAGTCAGTTAGACAGAGAGACAGGCGAGTAGACAACTTTGCGGCTATTGAATTTTCTTTGAAAGTTGAAGCAATTTGCGAAGCATTTAACTTGAGCGGCCTGCAAAAAGCTGATCGTGGTCCAGAGGATGAAGCTGTGCTAGAGATGAGCGCGTGCTGACATATACTTCGTGATACGACACGCGGCCATCTCCAAATATAAATATATTCCTCATCAGTTCTCAATTGTATTCTATATGAGTGAATAATCATATAGAATACAATTGAGAACTGTTTGAACCGGAAAACGATAGCTTGGGGCTCCACTCGATACTTGCAACGATGATTTTTTTAGCTATACAAATCTGTACGCCACATAATGGGTGTTAGCGAGGCACAGTAAAAACACTTGTGAAAGTGTTTGTTTTATAAGAAAAGCATTTCAGTGTGTTGGTATCGATAGTGCCTAGAGAATCAGTCGAACTATGCTTCTAGACAAAGCAGCCTTGAAAGCACTTGAAAGCTGCTTCTAGACAAAACAGCTTTGAAAGCACTTGAAAGCTGCTTCTAGACAAAACAGCCTTGAAAGTACTTGAAAGCTGCTTCTAGACAAAACAGCTTTGAAAGCTCTTGAAAGCTCCTTCTAGACAAAACAGCTTTGAAAGCACTTGGAAGCTGCTCCTAGACAAAATAGCTTTGAAAGCTTCAGCACATTTTAGTTTAAGGCACCACTAACTGAACCAGCTTCTTGGTTAACAAGATAAAGCTCTTATTGCTTAACTTTCCTGCAACATTAATCCAATGCTAAGCTGCATCTATCAGCTTGCATCATTGTAAGTTTTTCCTATTCAACTGCAATTCATCTACAACTTAAGGATGGGCTGAATAAAAAGCCTGGAATTTAAAAATTAAGTTAACTCGCTAAGTTAGTACTCAGTTACATTGTGGCAATGACAACTCTATTGTGGTCGCTGAAGTGGCCAAGTGATAAGGCCACAAAGCCAGGCCTGAATATAAAATATGGGCTAAAATGTTGGAGGGCTGGGGCAATAAACAAGAGACCCAAAAGGTGTTGTTCTTTAACATAATCAATTAATTTACAAAGTGCGTAAAATGTTGCGACTTTGTCGTGCACTTCATAAACTTGGCCGAGAAATGTGTTGGCCGAGCCAAAGCCAAAGCGGCCCAAATAATTACTTAACGGGTTTTATGCTGCGTTCGCATTATGTAAACAACAACCCAAAACAGTCTGTAGACAAGGCCAAGAAAAATATTGCGGCCAAAGGCTGCTGCTCGTCAGACGCCTTTTGGGCCACGTGCCACAAATCAGAGCAGACGCCAGAACCCCAGACCGAATCAGCCAACCAGCTCTTTGGGCCCTTTTATACCCTTGCGAAGGATATTCTTACTTTGTCACGACGTCCGCGAATGTAATGTATATATATTTCTGAATAGAAATCTGATTTTATGGCAGGTGATTCCTCATCCAGCCTTTGTACGAGCATATCGACTCGCTGAATCGTACAACTATATCATATGAACGATGGTACATCGCTCCTGTCAAAGACTTACTTCTATACGTACAATTCTTATGATTTTACGCGGGATATTATAAACATAAGGTATGCGTAAGCTACTCATAAGATCGAACCTTTCATAACTAACTATTCATAAGGTTATGTCTTATGCAGAATCTATGCATAATTAAAGCCATGACTCAGGAGGGAAACTGCAAGGGTATTTAGTCTTTGGTAAACCACAATATAGCCGTTAATTCTTGGTTTTTATTATATTTTGTACGTTCCTTGTTTTAGTGCACAACGTGGCTAAAAGGGGCTCGTAACACAGACGGCGGGGGTGAAGAGCTGCCGGCTGCTTGACATTTAATTTCTGTTAATAATTATGTGAAAAGGCTGCGACCGACGTTGGATTTGTCTTCTGTGGGTTTTACCACTTCCTCCCCGTATTGTTTTTGTTCTTGTTCCCTTCGGTTCTGCTGTAAACTTGTATTATTTGTTGTTTTCATACTAAACAAATTCACACATTTTAATGCTTGCCCCAATTAACAATCTTTTTTTGGTTTTTGCCCATACCCTGTATCCATAAAACGGATGAAATGGGTATAACATTGTAATAATCAGAAGGAAACCCAATAAAGTACGCGTAAATTCGACTCGGAGACTTTTAAAACTTAATATAAGTGAAAGGTGTTTTTATAAAGTTAAAAATGTATTACATGCTTCGTCTATATATCTTTGCGAAGAGAAATTCAAGCAGATATTATGCATAAGCTAAGCAGAAAATAACCATAAATAACTCATCATAATTAATTACAAAGAATTTTTGAGTAGTTGAACACATGATTCAAAAATCGAAATTTGTAGATTATGGGGTAAGAGTTGCTTAGTTTATGAAATGTAATGCATATTAAATGCGTTAAGCGCATAGTTGCTGTATAACGATTCTGATTTAAATTTATGATTAAGCATAACATAAATACTGCTATAAATTTTTGATTACGGTCCGTCAAGCAACACAGAAGTTATTCAAGGATCAGAGAATCACAAAGTTAATCAGTAGTTTAGGCCAGGGTATATTCAAGTCGAACACGCCCGCCAAGTTCTTTCGCACTTGTTTGTTAATGTCGTTGTTTATAATTGTATAAAGCTGTCCGGCATATAATTGGTTTTCTGAAAGAAACCATTTTTGTAATTAACTGACTATAAAATGCAATATATTAAACAATTTAATAAAATTTAATTATAAATAATTTAAATATTAATGCATTCTATATAAATATGCAGAGAAACTTATAAGCTTATGCGATTTAAATAAACATGGCGGATGTTTGAGTTGTGGTTCATAAATTTCAACATAAGTGCATTTAAAGTGACTGAAAGAAACTGAATATTAAAATGAAATTTTCGATAGGAACTGATAGAAACTAAACGCTTAGTAACTCCCTAAGGGTAGGAAGGTCTCTTTATTAGGTAGGTACATTTCTAATAAAAGTCTTGATACTCCGAATACTGATGTTTTCCCAGCCCGAAATACATGGTTATGGGGAAAGTCTAAAGCGATATAGATGCCAATCAATATCATAGCAGGTCAGGACGACATTTTATGTTCACATATCAAACTTGGGTACAGTTTGAACTTAACCCCGCCTTCGGCCTGGTACAAAAGGCGTTCTATCCCAATTTCATTTAACTCGACAAACCTGCAGTAAGTAAGTCAAATGTAATGTGTTTGTAAAGCATGTTGGATGATTTAAATGGGATCGGTTTGTTTCAAGTACGGCCATGTTGGTTAAATTGATGTCTTGTGTGCTGGAAATTCACAAAATGCTTTAAGCGCTGCTGCACAACTTGCTGGCCATAATCACAGGCGTTGTTGGCCAAAACATGTACACACTCACTTACTTACACACACACACACGCACCCACGCATACCCATGCACCAGGGCTGTATCGCATCGTTCAGGATAAATTCACAGAACTGAAAAAACGAACTAGGAGTTTTTTTTTGTCTGCTTGAGTCTGTTTTTTGTTCGATTGTTCATTTGAGTCTGTTAATAGTTCGTTACATTATAGCAAATGAATTAGTTTGTATGATAAACATAATATAAAACGAGTGAGCCAGAGCAACAATCAAACTAAGCCATTGAAGAAGCGAATAAGACTAACGAACTAAAATAAGGAGTTAAAGAACGAATGCTATATGACTCATAAGTTAATTTGCTCATTCATTATATTCATCCAAAGTATAACGAATACCGAACAAAATTAAACGAATGAGCAGGAGAATCACACATCACACGCTTATTCATTAAAGCGAATGAACGAACTAAACAAACGAACGACTTGAGCGAATGAACGAACGAACTAAATGACTGCTTAGTTCGTTCAGCCTTCAATTGAACTAGAATGCACAACTCTTCCAAACACACACACACACACACACACACACACACTCTGTCTGCCATTGTGGCCGGACGTTGGCGCCATACAATTCAGACCCTGGAGCAGAAGCAGGAGCAGGACCAGAAGCAGGAGCATGTCCAGAACCAGAACCAGAACCAGGTCCAGGCCCTGGCTTAGATTTGTAGTCGTCAGTTGGTAGTAGTTGGTAGTCATGGCCAGTTGGTCAGCCCTTTTGGCCATGTACGTGGTGCACTTCTTAGCCAAGGGGCCGCACGAAATTGTGGCATTGCTTTGTTTATGATTTCACGTAGCCCCAAAGCGAATGCCGCTCCAAAAATCAGTGTGTGTGTGTGTGTGTGTTGGCTTAATCTCGATACATTGAATTTCCATTATATTTTAATGGAAATCACGCATCTGTTTATGGCTCTATCTATGGATGGACGCAGTCCGCTCTCGATGCTGACACACATTTTTGTGAGGTTATTACCAGCGAATACACGAAATTCACCGCAAAGCATCCATACAACCCACTCAACCCACTTACCCTACTCACCCACACCCCTTGAACCGGCAGACAACCAGCCCACACGTTGTGTGTCCCTAATGTCCACACGTTCTCCAACGTCCTTCCTCGCAACCTGATATATCAGTGGACTACTTATTCCCAAAATGACGCTATCAGCGTTGGCTACGTGGACGCTTGTCCTGTCCTGTCCTGTCCTGTCCTGTTCAGTCCTGCCCTGTCCTGCGTTGGCCAGGAGCGACATTAATAGCTTTGATCTCTAATGGATTTCGTGCTTTATTGTTGCGACTGCAGCCAATATTCGTTGTCCCATCATCAACAGCTGCTTAACTGCAATTGGTTGCTTTACTTAACTATAACCCCTCACCTTGCATAACCCACAAATACCCCCTTATTGGCCCCAGGTCCTTGGCCAAGCTCTGCTCACATTTACCGCTAGTTTACACTGTTTCCCTGCCCACGTCTTCAACTCGATGCAAAACCGCCAGACTGAACTAACCTCCTTCCACTTCCACTTCCATTTCCACTTCCTTTGACTGTAGCTTATGCCTAAATACAAGGCAAATCTCCTGAGTTTGACATTGGGCGACTACGAAATACCCTGCATCAGCAGCAAGCTATAAATATTAAATAATAATCGATACTATCAGAGCTGTTCCCAGTCCAACAGCGGGGTAGTTCCTTTGTCAACTCAACTGAAGATCCCGATCCTGAAAGTATAATTCTGTGGAATTGATTCTAACGTGGGATTCGGAACAGGCCTGAATAAATTCACCTGTTTTAGAAAGTTGTACGTTTTAGGAGGCTAAAGGATAAATTATGTTTAGAATTTTCCCCTTTCCTACCCTATCAAGTAAGATTGATCTGATTATAACTGTAACTGTTAATTAGCTATATTTGTCCTCTATTTTATGATGGAATTATAAATTATATTAGCTCAGTAGTTGTAGTTATTTGTCTTCATATAACGCACATTGTATTTTCATCGGAGGACTTTCGTGGGCTTGAGACTTATTATGGCCCTGTTCAAATGATATGTCTTGCCAGGAGAACTTTTCTTTCTCTAGCCAGTACAGTCCATTCTGTTAGAATGTGCAAAGAGGATTCATCCTCAAGTATGCCTCATGAAAGTGTCTGAGATTGCGATTGGGGGCTGCTGATTGTAGTTTGAGGTTGCCCTAGACAAAACTTGTGTAACCGACTTTTGTCTTAAACCTCGAATCGGTTCTAAAAACGAAACGGGTTGGCAGCACACCACCGCAGACACCGCAAATCGTTAAGGAAGCGGGAGGGTGAGGGAGAAACCGCAGAGCTGTGCGTTTTTCAGTGGTATTCAAATGAGTTTTTAAACATTTGAATTGCTTTTGACGCCTGATGTTGAATGCGAAATTATTTCAACATAGTGATTTGTGGGTGGCCAAAGGGGCTGGGTGGCTGGGGGCTGGAGCGGGGCAAGGACTGGCAGTGGGGCCGGATGGGTTGATGGATACGAGACCCCAAACCAAAGTGGAACCACGCGCCTCTTTCATTTACTTGCGGCTCGAATGCTGATTTTGTTTCTGATTCAATTTCAATTGTTGAGCTGAGTTTTTAGATGCCTACAATGGGAAATACGATTGCACACGCCCCGAAAACCTTGCCCGAATCCAGCGTGCCACTTGTGGCAGTGTGAGCCAAGTGGAGTTCGAAATGCAAATTATTTTTATGCAAATGCCAGCCAAAGTATTTCAACTAGCAGCAGCCAGAAAACTTCCCCTGCTCCTGCTCCTGCCCCTGCCCCTGCCCCTGCCTCTACCCCAAGCCCTAACAGCCAAGCGCTTCCACTATTTGAGCCAGCCTCACACAGATTCTGATTCAGATTCAGATTCATTTCAACATTTTGCACACCCATTGCTTGTTTTTGGAGTGAATGACATTGCTCGCAGCCTGTCGCTTGTCAATCAACTGAAATACCCGACCACCACCCCCCACCTAGCCCCAGCAGCAAGCACCCACACACCCCACATTGCTGCCCCTTCCCACTCCTTGTTCATCTGCCTGCTTGATAATCCTTTCGTTAAAATAGTTTCGGACAATTTTATCTGAATGCCTGTACTTTGAACTTTAACTGGCTGTTACTGTATGTGTGTGTGTGTGTTTCGCCTATTTAAGGTCATTGGGTTGCCTGACTTAGGTCATGGTTACGGTTCAATGGGGCTCTTGTTAGATGAGCACGTATAACTGTTGCGCTCAGAGGCGCTTTAGGCCATTTGTCATTCAGACAATGGCTATGTGTGGGCGGCTATAAATCAGGCCAACTTCCTATATAGCCCAGTATATACACAGCAGTACAGTATCAGATACTACAGTTACAATAATTATACCAGAATAGAAATAAGATTTTGATTATGTGGTCAGGTGTTAAACTCAAGTTAAATATAAATATAAATATAAATATATCAATTTGCGACCGATTATTCCTATGGCAGCTATACCATGATATAGTTGCCCGATTTTGATAAAAAAATCACAAATTTTTATTAATTTTAATGACTAATAAATTTTGAGTACAAAACATGATGGAAAATACATGGTGTTTCAAACGTTACAAGTCGAATTTCTTCAAAAATGGTAGGCGACGGCTTAAACAGTTCTTTGGGCATTCGTAAATCTTAGAAGCACACCACGAGAGATATAATTAAAATGCACACTTAACACAATATTCAACAAGTAAGAATGTTGCAGTCGGACGCACCCGACTGCAGTATACTATGTTCCCAGTTTTATATATTATATACCTCTACCTGTAAAGGTGTGGGATATAAATTGTTCTCCTTTGCGGGGGCGGGGGTGGGGGGTACAAAATTTTTTGATGCAGATTTATCCAGGTGGTCTGTAGGAGATATACCCCTTGAAAATCGTGTTTTGGGGATATCATATGCCGATTTGTGGGGGTTTTTTGATGCAGATCTATCAGGAATCTTCACATTAGACTGTGTGCCAAATTTGGTGACTATAGCTCTAAAAATGGGGAAGATACAGGTTTTCCCCAAATTGCGGGGGAGGGGGTGGGTGGAGGTGGTCGATCTCGACACTTCTTAAATTGAGGGTATACACCAACATGTGTACCAAGTTTGGTTGCTCTAGCTTAAAGATAAAGGTAAATAAATTGCGTTCATACGGACAGACGGACATATCGCAATCCCAATATACTATTTTCCCTTCGGGAACATAGTATAAAAATAGTATAAATATAAAGTAAATTGCACTGTTAAGAGTTGCAAAGGCAAATTAAAATCAATTCATTTGAGCTTAATGAGTTTAATCAGATCTCAGGAAGAAAATAAGAGTTGGAACAGAGAACAGAGAAGAGTTGGACCCTGATCGACGGCAAAGAGAACCGATAAGTCCGATAATAGTTGAAGATTTAGTAAAATATTCAAGAGAATTGAAAGAAACACAATACGATAGAAGAAGAAGAATGAAAGTATAACACACTTAACATATAACATATATTACTTCATTTGTGTATTGAAGAATTCAACAGTATACTAGTTCTTATTGGACAAGAATTAGACAGTGATGAGAGCAGCCTAATCCAAAATATGTAAAAAATGGTAGAGGACGGCCCAACAAGTTCTATAAAGTAAATTCATTGATAAAGTAAATTGCAATATTAAGAGTTGCAAAGGGAAATTAAAATCAATTCAATTTAAGCTTAATGAGTTTAATCAGATCTCAGGAAGAAAATAAAAGTGGGAGCTCACCTTAAAGATAGCAAATAAGAAAAAATAAGAAAGAAGATAGAAGAAGAAATTGAAAGTGAGGAGTATAACTATATACTATTATTAATGGTAGGCGATGGTCTCTTAGGATCCAAGGTCAACCATACATGGTGTGTGTGTAGATATTAAATTTCAAGCCCCATTCCATCAGGAAAATGGACCCCTATCGACGGCAAAGAGAACCGATACAATTCGTTAATATTTGAAGATTAAGTAAAATATTTAAGTGAATGGAAATAAACCCGAATTCAAGACACAGTGGGGTTCCACTGAAGGTTCCAGATCTGCTGAAAATCGCAGACAAGTACGAGCTCGACAGGCTGAAGGCAATGTGTGCAAAATCCTTGAGCGACAATCTAACTGTGGAAACTGATAAACAGACTTTAGACTTGTAGAAGAGCTTATGTCTGTATATAAAGAATCAGAATAGTATGTATGTATATATGAGTATACATCATTGAACTAAAGAGTGTATTAAAGATATAGATGAAAGAGAAGAGGAAGAATAATGTAAATCGTTTATTAATTTACCCATTTATTAAAACTTTTCAGGGCAAGTCACGTTTTTAAATAAGAAGAATTCAGATAAATAAAGACAAATATTGTGTACACTTTATACACCTAATGCAGATTGCCTGTGCAATGGAAAGTCATCACCCAAAATACAATAATTGTATGAGCACACCAGAAAAAACCACACCAAATATACTAAACGTTAAGCAATGTTGTAATTAAACCAATATAACAACAAGATTCAAATAAATTAATTTGAAAACTTTAAATTGAATGCATTAATGTATATAATATTCAACTGTATACTAGTTCTTATTGGACAAGAATTAGGCAGTGATGAGAGCAGCCTAATCCAGTATAATAACCAGAATAAATATTGCATCACAAAATATGTAAAAAATGGTAGAGGACGGCCTAACAAGTTCTATGGGGATTCTTGAACCGATTACTTAGAAGTTAATTGGTTGCTCCTTGCCTTATGGCAAGTACTTGTTCTGTGAATTGTTTTATTTTTACGAAATATATTTTCGTGTATTTAAAAATATTAAAATACCCACTTCACATACATATATATTTAGAATATTGGAAAAAAAACATTGGTAGTGCATTGATAAAGTAAATTGCACAATTGAGAGTTGCAAATTGCAGTGTCGTCAGAATCTGTCTCTGAATCAAATCAACCAGTATATACTGAAACATATCAAACTTCAAGAGATTTGTATAATAAAAGAATAACTGAACAGACAACAGTGTAAATATACCCCGAACGACGGCAAAGAGAACCGATTTAGTTCGATAATATTTGATGACGGACTTCAATAACTTCAGTAGAGTATTGAAGAGGTAAATACCAGGCAAGGACTATCGCCACTCAAAAGCAATAATGGTATGTTCTTCATACCGGGTGAAGCAAATAATATCTTTGCATTTGGTAAAGTGGTTACAAACCCACTAGGAGTACTTAAAACTAGTACTATAAAAGAAACACACGAGGTTTAAAAAAGAAATGATACATATAAAGATGATATGCATACCAGTAAGGGTAAGCTAGCCTCCTATAGACTCTTTTTGTGCGTAAACCGTTTGGGAATTATAAGCGAGAATACGTCAAAAATATCCCTTAAAAGTAAGCAAAATTACTAGGGGAATATTCTTCGAGCTTGACTTTTTTGCAAATTTCAATAAATGCTTGCTGAATCAGCTAAACGTCGCGAGGGAAGAAATAATAATTGCCCAGGCCCAATGGTGGGACAAGTTGGTTGTATTTAGGAAACAGATGAATATCGTAAATAACATAAAATATATAATTATTAATAACAAAAAAACATGTAAGAAATACCATCAGTTTCTAGAAGATCAAATGTATAGTAACGAATATTATAAATATTGCATCAGAGCAGATATTATGAATGGTAGGCGATGGCCTCTTAAGTTCCAAGGGCAATCACGTCTGAATCATCAGAATCTGAACCCGAATCAAATAAACCCTTGTAAAGAAAGAATTTTATCAAGCTTCAAGAAATCCGCATAAGAAAAAAAAACAAAACAGAAGTGGTGTGTCAGAAGTGGAATTTCAATTACCATTTCTACATGAAAATTGACCCTGATCGACGGCAAAGAGAACCGATAAGTTCGATAATATTATAATACACACTTAACACTAGTAAATTGCACTACTAAGGGTTGCAAAGGCAAATTAAAATCAATTCAATTTGAGCTTAATGAGTTTCATCAGATCTCAGATAGGAAATAAAGATATTGGGAGTGAGAATTATAACGTTATTTATAAAGAATATACATCTTCTTTGAATAATATTCATTCGAAGGGAACAAGCTTATAGTAACGAATATTATAGATATTGCATCAGAGCAGATGTTATAAATGGTAGGCGATGGCCTCATAATTTCCAAGTGTAATAATAAAAATAACTGCAAATCAAGCACTTTAATAAATTTACAAGAGATGTGCTTAGGATATATAGAAAATACAATTTTGTTTGATAATATTTGATGGTTATGTAAAATATTTAAGGGAATGGATCAAGAATAAAAGTACAACACATAATTACTTCAATAACTTCATTTGAGTTTTGAAGAAGTAAATACCAGACAGGAAAAATATGCGGATTTGTGTCTGCGGATGTGATCAGAAGTCCAAAAAAGTAAAGGTATGTTTTTCATACCGGGTAAACCAACTAATATCTTTGCATTTGGTAAAGTGGTTTTAAATCCACTAGTACTTAAAACTAGTACTATAAAAGAAACACACGAGGTTTAAAAAAAGATACATATTTAGATGATATGCATACCAGGAAGGGTAAACTAGCCTCCTATACACTCCTTTTGTGCGTAAACCGTTTGGGAATTCTTAGTGAGAAAGTGTGAAAAATGGCTCTTCAAGGTAGGCAACATATTTTGAGATACATGAAATTGTGATACATGGTGAACTCAATTTCTTACAGCTACTTTATTTATGTGATATCTAGACAAATACTTATTTTTGAACACACAAATTCGTGATCGTACACAACTTGCACAAAATCGGAGCACCTTAGTTTCAATTTGAAGGCGATTTTATGAACTAAGCTAAAAAAGCACGCTTTGGGGCAGGCGGGACACGTGATTTGAGCCGGACTGCCGGTCAGCAGCATAAAAATTAACTGGCCACAACATTTCAGTTTTTACGAGCAATCCGAGCCCGGTCAATTGTACGTACTCCTCCGGCACAACTTGGGGCACGCCCATCCGCCCATCCGCCCATCTGCCCATCAGCCCATCCGAGCATACGCCCATATAAAATCACCGGCAATAAACTGATATTTAAGCTCTGATTTAATGGCGCGATACGAAACCACGCCAAGGGGCTGATTGATTCGAGATGCATGCCCCGCGGGCCCGCGGTCCCGCTGCCCGCTGGCCATTTGATTGATGGCGCTCGAAGTTGCCGCCTTAAAGCGCCAAACGCTCTACACTAGAAATGAAGGTGGGTGGGGTGGGGCGCATTTTTCTCTCCCTCCCCCCTAGACGATTTATGTTGGCGCAGTGTAAAACATTTTTAATTTTTGCTAGAATCGAAAAGGCATTTTTCAGCAGCTGAATAATGAGAGGCACTAAGAGAAACCATTTTTTTTGCTCAAACTCTCAATTGCTTTTTGGGATTTGAAATTATAAGTATCCTAATTTGAATTGTTCTTTTATCAGCAAACTTTCCACATATGAGCATGATACTTTACTTTTGCGATTCTGACTTGGCCTGCCTCGAAGATCGCAAGACTTTTGCTATTTCGAGTTTGTTTTCAACCTGCTAGACATCAGTTAGAACAGCTGTTTTCTTTGTTTGAGCACAGTTACTACGCAAAGTGTGTTATCAAAGAGAATAGAACATTTGCGACGAGTTCATTCATTGAACTGTGCTTTATTTCTTAAAATCGTAGCCCTAAATAGTAACATCGAGTCTTGTTTCTAGGTAGGATTTTGTTATCTTAATCTCCTTAATTACCCATGAAGGGATTTTACCTACGCGTCTGTGTGTTGTCGAATTACCTATGAAGGGATCTTTACCTAAGAATAGCGTTATCTCATTTTGAAAGTGGTAGAAGGTACTCATCTCCTTCGTGCTTAGGTCTCGACACAATGTGGCTTGTACTTTAAGCATGTTCAATCCTGAACATTCTAGAAAGGGCCGGCCAATGGTCTCGGCCTTAATTACTTTTATATATTCCATACAATTCTTAACATTATTTCCATTTATTGGTTATTTATATATATTTTTACAATTATTCTTATCTTAAGTTATGCGCTTGACCAATGTGCTTGTTTTGACTCTTGCAGAGGGCACCTTCAGCCCCATTTGCAACCCATCGCAGGAGACTCAAAAAAGCCGCATGTCACAGTTTTTCACTCATTTTCTGAAATTAGGTCGCAAATTTCCCAAAACTGCCCACACTCGTCCCGAATGGTGTTATGTGAAGAGCTTTGAATATGAGTCTCGAGCTGATCGGACGAATATTAGAGTTTTCCTTTGACAAAGTAAACTTGACACTCTTATACTCCGCCCAGGAGGGGTGGATTTACCCAAATTGACGGTGACAAACAAGGGCGCACTATCGATACTATCGCTTGGCGTTATAAACTGTGCTGACCTTTTGCTCAAATCAGCTTGAAATTATGTAAGGTTATTTTTTTATTGAATAGCGTGCCATGCGCTCATTTCTCATTGCAACGTGCCGCAAGCCACATGCCTCATCGCCCAAAAAACACAAAGTCAAATGAACTTCACAAATCGGTTAATAAAACAACGCACTTTATATGAGCTGAAGCTTATAGTTATACTCTCGTCCTCGGACTTCTTATGCCTCTGAGGAGCCAGCAACAGCAACAACAACAATAGCGTATGTGTATGTGTGTGTGTGTGTGGCACATTTGCTGCTTGGTTGCATTTTGTGTGCATGTTTCTCACTTCCGCGAAATGTTGCAACACTTCCTGCAATGCAATACGAAAGTTTTAAGCCCCAGCCTCAGCCCCAACCCACCCCGCACTACCACATGCTAGGCCACATGCCACATAGCCCATGCCTTCCTTGGCCAGGCCACGGTGCGTATGTGCAATATTTTTGTTTGGCGCAGCGACGCAATTAAGCAAATTTGCTTCATTACAGGCGACGCGATGCGACGCCGGCTCTGGCGCTGCTGTCGCTGACGCTGACGTCGCTGCCGACGCCACTTTAGTGTGCAAATGTGTCTGTGTGTGTGTGTGTGTGTGTGCCTGACCCAGTGTGCGGCGGACGCCTGACAGCCAGGAAGCATTCAGCTTGCGCCATCGCTGCCGACGCCGACTCCGACGCTAACGCTGACGCTGACGCTGACGTCGCCGACGTTGTCGGGTGAAAGTGCAAACTATGTTGCATTATATGGCATAATAGTGTGCGTGTGTGTGCGTGTGTGTGTGTGTGTGTGTGTGCGTGTGTGTGTGTTGGTTTGCTCGTGCAAAAGAAAAATGTTGTTTGCTTGCAATTATTTTGCACTGTTGCGTTGTTAAATTTTCGTCATATGCATGTTGACAGTCAGTCGTGCCTAGAGATGTGCTCGTGACTCGTGTCACGAACTGTCATTAGCTCACGCCCCATCACAAGGCTTAAGGTCACCTTCCCCTTACCAATCCTAAACAATTTACGACAGCTAACAGGCATGTCCTGGATAAATGTCATTATTTGTAGTATCGCGCTTGTTCGATACTTATACAAAAATGTATCGATATTATCGATACACCATTAAATAACTGAAATACACCTTTAGTATAATACGCAACATTCAAAATACTTCTTAGATTCAATAATCTAAAGTAAATATAAGTAATTTTTTACAAAATTGTTATAAAATGAGCTACATTTAGTTTATGGATGTCTGTATTTGGAATATATATTGCTCAGTTTTTCACCTAATACTGGCATAATAAAAATAGTTTATTTTCCCCGAAATTTGACATTTAGGAGGCACAGAAAGGGGGAGAAAGCTACAGAGATTGTTCTAATTATTCTCCAAAATTTAGAAAAATACTAAAGACTTACAACTAATCTGAAGATTTTTGAGTTCGGTTAGAGCTGGATTGGAAGAATTCCGTGATACCTCCGAATGTCGAATGAATGAAATCTATGAAATCTATCAGTTTCGTAGCATCGACCAACCTTAAATCTGTAAAAATTTCCGTGACAACCCTGAGAATGAGCTGCGATTGCTCGTGATTTCATATGAGTTTGTAACTTATTCGTGCAGACTTCTGCGTACTCGTGATTGTGTCAGCTTTTCTAGCTGACTCTGGTTCTCCCTCTAACCCTCTGTATAAGTGTGAGTGTGTGTGTCTGGTGCGCCTAAATGGCTGCGTTTCCATGTCAAACACACTCACACATCAGCATAAGCACTGCATGAGTTTATTGCATTCAACTAACTCATAATTCTCACCAGTCGACCGGCCAACTTTTGTCTCACAAACAAAACGCCTCGAACAAGCATACAAATTCTGTGTGTGTGTGTGTGTGTGTGTGTGTGTGTGTGTGTGTGTGTGTGTGTGTGTGTGTGTGTCGCAGTTACTTCCTTTCAATTTCATGTTTTCAGAGTGCAAACAAAAGTCGATAGCGCAATAACAATTTTTCGCAGCTTGGGAAAAAAACTCAACATTAATGCGCATAATAATATACATGTGTGATAGTGTGTGTGTGTGTGTGTTTGTGTGATAGTGTGTGTGGCAGTGTGTGTGCTTAAGTACATGCCTGGCATATGTCGGCATGCTTGGACTCTGCCACCTTAAAGCCAACGCCAGCAAGTAAGCAATCAGAAAGCAACAACAAGAGAGTAAAAGTTTATAAGGATAGCCACGAATTCACAAACGTCCTGCAACACATTTGGTGAGCTATCGATACAGCAATGCTATCGATAGTGGATCCGCTCAATAGTTTCGATAGTCGCAGGTTTACGTCAAATTGGGTATTTCATTTAAAAAGCATTGATATGCGCAAAAGAATCGATGCTGACAATCGAAGAGCTTATCGAAATTATTATCGATAATACCATCGATAGTCTTACAAGAGTTGCATATACTAGAAAGTAGATCGTAGCAGTTTCAAGTTGTCTGAAGTAAATTAAATAATTTAGCATTATTTGATCTGATAGTTAAGTTGTTTGTTACTTGGCTAGATTAAGATTAGTTATTATTATCGATAGCTCCATTGATAGTCTTGAAGCAGTAGCATATAAGTTGGTAAAATGTAGATCTTCGTAGCTGTAGGATATCTGAAGTAAATTAAATACTCTAGAATAGTTTTATCAGCAAGTTCAATCAAGTTTCGATGCAACTGATAAGAAGATATACATAAGATTAATCATTCATCTAAGCTTCGAGCGCATATGATTAGTCGTTAGTAAAATTGTATTTATAATATCTTTAATAGCTTCTAAGAAGTGCGGAGTGTCTCTTTGTTTCTGTCGGAAACAGCTAAATTACAAATTTCCTAACCTGTGATTATAATCATTATGATATCTCTATTATGATTTTACAGCAGTGCTAAAAGTACATGGAGCTTTAATCCACCATTAATCTCAATTTCGCAATTTTTAAACACTTTAGAATTCATTCAATAATGTTCAAGAGCTTTGTAAGCACATTAAAGCTAAATGAAGCTTGCTTAAAGCTAAAAGCTCATTGAAACTCTCTCGCTCGCACTAGGTGTGTTTTAGATGAAGAAAGCAATGCTAAAGTATTAAATAAGGCAAAACTCAGAAGTGTCAGATGCGAAATAAAGTTTATACGAGTAATTTGGAACGCTGCGCGTTTGGTAGCTAATTATTTAAATTATTACAGTTTGAATGTGATGAATCCCATTTGAGCTTTATTAAAGCCTAGAACGATTTGATGGCAACTGAGGCTGTTGCCTGCCACTTGTCACGCGCAGGCCCAAAATTCATTAAACTGTCGAAACTTGCAACTGGGAGACAGGATGAATAGCTTCTTCTTGTGGCAGACTCTGCTGCTATCTTAACTGCCTGCAGTCAAACCAAAGCCGCAGCTATTAAGGATATCAAGGATATCAGCTAGGCAGTGCCCTTGCCTATTGGTATATAGTACTCAAATGGGGTCGGGCAGCATGGGGAATACGAGTAGGCTAAGGTCGGGTTAGGGTATATAACAAAATTGTTAGCAGCTGTTGAAATTGATGTCATCCTAAGTGCATTCCCCTTTAGTCAGAGAGACGATGCCTCGGCTGCCAAATGCATCTCCAAAGCACGCTAAACCATACATGCCGCACACACACACACACATACACACACACTCGCCATGTTTGTTGGCTTCTGTTGTTGTTGCTTAAATGCGTATGCACTTCACCCGGTAGCGGAAGACATTCGTTTCTAAACAGCGTATGCATGCGGCGTTATCCCCCTTCCAACATCCCTCAGCCATGCCCACAACCTACCCTCCCCCCGGTCTGCTCCGTTTACAAACTGGCGCAGTCAAACAACAACAAGAACAACAGCTGAGAAACCCGCTGAAGTCTCAGGCAGGAAGCAACTGGCAACCATCGTTGCAGTAGTTGGGCTGCGCTGTTATTAAGATACGAATACGAATAGCAGTCGGGATGCATTCACCATCCACCATTCACCATCCACCATTCACCATCCACCATACTCATATTCCATTCACCAGCCACACATAATGAATAAACTCGTGGCAAATTAAAGTTTGTATACCCTGTGCCCTCAAGGACCTAAAGGTGTGCATTTTGTTATGCAAATGTAGGTAATTATATACATTCAATATCCTATATTCCATGCACTTTATGTTATATCATTTATATTCTATATTCTAAATATAATATTCTATATAATGCAAAATATATCCTTTATTAAATTCTATATTCTACAATGCGAGTATATTCTAAATTCTATTTTCTATATTCTGTATTCTAAATCGTATATTCTGTATGAACGCAATTTGTTTGCCTTTATCTTTGAGCTAGAGCAACCAAACTTGGTACACATGTTGGTGTACATCGTCAATTTATGAAGTGTCGAGATCGACCCCCTCCCCAGCAATTTGGGGAAAACCTGTATCTTCCCTATTTTTAAAGTTATAGTCACCAAATTTGGCATACAGACTAATGTTGAGATACCCGACAGATCTGCATCAAAAAAATTTTGACCCCCCCACCCGCACCCCTACAAATCGGCATATGATATCCCCAAAAACACGTTTTTCCACGGGTATATCTCCTACAGTTTCAAAGATAGAGTTACCTAATTGGGCATACAGACTCATGTTGACCATCTGGATAAATCTGCATCAAAAAAATGTTGACCCCCGCACCCTCCCCCGCAAAGGAGAAAAATTTTTATCTCTCACACCTTTACAGGTAGAGTCACCAAATTTTCTTTCTGAACACACAAATAAACAAATTATATAGGACTGGGAACATAGTATTCTGCAGTCGGGTGCGTCCGAGTGCAACGCTCTTACTTGTTTTATCTATATTTTGTATTATATATTTTAAATTCTTTATCCTTTATTCAATATTCTATATCATATTTTGTATAATCTAAAATCGAAATCCTTTAGTCTATATTCCTAAATTCTATATTGCATATTTTATATGATAATTATAGGGTATTTAAGAGCTCGCTACGGGATATCTGTTAGCCTACAACTAACTTTCGACTTGAATATTCTGTTTTGTTATACTTGGTAATATGTATATATTTTGTGTTGGAAGTTCAGTGATTTTCGCTGTGGTTACTTTTGCTTTTTCTTGGCATTTCGGTCATCTCGCTCTTAAGTGAACTTGCGACTGGCCCATTATAGGGTTAGGTATACGTATTTTCAGTGTGATGCTGTCTCTTTCTTCCGCCCATTAAAGTTGGGTTCAAGTTCTTTATGAAATCTCTGCGAGGCGAGGAAAACTATTAAAGCGGATTAAGTTGCGTGTACGACCGTAATTTATAAACTGTACACGGCAACTTTTCCACCATACACAAAATGTGCTGCATAATAATTGGCATTGTTGTTTTTCTACTTCTACAGCTGTCTCTCTTCCTTCCCTCTTCCTCTCTCTTTAATTCTGGGTTAAGTTGATGGCTTGTGTGTGAGCTGAGTTTGGCAACTTTTGGCTGAAAGCTTTTCCTACAACTTTGTCATGAAACTTAACAGTTATGAACTAGAGCTTTGTAGATACATTTGTACATTCAGGAATTATTATGTATACATAGTGTATGTATGTATCGCATTCGCCGCATTTGTCAACCGCCCCCGCTTCTTGTGGAACCTAAGCTCGTGATCTTGGTGAGGACATCATTCCGCTGTAACTTCGACGATCAGTTGGCAATCGTCCAAGAATAGAGTACGTCGGCGCGGAGGCTGTTCATCTATTTGGCATTTTTACTCCCTGTACCCATAAAATGGGTAAAAAGGGGTATTGGATTTGTGCAAAAGTATGTAACAGGCAGAAGGAGACATCTCCGACCCTATAAAGTATATATATTCTTGATCAGTATCAAAAGAGATTTTGATTTGGCCATGTCCGTCTGTCTGTCCGTCTGTCCGTCTGTCCGTCCGTCCGTCTGTCCGTCTGTCCGGATGAACGCGTCGATCTCAGCAACTATAAAAGCTAGAGACACCAAATTTGGAATGTAGGTTCCTGTATACCATACGCAGATCAAGTTTGTTTCCAATTTCAAATATCTCCCCCGTTCCCCCGCAAATCGATTAAAACCGTTTTACAGTAACAATTTTCAAGATATAGCTTTAAGATTTGGCATGTACAATACTTTAGTCTCTCTTAATCTACTGTCCAAATTTCAAGTCGATCGGATAATAAACACGGAAGTTATTCACGAAAGAAGATTCAGTAATGCTGCGAGAGGGGGAAGAAGAAGCACAGCCACTTTTGCCGCCTGTGTGCGTGCGTCTTTGTGTATGTGTGTGTGTATGGGTAAGTGGACTTAGATGTGATTGGATGTTTTAGACCTGGGTACAGGGAGTTTCGTAGTCGGGTATACTCGACTATAGCATTCTTACTTGTTTTCTGTGCAGTCTGTGCAGTTGATTTATATGTGAATTTGTTATTAATTGTTATAGTTCCTAGTGTTTGTGAGCAAAGAAAAGGTATTGAGAAGAAGAAAATATGCAGGTTCGTCTCTGGCATTTGTTAATTAATTAGGTTTAATTCATTTCAAAATGTTGGTTTAAGTAAGCCACATGTTAGCGAAAATTAGCAATCTTCAAATTCTTTTTACCTTTACTTTTCTCCTATTGTTTAATCGGTTACATCTAGCGCCATATTTCCTGTGAGAGAAGATCGCTAAGATCTAAAAGAGAGCGTGAGAGCAAAAAGTGAACAGGCAATCGCCAATTATGCGGCGTGTGTTATTTCTCCCTGTACCCATAAAATGGGTAAAAAGGGGGTATTGGATTTGTGCAAAAGTATGTAACAGGCAGAAGGAGACATCTCCGACCCTATAAAGTATATATATTCTTGATCAGTATCAAAAGAGATTTCGATTTGGCCATGTCCGTCTGTCCGGATGAACGCGTCGATCTCAGCAACTATAAAAGCTAGAGACACCAAATTTGGAATGTAGGTTCCTGTATACCATACGCAGATCAAGTTTGTTTCCAATTTCAAATATCTCCACCCGTTCCCCCGCAATTCGATAAAAACGTTTTACAGACACAAATTTTAAGATAAAGCTTTGGGATTTGGCATGTACATTAAGTCACTCTTAATCTTCTGTTCAAATTTCAAATCAATCGGATAATAAACACGGAAGTTATTCAACAAACAAGATTCAGTACTGCAGGCTTGGCAAGCAGCAACATGAAGGCTTCAGCATACATACATATGTATGTATGTACATATGGGCGAGCGAGCGCGAAGCGCGTACATTTTCTATTAAGTACTTAAGGCTTAACCATGTGTGCGAGCGAGCGCGAAAGTGCAGCGGGTCTTGTACTCGTGACGTCACGACATACCAAAACACACGGCATCAGCTGATGCACATGTCACTTTTAAGCAACACAAGCCCATATGGTTTCATAATTGCTTATCGGTACGCATACCATACGATAAATTTTAAGCACCTGATCTGCTTGACATTTTTCTTTGTGAGACATGCGCCATCTGCATGACTTTATTTTCTTGAAACATATTGTTATCAATGCTCTGCATAGTGCAGACTATGCATCAAAATTCAAAAATTGACTGTTGGCGCGCAGCCAATTGGCCTCTTCGATAAAATATCGATAAGTATCAGCTCTTCGATCAGTCTCGCTCATCTCTGCATTGTGCTGCTAGTATTTCTTTCACTCTACCGTCGTTCGTCATCGTTCGTCATCGACAACTCTGGGTACAGGGAGTCTCGTAGTCGAGTGTACTCGACTAAAACATTCTTACTTGTTTTCTTTTGGTTTTGTTTTCTTGTGCCCTTTGTGCTTTTATATTCCTACAGCTAATCGTCACCCTTGCATCGATAAAAGCTCTTTAGGAGATGGAATGGTGTGTACGTAAGTGAAACTTTTGATTTTGTTGTTAGTGCATGCAAACATAAGATTACGTTATTGTTATGAAATTCATTTAACACTGCCCTGCAACATTTGCCATTGTCCATAAGAATTTAAGCATTTCGGATTTGTATATTTATGCTTGCATGAGCATATTAATACGTGTGTAATGATATTCATTATCTGTATACAAATGTATGTATATAAAAATGTTATGTTGGTATGCCAGGTATGCCAATGTCAGAAACACGAATTGTTCTGCACCGATTGAGCTCGAATTGTGACACAATGTACAGTTCGCTTCTAGGATTCTGTTCATGTATTTTTCGCATTAATAGAGAAAAACAAGTAAGAACATTGCAGTCGGACGCACCCGTCTGCAGAATACTATGTTCCCAGTCCTATATAATTTGGTTATTTGTGGGTTCGGAAAGAGACGCGAAAAAAACAGTAGTCTGTATGCCAAATTTGGTGACTCTACATGTACAGGTGTGGGAGATATAGATTTTGCTCCTTTGTGGGGGAGGGGGTGGGGGGCTCCAAAAATGTTTGATGCAGATTTGTCCAGGGGGTCAACATTAGTATGTATACCAAATTTGGTGACTGTACCTATACAGGTGTGGGAGATATAGATTTTACTCATTTCCGGGGGAGGGGGTGGGGGGTCAAAATTTTTTTGATGCAGATTTGTCATGAAGGTTGTCATTAGTATGTAAGGGCGAACTCGACACATTATAATTGAGGGTCTACATTAACATGTGTACCAAGTTTGGTTGCTCTAGCTCTAGGGTATAGAAAAAAATTGCGTTCATACGGATATACGGACATTTCGCAAACCCAATATACTATTTTCCCTTCGGGAACATAGTATAATTACTTAATTTTAAACATACAGTACATATGTGTACGGAAAAATATAAATAAAATCAGTTTACCAAAAAGCCCGGGGCTTTGAAAAATCTACCCCCACGGGGAAAAATGTTGTATGAAACTTGGAAAAGCTACTCCCACCCGTCACCAGAAGTGGAAATGGGCTTAAAGTCAAATGTGTGAGAAAAGTTTTTTTTATATCGGTTTTTAAGTTCTTCAGACCTTATACAAGAAATCATAAGGCATTGGGGAAAAATACTTTTTCATCCATGCAATCACAATGTGTCACAGGGAAGAGTGGCACGGTTCAGGGTTCCTTAACGTGACTGACTGGATGGTGAGCAACAGGCTCGAGCCCGGGTCTTCAAAAAATCTATCCCCACGGGCGGAAAACTGTTGTATGAAACTTGAAAATTCTACTTTGTATTTTAAAAGGAGTATATTGGGCTTGTGAAATGTCCGTCTGTCCGCCCGTCCGAATGAACACAACTATTTTCCACACCCTTCGAGCTAGAGCAACCAAATTTGGTACACATTTTGGTGAATAACCTCAGTTTATACAGTGTTAAGGTTGGACCAAGCGCGTGCTCCGCTAGTCGCTACAACCACATCAACTCGATAATCATACGCTACGTTGTGTGTTAAAATACGGATTGATTTCGAAGACCTTTCTACCCATTAAATGTCTCATCCCTTCACTTTCTAACAAACAACTATTAGTCCAACGAGTACAAATCCTTTAATATCATTATGTCTTATGCCTTATGCCTTGCCAAAGTAAAGTGTGAGTTTTATTCAAAACTACTATTTATTTGTTAGCCTTTAAAAATCTTTTTCCTTTGCTCGTAAAATATTATATATAAAAGGACCTCAAATGTCATAGTTACGGATGAGCTTGCTTTTTGTTTGCTTGACCGTCTCTTGGTCCTCGAACAAAGCCTTTTAGCCGAAAGAACAATGCCCAAAGTATCTGTGAAATACACTCTTTGGGTGTGAAGTGATGCACATAAAGGCAGACGATAAAAATTAGCTGGCTAAAGTGCCGCAAAACTGAATCAAGTAGATAAATACGAGTACGAAATGCCGTAGAACTGTTTGAGGGCGGAGGGGCTGGCAAAGGGTTGACAGTCAATGGCCGACTGGTCGGCAATGAAACGGATGGACGCTCGAGTGGTCAAACCAAGTGACAACAACGATTAATTACGGCGAAGATGCAGCCACAGCAACAGTCGGGGCCACTCGTGAAGGAAAAGCCAAAGGAAAGCCAAAGGAAAAACAAACGATGATGACCAGAGATGAGCGCGTGAGAGCTCTAATTGAGGTTGGCAGTAGTGTTGTCGAAATGTCGAATGGGTTCAGGATTAAAATACCGCCCGACACGAAACATTATTTTCCTTCCTTTCTTCCTTTCCGCCCGGGCAACTATCAAACTATTCCACGAATCCCAAATAACGCCTGAACTCTTGTAAGTTGAACACTTTACCAACATTGGCTCCAAATTTGGTTATTCTAGCTTCCAGGGTTGTAGTCCAATATATTCTTTTCCCACACGACTATTCCCGACTGCGAGACACCCTTTAACCAGGTCTGAAATTCTCAAGCATATCTTCGCACTCATAAAAACTTCAAACAATTCAACGGACTAGAACAGTCCTACTTGTTTCCGACCCCACAAAGTATATATATTCTTGATTAGCATAAATAGACCAGTCAATGTCCGTCTGTTTCTATGCAAACTAGTCTTCAGTCTTAGAGATATCGTGATGAGACTCGGCACAGATCCTTTTTTTTGCTGCAGGCAGTACATATGTCGGAACCGGCTAGATCGGACCACTAGAACATATAGCTAACATAGGAACGATCGGTCGAAAACTATGTTTTTGTATGTACAACTTTTTTGATATTAAAGATATCCTCACCAAACTCAGCGAAAGCGAGTCTCTAGAGAGTTTATAAGATCTGATCAAATTTGGTCATAATTGGACCACTATTTCGTACAGCTGACATAGGTACGATTAGTCGAAAAATGAGTCCTTGTGTGAAAAACTTTCTTGTTTATACAGATATGTCATCCATACTCATCAATTGAGAGTTTTAACGTACTTTATATAATTAGCTTTAATTTTATTAAATATACAGCTCCCATAGGAACAATCGACACCCGAAGATAATCGCTCTTTTTTGTTCAATTCTAAATTTGTCTTACTTTTCAACGTCATTGGAAGCTTTTAATTTTTAATGGCTTTTAAAGAAACTTTTGTTAATTGTTTCTGTTGTTGCCTAGAATTATCAAATATTCAAGTCATTTTCAGCTGGTGCCTTAGGATAGATACTTAAGGATACTCACTCACCACTGAGTTCGTGAGTGAGCTGTGACTTGTTCAATGTGTTCCCATAATCGCATTGTCACGCGGCCATTTCCAATGTTGATGACAGCAGAGAGAATGGATGCCAAGAGCCAACATGTGAATCTTATGGCAAACAAATCTGAGCCAAGGACGAGCAGGCAAAGTTACAGCAGGCAAGCACAACAACAATAACAAGCAACTGTTTTGCATCTTGGCCAACCGAGAGATGTTGCCACATAACTAAACTTCGTTACTGGCTTCTGCTGCACCAACGCAAAAGTAATTTAAATTTTGAATTCCAACATTTCTCTGATTTTATTTATACACCCTGTACCATAAAGTACCATGGTAAAAAAACCCCGACATGTCCCGTTGTCTGTCTGCTTATCTTTGGAACCAAATGGATGTAGAGTTCTACAAAATACTTATAAATGAAAGAAGATCAAGACCTTACAAGTCATTTACAACGCAAAATGGGCTGCGATCAAAAATCAATTGTCCTACAATCCGTGACATTTCCGAGGATAAAGATTTTGAGTATTTAAATAGTTTCATAAGTTAAATAAGTTTTCGCTGATTTTCTTTTATCTTTGTAACAAACATTTCGTTTATATCAGTGCGAAAAACCAAATCCCATATGAAATTGTCAGGGAATGTTCTTCGAGCTTTAAGGAGCTTTTACTCAATCAGTTAAAAGTTGCGAGTAACGAATATTATAAATATTGTATCACAGCATAATTTTCAAATAGTAGGCGATGGCCTCTTAACTTCCAAGGGCAATCACGTCTGGATCATCAGAATCTAAACCCGATTCAAATAAACCCATGTAGTCTGAATAAAGAATTTTATCAAGCTTCAAGAAATTCGCATAAGAAAAAAAACAAAACAGAAGTGGTGTGTCAGAAGTGAAATTTCAATTACAATTTCTACATGAAAATTGACCCTGATCGACGGCAAAGAGAACCGATAAGTTCGATAATATTATAATACACACTTAACACAATATTCAAAAATAACATTGGTAGTGCACTGATAAAGTAAATTGCACTACAAATCAATTCAATTTGAGCTTAATGAGTTTAATCAGATCTCAGGAAGAAAATAAGAGTTGGAACTGGCTTTAAAGATAGGAAATAAGAAAGAAAGAAGATAGAAATTGAGAGTGATGAGTATAACTTATACAATTATAAACGGTAGGTCCAAGGGCAACCATCAAAATAACTCAAATTCAAGTTTCAAATTCAAGCTTATAAGTAGTGAGCTTAGATATAAAGTTTCAAGCCCCATTCCCTCATGAAAATGGACCCTTATCGACGGCAAAGAGAACCGATACAATTCGTTAATATTTGAAGATTAAGTAAAATATTTAAGTGAATGGAACTAAGCCCAAATTCAGGCAGGGACTTTCAAGACACAGTGAGGTTCCACTGAAGGTTCCAGATCTGCTGAAAATCGCAGACAAGTACGAGCTCGACAGGCTGAAGGCAATGTGTGCAAAATCCTTGAGCGACAATCTAACTGTGGAAACTGATAAACAGACTTTAGACTTGTAGAAGAGATTATGTCTGTATATAAAGAATCAGAATAGTATGTATGTATATATGAGTATACATCATTGAACTAAAGAGTGTATTAAAGATATAGATGAAAGAGAAGAGGAAGAATAATGTAAATCGTTTATTAATTTACCCATTTATTAAAACTTTTCAGGGCAAGTCACGTTTTTAAATAAGAAGAATTCAGATAAATAAATACAAATATTGTATACACTTTATACACCTAATGCAGATTGCCTGTGCAATGGAAAGTCATCACCCAAAATACAATAATTGTATGAGCACACCAGAAAAAACCACACCAAATATACTAAACGTTAAGCAATGTTGTAATTAAACCAATATAACAACAAGATTCAAATAAATTAATTTGAAAACTTTAAATTGAATGCATTAATCTTATTGGACAAGAATTAGACAGTGATGAGAGCAGCCTAATCCAGTATAATAACCAGAATAAATATTGCATCACAAAATATGTAAAAAATGGTGGACGACGGCCTAACAAGTTCTATAAAGTAAATTCATTGATAAAGTAAATTGCACTATTAAGAGTTGCAAAGGGAAATTAAAATCAATTAAATTTAAGCTTAATGATTTTAATCAGATCTCAGGAAGAAAATAAAAGTAGGAGCTCACCTTAAAGATAGGAAATAAGAAAGAAAGAAGAAAGAAATTATTAATGGTAGGCGATGGTCTCTTAAGGTCCAAGGTCAACCATATATGGTGTGTGTAGATATTAAATTTCAAGCCCCATTCCCTCATGAAAATGGACCCTGATCGACGGCAAAGAGAACCGATAAGTTCGATAATATTTGAAAATGAAGTAAATTATTCAAGAGAATTGAAAGAAACACAATACGATAGAAGAAGAAGAATGAAAGTACAACACACTTAACATATATAACTTCATTTGTGTATTGAAGAGGTAAATACCAGGCAGGAAAAATCTTCTATTTTATGTCTGCGGACAAAATCACCACTCAAAAGCAATAATGGTATGTTTTTCATACCGGGTAAAGCAAATAATATCTTTGCATTTGGTAAAGTGGTTATAAATCCACTAGGAGTACTTAAAACTAGTACTATAAAAGAAACACACGAGGTTTGAAAAATAAATGATACATATAAAGATGATATGCATACCATTAAGGGTAAACTAGCCTCCTATACACTGTTTTTGTGCCTTAACTGTTTGGGAATTATTAGCGAGAAGACGTCAAAAATGTCCCTGAGCGTGCTTGGTGGCTGAGTTCACAAAGTTGAACAGTGGTCACGAGTTCAAATCCCACCAAAGGAATTTTGGATAATGAAATTTTTGAAAACTCGTTTAATAAAAATATATACATTTTTACTCCCTGTACCCATAAAATGGGTAAAAAGGGGTATTGGATTTGTGCAAAAGTATGTAACAGGCAGAAGGAGACATCTCCGACCCTATAAAGTATATATATTCTTGATCAGTATCAAAAGAGATTTTGATTTGGCCATGTCCGTCTGTCTGTCCGTCTGTCCGTCTGTCCGTCCGTCCGTCTGTCCGTCTGTCCGGATGAACGCGTCGATCTCAGCAACTATAAAAGCTAGAGACACCAAATTTGGAATGTAGGTTCCTGTATACCATACGCAGATCAAGTTTGTTTCCAATTTCAAATATCTCCCCCCGTTCCCCCGCAAATCGATTAAAACCGTTTTACAGTAACAATTTTCAAGATATAGCTTTAAGATTTGGCATGTACAATACTTTAGTCTCTCTTAATCTATTGTCCAAATTTCAAGTCGATCGGATAATAAACACGGAAGTTATTCACGATAGAAGATTCAGTAATGCAGCGAGAGGGGGAAGAAGAAGCACAGCCACTTTTGCCGCCTGTGTGCGTGCGTCTTTGTGTATGTGTGTGTGTATGGGTAAGTGGACTTAGATGTGATTGGATGTTTTAGACCTGGGTACAGGGAGTTTCGTAGTCGGGTATACTCGACTATAGCATTCTTACTTGTTTTTTTTGGTTTTAAAAACTTACTTCTTCTTCTTAGATTAGGTTATATAGGAATTTTTCTATGAAGTTTAATTTAAGTTGTTAATTAGAATAATAGCAGGATTAAACGTTAAGTAAATGTTGAAAAAAAAACAAATACTTTGAGAAAGTCAAGTGTTTCGATTAGGATATCCTATCAATGCTTCCTCAAATCTATATATAAATACACTCGTATTATGTACACATGTGATAATTGCATCGATTTGTGTTCATCAGAGTGCATCTCCCAATCGAAAATTGTCCACCTGCTTGCACTTGGTTGTCATGGCTGTCTTGAGCCTAATTTGGGAGCTCTGCAAACAGGAAAAGTGCTGGACATCAGGCGATGTCGGGCCAATATATGCATAAGTGAAGATGTAGTTGAATTTGGAGATGGCGATGGACTTGGCGATGGAGATGCAGATGGAGATGGAAATGAAGTTGTCACCCACTTGCAACCGCGACTGCGAGTGGTTTATAGAGTGGGCTTTGGGTTTTTGCAGAGGCAGTTGCTGCTGCTGCATTTATGCGTGTCCTGCGGTTGACACCGACTCAAGTGGCGTCGACCATGCTGATGATGATGTTAAGGATGAGAATGAGGATGACTCTGATGATGGCGTTGCCAATGGCAGAGCGTCAGTTTCGCGCCTTTGCCCACCGCGCTGCCCTTGGTCTTGGTTTATTCGCTGGCAGCGCCATTTGTGGTCGAGACGCAGTGCCTGTCCTGTTACTACCTGCCTACTATCCTCCCCCACTTCAGCTCTGCCTGTCCTGGCTTCCTGGCACTTAAAAACATTTTATGCACGGCGTGCTTTCCCTTCCCACCACTCTGCCACCACCCCGCTACGGCGCTCGGTCGCTTTGTGAGCTGATCTTGATTTTCATAAGCTGCATGGCGCTCGTGTCATGGTTGTCGCTGGCGTAAAGCTTTGTGGTTTCCAACAAGCGGCTTAAGTAGCTCCTACCATCCTCCTTCTACCCCCTACTCGTATCCCTCGTGGGCTAAGCTAGGGTATGCAAATGCCATGCCATTTGTCGCACTTCCCTGAGGCCGTTGCACTTGGCTCCCCTTAATTGATATTTCTCTAATTACAATTTAATGAATCCTAACTTTGAGCGATGTTCGCATTCTGTTTTCCAATTATAGACACACGCTGATGGCATTTCCCTCAAGAGCAATTTCACTTCTAGTATAAATTGATCAAAATTAATGGGTCAAATCTATGGCTGTTGGTTAGATTGATTAGGCATATAATATTTCTAAAATTGAATATAAAATTCCAAGGTTTCGTAATTAAGGGTATACAATTCAACGTTTATATCAAACAAAATTCTAAACATTGGCTTGATATATTTTATGCTTTATGTACATAGAAAATACCAGGCACCGTAACGGTTATAAGTAATATTTATAAAAATTACCCTTAAAGCATTATTTCTTGAATTTATTTGTTGCTCAAAAAGTAAAACCTATTTTTCAAAATTAATTTTCCTTAAGAATTAAACTTATTTTGTGAATATATTTTTTCGCTCAGAAATAAAAGATTTTTCTTGAGTTTTATATTTTGAAGAAAAATAATGATTATTTATTCAGTTTTATATTTTGCTTAATACTACATTATTATTTTGTATTTTTTGAAGCCTTGGCTCAAAAAATATCAGAAATATTTGAAAATTCTGAAAAACATTTTTATTTAGTATTTTTTTTATAGTATTTTTAAAATTTTTATTTTTTTTTAGTATTTTTATCCTGAATTTGGGACAGGTATTTTTTTTATTTTTAGTATTAGTACATACCATATTCGATGTTTTAACGAAACACAAAAGAGCACAGCTATTCTTGGAGTGAGGAGTACACTCTAAAAAACAGAAGTTTAAATTTAAAACTTCCCAAAAACTCTTATATTGTTCTTTGGTGTAAGACGTTATTCTCTCTAATTTTTAGTAGTTGGTTAAAAATTAAATCAAAACCATACCATAAAACCATACTCCAAAATACGCCAGTTCAATTTTTAAACATCCCAGAATGTTGTTAATTCTATTCTGGTATAAAACGTTTGAATTACTCTCTTATGTCGCCATCTTTGTTATCTCTCTCACTGTTTATACACCTCACACACCACACTGGTTTAAAATTAGGACTATTTTTTTTTAGCGTGTATGTATACCCTTGCAGAAATGTTTCCCCTATCATTTTTCATCCGCTGGCAGGTACAAGATATCCATCATTATCTAAAAGGTGCCTTAACGGAATTAAGAACAGTACTTAGCTTGAGGAACAAAAACTGTCCTTATACATGTTTCTGCCAATTATACCTATGGCAGCTAAATGATATGGGGGTCCGGTATTAATTTGTTTCTCGGATTGATTCGTGATTGGAACGCTGAAATTTCAGGCTTCAAACGGTTCCATTCAAGGCCGGAATAATCTTAACGGGTTCCTTATTAAGATTAATCTGATTTTGCGTATCTTTTGTGTTTGGATTCAAAAAAGTTGTGCTTATAGATGATACTTAGTATGATATTGATTATTTGTGTTTATTTAATTGTTATGTTTATTTTGCGGTTTTCCCGTTTCGGCTTCTGTGCCTTAGCTTGTCATTGTAGTTGTAGTTGTAGTTGTAGTTGATGTTGTAGTTGATGTTGTTGTTGCTATAATTGTTCTTTTGGCAGCCAGTCAGAGTCGCCTCTAATTAAAACGAGCTTTGCTCAGTTTTGTCACGTAATTTACTGTTGCAAATACAATGCAGATGCAAGATACATACATACATACATACTATATACATATACAGACATACATCATGTGTATATAGCTAAGAAACGCACTAATTAGCCCATTGGTCATTACAAATGAAAGGGAATTGTTGCTGTTGCTGTTGATGTTGCTGCTGTTGCTGCTGTTGCTGTTGCTGCTGCTGTAATTACTGTTGCTGTTGTCATGGCAACATTTTTGTCCAATTGCATTTAGTGGCCTGCATTAGCCACGTTGATTCATAGACCCACAAGCTGTGCTCTGGAGTTGTCCATTGTGGTTCAATTAAGGCATCCAGTTCAGTGCGAGTAGTTCCACTTTGTTCGAGCGAGCTCAGCGGTCAGTTTAAGGAGTTTAAGCACTTCAAAGTCCTTTGCTTGATTGGCCAATTCAGAGAAAGTTGCTTTTATTTATAACATTTGTGTTGGCTGTATAACTAACCAAATCTCTTGCTAAAACACTTGAGATTAGAAAGACAACCAAAGAGCTTTTTGTGATGTTGAATTGGATAGATAATAAAATAAATTCATTTGAAAAATCTTCAGAGTTTTCCATGACAAGAAGACCGCAAAACCTGTTCGGTTCGGGTTTCTTTGATTCCCCCGTACCCGGCCATATGCCAAACCTTATCATCAGTTGAACACCTGCACCTGAACCCAAGCCCTTTTTCCTATTTAAGCATCGATCCTAAAGTTTCCTAACTGGACACGCATTACAAGCAAAAATTTCGTCGATTTTTAATCACGTTTGATGGTACGGGCGGGCTTGAACACAGGTCGCCAAGACAACGTGCTGGACCACATTCCACATCTGCACTTCTGCCATTAAACGGCTCGACATGCAACTACTGGGTACCTAGGGCTAGGCACCCCCTAAGAAAATTGCTCAAATGGAGCCAAATGAGCTGTAGGAAACATTTTATTGAACTCAGAGGATCAAAAACGAGTTGATCGACAATCAGAGACATACTCGTAGTTCCTGCGTTCAGTTTCGTGAATAGTTGCTTTGAGCTTATCATGAATCGATACATCTCTACGTTGCACATCAGTTGCTATATAATTCAATTCAGACACACACACACACACACACACACACCCATCCACATCAACGGACATTTGCAATGGATTGCAATGAAAAGCATATCCGGGAAAATAGATATATATATTTTTTCATAGCCATTGCTTTATCCTCACTGTTTATCGCTTGTCCGGTGTCTCCTGTTTCTGTTTCTATTTCTGTTTCTATTCCTGTTCCTGCTCCACGTAACTTCCAATCAAAATTGCTTGCAAAATTACGACAATGTCCAATTATTTTTGCCGTTGCTGACGTTAATAGGATAAAAATGCGAAAATTATTATGTAATATGTCACACATTTTGTCGTTGCACAAACTACTCGTATTGTATTTAATGTGAGTTCGGAAATACACAAGCTCCATTGAGGTGTATGGACATATCCGACTTGGCTATACCCGGCCAAGAGTAAGAGATAGATTTTCTTATCGACGGATATTGGCTGAGCCGTTACAGATTTTAGGAGAATGTTGACCTGTACAGCTCCCTACATAGTAAAACCTCTCCTTTGTGCAAAGTCAAGCGATTTATTTGAGCAATGTCTTCTTGGTCATCATTTGTTTAGACATTTTAGATTCTTAAAGCATCTTCTTATACTTTTTTGAAATATCAGTGGCTTTTACAAATCAATAATCTTGAAATTTCATTTCTAAGCTAGGTCAAGGCCTTCAGCTCATTTAAAAAAAAAAAATTTTAATTTTTGTATATAATGTAGAAAATAATTGAGTTTTAAAAACTAAATAGTAAAAGCTCTTTCAAGAATTCTATCTTCTACAACTTTTTATCAAATTCACCGATGAATTCAAATATTTCCAATGTTTTTCTCTCTTAAATTCATACACGCTGAAACAAAAATGGAAAGAATAAAGGATCTCGAAAATGAATTCTGTGAAATTGTTTTTAATTTGGGCAAAAGTATACCCTGTAGGGCACAGTCGGGGAACGGGTATAAGGAGCAATATCGTTAGAGCGTAAACGCGTCAGGGAGGGTCAGGCCAGAGGGAGGAGGTGTGTGGTAGAAAATGTTACACAAAGCGGAGGATTGGGGGAACCACAAAGACTAGAAGTAGCCGCCGAATGCGTAAAAATATATTTACTTGACTCCGCCATGGGGCACAATTCATTTTGAGCGTTGACTTTGCTACGTCCGCCTGTCTGTCAAATAGAAATTGACACTTTTGAGCGGAAGTGTGGATATGAGTGATGTGTGTGCGTGTCTGTGTCTGTGTGAGTGTGTGTGGTGCTGTGCAAGTGTGTGTGTGATGGCCAGGATGTGTTATGTGTCATCTAGGCTGTGCCCATTACCCAGCATAATTTATGATGTAGCGCGCGTGCGATCATTTAAGTTTTCAAAGAGGAAAGAGAAGCGCACACACACACACACACACACACACACACAGACAGTGAGAAATATAGTTGACGCCATTTGCATTTGACATTTAAATCGGATATGCACTTTTGTGCAAGTTTTTGAAGAGATTTCTCATATTGCATACACGCATTTTGTGTGGCTATTGCAAAACGAACCACGCCCCCCTCCGACACACACACACACAAACACCCCGCCCCAAGGAGCAGCATGTGTGTGTGTGTGTGTGTGTGTGCGTGTGTGTGTGTGTGTTTAACATTGCCATCATTTATCATAAGCATGACACTATTATGGCTACTTAAGTGCACAACAGCCCAAGTAATAACGAGCCAACTCACCCCTGCCCTTGCCTTGCCCTCCCCCTTGTCCCCCCCCTGGCGAACAACCCCATCAAAAGCCGACACCCCCTACCTCCCACCCCTGGCCAAAAAACTCGCCAGACGAGCCGAATAACTGTGCAGCAATAAACTTAATTAACAAGTGATTTGAACAACATTTTCTCCCGCTCTCTCTCTCTCTGTGTGTGTGTGTGTGTGTGTGTTTTGGGTGTGTGTATTAAGATGGTCCGTTAATTTCTGGCTGGTTGGCTGGGTGGCTGGGTGGTTGGTGGGGTGCCCCACAAAAACTACATTTAAATGGAATTTAATAAGTCCTGAAGTGCCAAGGTGTGCTCAATAAACGAGTTTATGATGATAATTTGCCACAATGTGTTGAAGAGCTTTGCGCTGGGCTTTAAGTTTGTCAACATTTTCGGTTATTGTTATCCTTGCTGGCTCAGTCAGGCTCCCAGGCTCCCAGGCTCCGAGGCACCCAGGCAGCTCAGGATGCTGCAAAGTGCCGTTAAATGTGTATAAATTCGATTCAATGGGTTTCTTTTCCTCGATGCAAATGATTTATTGAAGAGCCGAAGAACCGTGTTCGAGTATTATGGCTATTTGCATTTTATAGCGCTTAAATCCGAATTATCAGCTCTTAATTGGTTTTTAGTGGTGCAAGCCGCACTAAAATACTATAAATAGCTTCTTCTGATTACAAAAACAAAGCAAGGATGACTTTTCGAGGAGTAGAAACAAGCGGAAATATTTATCTAGATAACCAAATCCTTGCTGACAAATTTATTCAATTGCTGCTATGCTAATCTTTCGAAATTTTGAATACGTTTTCCAACTCAAATATTGAAGCTAGCAAAGCTCTGTAAAATGAATTATTTTGATCAAATTATCGAGAACAATTATTAAATAACGTTTGGCGTCGTGAAATTCTGAAAACTCGCCCCTTACTGAAGATATCGATTCAAAAATAAAATCGATACTTTCTACAAGCAACACAAATCGATATTATAAATATGGGCACGGTTGTCCGGCAAAGTATTTTGATTAAAATAAATTGTGTTAGGTTATGTTTGCCTACTTGCGTCAATTGTAAGAAATGTATAAAAATATCTTAACATTTTCCTATATCCTTGAGCCACATGCCTTTTTATGGCAGATTATTATTATTGTGTATATCTTTACTTTTACTTTGAAGCTGATCTAACAATAAATATAATCTCAACAAGTAAGAATGGTATAGTCGAGTATACCCGACTACAAAACTCCCTGTACCCAGGACAGAAATTTCCGATCGCATCTTCGTACACTTACACATATGTGTGGGTGTACATACACAAAGACGCACACAGACAGCACAAGCCACAGCGCGAGCGAAGCATTTTTAGTTGTGGCTGTGCTTCTTCTTATCCCCCTCCCCCCGCGCTGCAGTACTGAAGCTTGTTTGTTGAATAACTTCCGTGTTTATTATCCGATCGTCTTGAAATTTGAACAGTAGATAAAGAGTGACCAAACTATTATACATGCTTAATCTCAAAGCTGTATTTTTCAAATTGTTGCTTCAAATCGTTTTTATCGAATTGGGGTGGAGGGGGAATAACTGGGATCCAAAGTAGACTTGACCTGCACCCGCTATACACGAACCTCCATTTCAAATTTAATGTCTCTAGCTATTATAGTTGCTGAGATCGACGCGTTCATACAGACGGACGGACAGACGGACCGACAGACACGGCCAAATCGAAATCTCTTTTGATGCTGATCAAGAATGTATATACTTTATAGGGTCGGATATGTCTCCTTCTGCCTGTTACACACATTTGCACAGATGCAATACCCCCTTTTACCCATTTTATGGGTACAGGGAGTAAAAATGCTGAATTCAAGAGTTTTCCCCAAATTTTCCGCCGGGCAAGCATATTCCAAATTCGCTGGAACAGGAATTAAATTATATAATGAAGTTTAAGATGAGAAAACGAAAACCAGACTTTTACTCACACAACCTTGACACTTTTCAAAATCAGTGAAAAAGTCAAATGGTTTTGTTTTTATAAATCTTTGAAAATGATTTTTAAAACAATTGGATGGTAAACAAAAAAGTTGCATACAACAGTTTTTCCGTTAACTTGCAAAATTCCGCCTTTGTGTGCACTTTTGTCATAAATGAAAAATTGCAGCACTCTTGTTGTTCTCTGCGTTGATTATGAATCAGACAGGCAGTCAGTCAGGACGAACTCTTTTCTATGGCATGAAGATATGTAGTCCTTTATTTTGTAAGATAAATCATTTTACAAAATGTTGAGCTAGAAACAAGGACAGGTACCAAGCAGGTCTTATTGTTATCTGTGCAATATCATTTTCCTGGCTTAGCAACAAGCAAAGTGAGTTATTTTTATGACGTGCCATTGCAATCAGTGTCCTGCAGTGTCCTTTGGCTACAATGCTCGCATATACTTATAGCCAGGCAAAGGGCTCAAAATATGTGGCTAATACTCATTAGCAGCGAGTTGTTGGCTCACCTGTTGATGGAATGAGCTTGGGGACAAGCGTCCGGGCTTGCAGCAGGCCGGGCTGGGTCCTGCATGAAACATGGGTCCTGCGTGGCTCCTGTGGCACAGTGACACACATCTAGCCGGGAAAAGCCAGACAAATTGTTGGGCCATTTGATGGCAATTATGTTAAAGCCCTTGCACGCTCTTAACTGGCTAAAACAGAATTGTTGGCCAAGACAGAGAAAGCAAGAGATAACAGTTCTCGAGTCCTCGAACTTGTTCGAAGCCGGCTCGAGCCCGGTTCGAGTTGCTTGCCGTGTCCTGCGGCATGTTAACAGGCCACTCCAGAGCAAATTACAGCAGGACAGCTCTGGGCCTGGTCCTGGGCCTGGGACTAGGGCAATATTTGGGCAAAAAGTAAAAGCCACCGCAAATAAGAAAAGCCGCATCCTTGCACAAAGTGTAAATACATATTGCAAATGATTGCATTTGCCTCAGTTAGTTGCAAGCTTGCTCGTACATAAATCATAAGGAGTCAGCCAACAGAGCTACCAGCATTTATCAGAATTCCTCCTGTCTGACTGTCGAGCCTGGATACTCAGGTATTTGACATTTCATGGCTAAGATGTATGAATTGCATGACGGGTAAATAATTTGTTGATTTTCGCCTGGCCCACTCCTGTAATACACGTAACTAAATCATTGACATTTTCAGCTACTCCGCCTTGCCCCACATCATATTTGCATTCTGTACTTGTAAATTGAACCAAGCTGATGCCTTGTGTCGCTTGCAATCGTCTCTTAGCCTCCTGCGTGTCCTTTGACACGTATGCCTGTCTGTGTTCTAAATAATTAAATTGGTCCAATTTGTGTACAAGCTTTAGTCACAAACTTTTCGCAGGCTTATGCATAAGTTTTTCCCAGTAGAACCCATTTAATGAACATATCCAATCTTATAATAGCTAGGAATTCCGTTTTTGAATATTACAACTCTTTAAACTTTTACAAAGTTCTGCAAAATTTTTGGACATTTCTTTGAAATTTTATTTATTTGTCAAAGTTTTGTATATATAGATTTTAAAACTTATAAATAGTTATCAAAAGCAGCAAAAAAGAAGTAAAAATCAAAAATTCCACTCTGTGATGTAGTGAAAATTAGAAAAATGTTACTGAGAAATAAGGAAAAATAGTTTTATAAGCTAATTTTTTGCTTTAAATAAATGCCTGATATATAATACTTAGCAGACATATTATAAATAAATAAACATTTATTAAAAGCTCTCCACAATTTTAGGTAAATAAGAAAATTCCGTATTTTGCCATCCGTCCATTTCTCGGTCTGTATAAACTGATGAATCTCCGCAACTACTTGAAAGAGAGTCATGAAATTTGGTATGCAGATTCGTATAAGCCCTACTAAGTACCTAATGCAGACCAAACAAGGCAATCCAGTTGGCAACATACAGAATGATACGAAAATAAGCCCATAAGCTGGCTAGAAAACAAACGCAAAGCCAACACGTGTTTCTGGCCCATCGGTTGTTCAACTTTCGTCATTTTGGGTGTCAAGTGCAGGAGTTGCCACTGTTCTGAATTGCTGTTACCTGTAATTAATCAAGCCGTCGGGCTATTTTGGTAATTGCTGGGCACGTTGTAATTATGTCACGCATATCTTTTAGCCATGACATATAAGTGCTCATATGCGCATGCATAATGACCAGCAACAATGCCTTTTTATTATCATGCTCGTACATCTGGGCTATTGCAGCCGCCCCAAATTTTCACAGCCTGCTCACAAAGGAAAATATGTACTGGTCTAGATCAAGCTGGTTGACTAGCAGATACCCTGTGACATGGTTCAAAGTATCCTAGAGTTCAAATACAATCGATAGCATTATCGTTGCTGTTTCGGTTTAGTTATCGCTTATCGAACCTATCGAAACGACATGAAAAGGCGATTAAGTTTATGTCAGTTCTGCTTATATTCTTAACATTCGATGAGTTGTTCCTAATCGTTTAAATTTGCAAGCGAAATAAAGGATAGATAAAGTAAGGGATAGATAAAAAGCATTCTACGATGTATTACAACTTACAAAACTTCATGGTTAGTATAATTATTTATTTTTAAGGGATTGGGAAATGTATAAAACTTGAAACAAGCTTTAAACTATTATAAGACCATTTTGATCTGCCTTAAGTATAACAGCACATATAATACACTAGCTGGAAACACATCTGCGTTGTCTGTTGTTGAATTTGACAATCTTTGTCAATCCTAAGAAATACATGAATTGATGCGAAATACTACAAATTACAAATATTTCCACTTACCATTAAACTTATATATACAAAATCAATATTGTTTTACGTGCACGGCTTCACAAAATGAAATGATGCTATTGAAACGTCAAAAAGACAATAAAAAAGTTCTCCTACTGCGGTGCAGGGTACAACCACACAACAAAATATGTTCACATATCCAAATATACATACATTTAGCCTTAAAAAAGAGTCTTGCTTATCATACCACCGCAGCGCCACCTATCGGATACCGCGAATTTCCACTTTTACGGATAGAACTGTCCGGAAATGATGCAGATTTCTAGCTTCTTCCGTTGGGGCTGCCCGTGAGTCGTCAATCAGTCAGGTTAAAGAGCCTTCCTTTTAGATGTCGCCCTCTGACAACTTTCAGATACCCTTTTATGCCCATTCTACGTTTACAGGGTATAAAAACACAACAAACATAGTCAGTGGCGAGGCAAGTTTTTGGGGCCGGAAAAGTTGGCTTGGTTCGGTCGTTGTCTGGGTTTGATTTACATTATCACATGGACCATTACCTGGCAACAGAACCCTTTGGCTTTGCTCCTCTCCCTTCCCCTCCGCCCCCCTGCCTGCTCGCAACTGGATTATTCGGGCTTAAAGATTTAATAATTGTTACAGCCGCTTGCCGTAATTGAGTAAACGACATGAAACTGGATATGTGTGACATGTTTGAGCATCTTCATTAAGGTTGCATTAGCAGCGCCATCAGCATTATCATCGTTATCGCTGTTATCATCATAATCATCATTGTTATCATCGTCATCAACAGCAGCAGTCGCAGTCGCAGTCACAGTCACAGTCACAGTCACAGCCACAGCCGCATCATTATAAATGTCGTTAGCCAAAAAGTCGGTGTTATTCCGGCCACAAAACCACAATTAAGCCACATTTTCGCACTGATTTTCATCTAGTTTTGGCTTTGTGTTGAGTTCGGTTTTCAAATGATTTTCATCTTTGATTTTTGTGGCAAAATGTTAGAACACAAGCCGAATTTTGCGAGTAGTTTTCATTTTCCCAATCTAATATGCGTGCTGAAAACTTTTCCCACCTCCCACCACCCAACGCCCAACGCAAGCAATTCGGCAACGAAGAGCACCGAAGAGCGTCGGGCTTGTGCTTAAGAGAGCCCAGCGGCGGCACGAAATGTTGCATGCAACATACTGGCAACCGCGCAAGTGGCACAAACAAGTTTCGAAGCAATATTCAGAGCTGCCGTAATTTATGGCTTCCTTATTAATAGTTATAGCTTGAATAATCGCTCCTTTTCAGTTCTTTGATGGCTAAATTAATGAATGCTTTCTTTCCTTTATCAAGTTTCTATACTCTGCTTCCAACATGGGAAACCAGAGTATGTTGGGTATGAACTCTTTGTTTTGTATCTCAGAAAGTTGCATGCTTTTCAACTTGGCGTTGCCTCGATTCTAATTTCAATTGCCTTAGGATGAATTGCATAAAATCCAGTTATTCATCCCTAATGGACGACATTTTTAACCTCACATATCACCAACTGTTGTATTTTGTTAAAATTTGTGACATTCTCTTAAAAACTTATAGTCTGTGGTTCGGTATGTGTTCCAGATCAAATACATTCGTGATTCAAACTCTTCATAATTATTCATCCAAGGATGAATGATTGCTTGTCACACTTCCTGCCAAAGTTGTTTTATTCATTCAGTCAATAATCTCTGTCAAGGATTGTTTCGGTTCTTCGCTTACTACGGATAAATGAACCCCAAAAGTTCATCCCAATAGGGCTTGCTCGGGAATGTCGAAAAGAGCGATTATTTCCCGCTCCGATGCCCCGCTTTCTATGAACCCGTCAAAAGTATTAGTTCATCCTCAGGCATGAAATTTGGTATACAGGTTGATATAAGAACTACTGTTGGCCTCCTTTAAGTATTTAATAATAATAATTCTTAAATTATAGATTATCATCCATACTTCCATATTTCCCTATACCTTAAGTTTCGCTATGATATCTGTATAGGTAATACCAGATATAGACTAGTCCAAGAGTTTCAGAATATTGCAAGGATGAAACTTGGTACTTCGGCTGGTTGGGTGTAGCTGGATGTATTTGAGTTTAGAAACCGGTATCAGTTCGCTTCCCAATCGGTGCAACACCTGGCCCAATCCCAGCACCAATTCCAGTCGCATTTATCAAACATCAACATAGTAAAATTATTACTATGTTGTGCCCGCTGGGCTTGTTGTGTATTTCCATTAATCACACGTTTTATGCATAAAAATAAAACTACATAAATTGTGCTGTTGGCAGCTTAGAAATACGAGCAATAAATGGCAACTGGGAAAATAAAAACCGCATTAAAAGTATCAAATCAAATGAGCTTAACTCGTTCAAATTGTTCGGGAACAAATACAATAACTGGGTTGACGACGACTACAAAAAAATCAAACATTAAAAAGAGTTAATTCTCAATTCTCAAATACCCTTGAACTCATATTACTTGAAATCGATTAGCTAATATCGCTACTGGATTGTCCCGAATCTATCTATATTGAATATATTTACTTAGTATTACATTATAAAACCAGAGTTCAAAGTGTAGTCATTTCCAGCAATGTCAGAAATCATATCGAAAGCGCATCATCGATACTATCGATAAGTTTGTTATTGTATACAAGATGGGTTCTTAAACAAAAACTAGGGCTTAAAGGGATCGCTTCTAGTATGACAACTACATATATGTTATAGGTAAATCAAAAAGGCAAGCTCTGTTAATATATCATTGAAAGATGATGAAGTTGAGAACTTCACCGCAAACATCCCGAGGAAATATATCGGAAGACAGTATAAATATTGGTTTTTTTTCCCAACTTGATTGGCAAACTCTCCAAGAATTTGATATCGTTCCAATAAGAGCTATATATTATAGAGCAGCGAGTCGTATTATCTATAGTAAAGAAAAGTGCAAAATTTCCAAAACATAGCTCTGTTGAGAGGTAAGTTCATATGGAATAATAAATATGTTGCCACTCCGGGAAGAATATACAGATTGGAGTGGGAAATGATTCCTCTACAGCGCTACGAATTACGTGACAATGCTGAAGTACCCTCCCACGCAAGGGTATAAACACGCGAACAACAAAAGGGGGGAGACGAACCTACATCGAAGCATGTATGCTTGTAGTTAGCAGGGAGCAGGGAGCAGGGAGCAGGGAGCAGGGAGCTGGGAGCACAGAGGGGCAGGCTCGTCAGTCGTCAGTTGGCGGCAAGTTTTCCAACTTTTTGTAATTTTTGGTAGCCACAGAAGTAGTTAAAACTCTTTTAGCAGTATCATGTTTAGGAGCTAAATCGGAAACTTTCCGTAGGCGACAACATGAGAGTACGAGTAAGCCAAAGCCCAGTAAGGTGGACGCTGCAGAAACTTTTAGCCAGGCCCAAAGCCAAACTCAGAGCCAAGGCAAGAGCAGAAGCAGAAACAGAAGCCAATGCCCAATTCGAATCTTGGACCCTTTTGGAAAGGAAAAGAAATGTGTAAGTTTTGCCTTAGCGACCCCGTCGAAAGTCTCTGAAAATGCAATAAAAAATGATGTTCAACATTTTAAGACTATGTCACTTGTTTGTCCTTGTCGCAAAAATGTACGAGCAATGGGCCACATGTTCTCTTTCAGTTCGAGTACATCCCCTAAACAGTTGCCTCTACTATCTAACTAATAGAAATATCAAGACATGCTGTGTACCATGTGTATGTGTGTGAGTGTGGGTGGGTGTGCCAGTGTGTGTGTGTTGGCTCAGGCATTTCCTAATGGCCAATTGTGTTCTGTACGTGATGTAGCTAACTCAATACGTTAATTTGTCCTTGTTTGGCGAGAAAATAGTCGCCATTTTGTAGCCATTGCTGCAACTTGTTTTCAGTTTTCAGTTTCTGTTTTCTGTCTTCTGTCTTCAGTTTTCTGTTTTGAGTTTTCCAGTTTACATTTTTCACATTTTGCCATTTGCAGCTTTGCTTTACTCTCAATTTGACGCTTGATTTGCTTAAAATGTCGAGCTAAAGCTGCTATAAACCTATTGATAGTCCTTGAATTACGAGTACTTTGGCTTTTTGGCTTAGTTCCGGGAATTGCGAGCAGAATGTTGGCTGACTGTTGCTAACATTCGGCTTATGTGTCAACTAACTGATATTTCTGCTTAAATTTGTCATCCATACTGATTACATTTCAAGCTGTTGTTTGTACAAATATCAAGGAATATTAACAACTAATAATAATTATAATTATGTCCATAGATAAATTTGCCTTCTCTCTCATTTGTCGCTAAGTGTCTCGCGATGCTCAAATGAAGTCAATTCAAATGTCTGGGTATGCATATTGATGTACTTATCGATACTCCTATCAACAAAATCGGAAATAAATCGATTGAATTGAATTGATATGCTTATGTAAATACTTATCGACACACCTGTTCATATCGAAAAACTTATGAGTAGCTTAAAATAAAACCTAACTCTTTTTGTACGATTTACCATACAATGGATTAATCGATAATGCTTACGCATTTATCGATGTACCAATCGATAAAATTATAGAAACATTATCATTATCTCTTGCTTTGGTTAGTTAGCTGAATTGATTAATGTATTTATCGATCTATCTATCGACAATATTTTCTGTGTCACTTATGAATAACGAATTAGTGTGCCTGATCGATAAGTGTATAGATATACTATCGATTCAAATATCGATATACTTATCGATCATATCGATATATTTATCGATCAGATTGATATAGTTATTGAATATATCGATACACTTATCGATAAACACATTGACCAGACAGATATATTTATCGATACACTTATCGATATATTCAACTTTGTCTAATTACTTATGTATTACATTGCACTTTATTCTTAAATTGAGCTACCACCAGAGCCTTCTACGCACCAAAGAGTACGCAGTATGGCTATCGATAAGTTCCCAATCTATTTAATTAGCCGAAGCTGTTGTTGTTGCTGATGTTGTTGTTGTTGTTTTGCTGTGGACATTGAATGCTGTCCACTGTTTGAATGGCCACATCAACAATCGGCGACACTTCTGTGCACGCCCACTAAAACGCCCACATAAGAGGCGCTTATGTTGCACATCATTTGCTTCTTTGTGTGTCCTTTTTTTGTGTGCATGCCGACCCCTGTCAACCCCACCCCCACCCCAACCCCCACCCCGCACCAGCTACTTTTTTTGGCGCTTGTTTTTGTTTTGCACAATTTGTTGAGCCATTTACAACAAATGCTGCCTGCCCCCGCCTGACCCCATACCAACAAAGTTGCCACTCGACGCTGGACAACGGAATCCTTTTTGTGCACAACACGAATGTAGGCGCGTGAGGGGCGGGTGCGGGGGTTAGGGCCCAAATGGAACTGGCCAGCGAATGACAAACGAAACGAAACGAAACGAAACGAAACTAGCTGAGCGGCCAAACAAGGAGCTGGAGCAGGAGCAGGAGCAACAGGACGAGGCCTCGCATCAAGTGACATTTGTTGCTGCTGTTGCAGCAACTTTGTTATCCTTGCTGCAGTTTCATTTTTGGGCCGCGTAACAAAGCTTATTAGTGTTAATTTTAATGAGTTTTCACTGCCTGGCCTTGTTTTTAATTTTTTTCCTTTTTCTTATATTTTTTTATTTATTTATTATTACTTTTTGTTGCTGTTTACTCTCCTAACACCCTGTAGTCACGAAATGGTTGAGAGGGGCTAATAAAACTGCGCAAGTTTAGGCAACTGGCTGAAGGAGGCAGCTCCGGCCTCTTAAGCTATATATATTCTCGATCAATAGCCCAATCTGTCCATACGAACTCCTTAGTCACCATCCCCACTTTTGGTTGACCTTAAATATTTCGATAGCTAGCGCTTTGAATCCCATCTCAATCCTAATCAGGCTAAAATCAAGTAAAGCGTGAAAATTGGCAAAATTCGGGCGAAATTCCATTTCAGGAAGAAAGCCGGAGACATCAAAATTGGCTTGAAGGTTTTGCTTGACATTCCATACGCAGGGTTTCTCAAATTACATCTCCCTCTCCCCACAACCCCTTCATTCGTTAAATACGACTTACAACCTCTATACCATAAGATATAGCCTTGATTTTTGGCAAATCTGATTTTAAGGTTACTCTTCATGCACTGTGAAAATTTCATAAGGATATCCAATAATAATAATAATAGTTGTAATAATAATAATAATAATAATAATAATAATAATTATAATTATAATAATATTAATAATAATAATAATAACATTAATATGTAAAAATAAACACAGAAAGTATTAAGGCAACTGTTTCCGTACTGACAAGCAGAGGAAAAGGGCCAAATGAAATGCACTGCTTGCTTGCACTGCCGCTGAACTGCTTGATGTTTATTTGTGTATATGTAGACGTGTCTACAGGGTGTTGGAAATACCCGACTACTACATTCTCATTCTCACCCGTCGCTTGTTGTGTTTGTGCCCCAAATAATGCTTCTTAAGTAGCTGGCGCTAAAATTGCTGGCTGGGATTTTAAGTTGGTCGTCGTAAACTCTTGGCCAAGGTTCTCTCGGCCAAATAGCGCTGCATATAGAGGTGTGTTAATGCCGCTGTTTATGCTCGTACAGGTGAAAGTCTTCTGCTCCGGCTTGTCATGTAGAAAACTAATTGATTTACGTTGTTGCCGTTATGCCAATGCCGTTGCATACTTTCTAATCAACACAAGGATTTCGGCGCACAGCTGCCACACACACACACACACATGCACACGCACAACAACTTCATGCGTGTGTGGCTTTGTGTGTAGGCCGCGCATTTACTTATTTATTGGACCATCACATGGACACAGCCAGAGAGACAGACAAAAAGCAGGTAGACAGGCTGTCAGGCAGGTGCGAAAGCAAGCCGGTGGGGCTGGGTGGCGGGTCGGAAGTCGGAGACAGCCGCAGATGGCGGCATGTGTGAGGCACTTAACAGCAACCGCATCAACACCAAAATGAAACAACAATTTAAATATATACGCACACACACACATACTTACTTACATGAATCCCAAATACCTGTATGATGTGTTCACAGGAATCCCTCGAAGATTTAATACCCTTAAGCATGAGAATGCTGGCATTTTAATCGCATTAGCTTTTCTATACCCAATATCCGGTATTAATAATTTAAACACATCTCAATCTATGTGTTTCTTGAAATTATTAATAAGCCCATCATCAGCAGCTTTGTTATTGATTCCTAAACATTTTCCTAATTCCTATGATCTCTCTGGAGAACGCGACTGATTCGGTATCATACTTGAATATAGTACGCTACTTGTAAGTGTAAGTAATAATAAAGACTTCTTATACTTATGCATATAACAGGCTTCATTCCATTTCTGATTCCGATCTAATCGAAATTGTAGACTGTACTGATTTTCGATAAGCGATATTCGATATTTAGTCTTAGCTACTCGAAAATTCGAAAATGTAGCTCATTTGTTAATTTTTACGAAAGCGTGAACACAACAACAAATAAGATTCGGATCGATAAACGAAAACAGGCCTGCATATATAGCGCACAGATTAGCAGCGATCGTTCAGCAGAACTAATCGCTGACTGATTTCCGCTGACTTGCTCAGCGCTGACTAATTTCTAGTGTCTGAGAGATTTTGAAAAGCAAAACACTTTTTAAGTAACTTAGCTTAGCTTAGCTTGTTTTGTGGACAAATCAGTTCCTTATATCCGCTTAATAATTAAGATCTCAGCGATATTACTTTAAATAACATAAATTTCTGAGTTACTGTAGAAGTCAGAGTTGCACACTTTAATTTTGGTTCAACTAAGGGATCGATAGTTGAATTTCTTAGTATTATTTATATTTTATTTTATTACTATTACTGTTAAGTTTACAAAACTTAAGCTGACTGCAAAAAGCCTTTGGCTATATTACAATATTCTAAAATATATATGTATATACAGGAATTTCTTATCTAACATATTAATTATTTAAGACTACAGACTATTTATATAATTTAGTTCGTTGATTGAACTGTTTCTTTCTATGCGTTAGCTATAGTTTAATATAAACTTAAGTATGTTAAACTAATAATGTATGTTAAATAAATAATCCAAGAGGGTATAAACTGATATGCCCGCCGCTGCCTGTATTATATATGTAAGTACAGGGTGACTGGGTTGAACTGTAATCCGGGGAGAATATGTTAAATCAATTTAATTTAACTTTAAATATTTTTGGACATGAAATGTTTAAAATTCAAATTTAAATTGTAAAACAAGTAAGAATGCTATAGTCGAGTATACCCGACTACGTAACTCCCTGTACCCAGGTCTAAAAGATTCAATCACATATACGTCCACTTGCATACACACATACACAAAGACGCACACACACACTGGCGGCAAAAGCGACAGCGCAAGCGAGGCAATTTAATGGGTGGCTGTGCTTCTTCTTCCCTCCTCTCGCTGCATCACTGAATCTTCTTTCGTGAATAACTTCCGTGTTTATTATCCGATCGTCTTGAAATTTGGACAGTATATTAAGAGAGACTAAAGTATTGTACGTGCCAAATCTTAAAGCTATATCTTGAAAATTGTTACTGTAAAACGGTTTTAATCGATTTGCGGGGGAACGGGGGAAGATATCTGAAATATGAAACAAACTTGATCTGCGTATGGTATACAGGAACCTACATTTCAAATTTGGTGTCTCTAGCTCTTGTAGTTGCTGAGATCGACGCGTTCATACGGACAGACGGACAGACAGACGGACATGGCCAAATCGAAATCTCTTTTGATACTGATCAAGAATATATATACTTTATAGGGTCGGAGATGTCTCCTTCTGTCTGTTACATACATTTGCACAGATGTAATACCCCCTTTTTACCCATTTTATGGGTACAGGGAGTAAAAATGAAAACAGTTGGATAAGTTGCAGTTGAATTGAGTCACCCTGTACGTACTGTATTTATATGTACATAATATAACCTGAATGCTGTTGTTGCCGCTGTCGTTGCTGCTGTAACTCACAGTGTTTTGGATTTTATAATCGTGATATTTTATGCCTTAGCGCGCATTCTGAAACCCACAAACAAATCGCATTCAGCCACGTGCCACGTGTGGCACCTGTGGCACCTGTGCGGTGGCAACATTTGGTTGCCTTCAATATGCTGAACTCTGAATTTATTCATGCAGGTGTGCGCGAAAGTGACTGGAACTGGATTTGGGGCCTTTGTGTCAGCCAATAAGCCTGAGACTAAGCATGGAGTTGTGTGTCGTTCAGTTCAGCTCAATGAGCTAGTTCGCGTGTGGCTTAGGATTGGATTATGTGGCAGGCAATGATGGCCTCTCCTGTGCAGGAGGAATCAGTGCTGTGCAGCAATGAAATGCATATTCTTAAGACATTTATTGACACTTTCTGTAAAGCACATGAAAGCTTCCAAGGAGATTAAATGTATTGAGTCTGTAAAGTTAAGCTCAGTTAACTGGATACATTTTGACAGTATTCAATGCTTTTAAAAGCTCCTGAAAGCTTAAGATGTGGTGAAATGCATTAAAATACTAAATAAAAGCTCACGTCAAGCTTAAAGCTGTTGGAAATACTGTGAAAGCGCCTTGAAGCTTTCTAAGGAATTCATTGTGATTCATTGAACTAGTTCACTGTGAGAGAACGGGAGAACCTTTCTCCCACACGCCCAGTCCTAATTATCTTAAGTCAAAAGCGTCAGACTCATAAAACTGAATGTTATTTAAGAATGTGTGCATATTTATAACAATTCTAACAAGGAGAGAGAAAAAAGTTAAAAAGATAAATGAGGCGAGGGTTGGGGGCGAGTGAAAGTGAAAGTGAAAGTGGGAGAAAGTAAGACGATGATGATGCCGTTTTACAGCTGATGCCCGAGAACGTTGTCATCATTTTTATGACGCTTTAAATGACAGTCGCACAACTGACGGCGGTGACTGTGATGACGGTGACGTTGACATGTTGCCTGTCCTACTCCACATATGCCTAGGACACACACAAAGCCACACACACACACACACACACATAAGCTTACAAGCACACACATAATCGTATGCGTAGGATTTTAAATTTCAGCATAAAAATATCCTGGCAAGGAGTGCAAAGAGCAACTTTCTCAATGTGTCAGGCGCAATCATTGCAGGTACGTGAACTTTCAGACTGTGTGTGTGTGTGTGTGTGTGTGTGTGTGTGTGTGGGCTCTTACAAATATCTAACTACGCACACTTAAAAGTTGCACCTGCAGGCAACACAAACTTTTGCAATTCGAGGCCTTTGGCATACTTGAATAATCGTTAAGCATTTAGTCACGTTTTATTGCCAGCGACCCAAAGCCTATTGAGGACCGAGCTACCCCCAGTCGCCAGAGACTATCCTATCGCAGGCACATATCTATCACCAGGGGTTGGGGCAGAGGGGCAAGGGGTGCAAAACTGCAAAGTGAGTGACAAGTTGTCGTCAAAATAACGCGGCTTTTGCGTCATTTTCTATGGCAAATTGCGTATACGTCATGTTAACGGTATTCTTTTTTAATATTCAGCACACAGAGCAACACACACAAGCTTATACCCTGTATCCATTGAAACTGGTTAGTAGGGGTATACAGGCAGGTAGAGATAAAGCAGGGGGTATTTATTTCATTCATTTTATTACCATGTTCTCTTTGTAATTTGTGATTTTAAAGCTTTAACTTTGTAACTAATGTTTTAATGTTTTGGTTGTCGTTATATTTCAGAATTTTCTATAAATATTACGATTATCTTGATCAACAACAGCCTCAAGACTTTAAAAGCTAGAGAGCCCAACAACAATCTCAAATCTAGTTCGTTTGAAATTTAGAACTTTCATCCCGCACCCCGCAAATTGATCTTTAACGATATTATAAAAAATTTTTCTATTTTTGGGAAAAAAAATGTTTTTAGTCGGTTTTTATAAGGATAAAAGGCGACTGACTTCTCTCAGCCCTCGAATCTGTTATCGATCAATCAGTTCTTGCATATCTAGTTAATATCTACCAATATGGCGTTGCCAGATAGATATTCACAAGTGTTGTTGCCACTTTGTTAGACATACATATATTATAAAATATAATATATTTTATACTACTGTGTCTGCTATTGTGTAGGTATAGGGTATGTACTAGTCGAGCATTCTCAACCAGAGTTTGCTTAGTTGTTCAAACAATGCATTTATTATACTTTACTAAGCATATGTGTCCATGTCAACAGAGCTGTGTGTTAGGGTGCTTGTCACCTGGACATAGGGTATTTGCTAGTCGAGCAGGCGCTACTGGAGCATTCCTATTTGGTTTGTTCAAATTTTTAAGCCGTTGAGGGGCGGCTTGAAAACGCTTTGAAACACTTTTGTGGGCGTGGCAGCTGAAGCATTTTACAGACTTTCATTCAAGTGGCATATTTTGTGTATAATATTCATAAAACCCCAACAATGTGTGTGTGTGCGTGTGTGTGGGTGTGTGTGTGCGTGTGTGTGTGTTGGGTGTATGTGTGTAAGTGGTTATGGGTAGTTGTCAGGGTTCTTGCTTGGGACTGCTTCTCGCTTAAGGGATTAGCAGCAAACGTTGCACGTTTTATATTATTTACATATTTGCCGCTGATCCAGCCAACTTGAGCAACAAGTTGCCAAACACCAGTTGAGAGCTGCTTTCAATACAAATGAGTTAAGCGGCAACAACATAAAAAGGGGCAGCAACAACAACAACAACAGCAACAAGAAACAAATGTGCCACATTTATATATCACTTGGGGTTGTTTTCCCTTTTCTTGTTGTTGTTCATTTGATGGGTTAAACTGTGGAAATGTAGGAGCAGTTATTTGTATAGAGATTTCTTTGCAAACATACATACGTAATCTCCAACTGCTTTGACTGCGAGCCAAGTGACCATGGAGGACACTCGCATAATTAGAAAGATTAGTAGCACAGCAAACACATTTCAAGCGAAAAAATGCCTATTATACCCTGTACTCCCCAAAGTGGGTAAAAATAGGGTACTAAATATGTGCAAATGTATGTAACAGGCAGAAGGAGACATCTCCGACCCTATAAAGTGTATATATTCTTGATCAGTATCAATAGAGATTTCGATTTGGCCATGTCCGTCTGTCTGTCTGTCTGTCCGTCCGTATGTATGAACGCAAGGATCTCAGCAACTACAAGAGCTGGAGACACCAAATTTGGAATGTAGGTTCGTGTATAGCGGGAGCAGGTCAAGTTTATTTCATATTTCAGATATCTCCCCCGTTTCCCCGCTATTCGATAAAAACCGTTTTACAGTAACACTTTTCAAGATATAGCTTTTAGATTTGGCATGTACTCTCTTAATCTACTGTCCAACTTTCAAGTCGATCGGATAATAAACACGGAAGTTATTCACGAAACAAGATTCCGGGATGCAGCGAGAGGGGGGAAGAAGAAGCACATCCACCATTTAAAATGCCTCGCTTGCGCTGTAAATCGGTTTTTATCGATTTGCGGGGGAACGGAAGGAGATATCTGAAATATGAAACAAACTTGATCTGCGTATGGTATACAGGAACCTACATTCCAAATTTGGTGTCTTTAGCTCTTGTAGGGTCTGAGATCGACGCGTTCATACAGACGGACAGACAGACGGACAGACGGACATGGCCAAATCGAAATCTCTTTTGATACTGATCAAGAATATATATACTTTATATGGTCGGAGATGTCTCCTTCTGCCTGTTACATACGTTTGCACAGTTTAGTACCCCTTTTTACCCATTTGATGGGTACAGGGAGTAAAAATCTAGCTAGAGACTAAAATAATATATAATGTGCACAACACTTAATCATTTGCTTTTGTATTGTAATTAGCATATTCAAAGGAGCAAATGAAAAAGTCAAAAATAAATCGCAAACTCTTTGAATTGTGCCATAAAAGTTTTGACAACCAGAGCAGAGAGTCTAAGAAGTGCCTCCGTCTATCGTAAGTACGAGTATATCATGATTTCTGAGTGGCTTTCAGGGCTCCATGTAATAGATTCTTAACAGCTAAGTAGATTCCGGCTTATATTGCTTTTGTTTACCGTGAGTAGAGGAAAACAAAAGAGTTTTCCCAACTCGTAAGCTTTGACAATCGCAATGTGATAGTACGGAAGGAGGACGGAAGAAGGTTGGAGGATGAAGGATGAAGGCTGGAGTGGTTGAATGAGGATGATTTTTTTGCGAAGTTTGACGGCAATGGCTTTTCGAGTGTCGTAACAAACTCCACGACAAAGTTTATCGTGCAAGGCGTGTTATTGTTCGCCTATGTATGTATGTATATGTTTGAGCTCTCTTCCGTTTTTCCCAACAACAATAAGAATAACAATCAGTAACAACAACAGCTAGTATAAGCAATATGTAAGAAATTAAGCAACAAGGCCGCCAAAACGAGCTCCAAGCCTTCAAGCGCTCCACCAAAATTTATGGAATGAAATGTTGAGCGCCTAGTCTTGGATTGTGCGATAAGGCGACAGCAAAGCAAAGCAAAGCGAAGCGAAGCAAAGGAAAGCCCCAAACAGGACATACGGCAGGACATATGTACTCATACTATGGCTCACAGTTATCCGTATTTCCGCACGCTGTGACGCCTCGTGGCGCCTCCGAATGCGCCCCGTAAATTTGTCTGCCTCCTTGCCACATGCGTCATATTCTCCGCATTCAGCGGTCCTTTTGATTCTTAGCTGCCTCCTGCCAAGTGTACGAGCACAATAACTTTTCCTTCGGCCTAGAATATACTTATCAGAATATTATAAGTTCATTTAGCAATTTACTTTTCTAATCGCACCAGTAGCCGCTATGGAAACCGCAAAACTATCGTGATTTGAATCCGGATGCAATTTTCGAATAGAGTGTATCAAATGTGGTGTCGGAAGCGTCTCCTTTAAATTCCTACACAAAGTTATAATGTTCTCTTCAATGGCACAAATATTTCGTACAATAACTAATCGACAGATCATTTAAATGGCATCAGAAAACAGACATGGGAGTAGAATCACAATCTAAACAATGGAATATCCTTTCGAAAAAACTAAAATGATTGCAAAAGCTTCCCTAAGAACTGCTGAATTGAATTCCCCGTCTAATTCTAAGTATATGAAATAAAGGATAATGCAAAATCATCGCATATTAGACAACATTTAATTCACTGGCTTGTTTGAGCAACAAGTAACCAAATTGCAAAAATGTTCTATTAATGCGATTATTTGTAGACCCAACCGATTCTCCCCCTTCCGGTTGCTGAATGTGGTTGCTCTGAGTCTCTAGAAGGGGGCACGCTTCTGTATAATCATGAGATTGATGTTTGTTTGTTACGATCAGATATATCCTCCATTGGCACATCAGTCCGCTGAGTTGCTTGCCGTCTATTATGTGTTCTTCTTGGGTGAGATATAATAATAACTATTGCTTGAAGTAGAGCTCCTAATAATTCCTAACTGAATAGTTATGTGATTGTCAGATGTGCTAAGATCCACGAATACTATGAACATATTAAAAGTATTTTAATCTGACTATAATTTGCATGTTTGTTTAAAAAACTCCCAGCTGAAGGCCCTGGCAGCCGTGGCTAAGAATCTAATGTTAACCCATAGTTTAAGCTGGGAGCTATCATTATATAAATAATCAAACCTAGGATCCTCTTTCGCAGTGTTGTGTTGTCGTTTTATTAACTGTAACTTTGGTTTACTGTTCACCTATTTCAATTTCTGTGAATACTGTAGCTGCTTTGCTTATGGTTTATTAAGTGCATTTTCACTGAAAGCAAGTGCACCCATAAAATGGCGTATATGCATTTCCGTGACCGACCAATATAAAAGCAAACAAATTGTAAATTTGTTACATAAAAAACCATCAATTTTTATTTAGACACAAAAATCCAATAAAAATAATACAAAATGCAAACTTAAGTCTGTAAGCTAAATTAAAAATATTTTATTAAATGCTTTCCCTTTTCCAAAAACATACCTACATTATTTATGGTAATCTTTTGTTTTCTTTTATATAGTTGGATAGGATTTGATCCAAAAATCATATATGCACATAGTAGTTATATCGACTATATATGAATCTCTTTAGTCTGACTGACTGGCCAACGGGCAGGCCAAACTGTATTATATTGTAGGGTGGCACTCAGAAATAGTTTTGGGAAAATTGGGAAATTGTTGTATGAAACTTTTTTGTTTACCATCCAATCTTCAAACGTATTTGTACAAAGACTGATAGGCTCAAAAGAATTATGTCATCGATACTATCGCTATTTCCATCAAAAGTTAATTATAAAATTAAAGTTCTTAATAATTTGTTGAGTTGTATAAGTTTTAAGGGTATCAAGGATGCGGAAGTTCGCAGTTTTGAAATGTCTTCATTTCGTTTCATTTCGCTCGTACTTTTTAATTTCTGTATATCCTGCAGCCTTTTTTCCGCTTCTTCGGAAGTTTCTGCGGCGCGGGGCATATTTTCGTTTCACCATTTTAACTTTTTTGAAACTTCCCTGCCGCACACCCTCCCGACTACTTCTGGGCGCTCTTTCGATTTTCCTTGTTGATTGCTGCACAGACTAAAAACAAATTGTGTGTAAGAAAGTGAGAGTCAAATGAAATGAGGCACAGAAAACTGTAAGGAACCGCGTTCCTTTGGGTTCAATGTCCTGTACTGTAACAAATTTCTGAGAGCTGGACCTCGTGACAGGCAGAAGTGCTCGTCAGCACCTTTGAAGGATCCAGGTATCCTTGCAGGGTATCTGCACGTGCAAATATACTATATAGTTGTTTAGTTTTGAATGGAGCCAACCAGCGTTAAATGTCGCTGTGTATATAGTCGCTAAGTCACAATTAGTTGACCTGCATGCCACACACACTCTCTCACACACACACACACACACACACACACACACACGAGTAATTTTGTGCAAATTGTAAAAAACTTTTGCATACAGACAAAAAAACACATTAGATTTGGTTTTACACGCAAATTTGGGCGGCTAACAATGCTGCCACAAATACATTCGCCACTAACGAGCCGAAGGGGCCAGCTGGGGCAGGTGGGGCCGGTGTGGCATGTGGGGCACGTGGGGCCTCAACTGCCAGCGATTTGTGTGCCAAAAGCTAAAGAATTCTCTGGCGCGCCGCAAAAGTTCAACTTGGCGAGTAAATCGTTGACGTCAGAGAAATGGCGCCAGCGACGACGGCGAAGTCCACAAAACCGCCAAAGTTGCCACCGCCAGCGCCAACGCCACCACCTCCGACGCCCCCGCACGCGTATGCTAAATGAGGCAATAAGAGTGTCAGCAGAAACTCCAACTACGACTCCGACTTCAATTGTCTGCGTCTTGGGCAATTGTAATGAGTTGTGAGTTGCTGCCACCAATAGCTGCCCCTACCCCCACTCCCTGCCACAAGCACTCCATAGAGCGGCTGCTCGTTGATGCGGAAGCGCCAGAGACAGCAAATGGCACACTGATAAGACACAGCAGCAAAGCCAGCAAGGCTCATACTGGGGCTGAGCACAAGTTCAACTGCTTGACTGACAGATACCCTGCAGAGGCACAATCTCCATCCCGATGTGTTCCGCATACTATCCCGAAGACTTGCTACGAACATTCCCCTACAAATGTAGGACTTAGCCGCAAGCTAGGCGGGTGTGTGTGTGTTGTTGATACGGACTATCGGGATATAATTGTCCAGGCTAAAGGCAAGAGCACCATTGCAGCTCGGACAGGTATTAAAAGGCTTCAGGATAACTGTTGGGTGCCCGTTTTATTTGCCGCACAGGATGCGGCTGCCACAATTTGTGGCATTTGTGTCCACTGGACACTGCACACAATACGAGTGTATGCCGCATATTGTTGTTCAAGTGAAAACAAAAGGAGCTTGTCCTCTGTCAATTTGAATCAATTAGAACTCAGGGTTGTCCAAAACAAGGAAGAAATCAATTAATAACCGATTGTTCCTATGTCAGCTATATGATATAGTTGAGGCTCCTCGCCAGCCGGAATCAGAACAAAACAAGTAAGAACGTTGCAGTCAGACGCACCCGACTGCAGAATACTATGTTCTCAGTCCTATATAATTTGGTTATTTGTGGGTTCGAAAAGAGACGCGAAAAAAACATTAGTCTGTATGCCAAATTTGGTGACTAGCTATTAAGCTGTAGGAGATATACCCCTGTGAAAAACGTGTTTTGGGGATAGCATGTGCCGATTTGCGGGAGAGGGGGCGCGGGTGTCAACAAATTTTTGATGCAGATCTGTCAGGAATCTCATATTAGTGTGTATGCCAAATTTGGTGACTTTAGGTGTAAAAATGTGGAAGATATAGGTTTTCCCCAAAGGGGGAGGAGGTGGAGATGGGGTGGCGATCTTGACACTTCATAAATTGAGGATATACACGAACATGTGTACCAAGTTGCGTTCATACAGACAGACGGACAGACGGACATTTCGCAAACTTTCCCTTCGAGAACATAGTATAAATATCCTGGAACACGCTTCCGGGAACTCCTGAGATAATACCTAGTGTTGAGCGGGCGCAGGGAAATTATGAAATAAAGAAAACATTGGTAAAGTTTTGGAATATGTTGCATTTAACAGAAACTATGTGTACATTGTGTATAATGTGTGTATGATGTGTACATTTAAAAACTGGTATAGTAAAGTATTTCACAGAATATTACATATAGTATAACACAACCTAAGCATATGTATGTGCAAGTAGAAAATTTGCGTCTATTAACTTGGAGCCCAACCGTAAGATCAATAACTTCCACTAGCTCTTCTACATTAGGGGGAAGACTCTCTTATTTATATTCTGAAGATTTTCTTTTGCTAAATGATTCTACTCACGCTCCCCCACAGCCTGCTCCAGCTCACTATTTGACTGGTTCATACGTCGTAGATTAGGCCCATCAGGATCTTGGCGATAAGGATTCTGCATTTTGAAATTTTAGAAATTTAAATACATAAAATGTATAAGCTAGCTCAAGTTTGAAAAGTGAAAGGCCTGCTGCCTTTATTATGATTTATATGACACAACAAATATGTACATGGCATGCTAAGATCAACGGAAATTATCAAAACCGTAAAACTGTCTTGATCTGGCTTTAATTTACAATTTACGTTTTCATTCTATGGGGGTTTATTTGCGCCTTTCCGATTTTGGGTTGAGGCTATGCCTCCCTCAAAATTGATATGTGTATATGAGGATGAGCCACTTCTTAAAACTATTTTACAAGACTCTACATTAGATATTGGATTTCCTGTAGACCATATTTGCATTTATCCGATCGAATTGCTATTTGGTAGCGAAAGTAGTTCTAATATCCTCAAATATGCGTATTTCTTTTGAGTCAACAGATTTAGTTTGTTTATACTGTAAAATTCGCTGAAAAGATGGAAATGTACATTATTTCCTAAATCTTGTAGCGTCCGCAACGGCACTTTACGCTCAATCAATCATTGTTATTGAAACAAGTTATGAACTATTTGAAAAGCTTTTAATCGTTGTAGGTAAGTATGTTTAAGCTTAAGTTTATTTCCTTTGGAACGCTAGCAGGAATCTGAAACATGAGCTTAAATGTAACGTCCGCAACGCAGAATCGCCTAAGGTTGTACTTTATAGGGTCTCCGGTACAGCATGTCCATTTGGACTGTTTTTGGGCACAGGGTATGGAAAACAAATTATGCGGGCTTGCAGATTTCTATTCTGCAATGTTTTTGTTATTTGTGCCCGTCCGTTGTTGTTGTTGTTGTTGCAGGCAACGAGGCAAGCAATTCGCAGACCGTTGCCAGTTCCCATTCAGTGGGCGGCGGCCGTGTCGATGCTTTGAAATGTTAACATTTTGTGGCATACTTTGAGGCATTTGTGTGTCTCGGTTTCGCCTTTGCTTTCGCTTTCGATTTCGACAGCAACTAGATCCTTCACAGAACAGCAGATGGCAGCGACCAACTTGGAATCTAGTATATCTATATCTGTGTCTATATTTCTGTTTGCCTCCTCGAGTTTGTCATTCCAAATAATGAGGTTGCTTCTTATCGTTGTGTTGTCATAGTCCGGCAATCGAATCGTGCTAATAGTTCATTAAAATCCATCAACCAAAATGAATTAAAATTGAATTCTGTAGTTAAGACACCAGTTAAATAAGTACTTCATTTTCCAAATGAAATAAAAGTTGTGATTTCAGAGTAATGGGGGCTAGGTCCATGTATTAAAGTACAGTTTCAGTTGATGGGCCTCCAGATATTGTTAATCAAAATATATCGATACTATCGATAGTGAATTCGATTGTTTTCCAGCTTTAGTATTTGTGGGACTGAATGAACTGATGATCATATAAGCCTGTATAATTGATATGCATTATCGATAGTGTTGACAATATCAATATCGATGCTTTGTTTTGACATATCGATCGTGTAATTTTATTTATTTTAATGTTTTTTATACTACTACCTATCAAATTCAATATTATTTGACGAATTTATACGGATGCACAAGCACAAGCACAACTTATCAATACTATCGATAAATGGCTGTAGTAGTTTCGATGTCATCGTTGTTTTTGCTTCCAGTTCATATCTTTGTAGACCTGATATCTCTATTTCATAGCCCTATCTCCTATCCGAATTGAAAGGAGACACGATTTAAACTTGATTGCTCGATTTTAACGAGTGTGGAAAATATTGAGGAATGGTCACAACCAAGAACAAAGTATCTGTTTCGTATAATATTACAGTGATAGCAAGGTCTCATCACTCAGCAACCTATATACCCCTACACCTACCCTCGCTCTCACCTTCACCCTCACCCTGCAGTCCTGATTTATCATCCTGCTGCTCCTTACCCGTAGATATTGCTGCTTGTTTGCTCTTTCGCTTTGCTTTGCCATTTGCATGCCGAATCAAAAGTTGCTTTGAGGAGACGAACTTCTCAAGGCACTGCTTCCGCTCCGCCCCTCTCTATCCCTCTCTACCCTTGTGGGATGTTAATGGCATTGACGGTTTCTGTACTCGGCCATCCAGCACACAGGAGTGTATTGCTTGCAACGTCGCCCTGTCTGTAGAGCTCGAGCAACCAAATTTGCCACACAACTGCATATACTTTTTGTTTCTTAAATATAAAATCCTTATTTAAAGATATGTGTAACCGCAAGCCACAAATATGGCTTTTCACAGTGTTGGTCTATTTTCTTTGATTATTCACCAATTTCATCATTCCATTGGGTGTTGTCATCATTTTAATTGAATGTTAGCCTGCATACGTTCGGGGACTGTGATGTGTTGAGGGGTAAATGACCAGTCTTGTGATTGGGACTGAGCTCATCGATTTGGGGATTAACCAGCCTTTCTTTTCCAAGTATGGGGCACTGTTTCTAGTTTCCAGTTATATAAACTAAGAACAATTCAGTCAAAGGCAGCCCGAAAAATCTCTGGTCTTCCTTAGTACGTGAAAAACTGCGTTATAGAGGGAGACCAAGCTCGGATATCAAATAAATCGCTATTCAAGCTTTACAATGAACCACTTGCAACGCACCCAAACTCTCTGGCAAGAAGAATCTGATCACCTCACGGTAATCGTCGACCTCCATCTTGTTGCCTTGATCCTTGTTGATGCTCCTGGTAAGATTACTAAATCAGTAATCTGGGAAATAATGGACCTTGTCCGCAGTCACCAAATGGCTTGAACTGAGCAATGCCAACTGACATTCTCGGCAACTGAAAGAAGTCAAGGGATTTTGCATTGTCATTCGTGAACTTCACGGAAAAGGAAGTCATTACTGAAGAGCTCCTTCAACACGGGCATACTTCATCTCATAATGCTGGTAACCTCTTCTTTTTGGAGCTGTCCACTCAATCTAAAAATAAATTAGTACTCGACATCGAGAGTCCCAACCCGGAAACTGTCGAAATTGAAGTTCCCCGTCATCAGAACTTCGGAATACCCAAGCGATGGCCTCTTAAGTTCCAACGACAACCATATAAATAACTCAAATTCAAGTTTATCAAGCTAATAAGTGGAGAGTTTAGATATTACGTTTCAAGGCCTCATGAAAATGGACCCTGATCGACGGTAAAGAGAACCGATAAGTTCGATATTAATTGAAGATTTAGTAAATTATTCAAGAGAATTGAAAGAAACACAATACGATAGAAGAAGAAGAATGAAAGTACAACACACTTAACATATAACATATATTACTTCATTTGTGTATTGAAGAATTCAACAGTATACTAGTTCTTATTAGACAAGAATTAGACAGTGATGAGAGCAGCCTAATCCAAAATATGTAAGAAATGGTAGAGGACGGCCCAACAAGTTCTATAAAGTAAATTCATTGATAAAGTAAATTGCAATATTAAGAGTTGCAAAGGGAAATTAAAATCAATTCAATTTAAGCTTAATGACTTTAATCAGATCTCAGGAAGAAAATAAAAGTCGGAACTGGTCGTAAAGATAGGAAATAAGAAAGAAAGAAGAAAGAAGATAGAAGAAAGAAATTGAGAGAGAGGAGTATAACTCTATACTATTATTAATGGTAGGCGATGGTCTCTTAGGATCCAAGGTCAACCATACATGGTGTGTGTGTAGATATTAAATTTCAAGCCCCATTCCATCAGGAAAATGGACCCCTATCGACGGCAAAGAGAACCGATACAATTCGTTAATATTTGAAGATTAAGTAAAATATTTAAGTGAATGGAAATAAGCCCGAATTCAAGACACAGTGGGGTTCCACTGAAGGTTCCAGATCTGCTGAAAATCGCAGACAAGTACGAGCTCGACAGGCTGAAGGCAATGTGTGCAAAATCCTTGAGCGACAATCTAACTGTGGAAACTGATAAACAGACTTTAGACTTGTAGAAGAGCTTAAGTCAGTATATGAAGAATCAGAATAGTATGTATGTATATATGAGTATACATCATTGAACTAATGAGTGTATTAAAGATATAGTTGAAAGGGAGGACTGAAACATATCAAACTTCAAGAGATTTGTATAATAAAAGAATAACAGAACAGTAGGGATGTTTCAATCACTCTTTGCACGTGTAAATATACCCCGAACGACGGCAAAGAGAACCGATTTAGTTCGATAATATTTGATGATGCACTTCAATAACTTCAGTAGAGTATTGAAGAGGTAAATACCAGGCAAGGACTATCGCCACTCAAAAGCAATAATGGTATGTTCTTCATACCGGGTGAAGCAAATAATATCTTTGCATTTGGTAAAGTGGTTACAAACCCACTAGGAGTACTTAAAACTAGTACTATAAAAGAAACACACGAGGTTTAAAAAAGAAATGATACATATAAAGATGATATGCATACCAGTAAGGGTAAGCTAGCCTCCTATAGACTCTTTTTGTGCGTAAACCGTTTGGGAATTATAAGCGAGAATACGTCAAAAATATCCCTTAAAAGTAAGCAAAATTACTAGGGGAATATTCTTCGAGCTTGACTTTTTTGCAAATTTCAATAAATGCTTGCTGAATCAGCTAAAAGTCGCGAGGGAAGAAATAATAATTGCACAGGCCCAATGGTGGGACAAGTTGGTTATATTTAGGAAACATGAATAGCGTAAATAACATAAAATATATAATTATTAATAACAATAGAGAAACATGTAAGAAATACCATCAGTTTCTAGAAGATCAAATGTATAGTAACGAATATTATAAATATTGCATCAGAGCAGATATTATGAATGGTAGGCGATGGCCTCTTAAGTTCCAAGGGCAATCACGTCTGAATCATCAGAATCTGAACCCGAATCAAATAAACCCTTGTAAAGAAAGAATTTTATCAAGCTTCAAGAAATCCGCATAAGAAAAAAAAACAAAACAGAAGTGGTGTGTCAGAAGTGGAATTTCAATTACCATTTCTACATGAAAATTGACCCTGATCGACGGCAAAGAGAACCGATAAGTTCGATAATATTATAATACACACTTAACACTAGTAAATTGCACTACTAAGGGTTGCAAAGGCAAATTAAAATCAATTCAATTTGAGCTTAATGAGTTTCATCAGATCTCAGATAGGAAATAAAGATATTGGGAGTGAGAATTATAACGTTATTTATAAAGAATATACATCTTCTTTGAATAATATTCATTCGAAGGGAACAAGCTTATAGTAACGAATATTATAGATATTGCATCAGAGCAGATGTTATAAATGGTAGGCGATGGCCTCATAAGTTCCAAGTGTAATAATAAAAATAACTGCAAATCAAGCACTTTAATAAATTTACAAGAGATGTGCTTAGGATATATAGAAAATGCAATTTTGTTTGATAATATTTGATGGTTATGTAAAATATTTAAGGGAATGGATCAAGAATAAAAGTACAACACATAATTACTTCAATAACTTCATTTGAGTTTTGAAGAAGTAAATACCAGACAGGAAAAATATGCGGATTTGTGTCTGCGGATGTGATCACAAGTCCAAAAAAGTAAAGGTATGTTTTTCATACCGGGTAAACCAACTAATATCTTTGCATTTGGTAAAGTGGTTTTAAATCCACTAGTACTTAAAACTAGTACTATAAAAGAAACACACGAGGTTTAAAAAAAGATACATATTTAGATGATATGCATACCAGGAAGGGTAAGCTGTGGGCTTGTATACTTCTTTGTGCTTAAATCGTTTGGGAATTATAGACGAGAAAATGTGAAATTTCTTTAACAATTGGACGAATATTAGGTTCTTGTATAAAAAACTTTGCTGCTGCATTTTCATATATAGATATCTTCGATTTAATTTAGTCAGCGCCGCCGTTCTTGCTTGTTTTGTATATTTTGTTTGCGTGTCGTCAGCTTGGTTGCCCATTCTTGGCATTTGCAGCTTTTGGCCACGATTTGTGGCTCATTTGCTGCTCTCCAACGTGTCTTCAAGTGGGTGCAAATTGTGGTTCTCAGCGCAGCGTGGTGCTGTGTGCTGCTTCTGCTGGTGGTGGTGGGGGCAACCACCAGTGTTCCGCAGCAACCGGCTCAATGTCAAGTGTCTGCATAATTTGATTGCCTGGCTAATTCGAGACGGCAGGCGCAGGCGGAAGGAAGGCAGGACACCCCCAATAGCAGGCCCCCAGGCAAAGTCAGTTAATAATTCACACATTTTTGGCATGCTAAAGGATCGCATGACGGTTTCAGGTCGTTACTTGGCCACGCCCACAGGATAACATGCTTGACGCCCAGCCATTGAGCCGGCACTTCCGGTCAAGTCTTGAGCCTTGCCTTTCTCTCTCCCTCTCCCTCTCCCTCTCTCCCTCCCTCTCTATGCCAATGTGGCTGTGTGTGCGTGCGTGTCTGTGTATTTTGGCTGTTCACCGGTGCGTGTGTTGCCTGTAAATTGGCGCATTTCGCTCAGCCAAAACATTCCACACGCTGCATTTCAATCATCATTGTTTTGTTTATATACACACTTACACACAGATCTTGTGTGTGTGAGTGTGTGTGTGTGTGGGTGCACGATTAATGTCTATGCTGGCAGTGGAGTCGCTGGTGTGTGGCCATCTGATGCCATCAGCCACAGCCCACGGAAATGGACACGTCTTCTACTCAACAACAATGAAATATTCGCCGCTGTAGGCCACAAAAAGTTCTTTAAAGGCCCTACCACGGCTATATCCTCATATTCGAATGATATTGTCGCCTTGCCATTATTGAGACACGACTTTTGGTCTATCTACCGGATGAGGTGTACTGACGTTTAGAGATAACTTTTGAAATAGGTTAGGTTTTGGTGGCTGGAACAGAAAACGCCAAGTTAGATCACATTTAAAATGTAAACATCCTCAACATCTTGAGGATGTTGCCTATACCTGCCTCGGGACACATTTACTTCAACTGAAGCTTCCGTTTGCGCTTCATGAAGACGGGACACTGCGAGAGCAGTGCTTTATGAAGACGGGACGGACGGGATTAATTTGATATTTTCCAAATATCAGTATTATACCCTAGCATAGGGTATTATAATTTTGTCTCGAAATGTGTAATGGACTGAAGGAGACGTTTCCGACCCAACAAAGTATACATATATATTCTGAATCAGCATGAATAGCCGAGTCGATAAAGCGATGTCCGTCTGTTTCCCTGCCAACTAGCCTCTCTGTTTTGAAGCTATCGTTATAAAACTTGGCACAGACCCTTCTTTTTGCTGCAGGAAGTACATAGGTCAGAACCGGCCAGATCGGACCACTATAACATATAGCTTTATTGAGCCAGAGCTCAAATTTTCATATGAGAGTTTGAGTATGCATTTTAAATTGCGCAGTGGCAAATATGGCTAAGTTACGGAGTTTGAAGCAGGAAACTAGAAAACGGATCCGCGTTCGAGTCTCCCAAGGGGGAGTTGCTTTGCTGGTTCTTTTTTTATGTTCTCGTTCCGGTAAAGCTTGTTTTAAGAACTATACCCAAATTCATGTTGTTGATTCTAGGGAAAGTTAAAGTGGAGATATATTTCTCCAAGAAAAGTACAAGCTCGGTTTTGGTAATATATGATTTACACCTAGTTCACATGTTTTGGGTCCATTTTTCAAGAAGTACACGTTGCACTAAGCTAAGGTCTGTGGAAATTTTCATTGGGTTAGGAAAGCTATAATACATCATCCGCATAGGCTACACCCGCATGTTCTATCTCTCCTGAGGTAGACAGCAGAGTTGGATAGTTTGCTTTCAGTGCTGGTTAATAGGCCACAGGCAAGACTGCGTTCCATTGTAATTAAATAAATGTCCAGGTTGCCGACAAGCCTTGAACCCGGAATTCCAACTATATTTTTTTTAATCCGAGTCGAACCGTGAACCAAAATAGTTGCCGATACAAAAAGATAACATTTTTTTTTGTTGAACGGAAAACGGTAGGTTTCAGTATTAGTGACTGAAGGTATGTTAACATACCAATAGACTAGTCCGCGTGGGTCAACCCATAGACTAGTCCAAGCGGGTCAGTCCATAGACTGACCCATGCTGATGCAACGCCGGACCGACACATCAGCCCCAATGACATCGTGTGTAAAAATGGGATAGGATTTTACATTTAGACGGGTCGACCCATGGGCCAGAAGTGGGTCGTTTGGGTATGTCAGATGGCTAGCCACGGGTCAACTCACAGAACTGCAGGGTTAATTTCAAATTTCTGATACTTGAGGAGGGCTCAGCGCTGCAAGCCGATCAACAATTTATAAGGATAAATATAAGGATAAGCAGATCGGATCGCAAAAGTTATTAAATAAAATACTGCCAAGCAGGGGAGGGGCGCTTGAAAATTTGTTTCTGTATAGATATAAATATTTTTATATGAATTTAAGGACAGACAGAAACGTTTGTAGGTAGTCTAGTCGAATTGGTCAACTCTGTTGAAGTAAGAATTATTAAAGGCGGCGGTGAAGAAATTTGAAATTTCGTTGGATTTTGTAATAGTTTCTACTAATAATTCCCAAACGATTTAAGCACAAAGAAGTATACAAGCCCACAGCTTACCCTTCCTGGTATGCATATCATCTAAATATGTATATTTTTTTTAAACCTCGTGTGTTTCTTTTATAGTACTAGTTTTAAGTACTAGTGGATTTAAAACCACTTTACCAAATGCAAAGATATTAGTTGGTTTACCCGGTATGAAAAACATACCTTTACTTTTTTGGACTTGTGATCACATCCGCAGACACAAATCCGCATATTTTTCCTGTCTGGTATTTACTTCTTCAAAACTCAAATGAAGTTATTGAAGTAATTATGTGTTGTACTTTTATTCTTGATCCATTCCCTTAAATATTTTACATAATCATCAAATATTATCAAACAAAATTGTATTTTCTATATATCCTAAGCACATCTCTTGTAAATTTATTAAAGTGCTTGATTTGCAGTTATTTTTATTATTACACTTGGAACTTATGAGGCCATCGCCTACCATTTATAACATCTGCTCTGATGCAATATCTATAATATTCGTTACTATAAGCTTGTTCCCTTCGAATGAATATTATTCAAAGAAGATGTATATTCTTTATAAATAACGTTATAATTCTCACTCCCAATATCTTTATTTCCTATCTGAGATCTGATGAAACTCATTAAGCTCAAATTGAATTGATTTTAATTTGCCTTTGCAACCCTTAGTAGTGCAATTTACTAGTGTTAAGTGTGTATTATAATATTATCGAACTTATCGGTTCTCTTTGCCGTCGATCAGGGTCAATTTTCATGTAGAAATGGTAATTGAAATTCCACTTCTGACACACCACTTCTGTTTTGTTTTTTTTTCTTATGCGGATTTCTTGAAGCTTGATAAAATTCTTTCTTTACAAGGGTTTATTTGATTCGGGTTCAGATTCTGATGATTCAGACGTGATTGCCCTTGGAACTTAAGAGGCCATCGCCTACCATTCATAATATCTGCTCTGATGCAATATTTATAATATTCGTTACTATACATTTGATCTTCTAGAAACTGATGGTATTTCTTACATGTTTCTCTATTGTTATTAATAATTATATATTTTATGTTATTTACGCTATTCATGTTTCCTAAATATAACCAACTTGTCCCACCATTGGGCCTGTGCAATTATTATTTCTTCCCTCGCGACTTTTAGCTGATTCAGCAAGCATTTATTGAAATTTGCAAAAAAGTCAAGCTCGAAGAATATTCCCCTAGTAATTTTGCTTACTTTTAAGGGATATTTTTGACGTATTCTCGCTTATAATTCCCAAACGGTTTACGCACAAAAAGAGTCTATAGGAGGCTAGCTTACCCTTACTGGTATGCATATCATCTTTATATGTATCATTTCTTTTTTAAACCTCGTGTGTTTCTTTTATAGTACTAGTTTTAAGTACTCCTAGTGGGTTTGTAACCACTTTACCAAATGCAAAGATATCATTTGCTTCACCCGGTATGAAGAACATACCATTATTGCTTTTGAGTGGCGATAGTCCTTGCCTGGTATTTACCTCTTCAATACTCTACTGAAGTTATTGAAGTCCATCATCAAATATTATCGAACTAAATCGGTTCTCTTTGCCGTCGTTCGGGGTATATTTACACGTGCAAAGAGTGATTGAAACATCCCTACTGTTCTGTTATTCTTTTATTATACAAATCTCTTGAAGTTTGATATGTTTCAGTCCTCCCTTTCAACTATATCTTTAATACACTCATTAGTTCAATGATGTATACTCATATATACATACATACTATTCTGATTCTTCATATACTGACTTAAGCTCTTCTACAAGTCTAAAGTCTGTTTATCAGTTTCCACAGTTAGATTGTCGCTCAAGGATTTTGCACACATTGCCTTCAGCCTGTCGAGCTCGTACTTGTCTGCGATTTTCAGCAGATCTGGAACCTTCAGTGGAACCTCACTGTGTCTTGAAAGTCCCTGCCTGAATTCGGGCTTATTTCCATTCACTTAAATATTTTACTTAATCTTCAAATATTAACGAATTGTATCGGTTCTCTTTGCCGTCGATAGGGGTCCATTTTCCTGATGGAATGGGGCTTGAAATTTAATATCTACACACACACCATGTATGGTTGACCTTGGATCCTAAGAGACCATCGCCTACCATTAATAATAGTATATAGTTATACTCCCCTCTCTCAATTTCTTTCTTCTATCTTCTTTCTTCTTCTACCTTCTTTCTTCTTTCTTTCTTATTTCCTATCTTTACGACCAGTTCCGACTTTTATTTTCTTCCTGAGATCTGATTAAACTCATTAAGCTCAAATGAATTGATTTTAATTTGGCTTTGCAACTCTTAGTAGTGCAATTTACTTCATTTGTGATAAGTGTGTATTGTAAATTTCATCTGTTAATCTTTAGGATCATCCACAATCTGGGGAGTCGAACCTCAGCCAACCCATAATAGAGCTAACACTTCATTCTATATCTTGGCAGCTGCCACCCTTCTTATTTAGTGCTCACATTTTTGGCACACTTATTCGCACTGATTATGTTTCTTTCTCCTGCTCTACTCTTGAGTTCTGGCCCCTCTGGAGGCACTTGTAGCCATCAGTTACGACTGCTGCCGCTCCAATTACTTAAAATGCTGCTGAAGTACTTAAAAAAAAACAATATGAAAAGGAAAACTTCAGCCAAAAGTCGAAGGCTGCCCCGGCATCGTCCAAACATTGTCGCAACGCATTCAATTTAACTTTCACAATTGCAATCGCATTGGCATTGCGACATTCACTTTTCATTTTTCCCCCTTTTTGCTGCCTACGGGGCGTGGCAGTAGCCGCAGCCACAGCCCGAGTGGAGTTGGAGTTGGAGCCTTTTGCTGGCGCCACATGCGCCACATGACCACGGGCCATAACTCATGCCGTTTGCTGTGCCCCAACTCTACAACCCTTAACCTCCATTCTCCATTCTCCATTCTCCATACTCCACCCCTCGCTATCGGCTGCCCCCTTTTTGCTCTGCGCCTTTTTGTTAGCACTTGGCGTCATTTTTCGGCGTCAGCTTTACTACGCCCGTTCATTCATTCAATTGTCACAGTCCGCACATGCACACGATCTCTTTATCCCCCCCTTCGAATCTGTCTTGCTCTTTCACTCTCTCTCTCTCTCACACACACTCACTCTCTCTCTCTCTATCTAAGTCGCTTTTTCTCGCTTTTTTCAATGTCACTTTGTCAACTTATTGTTTCCTATGTCAAACCAAAACCAGTCTATATAAAAAATCGTCAAGAAAATGTTGGCGTCCGCTAGACGAAATGTCTATACTCTTCCAGTGTTTGAGAATTCATTCACTCAATTGCCTTAATAATTATAAAAAATAATTAATAATGGCTATAATTATTAATTATTATAATTAATACTGTCAATATATTTCAATTATCATTCAAACTTCAACTTCACTCAACTTCCAATCTTATAGTTCATGAGATCGATTGTGAGCTGTAAAAGTAATTCAGAATCCTCAGTGCTAGAGATGTCAATATACACAATATCTATGGTATTCTCTGTATTTGCCGAACTCATTGAAGCTTTTTTCCTTTCTTACTATCGCCCTAACTAGAGAAAAAGTTCGCAACCTCGACTGCTTCGGCGAAAAAATACTTTTTTTTAAAAATTATTATCAGACTGATCTGAATCTTCAGATCTCAACTGACAGATCACTTTATTTAAATCAGCGTTCTGATTATAAAATACAAGGCATGTAAAAAAACAAAATAATATATATATACTAAACAATACTAAGAAGATACTTTAAAAAAAATACTTAAAAACTTCTTCGGAAGTTTTCGAAATTTTGGATCTATTTTTGGACTGTTGAATACCAAAGACCTCCAGTAATGCTGAAGTATTCAAGAAGATTCTTAAAGAGTTGAAGAGTTGAAGAGTTTTATTTTCCGAAAAAAAATAAATAATCTCAGGAATTAGCTTTTAATGAACGATTTTTTTCCGAAATATAAACTCAAAAAATAATTTTTATTTCTGAGAGATGAAACATATTCAAAAAGTAAGTCTTATTCTTACAGAAAAAGTGAATAAAAATGAATGTAGAAAAGGATAGTACTTGCAGCAAGGATACTCCAGATACATGTGAAAAGTATTCATCAATTTCATTTAATTAATTACTTCATTTTTTTTCTTGTACAAGTTTTCTGCTACCCATCGTAGCAGTTTAAGCAAGTTGTAAATTTTTGTAATTACAAATTTGAAAGTGAAAAGCAAAAAGCAAAAATGCAAGAGTTCTTGCTTAAATTTGAAATGAATCTTGCTATTGGGACTGGGACTATTGAGTGGCTCTGTCAAGTGCTGAATTCCAGAATTGCCTCGCATGATTCCCAAATAAAGGGCTTAATAGAGAAACCAAACGACGCTGGCACTTCAAAACACATGTACTGGAAATACTTCAATGATGTCAAAAATAATGATATTTGTCTATTCTTTTTTGCTTAAAGCGATTTGATGGCAATCGTCAAGAGCTGAGCGTTTTGCAAGGGTATTGACAAAAGATTGGAGATTGGGCAATACGAGAAAAATGGAAGAAAATACGAGAAAATACAATGTGAATGCGGAGTAAACAGCTTTTGGGCCATGTTTCTATTGTTGTTTGGTTTTTGTCGCCTTTTGTGTGACACACACACAGACACACACAGACACACACAGACACACACAGACACACACACAGACACACATACACAGAGACGTACACACACATGGTGTGTAGCACTTGCATGTTGGTTGGCATTTTGTTTTGGCTTTTTGTTTGCTTGAAGTGAAAAAAAGGCGGCGCGCATAAAAGAAGCAGAGTGTAAAGTGCAAGTTGGCAGCTTGGCCGCTTCCGTTTCCGCTTTAGTTTTGCGTCGCTGCCAACGGCAACAGCAACAGCAGCAACAATAACAATAGCATCAAATGCGCTGCGCTTGCAACAGCAGTTGACATTGCACACACACACACACACACACGCACACACGCACACATACACACATGTGGAGACATTTAGTTTCTTGTTGCCTACTTTTTGGCATTGCTTAAAATCATGACAAAAGTTGCTTGCCACAGGTTGTTGTTGTTGTTGTTGCTATTGTTGTTGCTATTGTTGTTGCTGCCTGGCGAAACAACAGCAACAACTGCAATAATAATAATGCCAGCAAATATGTAACAACAAAAACCAACAACAAACAAGCACCACAACCGCAATATCAATAGACAACAACAAAACTTTGCTGCTGTTTGTTGCTATTGTTGTTGCTGTTGTTGCTGTTGTTGCTGTTGTTGCTGTTGTTGTTGCCTTTACCTGCTGTAATTTCAGCTGAAATACTTTTTGAAGCCGCATGCAGCGACTTTTAATGCTTGCAAATTGCCAGGGACACTAACAAAGTCCTAGACAGAGACAGACAAGCACCGAGAGCGAGACAGAGAAACAGAGAGAGTGCTTTCTTTTATATACCCTTGCGTCGGGCATTTTAATTGTGTAAGGATATATGCAACAACTTCAATGAATTTCAAGACACCGGAATTCGACATTTGATTTCTGTCGCTTTTTTCAGCCGTTGTCAAATTTGGACTGGTTTAAGAGAGATCACTTTTTTCTTTTTTTGCAAAAAAAAAAGTCAATGACTTTTGATAGCATTATCTGATCTACTCTGTCTAAGTTCCACCGTCAGCTAGCTGCTTACATCAGCAAGCCTACACAAGCAAACTGTTTGAAAACTTCAAATTCAGACGGTTGGTAAAACGGAAAACCAAATAAATCCACATGGTTTTGAAAACCAGCTGGATTTTTAACTGAGCAGTTAGGTACATATTTCCTAATATACGGTTTTGAATAAATACTCCTGTGTTGGAGGCTTCTTTTGAAGAGAAGCAGTATAGTAGAAAAACGGAAAACCAAAAAAATCCACCTAAATTTGAAAACAAGCTGGATCTTTAACTGAGCCATTAGCTACATATTTCCTAATATACGGTTTTCAATAAATACTCCTGTATTGTGGGCTTGTTATGAAGAGAAGCAGCATGGTGGAACTAAGATTTCAAAACCAGTAACAGGTCTTGGAAACCACGCTTACAAGATTGCATCTCACACAAACTACATATACTACTAGAGCAAAAAGTTTCGATAGTGATCATTTAAACTATTGATAGTATCGATATTATCTACAAGATTCGTAAGCAATTTTTTAATGTCAATTGGAATATATAATGCATATCAAATCAAGACAAGAAATTTGCATTATCCTGCTTGTTCGATAGGGAAAAAACTTAAAAAAACGATCGATTCCTTTATGCTCACAGCATAATTGAATTTTGAAATATGATTGCTAGAGTATTTAATCATTGGTTATCTGAAAAAAACTGTACGCCCCGGATTCGAAATGTCTCCTTGGGGCTTTCGAAAAGCAGCTCCAGGTAATTGGCTGCTGCTTGCTTGGCTATAAGAGACTATAAGAGCCAAACTTGCCAAAGCCAGAGACAGAGTCAGAGCCAGATCAAAGTCAGAGCCAAAACAGCTGCAAAAAAAGCTTTTGCCCCTGCCGAAAAGTATGCAATGCAATTATCATAAACATTTTGGCAGCGGCTTTGTGCGTAGACTCTAGACAGGGAGACAGAGAGATAAGGTGAGAAGAAGCGACATGGGGAATATGCAATCATTTGACTTTTGGGAGTATTTAACACAACAAAGTTCAAGCTGTTAGTATTACCCAATGGCTCAGGAGTAGACTAGGCAATTGCAATAGTTGCTAAGCGAAACGCCGTCAAAAATACACACAGGATCCCGTTCAGCAGCCATTTTCCCGTCAATTTCACAGTAAAAGTGAAGCAATTAGGAAACCTCACATTCAGGCCTGTTCTGAATTCCAGTTGCGAACTAATTCCACGGAATAACGTGTAGCATACTTTTTAGAGCAGAATATAATTCAAAGCCTTGCTCTTTTGTATATTATATTATTTTATAGACACTCCCAAAAGCATGCTTCACATATTTCAGTGGAATTGATTCGAAAGTGGAATTCAGAACAGGCCTTATTATTTCAGTTCCTTTGCATACGATCCTAAAAGCAGCTATATGTATTTCTGTTAATTTCTTATTTTTTTTTAATTTTGCATATTTATTTAACTTGTGCATATTTTTAAAATTACTTATATAAACTACATAATGTTCTATATAGCTATGAATTTAAAAAATATGAGGTTATTGTTGTTATCATATACATATGTATGTACAGAGGACTTATCATCGCGGTAAGTCTTGGGGGCGAAATCTTTTGAGTCTTCCTTTCCTTGGTCTACGTACTCTTACACCAGCGGCTGACATATTGTCAGAGTAGTTTCAGCAAATAATTGTATGGCTAAAGCGTTGGGTTGATTTTTCAGCGACTTTAGGAAATTTTAAGTCGCGTTCAATGTTGCGTGTTCGCATGTACCATGGAGCTCCCCGTGGAGCAACCCGTATTTTGTTTAAATTGGTTTTTGCCGCTACCCCGTAGACTTGTAGGCCATACTTCCATATTGGGACATCATTGTCTTATAAATTCGGACCTTATTAGCCAGAGTTAGTTTATTATTAGCTGACAACAGCCAGGGCATCTTTTCAGCTTCAGAAAACGCTGTGTGCTTTAAGCCTTCTGTCAAGGTTGACTCCAAGGGACGAATCGTGCCTTGATTCCACGGCAGGATTCCTTCCTATTGGTGAAGGTAACTGCTATTAATGCAAATGTTGCATCGTAGCGCCCATTTTTTAAAGCATTGAAGGTATTGTTGAGAACGTACCTACGCGTAGGTGGCAGAGTTGATGCAAGGGCTTCTGGTCAGCACAACAGTATCATCCGCGAATGTGGCTATGAGGATGTCGTCTTTGCTAATTTCACTGATGGCATTTGAGAAAGGCATGTCAGCAGTGTATAATGCGTACAATGTGGGTCCTGAGACGCTGCCTTGAGGCACTCCAGCATCAATTTTCGTGCTAAGTGACTTTGAACCGCCGACGTTGACACAGAAGATTCTGTCCATAAGGAAGCTGCAGATCACCTGGTATAATTTCGGCGTTAGCATCCTTTTTAGCTTATACAGAAGCGCGCGGTGCCACACTCTGTCGAAAGCCTATTGAATATCAAGGAACGTCACCACTCCGTAATCCTTTTCTTCCTTCTCCTTCTCTTCTTAAGCAAAGTTTACTGCCCTGTTTGACTGTTCGGGTGTACCGTGGCTCTTTATAAAGCCAAATTGCCATTTGCGTATTATTTGTTGCACTCTAGGAAGCTGCAAGATACCATTGTTCTTTCGAGCATCTTGGAGAGTACGGTAAGTAGACTTGTTGGCCTTTATTAGTCGACTTCAGTGGCTTAGGGATCATTGTGATAACCGCTAGTTTCCAAGTATTAGGAAGGTATCCCAGTCACAGTATACTGTTAAAGAGCTGGACTATGTACAGCAAAGCCTTAGTTGGAAGCAGCTTCATAGTTTTGTTATCCAGCAAATCGTCTCCTGGGGATTTCCTGTTGTTTAGCTGTTTGATAAGCTGCGCAACCTCTTCAAAAGCGACCGAATTTGCCGGTAGTGTCATTTGAAAATGTGTTTCCAGCGAAGAATGAACCGTTTTTGTTCTGTACGCAGAGGTAAAGTTGAACGGCTTAAATCGTTTGCATGTACATGATATTTTGGCCAAAAGCAACACCGTAGTCATGCCTCAGCCACCGAATTCACCGGACTTGGTCCCCGGCAAAGGACGGAGGGTTGCCACAATTGAGAAGATAAAGTTGAAAGCCTTTGAGGATTGGAAAAGCGCTGGCCCAAATGTATTATATCTGAAGGAGAAAAATTAGGTATTGATTTAGAAATTAATATTTTTAGGTGAAGTTCAACTGTACTCCAGTGGTTTACTGAGCCATGCTGTGCATGTTAGACTTGTATCTTCAATCTTCGATTGGTTGGCTGTATCAAATTTGGCGGGAAGGCTGAATGAGTTATGCGCTGTTAAATGGATTTCACAGGAGGTGTCATAAATACACCATCGATTGCCTTGTAATTGTCATAATTAACTGTATCGCAGACAGGACACGCACAGGACACACGCACAGGCACACGCACACATACACACACACGCACGCACACACACACACAGACTTCCATTTGTACATCCTGTTTACTTAAGACAAAAGGCTTACGCTGCGTATACGCAATATTTGCACAAGCCAAGTTATTTGCCCGTATTAAGCAATTTTGTTCCGGGGAAATTTAATTATTTTTCAATCAACAAACAAATCACCCAAGCCCGCCTCCTCGCCCCCCCCCCCCCCCCTTTTTACCCGCGCCCAGCACCCCTAGTCGTAGTCGCATTCGTATTTGCTTTGAGCATGACACAACCAAATTTAATGACAGCCTTGCGACAACGAAGCTCGTTGCAGGTGTCGCCAGAAACAAATGGAGGAAAAATACCGAAAATGAAGCGGAGCTGGGAAACTGCTGCATTTCCATTTCGTTAAGCAACAAAACTATCCTCGTTTCCCCTATTCCATTTCCCATTTTCCGTTTCCCCTAACCCACTCCACGCTGTCCCATTCCCATTCCCATTCCCCATCCCAAACCCATTCCCAGGCTGACATTTTAATTAAATCCCTAAACGAGAGATACGCTCGCTTCTCTACGTTTGTGCTCGACATTGTTGTTGTCGCTGTTGTATTTGATGATGAACATGAGCTCCTTTATATGTCGCTGCAGATTGGGTATCTCAACCGAGAAGGACTAGCCAAAATACCAATTGATCTCTGCCCATCCGAGCCCAGAAATGCTCGTCAGCCCAAAAGTGAAAACTGTTGCAATATACAGCTAACAATGTCCTTGAACAGCTCTTAACGCTTTTATATTACTTATATCTATCAGTTTGGTATAATCAACACTGCTTTTAGTCTTAATATTATTCAGTAAATGCTTTTCTTCATCTTCCGGCAACCCTAACAGAGACAAGACCCAATCGACTTACTTTCAGAATGCAAATTTAAACTTGGTTCGCTTGGGAGATTGATGTGGCATCTAAATTGGATCATTTTAGATACTAATTACTCTGCTTTCCGTCCAGGCGATTACTCTGTTGTGAAATGTTTGAAGTGTTTGAGGATGGGAATCAGCTTTCGTGATATGGTATTCTAATAAACGTCGTAGCACTGGTGAATAGGAATTGGAACTGATAAATAATGGATCCAATGTAAATAAACTTGTAATCGCCATTTGGAAACAAGAGCACACGATGATGATGATGATGATGATGATGATGACGATGATGCATAATATTAATATGATATAAAACAAAGCCCAGCCAAGGACCAGGATTATGTGTGTCTAGTTGCTGCCAAAAGTCATATATAGATAGATAGATAGATACTAGATAGATGAATACAAGTATCTCGTGGCATAATTCATTGTGGCAACACTTTTGAAATGCTTATTTATTGGCAGCAACAATCGCTACCCTCCTCCCGCCTCAGAGCCAGAGGCACCCCTTTCAGCTAAGAGCTGCCAGCCACGTCGAACCCTAGGAAATATTGTTTTCAAAACAAGTCAAAAGAGTCGAGACGTCTTATTGTTTGCCTTTTGCCGTTTTTACGAACTTCGTATGAGGTTGTATAACGTCATCATCATCGTTGTCATAATATGCTTACCCACTGTGCTTGTCACGCTGTCCAAATGTCCTACACTGAAAATAACATAAGGACGTTTCACAATCAAAAATACGTTAGCGAGTATGCCAAAAACTTAGGATTGGGAAATAAAATCGGAAATACAAGATATATTTAGGTATGATATTGAGTTTGATACAAGATATCTCAACTGGAATCAAACTAAAAACAAATAAGAACGTTGCAGTTGCAAGTTTGAAATCATTTAGGGAGCTCATCAGCAGTTCTCGATACGAAATTGGTCACTCTGGCCATAAATATGAGACTTTTTCCTCATTTTCTGAGCAGGAGTTGGGGCTAGAACAAATATTGGTTATAAATTCTGTCAAAGCAGACATCAGTAGTGTACATACAAAATTTGATGACGCTAACTATAATATTGTGGCAGCTATACGGGAAGGGTGGAATTGGTTAGGCGGACTAACATTCCATCAGACTCAATATATACACAATTTTTTGAAGCGAACACGTTTTGAAGAGAAAGTCCCAAACTTTATTCTGCATTTATTCTCTCAGTGTACATTCGCACAGTCCGGGCATTATCTTGACGCTGTTGGCGACGCTTCCTCAGGTTATGTGGAGTCGATGTCGCCTACTTCTGCCAACTTCTGCTCTCAGTTATTATTATTCTTATTGTTGTTGTCCTACATACGTTTGGCATATCGTTAACGTTGCGTCTAGCTGTCTGCCACGTCCCAGCCCCAGTGTCAGCCCCTTAACCCATCTATCCATCCATCCAACCATCTATCCAACTGCGTAACTGCTTTGTGCATTTGTTTGTGCTTTTGAGCACATCAATTCTTTGACTCGGGCATCTCCTTCTCGCCCGCACCCCGAGCTAGCTCTGGACTGTGCTGGCGCCGCCTGCCCCAGTACCAGGGCTGGCTACCCTTCAGCCATGACAATAAGTCTTTGTTAGACCAAGCACTCTGTTTCAGGTTCTAGAAAGTGTGCTCTAAGTGTGAAAATTATCTAAAGTTATTAAAAGTCTGACTTCTGCTTAGTTGATTACTACAATATGGTGAATGTCATTTATATATGTTTATATCCTAGTCTATTACCTAAAGATCCCCTTTCTACAGCTTGAAGTTCGAGATATTATCAATAAGGATGGTTCCTTAACTAGTCAAATTGAAATCGAAGCGACAAAAGAAGACCAAGGGCCAAGGAAGCTTAGGGCTAGGACGAAGACCGCCCATACAAATAGGGACACTTGCGGGAAAAGGATGGGCAGCATTAACAAAAAAAAAAATAATAATAAATGAAGTTAAGCATTGCGGAAACTGTTATTACTGTTACCACAATAGTGTTGCAATTATTTAAAATATATCGATGCTCAGAAGTAAATCGACATCGATGCTCAACCACACACAGCTGTTGTGCAGCCCTCGCAGCTGTGGCAGACATTTTGGCCTCAATCAAACCTCACGCAGCGCACCACAACGCACCGCAAGGCCGCACCACAGTGCGTATGAGTATTTTGGCGCAATTTATATAGCTTTCAGCGTCTGAGTGTGTGTGTGTGTGTGTGTGTGTTGGCTGTTGTTTGACTTTGCTGCTGACCGTGGCTGCCTCGGCTGGCGCTCTTAACTTGGCCATTTGCTGGGCTGTGTTTGGCTTGTCAGTTGGCTTGTTTGTTGGTTTCTCGCCCCACCGAAAACTCAGCTGAAACTCAAACTCAAACTCAAACTGAAACTAAGGCTCAACTCTTTGGTCAATGTCAAGACGCCACTGCCAGCAAATCAATCATGACGGGTTGTTGCGGGCTGCGGGGGCGTATGCGTTATATTAAAACAGTTGAAACTTTTTGCCGCCGTGTCGACTGATGATGGCCAAGATACTCGTAATGACGTTTGCCGCCGCCTCATTTGACCATAATTAAGCCGAACTTGTTGTTGTTCGAGCATTTACGACTAAAACTTGCTCGTATACCTGCCCCCATGCCATCCCCCAGCCCTGCTCCATGGCAGCCATTTAAGTGCAAACATTTGCTTAAAGTTTTAATTTAATTTCATTATGGCTCACTAGAGATGTGCGATATTGCTATTCTGCAGTCACAACGATCACTGTTACTTTGAAAATCAAAATCACTGACTATATCATATATATATAGAGCGCATTCCGTTCCCAACTTTGTGATACTCGCATCTGACCTATCAATTTATGCATTACCATTTACAAATATTAGAAAAAAACCTGGCTAAGCATTAAATATGCTCTGTTAATGTGAATATCAATATGAACAGCTGTTAATATCAGTAATTTGAGTATCAATAGCAGATTTGCCACTGCGACCTTAAATATCTGGTAGCTGTTAATGAAGATACTGCACTGTTAATGAGAATATCAATATTAACAGCTGTTATTATCAGGACTGTGTCTGATAACTCAAGAACTATGACTGTTAATATTGGTACCATAACTGTTAATTTCAGGAATGTAACTGATAATATCTGCGCTGTAACTTGGACTGTTAGTATCTGGACAGTCACTGTGACTGTTAGTATCGCTGTCGCACTGTTAATGCGATTATTAACAGCTGTTAATATCAATAATATGACTGTTAATATCTTTGAATTGGCTGGTAACTACGATATTGCACTGTTAATGTGCAAATCAATATTAACAGCTGTTAATATTGGGAAGTTGACTGTTAACTTGAGGACTGTGACTGATAATATCGGGTCCATAACTGTTAATATCAGATATGTGACTGATAATATATCGACAGTAACTGATACTGTTAGTATCGCTGTCGCACTGTTATTTCCAGCTGTAAAGATAAGAACTGTGAGTGTTAATATCGGGAACGTGGCTGCCTAAAATCTTGACTGTAGCTACGACTTATAATATGTGGACTGTGACTGTTAATATGGATTGTGCACTGTTAGTGTGACATCAAAATTAACAGCTGTTAATAGTGATACTGCTGTTTCTGCAATTGGAAATGTAACTGATATTAAACGGACTGTAACGGCGCCTATTCATATTGTGACTGTGATTGCGATATTTGTCAGTCACGGCACTCAGTCACAGATACAAGGACATTGCTCATGTCTGTGGCAATCCGTCTGTGCAACAAATCGTCCGGATCTTTGGTTCAACTACGAGCTATCTTCCAACTGAATGGCAAATGAAATTGTTTAGTGTTTGCGTATTAAGAGGGAGAAGCTAGATAGATAATTGTTTGCCACATGATTTATTTGCTAATTTTGCACAAAATTGATTATAATTGCATAATTTGCATACACTGCACATACTCGTATTAACATTTTGAGGCAGCACAAAAACTGAACATGGAGATAAAGTAGAAACAAATGGCCTAATTGTATATTTCTTCAGCTCGAGTGCACTCGGCTCGGACTCGTTATTTACTACATGGAAATCAGGCTTGTGGCCTTATGCGTTTCGTTGAACAGCAAATTTTGTCCCCAGGACACACACAATACACACAATCACACACACACACACACACTGTCCCAGGCACAAGTGCAAATTCAGCAAAGTCGTCAAGTTGCTTCCATAACAATTGCCAAGGCTTTCATCAGCTGAAAAGGGTGTCAGAGTCCTGGAATCGAGTTGAAATTAAGGACGAGGCTGGTCAAGGACATGGGCATGGCGTTTGAATGATTGTTGGCCGAGTTTAGGTCATAATTCTTGGGCAGCATTCTCGCACAGTTTGATTTGCGATGCGGCACACGTTTCATTTTTATTGACCAAGTTGGGGCTGCGTTTATTGCCGCATAATTGAGTAAATATTATGAATGAAACTGATAATCCTTGGCCATTTACCATTTCATTCCAATATCTGTGCGTGTGCGCCTGCACAGATGATTGACAAAGCAAATGGATACATGTTGAGCATTCAGAGTAAGCAGCTTACTGATATAAAACAGAAGCACTTGATCTAACACGTTGGCAACTCGAATTCCTGCTCCTGATAAACGAAAGATATTGAATGCAATATATAAAGGAACACATTTGGGATGGGTTCGTTACCGCGAGTGTATATCAAACAATCAGGCTTAAATGTGATTCAGAATCCTATCCCATCAGCTTCAAGACAGATTAACGGGTATCGATTGGTATCAGATTATCAGATTGATGTATTCAGATGTTCCTACTTGATTTCAAGTCTATCTTCTTGAAACCTCGCACAGCTGTCTCAGTCAGAGCCCTATTGTTCGGATTACTATAACATATAGTAGCACAATTGACATCTTTTTGATTTACAAAATATCTTACCCCATATTGTAAAAATTACTCGGTCCACTACTGGTTGCAGAGGGAAACTTTATTGGTAGATTCGTACTTTCTCTACACTAAGGTTTTCCTTCAATGTACTGTTCTTTAAAAAGATGGTTATTCCTATCGGGACATAAGAAAAACCAATATTCTTATAACTAAAGCTTAGTACCATAATGAGAAATCTTATCGGAAGTCGTGTTATGGTCTGGACATTACTCCATTATTCCACTATTCCTTCTTGATTCCAGTAACAAATCAAACACAGGGATAAGTTGGCATCTGACATGAAGCCACGAAACTTGCTCCTAACTCCTTAGTGGTTTCTCTCCAGATTCTCTTCCCACGCGTAAACTTCCTAAGCAGATGAAGTCTCCAATCCTCCTGCTTCACTCACACTCATGACGATATTGCCAAATAAATATTTGCTCCAAAAACTTCACCTGTGAGTGGTTTATTCGACTACTCTTCGAATATTGTTCTGATTGTCTCATAAATTCGTTGATACCCTTTGATGTGTTTGCACTGGATTTTGATGTACCCCCCTCAATAAATAAAAGCCATGCACAGTAAAGAGCAAATCTGCTGACAAAACAAAGCAATAACTGAGTGATTTTGAATAGATGAATTGAATGAAATGAATGCAATGAGAACAATCATGAAGGCCAAACAAATGACCAAGGCAGAACTCGGCTTCAAGGCTCAAACATTTTGATTCTTGCGGCCAAAACAGGCGAACAGAAACAGAGCACACAGCTGCAAGCCAATTGGTAGAAGTACACACACTATACACACACTACACACACACTACACACACAAGTACGTAGGTAACAACAAACAACAAATAAATTTGATAGGAAAATCCGAAAAACTAACTCGCTTAATAACTCTCACTTGAGTGGCAAATGCAAACAGAACTTCGGACTGACCAACCAGTTTCAATGTGTTCCCCCTTCCCAGCACAACACACACACACACACAGACACGCACAACACACACACAGAGACGAACAAAAGTTCCGTAGAGAAACAGAGAACAAGTCAGTGGCAGAGTTACAGGAAACGTTGGCAGCTCCTCGGAGCATTAGGAATACGATGTACTCGGGGGAAGCTACTTTTCCTTATACCTTGTATTAACAAATCGTCGAGTATTCCTGACTACGAGACTCCCTGTGCCCAGGGTCTGCTTTGACGTCTACTTGTGAATCGAATCCAGCTTATTATTGACAGCCTCGTATTTCAGTGGCATCCGCAGCTGGCCTCAATACTCATTAAAGTAGGTACGGTACACGCTCGATAGGGTGAACATCCGGCAATACAAGCAACCTGCAAGAGTAAGCACATTTCTTAATACATTCAGCTATTTTACATACAAATTATAATTTTGTAAAAACAAAACTCACCAAAACTGTTCTTTGCTTTTTTCTTCCGCCAAGTCGACCGTTTACCAACACTAATATGGGCACACTGTGTAATAATTAGGTTAATTACAAAATTTTCAATTAACTTTACTTGCAATAAGAGTGCAAATTACATCAGCCAAAGAACACGTTCGTAGTGATCGAGCTATCGATAACAGTGTGACCAACAACCGGCAAGGGTATTAATGCCAGGCTGTCATATTACAACAGTGATATTAATGTACATAGAAGGTTGTCATGTTACACACGGTACTCGTGCTTTGTTTATTTTTGAATTGAGTTCATTTTTGTTGAAATTAACTTTCAAGAGCAACACAAAGTAAGCGCAAAAGTATTTACGAGGATCATATATCCTGTAAATCTGTTTTTTTATATTATATTTATTGTGACACCAATCAATTGACAAATGAAACTATAATTTAACCAGATTGCATGCAAATAAATAGCAAACAGAATGTAATTTCACAGTAAGTGCAATAAAAAAGGATGATATTAATAAAAGGGTGGACTAGTGTAGGAATAGTGGCATTTGTGCTTAAATGAGTTGTTTCGAGTAGAGCAATGGGAAGTACTGCCTTCTCTTAAGGTGGCCAATTGGTACGGCTTCGATCAGTCTTCTGACAAGACATTGTCGGTGTTCCAATACCTATCTAACCTATACCTACCTATAACCTAATAACCTGTCCATAGGAAGCCCGTAATCCAGAGGTAGCCTGATATTCCTCATGAACCAGGACAACCAGTCATAAGCATCAGTTTTTCAATGGTTTATGAAGCAAATTGGGTCTTGACTCGCTTCCTATGGATCAGTTTGCGAGGGCGCCTTCTGCAGGATGCGACCACAATCTGAATCTACCGTTGGAAGGATAGTCTTTAGTCCGGGATGAGGCCTAGATATTTGATATGATCATCTTCTGGTAATACAACATCATTGATAGAGTCTCAAGGCATTGGTCCTCTGCAATGGGTAAAACATACGTTACGAGTTTTAACTTGGGTCCATTCTTGGGTCCAAGGGTCCTTGAGGGAATTAGCGCAGTCAATCCTAGAGCTGCTGTATGACCTTGCTGTGGGATGTATTGGAAAACAAGGGAATTTATTTTGGGAAGACTTGACATTAAACTCAAAGCAGCTGTACAAACTGTTGAAAATGAAATGTGCTAATCGGTGTGGGTTGCAGAGTATCTAGCAGTCTAGTGCACTTGATTTAGCTATTTTTACTTGTTTTTGCTTTTATTTTTTTCAATTGTGCTCTAGTGTAATAACTTTTGGAGGAGGAGCAGTTGGGTTGGCAGAACTCTAAAACCAAAGTCAACCAATGCAAAATCCGGCAAAGCAAAGAAAAGTCCGGCTAAATAAAAACACGCGCGCACACACACACACACACACACACACACTCACACTTGTATACTGCAATTGGCAGCCGAATGTAACCAGGCACAGTGCGCCACCTGTCGGTCGGAGCTGGCATTGTGCGAACTCTCGCATGCATGCAAAGTTTTAAATTTGCTTAATCAACAAAATGCAAATAACAGCTCGTCAGGGATTTTTGTTTAGTCTTGTTTATGCTTTATTTACCTACCCTCCTTTTTTTATTGTATATATGTGTGTGTGTGAGTGGGTGTGAGTGGGTGTTTGTGGGTGTGCTTCCCAAATAGATTTCAACACAGCATCGAAATTGGAGCTAACTCACAAAGAATGACTTTAAGTACTCGCATGTATTATCTATTATATTGTGTGTAGTGTGTGTGTTGTGTGCTGTGTGTGTGTGTGTGTGTGTGTGTGTGTGTGTGTGTGTGTGTGTGTGTGTGTGTGTGTGTTCTCTCCCACACCTCCCTTGCGCAATATATTGTTCCGCGCTCTTTCATTTCCAATTATGGTTGCCAAAATGTTATCTCCTTGTGGTCTCCGCCAGCTGCGAATGGAAGGATTTCATATGGCTTTGCTAATTGTTATACAATTCTAATAAAAGTTTTATGAGAACTCGAATATTCATTTGGAATTGCTTTGTAAAGTTTGCATAGATCAAGCCAGAAAGCTTTACAAATCTATTAAGTTACCAACAATAAATATCATATATTTGCGAATATCTGGCAAACTATCGAACAGTTTGGCAACTTCATATCTCCTATCACGAAATTTCATTACCACTCTACAACTATCGCCTTATTTTGCGATAGTGCATGGATTTGTTATAGCTATTGAGCTTTATATTCTTTTTTTTGACAATATAGTCTGTCTCTGTCATCGGAAATTGCCTATTTAATCAAAATGCATAATTTCAGACCAAAATCAGATGCACTCTTTACCTTGGGCGCGAAAACAAGTAACTATTGCCTATTTATCAACACTGAAAAGTATCGCAACACAATAAGAAAAATAGGAAAATAAAAGAAACATTAATAAGCATATTGTTCTAATATTCTTCATAATTGATTCATTTCATTGAAATGAAATCACATTTATAATATTAATTTAAGAAACTTTCACTGATAAAAACGAATGCTAAATCCTGCAGAAGAACGTGCATTTGCCTATCGATCACTTACTTCGATAACGAAATGTGCTTCTGTTGCTTAAAAGCAACATTGTGGTAAATTGTGGGCAACAAAATATGCGGAGAATATTCTCTAGGATTATTTTTCGCTTTAAGTACACATATCATCTATGTTAATGCTTCTCTGATCCTTTGACAATTTATTGCTTTCGAGCTCGGTTTCAAAAATGGAACAAGGCAACCATTCTGTTTGGAATTCGGAACAGTAATTCGAGAAACATTTACAAATTGAAAACGTGAGAAACCATAATACATAAGCTCAAACGCTACGCTTATCTGTGTAATCTATATAATCTATATCAAGCAGTGATATACTTGTGCCGCGACCAGTTCTACCTTGCAATAGAGTGACTGCGCGAAGTTCGTAATTTCCTTTCCTAGTTATATTATATTTTGTAAGAAAGCAGCAGTGCAAATACGATGCCTAACATCTCAAAGATCGACATGCGGTAAGATCCACTTGATTGGTAATCAGTCCACTTCTAAGCCCAAAACAAACCTGCAGCAACGAGGACGGCGGCAAAAGCGTTGTTTCCCCAAATATGAGTAATACCACCATTGCGGGGATTAAGTTTTCCGATGGAGTTATGCTTGGCGCTGACACCAGGACTACCCGGGGCAATCTTGTGACCACGCACTCAACGCGCAAGATTCAGCGCCTGCAGGATAACATTTAGTAAGTGCATTGCAAGTGCGTCCCTCTGCCTTCTCCTCACTCGTCTCTCCTCTCCTCTCCTCTCCAGCTGTGTTGGCTCGGGCCTGACCGCCGATGTGGAATTTATTGTGTGCCTCGTAAAGGGGCAGCTTGAGTTGCACCACAGAAACATCAACTATCGGCAGGTGCCAGTTGTCTGTGGCAGCCACTTGGTGAGGGAACTAGTACAGGACGGCACGATTCCTACCGAGCCCGTCAGCTTCGTTGTTGCCGGGGTGGATGGCATTGGAGCCCACTTACACAGCGTACACCTGGACGGCACCTCGGAGGGGGCCGCCTACGTTACCATGGGGTCGGGCCAATTTGCCGCCATGGGTGTTCTTGAGACTGGCTATCGTGCCGATATGAACGACGAGGATGCACGTGATTTAATTGTCCAGGCAATCAGCGCAGGCATTATGAGTGACATGAGTTCGGAGTCCAGAATTCATGTTTGCATAATTCGTGTGGACAGTAGTATCGAAGAATACACGGAGCGCATCTATGGAAAAGTGTGGGAGCCCCTGGGTATTGGATTGAGGGGTGTCCCCAGCAGCCTGACCGTCACAAAGGTTGAACACATCCCCCCAGCACCCAAAGAGAGCTTGAGGATCTTGGAAACGGCAATACCGCTGCCAGACGACGAGCCCCAGAAATGCCTCCTCTGCGAGGACATTCGCTGCGCAGGACACGCGCCACTACACGGCTCCAGCGGAAGCGTTCATCGGACGAGCTTGGCGACCGCGGGCCCCCGCGCAAAATTCAACGGATCGTCTTGTGAATGCTCACAGAAATGTGCCCGGCTGTACGGCAGCTGAGCCACAGGAGCACCCTGCTCTCTTTCATTTCTTGAATTGAGTTTAAAAAATGCGCTTTCATTCAACTAAGCTGCCTTAACACCTTTAATGCTCTTGAATGCATTGAAACTAGTTCATAATATTCATAATAAATGCAGATGGCACTTGTTTGATGAAGCTTATCGCAGATGCCTTAGTTATCTACTTAAATTATGTAAACCAGAGTACAGCTAAACAGCAAGATTAAACAATATATTATAAACTACCTCGACTAAAGCAGCTCTGACTAATTTATTGGCCAAAGTTGCTGCTATGAACCAACTTACAGCTCGATGTGGTCAGATAACCTAATTTACATAAATTCTATTAAGAGTTAAGCAAGCGCATTAATGAAATTTTTAAAAGCAAGTCATTGTCAAATGAGAAAAGGTGATAATATTTATTACAAAGGCAAAGGGTACGGAAGGCTTCTGGTTAAGAGCAATTAGTAGAACACACTGGAGGATGAAAAAGAATGGAGTAGTAGTCGAGCGGGACGTAACAGAAATATTGTTTAGGAACTAAACATACAACCCTCGCAACCCTCAAGAAGTACACCCAAAGAACCAAGTCATAATTCGATCCTCGCTTGCCCAGGACACTTTAAAGCGGTCTAGGTAAAAAGGGACAATGCACATGTGGGTGCTCGAGTTGGAAGAGGGGTAAAAAAGGGGACCAATTAAGACTAAGAATCCACATGTAATATTTAGTTAGTAAGGACAAGAATATGTATTCTGTTTACTCACACGATTAATATAATCCACAAAATAGGGTATAAAACCCATTGCATTTCATAGGGAAAGAGGCAGTGCGACAGTCTATCTAATGGTTGCAATTCTTAGGAGTTGCGCCACAGTTAGACAAACGTTGCAACAAGCATTATAAATTGGTTTCGGCCAGTTTATACTGTACAGATATTAACAAGGCTAAGAGGTAGCTGGAGTCAACTTCACCGGATAGGAGCTTGTGAGGAAAACTAGCCCCGTGGCTAATTCTACGAATTTGAAGAGACGAGAGATTGATGATCCTAGTTTAAGCCCCGAAGAGCGAAAAGAAGAAACTGTTTCTGAATCGAATCAATCCGGGTTTGAATATTTTGGTACTGGAGAGACCAAACGCAAGATATGTATTCAAGAATCGATCCGACTAAAGAGTTGTAAAGTTGCCTGGTAATGGTAGAATTAGTAAATGCTTTGGACCATCTCTTCCTAAATCCAAGGACTTCGGCAGCTTTGTCCGAGATGACACAAATATGACAATTAAAAGATAAATTTGGGATGAGGAGGATACCCAAATCATCCACTTTTTGGAGACGCATAATCAAATAGCTAAAGTCTACTTCGATGGAAAGTCATTAAATTACATATAGCAATATTGAGTGCTAAGCAAACATCAGGAGTTGGGAGAATTGAGATCATGTTGAAGGTAAAGTGATGACAGTGGGTCATCAAAGGATAAAATACAGCACAACTGTTCTCATTTCTGAGGACAGTGGGTGTTCAAAGGATAAAATACGGCATGACTGTTCTCAGTTCTCTCGATGTAGCCACAACTAAACCTACTCGATGCTCAGTTGGAACTGGGAGCAGCTTCTGCCCAGGCTGGTGCACAGTTTGTGCAGCGGTTTAAGGCAGGTCCTTATGGGTTCAGCTAGGGGCTTGGCCATGTTTACATTGATTTGCTCAACTGCTTGGCGAAAAGTTGGTCCAATTGTGTGCACACCTTCGGCTCTGCTCTGCCACAGACTACGACTTGAGTTTTCTTCGCACAGACGGGGCTTAACAAATTTGCTGCCTACTTTTAGGCGCTCGCGTGCCAGTCAAGGCTTACAACTTCAACTGTGGACATCGGGGGGTGTGCGTGTGTGTGTGCGTGTGTATGTGTGCGCGTGTGTGTTTGTGTTAGCTTGTGTGTGTATTTGCACTCGCATGTGTGTGCTTGGCAAAGTAATTAAACACACATTCAAGTCGCTATACAAATATGATATGCATTATATGTAAATGAGTTTAAGCTGCCATTATAAAGGTTGGCACTGCCACATGCCACATGCCGCATGCCACACGCCTCGCCCGCATCCAAGGTCAACACATTTCACATGCAGAAGCAGCTGGTGGGGGAGCGAGGGGTGGCTGGTCCACCAAAAATGGCACACAAAATGCGCACTGGCCAATGCTGCCACTGCGCCCGCAGGGCCACGCCCATTAAATTCATTGGCAAGTGCCAAAATATATAAAAAAATATAATAAAATATTAAAAAACGAAAAAACAGAAAGAGAGCGCGCACACTGTGCGGAAAAATGAGTAAGAATAATAATTTGCAATGAATACGAGCAAATAAATAACATTGAGTCCGCCTGCGGAAGGCTGTTCGAGTGTTGGGGGTAGGGTGAGCGGGAGAGGGAGTGGGAGAGGGAGAGGGACAGGGGCGGTAGGTGTTGCAAGGGACTGGTGAGGCACGCTTTGTGCAGCTGCCATGTACATATAATATAATTTATGCAACATGATGTAAATAAACTCTAGCGCCCAACAGACACAACACATTCAAAAAAGCTGAGAAACAAAAATTCCAAATATATAAATGCAAGTACCCGTATATACGGGTACATACCAGAGGGTGTTGCGGGAAAAGAGAGAAAAATCGGAAAACAAAGTGAAAATATTGAAATGTTAACTGCGTCTGCTGATTAATTGTTAACAATTTCAGTCCAATACAAAAGTTGCAGCCACTGAATGTGAATCTTGAGGAAAAGTGTTTTAAAGCATTCAGCTGAAAGTAGAATATTTGTATTATATTCATGTTGAAAGAAATATAGTCATAATCTGATTGAACATGAGCATGGACATGATATTGATTTGATTTCAAATGTTTTTTCATTTATTTGGTTAAGAAAATATGTATATTTTATTTAAACAAGCTTGCCGCTACCTTTAGTGGCAACTTAAGCTAGTTTTACATGCAAGGAATAAACAAAAATTGATCAAAGGTGATACATATATAGAATTATTGTGACATATGTTATGGACTAATATCTATTAGTTACAATATTTACAAAAATTATTTAAATATAATAATGGAAGCATCTGTTAGGGAGGTCCATTGGATGGCACCTTTGAGAATCGCAAATTTCATTAATTATTTTTTATTTATTCGTTTCATTGTTCCATTTACTGCTACTCTTATGTTACGCAAGCAGCTTCGAAAGCACATGAAAGCTTTAAGCTCTTGAAAAGCTCGAGCTATATTATATTTATTATAAGGGACCTATTGTACTCGCTGCTGAGCCTAAAGCTCGCTCATTAGTTCTCTCTGAAGGATTTTCGTTGGATTGGTTCTTTTTCTTTTTCCGTTCGACTTCTTCTTCTTCTAGCCAGGTCAGTGCAGTCTTGTAGCAATGAGGATTCTCCCCCAAGTTCCCATGATCCGCAAAACAATGTGAGTATCCCCTGTGAGTTCTTCCCCATTCGATTCGTATTATTCGTTTGAATTCTTTCAGATTATAGTTTCCTTACAGTGTGTTTTGGCATCCTGAAGATATATACCCTTGCAGCAATGTTTTTATATCCCTGCGGAGGGAAAAACTCAGTTTGCGACCGATCATTCCTATGGCAGCGTTATGTTATAGAGGTAAGATGATAAGATCTTATTAAGTTGTATAAACTATACCGATGCTTCGATTTAGTGAGTTTGGTCAGGATCTTTTAAGAATCCTAAGAGCTTTCATACAAAAACATAATTGTTGAACGATCATTCCTATAGCAGCGATATGTTATAGTGATCCGATCCGGCCGGTAGTGCCTGCAGAAAAAAGAAACATCTGTGCCAGCAGCATGGATGATTTTCAGTTCTAGTTCATACATGAGTTTCGTTTGGAGTCAGTTCGATTGAACGAATGAACTTTGAAGCAACACAAGCAAATATCGTTTCTTGAGTTTGCTATCGATAAGCACATCACAAGAGAAATTGAGAACAGCTGCTTTGTTTCTTTGCTTTGAAATGAAAAATGAGTTAATTCGTTTCTATTATGATTAGAAAATTCTGGCTATCAACATTTAATGTCATTTTCCAAACGAAAAAGTTTGTCGTTTTGAGAAATTCGGAACAGCTAAAACGATTCGTAATTTCCATTTCGCAAGTTTCGCGTGGAAGTGGAATTGGGAAAAGGCGTGATATGATGATTATGATACGCGTTAAATACGAAGAGTGTGCCCAAATTAAACAAAATGAACGAACGAAGCAACTAAGCTAAACTAGTTCGTTCAGTAAAATGAATCGACTGAGTCATTGTGCATTGAACTAGAACTCTAATGAGAGTCGGTTTATGTGCATAAAATTTATTGTTTGGTCAACTCTCGATTGCATCATTTGCGATCCTTGAGGCCCCAACATAAAGTTCAGGGTGTTGGGGCTGCTCGGCAATCCCCTTCCAAGTTCACATATGCATAAATTAGTTTGTCGGCGTATGTGTGTCTCCGTGTGTGTGTGTGTGTGTGGGTATTGGCAGCCGCGTCTCGGCGCCAGTGATATTGAAAAATGTAGACTTTTGACCCCATTTGTGCAAGTGTCTGCATGCGTTAGTGTGTGTGTACCTGTGTGTGTGTGTGTGTGGCATCAACTCGATGCTGCGGCCGAGCTGTGGCTGCTGCACAGAAAGTAAAGGGCAGCCGCCACTGGCAGCGCATAATGTGCAGCGCAAATAAGTGCACAAAACTGAAACTGAAAATAAAGAAAAATACTTGTAAAGTAATAAAGAATCAACAAGAGGGAGAAGCCCTCCTCGAGCCACCGAAGACCAAATGCCCTTGCACCTATGATAAAAACCCGTGAGTATGCGAAACAGAACTGGTTTTGTAAAAAGACTCAGCTCTTGACGTTCCTATATATTATATGATCCGATTCGAATGAACCGACGATATACTTATACCCTTGCAGAAATGCTTCCCATACGAAACTCAACTTTCGACTATATGTTCCTGGCAACTGAATGATAATGTGATCGGGTATTAGTCAACTTAAACCAAACCATATAAAGTACAATACAACTCGCAATTCCTGAGTTTCGTTGCGATATCTCTAAGAAAAAACAAGTATCTTAAACAAAAACTAAGTTTTCATCAGATTGTTCCTATAGCAGCTACATGATATAGTGGCTTGATTTTGACGAAGCTTTGACAGCTTGTAAAGCACATAATGAAACTTTGATCTGGTGAGTTTGGTTAGAATATCTTAATAAATATATATGATATTGACCGAACTGGGCATAACTAAACTTTGCTTTATTGAGTTTGGTTGAAATATTTTGGTAAGCAAACAAATAGGTTATACAATTGAATTTCCGACTGATTTTTCCTTCAGCAGCACTTAGATATATAAGTCCGATGTTGATTGGGAATCAGTATATTTGTAGGAGGCATATTGTAGACTTGAATTGGTGAGTTTGGTTGAGATATCTGGAACAACATTAAAGATATCATATCAAAGATGATCGTTCCTACATCAGCTATATAGATCGACTGATCTGAACTGATTTGTGGGGAGAGAAAGACCTCGTTCAATGCGAGGCATATTCCATGAAGAATTCATCATACCCTCGGCAAGAGTATGCCAGCAACACTTGAAGTGCAAAACGCGCAATTTGCATTTTCTTCATTTGTGGCAAAAGTGTGAAAAATAAGTATCTATGTATCTGGAAGTGTGTATCTTTATATACAAATACTATATATATGTGTATATATACAAATCGGAAGGAGAGTGCCACAAAACCACAGAAGAGGAAAAATAAATGGCTTAAATGAGTTGAAAGGAAAACATAAAAAGTAGCTGCAAATTGCATGGGTCAGAGCTGGACTTGAAACGGAGGAGTTCGTAATTTGAGTACTTCTTCTAATTATAGCTTAATGAGCAGTGGACGAGGAAGGGGAAGAGACAAGTGATGAAATGCTTATTAAATATCTATTAATTACTAAAATGGTTGTGAAACTACAGATTGAATACACTTGCTGTGTTTCACAATTTCCCGCTCATGCACACAAATCGGAGGTATCTGTTTTGCAGCTGAGTTTAACGGACTTGAACCCAATGAACTGATTTTGTCCTACACCTCGAATACTTACTCTATTTGAAGTTTAGCATATCTAATATTTAAGATTTAGTTCGTAAAACAGCTGAAACGATTGCTTTCGACAGATTACAGCCTCATTTCTTGGAAAGTCTTAAAAGTTTGTGATATGCAAATGATTAAAAATTTATAAAATTTAGGATGTAAAGCAAAGTCAAATCAATAACGGTGACTGGACACATCTACCACAACCGTATCTGATCTAGAAGTTACGAGGTCTGTTCAAAACAAAGGTAACTTTTCAAATTTGATTTTCGATTTTTACCTCCTGACACATCTCCGACCCTATAAAGTATATATATTCTTGATCAGTATCAATAGCCGAGTCAAACTAGCCCTGTCAGTCTGTCTGTCGGCTCCTGTATACCGTATGTAGATCACGCTTGCCTCAGATTTCAGATATTTCCTCCCGCACCTCCGCAATTCGATAAAAACGTTCAACAGCAACAATTTTAAAGATATACCTTTGGGAATGGGCATGTATTGTACTTGAGTCACTCTTAACCTACTGTGCGAATTTCAATTCGATCGGATAATAAACATGGAAGTTGTTCACGAAGGGGGGAAGCACCGCAGACGGCCCTTGAAATGCTTCGCTTGCATTGCAGTGGGCTTGTGTGTGTGCGTATTTCTGTATGTGTAAGTTTATGTAGATATGTTTTGTTCGTTTTAGCACTGGATACGGGGAATCTCGTAGTCGGGTATAGTCTTTGTTATGTTGTAATCGGAAAATAAATTAGTGAGCAGTGAGTTACCTTTTTATTGGAACATATAAACGAGGTATATACTTTTTAGGGTCGGAGAATTTGCCTTCTGGCTGTTACATACATTTGCGCAGTTTTATGGAGTATGGGGTGTAAAAATGTGTTGTGATTTAATAGAATTTCAATTATTTCATCAGAATTCACCTGATTGCATTCGAAATATTATGAACGGCGAAACACGAGTCCGCCCCAGGATCTGTTCCTGTTGCTGGGCGTCTCGTTGATTTTCATATTTTATGATACTGCCAAGTTCCGGCAGCACCCTCCGAAAGGTGGGCACCCTTCGCTGCCTCACCAGAGGTGGGCAGGGGGCAGTCATGGAGCATATTGTGACCCAAAAAGTGAACGTCAGCGTCCACTTTCAACATATATTTCCAATTGAATGCATAAAACGCTTCAACGCCTACAACAGGCGAATTTCGATGCCTGATTTCGATGCCTAAAACAAGTCTGGAAAAGTAATTAGAATCAATTGACCCTGAACGCTTTTTCCAGTTGACCTGTTTGCTTATATCTTAGTTCCCAATTCCCAGTTCGCAGTTCGCAGTTCGCAGTTTTGTTGTTCAGTTTTATTGAATTGACATATATTACGAGTTTGGTTCGCCTCTGGGCAAAACAAAGGCAGCAAAGCAAACAATAAAATAAACACTGAAATGTCTTTAAAATAAATATAAAATCGAATTGACAACGCTGCAAAAATGCCGATGGGATCCCACAAAGTCGTTCAATTGCCTCAATTTGGTTCCCAATTGGCAACGGTTCTGGCCGTGGGACATGGCCAATAATATCTTAAATAATTCATTTATGCTTGATTAGAGACAGATTATATTGCGGTTATACTGCCAAGCGTGACCCAATTCTCATCTGATCCGTACCATATTCCCCTCAAAACGATGGCCGTAAACAGTCCTAATCCAATTTTGGAGTCAGCTGTTGATTAAGTTATTTCGATATATTGTATATATTTGATATACTGAGAGAGAAGAAGCTGCAATTGAGAGTTAAAGGACTAAATGATTTCTAGTTCTGCATAATATAATAGTTATTATGTGATAGCTTAATCATAAAATATCAAAAATTTCAAATCAAAACAGCAACTCAGCGCAGTCTGTAGTACGTTTACGAATGCTGCACAAAGAGGAATCAAGAAACAAGGGATCTCTGGTCAGGCGGAGTTTCAAAAACCTTTGCGGGCTGCAGTTCAGAAATGAATAAGTCAATCCCAAGATCATATTTAGTTCGAAAGGAAGGTCTGGTCGATGGATACATTCTTGTGATAGGATGTTTGTACAGAGTACTTTCTGGTGCTGTCCTGTACTCTATATGTATTTGATGAATAAAACATTGATAGTGAAGGAATGACGGAGTGGAGGAGCGTGCACGGAGTTGTTTTGCCGGTGAAAACAAGTTGCATGAAACAAACCCTTTGTCAGGACTCTATTGTGACTCTGACTATTCATAACTGGCCCACAATTGATACGCACAGAACGTACTCTGTATTCAATATTTTTGCCATTCTCTTTTAGCATATTTGCAAAACATTTTTCTGCGTTCTCAACTCATTGAGCAATCGAGTTGGCAAATGCTGGAATCCCTCAACCCCCAAACCCTAACCCCTCACCAAGCAACACAAACCCACAATGGCTGGCGGGTCCAATGGGGAATCCGGATTCTAGCAGCTGCTGATGTTTTTTTCCCTTGCTTTTTGTTGACGTGTTTTGCTGTTTTCCAAACTGTTTATTATTTTGTCGACAAATGCGTGTTCGAGCCAGGCAGCAACAAAACTAACACCAAAGCATAACCATATTGACGTGACGTGTCTTTGGTCCAGTATGTCCAGTCTGTCCTGGCTGTCCTGGCTGTTCTGGGTGTCCTGGCTGTCCGGTTGGTCCGGTCTGGCGAAGGCACATAAAATTCGCATCATTGATTTCTATTTCGTTCAGAGCTCATTAAACAATCGGATAAACTTTAAGAAACAATAACAACAACAATACAAAGCAGATGGACTGACAGCAGACTCGGGAGTCGGGTCTCGGGTCTCGGGTCTCGGGTGGGTTGGAGTGGGGCTGAAGGGTCTTGGGAACTGTTCGAGTTGGCCCATGCTGATTGTGCGTAAGATACGCCCACACATACTCACACATTCACACTCACACACCCACACAATCAGACATGGTACGGGTCCTTTAAAGTCCTGCCAAATGGAATTGAGAAGCGCATAGAGAGGCGCCGCGCGCTCTGAGAATTGGCGAGAAGGGCGCAAGAAAGTCATTTGAAATTTTTGGTGTAATCGTAATTAGCATTATGCTGCCTCGTTGCAAATGTTGCTGCTTAAGTACGTGTCGTGCCACATTTGCAAAATGCGCTTCAAATTGCTCATCCGCAATGTGGCCCCCACACTCCACACCCGCCGCTGGGCTGGGCTGGGCTGGTCTGGGCGTGTGTGTGCGCGAGTGTGTGTGTGATTTGCAAAATCATTGAGTTGTAAATGGGATTCGGGGCTGCACGTTCGTGCATACAAATCGGTGCCTTAAAGCGACCCTCGGCTCGTTGGCTCGTTGACTTGGCCCACTGGCTGCTGGCCCAAATCGAAGAAATGAAATTTAAATTTTATGCAAATACCAACACACACACACACACACCACACTCACTCACACACACTCACACACACAGTTGACTGTTTTGACAATGTGCTAAGCATCGCGTTTGGCATTTTTGTTTTGCAATTTGGCTCGCAACTTTTTGCACTTTGGTGACAAACGCGAAAAGTCAAAAGTTTTTTCGTGATTAGTTTTGGCTTTAGTGGTGTCCGCTGAGTTCGAGTTCTGTGTGCAAAGTTCATAAATAAACAAATAGCATTTCGTTTGTGTTGTTCCTCCAAATATTTGCATATGTCATTAGTTGAAAAATGCAAGTGCTTCCAAACAACTGATTATTGTGGGCAACCGGTTGAGCTTTAAGCTTGGCAACAGCTTAATGGCCAGCTTTTTATATTTGAGGCTCAACACAAGCTTTGATATGCTTTGAAAGCTGTGGGTATGCGGCTGATCATCTGTTGAAGCTTTGCAAGAGCTTTAATGTGCTTTGAAAGCTACTGGTAATCAGTTTATCATCTGTTGAGGCTTTAAATGAGCTTTGATAGTTTCTGGTATTCAGTTGATCATCTGTTGAAGCATTAAATGAGCTTTAATGTGCTTTGAAAGCTGCTGGTATTCAGTTGATCATCTTTTGAAGCTTTCAATGAGCTTTAATGTGCTTTGAAAGCTGCTGGTATTCAGTTGATCATCTTTTGAAGCTTTAAATGAGCTTTGAAAGCTTCTGGTATTCAGTTGATCGTCTGTTGAGGCTTTAAACGAGCTTTAATGTGCTTTAAAGGCTTCTTGTACTCAGTTGAATATCTATTGAGGCTTTAAATGAGCTTTGAAAGCGAATGTTATTCAGTTGATCATATGTTGAGGCATTAAATGAGCTTTAATGTGCTTTAAAGGCTTCTTGTACTCAGTTGAATATCTATTGAGGCTTTAAATGAGCTTTGAAAGCGAATGTTATTCAGTTGATCGTCTGTTGAGGCTTTAAATGAGCTTTAATGTGCTTGGAATAAGCTTAAAGCTTTCCTTTACTAGGGGAAACACAATTCCTAAAAATGTCAACCTCTTTTTTTCGGTTGATTAATTCCATTCTACTTTTACAATTTACCAGTACTTACAATTTCTATTGTTGTTTCGGGCGCATTGCAGCTTTGTCCATTGACGGAAGCGTTTCAACAAATTATTGGACTGTACTTTGTGAAATGAAATCACGCCCACATATTTACCATAACTATAACTAGCCTCGAATATCCCAAAATAGATCGCATGCAAAATTTAAAAACGATGCATTTGCATTTTGTAAAAAAATGTTATTTGTTTTTTTTTTGCTACACAATCGTTAAAATATGCAACAAATGTTGACAGATAACTGAGAAGAGAAGCAGGAGAGAAGGAGGGAACGGGAGGGTAAATTCGATTGTGGCATATTTAAACTTTCAAAAGCATAAAATTTGAGCACTTTGCTTAAACCAGGATGTATGGAATGTGGGCTTAGAAAAGGGATTTCAATGCGTCGAGAGGTGAACACAATACAGAACAACCCAACCCCGTGGTTGTCCCAACAACCCAACAACATTCCAAACACCCAACTCCAAAATCCCCAACTTTTGCGCAGTTTCAGACGCTCTCTGATATGGTTTTCTGTAAGTTTCGACAGAATGCATACATAAAACTGTAACACAAAAACTATAACTATGTACGAGTATATAGATTATCTTAGTGTCCCATGCTATGGTTGTCACAGACGGTCGCCAACAATTTGAGCATTCATTTCTTGTTCTTGCCCAGAAAACTTCGAGATATATGAGACAAGAAATAAATAATAAAACATTTTTATAGCTACAGTAACCACATGCGACGTACAGACTATTTACCTTCCTTTTTTTCGTCTCCCGCAATCTTGATGTACTCCAAATCTACCCCTAGGGGCGGAAAATTGTTTTATGAAACTTGAAACTTGTATGAAAAAGTATTAACCGATTTTGAAAAATCTACTCCCTATTCTTGTTTATTTCTTACGATTGACACAAATTCTACGTAGTTAATGTTTATCAAAATACTTTGAATCTACCTCTGCGGTGGATTTTTCATTTTTACTCCCTGTACCCATAAAATGGGTAAAAAGGGGGTACTAAATCTGTGCAAATGTATGTAACAGGCAGAAGGAGACATCTCCGACCCTATAAAGTATATATATTCTTGATCAGTATCAAAAGAGATTTCGATTTGGCCATGTCCGTCTGTCCGTCCGTATGTATGAACGCAAGGATCTCAGCAACTATAAGAGCTAGAGACACCAAATTTGGAATGTAGGTTCGTGTATAGCGGAGCAGGTCAAGTTTATTTTAGATTTGAGATACCTCCCTCCGTTTCCCCGCTATTCGATAAAAACCGTTTTACAGTAACAATTTTCAAGATTTAGCTTTGGGATTTGGCATGTGCAATACTTTAGGCACTCCTAATCATCTGTCCAAATTTCAAGTCGTTCGGATAATAAACACGGAAGTTATTAACGAAAGAAGATTCAGTGCTTCAGCGCAAGGGGCGTCTTTTGTGTATGTGTGGTGTATATGTGTCTGTATGTGTGTGTGTATGTGTACGAAGATGCGATTGGAAATTTTTGACCTGGGTACAGCGAGTTTTGTAGTCGGGCTTACTCGACTGTAGCATTCTTACTTGTTTAAAGTAAGTATAGTAAGGAAGCGCGAGCAAGCCATGGGAATAGCTAGTGTACATAGAAGTTAGACTGACAAGGCATGAAAATTGCAGAAATATGATGAAATATGAAAATGTGAATAAAACTTAAATGCCAAATCAATTTAGAGCTCAAATCATGACTAGAAATGGATTCTGCAAAAGAAATCGGTTCAGTTTTGACAAAGTCAAGGAAGATTGTCTAGAAAGAATATGTAAGTATCTGGTAAAAGGTAGATCTAAAAGACATGAAAACTAAAAAATTATGAATTCAGAACTGAACTGAAAGGCCAAATCAATCTAGAGGTAAGAGCAGTTCGGTTTGGCCAAAGTTATGAACGGTTGAAGACTAGATGCTAAGGAAAATCTCAGCATACAAATGGTTTTTTAGAAATTCTATTTTCCATATTGGTTGCAGCCTCACGCTGGACAAAAAGTGTTATTTTGCTCAACGAGCTGAGAATAACAAACATGTTTGCTTCGACGTTCGTCAAATAAATAAATACTAGTGAAAAGTGATCGATGCATTAGAATATTAAATATGCCCCGCCAAAGGAAAGGCTTTAAATCAATTCACCTTCCCGATAGAGATAGTTTGAACAATTTGCTGGTAAATGACAATAATAAGCAGCGTCGATGTCTATAAGTGTTATATGGCAATCACTTTGTACTAACAGCGGTGTCCGACATGGTCCTGGGGGAGTCGAAGTCCTGGTTTTTATGAAACCTGAACCTGTATGCCCCCACTATCATTGGCATAGTGGGCTGCATACACGAGTACTATGTTGTGGCCTGAACCTGCAGCTTGCCCCTTTCCGTCCAAGATCCCGGATACGTTCGTGTCCGTGTCCATGTCCATGTCCATGTCCATGTCCTGCCAAGTGGGCGTGGCTTCTTTGTGGGAGAAGTAATGCAAAAATGGGCGACTAAAAATAAAATTGTCCGTTAATGTTGGCTGTCTGCCTTGGGGAACTGTCTGCAAGTACTTAGAGCTTTTACTTTAATTAACTTGTCAAATACGAGTAGTTCTTTGAATTTTGAGACAGCAGCAACAGCAACAACAACAGCAACAGCATTGCATAATGACTTTCAGCAACAAGTATTCTGAGATACAAAATCTCTGTTAAGCATCCTGTCTTAATATTGATCCAATTCTGATGTGGGCAACAGTTGTTGACAGTGCAAAATTATTATTATTATTACTCAACTCTCCCAACTCTGTGACACATCAAAATTCATGTAAATTTCACATGCGAATGCACTTACAAGGATACACAGATACTCAGATACTCAGATACTCAGATGCTCAGACAGTAGAGCTGGCAAGGCATCGATTAATTGAAAAAATATCGATATTATCGATATCACAAGATTAGTTACGTAAAATAAATAGTAAATTCGAGTTTCGATCGATTGTTTCTTAACGAAATAGTCAAGCGATTTATATCAAATTTATGCAAACTATATAAGATGTAAGAATATTCGTAATTGCTGAGTTTGGTTGAAATATCTGTAAGAACAATAAGTTTGTGTTACAATTTATCATTTTTCATCCGATTTTTCTCATAAAAGAATTAATATTCTGATAAGACTTGATCAACATCAAAAGAATATAATTGGTGAGTTGCTCTGCCATATAGAAAGATAGTTCTAAGACTGGAGACGAGAGAATAGTTTAGAAACAGACGGGCGGACTTCCTTAGATGGGCTCCGATATTGATGCTGATCAGGAATGTTCTTTGACTTTACATACTTCAATGTGTTACACATTTCGCATTATAATAATAACCCACGCAAGGGTAGGATAGTTTGAGATGAACTCGTTAATTGTAAGAGTAAGTACGTGTGAATGACAGGACGACTACAAATTGTTTGTGCATTCCTTTGGCTTCACTCGAAGGCTTCTGTGGCTTGTCAAGTTTGTTACACATCAGCCAAAATCCCGTGGCATGAAATTTATGTGCAGCTCCTGGTTGTCTTTTACTTCCAGGACAGCTTCTTAAGGCCTTGAGCCGTGTGCACGTGCCCACGCCCGCGCCCTTGTCCAAGACTAAACTCAAGCCCAAACCCAAACCAAAACCCAAACCCGAGCCCACAACCGGTTAACATGATTGTCAGGAACAGATTGTCAGGAACCTGGAGTGTCACTGTCAGTTGTCTTCTCTACAACAATCGAATCAAAGTCAGTGCTTGCGTATGTGTTCGCAGGAGTTGCAGTGCGAGTCCTGGAGCTGAGCACTTTCCCCTGTATTCAGGGAAGATATTTGGTTAGACCCATGCTTAGGCTAGTAACTGTGACGATATTTATAAACAGTCATGCAATCGCAAATAAAAGGATTATGTATCGCTGAGCTCAACAATATGCTTAGTTGGAGTTTGTTTTGACTTTTCCGAAAGTTTCTTCTCTTTCATTATAATCAATAATTCTTTATACACCTAAAATATGTCTCAAATAAGGAGAAACATTACCATTTTGTTATTTAACTTGGCGTAATACAACATAATCTTGTTAGGTGTGCGTTAAAAGTGAAATTCCAAAAATTACATTGTTTTTTTATTTTCATTTTTGAAAATGTGTAAGGTCAGTTTTCGAAAAAACTTTTAGAATATGAATAAAGTTGAAGTGCCAAGTCAATTTACAGTACAAAACAGGATCAAAAAGGCATTCCATTTGAAGTTTTGACAAAGTTATGTTGGAAATCTAGTTAAAAGGTAGAATTACAAGTCGAAATTTTTAGAATTTTTATCAGGAACTTTAGCCCAAATATTACATTTCCAGAACAAGTTTTGAAATAGTTTAGTGTGAAATTTCAAATTGAAATTCTTTCAAAATGGAATTTTTATCAAATTCTTAATTTTCCAGAACTTAACGCAATATGAAGCCTCGTTGGTTATAGAAAGGCAAGTATAGTTATTAATATTATTGTAATGCTTTGGGTATTCACGGTCAGTGGTTAAACGGCTTAAGTCCTCAAGGATGAACAGGAATTGCATCTTCAAGAACAAAAGATATGAGCGAAGATTAATTACAATTAATCAAACGGCCTGAATAGTTAATCAGGTTAAAAAGCCTTCAAAACTCCAAAACTCAAACAAAATATGAAATATTACAAAAATGCGGTGTTTTTGTGCGTTGTTCTTTTTGCACTTGTTCAAGTTCGGGCACACTAAACAGATGAAGCTGTTTGTGTGGTAAATATATTGTATGAGTTTCCACATTTTTAAGTATTGCATAAATTAATCTATAATATTTTAATTATACTCAGCTTAGTCCTTAATTTTGTGCTTAAACAAGGCAAGACTTCCGACTTAACCGGCTGATTAATGAAAAAGGGTGCCCGTGGCCGGAAAGGGTTCAAATGTAACATTCCCACCCTGTTAACTCTTTTAACCACTTGGCCGTGAACTCCCCAATCGTTGTAAGCCAAGAAGAAGGAAATTCGATACTACGAGTGTCATTTTGTCAAACAAAACTTTGGGCAACAATGTTAATGTTAACAGAACAGTGCTTAACATAACAGGCAGCTGTTATTAACGGCGCGCCACTCACCCTGTTATATTATGAGCTAACATTTGCTGCAAATTAAACAAATTCCTTATCAAACTTGAAAGTGCAGCTGACACTCCAGCCACAAACTTGAAACAGTGTGCACAAATGTTCGTACTTACTTTAGTATAGGAATTGGGGACTGTCGCAAATTGGGGGGTTGCTGGGGTAGTTGGAGCCCAGGGGGGGGGGAAGAAGCGCAACCGCCACTTAAAGTGCCTCGCTTTCGTTGTCGCTTGTGTGCGTGCGTATGTGTGTATGTCTAACTGAACGAAGATATGTTAGGAAGTTGTAGTACTGCGTACTGGGAGTTTCGTAGTCGGGTATACTCGACTATATCATTCTTACTTGTTACTTCGTTGAACAGTGCAGAATGTGAACTCTTTCTGTGATTGGTTATATCGAAGTCAGGCAAATATCAGGTGAAATAATGCTGTGAGGTGCGAATAAACTCCAGTTTGGTTGCCTAGGCATCTTGAAATGTAGGCTTCCCCATTTACATGGGTAGGGTATCAAAATGGAAGCACAAATATAAAAGCGAGTGCAAAAACTTCATGCAAGTATGTGAGAAAGGCAAAAATGAAATCATAAAATGAAATAAAATGAAACAAAGCGGCAAACAACGAGAACTGCTAAAGAAATGAGTCCCAAAAATGCTGACGACCTCGACGAGTCCGCTGGGAATGCAGAAAATTTTCATAAATTATTTGAAAAATGTTTGAAATGATTTACGCTCATTAATCTTGTCTGCATGTGTGTGTGCGTGCGTGTGTGTGTGTGTGTGTGTGTGCTGCGGTTTGGCCTGCGTCCTTTTTGGCCAACGCATTTCTGACAGCTTTAGTTTCTGGCAATTCAATTAGGCCAAGTTGAAAGCATGTTGAAAAATTGTTTTGTTGCATTAACCCATTGTTGGCCCCCACAAGGCCAACAGCCTCAACAGTCTCTGTCTGATATGTGTCTAAGGCTTCCTTTTTTTCTCTTTCTATACACTTGCACTTGGGGTATTTGAATTTTGTGTTAGCCCTTGCAACAAACATCATTTTGAAGCTGCTAATAAAACTTGTTTGACCCACAGAATATATTTTAGTGTTTCCATTAATTTTCAAATTTATTTTTGAATGTTAAACATTCAACTTAATAAATTGAAAACATTTTGATATCTTTTCCAAACTTGTCAGGCATAAGTTTCAGTCTATTTAACATAACTGACTGAATCGGACTTCTATATCATATAGCTCTCTTGAGAACAATTAAGTTTTGTTTTACCTCCGTTTCGAACTCGACTTTCCACTCAATCTAATTTTATCCTTACTCGTCTTCCTTCCCGATTCAAGAAATAAGTTTTCTTATACTATGTTTCTTTCTTCTCTCTTTATTGTTACCAGAGTGAACTTTATCTTCAGATCTTTTTTAGTTAGTTGTCTACTTACACAACTTGAACTGAATCGGACTACTATATCATATAGCTCTCTTGGGAACAATCGGATAACAATTAAGTTTTGTTTTACCTCCCTTTCGAACTCCACTTTCGAATCAATTCTAATTTATCCCTATATTTGAAACCTGACTCGTCTCCCTTCCCGATTCAAGAAATAAGTTTTCTTATACTATGTTTCTTTCTTCTCTCTTTATTTTTACCAGATTGAACTAGATCTTCAGATCTTATATAGATAGTTGAGTCGTGTTCCTTATTATATTAAAGTCGCTAAGCACACCAAAACACCTCTAACCTTTACCAAAAATGAATTACTAATTACAAATGGCTGATGATGTCAACATATTTTGGGGACATGAAAAAACAAAATCTTAAGTCGGTGAAAAGTCACCTTATTTTTAGAACAGACCTCGTATATTAAAAGTACCTAAGTATATTATATTTTATTTAATCTGTAGACTATTCCAAATGTGCATACTTCTGCAAGGACTCAAATACAAAGCTCGTGTTGGGGCAAGGGTATTCAATAGTCGGCTAGTCCAGCTGCTTGGTTCATGTTTTCTTTTCGTTTTGTTGATGTTTGCCGACTGCTCGTCTAACGAGCCGCACAAATGTTGGGCAATTAATCATTTGTGGCACCGTTCTTTTGTTTCAGCCGTGGTTTGTTTTTTCTTGGCGTCTCATTTCACAACTCATTTCCGGTTGGCGCCGGAAACGCATCTTCGACATTAGCGCAGGTCGCCGTCCGGGCCGTGTCCGCGTCCGGGGCCGGGTCCGGGTCCGGCCCTGCTGCCAGTCGTGATTTATGGCATTCAGATTGACGTTGGGCCCAACAACGCAAATGCCACAACCGCCAAACACAGAAAGGTGACAACTTTGTTTGCGGCTATCGGACAAATATAGCCATGTGTAAGTGTGTGTGTAAGTGTGTGTAACTTATGTCTGTCTAATATACTGCCTTTATGCCTAAAGGTATGACTGCGAAGCATGACTTCGCAGAGGCCTCTTCTTCGATTAAGTCTCTTCTCTGAATAAGCTCCTCCTCTCGAGCTGAATTCCCTTTCCTTGCTAAGAAGTCCTGCGTTACATGGACATTATTTGCTGTACATGAGCTGAAAGGCGACATTGTTTGCTTCAGATGTTCTGCAGCAATCGGAAAGTTACATGAATCGCCTGCAGGATCATTCCAATGTCTAGCCAGACACTTATCTCCTGTTGCTACTCTGACAAGATGTCCTGCTACAGTAAGCACACGAGTAGCTAAAAAAGAAGAAGATTTAAAGGATTTCTCAATAATATCTTAATATCTTCTAATCACTCACAATAATCTCTCATTATTCTGCTTCTTAGCGGTATCGAATGTCATGCAGTCCTTATATAAAATCGAATATTTTGCAGTCTTTATAATTTTAAAAATATTTACTAGCTTAAGTTGCCAAAAAGGGGGAACAGAAGTTGTTCTGGAAATACTTGTACCTTCTCTTCATTAGACACCCAGAGTCCTTGCTAGTTACAGCCTCCTTGCAGCTCCCTTTAGATACTCAGTTGCACTCCCAAGGTTCTGTTCAACACTGTCCGGCTCAGCGTGGAAAGTTCCATCGGTTCTGCTCAACACTGTCCGGCTCAGCTTGTAATGTTCAACAGGCTCTGCTCAACACTGTGCGGCTCACCGTGCATTGTTTCACAGGTTCTGCTCTACACTGTCCCATCCAGCGTGGAATGTTCCACAGGTTCTGCTCAACACTGACCAGCTCAGGATGCATTGTTCAACAGGCTCGACTCAACACTGTCCGGTCCAGCGTGGAATGTTCCATAGACTCTACTCAACACTGTCCGGCTCAGCGTGCATTGTTTCACAGGTTTTGCTCAACACTGTTCGGCTCAGCGTGCATTGTTCCATAGGTTCTGCTCAACACTGTCCCGCACAGGATGCATTGTTCAACAGGCTCGACTCAACACTGTCCGGTCCAGCGTGGAATGTTCCACAGGTTCTGCTCAACACTGACCAGCTCAACGTGCAACAGGATGCATTCAGCGCTGTTGTGGCAATGTTATGCAAGGTATTTATTGCTATTATATACATTTCATTTGAATATTAATTTCGTTTGCTGGAAAAGTGAAATTCTTCGAGCGCCAGCAGAGCCAACAATTTCTTGGCTCTTCGCAACAAGGGAAAACAATAACAATGAGGTTTTCACAATTCGCGGACTGAGAATATTTGCGCAGGGCAAACAAAAGGATCAAATTGAAGGCAGAGTTGAATATAGCAAAAGGATGTTTTAAGTGCGCGGAGGGGGGCTTAAATTGGGCAGTGGTATTGGCATAGCATACGAGTGTAGGCTAGCATATAGTACGAGTACATGCATGTACGTGCATGCTTACACATGTCGAATAATGCGTTTACATGTGCAACATGGCGTATGCGTTATTTTTATGCTGAAACATCTCACAGATACGCAGCCCAAAACGAGGTCATAAGAAAAATGCAAGCTCACACTTTCACACGCACACCCACACACACACACAGACACACCCACACACCCACACACCCACACAGTGACACAAACACACACACAGATATAGAAGGTATTTAATGGCGTTTTGATAATGTCAACATTTCTCAGCTGCGCCCGAAAGCGTGCTACATTTTTGTATGAATGCAGAAAAGCGCAGACAAATACGCAACGTAATTGGATTTATGTGTGTCTATGCGCACGTGTGTGTGTGTGTGTGTGTGTATGTGGGTGCGAGTGTGTGTGCGAAAGTGTGGCAAATACCACACACCCACTCAAGTGCCATCAACATAACTGTAAGCGCAAAACTTTTTGAGTTAATCAAAAAAAAATAAAAAAGTACAAAAATATGAAGCATTAAAAAACTAGATAGAACAAGAATGAAAACTCATTTTTGAGCTTGTTGCAGACTTAATACCCTTGCGGAGATCCTTACAAAATTGCTTTCAACCGTGATTTTCATACTAGAACTCAATTCTTGGACAATTGTTCCTAGAACTTTGGAATACCTGAGTTTGGTGGAGATGTCTTAATAATTAAGAAAGTTTTCGTATAACTTGGTAGTTTCTATCTTTATGAACTCAATTGTTGCCCGATTATTCCTATGGCAGCTATATGTTATAGTGATTCGATCCAGCCAGAGTGGACACTGATCCTGCGTTCCTCTGTCTTTTTGTGAGTATTTATTATTTAATTTAAAAATACACCCATGAAAACCTATCGATAGTATCGATAGTGATGTCTATCAACTATATTGAGGTTTGAAATGTTATCAGAGAGAATACATAACTTTAAATATGTATTTATATGTTTTTTTCCAGGCTTCGACACTAAAATTAAAATACTACTTGTATCTCTTAAGAAATGAATTGAAACTATCGATATTATCGATTACTAGTGATGCTACTGAGGTGAGGTCGAGTGCGATTTCAACCACGAGTAGAATACCCTGTACGCAAAGGGTATTAAAGAGTCACTCGCGGAGCGGGAAAGGGGGTCACAACGATTTCAAGCAGCTGCTGCGAGTCTGCATCTGCATCTGTGTCTGTGTCTGTGTCAGTGTCAGTGTGTGTGTCTGTAGCTGTGTGCGTGTGGCAGGTGGCAAACAATGATTCAACAAAGCAGCAACAACAATAACAATATATTTATGCATATGCATTCAGTCGAGCATGCCAGAAAAAGGATAGATTTTTATATTCTACTTTGTGGCATTTGGTCTTTTCTATCCTCCGTCTCCTTGCGTTCCTTATGTGCTGGCGATTTTCAGCAGAAAAGTGCATTAAAAAAGGAAGCTTAAGTTCAGTTCGACGCGAGCTGCATACAAAAGAAAGCCCGAGATGGCCGTCTGGGGACCCGGAACCCGGTTCGACTACCCAAATGGCTGTCAGGCCCGTCGACTGTCGTCTGTTGACTGCCGGAAACGCATCCAGCAATTTCATGATTGTGCCGGCAAATGACACCTGTGGGAGTGGCATCCTCAACCAGTGTTGAGCAGTGCGCTTTCAGTGCTTGCTAATAGGCCACAGGTGAGGCTGCGTTCCACTTTTTGTGTTCGTTGCATTTATTGAATTTGGGCCTGTGTCTAGAGTGCCTTTCGTCCTGCCATGCAGCATCCTTGGGTCATCCCTGATCTACTATAAAAATGTCCAGCAGATCGGAAACAAAGCACAGAAGTTATTCTATAAACTATTTCCGTGCTGCCGAGCAGAAGTCAGCGTGCACTGCTTGCTTGCACTGCTTGATTAGAGCAGTTCTACTAATTGTGGCTTGCAGCCATGAACTGGACTTTGTTTCTGCTGGAAATTTTAGAATATTCTACACTTGTCACTGTGCATCTGTCACATTTTGTCCCGAATTTGCAATTCCTTTGAATTCCTTCATGATTTTTAGAAGATTATGCAAACATTTATTGATATTTCCACGAAAATCTCTTGAAGCTTGGAGAATATTCATTTTGAATACTCTGCTGAGTTGCTTTAGGTACTTTACTTGACCATCAAAAGCGTCGAGAGAATAAGAATCAGCCGATAAGTGTATTTGCTATGATTATATTAACTTAACTAACTCAATCTTACTATCTAGCAATAAGTTCCAATAATGTCACCAACAATTCTCAGTTAGCTAGCCAGACTTGCATATTCAAATATAATTAGAGTACAATTATTATTATTATTGCGACCTATGAGATCTATTGTGCCGTCTTCTGAGCCTAAAGCTCACTCATCAACCCTATTTCCTGCATGAATGCAAGTATCTTGGTTGGATCTAGAGTACCTATGTAATACCCAGGTGTCTGTTTCTTCTTCTGGCAAGGGCAGGGCACTCTGTTAGTATGTGTGATGAGGTTTCAGCCTCCATTTCATAGAGTACAATATTAAATAGCGAATCTAAGAAAAGAAAAGTTTAGAGTACTTAGGCCTGCGACTCTTATATTCAATTATATTTCCATGTGGGCTTTTAAAATTGTCCAGAAATCTATATATTAAATATATATTATTGCGCCTGTAAATAAAAAATAATTAAATATATATATTTATATTCTTTTAAGAGTCGATAAGAGACTGTTTATTGAAGGCGAACAAAATCAATGAACACAATTTAGTTGGAAATTAAAATACATATTTGATTTGTAAGTTCATTTACAACGCACTGCTGAGCACAATATTGTTAGTTTTGAAAATGGTCGAAAACGTCTCCTACGCATTTGATGACAAAATTGTAATACCCTTTGTTAGGGTATAGGAACTAGCCACAAAATGTAATTGTTTATGAATTTGTATGGGAGAAGAGTCCTGATTGATGGATCAGGATTGATTTAGTGAAATCGTAAATAATTTCGCATATTCATCTCACCATTTACGTAAGCAACGATTTCCGAAAGCAGCTCATCTCATGCGTACAGAGATGAGGCGAAACTCGCTTGGATTGGCAACAGGCAGGGAGTACATAGTATTTGGTCGGTTTGCCAGATACTGGGCAAAATACTCGTACTACCAATAAGCAATAACAATGAAAAGGAAAGGAAAGGAAAGCAGCGCTCTGAAGCCAGCGACAAAGTCGAAATGAAAGCATTAACTTGGCTTGAATGGGGTTTGGCTGAGTTGGGCAAGCAAATGCAGGGCACAAAGCACAAATCACAGATTACAATTTCGCTAGGACATCGCAGGGAGATGCAGATACAAAGAAGAGTCGCTACTGAGGGCAGGGCCACTGTTGAGGGGTGGAGTGGGCTGGAGTGGGCTGGAGTGGGGTGGGGTGGAGAGCAGACCAGACCCAGTGGCATAACTCACGTGAATACATGAATAGTTGCATATGAAAAATCACCGAGCAGAAAACTCTATCTATATATGGATATGCATTCAAATGGCCAGTGGCCAGCCAAAACCTGCACTGAGCGAAAAATGATAGTAAGAATATGGTTTCAAGGTATTTCAATATCTTTAGGAAGTTTTCAGAGTGCAATCATCAAAATATATTTACAACAGAACTTGCTCCGAGCGTACCAAAATTTCATCCACAAGTGTGGATATTTGCGGAAAACTGTTGAATGCAACTTTTGTTACGATCCTATTTCAAAAAATTCATTGGTGACCTTGCAAATATAAATAGCTGTGATATTTGAGCTGAGGCATGTTTTTTCTTAAGTGTATTTTATATACACATGTACTTAAGTGTGGGTGCGTATAAGTGTTGGAGTTGGCAACGCCGTTGACCACGAATGCATAAATGCACTTGTATCTCTCTTTCTCTCTCTCTATCTCTCTCTTTCTCTCGGTCCCCCTCTCTGTCTTTGTCTCTCTATGTGTGTATGTACTCGCATGTGGCCCACAGTGCACCGCTCACCGCTCACCGCTGCCACCCATTGTGGCCGGTGTAAAGTGTGTGCACTGATAAGCAGGCAACACCCGAAAAAATAGTGTGTGCTGCACTGGCCGTAGGTACCAGGATGGGAATGGCACAGGGAACTGGTATGGTTAGGGGTGGGGTAGGGGCTGGGGAAGGTGCTGGGCATAGGGATAAGGGCCAAAGTAGCAGGAGAAGGCGGAGCAGGGGCCTAGTGCCAGGCGATGCTTCGACATAAATAGAATGCTAAACAGCACGCGCAAATGTGTCCTGCAGGAGCTGCTGGTGGGAGGATGCCGTGGAGTGTGTGGGGGTGGGGAGGGGTTGCATGTGGGCGTAGGGGCGTAGGGGCGTGGCTGCGGTTTCCATGTGCATTGCCAACTGACTTTGGCATTGGCCACGTCTGCGTTTCGCTTTCATATTACGGCGGCGATGGGCGATGGGCGATGGCGACTCGGCGCGTCGGACAATGCCGCATAAATCATGCATAAAACTGAAAATGGAATATGAAAGCAACATGGCGCATGTATGTGTGTGTATATCTGTGTGTGTGTGTGTGTGTGTAGGTGTCGGTGTGTGGCCAGGCAGAGGAACGTAGAGTAAACGCAACAAAGGAAACAAGTCTCGTTTGTATTGAAAATTGTGATTGCAAGTGGCGTTACGGATAAGAGTGTGATATGTGTGTCTGTGTGTGTGTCTGTGTGTGGGTGTATGTGTGCGTGTGTGTGCCACACACGTCGATACGCAGTTGCCTCAAAGGTATCGTTGTGCATTGCAAATGCGAGTTCATTCAAATACTTTGTAATGATGGCATTGATCGTATAGTTTTCTTGCTGCAATGACATTAGCTGAAGGCTTTAACTTAAGCACAAGATTAAGCTTTGCAAGTAATTCCAGATGTCGCTTAAAACTGACTCCCATGCACATTCATGCACCTTACAACACTGTAAACGTCAGTACTGCCTAACACAATCATGCTATCTGAAAAGCTACTTTGCAAGCACATGAGAGCTTTCAGTAAACTTATGGTAGAGCAGGAAACTTGAAAATACCCAAAGCAACCTTCAATTTGTATATTCCCTTTTCAGTGTGGCCAGAATACCAAAAAGTCAATTGATTTCACATTGAAACTCACATATACACTCACAGTTTTCATTTGAATCATTCTCAACTTTTGTACATTTTGAAGTAAGTTTGAATCTCTACCAACTACTTAATATTAATTTCCTACTCTAAACTTATGTATTTATATACTACTTGTATATTCATTTCTTTCTTGTGACACTATTACTGCAGGATTCATTTTTACTAGTTTGGAAAACGACGCTGTCGACCAAATTCTAGAAATAATAAAAGTCAAACAATTTGCTTTTATTATTATTTTTATTTTTATTTTTATTTTGGTTTTAAGCTACTTTATACCCACAGGTAAAAGGTCTTTTATTTTTATTTTTAAATGATTTTTTTTTAAACCTATACCCTTGTGTTAGTCTGTCCTTTAAAACGTTATATCAGCAATGCATCCAACTTATTTCAACTTTTGATGAATGGTGCACAGAGATTATTAAAATACCTTTCGAATGGTACTATAACAATGATCGAAAGAGGGGTGTGTTATTATCTATGTTAGCCTATTAATAGTAATCTTAATTAATGCCCAGAACTCACTTCCAACTCATGGCATTGTGCAAAGAGTTGAACTGTAGATTGCATCCTTTCTGCCAGTCGATAATTTCGATAGGCGATAACCCTAGGTGAATTTTGATCTCAACTTTGGCTTAAATAATGTATTCAAACGATACTCATATAATTCAATGTTGGAAAACTTCTTTGTTTATGAAGATATTTTGACCAAACTCAACGAATCGAAGTTTTATTATGTTTTGTCTTAAACTATCAAAACTAATACACTGATTGAATTGTTATCGGGTTGTTTTCTTATATCGAGATGTCTTCCTAGCTGTTTATGCAAATATATATAAACCCTGTGCCACTTTCAGCTGTTGTCATTTGGCGAGGAGTTAAACTAAAGAGTTAAAATTGCGATTAAACTCATGTTCAGTAAAGTTTTTGGGTAAACTGTGGTGCTGGTGTGGTGCTGGTGCTGCCGTACAACACATAAGCCGCAGTGGTGGGGCTGCCAACCCGTTTTGCTAGTTTTGGTGGCTTTGTGTTCATTAGGGGCCCCAAAATGCGAAGCAATCACAAAACGCTTAAGGGCAATGCGGGCGCGTTTTGTCAAACGGCTTTGGTTCACCAGTTCAGCTGCTCACCTGGACGGCAGGACGACAGGACGAGAGGACGGCAGTACGGCAGTACGGCAGGACAGCAGGTTGCCAGGTCGCCAGGACGCCGGGTCGCCAGGTTGCTGGGTTGTCAGGTCCCGCGGCGAATTATCGCCAATCACTTGAGCAATAAATGAACCAAAAGTCGTTATGCGACGACAACAAGAAGAACAAGGACGCATCATGTCGAGTTGAGGCGAGCCGAGGCGAGGTGGGGCGAGTGCCAGGACTACTGCCAGCACTCGCAGCCGTCGACTCGCCCAAAAATGTCCTTGACAAAGTGGCAACAAAATTTCGTAGCGCACTTTTTTGGCCGCTCTGCCATTGCCATTGCATCAGCAGCAACTTTGATCAAATAATGCTGGGTCATAAGTTCAGCTGCAGGCACGAGATGTCTATATAGACCAGGCCAACAGACCAAAGGACCTCCAGACCAGAACAGACCAGACCAGACCAGACCTTCACTCAAACAGAGCCACGCCCCACAGGCGCCCAGGCAAACGCACTTATTCATTTAACCTTTTACTGTGGCTGTGGAAGGGTGGGAGGGGCACTGAACTGCGCACAGTGTGACCGCAGTACAAAAAGCTCTGCGGGAATAGAAAACACTAAGATATATAGACTTTTCACACAATAACTAATTATTACAACTAGTTTAAGCTGCCAGAAAGGTTGAAAAATAAAACACTAACTAAAATTCTATGACAGCTATATGATATAGTGACGAGATCTTAATCGAAACTGACCAAATTACATAAGGTATAACAAAACTCGCAATTGCTAATTGATCCTAAGGCAGCTTATAAGATATAGTCTCAGATTTTGTGAGTTTGGTTCAGATATCTTTATAAACAAAACATTTAAGAATGCTCTAGTCGAGTATACCCAAATACGAGACAGCCTGTTTGAAATTCCCATCTTTGTTTATACGTACACAAACACATAAACTCACATAAGCATCAAGCAGTGCAGCGGCGTTGCAAGCAAGCAGTGCATATCAAGTTTTGGTAGTGAGAGCTCTCAGGAACTGACAAGAAAGAAAGAAAAAGGTAAATTGAAATTAATTTCAATTTCAAATGAAACAATTGTGAAAGTGCCCACTGTGCGAAGGCGACGGAAACGCGTCTCAAGTCAAACCAATAAACTTTTGTTGTTCTTTGGTGGTGCGGGGTTGGTTGCAGGCGGGGGGAGGAGGGGCTAGGTGGTAGGGTCACACTAAACGATAGCACGTAGATGCGTAAAGTAAATGGGAAAAGTTCCAGTCAAATTCTGATGAAATGAAATTAGTTTTCGCTTGAGTGTAACTTCCGTTTGTCGAATGACTGGGCAGAAAAAAAAGCAAAATACACACACACACACACACAAAATCCAGCACTTTCATTGTATTCTGAGTGTGCGTGTGCGTGTGTGTGTGTGTGTGTGCGAGTGTATTCGTGAGTGCAGGTTAATCTAAACGCGGCATATGAATGACGGCCAAGTGACATCAATTCGCCTTCAAAGCCCTTATACCAATGTGTGTGCTGTGTGTGTGTGTCTCTCTCTGTATATGTGTGTGTGTGTGTGTGCGATAGTGTATGTGTGACTGAGTGCGACAGCAATGAAACCACAAGAAGTTTCTTATAAACGGCATACTTTTTACCACCAGCGCAAAACAACAACAATTATGACTTCATGTTGTTTTTGCCACAAAGTTTCATGTGCAACGTCACCGCACAGTGTGCTCAAACCGTTCATAGTAGTACCCATAATGCAGATTGAGTGAGAGTTTCCCTATGAATAAGCTGCATGCTTATTGTCAATCCTCGAATGCAAAACTTCAATTTCTTTATACGACTCGTCTGCTTTCATTACTTTCTCTCAGTCGAATTTCTGTGCTCCAAACAAGAATTTCTTGGTTTATATCTTCCACTTTCCACATTGTTAGTTTATTCTGGTACTTATTCAGTATAAGCTTGAATATTTCTTTTAAAATTTAGCTAATTCCCGTAGATCTTAGCATGGCATCCACAAACTACTCATATTGTCATTTAATATCTTTCAACTATTCAGACAGGAAGTGAAGTAACTGCCTTTCAAAAGACTTGCTACTTAAATATTATTTCAAAATAAACAATATGGTTGTGGGGGTTTGAGGTTCAGCAATATAATATAGGAACGATCGGTTGAAAATCGAGTTCTTGTTTTTTATATCCTTAGCACAAGGACAGCTGTTTTTTCCGGAAAAATTCCATTTTTTTAAACTCCTTTGTAGGTAGAGCTACGGATAAAATATTGATATATATCCTCAGTTTATTAAGTGTCGAGCTTGCTTGACTATATCTTTGTTACTTTTCTTTTATCTTGAATGATTTTCTTCAGCGCATTTCAAATCTAGTCAGTTAATTATGATACTCTCGGCAAGGGTATAGAAAAATGGTTAAACAAATGCAATGTGGCATACTGTGCGGCTGTCGGCTTATGAAGTGGACCGCATTGATGACTCGGCACGCAAACATAAAGACATGCATACACACACACACACACACACACACACACACACACACACACACACACACACACACACATACATACACACAGAGAGACACACAAAATCACACACATATATATATATAGAAAAGTTTGAGTATCAATCAACGACAGTCAATCAATCAATCAATCAAATGTTGGAACAATGAAGCCGCCGACGACATCGATGAGAATTAAGCTTCCAATGAAATTTTCCACTTTTGCTGTACGCCCCTTTCCCTCTGAGGACTTTTGGACTGCTTGCCCTGCTGGTTGTTGTTGTTGTTGTTGTTGCCTCAGCTTGTTGTGGTTGTTGTTACAACACCTTTAATTTGATCAGATTTTTGGCCAAGTACCTTAGCTTTGTGTCTGATTTATTCAGAATTTAAGGACGAAAGCCAGGTCGAACATTAACAGAGGTTTCCATGACATTGCCACTTGCGGCGTGGTTGTGGCATGCCCCATATCACATCATACACTGACAAAAATGAAGACTGCGCTCGCAAAGGCGTCACCAGCGGAGTCCTTTGTACATCATATTGTTCTTGAATTTATAAAAAGTATCATGAAATATGAACTTCGATTAGAGAGTTCGAGTTCCGTTCATAAATTTGGTTGAATTTGCCAAGTTTCAAAGCGGACTTGTCCCATTTGTTTTGCCAAGTGTACATGTATCCTTGCTGCACATAGGCCATTGGCCTGGTTGTAGGGTTTGTCTCTCAGCTTGAAAATGGAGAAAACATTTCCAAGCGAAAGTTGACGTCGACCAAAATGTTGCAGAAGCATTCGAAATTATTTACAACCGGGTAAAAGTAGCTGGCAAAACCAGTCAAGAAGAAAACTACAACAACAACAAGAATTTATGCCATTAGCCCCGGTGCACAGTTGGGACACAGTTGCAACATTTGCGCTTCAACCCCGCCACCCGACACCCGACACCCGACACCCGACACCCGCAACCCTCAACGCACAACCCGGCGCCCCATGCCGCCCCCTCGATTCCAGTGAAATGCACTTCAATGCTTAAATGACAGTCAAGTTTTTGGGGTTCCACGAAAAATCATTTGGGATGCGACAACAATAACAATAACAACAACAACAGCTACTACAACAAAACTTTGTGAAAAAATGAGCAACTTTTAGTGGAACGGAAAATGTAAAATGCAAAACAACAACAACAACAACAACAACAACAACAACAACAACAACAACAATACAAATAACAACAAGTATCAGAGAAAGAAACAAGCATAACAACCTAACAAATTGGCCTGGACTTGAAGTTCTTAACTATCCGAGTACTATATACGACGCACATACATTATAACAGCTAACTTATCTATCAGCCGTGCTCCAGTTTTTGAAATCGCACCAATTTTGAGATTTACCTTTCAAATCGCATCATTTTGCCAACTGCAAGTCGATTGCCATGAAAATGAAATGGAAAAGTGTTTCTATAAATTCTAGTTCTAATGTTTTCGATATCGCAAAACATTCTTGCAATTTACTTTTCAAATCACACGATTAGGTGCTCCGGAAATCGAAAAATGTTCGTGATTTAAGTTCGATTGCTGTTGAGCTGCAATTTTCGTATAAATATGCTACTGAATAAAATTTAATATTATTTGTACTCTATTCCATAATGTTTTAAAAATGTTCTTCCCACTTAATTTAACTTAAGATATTCAATTGATTTATTCGTTACAGTTTTACTTTTACCGCTAACAACTTGCGATTTTCTCTGTGTGATATACAGTGTTGGAAAGTGTAGGAACTACCATGCCTGCTGGGCAGTTTCTGTATGCTGCAGGAAGTAAACAGCTGTTCCAGTGATGATGGGTAAGCTTTAATCAAAATGAAAAGAGCACATAGTTTCTGATCACTGAGAACTTTGCTGATATTTAAAATTATTTTTAATATATAATGTCTTAGGAAATTGCATGACATTTTCAATATTTAAATTACTGTTGGGTTCTTTTGTTTTGGATTTGCTTACCTTAAGTCGAATGGTTTACATTTTAATAGCTTTTACATCAGCTAACTAAGAATAAAACATATCTCTAAGAAATCTCCAACAAAGCATCTGCAAATACCAAGCCAAATCGCAAGAAGTATGCGGAAATGGGAGCACGGCTGGACAATAAGAGCGCAAATTAGTTGAGCTACAAATTGTGAGATTTGCATTTTTTGTACCAAATTTGGGCCAAACAAGTTATAGTTTAATTGTATATACTACGAGCATATACTATACATGTAGGTCGGAAATCAGCGGCAATTGAAATTGCAGCTTATGCCCAAAGGAATGCACTGCTAAATATTTGGCATTGCTTTGGGCACATGCGGGGACAGAGGAGCGTCGGGGTCACATTCTTTGCCTTTTATTATTACTTTCGCACGCTGGCAAGTCGAGTGCTTCCTAAATAATTACACCCGACAGACCAAGGTGTGGGGGTAATAAGTGAGGGAAGCTTGAAGCTATTTGGTACTTTCAGCCGGTTGCATCCTGCTCGATTTAATCGTGACACCTGTCCGGCTGGTCGACTGGCCAGTGACACGCTACGCCGGGTGGCATAATTAAAAGTTAAGTACCTAACCGGGTTGCACACACAGACTCATAGGACCAGCAGAAGGAGCTGGAGAGTTGCAGCAAGGGACTTCCCAGACGCACTCCAGCACACAAACGCAGCAATAGGAGCGGAGGATAGGAGGGAAGGCAGACAGAAACAGGAACAGGAACATGGTTGGGAGCTGGTCGGGCTGTATACTCGTAGGGACAACTGGCGTTGACTTTGGCGCTGCATTTTTATAGCACTGCAGACAATCGGGCCAAAGGAAGGAAATTGTCCGGCTAAATGCTTGCCTGTTACATTTTTCACAAAAATAACTTAAGTCAAATATGTTTTAATGAGTAGTCAGTGTGGCGTATACTCTTTGTTATACCCCAAAAGAGAGTATTACAATAACAATGCCTGCTATGTATCAGCCATGCTGCTTGTATCATATATCCTTGTCCAGTTTGTCGTGAAAAATATCCTCAAGAAACTGTTAAAAAGTTCATAGTGTAGGATATCAAATTAAATTTATTGATTTATTTTTATACAGAGCTTAGGTTATTTCCAAATAAGTCAACAACTGTGGAGCTTGGTTCATTACTAAATTGAAACAAGGAAATGGGAAAAATCCCTACAAAAAAGATGGATACTTAAGCCATAACTAAGGATCTGTGATTAATTGTGCTTACCTTAACCTTACTGCAGTAAGCGTATTCATCCTCAGTCTTCACAAAGTCTCCGCTGATTTTGCCTAAAAAGGTTATTTTTTACTATATCGTAAAATCATTTTCCGTAATACTTCAGAGAGAGAAAGAGAGGAAGGGAGAGAAAGAAAGAGTACTTACGCGTCGCCAGCACAAAGATGAGGGCTTCACTAATCAGAGTAGATTTTGCACTCTTTAAGTGCGTCAAGTGACGCCGTGATTTGCCGATGGCGTTGCATATAAAATACTTAGTTAGAACAGGTTGTCGGCAGAAGGAATGCCCTTGGATGAGTCCTGGATGAGTCCTGGATGAGCTTATAAGGTTGAAGCTGCATTAAATGCTAAACTACTTATGGGACACTCAGAAGACCTTTGCTTTGAGGTAGCATGAGCCCAGCACTCAGATTTCCCATGTTTTATATTTGGAAAATGTGTGAATCTTAGCAGTCTTTGCAACATCGCACTTAAGTATTGTTTTCAAAAGCTGGGTAACGAACTAAGCAAAAAATAAATAAAATAAAAATTCTACAAAATTAATCTAAGGCTTAATCTATTGAGCCACCAATTCAAACTATCTCTACCTTATCACTTATTGTTCACTTATTGGTTTGATCGAATCATGGCGTTTGTGGTAAACAATGATCCTTCTGACAATCAGCAACTGCGTGTCATGTTATCCCCGGAGTCCGAAAATGATACGATAGCCACAAGTGACAACATTGGCATCAATTGTGGTCCAATACTGAACTCAAACACAGGGTAAGTGGGGGTCCTGCAACCGCCCCTAAGACATTTGCATTTAGGTAACTCAATTTCAGCCTTGGGCCCGGAGACAATCATAATGAAATTGAGGATACCTTCGTTAGCCCGAGGAACAAAAAACGCAGACTCCAGAAATTTATAGATCAGAAGAAAGTAGTGCAGCAGCCGAAGCAGCTGAAACAGGTAGAACAGATGGAGCAACAGAAGATACAAATCGTGGGAAAGAATATGAAGCTGGATATGGAGCAGGTGCAGTCGCAGGGTAAAGAAAAGCATATGAAGAAGGGTAGAAAGCAAAATACGAATCAGCTGTCGAGTGTGGGTATGAAGTATAATGTAGAAGAGCGGAATGTGGAGGAGCTCCACCTACGTGAGGTGGGCCGGCAGCTGAAATTGAATGTGGAAATGAAGCAGGTCATGGAAAACTTGTTGAGAAAAGGCAATAAGCAGATGAAAATGGAACACCTGCAGGATCTGCCACAGATAAAGCCGCAGGAGAAGCTGCCGCAAGATCAGCATCTGGAATGTCCACAAGAAAAGCTGATGAACACGTACAAGAATAACCAAGAGGATCAGTCACATGAGCAAACAGAAGAGAAGACTCCACAATTTCAGCCTGAGGAGCAGCAGCGGGATCAATTGCAGGAGAAACTGATGCATGATGTGATGCACCTGCAGCCGAAGGAGATAGATAGTCAGATGAAGCGTTCGAATAATGATGTGAAACAGCTGCAGTCGCACAAGCCAGAGAAGCAGCCGATTATGGGTATTAAGCATGATGTGGACGAGCGGGATGTGGAGGAGCTGCACCTACGTGAGGTGGGAAGGCAGCTGAAGCCGAATGTGGAAATGAAGCAAGTCGTGGAAAACTTGTTGCGAAAAGGCAATAAGCAAATGAAAATGGAACAGCTGCAGGATCTGCCACAGATGAAGCCGCAGGAGAAGCTGCCGCAAGCTCAGCATCTGGATAAGCCACAGGAAGAACTGGTGAAGAATCACAAGAATAAGCAGGAGGATCAGTCACAGGAGCAAACAGAAAAGAAGAATGCACAATTTCAGCCTGAGGCGCATCAGCGGGATCAATTCCAGGAGAAACTGATGCATGATGTGATGCAGCTGCAGCCGAAGGAGATAGATAGTCAGATGAAGGGTTCGAATAATGATGTGAAACAGCTGCAGTCGCACAAGGCAGAGAAGCAGTCGATTATGGATATGAAGTATGATGTAGACGAGCGGGATGTGGAGGAGCTGCACCTTCGAGAGGTGGGGAGGCGGCTGAAGCTGAATGTGGAAATAAAGCAAGTCATGGAAAACTTGTTGCGAAAAGGCTATGAGCAGATGAAAATGGAACAGCCGCAGGAGCCGCAAGATCAGCATCTGGATAAGCCACAGGAAAAGCTGATGAAGAAGCACAAGAATAAGCAGGAGGATCAGTCACATGAGCAAACAGAAGAGAAGCCTGCACAATTTCAGCCTGAGGCGCATCAGCGGTATCAATTGCAGGAGAAACTGATGCATGATGTGATGCAGCTGCAACCGAAGGAGATAGATAGTCAGATGAAGGGTTCGAATAATGATGTGAAACAGCTGCAGTCGCACAAGGCACAGAAGCATTCGATTATGGATATGAAGTATGATGTAGACGAGCGGGATGTGGAGGAGCTGCACCTACGTGAGGTGGGGAGGCAGCTAAGGCTGAATGTGGAAATGAAGCAAGTTGTGGAAAACTTGTTGCGAAAAGGTAATAAGCAGATGAAAATGGAACAGCCGCAGCATCTTCCACAGGAGACGCTGCCGCAAAATCAGCATCCAGATAAGCCACAGGAAAAACTGATAAAGAAGCACAAGAATGAGCAGGAGGATCAGTCACATGAGCAAACAGAAGAGAAGCCTCCACAGTTTCAGCCTGAGGAGCAGCAGCGGGATCAATTGCAAGAGAAACTGATGCATGACATGATGCAGCTACAGCCGAAGGAGATAGGGAGTCAGATGAAGGGATCGAATAATGATGTGAAACAACGGCAGCACAAGGCAGAGATGCAGTCGATTATGGGTATGAGGTACAATGTAGACGAGCGGGAAGTGAAGGAGCTGCACCTACGTGAGGTGGGGAGGCAGCTGAAGCTGAATGTGGAAATGAAGCAAGTCATGGAAAACTTGTTGCGAAAAGGCAATAAGCAAATGAAAATGGAACAGCTGCAGGATCTGCCACAGATGAAGCCGCAGGAGAAGCTGGCGCAAGCTCAGCATCTGGATAAGCCACAGGAAGAACTGATGAAGACTCACAAGAATAAGCAGGAGGATCAGTCACAGGAGCAAACAGCAGAGAAGCCTCCCCGATTTCAGCCTGAGGCGCAGAAGCGGGATGAATTGCTGGAGAAACTGATGCATGATGTGATGCAGCTGCCGCCGAAGGAGATAGATAGTCAGATGAAGGGTTCGAATAATGATGTGAAACAGCTGCAGCTGCACAAGGCAGAGAAGCAGTCGATTATGGATATGAAGTATGATGTAGACGTGCGGGATGTGGAGGAGCTGCACCTACGTGAGGTGGGAAGGCAGCTGAAGCTGAATAAGGAAATGAAGCAAGTCGTGGAAAACTTGTTGCGAAAAGGCAATAAGCAGATGAAAATAGAACAACTGCAGGATCTGCCACAGCACAAACCACTGGCGAAGCCGCAGGAGAGGCTGCCGCAAGGTCAGCATCTGGATAAGTCACAGGAAGAACTGATGAAGAATCACAAGAAAAAGCAGGAGGATCAGTCACAGGAGCAAACAGAAGAGAAGCCTCCACAGTTTCAGCCTGAGGCGCAGCAGCTGGATGAATTGCAGGAGAAACTGAAGCATGATGTGATGCAGCTGCAGCCGAAGGAGATAGATAGTCAGATGAAGGGTTCGAATAATGATGTGAAACAGCTGCAGTTGCGCAAGGCAGAGAAGCAGTCGAATATAGATATGAAGTATGATGTAGACGAGCGGGATGTGAAGGAGCTGCACCTACGTGAGGTGGGAAGGCAGCTGAAGCTGAATGTGAAAATGAAGCAAGTCGTGGAAAACTTGTTGCGAAAAGGCAATAAGCAAATGAAAATGGAACAACTGCAGGATCTGCCACAGCACAAACCACTGGCGAAGCCGCAGGAGAAGCTGCCGCAAGGCCAGCATCTGGATAAGTCACAGGAAGAACTGATGAAGAATCACAAGAATAAGCAGGAGGATCAGTCACAGGAGCAAACAGAAGAGAAGCCTCCACAGTTTCAGCCTGAGGCGCAGCAGCTGGATGAATTGCAGGAGAAACTGAAGCATGATGTGATGCAGCTGCAGCCGAAGGAGATAGATAGTCAGATGAAGGGTTCGAATAATGATGTGAAACAGCTGCAGTCGCACAAGGCAGAGAAGCAGTCGAATATAGATATGAAGTATGATGTAGACGAGCGGGATGTGAAGGAGCTGCACCTACGTGAGGTGGGAAGGCAGCTGAAGCTGAATGTGGAAATGAAGCAAGTCGTGGAAAACTTGTTGCGAAAAGGCAATAAGCAGATGAAAATGAAACAGCCGCAGGATCTGCCACAGCACAAACCACTGGCGAAGCCGCAGGAGAAGCTGCCACAATATCAGCATCCAGATAAGCCACAGGAAAAACTGATGAAGAATCACAAGGATAAGCAGGAGGATCAGTCACCTGAGCAAACAGAAGAGAAGCCTCCCCGATTTCAGCCTGAGGCGCAGAAGCGGGATGAATTGCTGGAGAAACTGATGCATGATGTGATGCAGCTGCCGCCGAAGGAGATAGATAGTCAGATGAAGGGTTCGAATAATGATGTGAAACAGCTGCAGCTGCACAAGGCAGAGAAGCAGTCGATTATGGATATGAAGTATGATGTAGACGTGCGGGATGTGGAGGAGCTGCACCTACGTGAGGTGGGAAGGCAGCTGAAGCTGAATAAGGAAATGAAGCAAGTCGTGGAAAACTTGTTGCGAAAAGGCAATAAGCAGATGAAAATAGAACAACTGCAGGATCTGCCACAGCACAAACCACTGGCGAAGCCGCAGGAGAGGCTGCCGCAAGCTCAGCATCTCGATAAGCCACAGGAAGAACTGATGAAGACTCACAAGAATAAGCAGGAGGATCAGTCACAGGAGCAAGCAGAAGAGAAGTCTCCCCGATTTCAGCCTGAGGCGCAGCAGCGGGATCAATTGCAGGATAAACTGATGCATGATGTGATGCAGCTGCAGCCGAAGGAGATAGATAGTCAGATGAAGGGTTCGAATAATGATGTGAAACAGCTGCAGCTGCACAAGGCAGAGAAGCAGTCGATTATGGATATGAAGTATGATGTAGACGTGCGGGATGTGGAGGAGCTGCACCTACGTGAGGTGGGAAGGCAGCTGAAGCTGAATAACGAAATGAAGCAAGTCGTGGAAAACTTGTTGCGAAAAGGCAATAAGCAGATGAAAATAGAACAACTGCAGGATCTGCCACAGCACAAACCACTGGCGAAGCCGCAGGAGAAGCTGCCGCAAGGCCAGCATCTGGATAAGTCACAGGAAGAACTGATGAAGACTCACAAGAATAAGCAGGAGGATCAGTCACAGGAGCAAACAGCAGAGAAGCCTCCCCGATTTCAGCCTGATGCGCAGAAGCGGGATGAATTGCTGGAGAAACTGATGCATGATGTGATGCAGCTGCCGCCGAAGGAGATAGATAGTCAGATGAAGGGTTCGAATAATGATGTGAAACAGCTGCAGCTGCACAAGGCAGAGAAGCAGTCGATTATGGATATGAAGTATGATGTAGACGTGCGGGATGTGGAGGAGCTGCACCTACGTGAGGTGGGAAGGCAGCTGAAGCTGAATAAGGAAATGAAGCAAGTCGTGGAAAACTTGTTGCGAAAAGGCAATAAGCAGATGAAAATAGAACAACTGCAGGATCTGCCACAGCACAAACCACTGGCGAAGCCGCAGGAGAGGCTGCCGCAAGCTCAGCATCTCGATAAGCTACAGGAAGAACTGATGAAGACTCACAAGAATAAGCAGGAGGATCAGTCACAGGAGCAAGCAGAAGAGAAGTCTCCCCGATTTCAGCCTGAGGCGCAGCAGCGGGATCAATTGCAGGATAAACTGATGCATGATGTGATGCAGCTGCAGCCGAAGGAGATAGATAGTCAGATGAAGGGTTCGAATAATGATGTAAAACAGCTGCAGTCGCACAAGTCAGAGAAGCAGTCGATTATGGGTATTAAGCATGATGTGGACGAGCGGGATGTGGAGGAGCTGCACCTACGTGAGGTGGGAAGGCAGCTGAAGCTAAATGTGGAAATGAAGCAAGTCATGGAAAACTTGTTGCGAAAAGGCAATAAGCAGATGAAAGTGGAACAGCCGCAGGATCTGCCACAGCACAAACCACTGGGGAAGCCGCAGGAGAAGCTGCCGCAATATCAGCATCCAGATAAGCCACAGGAAAAACTGATGAAGAATCAAAAGAATAAGCAGGAGGATCAGTCACCTGAGCAAACAGAAGAGAAGCCTCCACAGTTTCAGCCTGAGGCGCAGCAGCTGGATGAATTGCAGGAGAAACTGAAGCATGATGTGATGCAGCTGCAGCCGAAGGAGATAGATAGTCAGATGAAGGGTTCGAATAATGATGTGAAACAGCTGCAGTCGCACAAGGCAGAGAAGCAGTCGAATATAGATATGAAGTATGATGTAGACGAGCGGGATGTGAAGGAGCTGCACCTACGTGAGGTGGGAAGGCAGCTGAAGCTGAATGTGGAAATGAAGCAAGTCGTGGAAAACTTGTTGCGAAAAGGCAATAAGCAGATGAAAATGAAACAGCCGCAGGATCTGCCACAGCACAAACCACTGGCGAAGCCGCAGGAGAAGCTGCCACAATATCAGCATCCAGATAAGCCACAGGAAAAACTGATGAAGAATCACAAGGATAAGCAGGAGGATCAGTCACCTGAGCAAACAGAAGAGAAGCCTCCACAGTTTCAGCCTGAGGCGCAGCAGCTGGATGAATTGCAGGAGAAACTGAAGCATGATGTGATGCAGCTGCAGCCGAAGGAGATAGATAGTCAGATGAAGGGTTCGAATAATGATGTGAAACAGCTGCAGTCGCACAAGGCAGAGAAGCAGTCGAATATAGATATGAAGTGTGATGTAGACGAGCGGGATGTGGAGGAGCTGCACCTACGTGAGGTGGGAAGGCGGCTGAAGCTGAATGTTGAAATGAAGCAAGTCATGGAAAACTTGTTGCGAAAAGGCAATAAGCAAATGAAAATGGAACAGCTGCAGGATCTGCCACAGATGAAGCCGCAGGAGAAGCTGCCGCAAGCTCAGCATCTCGATAAGCCACAGGAAGAACTGATGAAGACTCACAAGAATAAGCAGGAGGATCAGTCACAGGAGCAAGCAGAAGAGAAGTCTCCCCGATTTCAGCCTGAGGCGCAGCAGCGGGATCAATTGCAGGATAAACTGATGCATGATGTGATGCAGCTGCAGCCGAAGGAGATAGATAGTCAGATGAAGGGTTCGAATAATGATGTAAAACAGCTGCAGTCGCACAAGTCAGAGAAGCAGTCGATTATGGGTATTAAGCATGATGTGGACGAGCGGGATGTGGAGGAGCTGCACCTACGTGAGGTGGGAAGGCAGCTGAAGCTGAATGTGGAAATGAAGCAAGTCATGGAAAACTTGTTGCGAAAAGGCAATAAGCAGATGAAAGTGGAACAGCCGCAGGATCTGCCACAGCACAAACCACTGGGGAAGCCGCAGGAGAAGCTGCCGCAATATCAGCATCCAGATAAGCCACAGGAAAAACTGATGAAGAATCAAAAGAATAAGCAGGAGGATCAGTCACCTGAGCAAACAGAAGAGAAGCCTCCACAGTTTCAGCCTGAGGCGCAGCAGCTGGATGAATTGCAGGAGAAACTGATGCATGATGTGATGCAGCTGCAGCCGAAGGAGATAGATAGTCAGATGAAAGGTTCGAATAATGATGTGAAACAGCTGCAGCTGCACAAGGCAGAGAAGCAGTCGATTATGGATATGAAGTATGATGTAGACGAGCGGGATGTGGAGGAGCTGCACCTACGTGAGGTGGGAAGGCAGCTGAAGCTGAATGTGAAAATGAAGCAAGTCGTGGAAAACTTGTTGCGAAATGGCAATAAGCAAATGAAAATGGAACAGTTGCAGGATCTGCCACTGGCGAAGCCGCAGGAGAAGCTGCCGCAAGGTCAGCATCTGGATAAGTCACAGGAAGAACTGGTGAAGAATCACAAGAATAAGCAGGAGGATCAGTCACAGGAGCAAACAGAAGAGAAGCCTCCACAGTTTCAGCCTGAGGCGCAGCAGCTGGATGAATTGCAGGAGAAACTGAAGCATGATGTGATGCAGCTGCAGCCGAAGGAGATAGATAGTCAGATGAAGGGTTCGAATAATGATGTGAAACAGCTGCAGTCGCACAAGGCAGAGAAGCAGTCGAATATAGATATGAAGTATGATGTAGACGAGCGGGATGTGAAGGAGCTGCACCTACGTGAGGTGGGAAGGCAGCTGAAACTGAATGTGGAAATGAAGCAAGTCGTGGAAAACTTGTTGCGAAAAGGCAATAAGCAGATGAAAATGAAACAGCCGCAGGATCTGCCACAGCACAAACCACTGGCGAAGCCGCAGGAGAAGCTGCCGCAATATCAGCATCCAGATAAGCCACAGGAAAAACTGATGAAGAATCAAAAGAATACGCAGGAGGATCAGTCACCTGAGCAAACAGAAGAGAAGCCTCCACAGTTTCAGCCTGAGGCGCAGCAGCTGGATGAATTGCAGGAGAAACTGATGCATGATGTGATGCAGCTGCAGCCGAAGGAGATAGATAGTCAGATGAAGGGTTCGAATAATGATGTGAAACAGCTGCAGCTGCACAAGGCAGAGAAGCAGTCGATTATGGATATGAAGTATGATGTAGACGAGCGGGATGTGGAGGAGCTGCACCTACGTGAGGTGGGGAGGCGGCTGAAGCTGAATGTGGAAATGAAGCAAGTCATGGAAAACTTGTTGCAAAAAGGCTATAAGCAGATGAAAATGGAACAGCTGCAGGATCTGCCACAGATGAAGCCACAGCAGAAGCTTCCGCAAGATCAGCATCTGGATAAGCCAAAGGAAGAATTGATGAAGAAGCACAAGAATAAGCCGGAGGATCAGTCACAGGGGCAAACAGAACAGAAGCCTCCACGATTTCAGCCTGAATCGCAGCAGCGGGATCAATTGCAGGAGAAAATTATGCATGATATGATGCAGCTGCAGCCGAAGGAGATAGAGAGTCAGATGAAGGGTTCGAATAATGATGTGAAACAGATACAGCCGCACAAGACAGAGAAGCAGTCGATTATGGATATGAAGTATGACGTAGACGAGCGGGATGTGGAGGAGCTGCACCTACGTGAGGTGGGGAGGCAGCTGAAGCTGAATGTGCAAATGAAGCAAGTCATGGAAAACTTATTGCGAAAAGGCTATAAGCAGATGAAAATGGAACAGCCGCAGCATCTGCCACAGATGAAGCCGCAGGAGAAGCTGCCGCAAGATCAGCATCTGGATAAGCCACAGGAAGAACTGGTGAAGAATCACAAGAATAAGCAGGAGGATCAGTCACAGGAGCAAACAGAAGAGAAGCCTCCACAGTTTCAGCCTGAGGCGCAGCAGCTGGATGAATTGCAGGAGAAACTGAAGCATGATGTGATGCAGCTGCAGCCGAAGGAGATAGATAGTCAGATGAAGGGTTCGAATAATGATGTGAAACAGCTGCAGTCGCACAAGGCAGAGAAGCAGTCGAATATAGATATGAAGTATGATGTAGACGAGCGGGATGTGAAGGAGCTGCACCTACGTGAGGTGGGAAGGCAGCTGAAACTGAATGTGGAAATGAAGCAAGTCGTGGAAAACTTGTTGCGAAAAGGCAATAAGCAGATGAAAATGAAACAGCCGCAGGATCTGCCACAGCACAAACCACTGGCGAAGCCGCAGGAGAAGCTGCCGCAATATCAGCATCCAGATAAGCCACAGGAAAAACTGATGAAGAATCAAAAGAATACGCAGGAGGATCAGTCACCTGAGCAAACAGAAGAGAAGCCTCCACAGTTTCAGCCTGAGGCGCAGCAGCTGGATGAATTGCAGGAGAAACTGATGCATGATGTGATGCAGCTGCAGCCGAAGGAGATAGATAGTCAGATGAAGGGTTCGAATAATGATGTGAAACAGCTGCAGCTGCACAAGGCAGAGAAGCAGTCGATTATGGATATGAAGTATGATGTAGACGAGCGGGATGTGGAGGAGCTGCACCTACGTGAGGTGGGGAGGCGGCTGAAGCTGAATGTGGAAATGAAGCAAGTCATGGAAAACTTGTTGCAAAAAGGCTATAAGCAGATGAAAATGGAACAGCTGCAGGATCTGCCACAGATGAAGCCACAGCAGAAGCTTCCGCAAGATCAGCATCTGGATAAGCCAAAGGAAGAATTGATGAAGAAGCACAAGAATAAGCCGGAGGATCAGTCACAGGGGCAAACAGAACAGAAGCCTCCACGATTTCAGCCTGAATCGCAGCAGCGGGATCAATTGCAGGAGAAAATTATGCATGATATGATGCAGCTGCAGCCGAAGGAGATAGAGAGTCAGATGAAGGGTTCGAATAATGATGTGAAACAGATACAGCCGCACAAGACAGAGAAGCAGTCGATTATGGATATGAAGTATGACGTAGACGAGCGGGATGTGGAGGAGCTGCACCTACGTGAGGTGGGGAGGCAGCTGAAGCTGAATGTGCAAATGAAGCAAGTCATGGAAAACTTATTGCGAAAAGGCTATAAGCAGATGAAAATGGAACAGCCGCAGCATCTGCCACAGATGAAGCCGCAGGAGAAGCTGCCGCAAGATCAGCATCTGGATAAGCCACAGGAAAAGCTGTTGAAGAAGCACAAGAATAAGCAGGAGGATCAGTCACATGAGCAAACAGAAGAGAGCCCACCACAATTTCAGCCTGAGGAGCAGCAGCGGGATCAATTGCAGGAGAAACTGATGCATGATATGATGCAGCTGCAGCCGAAGGAGATAGAGAGTCAGATGAAGGGTTCGAATAATGATGTGAAACAGCTACAGCCGCACAAGACAGAGAAGCAGTCGATTATGGATAGGAAGTATGACGTAGACGAGCGGGATGTGGAGCAGCTGCACCTACGTGAGGTGGGGAGGCAACTGAAGCTGAATGTGGAAATGAAGCAAGTTGTGGAAAACTTGTTGCGAAAAGGCAATAAGCAGATGAAAATGGAACAGCCGCAGGAACTGCCACAGCACAAACCACTGGCGAAGCCGCAGGAGAAGCTGCCGCAATATCAGCATCCAGATAAGCCACAGGAAAAACTGATGAAGAATCACAAGAATAAGCAGGAGGATCAGTCACATGAGCAAACAGAAGAAAAGCCTCCCCGATTTCAGCCTGAGGCGCAGCAGCGGGATGAATTGCAGGAGAAACTGATGCATGATGTGATGCAGCTGCAGCCGAAGGAGATAGATAGTCAGATGAAGAGTTCGAATAATAATGTGAAACAGCTGCAGTCGCACAAGGCAGCGAAGCAGTCGAATATAGATATGAAGTATGATGTAGACGAGCGGGATGTGGAGGAGCTGCACCTACGTGAGGTGGGAAGGCGGCTGAAGCTGAATGTTGAAATGAAGCAAGTCATGGAAAATTTGTTGCGAAAAGGCTATAAGCAGATGAAAATGGAACAGCCGCAGCATCTGCCACAGATGAAGCCGCAGGAGAAGCTGCCGCAAGATCAGCATCTGGATAAGCCACAGGAAAAGCTGTTGAAGAAGCACAAGAATAAGCAGGAGGATCAGTCACATGAGCAAACAGAAGAGTGCCCTCCGCAATTTCAGCCTGAGGAGCAGCAGCGGGATCAATTGAAGGAGAAAATTATGCATGATATGATGCAGTTGCAGCCGAATAAGACAGATAGTCAGTTGAACAGTTCGAATAATGATGTGAAACAGCTGCAGTCGCACAAGGCAGAGAAGCAGTCGAATATAGATATGAAGTATGATGTAGACGAGCGGGATGTGGAGGAGCTGCACCTACGTGAGGTGGGAAGGCGGCTGAAGCTGAATGTTGAAATGAAGCAAGTCATGGAAAACTTGTTGCGAAAAGGCTATAAGCAGATGAAAATGGAACAGCCGCAGGATCTGCCACAGATGAAGCCGCAGGAGAAGCTGGCGCAAGCTCAGCATCTGGATAAGCCACAGGAAAAGCTGTTGAAGAATCACAAGAATAAGCAGGAGGATCAGTCACATGAGCAAACAGAAGAGAGCCCTCCACAATTTCAGCCTGAGGAGCAGCAGCGGGATGAATTGCAGGAGAAACTGATGCATGATGTGATGCAGCTGCAGCCGAAGGAGATAGATAGTCAGATGAAGGGTTCGAATAATGATGTGAAACAGCTGCAGTCGCACAAGGCAGAGAAGCAGTCGAATATAGATATGAAGTATGATGTAGACGAGCGGGATGTGAAGGAGCTGCACCTACGTGAGGTGGGAAGGCAGCTGAAACTGAATGTGGAAATGAAGCAAGTCGTGGAAAACTTGTTGCGAAAAGGCAATAAGCAGATGAAAATGAAACAGCCGCAGGATCTGCCACAGCACAAACCACTGGCGAAGCCGCAGGAGAAGCTGCCGCAATATCAGCATCCAGATAAGCCACAGGAAAAACTGATGAAGAATCAAAAGAATACGCAGGAGGATCAGTCACCTGAGCAAACAGAAGAGAAGCCTCCACAGTTTCAGCCTGAGGCGCAGCAGCTGGATGAATTGCAGGAGAAACTGATGCATGATGTGATGCAGCTGCAGCCGAAGGAGATAGATAGTCAGATGAAGGGTTCGAATAATGATGTGAAACAGCTGCAGCTGCACAAGGCAGAGAAGCAGTCGATTATGGATATGAAGTATGATGTAGACGAGCGGGATGTGGAGGAGCTGCACCTACGTGAGGTGGGGAGGCGGCTGAAGCTGAATGTGGAAATGAAGCAAGTCATGGAAAACTTGTTGCAAAAAGGCTATAAGCAGATGAAAATGGAACAGCTGCAGGATCTGCCACAGATGAAGCCACAGCAGAAGCTTCCGCAAGATCAGCATCTGGATAAGCCAAAGGAAGAATTGATGAAGAAGCACAAGAATAAGCCGGAGGATCAGTCACAGGGGCAAACAGAACAGAAGCCTCCACGATTTCAGCCTGAATCGCAGCAGCGGGATCAATTGCAGGAGAAAATTATGCATGATATGATGCAGCTGCAGCCGAAGGAGATAGAGAGTCAGATGAAGGGTTCGAATAATGATGTGAAACAGATACAGCCGCACAAGACAGAGAAGCAGTCGATTATGGATATGAAGTATGACGTAGACGAGCGGGATGTGGAGGAGCTGCACCTACGTGAGGTGGGGAGGCAGCTGAAGCTGAATGTGCAAATGAAGCAAGTCATGGAAAACTTATTGCGAAAAGGCTATAAGCAGATGAAAATGGAACAGCCGCAGCATCTGCCACAGATGAAGCCGCAGGAGAAGCTGCCGCAAGATCAGCATCTGGATAAGCCACAGGAAAAGCTGTTGAAGAAGCACAAGAATAAGCAGGAGGATCAGTCACATGAGCAAACAGAAGAGAGCCCACCACAATTTCAGCCTGAGGAGCAGCAGCGGGATCAATTGCAGGAGAAACTGATGCATGATATGATGCAGCTGCAGCCGAAGGAGATAGAGAGTCAGATGAAGGGTTCGAATAATGATGTGAAACAGCTACAGCCGCACAAGACAGAGAAGCAGTCGATTATGGATAGGAAGTATGACGTAGACGAGCGGGATGTGGAGCAGCTGCACCTACGTGAGGTGGGGAGGCAACTGAAGCTGAATGTGGAAATGAAGCAAGTTGTGGAAAACTTGTTGCGAAAAGGCAATAAGCAGATGAAAATGGAACAGCCGCAGGAACTGCCACAGCACAAACCACTGGCGAAGCCGCAGGAGAAGCTGCCGCAATATCAGCATCCAGATAAGCCACAGGAAAAACTGATGAAGAATCACAAGAATAAGCAGGAGGATCAGTCACATGAGCAAACAGAAGAAAAGCCTCCCCGATTTCAGCCTGAGGCGCAGCAGCGGGATGAATTGCAGGAGAAACTGATGCATGATGTGATGCAGCTGCAGCCGAAGGAGATAGATAGTCAGATGAAGAGTTCGAATAATGATGTGAAACAGCTGCAGTCGCACAAGGCAGCGAAGCAGTCGAATATAGATATGAAGTATGATGTAGACGAGCGGGATGTGGAGGAGCTGCACCTACGTGAGGTGGGAAGGCGGCTGAAGCTGAATGTTGAAATGAAGCAAGTCATGGAAAACTTGTTGCGAAAAGGCTATAAGCAGATGAAAATGGAACAGCCGCAGGATCTGCCACAGATGAAGCCGCAGGAGAAGCTGGCGCAAGCTCAGCATCTGGATAAGCCACAGGAAAAGCTGTTGAAGAATCACAAGAATAAGCAGGAGGATCAGTCACATGAGCAAACAGAAGAGAGCCCTCCACAATTTCAGCCTGAGGAGCAGCAGCGGGATCAATTGCAGGAGAAAATTATGCATGATATGATGCAGTTGCAGCCGAAGGAGATAGATAGTCAGATGAAGGGTTCGAATAATGATGTGAAACAGCTGCAGTCGCACAAGGCAGAGAAGCAGTCGATTATGGATATGAAGTATGACGTAGACGAGCGGGATGTGGAGGAGCTGCACCTACGTGAGGTGGGGAGGCATCTGAAGCTGAATGTTGAAATGAAGCAAGTCATGGAAAACTTGTTGCGAAAAGGCTATAAGCAGATGAAAATGGAACAGCCGCAGGATCTGCCACAGATGAAGCCGCAGGAGAAGCTGCCGCAAGATCAGCATCTGGATAAGCCACAGGAAAAGCTGTTGAAGAATCACAAGAATAAGCAGGAGGATCAGTCACATGAGCAAACAGAAGAGTGCCCTCCACAATTTCAGCCTGAGGAGCAGCAGCGGGATCAATTGCAGGAGAAAATTATGCATGATATGATGCAGTTGCAGCCGAAGGAGATAGAAAGACTGATCAAAGTGGGCTCAAAGCAGGATATGGAGCACTTGCATTATATAAAGGTAACGGAGCAGCTCTTTAATCAGAAAGAGGTAGAAAAGCATAGGGAGAAAGGCTTGAAGCAGGAAAATATGCAGATGCAGCCACAGGAGAAAGAAAAACTGATGAGTGGTTCTAAGCATAATATGAATCTGCTGCAGCCTAAGCCGCTAGGTGTACAGAATGGTCCGAAGCATAATATCATACATCTGCAGCCACTGGAGATAGAGAGTCAGGACAGAGAGGGCCTAAAGCAGGATATGGAGCATTCGCATCAGCGTAACGTTGTGGAGCAGCTATCGAATGCTTCTGAGCATGATATGAAGCTGCTGCAGCCACAAAACGTGAAGCATCGGAAGAAAAGCTTGAAGGAACTGATGCATCTGCAGCCGCAGGAGATAGAGAAGAAAAAAAAGATTTCGAAGCATGATTTAAAACAGCTGCAGCCTCAGCCGAAGCAGGTGAAAGTTTCGAAGCGTGACATGACGCATCTTCAGCCACAGGAGATAGAGACGCGGGTCAAAGAGGGCTTAAATCAGGATATAGAGAACTTGCATCAGATAAAGGTAGCGGAGCAGACAACGAAAGCTTCAGAGCATGATATGAAACAGCTGCAGCCACAAAACGTGGAGAAACAGCTGAAGAAAAGCTTGGAACGGGAAGAGATGCATCTGCAGCCACAAAACGTGGAGAAGCAGCTGAAGAAAAGGTTGAAGGAGGAACTGATGCATCTGCAGCGACAGGACATAGAGACGCGGGTCAAAGAGGGCTTAAAGCAGGATATGGAGCACTTGCATCAGATAAAGTTAACGGAGCAGCCGTCGATAGCTTCAGAGCATGATATGAAACAGCAGCAGCCACAAAATGTGGAGAAGCAGCTGAAGAAAAGCTTGAAGGAGGAACTAATGCATCTGCAGCCAAAGGAGATAGAGAAAAAGATAAAGAGTTCGAAGCATGACTTAAAACAGCTGCAGCCTCAGCCGCTGAGTGTACAGAAGCAGGTGAAGGTTTCGAAGCGTGACTTGACGCATCTGCAGCCACAGGAGATAGAGACACGAGTCAATGAGGGCTTAAATCAGGATATAGAGAACTTGCATCAGATAAAGGTAGCGGAGCAGACAACGAAAGCTTCAGAGCATGATATGAAACAGCTGCAGCCTCAGCCGAAGCAGGTGAAAGTTTCGAAGCCTGACATGACGCATCTGCAGCCACAGGAGATAGAGACGCGGGTCAAAGAGAGCTTAAAGCAGGATATGGAGAACTTGCATCAGATAAAGGTAGCGGAGCAGACAACGAAAGCTTCAGAGCATGATATGAAACAGCTGCAGCCACAAAACGTGGAGAAACAGCTGAAGACAAGCTTGGAACGGGAAGATATGCATCTGCAGCCACAAAACGTGGAGAAGCAGCTGAAGAAAAGGTTGAAGGAGGAACTGATGCATCTGCAGCGACAGGACATAGAGACGCGGGTCAAAGAGGGCTTAAAGCATAATATTGAGCACTTGCATCAGATAAAGTTAACGGAGCAGCCGTCGATAGCTTCAGAGCATGATATGAAACAGCAGCAGCCACAAAATGTGGAGAAGCAGCTGAAGAAAGGCTTGGAACGGGAAGTGGTGCATCTGCAGCCGCAAAACGTGGAGAAGCAGCTGAAGAAAAGGTTGAAGGAGGAACTGATGCATCTGCAGCCACAGGAGATAGAGACGTGGGTCAAAGAGGGCTTAAAGCAGGATATGGAGCACTTGCATAAGATAAAGTTAACGGAGCAGCCGTCGATAGCTTCAGAGCATGATATGAAACATCAGCAGCCACAAAATGCGGAGAAGCAGCTGAAGAAAAGCTTGAAGGAGGAACTAATGCATCTGCAGCCACAGGAGATAGAGAAAAAGATAAAGAGTTCGAAGCATGGCTTGCAACAGCTGCAGCCTCAGCCGCTGAGTGTACAGAAGCAGGTGATGGTTTTGAAGCAGCCGAAGGAGCTAGAGAAGCAGGCGAAAGAGAGCTTAAACCAGGATTTGGGGCATCCGCATTTGATGAAGGTACCGCAGCGCCTCTCAAAGTTTTCTGAGGTTATTATACAACAGCTACAGCTCTATGAGTTAGAAAATCACCTGAGTGGTTCGAAGCATAATATGAAACAACTGCAACTGCAGCAGGAAATGGAGAGGGAGGTAAAAAAGCAGCAGGATCAGCCACAGGAGGTGCTAAAAAAGCTTCCGCAATTTCAGCCTCAGGAGCAGCAGCATAATCAATTGCATGTAAAGCTGAAGAAGCAGCCGCAAGAGCAGCAACAGGAAAAGCCGAAGAAGCAGGATCAAGATCAGCCGCAGGAGAAGCCGATGAACCAGCCTCAGGAGCGGTCGCAGGAGCATCCAGAGGATCAGCGACACAAACAAAATCAAAAGCACAAACATGAGCATATCGCGCTGGTCCCTAACCCCAGGTGCGGTTGGAAGAGATTGGAAAGACGCGCCAGGGCCGCATCAGCTGCCAAGCCTTTTGACAACTGGCTGGCCGCCAAAAAGTAAGTTATTCCACACCCATACTCAATTTTTCTTACTAGCCATCGAAAGTGACTCCTACTGATCGTTTTGACTGCTTAGAGTTTTAATGGTAGAGAAATCCACAAACAGCGTTAAAAATATATTTATAAAATATACGAAGAATCGTCGATACGATCGAATGCTCTTTACTTTAACCTTTACTAACCCACTCTCTCTCGCATTCTCTGCAGTGAAGCGCAAATGCTGCAGGCGGCAGATCGCCGGGTGATGGCCCAGTTGGAAGATCAGCGGGCGAAGCAGCGTAAATGTATGGTCCACCTGAAGGACAAGAGTTGGCTTGATTTCAAGGCCCTAAGCTCCTTGCAGGCTGCGCGATATTCCTTAACGACAGATGAGCCAGAACGCCACGTGCTCAACTGGGAGCGCAAAAAGGTCGCCGAGCAGCGTGAGATGCGTCAAGCAAGCCGGGAGAAGATTGACGGCAAGAGCCACGAGATGAGCCCTGAGTCCTGGGATGCTTGGCTAAATGCCGCACGCAATAAGCCACGCCCAGTGGCCATGGGCTGTGGCCTGGACTCTCCACGTGCCACCAATGCCGCGCACTTTACTAATCCCAATCTGTGGCAGACGGTGCTGCCCACAGATGGCAACGTGCATCCTCCGCATTGGCAGCCGGCCAAACCGGTGCGTTCCCCACGGTTGCACTCCGGGCCGGACTATCGGCGCTTACAACGTCTGGCGCAGCCGCGCACCATGTTCAAGTATCCCTTAGGTAAAGCGAAGGTCTCCAAAAAGAGCCCTAGTACGCCGTTGAGAGCTAAAAGGCCACCATGCGCCACCACTGTACGACCACCACAATTATACGACATGAACAAGACTTCTAATGAAGAGAAACCAATAGAAAATAAAAATGCTACGATTATTATGAATGAGCAACGTGTGCCCGAGGGTGAGACCCTCAGCGATGAAATGCCATTAGATCTAGGCCACATGACAGAACGATTAGACTGGAGCAAGAAAAACTTTTGGCAAAATATGGAACCACGTAAGATCAGAATTACTCCAGAGAGTCCTAAATTGGAGTATGATCAGATAATGCGGCTGCGTAAACACCAGAATACCCAAAACAACAAGGTTTTGACAGAGAAATTTCAGCGTAAGAGAGATCATCTGCGCAAAAAGCTAAAACTCTGGGTACAGGAGGGTAAGCTTATGCCGCATAACCAATTATGCGATGATGAGGAAACCAATCTAGGCAACTATACCGATGAGTCAGGTTCTAGTCAGATTTTAAACGCTCCTGAGATACCAGATTCTGACTCGAATATGCAACTCTTTGAAAATGCGCTTAATGCATCATACGATTCGTTTACTCCACTGCAACGCTGCAAAAGCACTGAACTAATATTTCAATCTAAGGAGTTCAAGGAGTCGCAAAAGACAAAGCCTTAGCGATCATTTTTAAAACAACTACATTTTTTCCCAAGATATATTTTTAGTCATTTTGCATGTCCCTTAAATTTAAGATAGATAACGCCGAGGGTAGATACTATTCAGGATAGGAAGGTATACCTGAGGCAAAATTAATTTTAGTTACCAATCAACTGTCTTAAAGTGCCAAATTCTTAGATATAAAAAATCCATTCAAAAAATTGGGATTGGATTTTACGGGTTGGAATCAATTATCTTTCATGTTAAATTCAGCTGAGTACGACTAATGAGCTAGAAGCTACGGAAGTGTCAGGAGGGGATGTGCCCCATATATGCCTATCAAATATGGTACCAGATCTCAAGATATATCAAGTTTTACCATTAATGTTGTAGCATTTGAAGCTAAGAAGTTTAAGGAGCTGCAGAAAACAAAACCTTTTGAGAGCAATTACATTTTTCGCAAGTTATATTTTTAGTAATTTTTCATGCTATTGCATGAACCTTATATTTTATATAGATCACCATGAAGGCTACGTAGCTATTCCGGATAGTAAAATTAGGGTATGCGAGAGGCTAAATTAGTTTTAAATATTATTCAACTGACTAATATGCTTTAATTCTTAGGTATTACAAGTAAGCAGCAGCATACGACAAGTCAGCCGTAACCCAAGAAAGGTTACGGAGTGGGCATTCGTCAATTATGCCTATCAAGAATGTTATTGGATGTCAACATATATCAAGTTTTACCATTAAAAATTTAGTATAGTATTAGAAGGGGCTTTGCTTTCAATTTATTTTAATAAAGCTAGCTGAAACTTGTCATTCACTTCACATCACATCTCGATTAATAAAAGCTTTCGCTACTTAGTGTTTCAGTTAAATAACACGAACTCTTTTTCCAACATTTTAGCGATTGTTCACACTTATAATATAGTGGTCCGATTTTGATAAATATTTTAAAACTTGTATAAACTATACCAATGCTTCGATTTGCTAAGCTTGGTCATACAAAAACATAATGGTCGAGTGATTCCATGGCAGCATATTTTAATGTTGTAGTTGTCCGATCCGGCCGACAGACGGACAGACTGACAGGACTTCTGATTCCCTGACCCATTTTAAAGGTACAGGGTAAAGAAACCTTCGCCATTTGATAGGAGAGCAGAGAAATAGAAGCCAAAATCGATTTAATATGCAAAATGGTAACTAAATTATGAAAGCATTCGAACTTAACTGTGGTAATAACTACTCAAATTAATCGTTGGCAATTTGATGACATATGAATGCATTAATTACCCGTATTCTCATAAGGCGCTTCCTACTGTATTACTCCAAGGATGTATTCCAATTAAGGGCGCCGAACAAGACGATTACCTCAATGATACCCAACGACGATGACTTTGCCTGAACGGTGTCAGTGTGCTCCTGCTGCAGCAACACCCTGCTGAGAGCTGTGGGTAAGGGGGAGTAAATCGATACGGCTTAGGCCTCCATTGCTAGGGCTTCCAGCAGGGCTGTGGCAGCTGTTGCAAGCGTGGCTGCCACTTGCTGTGGTATTAGTCGTTTGGCAGCATGGAACGTTGGCGCAACAAAGTGGCCGTCGTTAGCGGCGCCAGCTCCGGCATTGGAGCCGCCTGTGCTCGTGCCCTGGTTGGTGCCGGTCTGGTGGTTGTGGGCCTGGCCCGACGCCAGGAGCGCATCGAGCAGATGCGTGAGGAGCTGCCACACGAGGAGCAGGGCAGGCTGCATGCTCTAAAATGCGACATAACGCGGGAGTCGCAAGTGCTGGATGCCTTTGACTGGACACAGCGGCAGCTGGGTGGTGTCAATGTGCTGGTCAGCAATGCGGGCATTATGGCAACCACGGAGCTGTGCGGTGCCGGGAACACGCCAGCCATACGGGACACCATCGAGACGAATATTATGGGCAGCGTTTACTGCATTCGCGAGGCGTTCCAGTCGATGAAGCAGCATGGCGTTGATGATGAGGGTCACGTGATCATTGTGAACAGCGTGGCGGGTCAGCAGGTGCCCAATCTGGGACCCCAGCTGCCCTCGCTCAATATCTATCCGGCCAGCAAGTTTGCACTGCGCGCCATGCAGGAGATCTATCGGCAGGAGTTTCAGCGCCACCAGACAAGGGTGCGGGTATCGGTGAGTGGCAAGCTGCCTGCCTCCCTGCTCCATATGCGAGTCACGTGTCATGTGCCACATTTGCAATTGCAGACCATCAGTCCAGGCATTGTCGACACGGACATCTTGCCACAGCAGCTGCAAGGCGTCATCAAGCAGCACATGCCCATGCTGCGCTCCAAGGATGTGGCCGATGCGGTCCTCTGGACCATCGGCACGCCCCCCAACGTGCAAGTGAGGTTTTCCGTTTAACTCGATATCTTTGCTCCACCACATGTTTAGCATTCACATTTTATCTCTTCCCTCTGGCAGGTGCACAACATCACCATCAAGCCGCAAGGTGAAAAGTTTTAGTCGATATTCTCTTAAAATTGCAACATATTTATTTGAGCATTAAACAAAGACCACTTGAATGATAAACGATTCGAACTCCTGATAAGTTTCTTGGATAGGCAAATGTACTTGTTATATTAAGCAGGAAGTTTTCTATCTCAAACGAAAAGTACTATTTTAAAAGGCCTTGATAAGCCCTATAGCTTGATTAAATCTATAATGGTTTCTATCCTTACAAAACCATGCCGAAGTACGAGTATCCTAAGCATATATTGATAGGATAAAAGGGGGTTTCTTTTTCCGAATGGTAAGCTAAGTACTTTCCAAATGGAACTATACCAGGTCACATATATGGCGAAATCGACTTGATTAAAGTTCAGTGAAGCCCAAGTACAAAGCAATGAACTTTGCAAGAGCTACAACTTCCTTACTCCTCTTAATATAGGTCTTGCCGCATGATCAATGCGATTGGAACACACTTACCTCATCGATCAGCCCATCAGTGCTTCAATTGTTGCCACAGTTTCTCCTTGTTCCAAATGAGGCAGGTGGCAGGTGGCAGGCTGGTCCGTAGCCGGATGCGAAGACGTGGACGGGTCCTGCCTGACAAGCAGCTCATTGCATTGGCAAACAACCGACCAGTGGTTGGATACAACGCAACACAGAGTTAAGGACAAAGCAAGCAGCTCCAAGGACCCAAGCAGCTCGAATTTTAGCGCAAAATGTGGACTCCCATTTATCCGGCACTCAAATCAACAGCAACAGCTGCCACAGCTCTCTCGCTCTCTCTGCCTCTCTGTCTCTATCTCTCTCGAATCAAGGCATCGATTCTACACACACACTCAACTTTGTGTGGATGTGGATGGATTGTTGGGGCATTCATTTCAGCTACATAGTCGTCCTGTGGCTCAGCCAAAAAATGCCTGAGCGACTGGCCATGTGACACAATGAAAATGGATTAAAAGGATAAGTGGGCAAGTGGGCAAGTGGGCAAGTGGGCAAGTGACTGCGTTCCGGTGTTGTGGGTCATCGTCCATTGTCTGCCTCTGGTCTAATGGCCAGACAGAGAGCTCAGGGCCCCGGGCCTCAGGCCTCAGGAGGTGCCTAGAGCTTCCGACTCTTTGGAGCTGACTACAAGTGGAGGTGTTCAGCTATTGTGCTCTTAATTGAATTAACTAGAAACTGGGGCCTAGGCTACGTTTTCGAACAATCTTAAGCATCATACCTATTTCTTTAATCTGAATAGAACAGCAACGCCTCAAGCTAGGCGTTTGTACTTCTTAAAGCCCCATTGGGACTATTTCCTATCAACACAACAGCATTCCAGTTTGTTGTTACACTTTTGAGCTTCTATAACGCCTAATCTGAAGAAAAGCTAGATACTCAACTCGTTTTTGAAGACTAGTACATTAATGTGCAAGTTCAGTTCACTATTAAACACACAACTTTCCCAACTGCTGAACATGAACTTTTAAAGCTGTTTAGCTTTTATAGCTGCAAGTGCATTAAATGTTGCTTAATTTAAGCTAAAAGCTAGAACAAACTGCTGTAAAGGCTTAAAACACATTATTTGAATAAACTAAATGGAAAACATCAAACTAAATAGCTTTAAATAAGCTTAAAACTAAAAATGATTAAGTACACATTTCAGCCAGAAGCTCAACTGGCTAAAATTTGATAATTAACTCCGCCCTCAATTTGTAAATGCTCTTTTATTTTGCCACTATAATTCCACACAGTACATATGTATATATTTAGGTGTACCCCGTGTGGCGGGCTGTGGCACAGCGTTGTTGCATGGAAGAGAAAGTAAGAAATAAATAAAATAACTTATCGAAATTTCCCTCCCGTGCCGTTTGATTTCTTGTATTGATTAAGAACTTAGAAACCAATCTAACAAAAACCTTCTTCCGCGCATTTGACCTTAAGCCCATTTCGCATCCATGAGTCCACGGGTGGGAGTTTATTTTTCAAGTTGCATACAACTGTTTTCCGGCCGTGGAAATGCCAGATATCAAACCTATGGAAACCCAAACAATAGCCGAGTCCTTGTTCAGTTTCTTTGCGAATTTTGAATTTTATTATTGACTTGGATTGTGAGCTATGAGAGATTTGCAAAAACTGACTGGCTAACTGACTGGATTAATGGATTGACAGGATAACAGTTGAATGGGTACATTAAGGGGAGGAAACGGAGGTGCTCGGATGCCAGCTTAGCATCTACTTGCGTCGCCGTTGCATCTGCACGCCATCCATGCTGCTCAAGCGCTCCCGCAATGTGCGCTGCGCCGCGGACAGTGGCACGTGGAGATAGAGGGACCGCAGTTGATCCTGCAGCTTGCGCTCCTGCGGCGTGGGCGGAATACGCTGAGGCAACGCTGGCCCCGGCAGCTGCGGCACTGCCGACTGCGTTTTCCTCAGCTGAGTGCCATGCGGCTGGACATGTCGGGTGGAGGCGGTGGTCGACAGGAGGGTAAGGTTGCGGCTCGTCCTTAACGCCGCCTGCGTGAGCCAGCGCTGCCAGGCGAGCTGCGCGAGCTGGCGACGCATTTGATCCCTCATCCTTTGATCCTCCTGCTCGTGCATTTGCTGCTCGCGTCGCTGCTCCAGCTGCTGCCGCTTACGCCGCTCCCACTGCTCCACGCAGCGCTGCGTCTCCTCGCTGCGATTGTGGGGGCCAGACTCCACCAGCAGGCTGTTCAGCCGCCTCGTTGCTGCCTCCTGCAAGCCCCCCGCCGCACGCCTCTGCCGCTTTGAGTGCAGCCAATCCTCGTAGCACTTCTCGGACATTTGCTTCCGCACCTGCTGCTGATGGGTCTGGCGATGGATCTCGCGACGATTCTGGCGTCTACGCTGCGCCTCCAGCTTCCTGTGGTTGAGTGGTTAAAGGATTGAGGAGACCATCAAGTCATAGGTTATTAATTAGTTAAGCATTAATAGTTGAGTTTATTTATTTTTTTTTAGATATTTAGATATTTTTTCTCTAAAAATAAAAATTACTCTTTGAATATAATCGCTCGAAAATAACAATAATTTGTTGCGTTTAAGCTTCAATATAAAAACAAGTTAGAATGCTCTAGTCGAGTTTATCCGAGTACGAAACTCTCTGTACCCAGGTCTGCAACTTCCTAACAAATCTTCGTACACTTACATATATACACGCACATACACAAATACGCACAAGCGACAGCGGCAGACGGACATGGCCAAGAATCAAGAATATATATACTTTATGGGGTCGGAGATGTCTCCTTCTGCCTGTTACATACATTTGCACAGATTTAGTACCCCCGTTTTACCCATTTTATAGGTACCGGGAGTACAAATTATTATTTACGAGTTTTGTTTTGTGCTATAAACTAAATATAACTTGAGTTTAAATTTTGCCCCCAGAAAATAGAAATACCTCTATTGTGAATTTGTTCAATACTGCAGTATTATTTGAAGTATTTGTCCAAAATATGTATACCATTGATAACTTTCGAAATTTCTGAAGCACCAATTTTTTTGATTGTCAAACAATACCAAAAAATACTGTAAGTCTTAATAGCTAAAATCTTCTCGCTTTATCTTTAAAAGTTATTTTCACAATCGTTTTGCCTAGCTGTTGATAGCGCAAAGTATCGGTAAAACGATATACATAAGTTTAAAATTGAGCTATAATCGATGTCAGTATATATGACAAATCAAAACTATCGATACTAGACAGAGTGATATAGATATATTATAGATATTAATTATCAAAATTCTTGAATCTTATAGTACGTGTCGGTAGTATCGATAGTGAAACATGCTTGCAGGTGGCATCAAGCAATCACCTTGGATAGTATCGATACCATCCATGGTACTATCGATTGTAATCTGACTTAAGCACTTACTCCAACTCCGGGTTGATAACTTACTTTTTGGACGTAAGCCACTGTTCAAAGGTCAAGCGATGGGCCACCCCGTTCTGACTGCGTGAGTCCTTTTCGTCCTGTCGCTGCTGCTGCAGATTGAAGGAGAAGGTGCTGTACTGGCTGTACCGCTGCGCATGAAGCCACTTGTTGGCGTTGGCGGTGCTGCTGCTCAGGCTGCTATCCGTCTCCGAGGGTTGTTGTGGAATGCGGCGCGGTCTGGTCACGGCCTGAAGCGGCTTTCGGACTGCTGGCGATTTGGATCGGCCCCCAGCTTGCCGCTGACCATCGACTGCCAGCTGCCACGGATCAACGGGCCGCAGCCTCAGCGTGGGATACGCTTCCTGGAGGTGGCCTGGACTGAGATAGCTGCGTAGGGTGGGGCCAGGCTCTAGGCTTACTGAGCAAACCCTCTAATGGCTTTAATCCTTACCCCGTGCTCCGTGCGTCGCTCACATTCACATACCTAATTGCCGGCTGGCTTGCACTGGCCGCCAACGGTTGCTGCACCCCCTGCTCCGGCAACACACCGGCCGTGGTTGAGGTCGCCGCAGCCGGAGTCGTCTCGCAGTCGTTGAACTCGCCCCGCGGACTCAGCCGGTTCTCAGTCTCAGACATGTTTGCACTAGCCGAAAGTTTGAATTTTCCAAAAGATTTTTATCTATTTCAAGTACAAAAAAAACTTATTTCGAATTCAAATTTAGTGCTGTTTTGACTATTTTTTCGACTGTTCAGTATATGGTATTGATATGAATACACTCTATAGTAAGAAGGTTGTTGGACTAATTCCATTCAACGGAACTCTCTGAATCCTTACTCCGTACTCGACCCCCTTATAGCTCTAGTCGTGACTCTGTGCTTTTCGTTTTTCCAGCTTACTCTCCACTTTCTTCTATCTACTCTCTACCGTTCTACAGTGTACTGCATTATGCAGTCTGCATACTCTCGACTCTACACACTTTCTTAACCGTCTACTATTCCCCATTATACATTTTCCACCATTTTCACCCTCCCTCTACTCTTCACCATTTTCAACCATTTTCCCCCTTCCCTCTACTCTCCAATCTCTACTTTTAACCCTCTATTCACCACTCTAGGCACTAGACTTCTAGACCTCACACTCTATTCTCTGCGCTTTGCTATCCACTCGCTAATTCTATTATCTATTCTCCACTATATACGCTATACTCTCTTTCTCATGTTCCTACCATTTACTCTCCACTCTCTACTGTTCACCCCCCTACTCTGTTAACACTCCACTTACACGCTACGCTCTCTAGACTTCGCAGTCTACGCTCTGCTATCTACTGTCCTCTCTGTACTCTCCTTCTCTCCAGGTCAGTAACGTCTATGTATATTTGCAAGCTCCTACTTATACTCTCCACTCTCTACTGCTAACCCTCTACGCACCACTCGACTGCACACTCTACTCTCCACTCTACACACACTCTCCTTCTCTCCAAGTCACCCCTAATGTCTCTATCACTTTTCCTGTTCTGAGGTCATGCCAAGTGTTTTTGGGCGCGAATGGAGCTGCTTTTGTGTCCGGAATGCACCCGGCCAGGTGAGCAAGTGGGCGGCGGTCGAGTGGCAAGGGACAAGGGGCAAGGGTCGCAGCACTTAGCTGGCCAGGTGAAGGTCGCCACATCCATCAAGAACTTGTGCTCGTCAACAGCGAATAGCAACAATAACAACAAAAAGGCGAAGCCATGGCGCCTTTGCCTTTAGTTTTGTCTTTGGCTTTCTCGTTGACTGAGTTTGTAACAATTTGTTGGGGGTGGATGAGGGTGAGGGTAAGGGTAAGGATGTGGGCGAGTGTGGGTGCGGGTGCGAGCCGAGCAGCAAAGGTGCAACTGCAGCGACTATAACTGTGGCAACAACAATTTGTGAGTCGTTTATAAAAGCGGAAAATATTTCATTGCAGTCAGTCAGAATGTCAGAGCCACCCACAGGGCTCCCACCCCACACACACACACACACACATACACATACATACAGGCGACATTTTATTTGTTTCATTTTAATTGCAGCTACGCAGTGCACGTCAGCAGAGGCAGCGGCAGCGGCAGCGGCAGAGGCAGCGACTGAGCCTGAGACGCTGTCAGGACAACTATTGTGAATGATTACAGTCTGTCCTGGGCGGAGGGGTGTGCGGGGCAGGGGCAGGGGCTCACTTGACATTTAACTGGCAAATTGTGAACTTATGAACTGTGAACTGTGAACTGTGAACTACCAAAGTATCGCGCCCCATGCTGCCAAATAAAGTGACATTTTAATTAAATGGAAGCCTCAGCAAATTGTTGCTGCTGTTAGTATTTCGGTTTAGAATCTGACTTTGACAGCCAGAGCTGTACAATTTATGCAAAAATTGTTAAATAAATTTAAACAACAATCGCAGGTCTTATACATGTGACAAATGGTAAGATTCTAATCCCTCTCCGACATATCAATTAAAATGCTTTTATGATAGCTAATCAATATAGAAATGAAAAACAAAGCAATTTCGACATAGTTAACCCTATATAGGAAAGCTATGGACAGCCGAGTAGGAACTTCAGGAAGATATATACTCAGGTCTTCATCAAACTTCACCAAACTATATAAACTCTGATAACACTCGCAACTGCTGAGCACAAAACAGTTTTCTATACAAACACTCACTTTCAATGCGATTGTTCCTATAGAAGATATAGTTGTCCGATTATGTCCAACTTTGGTCAACATCTACAAACTTTTCAAAACTTTGAGCTTGTGAGTTTGGTTAAGATATCTTCAAAAACAAACGAGTTTCTCCTTCAGAAAGGGAATATTCAAGCGATTGCTCCCATTCCATCTGATATAGCTGAACTTCAACCCCACCATCCACAATTTAGAAACTGAAAAGCGAATAGACCCAGAAATAGACCCAGAAAAAGTAAGAATACCCTTGAGCCCAGTTCCACAAAACATGAAATAAAGAAAACTGAAATATATGTTTATGTGTTTGAATATAAATATGTTTGTTTATTTAACATAAACTATGTGTATAGTGTGTGTATAATGCAAATTCAAGAACAGACTAGGAAAAATATTACCCATAGTAATACATATATAATGGCACACGTGCATATTACGTATGCGCAAGTGGAGAATTTCCGTTTATTTACTTCGTCCTCAACAGTTAGATCAATCACTTCCACATCAACTTCAACTGGTTCCACATTAGGCCTCGGGGGCGAGGGTTGGGTGACTAGAAGGGGAGAGACTCTCTTCTGTATACTCTCTTTTGCTAAATGATTCTACTCACGATCCACCACAGCCGGCTCTGGTTCTGGGTCACTATTTAACTGGTACACACGTCCCCGGGCTCTACTTCGGAGATTATACCGATCAGGATCTTGGCGATCAGCCATGTTGAAATTTTAGGAGTTTCAATAAATAAAATATATTAGTTAGTCAAGTCCGTCTGAGAACTGAAATTGCTGCTGTGTTTACTCTGACTTATAGAATATGTAGATGGCATGCTAAGATCTACGGAAATTATCTGAATCTTAATGCTATGTGGATCTGGCTATAAAGCACACTATATGTACTTTATGAATCTAGGGCTTATCCTTCTGTCCTTCCATCAATCAACTATTAAAGCTGAAAGCCTCCTTCCATCCCCAATTCGTGACAATACTATAATAACTTCTGCAATTGTATTTGAATTAAATGTATTGAGTATCCAGTGTATAACAAACCTTTACAAATGCTTATAGCAGAACAATACAACTTAGTCCTAATAAAGAATTGGGAAAAACTAAGTGTAGATAACTTCCATAGATCTAAGCATGCCGTATACATGTTCTATATGTCACATTAATCATAATAAGCAAAGCACTCATTCAACTATTGAACCGGCAACTGCCTCGTCAATGAATTTGAAAAATATTAAGAAATGGATCCACCGCAACGCCGCAATGCGCAACAATATGATGAACAAATGATTCGGCGAATGTTCGGAGCTAGATACCGGTTACCAGTAAGAACCAGAATTAATGGGGAAAATGATAATGGTGACAATGGTCAGCCTGATGGAGTTCCAATAGGGGATACACCCGTTGATCGTGAGTACAGTCGTCTTCGGATTGTACAGAAGAGTACTCTTTCCCCCTCTAGCGACCCAGTGGACTTCTCCTACTCGCAATCACGAGCCAAATGATGTAATAGACTTGACTGAGGAGGATGAGGAACATGGAGGCCATGAGGAACAAGAGGTTCCTGTCATCCCCAAGCGCGCTAAGCGCGAATACATAAAACACATCCTGTCTTTAATTTTAGTTTTAATTGGCTTATACTATTATTTTTCTAAATTGAAGTAGTAGATACTACACTAAAATCCAACAACATATTCCGTGGTATACACACATACACAATGTACACTTCTAGTTTCTGTTAAATACAACAACATGTTCTGTTACTTATTGCTTTCTTTACTTGATGTTATTCCTGCGCCCTCTCCATACCAGGTATTATCCCAGGAGTACCAAGGCATATTCGAGTATGTTCTATTCCAGTTCAGAGATGGAGGTGTGTGTGTGTGTGTGTGTGAAAGGTGCAAGTGCATTGATTACTGGCTTTGGAGTTCAATAGAAGAGTCACAGTCAGAACACAAACATATTAAACAGTCACAAAATAAATGATAATTGGCAATTGATCCCTCGACAAGTGCGGGGCAGAGTCTGTTGGTTCGGGTGTTTTTATCCTGTGGTCCTGGCCATAATTATTAACTTATTAACTTATTAACTTTGTCATTTGAAACAGCCTACAGACTTTCAGCCAGGATCTGAAATCATTTTGTGATTCCTTTATGTTAAATATCCTTTAGAAGGGTTTAAATATGGACTGGCATTTAATCAGCCAATGCTGTCCTGAGAGACAGAGAGATAATGTTCAACGAGGGGGGAAAAGCCAACAAAAGTATTTTATATCATACTTCGTTCAATTCGATTCGAATGTGTCGCACCTTCAGCGCTTCGGCTGCCTTATAAAGGATGAAGGACCCACCGCGAGAACTCCCGAAAAGAGAAACACATAAATTGTCAATTGCAATTGTTGAAAGAGAAACGGGAGGAAATTCGCCGCGTTTGCAGCAGCGCCCCGTGCCCCCTGCAGCACACACTGCCAGAGTAAATTGACAGAGTTGTAATTGAAAAAATTGTGTTGCATACTTGTAGGCATGATTTTAAAAGCAACACAAAAAGAGAATTTCACGCCAATTGCTGAGGCAAACAATTTGCGTTCTTGTTGCTGCTGCTGCTGTTGTTGTTGTTGTTGTTGTTGTTGTTGTTGCTGCTGTTGCGTCAGCAGTTTTTTTTTTCAATTGCTGCTGTTGTTGTTGATGTTGTTTGTGCTGCTCTGGGGGGAGTATTGGCAAATGCGTCGAATGACAATAATGTGGCCACATGCATACAAAAACAACAAACAAAAAGAAATAGCGAATATCTTCGGCGTGCCAGAAATATATATTCCCTTGCATTTGCCATCGATTTTGATAAGCTCAATATATAAATAATATAAATTATGATAACATCCGCAATTACTGAGTGTGGCTAAATAATCTGCATAAGGAAACATTTTCTTTGAACGAAATCTCATTTTTCATCCGTTAGTTTCTATGGCAGCTACAAGATATGGTTGTTCGATTTAAGCCAAATTTGGTCACATTCTATAAACTCTTCAGAGACTCGGTTTGGGTGATTTTGGTGAGAATAGCATAAAAACAAAAAAGTTTTTCATACCAAAACATAGTTATCGGCCAATGGTTCCTATGGAAGCTATATGATATAGTGGTCCGATATTGATATTTGGTCAGATTCTCTTAACTATCCAAAGACTCGGCTTGCATGATTTTGGTGAGAATACCATAAAAAAGTTGTTCATACAAAAACATTGTTGTCGACCAATCGTTCCTATGGAAGCTATATGTTGTGGTCCGATCGGGCTCGCTCTTACATATGTACTGCCTGAAACAATAATACACATCTATACCAAGTTTCATTTCAATAGCTCCAGAACTAGAGTTGAGGGGTTAGTTTCCATAGACAGACGGACAGCCGGACATACATACATAGCTATATCGGCTCGGCTATTGCTGCTGATCAGGTATATATATAGCTTGAGTATTCGAAAACGGCTGCTTCAATGCGCAACATATCATATTTTGTGACAGGGTTAGAATACCCTCGTCAAGTTAATGGAGCAACTGCAGAACCAGTTGAGACTAAAGTCTCGAATTTTAGACGTCTTTTAGACATACTTCCAGCCATATGTTCTCAGTATCCAAAATCTTTAACGATAAGTTCCTTAAAACTTTCTTCAGTTTCATGTGAAAAATAAAATAGAAACAATTGAAAACGATTCTTTTGGGAGTACCCTTGTTATTCGAACAGAATATAGAATTTTCCGAGTTTCCCATTTTCTCCACACAGTTGCAATTTGAGATCTGTAATTTTGGTTATAATTTGAAACAACGAATTTGCATTCATTTAAAAGTTGAGCTGATCATCCGTAATAAACCTACACATGGCGGGGGGAAAGGGAGGGGTTGGGGATACTTCGGGAATGCCAAAAAATAATCGAATCGATTTTCATTTATGCCCCACGTGGGGGCAGCTGCCCCAAAGCCGGCGGTTTGTTGTCAGTTGTCAGCTTTGTAACTTTATTAAAAGCACTGGAGCCCCGTCGAAAAGGTACGTGCCAGCCACCCTGGTTCTGTTCCTGACCAGGTGCGAATACACTGAGAGAAACAAGCGTGCAGCGGAGCAACAAATTGCTTTTATTCGCAAAGACTTTAAGTACTATTAACCAATTAAATTTTAGACGATTTTGATAACAATCAAACAATAAATCTGTCATTTTATTCAATATTTTATTTCATTCATTTTATATATATATTCATTAAGAGTTCCAGTGCGATATATTATAATCGATTAACCGATATGTGTTATATGTTATATGCTGTCTTCCATCCTTATTTTATATGGTATCTTGTCTTTCTTACCTACTTTTACCACTATTGATGTTTACCAACACTGAAACCACATAAAACCATTCAATTTGAAGTGGATAATAAGTTTGCTGTCGGGCTGTTCACACTATCTCATATTTTCGTGCAATATTGCTCTACTTCTGGCCTCACCAAGTGTGACAACTTTATTGCGCAATAGATTGAACGCAAAGTAACATTTAAGTGCAATATTTAGCACAATCTTTGTATACCTAGCTACCTACTAATCGAGTATAATCGTTTTTATTGCTGATTCTGGCGCAACTGTCAAAATATTACATATCATTATTCCTTTGCGTTCAATCTATTACGCAAAAAACAAAAAACGAATGTTTTTCTTAGTGTTGGCTATTTAGTGTTGGCTATATATACAACAATATTATACGTAAATATTAGACAGTGTGAACAGGCTTTTGAGGTTTCTTCTAGACCCCTAGGGTTTGTTTTCCGCGTGTGTTTCTCAATCGTTTCCTCAACCTGGACAACACTTGAAGAAACGTTTTTCTTTTCGTGTATTTCTTGGCAAACATTTGCGACATTCTTGTATATTTGTACATTTCCATAAATTGACAAATTTTATGGATGCCAATAGGCAGTGGTGCCATTGACGTTATCGACGTGCCAGGGAAAAAAATAAAAAGCGAAAAAAAAGTTGAAAAAAAAGAAATATGAAATGAAGGTGGCAAATTTCCGGAGAGCAACAGTATTTGATAATTTGTTGTCAGGTTGTCAGGAAGTGCTGATAGCCTCGTCCTCAAAATGTGTATGTGTGTGTGTGTGTGTGTGTGTGTGTGTTTGAAGCAAGCCCCAGCGACATGCAAAAATGTTCAAAGTGGCAGTGTCAAAACAAAGGCCCGGGCCTTATCTGTCAACTCAAGGCCCGCAGTTTGGGGGCGCTAATAGCCGACGGATGCGGTACGCAGCCCCCACAGCCCCAGCCCCCGTCGAGCGCCCTTAGCGGCCCACGAGCCTAATGCCATTGACAAAAGTCTGTTAATTAAAGCCAAATTTCGTTGCCCCCAGCAACTAAATAGGCAGCTCCTGATTTCGACTTTGACCTTGACAAATGGTGGCATGCGGCATGCGGCAAGTGGCATGCGGCAGGCGGCTGCTTTCAACAGATTTCATGTGCTTTATTTTTAACTTATCAATTTGGCACTTTTCCATACGAGCAAGACGCAGACGAAAGCCCTTCGTAATCCATGTTGCATGTTCTGTGGCAGGAACTGGCCCAAATTAGGGACGCGATTTGAGCCAAGCACAATTAACTAACTGCCTTTCAACACAATTTAACACAAAACTATGAAATTTCATTGTCGGCACGACAAAACGTCACAACAATGCCAAACCGCAGAAATAAATCAACATAAAAATTAGAACTAAACCGCGGAATACAATACCTAACATGAGAATAATAACGGTAACAGGTCTTATATACTATACGAGTTTGGAATAGCTTAACTAATAGATGAAATTGATCCTAAGGACTTATCGCTTTATTCTAATGTTCTAAGTAGAGACCCGAATCAATATCCCCCCCTGGACGGGAATAGGCCTATCTGATTCCATATAGATTATATTATTCTGAGGATTTATCGATGTGTATCACTACACTCTTATGTAGGAAAGCCAATATCCCCCCATAAGAGGCAAGGTTTCCCAATTTGTATTTATCAGCCTATCTGATAAATAGCGTCCCGAAGCAAAGTCCCCCCTGAACGGGAAATAGGTCCAATTTGTGAAATTTATGCGTATCGCCTTTCTGATTCCATATGCAGATAGATGATGATCTTAATCCTGAAGATGCCTATCGCTATACTCTTATGTATTAAGGTCCATCCCGAGCCAATATCCCCCCGTGGGTGACAAAGTTTCCCAATTTGTATATATCAGCCTATCTGATTCCGTATGTTGATAGTTGATATTAATCTTAAGAATTTATCGATGCATATCGCTATATCCTAATTTCCCAAATAGCGACCCGAATCAAAATACCCTCAACCGAGAAATCCGTCAAACAAATATATGCAATTTTATTTATCAGCCAGTTAGGCAGGTATATATTATTGAAAGAGACACAATCTGTGAAATTTTTGTCATTAGCTAGGCTTCTACACTAGAAATAGTTAAAAATGGTGCTAAACGGATATTGGAACATCCAATCCTACATGCGGAAAATAAAGATCCAGTTCAAATGTGTGAATGGTTTACTCATGGTCTAAGCTTCTACTTAAGAGAAAGTCCTGAGTTAGACTTATTCGACTATATTCGATTGTAAAATAGTATATACTAAGTTGCCGCACTATTTTACCGATTTTTAACTGTCTTAGATACACAAATTGCTTCCTGGACACTTCCCCACAATAAATCATGAGATAATGTGGACTTTAAGACTTTTCAATAGCACTTTACTGTCTGAGCTATGCCTATTTACAAGTACACATATACATAGCTTTGAGCCCAAAAGCCAACTGTTGATGGAAAACAGTTGCAACCACGTTTTAACTCTTTTGCGATAGGCTTTGAACTCCATTTTAAGGACAGATTTGAAAGTTCAAGTGATTACATTATTATGTTCTTCATCAAACGAAACTCTACACGAGAAGAAACTGTGTAGCTCCTGCACAACTGTACTGGGAATGAGATAAATGTTGAAAGGGGAACTCCCCATTATTCGGGGGCTGCATATGCACTCAGTAAACTGCTGACAATCGACCACAAAATGATTTCAGCCTCCTGGCTGAAAGTCTGTAGGCTGTTTCAAATGACAAAGTTAATAAGTTAATAAGTTAATAATTATGGCCAGGACCACAGGATAAAAACACCCGAACCAACAGACTCTGCCCCGCACTTGTCGAGGGATCAATTGCCAATTATCATTTATTTTGTGACTGTTTAATATGTTTGTGTTCTGACTGTGACTCTTCTATTGAACTCCAAAGCCAGTAATCAATGCACTTGCACCTTTCACACACACACACACACACACCTCCATCTCTGAACTGGAATAGAACATACTCGAATATGCCTTGGTACTCCTGGGATAATACCTGGTATGGAGAGGGCGCAGGAATAACATCAAGTAAAGAAAGCAATAAGTAACAGAACATGTTGTTGTATTTAACAGAAACTAGAAGTGTACATTGTGTATGTGTGTATACCACGGAATATGTTGTTGGATTTTAGTGTAGTATCTACTACTTCAATTTAGAAAAATAATAGTATAAGCCAATTAAAACTAAAATTAAAGACAGGATGTGTTTTATGTATTCGCGCTTAGCGCGCTTGGGGATGACAGGAACCTCTTGTTCCTCATGGCCTCCATGTTCCTCATCCTCCTCAGTCAAGTCTATTACATCATTTGGCTCGTGATTGCGAGTAGGAGAAGTCCACTGGGTCGCTAGAGGGGGAAAGAGTACTCTTCTGTACAATCCGAAGACGACTGTACTCACGATCAACGGGTGTATCCCCTATTGGAACTCCATCAGGCTGACCATTGTCACCATTATCATTTTCCCCATTAATTCTGGTTCTTACTGGTAACCGGTATCTAGCTCCGAACATTCGCCGAATCATTTGTTCATCATATTGTTGCGCATTGCGGCGTTGCGGTGGATCCATTTCTTAATATTTTTCAAATTCATTGACGAGGCAGTTGCCGATTCAATAGTTGAATGAGTGCTTTGCTTATTATGATTAATGTGACATATAGAACATGTATACGGCATGCTTAGATCTATGGAAGTTATCTACACTTAGTTTTTCCCAATTCTTTATTAGGACTAAGTTGTATTGTTCTGCTATAAGCATTTGTAAAGGTTTGTTATACACTGGATACTCAATACATTTAATTCAAATACAATTGCAGAAGTTATTATAGTATTGTCACGAATTGGGGATGGAAGGAGGCTTTCAGCTTTAATAGTTGATTGATGGAAGGACAGAAGGATAAGCCCTAGATTCATAAAGTACATATAGTGTGCTTTATAGCCAGATCCACATAGCATTAAGATTCAGATAATTTCCGTAGATCTTAGCATGCCATCTACATATTCTATAAGTCAGAGTAAACACAGCAGCAATTTCAGTTCTCAGACGGACTTGACTAACTAATATATTTTATTTATTGAAACTCCTAAAATTTCAACATGGCTGATCGCCAAGATCCTGATCGGTATAATCTCCGAAGTAGAGCCCGGGGACGTGTGTACCAGTTAAATAGTGACCCAGAACCAGAGCCGGCTGTGGTGGATCGTGAGTAGAATCATTTAGCAAAAGAGAGTATACAGAAGAGAGTCTCTCCCCTTCTAGTCACCCAACCCTCGCCCCCGAGGCCTAATGTGGAACCAGTTGAAGTTGATGGAGAAGTGATTGATCTAACTGTTGAGGACGAAGTAAATAAACGGAAATTCTCCACTTGCGCATACGTAATATGCACGTGTGCCATTATATATGTATTACTATGGGTAATATTTTTCCTAGTCTGTTCTTGAATTTGCATTATACACACACTATACACATAGTTTATGTTAAATAAACAAACATATTTATATTCAAACACATAAACATATATTTCAGTTTTCTTTATTTCATGTTTTGTGGAAGTGGGCTCAAGGGTATTCTTACTTTTTCTGGGTCTATTTCTGGGTCTATTCGCTTTTCAGTTTCTAAATTGTGGAGGGTGGGGTTGAAGTTCAGCTATATCAGATGGAATGGGAGCAATCGCTTGAATATTCCCTTTCTGAAGGAGAAACTCGTTTGTTTTTGAAGATATCTTAACCAAACTCACAAGCTCAAAGTTTTGAAAAGTTTGTAGATGTTGACCAAAGTTGGACATAATCGGACAACTATATCTTCTATAGGAACAATCGCATGCAAAGTGAGTGTTTTTATAGAAAACTATTTTGCTTATACGGATTTTTTAATTAGCTCAGCAATTGTGAGTGTTATCAAAATTTATATAGTTTGGTGAAGTTTGATTGAAATCTGATATAGTATCATATTGGATAGGGTTTTTTAACGTTCCTAGTAAGATACATACATACATATATTGCTTCTGGTTTTTCTTACATTTATAAAGTTCAAAGCATTTTTTGACAATTGAAATTTGCGGCGCAATCGTTGGTTTCATGCACGGACACGATCGTTGACTCTCTCTAAATGTGCAATTGCTCTCTTAAGATCGCCTGGCTCGCTTCTATTCGAAGTGCCGCAGCTGTGAAATCGCTCGCCGCACAAATCAGGCGAAATGGCCGGAACAATTGTTCGTTCTATTACCAATTACAGCAGTTAAGCTACAAATACAATGCAGGGCACACACAAACATACATACATGCGTATGTAAAGGCATGTAAAAGACATGCAAACAAATATGTCACATGCAGTGCAAAAATTTAAGAGCACACGCCCACGCCGCATTTGCTCTTCAACAGGCAGAGCGAACTCAAACCGGCGCTTAACATGTTGCGTTGCGCTTAACAGAGGTTGCGGCGCGCGCTGTTGCTGCAACAGCCATGTGGTCGAGCAGACTGTTGAGCTGAACAGGGCGCGTAACAGCTGCAGCTGTTAACTGTTACCGCCATGTTAACAGATGCTAAAGCAAAGCCGTACGAGGCGGACGTGTAGCGGGTGCGGTGCGAGCGAGCGTAAATTCGTAATTCGTAAATTTTGTGATTCCTGTAATATTGTTCGTCATTTAGCCAGAAGAAGCATAAATAGAAGAGGCGCAAGTGAAGAGAAGAAATTGAAATTGAAATTGCAATAGAAATTCAAATGCAAATTGCAGTTGCCAAAGAGCCGCAAAAAGCGCGCGTGTTGATCGGTTCTGATTGATAAAGTTTGAATAAATATATATTCTATTTTTTTGTTGTTGTTTATTTGAAAGTGAGTGCGACTAGGTATAATTAATGCAAATAAGAGAAGCATAAGAATATAAAAAAACAAAGTCAAAACAGAAGCTCAAAGGCTGAGCGACTAAAGCGAAAGGTAAAATCATAAATAAAATCAAAAATAAAAAAAATTACAGCAGCAGCAACAAAAACAACAAAAACAACAAAAACAACAACAACAACAGGCAAAAAGTGCAAGCGTGTTAACTGTGTGCATACATACATACATATGTATGAGTGTCAGTCTGTTTGTGTGTGTGAGAATGCATCGGCAGCGTCAACCCGTTCAACCGGTTCAGCTAACAAATGCAACAACAACAACAACAATAGCATAACAAATAGAAGAGAAGAAAAACAACAATTTTATGTTTTGGTTTGCAGTTATGCCCAAGTGTGTGTTTGTGAATCTGCTCAGAACGTGAACTACTTCTCTTAAGCGTGCAATTTCCCCTGTCCCTGGCCCACAAGCGATCGGTTCGCGCTCTCTCAGCATCAGCAGCAGCAGCAGCAGCAACAACAAACAACAACAACATGATTCATACCTGAGCTGCACTCTATCTGTCTTTCTCGCTCTAGCTGCTAAAGCTCCGCTTGCAGATCAATTGGCACTTTAAAGTAGCCCAATCACTGCGATCATAAGCCCGATTATTGCGTATTAAGAGCTGGGATCTAAAGGGCAACCCCCTCGGTTCCGCAACTTCTTTTATACAATTTGAATGCACACTGCATTTTTATTTCGGTATTGTAGTAGTTTTGCTGATTTGGTGTCACTCAAAAATAAGAAAAATTCATCAAATATTTAATCAAATTAAGTTTGCCACAAAGACGGGTATTACGGGACAGGGTGTGATCAAGTTCGAATCCCAACTTCAGCGTACAAAACAAATATTCTCAATTACAATATAATGCTTGAGCTTAAGTTGGTATCCGTGAATGGGCCGCATGAAAGCTCTGACTCTTGCTTGCATAAGCTGCGCCCTAAGCTTAATTAAGTCTCTTTAACTAGTCAATTTGTTTGTGTGTGTGCGTGTGTGTGTGTGTGTTACAAATGGCAATAACAATCAAAAATGCAAACAGCAGCATTTAAAATAATAATTTTGTATGTTCAATACACGTTAAACCGGTTTATGTCTCTGCAAACAATAACCAGAAAAGCTAAGAACAAAACTGCAGCCAATAAACGAAGGCAACACCAACAACAACAACAACAACAACAACAACAACAATAACAACAAAGCATAAAACTGGCCAATTTAACAGCTAAAATGAATCACAATGAAAATTGCATTTGCATGGCCAAAACACACAAAAAAAAACGCAACGTTGCAAAAACAAAGCACAAGAACACTAACAACAACAACAACAGCAACAACAACAACAAATACTAAAACTTGTTCTTGTTGTTGTTGTTTGCTGCGGGCACATGCAAAAGCTGCCGCTGAGCTGAGACGTTGACGCCGCAGTCGACAGCAACGGCGACGGCGACGGCGACGTCTTGGCGTGTAATTGACGTTTGCCAAAAAAAACAAAAAGAAAGCAGCAGCCGCGGCAGCGACGCGACGTTCTTGTTGCTCTTCTTGTTGTTGTTGTTGTTATGTGATAGCAAGAGAGTACAGTTAGCCGAAAAAGGACCATTCACATGCGTATAAGCTTTTGTGTATGTGTGTGTGTGTGTGTGTGTGTGTGTGTGTGTGTGTGTGTGTGTGTGTGTGTGTGTGTGTGTGTGTGTGTCTGTAATAAAGCTGTGTCTGACAGCAGCAGAAGAGACAAAGTCGAAGAAGAAGAAAGGTAATTAGCAACCTACAAGAGACAACAGACAAGAGACAAGAGGAGACAGGCAAAGGTATGGGCAGGCTGCCGCATAGGCGGAACAAAGACAACAACATTCAATTTGCTGTCAAGCTGTAAAAATGTTAATATTCCATGTAATTTAAGGTGAATTCTGTTAACAACAACAACAAAGATGAGCCTGTCAGAAAATTCATCCTTGCAATGTCTAACCTTAAATACCCTCGCAATGAAAAGAAACTATTCAAAACATTGGTCCTCAAACAAAATCGAATTTTTCATCCCACTGAAACTTTAAGCTGAACCATCAATATTAATAAAACACAAGATTAAATCATTTTTCATCCGATCGTTCTTTTGCCAGCTATAAGATATTAGTGCTTAGATGTTGTTCTAGTTTGATAAAAGTATACTATAACCCATAACTGCAGACTTTGGTGGTAAAATCTAAATAAAACAACAAAGTTCTTCACACAAAAACTCATTTTTCATCCTATAATCATCCTTGAGGGACTTGAAAACACCTTCAATGCGTTACACATTATATGACACAATTATATTACCCGCTGCAAGTGTATATAAAAGAATGTCAAATTTTTAATGGCAGTGGAAAGTGTTTGGATAAGAACCTTTGCACATTAGCTCTACATTTAATTTGAATCACCTGTGCTCCTTGTGCAAAGCTTTCGAAATTTGAAGTACTGCCTATAGTACTTAGTACTCGTATAATTATGAAATATACCAAACAAAAGACTCATTTCACGGTACATGATTTGGGGCTTTAAAGCTTACCGCTGCGATTATTGCTGAGCTGCGGGCTCCGAGCATTCAAATCAGTTGAAATACGGGCATAGCAACAATATCATGGAAAAAGTTGCTTACAATTTAATCAATTTAACAATTCAAAAGTAGAAAAAATCTAAAACATATGCTGACAAAGTTCAGTGCAGTTTCTGCATGGATGGCGTAAAACAGCTTTAAAGATTCCCCAAAGATTGAAAAATCTCTGTATATAACATATTCCTGAATACTTTTCAGATACGCAACATTAACAGAGGCGTAGGAAAATATGTGTTTTAATCGCAAATATGTATTCAAATATAAAACAGAGTCGGCTTTTCCAAGGCGAACTAAGTTTAGGGTGAATAGGGCTTGGAAAAAAGGATAAAATAACTTTTATTTACACATTTGTAACTATATAACTCCAACTTCCATAACTCACTTGATACACACTTGTCATATATGTAGTTTTAAGTATATGATTAGTTTTTAAATAAATAAATAATAGACATACAGACTTATGGCTTTTCCCGAAACGTTTCCTAATCTCTGTAAATCAAAACATAAACTTTTTTTATTTTATTCCGAAAAGCGGAATGAAAAAATGCGAAACAGTAATTACAAAATTTGCCCATAGGTAGGTGTTGATGGAAACCTAATCGATTACTTTTTGTGAAAACAAAAGCTAATGATAATGATCATTTGTATTTGCTACTTCTGCTCATTTGGAGACTGGTCTATTAAAAATAAACAGCTATGAATAAATGTTGAACGATTCACTTCAGCTTGAGATTTACAGTCGTATTTCTAATTTTTGGACAAGTCCTGTTCTCAGATCACGAAGAACCACGGAATACTTCAAAAGATTCACCAAAAGTTCTCATCGTTTTCTGCTTCTTCGTCTTCTTCGCTGCTTCTACAACTTCAACCTTAAACTTCTTTGGCTTCAATTCGTGCAAAGCTTCAGTTGGAAATTAAATTTTTGTTTTTTTTTTTTGTCTTCACAATTGCTTGTGCATTGCCTGTTGTATGTGTGTGTGTGCTTAGTAATTTTAGGCTCAGTTATCGCTTAAGCGGCTCTCAAGTCTCCATCGCTTCTCCTGTTACGACGAAAAGTTGCTGGAGAGGCACACACACACACACACACACACACATACACATGAGCACACTCGCACATGAGCGAAATAAAGGAAGCAGAGCAAAGGCAAGAGCGAGAGCTAGAGCGAGAGCAAAGCCAAAGCTAAAGCCAAAGCAACAAATGCCAAAGGAGGGCGCCCCATCTGCTCGGCACAAAACGTGATCAAGCGCATATCATGATACACATAACGCAATAATGCCCAGATCGTTATAAGCAGTCGTACCAGATACTATATACATATATACCTCATAATGTGAATTCCACGATAAACACACTTAGTTGAGCTTCTCTATAACGAATGCCAATATCTTCTAATATTTTGATCTTGTTATGAAACTTTTGAATTTATCATGGTATACTAGGGGGATTGCAAAGCAACCTCCTTCACCGCCAGAATGCGCTGATAACGCAAAATAATTTATGGTGCCTTTCATATTTAGGCAGACATGTTAAGTTTTATCGCAGTACAGCCCTTAGAGCATCACAAGAGCATCGCAACCATGGCTAAAGTGAATGATTTGAAATGCTTTCCCATTCACCTTTTCGTCCGATTTGGCTCCCTCGGACTATTATCTGTTCCCAAACCTCAAAAGATGGTTCATAAATAGAAAATTCAGTTGGTGCGAGGATATCATTGATGCCACGGAGGAGTACTTTCCAGATTTTCCGGAAAAGTACTTTTCGGACGGAATTACAAAGTTGGCCAAACACTGTATTGATCTAAAATGGGAATATTTTAAATAAAATTAAAATCCACCTGACACACACATAACATGTTAATTTGCGTATCATGACACTTTGAAACCCTTCGTTGTGATTTTTAACAATATCTTGTCAAATGTTCATCCTGTTCTGCAAATCTTGAAGCTATCATGCTTTGAGGCTATAACCTGATAATGCGCTTATCATGATACTTATCACAATCCAAATGCTCGTTACTTGTGACATTTGCATGTTGTTTAGCAGCTTTTGAATTGAGATCATGTTCTAGGGCAGCGCATAAACGCGCAAACAAACGGGAAAATGGAATCGTTTGTACCTCGGGCCAGCAGCTCCAAAAATGGAGCGACAACGACAACGTCGACCAAAACTGAAAGCAACAAACCGAACGACACAAAACTGGACTCAGGCTCCAGAGCTCTGAGACTGTGACTGGGACGGGGACGGGGATGGGAATGGGGAGCTGGGGGCTGGGGGCTGGGGCTGGGGCTGCATTGGTGGAGTTTGGGGTTACGCGCTAAGCCAAACACAGCAGCAGGCAGCAGCAGGCAACAACAGTCAAAACTTGTTTTTGGCGATGATTAAGGCAGCAGCTACAACAACAACAACAACAACAACAACAGGCCCGTGGAGGCCCAGGCCAAAGGCAGCTGGAACTGAAGCTAAAGCTAAAGCTAAAGTTGTTCGATGTGGACGCCGTTGATGATGAGGCAACAACATTTCTTTCTCAGTCTCTCAGTTTCTCCATCTCTCAGTTTTTTTGTCCGCTTGCTCAGTACAGTTTGCCGTTTCTCGCTTCCTGATCAATGGACGATGATAAGGGAATTTCAAAGACACAATAGTTAGGATGCACTAATCGATAGATACATCAAGTTCCTATTCGAGCAGGAACAAACTGGACAGCTCCAAAACAGCTAATAGGTTTTACTCTAAAATGAAACAGTCGAGCGAGAAGTTGTTATCATCAATAGAATCTTAAAAGCTATATTATGATAGAAAACTGTTCAATAACTGACCTAGAAAAGAAAGTCATTGGGAAATAGAAATGTTCCCCAATGAAGTAATTTATAAAGAATTCTTTCTTTTCTTGTTTTTAAAGTTCTTTGTGGTTACCACATTTCTCTGGATTTTCAGATCTTAACTGTGTAGTTATCCTAATTTTTAAACATCAATATGATGTCTATAAAGTCCAAGATATCTATTGGGTTCTAATGAAGTTACTTATAAAGAAAGAATTCTATAAAAAGAAAAGAAATGCTTGGAAAGTCAAAAAACTTATACAAACAAATGTCATCTATACATTATTTAAATGAAATAACTTGAGAATAAAAAAAACATTCCAAAAGCATCGACTTCTATGAAGTGCAGTAACTGATAAATTAAATGATACCAAAACGGCTACGGAACTTTTGAAAATAAATTAATTGTGTAATGAAATAAAGTGAAATTAAATCCATGTACAAAAGAATTTAAGAAAGAAAATGTGGGTGGAGATAAAGAGTGAGTTTCCTGTGGAACAACGCAACAGGTCGAATCACTAAAATGCCAAAATATAAGTTCCGGAAATATATGCAAAAAATATTTGGAATTCCCCAATTTCCATCCCGAAGAACTTTTTGGAATGGAAATTCCTCCAGGTGCCCGTGGACACAAAGAATTTCCGTTCCGATCCCATCTCTACTTGATATCACTAGAAATTAACTCGCTTGGAATATAGTTTCTAGAATTTTACAAATTGCAAAAAATCTTTTAGTTTGTAAAATATTTGTGACACATTAATAGATTATAATGTTGAATAAATTATGTATAAAGCTGATGTTATATATTTTGGGTGTTGCTGTTGTCCCAAAATTGGCGCCCGTTATGAATCGCAATTAATCTTCATTTCTCATTTTCGATCATAAATCTAATTGGAGTCTTCGCTAACGTGTTTTGTTGTTGTATTGGCCAACAATCAATTTTTATTAGTTGTTGAATTTTTTATTTATTTTCATGCTCTGTTTTCATCGACTTTTTTTTTGAAAGTGGAGTATATTGGGTTTGTGTGAAGCTAGAGTAACCAAACTTGGTACACACGTTGGTTTATACTCTCTTTTGATAAGGTCTTAAGATCTCCCAACCACTTCTACCCCTTTCCCCGCAAATGAGGAAATATCTGTAAGTCACACACCTTTCTAGCTGGACTCACCAAATTTGAGATACAGCCTACCAAGCAAAATATAACAAAATGAAAACAGAGTATGCTGCTGTCGGAAACTTCCGACTGCAACCTTTTTGTTTTTTCTTAATTTTTGCGTAAGTCGACGCTTCTCATGTGTTTTCTCTCTCGTCATTTCAATTTCAGTTGCGTTTTATTGTTATTGTTGTTGTTGTTGCTATGCTTTTGATTCATCGTTAAACATTTTTCTTACTGTGTTGTTTTTCGTCTTTCTTTTTATTGTTTATTGTTCTTCAGCGCCTACGCGCCAGTTACTTCAGCTCTCAGCTCTTTGTATTTGTATCTGTAGCTGTATCTGTGGCTGTATCTGTATCTGAATTTGAGTTTTGAGTTTGCTTTTGTGTTGTTGCCTTGCTCGCCTTTCTCACAGACTCTCTCTCAGACGCGCATTCTGTTTTGCTTACTTCTTCGCCTGACCGCTCTCCGCCGTGCTCTCTGCTCTTCGCGTTTATCTATTTAGCGCTCATTTTCGGTGATCAATCAATCTCAAACGCGCTCGCAACTCGAACCGCAACTTGCAACTCAAGCAACATTTGTATCTTTCGTTTGATGCTCTCTTCCAGCCCCTCTCTCTCGCTCTCTCGCTCTACCACTCGCTCTCTTCTGCATTGAGTCGCTTTTAACCTCTCTCTCTTTCTGTGTTCATTGCAGCTCATATAACAAAATTGTGGATCCTTTAAAGGACTATCCATGGATTTCAGCAGCGCGCCATGTAAAACAATTATAATAAGGTAAGTAGAGAGAACGAAAAAGTTGAAAACTTCCGCTGCAATTCTACAATTGAAGAACCTAACAAACTGATCCTTGGAGACTCTGTGTAATTTTATTGAACAATTGCCTGAAGTATACAAAATTTGAACTATATTTCAAAATATTTACTATAATATTCACACACATAGATCCTTTATCCTATTAAAATGCCCTGTAGAGAACTTAAAGATAGTAAGAAAGAAATTTCCCAAAGAACTATAAATAATATCGAATAAAGTAAGTCTAACTAACTTTTACATCAACTTTTACTCAATCATCTACAGTAATTTTTGATTACTGACAAAATACTAACAATAATCAGGGACAGCGTTTTTCTTTTTTAAAATCTTTTTAAATTTAATCAAACAATTTTATTAAGTATAAATAATATTTAACAAAGAGCTGTACTTGCTGAAACAGTATTCAAATATTCTAATATACATATCTTAAATAAGTCAGGAACAGCTGTAAAATCTTTTAAATTTCATTCCAATAATGGTTAAAGTATGATATGGAATTGGTTATACCATTATCATACGGAATATTCCCTAACTTCCTTCCTAAAGTATTCAATATTCTAAAACTTCTTATCAAAATCAGCGACAGCATTCTACACTTGGAGAATCTTTAAAATTTCACTGAACAATTTGCTGAAAAAGTATTCAAATATGTCTATATATCTTATATTATCTTATCTTACCTTAAAAAAGTCAGGAACAGAATCTTTAAAATTTCATTCCACAAATGTTTTATGTACGATATGGAATTGGGCAAACAACCCGTAATTATTTCTAGGTTCCCTAAAAAGTATTCAATATTCTAAAATTTCTTACCAAAATCTTTGAAATTTCATTCCCCAAATGCTTTATGAGCGATATCGAATGAAGTGCGCTCAAAACAATCCGATATCTACTGCTAGTGATTAAAAGTGCTTCAATCTTTCAGCTCTACCCCCCACACCCCCTACCATGCCACACAGAACACTTTCAAACTTCCCCTCAATCAACAAGAGAAAGAAAAAAAAAATGTGACTCGAAAAATATTCAGTGTCTCAAATGAGCGTTGCCTTTGGGGCGTTAATTACTTATTACAACAACAAGAACAAGTGTAACAATAGAACGATCGTGACAGAGGGAAGGGAAGGGCACAGGGGAAGGGAACGGCCAGAAACGAAGAAATTGGCCCACATATGGTTTACGTTGGGATATCAAATAACGCGAAATATGTTGTCTAGACCCGTGAGTAAGTGTCGCAAGTGAGTGTGAGTGTGTGTGAGTGAGTGTGTGTGTGTGTGTGTGTGAGTGTGTGTGAGTGTGTGTACTGTTGTGCGGCTATTGAACTTAGTTTTGGGCGCGTACACACTCACACACACCCACAGAGAGGAGAGTGCAGTCAGGAGTAAAAAGAAGAACGACGATGACAACGTCATATTCATTCACATGCAGTCAAATGGTGTGTGCGTATGTGTGTGTGTGTGTGTGTGTGTGTGTGTTGTGCCTGTTACTCATATATCATTTGCTCATAAATTTAAACGTCATTTGACAAATATGGCGTCACACGAAATGTCTTCGACGGCGAGTGGAAAACGAAGCGGAATTCAAATGATTTATGCTCACATGCATGCCACAAGCAACAACAGGCAACAGCAGGCAACAACAATTGTACAAACCGCTGCTCTAAGCAATAATCATTATATTATTTTAATATAATAACAAACTTCAGACACGATACAAACAGTGAAATCCAGAAGGAAACAGGAAACGCAGCCAACCATCTAAAGGCTGAAGGCAACAACTCCTTGGATCTGGCCTGGCGTGTCTGGCTGCCATGATTATAAGGTTTAGGATTCAGTCATAACTCCCGCACACCATAACTTGACTCCCCCCCCCCCCCCCACAATCTTGCCGCACCACACAAACAACACCCACATGGCTAGAAAGCGGAAACTGTAATGAGTACAAGCCGCAACATGAACACACAATTCGGGGGCGAACTGCGCCTTTAATGGACTTTTGTACAATTCTCAGTTCGATTTCCGAACAATTTTTGCGGAGAAATTCCAAAAGTATTCACATTGATTCGGAGAACTGCCTCGAATTGTTGAGCTAAGCAACTCTATATTGTTAATTTTAAAGGTGAAGTCTACAAAAGCATTCAATACAAAGACAGAAAGGAATATCTCTCTTGAAGGACTTCATTTTCCACTGCTATAGGATGTAAAGTAATCGGATTGTGATAAATAAAACTCGCAATTTCTGAGTTTTCTTGGGATATCATACAAAATTTCATTTCTCATCCGATTATTCCTATGGGAACTATAAGATATAATGATCAGATTGCTGACTATGAATATTATAACTTTCTTTCCGACTGAATGTCTTGGTGAAGGAAAAAAACGTTCTATGGAGTCGCCTCAATGAATGGCAATAAGGCTGGGAGTAAGGCTGGAAAAGTGGATTTTTGCTACTTGAATTTTCGCACGGCTGATGAAAATTTGTATACAGTTATCTGTGTTCAATAGTCGCTCAAGAAAGCCCATGATTGTGACTTTGATCAGTTTTTCAACGAGATAAAAGGAAAAAAGAACTCTTATCCCTCCACTTGTTGCATGAAAAGTGTTTCCAGCCACAATGTCTGGGGTCCGGCAATGCCGCTGGTCATAAATCAAGTGCCAAAACTGCAGACTGCAGTTCAGAGCTGGAGCCAAAGACGTAGTCAAAGTCAAACTGGAGGGCGGCAGGCGGCAGGCGGCTGGCGGAGAGTGAGGAGTCAGAGTGGGCGCTGAAGTTGAAGTTAAAGTAGTTGCCCCAAAGGGGGAGACCGTTATGTCAAGTGGCAGTCAAGCGAGCGAGCGCTGGCAACGAACTTGAAAAACTGCCGCAAACGACAGGCGCACAGATGCCCCAAGAAGTATATATATAGTTGAAGCAGTGTGTACGAGGGCACAATTCATATATGTACTCGCTGGGCATGAGCAAAGTCGTCGAACCTGTGACCAAGTCGCTGTGACTGGGCAAATAGCGGGTCAAACTGTGACTGAATACCGGGAGTAACAGGTTGCAGTTCTGATAACAGTCACAGTCTCGTTTACAGTCGCACTGCAGCTATGAATAGCTACAGTCCTGTTATTAACAGTCACACTCTTCAGATTAACAGTCATAATTCCAAAACTAGCGACAGTCCAGATATTACCAGCTACAGTCCTGTTATTAACAGCCACAGTCTTCAGATTAACAGTCATAGTTTCGATACTAGCGACAGTCCAGCTATTAACAGCCACAGTCCTGTTATTAACAGCAACAGTCCCGCATTTAACATAAACAGGCTCATATAGCTTTTAACATTCACAGGATATTAAACTTAATATCGGCTGGAATATCGGCTTTGGATGGAATGACAAGAAAAAGTTGGATCGATTTAGAGCCCATTGACAATAATTATAACTATTTTAATCATTTTCCAAAGCAAGTGGACTCTAGCATAAATTTGACTGCTTTAGTTCCTGACTATCTGGCAGGAGAACATTTTCGTAGACCAGAATTCGCATCCTGGCGATGAAAAAACTTAAATGTTGATTGAATATTAATAGCTTAATCGGTAAAACGTTTATTGAAGTTGAGCAACAATCACAGATACTTGTCACAGTTATCACTGTGACTGCGAAATCTGAATATCTCTCAACTCTACTACTCGAAATTGTATCTATAAGTATGCATGGCCCTGGCAACGAGACGTTCGCCTCAGTTGCCATAAAGTATTTATTTTCTTTATTTTTTTATTTTTTTCGTATTTTTTATACTTTTTTTTACAACGCCCTGTGCAAATTGGCGTTTGGCTCAGACAACGAAGATATTTCCACACATTTAATCATTTCTTCTGTGCCCCATCAAACTGAAATTGAAGCATCCCAACTTTAAGCGACACAGAATATCTATAAAGCTCGGCTATTTGTTCAATTAATTTATTATTTAAGTAGCATGAAATTGAAAGTGTTAGCTTATCTCGTTTCAATAGAAATAAATTTCACAAATTTTCATAAAAACTTTTGTGTTTTTCTTTTTTTGGCTCAAACAACTTGAAATATGTGAAAAATCAATTTGAACATGAGAATGGGCAGAAATTATTTGAATTGTTTCCCTTTGCTCGTTTTGTAACGTGAAAAATGTCAAATATTTACAAAACATTTATAAAGAGTTTTGTTTGTTGTTTGCTCTTTTGTTTTTTGTGCTTTTTTTGTGTTGTTTTTTTTTTTTGTGGTGTGTAATACACGGCTGAAATCAATTTCAATTGATAATCTTATCTGGCGTTGAGGTTATGTTGAAATCAATGCCATAAATTCCATAAAATATAAAGCAAAACTATGTGCGCTGCTTGAGATGCCTTTCGAGTGGCAGACAGCAAACAGCAGCGCACTCGTATCTTGTTATACCTGACACCAGCTTACACTTGCCACAAATCAATGGGTAATGCATTACTCAACTGTATCTTGTTTTGTTCTCATACCCTGCATCCTCGACAGGGCCAAGAGGGTAGCAACTAAGCTACAACGTGTACGTAATCTCCATCAGACTAGTTGTACACACTTAATGATCTCAATGAATATTGTAGCTAGAGCTACTAAATTTGGTATGTGTGTTCGCGAAAAGCGTAATCGCTGTTTCTACAAATTGCATATGGATCTGATAACGCGCACAGAGGTTACTCAAGAATTGAGTTAGTAATAGGTAGAGCTTATCAGAAAATCATGTCATCATCCACTGATGGTTTTATTAAATTTTCTTTCAATATATTTAACGTTAGCTACTTTATGCTTACTGAACTCAGAGACAGTGATGATTGAAGATACTAAATTTGATATGTGGGTTTCCGGAAAACATAATCGCTAGAACTACACAATTTGTAATGATATGAGGCTTAGCAATTATATGCTGAAAAGCTTTTACCAAGTATTTGATAACTGTGTTTGCCTTACTTAACTTTTACGTAGCCTTAGCTAGTCTTTGGAAATATACCTCATTGATCTCAAGGGCTGTGAGAGTTAGGGCTACTAAATTTGGTATGTGAACTCTTATATACCATTATAATTATTTTAATATTATTTGTAAGGCGTAAGTCTTTTGTGTCAGACACTAGGATTTGGGAAGCCTTCTGTATTCTTAGGCTGCGTATAAATGTGATCACTTTACGGGGCTATGATCCCCAATCATACGATTTTATCCCCCAAATGTCGAGTTCTCCACCTACAGAGCATTTACACTTCCATTTTTTAGGGTACAACCCTAGACAGACTAGGGCCCGGTGAGGTATCCCAAATGTCATCCTTATTAAGATTGATAGTTCGGTTCTTTGCCGGGATAGGAAGTCGTTTGACTTGTCTTTGCCCCAAACAGTCGTTTTAAATATTGTTTATTTCCTTTTCTCCCATGTCCTGACCAGTTCCATCCTGTGTTCCCACGGAAGTGCCCCGGAATCCTTGGATACGATATTCATTTGATCTGTGAGTGTTTGGTATAAGAAACAGCTGTTGCTTGAGACTGAGATACTTGTAGACCCCATTAGATACTTCTTTAGCTGACTTTAGTTACTCTAGCACCTGGCAAAGGGTATCTACTAGTCGATCAAGCCCAACTAGAGCACTCTTTTATTTGTTTTCCATTTTTATACTATTTTTTACTATTTTTGTTCAGTTGCTGCTTGCTGTTAGTATCTCTGGGCACAAGACAAAGCCATTGCCGCTGGCATCATCATCAAAGGCGGAGGGAGGTAGGGCGGGGCCCCTGCTGCTTGTTGCTGCTTGCTGTTGTTGTTGTAGGCATGAAGTTGTTGTTGTTGGTTTGCGGTTCGGCATGCAACTCGCACGCGCATCAATTTTACGCATAAAACGCGCGACAAAGCAAAAAAAAAGAAAGAGAATAAAATAAAATGAAACAAAACAAAACAGAGAAAAAAAATCCCGCTGAGAAAGCAACAATCGCAACGCTTTTGCACTTCCCCCTGTCTTCTCCCCTCTAGTCCGTCACACCCCTCAGCCCTTATCAGAGAGTGTCGAGGTATCTTCAAGTGTAATGAGGCGCGGCGGTTTGATGGCAGCGGGAATGGGAGGGGGGATTGAGAATGGGAGTGGGAATGGGAATGGGAAAGGGAATGGGAATGGGGAAGGTAGGGCGCGTTAGAATCGCGGGGTAGGGGGTTGATGGTCGTCGGCATCTTCTTTTCAATTTGCTTTTCACTTTGCTGGAGCATAATTTTTTTTTATATTCATTTGTATACTCTATTCGTAAAGGTACACAGAATATGCTGGGTTTGTGCATTGTCTATCAATTTTTCGACTTAGAGATGGGATTGGTATGGGAGAAAAATTATTATCCGATAGTTTCGATAGTTTTTGCCCATAGTACCAATAAAAACTATAAAAAAGAATATATATATTTTCAAAATAATAATATGAAATAATAAAAATGTATTTTAGAGTCCTGATAGATTTTTGAGTAGATAGGCTGACAAAATTATAAAAACCATCGCGTTAGTTGGTAAGCAATCGATAGTGGTGGAAAATGAGTTGCCATTGATAGTATCGACAACACTTTCGATTTTTTGGCAGCTTTGCTACAGAGTATCAGGCAGTCGGCAGCTTTCGTCTGCCACTTTTTCACTTGTTGTTGTTTTTTTTGTGGCTTGTGGTCGCTTTTTAGCTGCTGTGTTGACGTTGGGCTTGAGAAACGCTGCGCCGCCGCCTTCTTTTGGCCCGACGCCGACGCCGACGCCGACGCCGACGCCGACGCCGACGCGACATCGTCGCTGATAACACAAAATCAATAAGTAATAAGATAACGGTAACCCCAAATAGCAAAAATGTGTCTCTGTGTGTGTGTTTGCTTTCTGATAAGCAGTTCCTCGTACCTTCCCCCCTACAAAATCGAATCCTCAACAAAACGAGAATGCAAGCAGCGCGCTGCCTCTTCAAATGACAATCGCAATGAAAATGTTTCGTGGCAACACTCAAAACCAACAACAGCAACAACAACCAACAACAGGAGCAGCAGCAACAAGCTGAAGAGAGCAAGATGAAGAAAGGTTGTCGGTATCGATGATAAAGATGATGATGATGATGATGACAGCCAGCGGCAATAATTGCGTAGCTGCACAGTGGAGCAAATGCCATTTGCTAGCAGCACTTTTGCCAATTTCAATTTCAATCACTCCGAATCGAAATTGTTAATAAATACTATATATTGTATTCATTTTACAAAAAGAATTAGTTATTTGCATTTTTATTTAATTCTTGATGATTATACAATTTGTCACCAATATAATAAGAACAACAAGAAATTATGTCTGTGTCTGTTCCTTCATCAAAGCTTCCCTTGAGTTCATACGTACTGTTATTCAAGGTGATGATTATGCCCATCTGGACTTATGGAGTGGCCATATGGGGCATTGTCCTTACAAGTAAAGCTAAATTATATTATGAGATCACTGGTCGGAAATCCTCCTCTTGTGAGGAATTCATTTATCAAGAGAGACCTAAATAATTATGTCTTAACACTTCGTAAATTGAAAGTATACACCAACATGTGTACCAAGTTTGGTTGCTCTAGCTTCAAGGGTGTGGAAGAAAATTGCGTTCATACGAACAGACGAACATTTCGTAAACTCAATATACTCATTTTCCCTTCGGGAACAGAGTGTGAAAATAAGATTTCTCCGTTTGAAGCGCAAGTCTCCCATAAAAAGGGTTGTATTTTTCAACCTGTTTTCTTTCTAGCCATTTCTCATATTTATTCAAGAGACTGCTTAAACTAATCTGAACGTGTAAGATTTTCTGACATGATTCCTTGTAAACAATCAAAATATTACACAAAAATATTGCTTTGCTTTCAAGCTATTGCGCAATTATTTTATTTTTATTTTAGAGATAGCAGCGATAAAAGAGTACTGATTAGGTTCAAAAGACCTCAACACAACACTGGTCAAAGGAGCTAGCTTGGTGCGCTATCTTGGTGACCTCAGCAGCTGTGCAATATTGCACGTAAATATGAGATGGTGTGTACAGGCCGTAACCTATTTCGTGCCACCTTTTGTGTGTTTCTGGTGCCACTGTGCCGCAGTTTCAATTGCAATATGCCCAATGCTCATTGCACTGTGCTGTCGCTCATCCTCTGGCTGTTGCGAGTATGATCCCGTTACACATTTCCCATTTCCCATTTCCCTGTACTCCCTCCTTTAAACATGCTCGTTCCCCATTACTGTACCCAATCCCATTCGCATGCCCCTTTTGGCTGTCATCATCATTGTCATTATCATCAGCATTGATTGTGTAAAGCGTTCTGTACAATAGTTGGCATTTACGAGTGTGCCCACCTTTTTCCAATCCCTCCCCGCTGGTACCTCGGCTGCTTGCTTGCACTGCTTCCTCGCCTGTTTGCTGTTCAATTGCGCGCTTACCTTTTGAGTGGCATTCTTGTTCTTCCCCTCGTTCTCGACTTATCAACAATATCTGTCGAGCTTGACGTCGCTGACGCTTCGATGGTCTTTGATTATAGGTTCGCATCGGTTCGGTTCGGTTCGCATCGGTTCACTTGGGTTCGGTTTTCTGTTCGGGTTGGGCTCGGGAGCTCGGGGAGCTCACTTTATTTGCTCAACCAGCCGCAGACACTTTGGAAATCATTTTGCCTGTTTGACTGTTTACCGCACTTGTCTACCCCCCTCCCCACCGACTTCCGACTACCCTTACCTACAGAACCTGACCAATCCCCTCCCCAATCTCCTCCTCGTTTTGTCTCCTTTGATAAGCGCTTGCATTTTGCAGCAAAAGGTAAATATTCAGTTTATTACTCTGTGTTGATATTTGTATTTGTTTTAATGTCGCAAAATGCACAGGAAACGCGCCAAAGTCGAGCTACAGATACAGATAGAGATACAACTACAACAACAACAACAATTACAACTACAACTACAGCTACAGATATAGATATGAATACAGATAAAAATAAATAAAAATATTCACCTAACTGACTGTCTGGAAATTGTCCTGAAATTGTCACACTAACTTCTTACTATAAAGTAAGATGGAACTGTCGAAAAAAATGGTTAAATATATATCGGCAAGTATAAGAAAATTGTATTTGAAATATTATTATTATGTAGTAAATCGGCGGCATTCACATTATCGATTAATGATAGATTTTCGATAAGTGTGGCGGTCGGTTGATGTTTGTTAGTACCACCATATAATAACTTTGCCGCTAAGTTTGGGACTTTTGCATTGAATTGACTAACGCAAACTGAACGCGATAAATGAAGGATTGTGCTATGTTTAAACAATGCAAATAATTGTTTTAAGAATTGTTACTTTTAATCTAAATATTTAGCCGGGCAACGCTGGCGTTTTACCAGCTAGTATGTATACCATATATACACAGCTGGTAGGTTACTCCCATTTTCGTATTTTACTTTTATTTATTTAGTTTTTTTACGTCTGGTTTCAACTGTGAGCATTCCTTTTCAATTTTAGTTTATTAGTTTTATTTCATATTTTGTGCACCTCGTTTTATCTGTCACCAAATGGTTTTTATGCCTTAAGCCCATTAAAAAAGAGTGGTTAAAAATGTATTCAAGTCTTGCATATGATTTATATTGATCGATTTAAATCGAATTTCACACTACGAAAACTTTCTGCATTAATCCTTTGCACGTTGCTATCAAAAGCAATATATAAATGAAGAAGTGGAAAAACCACTCCAAAATATCAAAATGTTTTGAAGTACCTATTCTAATATACATAAGATTTCATATTTTCAAGCATATACATATATACAATTTAAAAACCTTTGAATACTTTGAAGAGGATGAATTCCGGTTAGGAAACCCTTGATTTGTTGCTTTTTCAATAAACCTATACTACTATAACATTTGATGAATAATTGTATCAATCAAAGAAACTGTTGGTTAATCAAATTACCATCACAATTTATCAAGTTACTATGTTTATTTTTTACTCCCTGTACCCATAAAATGGGTAAAAAGGGGGTACTAAATATGTGCAAATGTATGTAACAGGCAGAAGGAGACATCTCCGACCCTATAAAGTGTATATATTCTTGATCAGTATCAAAAGAGATTTCGATTTGGCCATGTCCGTCTGTCTGTCCGTCTGTCCGTCTGTATGTATGAACGCAAGGATCTCAGCAACTATAAGAGCTAGAGACACCAAATTTGAAATGTAGGTACCTGTATAGCATACGCAGATCAAGTTTGTTTCCAATTTCAGATATCTCCCCCGTTTCCCCGCAATTCAATAAAAACGTTTTACAGGAACAATTTTAAAGATATAGCTTTTAGATTTGGCATGTACAATACTTATGCCTCTCTTAATCTACTGTTTAAATTTTAAGTCGATCGGATAATAAACACGGAAGTTATTCACGAAAGAAGATTCAGTAATGCAGCGAGAGGGGAAGAAGAAGCACAGCCACCAATTAAAATCCTCGCTTGCGCTGTCGCTTTTGCCGCCTGTGTGTGTGCGTCTTTGTGTATGTGTGTATGTATGTGTAAGTTTACGTAGATGTGATTGAATGTTTTAGACCTGGGTACAGGGAGTTTCGTAGTCGGGTATACTCGACTATGGCATTCTTACTTGTTTTAAAATCAACAGTTGCTGAAATCGGTTATTTCAGAGCTGTGTTTAGGGTATCTCGTATCTCGAGCATGCTCCTCTGAATCATTCATGCTTGTTTTATATTATTTTGTTAGTTATGGCAGCGTATTTCCCCCCTTTTTGACTGTTTTTGTTACTTTTTATTATTCTATCTTTGTTTGTTGTTTTTACAGTTGTTAGCTGACGCACATTTCTTTTTCATTTATTCATATTTAGGAGTAATTTTCATCATCTACCACTTCCACTTGGCCATCTTTACGACCTTATCAACAGCTGGTTCACGAATTCCCACAAACAAAACGAATAGCAAACAATTAAATCCATTTTCGCAACAACAAAAACACTTTCTCAACATTCTCATCCCAGGGAAAAGCGTCCGAGAATACGCCAGCTGATAATTGAGAACAGTGCGAGTGGCTCTATCTCTATCTCTATGCCTATTTCTATTTCTTTTCTCTTCTCTTCTCACTCTCCGCTCTTTCTCTGCTCTCCACCCGTTGTTGGCCATTAAACATTAAGCAGCCATTAACAAATTAGCAAATCATTTCAGCCCAGTCAGAGCTGCCATAGATACAGCTGTAGATATGCTATCAAGCACTGCGGTGGAACGGGGAGATTGCGGAGAGGTACGGGTGGGGAGCGCTACACAATGCTTATGTCCATGTCCAGTAATTGGCCGTACAACTTTAAGCCACATTTGTCATTCAAAGTGATTAGCAAAAGTAACCTGAAAGTCACTTTTACTATCTGACCATCTGAGTTGGACTGCTCGAGCCTTACCTGATAAACAAGAATTATTGCTTGAGAACGGTAAATATTTACCCTACCCTTATTAAAACTCTTTAAACTAACTAAAGACTGTTTAGAAAGTAATCAAGCGCTATTTATGTTGGTCTGAACTTGTGCTTTGTGGCTTCAACGTTCTTAGTATTTCGATTATATGGGTGTCAATAAATATACGACTATTCTAGGCCTAACCGTTCCAAGTTGTTTCGAGTTCCACATGAGAAAGGAATATGCAATGCCAAATTATTCCCAAAAGTACTATTTGGATTCGAATTTAGATAAATTCAAGAAAAAACCCTTTATTTGCGGTGCCAATGATATATATCCTTCAAAAACGGCGACTGTAGGATACAATTGAACTTTCACCATAACTGCCACAATTTGTAAACTGACAGATCAGATCAAGTAAGAATACCACGAAAACCCAGGAATTGCGGGAGGGGCGCTGAAATAAATAAAACTGAAAGTTCCGGAATATAGTATGTTGTTGTATTTAACAGAAACTAGAAGTGTACATTGTGTATGTGTGTATACCACGGAATATGTTGTTGGATTTTAGTGTAGTATCTACTACTTCAATTTAGAAAAATAATAGTATAAGCCAATTAAAACTAAAATTAAAGACAGGATGTGTTTTATGTATTCGCGCTTAGCGCGCTTGGGGATGACAGGAACCTCTTGTTCCTCATGGCCTCCATGTTCCTCATCCTCCTCAGTCAAGTCTATTACATCATTTGGCTCGTGATTGCGAGTAGGAGAAGTCCACTGGGTCGCTAGAGGGGGAAAGAGTACTCTTCTGTACAATCCGAAGACGACTGTACTCACGATCAACGGGTGTATCCCCTATTGGAACTCCATCAGGCTGACCATTGTCACCATTATCATTTTCCCCATTAATTCTGGTTCTTACTGGTAACCGGTATCTAGCTCCGAACATTCGCCGAATCATTTGTTCATCATATTGTTGCGCATTGCGGCGTTGCGGTGGATCCATTTCTTAATATTTTTCAAATTCATTGACGAGGCAGTTGCCGATTCAATAGTTGAATGAGTGCTTTGCTTATTATGATTAATGTGACATATAGAACATGTATACGGCATGCTTAGATCTACGGAAATAGTTTATTTTTCCTTATCGTTCTCTTATTTTTTTGCAGCTGCAAATCAATGCTATTGAATTCATCAAATATTAAAGCATTGAAACTTAAGTAATTGGCCTGCTCACACAACAAACACACACACACACACCCACGCACACACTCATTGTGTATTTTTAATAGTGTGCTGTCTCTCTGTCCCTGTCCCTGTCTTTGTCCCTGTCTTTGTCTCTGTCTTTGTCTCTGTCTCTGTCCAGCCTCCTGACAAGGTCTTAGCAACGGCTGCTTTTAGTGGCTGTTGTCATTTTTATTTATTTACGATTTAAACTAAACGCACAAAAAGGCGCTCACAGGATATGCGAGGACACGAATTCTGCTGCTGTCCTTCGGCACAGTGGAGCAACATTTTTGAATGTCCAATGAGCCAAATCTTCCTTAAAGCAAAGAAGAAAGATACGAGCATATTTTATCCTTGCAGCAATGTTTATTATACAAAAACTCAACTTTCGACCGTTATTTTGTATAAAAGCCATAAGCCATATAGTTCGATCTAAACCAAACCTGCTCAGGATACAACCTAGTTCCAATAAAGTATAAGCATATAATATTGCACTTTAAAAATTTTGTCCAACGTTGGTCAACATCTACAAACTTTTCAAAACTTTGATTTTGTGAATTTGGCTAAGATATATTCAAAATCAAAAAAGTTTCTCCAACAGCAAGGAAATATTCAAGCGATTGCTCCCATTCCATCTGATATAGCTGACCTTCAACCCCACCCTCCACAATTTAGAAACTGAAAAGCGAATAGACCCAGAAATAGACCCAGAAAAAGTAAGAATACCCTTGAGCCCAGTTCCACAAAACATGAAATAAAGAAAACTGAAATATATGTTTATGTGTTTGAATATAAATATGTTTGTTTATTTAACATAAACTATGTGTATAGTGTGTGTATAATGCAAATTCAAGAACAGACTAGGAAAAATATTACCCATAGTAATACATATATAATGGCACACGTGCATATTACGTATGCGCAAGTGGAGAATTTCCGTTTATTTACTTCGTCCTCAACAGTTAGATCAATCACTTCCACATCAACTTCAACTGGTTCCACATTAGGCCTCGGGGGCGAGGGTTGGGTGACTAGAAGGGGAGAGACTCTCTTCTGTATACTCTCTTTTGCTAAATGATTCTACTCACGATCCACCACAGCCGGCTCTGGTTCTGGGTCACTATTTAACTGGTACACACGTCCCCGGGCTCTACTTCGGAGATTATACCGATCAGGATCTTGGCGATCAGCCATGTTGAAATTTTAGGAGTTTCAATAAATAAAATATATTAGTTAGTCAAGTCCGTCTGAGAACTGAAATTGCTGCTGTGTTTACTCTGACTTATAGAATATGTAGATGGCATGCTAAGTTCTACGGAAATGATCAAAATCTTAAAACTAATCTGGTTATAATGCACAATATATGTTTGTTCTTTATAGCGTCGAGGATTTATCCTTCTGCTTTCTCTTCTTGACATGGGCCCAAATCAACTATTAAAGCTGAAGGCCTCCTTCCATCCCCAATTCGCGTCTATAATATCCTCTGCAATTGTATTTGAATTAATTGTATGAGTTTCCAGTATATAACAAATCGTTGCAGAAGGATACAGCTTAGTCCTAAAAAAGAATAAACAAATAAAGAACAAACAGGAAAAACTAAGTGTAGATAACTTCCTTAGATCTAAGCAGGCCATTTACACGTCGAGTGTGTCATATCAATCAGAATAGGCACAGCTCTCATTCAACTATCAGACGGCAACTGAACAACAGCTTTAGCTCTACAAAATTAAAAAATCTAGTTTCCAAAATAATTTTCAAAATGAACACACAACGCAGAAACCGTGTTGAAGTGGATGAGTTTATGAATAGCCCCCGGGTGGTAATTAAGACCGAACCTGTGTCTCCGAAGGCAAAGAATCAATCTACTCGTGAGTAAAATCTCCCAGCAAACAATCTTCAGATTATACTGAAGAGTTTCCTCTTTATAGAGACCCAGTGCGCAAGCCCAATTCAGAATCGCATTTTGACCCAGGAACGGCGCAATGTGTTGCATTGTCGATTCTATAAATACTTTTACGCAATTTTAATCATTTTATTCATTTACTTATTGCTTTGTATATTGAATTACTATATATTTTCTTTAATGTAAGAAGTGTTGATGCTGAGATCGAAATGAGATGTACACATAGTTAATGTCAAATACAGAAGAGGACCCTTTACACCCTCTATCTACCCTGGAGTCTTCGTCTAGTCCTGATCGCGAACCAACTGAGACAAAAGACCATGGGGACCTTATAATACCGTGATGCACCGAAGCGTCCTAAACGCAAATACATAAAATACATTCTGTTTTTTGTTTTTCACATCATTGGCTTATACTTCGCTTGTGTTTTTCTAAATTGAAGTAATTTTATTGTTAAGATTGAGATGATACTATAATACACTAAATCCAGCAACATATTCCAGGGTGTACAGTTTTCTTTGTTTCTTGTTATTCCTGTGCCCTCTCAATACCAGATATTATCCCTGGAGTTCCCAGAACTGGGTTCTGAAATATTCTTACCTTTTCTGATTATGCTCGAAATTTGCTTAGGTACAATGGCTCCAAAATATGCTTCGATTATTATAATATTGTTCTGCTTACTATCGATATTTTGGAATAAAAGCTAATATATGTAATAATAAAAAGTCAAAATGGAGTAAATACTTTTGATTGTTTTTCACTTGAATAGAATGCGGTTTGCGCCACTGTGCGCTGCTGCCCGGCTGCTTTGCCTGCTAACCGTACAGCCGCCCTACACCTCTGCTCCCTGCTTGCCCCCTTGCCAGGGACATTGTGTCAGGTCCCTTTGGGCCTGCCGCCTGTGCGTGTGTTTTATCTATTGTCCTTTTAATTTCAATTCTCATGTGGGTTTTACGCTTAGTGCACATTATTCATTTATGTTTGCCCCCGCTCACCCCGGTGCCGCTCGTTACCCGCTACCCGCTACCGGGTACCCTCTACTGGGTACCCTCTACCCCCGCTACGCGTCCCTACCGTGGCCCTCTCTCATTTGTCTCGTCAGTTTTGTTTTACGCTGGGCTAATTTTTGTTTTCTTCATTTTTTCACTGTTTTTTCTGCTGCTGCTGCTGATCGCTAATCTTATGTTAATTTATCATACACACAGCGGGTGGGTGTGTGTGTGTGCGAGTGTGTGTGTCAGCTGTTGGCCCTCCACATCTGGAAAAGCGCGGCGGAGGGCGGGACTTGAGACCAAAATAATAAAAATAATAAAAAAAAACAACACATAAGCAAAACACGCAGGCCATGGCTATCCAACTAATTTATCATGGCGTTTAGCTGCCAAGCACAAGAAAACACACACACACACACACGCACACACACACACGCACACTTATTACACTGGTAATAATTAAGAACCGATCCTAACTACTGAAACTGCTTAGACAAGCACAAACTTGCCTAAATTACGGCCTAAATATTGTTACAAAAGAATTAAATGCATTTTCTTTTATGAGAAATGATTACAAAGCCTTCTTGTACAAAATTTCAAACAAGTTAGCCAAGATTGGCAGGCTCCAAGAATGTCCTTTTAAATGAAGTCTGTTAGTTGTTGCTAGAAAGATTTCGCATACATACCTTTAAATACCTGAATATAAAGCTATTGCTGGATCAGGTATTAATAGCTGGGTTTTCATCCAATCAGGTTCAAACTAGATTTCAAAGATGATTAACCAACAGCTCAAATAATATATTATCCTATTGCCATACAAATTAACTGAAAGCACTGTTTTCGCAAAATATCCCTAGATTAAGGGAAATGTGTTTATTTATTTTAATAACAAGAACTATCTAGGATTGGGATTCTGGAAATTCTTGAGATTCTGTGTTTTCAGAAAATTCTTGAGATTCTGTATTTGCAGAAAAGTCTTGAGATTCTGTGTTTTCAGAAAATTCTTGAGATTCTATATTTTCAGAAAGTTCTCGAGAATCAGAAAAATCTGGTAATTCAACTTGTGAACTACCGGGAGTGTTGCACAAATCTTTGTATTCCTCGGTTTCCTCTTCCGTATGTACCTTAAAAGGATGGTTCTTGCCAACGATTCCAATAGCAATATCCAGTTTCTCCCCAGCTGAGAGAGAAGCCTGAATAGCCTGAATGGCATAGCAAACAATCTCGTCCTTGGTGCCAAACATAAATGACTCCTGGTTGGCCCTCAAATAGTTGCAAGCTACTTCAGAGTTGGCTCCCAAAGCCATGGCCTTGCAGCCGAATGCAGTTGCATTTGGCATAATTTGGTAGAGGTGGCTGCCATGGTCGTCATATCCAGCCAGAAGTAGGCCCACTGCCAAGGGTCTTTCATCGTACCTTTGGGTGGACTTTTGCACCTTCGTAGACACGGAATCCACCAATCGACTCACGAGGTAGTTGATGCCATGCAGCTCCTCAAACCTCAAGCATTCACCGCGCAGATACCCTTCAATTGTGTGGAAATCAGGCACAATACCAGAAACAGATATGCCCACGTTGGGACTGATTCTGGAAATCATCGGCTCAGGTATGGCGTGCGCCGAGGGTGCCCTGGCAAGGGCCACCAGGACTACATAGTCCAAAGACCTGATCCCCACAATGAGCGTGCCCCGATTAGCAGCTTTCATCGCGTACTCCACCTGGAGCAGACGTCCCTTTGGATGCCACACAGCGGCGCTATGGTCGTACCGCTTGCTAGACATGATTATCAGGACTTAAGAAAATACTAGCGACTTTTAACTGACTTAAGACTTAACTAACTTAGCTGAAGTCTAGCTCAAAGCACACATTTCTTCACCTAATAAGAGAAATGTCAACATTTCCTATAGATATTTGAAAAAATACTATATGGTATTTAGAGTTGATCGTTTGTCGACTCGATGTTATCGAAACCGATACTTTAAGACGTATATCGTCTGGTGGAAAGCGGGAAAATTGAAAACGGTGGGGAAGGTTGACCTTATTGCTCAATTAACTAATAAAACAATATATTAAATGCGTCCTATAGAAGCATGTTCAATTATTTCTGTGTTACTTATAGACCAGTATTGGAAAGTACGTATCAGCTAACAGGGTAGTGTTGGTAACCATCGCGAAACAATTGGCGCGTTCGATAATAAATTTGAAAAATAGTTCGAATTAATATTAAGGAGCTCAAATAAAGCTTAAAGAATGAGACCAAAGTCGTGAAATTTGGAGCTGGAGCTACCATATAGTATTTACCGATTTCTCTTAGTGTAGATAAGTAGATTTCGTTGCTTGGTGTTTCATTTCATTCAGCAGCAATGTGATGATGATGATGATGATGATGATCATGATGATGATGTCCTCTTACTTTGCCCACAAAACACACACATGTACTCTGAAGTGGCTCGTCCTTGCCCCCTGCCCTTTGCCCCCTGCATATCGAGAAGTTGGCGCATTTTTCGTATATTTTCGCATGCAAATTTCAAGAGACTTTTCGCCATTGGAAATATGTCAATGCCAAAGTGTCAGAGCACATGGGCGTTAAATCTGCATTTCCTCAGGGTTCCGTTTTAATTATAATATCGCCAGCCACAATCGCATATATCAATAAACTACGATTACTCGTATGTATGTACATACATAATATATACTATATTGTACTATAAAAATAACCCAAAAGCACTTAATCGATTTTAACCACTTCTATTTGGCTATCAATATAAACTGCGCTCATTTATGCAATTCATGCAAATAGTCACCAGCTGCAATTAGAAAATATTACAATAAACTGAATTGTTTACTTCCATCTATCAATAAAACGCATCGAGAATAGTTTGATGTGTTACATGTTGGATTTCAATTGAATTAATAACTATTACAACTCTGGCATATTCATATTTAATGGATAAAAGTGAATAATTAATGCATACAACTAAAACAATCAAACTTGATTCACTTCGATTGATGTCATTTAATAAGAAGAGGAGAGGCTATTAAAATTCTGTCACGAAGTGTGCAATGCATTGAAGGAGGCCTCCAGCTTTGATAGTTGATTCAGGCCCATCTATGAACGAGTAAGAATGCTCTAGTCGAGTATACCCGACTGCGAAACTCCCTGTACCCCGGTCAACAACTTCCAAACATATCTTCGCTCACTTACGCATACACACACACATACAGCAAGGCATTTTAAGAGGTGACTGCGCTTCTTCTTTTCCCCGCCCTGCAGTACTGAATCTTGTTTGTTGAATAACTTCCGTCTTTATGATTCGATCGACTTGAAATTTGGACAGTAGATTAAAAGTGACCAAAGTATTATACATGTCAAATCCCAAAGCTATATCTTTAAGATTGTTGCTGTAAGACGTTTTGATCGAATTGCGGGAGTGTGGGGGGGAATATCCCGAATCCAAAATAAACTTGCGTATGTTATACAGGAGTTGCTGAGAGACAAACGGACGGACAAACAGCCGGACAGGGCAAAACCGACTCGGCTATTGATGTTGATCAAGAATATATATGCTTGATATGGTCGGAGATGTCTCCTTCTGCCTGATGTAATACCCTCTTTTTACCCATTTCATGGGTACAGTGAGTAAACAGTGCAAATGTCTATAGCAGGAAGGGAGCATTAACATATGTATATATACAAAGTACTAAGATTTTGATAATTTCCGTAGATCTCAGCATGCCATGCACATATTCTATAAGTCATATAAATCATAAATCACAGCAGCAAACGGCAGCTGAATAAGCTATTGTAAATTTCATAAATATAATTTTGAACATTTTAAACTCAAAATGTCGAGTCGTCAACGGGAAGATATCGAAGATATTGGTGACAACGCTGGGTCGGTTCAGAGAAGCATAACACGCAGAAATCGCCAGAATAATGTGGTTAATGAAGTGGATTGTGAGTATAATCATTTAGCAAAAAAAAAGTCTTCAGAATATACAGAAAAGAGTCTACCCCCTTCTAGTAACCGAAGACAGACCTTCAATGGCTGATGTGGAGCCAGTTATTGGAGAAGTTATTGATCTTACGATTGAAGACCAAGTAAAGAAACGCAAATTCTCTACTCGCGCATACATAGGCATAGCTTGCCTTATACTATATTTAATGTTCTGTGTAATACTTTACTACTATAACAGTTCTTAAATGTACACATCATACACACCTTATACACATTGTACACTTCTAGTTTCTGTTAAATTCAACAACAACAACAATAGTCCAATATTTATTGTTTTTCCTTATATCAAGTTTTCCCTGCGACCAGTCAATGTTGGATATTATTCCAGAAGTTCCCGAAACGGTGTTCCAGGATATTCTTGCTTGTTCTGTCTCCGAGTCAATTCGCTGGTCAGCTTTCAACTTTTGGGGGCAATCGGAACAATCGGTTATTAATTGATTTCTTCCTTGTTTTGGGACACCCTTAGTTCTAATTGATTCAAATTGCTTAACAGAGGACAAGCTCCTTTTGTTTTCACTTGAACAACAATATGCGGCATACACTCGTATTGTGTGGAGTGTCCAGTGTCCAGTGGAACTCCTAACGTGCCGTAAATGCCACAACTTGTGGCAGCAGCATCCTGTGTCGCAAATGAAACGGGCACCCAGCAGTTAACCTGATGCCTTTTAATACCTGTCCGAGCTGCAATGGTGTTCCTCTTGTTTTTCTGCCTTTAGCCTTGACAATTGTATCCCGACAGCTAGTTTGTGGTATTACACACACACTCACACACACCCTTATACACACACTTAGTGGCTAGACCCATACGTCAACCCGTCAGCTTCGGAGTGCCGGAGCGTTCCACTTTGTAAGCTTGCGGCTAAGCTTTACATTTGTACGGGGATGTTTCTGGTCGTTGTTGTTGTTCTTCTTGTTCTTCTTCCTATTGTTGTTGCATGTTCGTTGTTTTATTGTTGTAGGTGTTGCTGTTTTTATGGCTCTACATATCATTTTTTGATATACATATGTTAAACTCCTTCTTTTTTATACCCTATAAGCATCAAAATGCACTTCAAGGGTTTAACCCTGCTCTGCTCCCAATTCAGAGTCCTTTATTCCCAAATACTTTCGACCTTTTATTCTTTCATAAATTCTCGCAACTTTTCAAAGCCAACATTCCATAAGTTTTCCTTATTTAGAGCAGCCAACAATTCCGGATAATATTATTGGAATTTACTATTATATAAGCTAGAATGAATTGTAATGGTATTATTATTATTCATTGGCCTCCAGAGATCAAGTTTGACTTACATTTTTTTTAGTTTTCATCCGCTGCTCCCAAATTTAAGAAAAAGCTATTTACAGCAACAAATTCAAGGAATAGAATTGATTATTAGATTGGAGCTGTAAGTTCTGGACATTAATTTGTTCTCCTGTAAATTTCATTACGATCGATTAAAGTCTGTTCACACCATCTCATATTTACGTGCAATATAATGCCACTTCTTACTTCTTCTGACTTATGGAGGTTGAACTCTCAAAGAGATAGTTAACCAGTGCTGTAAGTGTAGTTTGAACGCAAAGTAATATTTTTATGAAAGTTGCGCGAGAATTTAAAGACAAGGAAGTTAAGGAAGAAGACGTTTGCTATATTAGTTCAAATGTGTTATTTGATAGCTTAGAGCCAAAGCACAGGGTATCTATTAGTGTGGCACGCTCAATTAGAACATTAATCTTGTTTTTAATTCCTCTGCAAATTGGTTTATAGCCTTTGTGCATGTTTTTTTATTTATGTCTGTTGTGCATAATCTCTCATCAAAACAAAAACTACAACAGCTAAAACCACATTTGACATGTTTAGTTTTCTCCCCCCTATTTTCAGTATTTTTTTAGTATTTGTTTTTATCATGCCGGCTTGGAAGTCTAAACTTTCCTTGTTGGATCCCATTTAGCAGCTAAGCCATTTAGCCATTTAGAGCTTTTAATTGCTTGACTGACTGTCTGTTTACATATTGTACTCACTGTGACTGTTCTCTGCACTTGACAAATTAGCTCTTGTTTAGTAAATAAGCAACCAATTTGTTAAGGATTAAACTGCATTTCATTTATAAGTAAAAAATTTGTATAATCTTTTGGTATATCATAGTTGATATTATCAGAATTTAAAGTACTTCATTGGGATTCAATAGTTCACGTAGTCTTTTTACTCCCTGTACCCATAAAATGGGTAAAAGGGGGTACTAAATCTGTGCAAATGTATGTAACAGGCAGAAGGAGACATCTCCGACCCTATAAAGTATATATATTCTTCATCAGTATCAAAAGAGATTTCGATTTGGCCATGTCCGTCTGTCTGTCCGTCTGTCCGTCCGTATGTATGAACGCAAGGATCTCAGCGACTATAAGAGCTAGAGACACCAAATTTGAAATGTAGGTTCGTGTATAGCGGGAGCAGGTCAAGTTTATTTTAGATTTGAGATATTTTCCCCGGTCCCCCCGCAATTCGATAAAAACCGTTTTACAGGAACAATTTTTAAGATATAGCTTTGCGATTTGGCATGTGCAATACTTTAGTCACTCCCAATCTACTGTCGAAATTTCAAGTCGTTCGGATAATAAACACGGAAGTTATTAACGAAAGAAGATTCAGTGCTGCAGCAAGGGGAAGAAGAAGCATAGCCACCATTTAAAATGCCTCGCTTGCGCTGCGCTCGAGCTGTCGCTCGTGTGTGTGCGTCTTTTGTGTATGTATGTGTGTATATGTGTCTGTATGTGTGTGTGTATGTGTACGAAGATGCGATTGGAAATTTTTGACCTGGGTACAAGGGAGTTTTGTAGTCGGGTTTACTCGACTATAGCATTCTTACTTGTTTTTTTTTTGTCTTTCATTTTATTATCTTACTTAGTTTTCCACGTTTAATCTTTCCCTCAATTCCAACTCTATAACATTCTTACTTGTTCTCATCTAAAGTTCTTGTGGAAGGGTAATTCACTTTCAAGTTTGAAAAGAAACCCTCTGAACTCTATAATTGGTTCAAAATGATATCAATTTTTACTTTAAAATGATCAGAGTTTCTAAATTGTAGTTCAATTGAAGGTAGAAGACAAAAAGTTAAATATTTGCTGAACGAACTAGTTCAGTTAGTTCTTTCGAACTATAATTATGCTAATATGAACAGAAAGCACAACTATCGCACTCAAATGAACGAGAATCCGTAATACAATAGTTCGTTCGTTCAGTTCAGTGAGCAGTTCAATTGAACTTATTCCGAATCAGTGCACAGGTGTGAGCTTTTTAAGCAGCTTAATGCACTTCAACGCGTATAAATAAATAAATTCCATTATAATATTTAAATACTTGGCATATTAATGCGCGAAATGAGAATTCTTTTTGCTGGCTTTTTACAGCCAATTTTTGGCTACATTTTCAGCTCGCACATTTTATTTTTATGCCCTTCTATTATTTGTCTTTGACGGCGCTCAAATCAAATATTTATGGCTCAAGAGTCGGCAAAGATATTTATATAATTTAAGCGGCAAACTCTTCAAGCTGTTTACATTTTGCCTTAATTAAATTAGGTAATTATGTCACTCCCGCCCCGCACCGCTTGCCAGGCTGTCAACTTGCTGATTTTGATTTATTTGACAAGACTTTGACTGGCATTTAAGAGTATAACTGACATTTGCTTAGGCCTATACACCCCCCCTCACCCCGCATTGCCCAACTACGAATCCAAAAAGTGTTCCCAAAGTTCTGCTTGTTGTTGTTGTTGTTGTTGTTGTTGTTGTTGTTGTTTAACAAAATCATAGACAATCAACGCCCAAATACTTGGGAACTGAGATAAATCCAATTGGAAGACGGGCGTGCGGGGCGCAGCGCATTTAATTTCACTTAAATCTTTCAATTAAAACTTTTAATTGATTTTATACACATGCACACACACAAACACACACAAACACAAACACACACACGCACACACACGCACACACACACGCATGTCAGTTGTCTGTTTATGTGGGCCATTAAAAAGCATAAAATATGATGGCTTTGCCACTTAATTGTATTCCACCTTGCGGCAATTAATTAATACAAATAAAAATGAAAATAAATACATAAATTATCAACTCAATAGTTGCATACATAACTGCAAATACAAATATTAATAAATATATACATATATTTATAGATTTATGCATTAATACATTACTCAGTTACCTATGCCTGTAAGTGCTCTGATATTTGATTTGAGCAAATAAATTCATTTAATGGCATTTAAGTGCAGCATATTGTGTTTATTTTATTTCACTCGTATGTTAACCATTTAACAATCATTAATTAAAACCAGTTAGCGCCACCTAGCGGCCAAATAAACGTATCAATTATTGTTCAATTGATTGAAAATTATCATCAAATCCTCGAATATTTGATTACTTATGATTGAAATACGGGAGCCGATGATGAGAAGTGAAGAGCGAAACTATCGATTAGTGATGACAAATATCGATGCCACTATCGATAGTATCGATAGTTTTTAATCGTTTTCTTTCAAGCTAATTTGATAACTTCTAAATAAAAATGCATTTTTGCACCCTGTATGCATATCTAACTGATACAATTTCCAATATATAACTTGATTGATTTTTGGCATGCATTATTCTAAGGATACTTTTGATATTTTTATCAAAATTTCGTAACAATCGGATAATGAAAACGGCAGTATTCCGTACCTACGGTCAAAGAAAAGAAGGCATACTTAGTTCTGATCTTTCAATGTGAAAATAAAGTTTGATAAATAAGAATTATTTTCCTAAATCGATTTTTTACCGTATAATAAAAAGAAACTCAGTAAAAAGATCATGAGTTGTAGTCATATTTAGGGATTGCTGTTAACCGACACAAAAAATGAAATATCAGGATGACTCCAATGTCAAAGATCTTTACTCTATGGGAATATTGGCGGTACCAGCTCCTACACATGATCCGAGTTCGAATTCCGCCTGCTCGTGTTTCACATGTGTCGACCACATGTTGCACCCCGCCGTCGATCTCCTCAGTGGCGGTACGATCGAGGCGAGCGATTGACCGGCCCGTAGATAAGTAATATCTAATATTATCGCACTTGGTGGAATGCGAGTTGTTCCGAACAAGTGCTTATCAAATATGAACCCAGCCAAAAAGTAAACATCAAAAGGATGGGGGAGGAGCGCAGAGCAGGTTCAAATGCGAGTATGAAAGGAAACTGGGAACGGACTCTCTGGGTGCTATTTGTGCCCTGTGGGCAACATTGGTTAACCTGCCGCGTGCACTTGTTAAAAAAAATAAATAAATACCAAAAAAAAAAAAGCCAAAAAGAAATTAAACAAAAACACGCAGAGATATTTTTTTTGGTCTGGCAGATGGATCGGGGTACCAGCAAAAACAATTTTTACTCGAATACTCTAAGAACAAATGTAAGGTAAGGAGTATACACGGTTTAACTAAAGCTAAAGCAAGCTAATATTCGCATACGAGCGAGTAGTATTAAGAGTCTCCGAATTTCGGCTAAAAATACGTTTATCTCAGAGATCGTTATAGTTAGAGTCAGCAAATTTGGTATGCGGGCTACTGATGACCTCTTTGAAAGTTGAAAACAAACATAGTTTCGCCAGGTCCACTTCCTAGCCTCAAAATGAGGAATATGTAAACTCGCATATCATACATTTTGCTAACTAAAGTCAGCAAATTTATTATGAGGACTACATATTATCTACTTGATAGATAAAAACAAGGTTTTTTTTGTCACGTCCACTGGAAATGGTAAAAAGAATCAAAAATGTGCTCGAATTGAGAATTGTTACGATTGCTTCAACGCCTGAAAATTAGGTAAGAGTCGACTGGGACTGGGAACAGAGTATTATGCAGTCGGTGACTTTTGAACTTGTATACTTGCTTGTTGTTTGTTTGTTGCTACAAATATTGCCGGCAGCTATTGGACATGAAACGCGAGGCAGACAGACCAGAGCCCAGGGACAGAGCGACTACCTGGGCCTCCGTCTGTGTGTGTGTGCGTGCGTGTGTGTGTGTGTGTGACCTTTGCTGCTACCTGAGCTGGCCCCTCGCCAGGCAGAGGGAGAGAGAGAGGAAGAGGCGGTGGTAGAGGATGAGGGACAGGCTCAGTTTCAGTTTCAGGCTCAGGCTGTGTCTCTGGCTAGAAGCCAACCAAGCGTGCCACGGGCTGTTTCCCCTGCCTGTTCCACAATTCTATCTCATTGTGTGGAACGTACAGTTTGAGATACTTGTAGAGCTGAGGCCAGCTGCTGGGCGCATGTTGCATGTAGATTCCACGCCGCACACCAACACACACACACATTTCTCAGATACTTTTATAGTGCGCAAATGTTAATGTAGTGCCCAAAACATCTGCTTCAATTCTCGAGCCACATTTCCATTTCAATTTGAGTTAATTTTCATTTAAGAAACTTGACGCTGCTTAAAGCATTTCAAACGCTGAGTATGAGTTCATTTTGAGCAGAAACTTACTTGCCAAACTCACTCTCTATTTCGTGTCTTTTGGCTGCATTCTTTGCCCAGCTGTTGTTCCAGGTGCTCCCCCGGATACATTCTGTGCCAGTGTGTACATCTGTAGCTACGAGTGCGCTCAGCTTGGGGGCATTCAGAGCAAACTAGTTGGTCGTGGTTTATCCGCCGGCACACTCACACACACACACTCACCAGTTGGACATAACTGTGCACTAATTATGAGTATTGTTCCCTTCCTGCACTCTTCCGCCTTTTTTAACAACATTAGTTAAGAGCTCTAAGAAATAATCTGCTTCAATTAAAAACTTCATAATCACAGAGTTGTGTTTTCAAAATATTTCTCCTTGACAGGGTGTCCTTGACCTTAATTTCCACTTTCTAATCTCTTTATTTATATCAGATACTAACCGTAGTTCCATTTTTTTTAAAAATTTATTGTTAAACAGTTTTGAAGAACCCACATATCAAATTTCATGATCCTAGCTCTTATACTTAAAGAGATATGGCTTTGATATCCCTTTAGACTTCTCACCAAAACTGTATCGAAAGTAGAAACATTTTGTCCTGGCTTATGCTTCTGATCAAGCTTATTTTATCCGATATTCCACCCGTTACATTTTTTTAAAGTACAAATAAATCTCCTGCACTTTCATCTTTCATAACTAACCAAAAACTTCCCTTTTTGTATTCTTAAATCATTTAAGCTTGAAAATTCCAAGCATTTTTGAAACTTTTGCTTGGTTTTTAATGTAATTTCCTAGTTGCCTCTTTAATATTGTTCTAACTGTGAACTGAAAAATGTTATTTCTTTTCTATTCTGAGAAACGTGCAGAATTTGATTGATGAGTTGAGTTCTCTTCCTATTCAATTGCTGTGCGGGTTTATTTTTCTGTGTTGTTCATGATGAAAGGCAACAACGTTTAAAGCCAATTTTCATTGAATTTCGAACTGATTTCAAGCCTTTTTCAGGCCGGCCCACATGCTCGTAATGTTATCTAAAATTCCGTATGCCAAGCTGAAAAACTGGCAATCAAAAGCAATTCATTTTCTAATTATTCCATGTGCTACAATATTTGTTGTTTCTCTTTTTGTATATTTGCAGGTAAGCAAGCAGACTTCAACTGGCACAGCTGTTATTTTATTTTTGGCCTGGATCTTGAAAATAAATAGAACAGACCCACAACTACTACAAACCATGCCAAGGAGTAGGTACACTCGGAGAAAAGGGGTTGCAAAAAGACCAGAAGTTGACAAAACCTTGTTATCGAAAATCAAATATAATTTTATTCCTTTTGATTATTATTTATATTTATACTCGTTATGATCTCGTAGGTACAAAATCTCGCTGACGCTTCGCACTCTGAGCTCTCCATGCAGTTTTATAACTAGTTGCTCACTCAAACCTCTCCGCTACCAAGAATGGCAAATACACTCAGCGAAAAAGAATGTATCATCTATGAAATAGAAGCTGCAAGTTGATGCTCAACAAATTTAGCAAATTTTTCTGAGTTTAGCAACCAAATTTGTCAGCTTTTCGAACGCAGATCGAACTTCTTAGTTAAGAAAGGCTTTTTTCTAATTTCGGGCTGTTTTTAGAGCAAAGTTCTTTAGTATGAAATAGTACGTTGTGCTGCCGCATTTTCTCTGAGTGTAATTATATGTCTTTTAGCGACATTGGATCATCAAACACATGATGCTGGGCTGCCATGTAAACCATGTAAACATTTTTAAATTTGAATTACGTGCCCGGGTTGCCAAGTTGGTTTTGGTTTTGGCCTCAGCTTCAGCTTCAACTTCGCCTTGGCTAAAGTAGCTACCAAAATATTTGAAATGAGCAACGGAAACTTTCACTTGGCAGTCCCAAAATAGAGGGGGAGGGCTGGTGGCTGGAGAGGAGGAGAGGAGGAGAGGAGGCAAGCCTGGCAGCAGCTCATGAGATTTTTCACAGACGCGTCTAGAGAGCCAGAGGGCCTCTTAGAGACATACTCGATTTGGCTTGCCAGGGCTGCCTTAGGGCGTGTTAGGGGGGTGGACGGGGTTCGAGGGGGGTGGATTTTAAGGACCACTTCAAAAACTTTGAGAGAGCAGCGAAGAAAAATTACAAAATTTATTAAAGTGTTGCACAGAGTGGGCCAGGGAGAGGAAGGGGCAACGCTGAGCTGAAGTTACAAATCAGGTGAGCTAGGCACACACACCCACACACACACATACACACTACGCACTCATAGATACATTGGGCATAGCACAGAGATACACACATCAAATGTAATTGACTCGGAAATCTAAGACAAATGTGCTGAAGAAATAGAAGAGGCAGCCAAAAGCAAGTGGCAGGAAACCAAATGTGTGTGCGTGTGTGTGTGTGTGTGTCTGTCTGAAGCATGTGTTGTTGTTAGCCGTGCGTCACCAAATTATGGAGTAGAAATTGTTGCCGCCGGCGCCTCAACAAGCTGGGATATTTTCGTATACCCGGAGGGTATCATAATTTTGTCACGAATAGAATTAGGCATTGAAGAAGACCTTTGCAAGCCCAAAAACTATATATATAAACATATATTCCCGATCAGCCTCAACAGACGAGTCCTTTTGTTTTTATGCAAACTAGTCTCTCAGCTTTACTACGGACAGTTATCACAGATGATTATATTTGTTGCAGGAGGTAGATACAAGTACGAGTAGATAGGAACCTGATCATTATTCATTCTCAAAGTTGAGAAGGAAGGGCGCCCCGAAGCTACTTGTATATATTTTCTTGCCTATAACTTGCTCTGAACAATATACACATTCATACATAATAATTTGTTCAAACTCGAACTTTCCTTTATTTTTGGATATTAAATAAAATTGAAATTTAATACCAATATTTTTAATCATATCATACCCCTTAGTATTCTTTCGAACTATTTTTCAAATGAATATTTGAAAGCGCCAATGTTTTCGCGATGCTTACCAACACTGCTATGTTAGGGCACTTGCACTTGCCAACACTGGTTTATCAGTAACACAGAAATTTAAATTTAAAAGCACCTTTTATGTATTTTCGCGTGTTTTAAGACCGAAGTCAAATTTGTAGCTGTCTTTATATAAAGTAGCGCCACCGCCTGTCCCGCTTTCCACCAGACGATATACGTCTTAAAGTATCGGTTTCGATAACATCGAGTCGACAAACGATCAACTCTAAATACCATATAGTATTTTTTCAAATATCTATAGGAAATGTTGACATTTCTCTTATTAGGTGAAGAAATGTGTGCTTTGAGCTAGACTTCAGCTAAGTTAGTTAAGTCTTAAGTCAGTTAAAAGTCGCTAGTATTTTCTTAAGTCCTGATAATCATGTCTAGCAAGCGGTACGACCATAGCGCCGCTGTGTGGCATCCAAAGGGACGTCTGCTCCAGGTGGAGTACGCGATGAAAGCTGCTAATCGGGGCACGCTCATTGTGGGGATCAGGTCTTTGGACTATGTAGTCCTGGTGGCCCTTGCCAGGGCACCCTCGGCGCACGCCATACCTGAGCCGATGATTTCCAGAATCAGTCCCAACGTGGGCATATCTGTTTCTGGTATTGTGCCTGATTTCCACACAATTGAAGGGTATCTGCGCGGTGAATGCTTGAGGTTTGAGGAGCTGCATGGCATCAACTACCTCGTGAGTCGATTGGTGGATTCCGTGTCTACGAAGGTGCAAAAGTCCACCCAAAGGTACGATGAAAGACCCTTGGCAGTGGGCCTACTTCTGGCTGGATATGACGACCATGGCAGCCACCTCTACCAAATTATGCCAAATGCAACTGCATTCGGCTGCAAGGCCATGGCTTTGGGAGCCAACTCTGAAGTAGCTTGCAACTATTTGAGGGCCAACCAGGAGTCATTTATGTTTGGCACCAAGGACGAGATTGTTTGCTATGCCATTCAGGCTATTCAGGCTTCTCTCTCAGCTGGGGAGAAACTGGATATTGCTATTGGAATCGTTGGCAAGAACCATCCTTTTAAGGTACATACGGAAGAGGAAACCGAGGAATACAAAGATTTGTGCAACACTCCCGGTAGTTCACAAGTTGAATTACCAGATTTTTCTGATTCTCGAGAACTTTCTGAAAATATAGAATCTCAAGAATTTTCTGAAAACACAGAATCTCAAGACTTTTCTGCAAATACAGAATCTCAAGAATTTTCTGAAAACACAGAATCTCAAGAATTTCCAGAATCCCAATCCTAGATAGTTCTTGTTATTAAAATAAATAAACACATTTACCTCAATCTAGGGATATTTTGCTAAACAGCGCTTTCAGTTAATTTGTATGGCAATAGGATAATATATTATTTGAGCTGTTGGTTAATCATCTTTGAAATATAGTTTGAATCTGATTGGATGGCGATCTAATTGTCGCCCTTACAATTTTGGCCACTCCTACAGGATGAAGAACATGCTTACAAATTTTGATCAATCAATCAGCGGATGACTTTATTTTATTGCTGCAATAGAAACAATCGGATGAAAAACGAGTTGCAGAAAACATACTTTATGTAGGGTGCTTAAATTTGATCAAAATCGGATCACTAAAGCATACGGCTGACTAATGTCGGTTGCATGAAAATTGGAAGGGTATATAGTACATACATACATATGTATGTATGTTCCGCTTGGCATCATTGCAAGGGTGTTAATATTCGTCAATCCGAATTGAATGGAAAGTTTTCTTCTTGTTTGTTCCCAATTGATTCTGCTTAGAACCAAATGCAAGACGGCATTGATGGTGGTGGTGCATAATCCACCACCACCACCACCATCACCATCACCACTACCGTCGTCATCACCATCACCATCACAACCACCATATTTAGCTGACGCCCCCTCCCTTTACAATATTAACCCTCAAAAAATGCCATAAAAGCAGAAACGCGACGCGACGGCGACGTTGACGTCGACGGCGACGATTGCATTGTGCAAAATCGAAAGACGCAGACCAAGGAGAAGAACAAGAACAAGAACAAGAACAAGAAAAACAGAATGCGCCAAAGCCAATGCCAAAGCAGCTGGCAAAAAGTTGATGAACCGGAACGTAAGCAGCAGTTCGGCCTTAGGGAACAACTGCATGCGCTACGATAAGAAAACAAAACACATTCTTTAAAAACTGCTCCTCGATGCAGAGCTCTCTCTCCTTGGCATTTTTACAAGTCAATATCTACTCTGCTGCATATTGACAACCCACATACCAAATTTCATCACTGTAGCTGCAAAAGTTTGTGAGAAATGGCCTCTGAAGAGCAGACGTAGTAACCATGACTTTTGCTCGATCCACTCTAATAACTCAGTTAAAACTGAGTTGATTTTAATATGGATTGCCTTTTAAGTGTTTGTTTGTTGTTGAACTCATTTAAGGATCTAAATACCATACTCCCAATGATATTATTCCCTGATCTACTACCATAACTTTGTCAAAACTCAGCCGATTATCACGGGGCATGTCTTTTGGTAACTTTACCTTTAGACTGATTTGATATTTGAGCATTATTTATTTTTACAAATAGTTTTCGTCAAATATTTACCAAGATATGGTTTTAAATAACTTGCGTACCTATGAACCGGTTCGATTTAAATGTTTCCACGGCGCAAATTCTATGGCTCCAACTCGCAATCGAAACATTTATATATTTTTCTTGAAGCGTATTAGAAATTCCAAAGAATATAGCAAAATATATGTGTGCGTAGGGGTCGGGGAAGGGAAGGTTGGTGGTTGCAATGGCCATTATAATGTGTTGAGGGGGTGGTTTTCTGGAGCCGTTTTAATGCTGTTACGAACATATACCCACCCAGTCCGGCGATTGAAAATGAATGAAATTTTATATGCGACTACAATCTAAATGAATAAATGAATGAATGAGTGAATGAATGAATGAATGTGCGAATGAATGCTGCGCGGCATGTGTCTGGCTGCAATCCAGCTACCCATTCCCCTGGACAGAAAGTGGCCCTGGGGCGGCCCAATATGTTGCCCATTTTCAACACAGCGGTGGAGGTGGGCGGAGGTGGAGGTGGAGGCCAGTAGCGACTTCATTACAACCCCCCCAATACGCGTACACCTCCCCCCTAGTTGTGTGTTTGAGCCAAACCCAAATTCGATTTGGATGCCGGCTAATGCGAAATTTGTATGCAGCCCAAACAGTTGGCCATTTCTTTTGTTTTGTAGCTCGACTTGAATTCTCGACCAGGCAATTGGCGCTGAAGGAAATAACAATCAAATTAAATGGCATCCAGAGTCCCGGTCCCGGCCTACAGGAAATTAGGAATGCGCCTATGTTCAGCGCCCCTATCAAAAAGTTCTCCCACAACTGGCGATTGCTGCTTTTTAACACTTTCAGTGCATAAATTTCTTTGGCATTTTATTGACTTAATTTGCTGGGCGTGAAAAAAATAATGAAGCGAGCAGCCAGATACAGATACAAATACAAATACAAATACAAGATACAGATACGAGAGCACATTGTATTACAGAGCGAACGAGCCTGACAATGGGTGAACATAAAAAAGGGTTAACATTCAGGACGCATATCATTTAAATGAAAAACTAATTTAAAATGTCATAAAAAAAACAGCGCACCCTGAGCTCTTAAGCAGCTGAAATTCATAATATAAATTGCGAAAAATGACGGCAAAAATGAAACTGTAATAAAAATGTTGAGCTACGAGTATTTCATTAATAACTTCATGATGTATATGGCTCGAAAGCTGAACAGATGTTTACTGCATATTTGAATATATTCGAAACTTTGTATCTGCATTTCTTCGAAAAGGCCTTTTAAATCTCTTGAAAAGCCCACATACCAAATTTCAGCTTACTTAAAGCCTGTTCAAACTGTCTAATATATACATATGTATGCATGTGTCATATTTTCTAATTATATTACGTCAGAAGAAGTGCAATATTGCGCCTAAATATGAGATATATTATAAGGAATCACTTGTAATTCAATTTGTTAACCACTTTCGAACCAGTTCGTAGTCCAAGGTTTGACCATCGAAATCTAATCGAAATCTACAAATTTGTATTGCTTCATATATTTATACGATTACAATATCTATTCTTGGTCACACCTCTATAAGTAGTTGCATTACGCGTACTTTATTTGTTTGTAGTTTTTTGTTTCTTCTTTCCTAACCTTGCACAACATTCACCTCAATAAGATATAGATAAGAAATGTGATAGACAAGTTTGGTCAAGGAGACTCGAGGTGTAAATGGAACTTAGTTTATGTTTGAACGTTTAGACATGACTTATATTCACATTCATTCACAGTTCTACCTAGAATTAAAATGCTCGTTCATTCAAATAGTTATGCAACAACTTAGACGGGTCTGTTTCTACTTCGGATTCCGTTTCCGATCAAACCTTTGAATTCGGACAAGCGATTTTCCTCTTGGGCCAATCGAAGGTCACTTTAAAGAGCAGAAATGGAATTGGGAACAGGCCTTATACGAGTAGAACATCTAGAGTTAGCATTTCATCAGTTAAAAAGCTGATGGGGTCTTGAGTCTATGGACTTCCTTTGAACAAGAAAGTGCCTAACGCAACTCTGGTTTCCATGTTCACCCCAGCGACAAGTCACTGCCTCCTCAACTCCCCCCGCCTGTGATCCCCACATATGCCAATTTTCGCTGCCTTAATGTGTACAGCATTAAAAACATGAAGAATGAGAATGAGATTCTATGCCAAGCCGCATTTGGAATACACTTACAGTGCGTTCTGACGGTAACATTCTGTTAGGCTGTTAAGCGGCTTTTATTACGAACATGTTAACAGCCTTTAACAGCAGTTGATTTATGTTAATGCGTTACAAAATAGCTTAAATTGTTATACAAGCCTAGGAAATGTTTCCAAAAAAATTATTGCATATCTTTAATATTTGAACTCCAGCTACAATTTTTTATTTGTATTTTTTGTATACATTTTTCTGTGGAACAAGACGTACAAAAAATAAGAAAAATGCGATTTTTATGCGCACAAAATTATAAAAGGCTGCCGAACCGGCTGCTTGGTTCCTTCGGGTTGCAGCTTCCCTGCCCCCAACCTCAGCAGCTCTTCCTGCTCGTTGGTGACGTGTTTGCCTCTTGTGGTTGTCAGCTTGCCAGCAGACCCCGGGCCACCGGCCCCCGGCCTCCGGCTCTGCCTCCTGGCTTGTGAGCTTCTGAGGTGTCGGTGTCAGAAACGCTCTTGGTCTCGGGCTCTCGTCCAGCAATAGACTGATGGAGCGAGTTGTTATACCCTGTAACGAGAAATAAATGGCTAACGGGTGGAATAAGAATGTTTTAGCAGTGAAATACCGATTACAATATGATCGATTAAAACTATCCATCTGTCAAACCATCAAAGCAAACGCACCGTTCGAAAGTACTATCGATGGTTATATAAAACAAAATTACTCTTTGATTATAACTAGCGTTGCTGTTGCTTATTCTATCGATCTGCATAAACTATTCGATCTCAGCCAATTTAAGAGCTAGAGACAGCAAATTTGGTATGTGAGTAGGTTTTCATATATCATATAAAAGTCTAGTTTCAGATATGCCTCCTACCCATAACCTAACTTTGGAAAAACCTAATCAAAGAAGCAAAAAAATAAAAAATTGTCGTTTCAAAACACTCAAATATTAAGACTTGTTGTGTCCATCCATACTACGAGTATGTCAAGGATATTTTCTGTGTTAGGCCATGGTTGCTGCAATACAAGTTCCGGGTTCGAATCTCGGTCATTATCTATAATTCATGTTTGTATGCGAATGTCATTGCGATGACATTCGAGGGGTATCTTCCAGTCGATCATTCCGGACTTGTTCAATCTGACTTCTTGTTGTCATATGGGAATGTTATATGATGCCTGGCGATGGTCTCAGCAGCTGAAGAAATGAAGAAAAATCGCATTATTATGGCATGCGTTTAATTTTTGCTACAAATACACACACACACACACACACACCACACACACTCACCACACACACACACACACACACACACAGATACGTGATTGTTCTGCGTTGATTGCGTTCAAGTGGCGCGTCGCTTGCCCCCTCTGCGCCCCTCTCGGCTTGCCCCGGCTCCACTGTTTGTCTATGTGGGTGTCGGCTTCGTGCTCCCAATCTTAACTGAATGCTGCTTCATTATGCTCAACATGCTTGCTATCTGCCGCCGTCGACCCTCCCCCACTACCCCTACCCACCCCTCTCTGTCTTTTTATGATTTGCTTTGGCACTCATTTATTTATTTATTTTTTCGCTTTTTTTTTATTTTTAAAATGTATTTTGCATTTAATTTTCTATGTGTGTACGTGTGTGTGTTTTAAGAGTGTGCACACACACATGGAAGCGTGTGTGTGTATTTTATACTTTCCCTTTTCAATGCGTTTCGCTTTTTCACTCTATGTTTTTGAGACGTGTTCTCCCTTTTCGCAATGGTATTGTAATAGGAACAGACACAGCCGCAGACGTCATACAGAAACTGCTGGGGGGCACTGTTGGGGATGATGGCAGAGGGGAGCGGTGGCAGGCAGGGTATGAGTTGGTCTGTCAGAGGTTGGGTGGCTGCATGAAGATCATTAAACGGGTCGTCTAGACTTTATTTTGTGCCGTTGATTGACAGCTGCCAAGCATTCCCCTTAATGATTTCCTTATCTACCACGAACTTCCTTGGCTCGCCCCTCCCTCCCTCACACACACACACACACACACACACACACACACACACTCCAGCTGTGGTTGTGTGTGTGTGTGCGTTGGTTTGAAGAAGGTTTGCGGATTTTGGGCACTTTGTCATTCTTTTTTATGGCCGAGCGCTTCCCAAATTGTTCGACAAGCGTATGAGGTTAATTGGCAGGCAAATCTGTTGCGACTGTTGCATACCTTGAGGCGCCAGCAAAGTGCCTGCTGACAGCAGGAAACCCTAAATAAGCATCTTGAAATTGCACAGGAGTCAAGCCCAGCCGAGCCGTCTTGGCTTAATTGAAGGCTCTCAAGGAACTGACTTGGCACAAACAGATTGCGAAAAGTGTTTCAATACCATAACTCAAAAAGTATTTGAGTTGGGTTGATGAAATTTAGTATGCACGCTTGTGGCATTTAATTAGATGCGAGCGTCCTCTCATCCCAGTCCCTGACCCAAAACTGATGTTATACTTTTGCTTTTTAAGCGCCTGAATAGTGACAAAGGTTTTCCTGCTACGCCAAATGAATTTCACATATGAAACTGGCTTGATATTTGATTCATGTCAAAGCTTTGTCGGCTGTCTCGCTTGAAAAGGCCTTATAAGCCTTGAGACAGACTTAAAAATTACTTTAAAGTATTTCATTCAATATCTTGGTTGGTTTTCAGGATATAATACTGAAATTTGGTATGTGAGCTAGTCAAGTAAAGTTAAATATGTGCCTATCCAAATAAAGGACTTGGGAACAAAGTAAAAACTCTTTTTTAGGTTTTCGTTGAAAAAACTGTGTATGTACTTTTATTTTAAAATTATATTTTGTCTTATTATAAAAGTATTTTAAGAAAGCTATAAATCTATTATTGCTTCTTAAGATAATTATAAAATAAGTGCAAAGAGAGGATAATTATCGAAAGTTTTATTGAAACTTTTCATGCTACGTGAAATTAAGGGGCTGAATAAATTATTCGGCTCAGAATCGAACTTCTATTCCGATTCCATATCTATTTTGCATACCTGCAAATATATACAGGAGTTTTGATTTCTGTTTCCTGTAACGTCCGCAACGGCACTTTACACGGAAATACATTCTCGATGAAATAGATTATTGATGTGTTTTGTTGCCACTTGAAGTGCACTCAAGAATCTATTCAACACTGTATTAAAGTTTGTAACATGTCATTAAGAGCGCCAACAGGATTCACAAACATGTATGTAACGTCCGTAACGCAGGATGTGCTGATACTTCGTAAATCGTTTGAGGGCTGCTTTGGAACTATTTTTAGCAATCGAAACCATTTAACTTTGAAAAAAGGCAAACAGTCATAAAGATATTTTGATAGTTAAGCCGTATTATAGTTTTCTTTTTTAGGAAATAAAATATCCGTAAGTTAATTAATTGGATTTCTCTGGTTAAGTTTTTACAACCTTGTGGTGTTAATGTCTTTATTATAGTTTTGGTTTTAGTTTCCATTCATTTGGCAGCACGCGCTGTGCCAATTTGTGAACTAAACCGCATAAACCGCCCAGGTTCAGGGCGTGAATGCAGTCGCAGTTGCGACTGTCCCTGCCCTCCCTCCTACCCACGACAAACACCATCTGCCACAGCCGCAAAGGGCAAAGTTCAGAGCTGAGTTTATTGTACTCACGAATGGCAACACACATGAATACGAATGCGAATACGAATGCGAATGCGAATGCGAATGCGAATGCGAATGCGAATACACTCGTCCATTCACTGCGTGTATTTCCTGTCAATATTTCCTTTGGCACTTGCCGGGAGAATGCCCAAAGTTTCGCACTTTCCCGTCTCCCGTCTCCCGTGTCCCGCAAACATTGCGACAGTTGATAATAAACGCTGCAAGTTGGCAGCTCACCCCCCCACTGTCCCACTTAGCCCCACTCAGCCCCGCTCCCGCTCCCGCGTGAATCTCCACTGCGGGCTTACAATAAAGAAATGTAGGCGCAAGAGCGAATGTGCCCATAAAAAAAGTCCCCTAGGCAGGAAAGAAAGGAGCGTAAAGAACGAAATAAAGAGAAAAGAAAGGAACAAGAAAATATTGTCGAATAAAAGTCGGGCTAAATTTATACAGCGCATTTCATGCGATCAACACATAAATATTATTATATACACAGTGCGTGTATTTATAAATACGCATTCGCAGTTATTTTTCTTCCTTCTTTTATTTTGCACGTCATGCATACACTGTGCAAAATTTCATACTGCAATTGCCATTGATTTAGCTCAAGCAATTCGATTGTCAAACAAAACAAATGATTGTTCAGCACAGCCTGCGAATAATTCGAAATAATAATAAACTTTTGTTCGCAAATTTAAAGTCATTGAATGGTTTGGCGATTAATCAAGTTGATAATAATCGTTCAATTGTTGTTTAAGTGTTCCAGAAAAAAGTAAACATTCATTCTTTTTATAGTTGTATTCCAAAAATAGGCAAATGTTTCTTTTACAAGAGTTCACAGTCTCTCAAAGCATTTACAGTATTGAAATCCCTTATTCAATTTTCCTCACATCCTTAAAATAGCCTGACAAAGGCTGTCTGCTACAAAATTCTTGCAGTGTGGCAGCGCTTAGACTCGTCTAGTTAGTAAATTTAACACTTGTGGCAACTCCAAAATGGCCTGTTCTCAAACATTTAAATATTGAAATAATAAAATGTTTCTCTTGTATACTCATAAACTAGGATATTAACTATATGGAGTTTATTTATGATATAGAAAGCAGCGGGCTTAAGTATTTTTAGCCAAATGTTTTTGTACGGTTCTTAGTAAACTTTATACCAAATTTGCTGACTCTAGCTATAATAATGTGAAAGATATAGGTTTGTCGAATCTTGTCGCTTTGTCAGATCTAGACACTTCCCAAGCTGAGGATGAAAACCAGCATGTTTTTTAAATTTGTTTGCTCAAGCTTGTTCCAGCCTTGTTCCCAAGTTAGGAAGAACAGAGTATAAGCAGTACGATGAATAACTATCGAAAGTGATGACAACTGAGAGTGTCTTATCGATAATATCGATAGATCCACCATAAGTTTTAGAGCACTTTGAGAAGGTTCTTATATCTTACTTGAATTCCTATCAAAAGGGTGTTCTGTGTGTGTGTGTGTGCGGCACAATTGGCAGTGTTTGACGCGTCACGCGTGTCTAGAGTTGCCTTGAGCTGTCCTGTAGACACAGTCAAAGGTGTGCTGAAGGACGAGGAGATCTGATGTTTGTGTGTGGATAACCACAAGGCAAATGCGTGTGTGGTACATACAAATTTGACGGGAGGGTTTTGTGCACAAAATAAATCGACGACAGAAAGCGGAATATCCAAATCCAAAGCTACATGGGGAGCACAACTGGATGGCGTTGGGGGCGAGGGGGAAACTAAACCTGACAGCTCCAAACGAAATGCGAGAGAATAAAAAAAAGAAACTTGGAATGTCAATGGTTTTTCTATGGGCAACGATATACAATTGAGAGCCAAAATGTGAGCAACAGCAGCAACCCTGGCCAAATGTGATGGAAGGGGAGGGGTGTCGGTTGGGTGACGGGGCGACGGGGCGACGGTGGGTGAAGGGTGCTGCAAAGACGTAGACGTAGCCAAGGATGTCGATGACAACAACAATGAAGGGAAGCAAAATCAATTTGAATCGATAAACCGCAAACAGAGTAGGCGGAGCTGCTGAGCAGAAGGGGCGTCATATCTAAGGAAGGAGTGCTGTGAGGGTAGCGGGTAGGTGTGCAGAGTAGGGGTGAGGATGGGGGTGGAGGTGCGGGTGCTGCTGTTGGCGCCATGCAACAACGGAAGCCTCAAGTTCAACGAAATAACGACGGGGCAATGTGTGAAGTTTGATTTAGCTGAGGCTTTGCTTTTTATGATGTGTGTGTGGGTGTGTGTGCTGGTGTGTGTGTGTGTGTGTGTGGCACATTAATACAAATGACTGTCACATGAGCGTCATAAAAATGATGAAGAGGCATCAGGAGCAACAACAACAACAGCAAAAAGGCTGATCGTTGCCAAAGTCAAATGATGAAGTGCACGGGCACGCACAACCCAAAGCCTTGCTCATAGTGTGTGTGCCTGCCTGTGTGTATGTGTGTGTGTGTGTGTGTGTGTGTGTGTGTGTGTGTGTGTGTGTGTGTGTGTGTGTGTGTGTGTGTGGTGTGTGACATGTAATAAGCGGAAATAGCAGCCAAAAAGCCATAGGACACGCCCACCAGAGCATAGAGCTGCCATTGAAATCAAAAGTTTTCAGCTCTTTTGTTTTGCTTCTCCATTGTTGACGCCCCCGCATATCCTCAGCCATTTTTGTGCTATTAATCCATCAATGAAATACGTCCATGTGTGTGTGTGTGTGTGTGTGTGTGTGTGTGTGTTTGTGGCTATCAAGATGGCTTAATGCCACTTGGTCGCATTGCTGTTGGCCAGGAGCAAAAGGAGCAGAAGGCAACGGCCTCAAATCAATTGAAACAAAACCAGAAAATAAAGCCATCTTCGACCTCACGAAGTTTCTATGCCCTTGCAACCATATAGAGCAAAAGACTTTGTATATCAGCTATAAGCTATAATAGTTGGATCTAAGACCAAATATGATCCAACTTAGAATTGGTAAGTTTGAGTAAGATATCTCGATTGAAAAGCAAGTTTTTCTCACCACAACTTAGTTTGTGATCGATGTTTCCATTGACAGTTATATGATATAGTATGATATAGTAGTCCGATTTGATAAGCTTGCAGAGAGCACAATAAGCCTTCGAATTTGTGAGTTTATTGGCTGGGAAATCAGAGATAGTTACTTATGCAAACACTGACTTTTCGACCGATTCCCAAGATATATTATAAAGATATAGTAGTCTGATATTGAAGAAATGTTAAGATGTTGTCAACAATATAATACAGTTTGAAATTGGTAACTTTTATTATGACATCTGTAACAACTCAAATACTCAGTTTTCGACGGATTGGCTATATGAAACTTACTATATGATATAGTAATCCGAGATTGATAAAATTTAACCAAACTATTGTATTGTGGCAGATTTATTTGCTGAGTTTGGTTGATATCTTTTTGTTTTTTGGTTTTTTGTTTGTCTTATTGTTACCAGACGGATTTGAATCTTCAGATCTCAACTGGGTGGATTTCTTTATTTTAATAAAATAAGTTTTCCATACAAAAATTTCATTTATGATCGATAGTTCCTATGACAGCTCTAAGATAGAGGGATCTGATCCCGCCAATTCTGAACGATCAAGGAACGGGATCTTGACTCGACTGTTGAATTCGATCCAGATTATATACTTGATGGAATCAGAGACGACTCTCTGGCAAAATTCAAATAATACTCTCTACAAGGGTATAAAATGCAAGCAAACTAAATTATATTTATGTGTCTGTGTGTGCGTGTGTGCGTGTGTGTGTGCGTGTGTGTGTGCGTGTGCGTGTGCGTGTGTGTGTTGATGCTTCTAGATAACTTTTTGGGCCAATCGGCAAAGTGAGCAGTCAGTAAATGAGACAAGATGGTGAAAAAGTTTGCAATGCGTCAACTTTTTGATAGATTTTGAGAGCAACTGTCTGAGAGATGAGACTGCACTAAGAGTGAAGTTTATCCCAACAAAGTTGATTAGATTAGCAGCCAGAGATACAGAAATACTATAATATCAAAAACTCACTGAAGTTATAACAGTTTGTTAACATTGGAAGCAGGCTTAACATATGTTACGAGCCTGTATGTTAACTAACAGACTCGCTATGTGCAGCATGTTATTGAAATATATATTAATTCCGTTATAATTAATATCATAGTATAATAAATGCGTTTATTTGATTGCCATCAATGCGAATTACTGCGTATTGTTGTGATTGAAATTGGCAATTTCATTAAATATTGGATGTAAGCGCAAATATTTTGTAATTGTATTATTGTATTATTTGTGAAACTGTTTAACAACTGTTTGTAATATGGGCCAAGTTATAATCAAAAGCCTCTGGGGCGAGCAATAAAAGCTAATTTGTTTGCCATTTTATTTATTTTATTGTTCAAATGTACTCATGTCTCACTCTGCTCTCTCTGTTAGAAGTTATTCGGGAAAAGCATTTGCAATTTATTAATTACAAATAATTGCGCTTTATTACATCAGTATTTCTGCATTATGCAAATATGTGTTGTTGTTGTTTTTTTTTGTTTTTGCAGAGAATTTTTGCAAAATATTTTACTGAATAGTGCATAAAATGAATAAATATACAACAATGATGCTGTGCTCTTCTCAATGTTGAGTAATTGCCATTCTTCTTGGATTTCGATTCAAGTAGAAGCAGAAGCAGTAGAAGTAGAAGCTGCCACGATAGGCACCAGAAAACTCGTTTAATAAAAATATATACAAAATAAAAAAATAAAAAAATTATTCGTTTTTCGGAATTCAGAACAGCTAATGACTGAACTGAATTCCGCATTGGTATGAAAACGTGAAGGCTAAACGAGTAAATTAATTTAAAAATAAGAACTCTTAATAAGCTAATAATCAAAATAAATAAATAATAAATTTACGAATAAGTAAAAATATATTTAAAAATAAAAATTCTTAATAAACTAATAAACAAAATAGAATATTTAAAAATAAATAAATAAATAAAACTTAATAAATATATTATCAAAATAAAATATTTAAAATTAAATCAAATATAAATTTGCGAGCAATTTTAAATAAATTTAGAAATAGAAACTCTTAATAAATGAATAATCAAAAAATAATATTTCAAAATAACTAAACAAATCAAGTCTTCAAGTAAAGTTAAAATTGCACATAATTCTTATATTATTAAGCGTTCAGACTATGCAATTATTGCATGCAACAAAATTGCGTGCAAGATCTTGCCTGAAAAAATAGCTTGCGTGTAAACAGTGCGTGCGAAAAGTGCATGAACGTTTACAACACTCGATATCAAATCTGGCCATTCGACATATTTTACAACATTCATAAGGATCAAATGATTCTCATATCAAATCTGGCACGTCCTTGCAAAAGAAAAACCAAATTGCTTGGTTCCATTTGGAGCATTCAAATGGCTTTATTAGCTAAAAACCTATTATTTGTAGTCATAGTGATTGCTGCCCCATATTAAAAGTCCTCCCTGTGCCAGTAGGATGATAAATTAATAAACTGCAATTTTCGGAATTTCGATATTTCGATATTGCGAATTATGAAATATGCTCCTATTTTCTGACCATTACAAATACCGAGAAACCGAAAAGCAATTCAACTGATGAAAGCAAGAGCCAACAGAGCAAAATCAACAAGCATCTGGCCAAAACTGGGCACTCGCCCTGTGACCCGCTTAGTACGAGAAAGTTAATTACCACAGCTTTGGGGAAGATATTTACCTATGTGAGAGGCACTAGTTGAAGTCAGAGGTCAGAGGTCAGGGGTCAGGGGTCAGGTACCCAAAAATCAAATGCTACACGACGAAAAGCCGTTGCCAAGCTACTGACAACTTGGCTAATCTTTGTGACATGAAAGTTTGTCAACGCATGTAAAGGAGCCACAATCCTGAACTAAGCACTCACTGACAGTCCGACTGACAGGACAACGGACTGACTGATAACTGAAATTGCCAGTGCCTGTGCCTGTGCCTGTGCCAGTGCCTGTGCCTGTGCCTGTGACTGTGACTGTGACTGTGACTGTAAGTGTGACTGTGACTGTAAGTGTGCCTGGATTCAGTTTCAGTTTCGGTTTCGGTTTCGATATTGCTGACTGCCCCCTTGCTCTTAAAAAGCTACCGAAAGTCAAAAGTGGCCACCAAAAAAGTCCCGTACACAACTTTTTTTCTATACCCTTGCGGAGGGTACTTTAGTTTTGTCCCGTATTCAAGGAGACGTTTCCGATCTATCTACGAGTATTCATGTCGTTTACAAGCTAATCTCTCAGTTTTGAAACTTTCCTAAACTAAAACCATCGTTCGAAAATAAGGATAGAAAATTATCTGCCATCTGACGAAAATTCAGTTTCTGTGGGAAGAACTGTTTTTGTCTTTTACATTTTTACAATACAAACTCATGTTTCATGTTTCGAAGTTTCACTTAGCTCTTAAAATGTTGACTTAATTTGATCAAAATCTATATCTTTCATAGGAATAATCGCTTCAAAATTAGATTTTGTATGAAAAACTTGTTAGTATTCTAGATATCTCGAAGAAACTCATCCGTTGGGAGTTAAAATATATTTAAAACAGCTGCCAAAGGGACATTCGACTGAAAAACATTGCCAGAAGGGTATATAAGAGAAGACACTTTAGCTTTCCTGTTGTTTTGTTAAGTTGTCAGGAGAGGAATTTGATTAGCAGCTCCGGAAGGGTATTGAATCCTCGGCACTCCGAAGATTGCCTTCTTTGCCGTTTTTGCTCACTGTCGATGCGCTTTTACGCTGAATCCAAACCAAAAAGGCAAAACCCAAAACCGTACTGCATCGTCCTTTACCCAGTGGCAGTTCCCGCCTCAGCCTCAGTTGCAGCCTCAGCTCCCTTCACCCTTACGGTCCATCTGTTTTTGTGGGCCTCGGGCAACTGTCTGACAGCAGGCGGAAGCCGCTCTTAATAGATTTTGGGTTGTCGTTTGGCATTTGACAGATAAGTTGCCTCAGTGGCTGCCCCTCGAGTGCCGTGCCGCATGTTGAAAGCGTTGCGAGTTATCCACATGTTGCAGCATTTTGACTTTGCCTCCCGACTGCCTGACAAATGTGTGTCGACTTTTGATTTAAGCTGCCAACTGGCAAACAGCCTAAAATTGCTGAAAAAACATTAGACTCGGCTTTAATAAGCGGATGTAAATTGAAGTTGTCGATTAGTGCCTAAATTACGAATATTCATAAAAAACTTTCCAGTGTGGCAACGCTGCAGCTTAGAGGAACTCCTGGCCAGTAAAAATTGGCAACAATGCCTTTAAATGATAAGCGAGACTATTTAGTAACTAATTTTGGTAAAGGAAGTAGATTGGTGCCCAAAAAAAGACATTAATCTTTCAGAATAATCGGAATTAGAAGTTTTTTGGGTAACAAGAGAAAGTTGGCAACACTGAGACTAATTACTAACTGTTCGAATCTCAATCAATGATGGACTTTTGGGTGTATTCTAAATGAAAGAGATCAGAATTATAGTTCAGCAGAGAAGAACACACAATTTTATATATCTGTTGAAAGCTTACAAAATTTAAAAGCCAGTCAACTGATCTATTTAATATTAAATACAATAATTGATATTAATAGTAGGCTGTTCATCAAAATTGAAATTTGGCAACAGTGCAGAGTGAAAATGGCAACAGAGCTTTAAGAATGTAATTGACATGCGGCAATCTTTGCTCTTTAAGGATGTTTTTCCACTTAAAAGCATTCTCAATGAAATCAAGAATGAAAATTGGCAACAGCGCCAAGTGAGAATGGCAACATAGCTTTAAGAATTCAATGTTATGCGGCAATCTTTGCTCTTTAAGGATGTTTTTGCATTCTCAGCGAAATCAAGAATGCAAATTGGCAACAGCGCCAAGTGAAAATTGGCAACAACGCACAGATCAATGGCTGAATCCCATGGACTAGGAAATGAAAGCAGCCAAATAGAAAGATTGAGCTGTCGCCAAGGCTGATAGACATCTGGCAAAGACACGTCTGAGTGGGGAGAGCAGGGGAGAGCAGTGGGGTGAGTATGTTCCACACTAAATGCCAACATAAAGACAAATTAATATTTGGCGTCATAAATGTCAATAGAAGAAGCAACACATCAAGTATGCGACTAATAAGCCAATATCAATATGTATTATTCATGTGTGAATGACAGTGTTACACACACACACACGCACACCCGTACACCCTCTACCCCCCGCACCAGCTCGCTTAATCGTGTTGTGTGGAACGGCATCGAAAGCGATTAAGATAAACAATTTCCAGTATTTTGCGCTAATGGAAAAACAGAAAAACGCGCGCGCAGCGTATCTCAAATGAGGCGAGCGATGTGACACGACCACGAAATCTCAATTTCTCTTGCAACTCAACTGCCCCAGCCCCCCACACACATCCACAACACCCACAACACCCACAACACCCACTGCCCCACAGCCCCACACCTCCGCCGTTCCGTAGCTGTCAGTGTCAATATTGAGGCGATAAGGCAAAGAAAATGCCATAAAAAAGTTGCCGTTGAGGAAAAGAAAAGAAAATTCATTAATTTATTTAAATGAGCGCTACGTGTAATGACAGTGGGCGTCTGTCCCCCCCATTTGGCAGGTGGGCGTGTCTGCCTAATTAACCAGTCGATAGCCCATTGATAAGGCTTATAGGGCTCTACCATCCTCATTTCTTTTTTCTTTCACCTCCCTCCTTTGAACCCCGAATTTCACCGAGACTCGTAGATTCTTTCTATAGCCTTTAATTAAATGTCGTTTGCCATTTGATTGTTTGTTTGCCTTCGAAGACGGGCAACACGTTTTTTGCACGCACGACTGACGAAAATCTTTTTATTACGAGTATACCCTGTACCTTAAATTGCCAGATAATACTCTCAGTGCCAGATGCAACTGTGCTGTGTATCTGCGACTTGAAGAGGCTAAAAGTACATCGATCGCACAGACTTTGATAGAGAGCAAATTTGATATCATGCTAAGGAAAAATCTAATTTAAATTGAGCACAAATCGATTAAGAAGTTGACAAATGCGATGAAATAATGTCATAGTTTTTAAAATTCCCTTTATAATAGAAACTCAAATATATCTTATACAGATATAGGTTTAATGTCACGGTATATCAAATTCATAAGAAGCAAAAGCCAACAAATTATAATAAATATAAGTAATACAAGAATATAGTCGTCAGTAATGTTACAATTGTATGTGCCTGGTAAAGTTAATCGAGAACGGAATAAATACCTTCCTAACACCTCCGAAAACCAATAAAAAACAGTTCTAGGCTATTTTATGGCTAATTAATATTTGTAACAATTAATATTATAATTATGTAAGGTAATACGTGACGCCTTTCTGGTACACTTTTGACTGCCTTGATAAAATCTTGTTAGGATAAGTGTTATGTGGGTTAGGGAGTTCTTTACAAGAACTGTATTCGTTTAGGAACCTGAAAAAACCATTTTATCTTCCTGTTTAAAGTACTAGGTTGGCTGTAATATTTCTCAATATTTCGTTCACTGAATAATACTGGATTATGCCATCATATCATCCAAGTATATATTCTAAATTATAAATACCCCCTAAAATCTCCGAAAATCATAAAAACCGTCCTAAACAATTTTTTGGTTAACTATTACTCGTAACAATAAATAATTTAATTATGAAGGATGTAACCACTTTTTCTGGTACACTTTGAACTGCCTTAATGAAAATTTGTAAGAGTTAGTGTTATGTAGTTAGAGAGCTACAAATCCCTAGAAGTCAGGATTGTATTTCTGTTGTACCTATCTCCTGGAAAAACGATTTTTCCTTCTTGTTTCAATTACTACTTTAGCCGCCGAATCTCTACAGATTCTACTAGATTATTCCAGCATATCTCATCTATATATTCCAAATATTTCAACACGATTGCACAATAAACACAAAGTTTTATCAGGAAACTAAAGTCAACTTTCTATATTAAAGAAAGGAGCGGTACTTTAGATCTAAGTACAGGCTAGAGTTGGATAATGATCGATGTCCCAATCATTAGTTCTTGCTATCTCAATGTTTGTGCAGGGTATCTATTAGTCAAGCACGTATAGCTGTAGCAATCCTACTTGTTTGTTGCTGGTGATTTCTGCGGATTCTTCGCTTTTCGCTTTTCGGCCGCGGTCCATGAAGCACGACGCTGTGGCAGAAGGCAACAATCGGAGGCAACAGTCGGAGGGAAAAGTCGTAGGGAGCGCTCGGAGGGAATAGTCGGAAGGGATAGTCGGAGGTCGGAGGCAGAAGGTAGCAGTCAGCACGTGCTTAAAATTGCATTCATTGCGTTCGCTTTGAGAAGCGCAGAGAGAGGCGGCAGCAAAAGCAGCCGCATCAAATTTCTGCTGTGTGTGTGTGTATTTGTGTGTGTGTGTCTGTGTGTGTGTGTGTGTGTGTGTGTGTGTGTGTGTGTGTGTGTGTTTGCATGCACACTCACACGTTGACAGCGAGTGCTGCTGCTTAATTCGACTTTGTAGTCATTCAACTGTGCAGCGAACGAGTTTATTCGTTTCACTGATTCATTCATTCATTCACGGCTCCGTTCTGCACGCTCATCGCATTTGCAGCTTAATTCTGTTTCAATTTCTTCTCGGCCGTAGTTGTTCTTGTTATTTTAAAGAGTATTCAAGATCATTATATATTTTTGCATAAGCTTTGCCATTCACTTTTATTGGCGAACTAAGCCTGAAGTCTTTTGAATGATTACCCAATATATACTAATGATTCAATTCAATCAGGTTCGAAATGCTTTTATAGTTTTGTAAATCATCGAGGCTATCTATAAATGGACTCTTAAATTACCTATCGATAAAATATCCAATATATCGTTCGATAATTTAACCTTTTGTAACAAACAGAGGCAAACAGATGAGTTCCAGATCGCTATTCACATCCTTCTGGTAACCAATTGGCGTTAAAAAGTTCTCCGGCTTATGCGGGGGAAAAAGTAGGAAGAATTTGATAACTTTTCATAATTTAAAATGCTTGCATAGTTTCCTGGTGGATTAAGTTGGTGCTTTTGAGTTCGAGTATGTACTCTGTCTTGTGAATAATACGCTAATTTGGAGCTTTAGAGACCTTTAAATATTATGTCTATTGCGGCTCCATAAAAATTAAAATTATTTAAAAATTTTTTTTCTTATCCGAAATTTCATATTCTTATAGTATAGGATCATTGTAAAAGTAAAGTTTTGTCAGATAGCTTTCAGTGGTTTTAATTCAAATGCACTTTGTAGGATCGCCACAGATTTGCCGGATACAAATAATTTAGTTTTTTTCTCCATTAAAAAATATTAATTTAGGGAGAAGAAAAAAGACAAATCAAAGGATCCCGACAGAGTTGCCGGATAAAGAATGATAGAGATTCCAAAAAGATATTCCATTCCCTGTAGGTATTAAGCCATATATACTCATCCCGAGATCTAACCCATATGAACTCAGCCTTACGTAGGCATACAATGTTGAAGATTGAGTTAACTGAGTTTATATTTTCTACAGATGGATCTTTGAGTAATCTTTCTTAGGTTCGCACTCGGCAGAGTGTACAATCTTCGTTGTTTATCGCCTTGAAGTTGTTATGTACGGGCATTATGGCGTTGCAACTGAAATATTTATATGTACGCCTTGCGCCCCTAAGGCCAGCGAAATTACTTATGAGTAATTAATTATGCTTGCAGTACATTTTCTTTTAACATTTTTCCCATTTTTTGTGCTTTATTTTTTGGTATTTTTTTGTTTTCAATTGAGTTTTCCTTCTGCTAGGCAAACAAACTGCAATTTGTGCAGTAAGACCTTGAGTTTCCTCCACGAACTGGAGCCAAGCATGTTGGTTGGGGATGCTGCGGGTGGAGTTGGGGGCAAGCAACTTATGGACCACTTTTGGGGGCTGCGTTGTGCGTGTTTTGTGTTGTAAATGTTGGGTCAATATATTGAAATTGGGCAATGTTCGACTATAAAATGGCAGCATGGGGAAACTTATTGAAAATTGGCAACGTTGCAGCGGAAAATTGGATATGCTTCCAACAAGTAAATTGAAATAGGAAATTACTTTCTATAACTTAATCTATCGCAGCTAGTTCAATGAGTTTTCATTTTAAGCTGCTTTTATGTCAGAAGATATTATAATAATACTCAAGCATTCAGCGGGCAGAGCGAAGCTCTTTATCTATTAACATTTAAGCAAATTACATTTTGAAAAAATTATAATCTAGAAATTGCAGTTTAAAACGATTGCGAACATTTAAGATAGTAATACGTGTTCTGAGGAAGTTCACTTATCGACCAAAATTCTTGCTAAGAATTCAACATTTTTTGACTTGTAAAGTTTTTCCTGGATTTCCAACTCCCATAACTTTGTCAAAGCTTAACCGATTTCCAAATGAAATGTATTTTTGATCATGTTTTGTCCTTTAAATGGACTTGGCACTAAAATTTTATTAATTCCAAAATTTTCTTTTTACTCCCTGTACCCATAAAATGGGTAAAAAGGGGTATTACATCTGTGCAAATGTATGTAACAGACAGAAGGAGACATCTCCGACCCTATAAAGTGTATATATTCTTGATCAGTATCAGAGTTTTCGATTTGGCCATGTCCGTCTGTCTGTCCGTCTGTCCGTCTGTCCGTCTGTCCGTATGAACGCGTCGATCTCAGCAACTACAAGAGCTAGAGACACCAAATTTGAAATGTAGGTTCCTGTATAGCATACGCAGATCAAGTTTGTTTCATATTTCAGATATCTCCCCCGTTCCCCCGCAAATCGATTAAAACCGTTTTACAGTAACAATTTTCAAGATATAGCTTTAAGATTTGGCATGTACAATACTTTAGTCTCTCTTAATCTACTGTCCAAATTTCAAGTCGATCGGATAATAAACACGGAAGTTATTCACGAAAGAAGATTCAGTAATGCAGCGAGAGGGGGAAGAAGAAGCACAGCCACTTTTGCCGCCTGTGTGCGTGCGTCTTTGTGTATGTGTGTGTGTATGGGTAAGTGGACTTAGATGTGATTGGATGTTTTAGACCTGGGTACAGGGAGTTTCGTAGTCGGGTATACTCGACTATAGCATTCTTACTTGTTGAAATTAGAAGTTCTCAAAAATTCAAGTTTGATAACTCGAATACCACTTTTACTCGATTGTGGACATCAAAATTAGTTACAAGACTTGTCCTGAGAATGTTTTATTTTGGTCAAAATTTCTTGATGAAAATTCAAAAAATGTTGACTTGGAATGTTTTGAACACCGCAGTAACTGTACCTCCTAGATTACCAACTCCCATAGCCTTGTCAAAACTCAATCGATTTCCATATGGATTGTCTTTTTGATCATTTTTTGTACTTCAAAATGACTTGTCAATTCAATTTTATTAATATAAACAAAAAAAATATTTTGAAATTTTTTCGAAAATTTTACTCATTTTCAAAAATGAAAATCTTGAAAAAATTTATTTTTGCAATTTCACTTTCAATCGATTTTGGATATCGAAGTTAGTAAAAAACGCTTTTACAAAAGCACCTCAAATGTAGTCGTTCGTTCTTCTTTTATAGTTACCCCTTTACCCATAAAATGGTTTCCCATAATTTCCTGAAGCGATAGAAAATAGGAAAACAAATTATGATGAATGAGGTATACTTTACTTACTTATTCGTATAACTTTTTTAAGCTTTTTTTTATACCAAAATCCTGTACTAATATACTTTTCCATTTCTATCTTTACAGGTGAGTTGACGGTGCAATAGTTCCCGCGTCATCTTGGAGTGCAACTGTTTGGTGCTATCTATAGGAAATATGCTGGCGGTCTGTATGATATAAAATCTTTACTATCACTTAGTCTTCCGCATGCCGCGACGACTGGGTTCCGTATAAATAGCTCAAGATGCTGACGATCGCATGATTTATGGCTGAAAGTCTATGAAAACTAAACAGATGACGCACCCAATTTCCATCCAACATGCAAATGCAGACTCTTTCTCTACCTCAACCTCTGCCTCAACCTCTGTAGCTGTCTCAGTCTCTTTCTGTAGTTGTCGTGCTCTTTCTCCCTGGGTCTCAGTGAGCCAATTAAAATTCCAAAGTGTTTTCAAAAGAAACAACTTTTTGGGATGCAACAATTCATGATCTCCAAGGCAGCTGGGCAGAACAAAAGTAATAATTTATACTTGTACATCTTATAGATACTTTCTATTCAGCTCTGCTCTGTTCCTCTTGTGCTTCTTCAACATTTTGCTGCTTTATTTCCTACTTAAAGTTTGATTGTATTGTGTGCTATTTTTGGTCTCTCAACTCTCGCGCCACTTACAATAACAACGAAAATGACTTTTGCCGCCTTCTGTTGCATTGTTCCAAGCATTTTCCACTCCACACCGCACCACAATCCACACTACTCCACTCTACTCCACTTCACATCGACTTCGACATCCATAGCCACATCCACATCCACATCCACATCCACTTGATGGTGGGTCAAATGAACTGAACGGGTGCCATTTACCATTACCCCGGGTGGCTTCGACGGTTGCGTCCCTGCAATTGTGCTCGTAATTGTTTATCTAAATTGACTGCAGACTTCAGACTTTGAGATACACACGCTTTCGTATGAGTGTGCGTGTGTGTGTATTTAAATTTACTTGCATTGCTGTGTGTAGCTGAAATGTAGGTTTTACAGTGGCTGAGCAAAGTAAATACACTCCTACCTAGTTTATGCATACACGGAAATTCGCAAATTCAATTATTCCGTTTCAGTGTTGCCACAGCAAAGCATGTATGCTCTCATAGCACACAGCTTTTGTCAGCCGATGCTTAATCAACTTGTATCAATATTCATTTCAATCGTTTTCACTTTTCCCACAACTAGTAATCGCTTTATCTTTATAAATATACGTTCTTCTACTTATCAGTCTTTGCCAGGCAGTCCAATCTATGAATATTGTCATCTTTGTTTGGTATTACAAAGTATTGGGGTTTCAAGAAGCAAGAATCCTTCACTTAAGAAACCTCAGAGTTCTTCCTTAAGAGTTCTTTCCTTCTTCTTGTTACAATTTGTCTTGGTCCTATTATCATTCCACGCGTTTATGTCGCCTATTCAAACTGTGCAATATTTTCTGACATGACTTTAAGCGCAGCAGTCAAAATATTATATGAAATTATTACTTTGCGTTCAATCTAAAGGCCTTGTAGCTCTTGCCTAGCTGGAAGATAAGTACTCGCTGGCATTAGAATTGCAATTTGATCACAATTCGAAAATATTGTATCCTTAGGCTCTGCGTTCCCGGTTCCTCACCTAATTCACGTTCTTTTTCACCTTCTTTTAACGTTAAATGTAATGCTATGTCCTTGTAAATAATGTAAATGTGTGAATAATTTGTAAATCCCCTGTATACATATGTATCACCCTGTGTTCATTATATTTCCTAATTTATATATAACAATAACACTTTAGCACATTTATTCAAGATTATTTCATTTATACTATGATGAATATGCAAATTGGATAGAATTGCCAGAACAAGTGACACAAGGAGGCTTTTAGGTCATAAAGAGTCCTGCTGGCCACCTAATAAATAAGAAATTTGCATTTTCCTTCGAGACTGGCTTTGGGGTACATTAATTTTTAGCTGGCAGTGTTCGCCGTTGACTTATGCTCATCTTAACTGAATTGTTTGGGGGGCAGAAGTGCGGAGTGCGGTAAATGGTGAACTATGAACTATTGGCATGCAATAACAGCGCATAAAGAAGGCAAACAAAACAACAACAATTACAATAACAAGGAGAGGCAACAACAACAACAACAACAACAACATGAAGAAGAAGGAGAATAAATCGCTTGGCCAAGAAACTGTGGAAGTTGTTTGTAGTTGTGTTATGATTATAAAAGTAATTGACCCAATTTTTAAAACATTTTGTTATTTTTTGTGTATTTTTGTTGTTGTTTTTCTTGTTGTTTTCTTTTACTTTGTTGTTTTTGCTTTATCGCATTTAGTACTGTAGAGTCCTGTTTGTTGTTGTTTGGATTGTTTGGTTGGGTGCTGCGGAAAAGTAGCAAAAGAAAAGCTCATTAAACTAAACACTAAACACTGTAAAGCGGACGACTTTCGGTCTCTAGAAGCCCCCACTTCCCGCTCCGCTTGATTCCATTTCCATTACCATTTCCATTTTGATATGGTATGGCACGGCACATTCTTTTCCCCATACTTTTGCCATTCTTTTGCAGCTCTTGGTTTTTTGTTTTTTGCCTTTTGCTTTTCATATTTTCTAGCCTTCTTTGCCTATGTATTTTCATTTGGCCCTTTGTTTTTGCCTTTGCACTTTTGCTTTGTCCCCGTCCTGTTGCCCGCTTTCCATGTGCGAGTGAAATGCAAAGTAAACAACAATTTGTAATTTCCGTTGTTTTCCATAGTCCCAGTCCCAGTTCCCAGTTAAACCCACACTCACACTCCACTCCTAGTCCAAATCCCAACCCCATGCCGAAAAGTAGAGCCCCACCGTCCGAGCACCCCGTCCAAGTGCCAGATCCGAATCCGAACCTGAATCCCACTTTCAGTCGGAGTCCGAGTGGTACACTCCAAAAAAAAGACCTTCCTATGATTCAGTTTTGATAATAATTAAGTTCGAACTCCATTGAGCAGATGAACTAGTTCGATTACAAAACAAGAATAGTAACTCTTTAAAAATGCATTTTATTCCATTTACTATTTGTGATTCTTTACTAAGTACATTTCTCATCCTCTGAGCTGAGAAATTCTAAATGAGCTAGCTCGCTAGTTCAAGGGTTCGAATTACCACCTAGGAGGATAAACAATTTTCAATTGATAAAATCATTGTTTTAAGTGTATACACAGAAAGAAATATGAATATCAATTTGATAAGTGCTGGTTAATTTGATTAAGGTTTGAAAGATCAATTTGATATGTTCGATAATATCAAATTTATATTTCGAACATATCATATTTATCTCAAATATTATTGGAAATAAAATGATAAGAAAATATATCAAATTGTGTGCCATATCATATCATTTTTTTTCTGTGTACATTCTTCTATATGTATGGGTCAAACAATCGTTGTCACTATTGAAAGTATCGATAGTTTTCTGTTTTCGGCCACTATCGATTAGTTTCTTACCATCGCTATAGCTTAACAATTCCTATACGCCTAAATATACCAGCAAATAAAAGTTCTTGTCACAATTTTCAAGAAATTTAATCTTAATAATCTTATTTTAAAAGTTTCTATTGCGATACTATCAAAGATGTGGACAAAAGCTATCGAAACTATTGAGTGAGCGCACTATAGATATAGTATATACTTAAACAAATAATAATCAAATGTAAAAGAGTTTTCTTCTAAGTTTATTTATACTTTTGAATATGCCTAAGCAGTCTGGAAATAAGAACAAGTGTGCTTAAAATACTAGGACCAAGCATAGCCTACTGAAATAGCCTAGATAATTAAATTTCTGGTCTCATTTGGGTCAGTTGCGCACAATTGTTTCGCTGAGTGTAGCTCCTTCTGCTCGATGTGCCCATGTGCCCATGTGCCCATGCGGTGGGCGTGTTGGGAAAACTTTTCCACGCTTTGTTACGTGCAATTTTCTGCTTCAACCGGGTGAAATAAATCTTTGCCCTCGGCCAGACTCGACCCAGGCGCCCAGCCTCGAGTCTGGCACAGCCATTTGCCATGCATTTTTTGGCATATGACAAGCACAAGCCCAGCGCACCCAGCACACCCAGAAAAAAAAACAATACAACAGAAAAACAAAACTTTAAAAATAATAATAAAAAAAGAAGAGACATTTCCCTTCATGCCGCACAGAGGTCAATGATAAGCGGCGACCCCCTTCGAATTGTATCTGCCTTGGCTTTAAATTGCATTAGGTTTTCGCTTGTGTCTGGCATTTAAATTGCACTTTATGTTTGCCCAAACTTTTAACTGCATGTGCAGCGGGGGTGGATTAAGGGGAGTAAGAGAAGCACCAACAAATGCGCACTTTTCATCACTACTTTAAAGCTTGCTTCAATATTTGCAGCTTAAACTTACTTACCTAGCAACTAAAGTAGTTAATAGTTGCACAACTTTTCCCACAAGCTTTAGATTAAACGTAGATGAGCTGAGTGGTTCCAGTGCTCCTCAAACTACGAGGTCTAATCAAAAGAAATCTAATAGTTAAGTTACTAGGAAACAGCTTTGAAAGCACATGAAAGCTTTAAGCAAATGTGCTAGCAAGTACATAGATTTATTCATACTCAAAAATAAGTCGTCAATTCGGTAGCTTAAAGCGAGAAAGTACATTACAAAAAGTCGTTGAAATAAAAGAGCTTTCAAAGCTTATGTAAAATGTCTTGTTTAATGTTATAAAGACTTTTAACTAATTGCAATGTGGAAGGCTAACAAATACATGAAATAAAATACTGCAAATACAGCTTTGAAGCACATGAGAGCTTTAAGTGAAACAGCTTGAATAAATTGTGTTAAATCAAAGATTAAAGTTCAGATAAGTGCTTTCAATTTGAGGTACTATATTCTTAAAGTGTATGCAGATATATTTAGCTTTATTCTTCTGTTTATAGTCCTTCTCTCCTCTTAACAGCTTAGCAAAAGATCTGCTTTACTTAAAAGTTCTAGTTTGAACCATTGTCATTGACAGGTTTTAATTGGTGGCTTTATTGCAAAATTTGCACAAATTGCAAAACATTTTATCTTGTTGACTTGGAAATTTAAGCTTAGGAATTATAAATTTCATTTTATATTTGCAATTTTCTATAGAATTTACATTGGGACTGCAGTTAAACAATGACAATTATTTCCATTTAGTCGTACCTTCCAAATTGCTTCGTCCCCTTGGCTACCCCTCCCCGCAATGCTTGCAGGCTGTAGCTTAAAGTGCTTTTGCAGGAGCTGCATTAAGTATCTGGTTAATGCAAGATTGCTGAATCAGAGCCTGATTATGCGAGGTATTTGCACAATGCTCTCATTAAGTGGGCCAGTTAAATACTGATGCAGCCTCTGCTGACTTGACTGGACCCCCAAACACTCCCCTTTAGTCTTGAGCGAGTCGTAGAATACAAATATTTACGGCTCAGTTTCGTATCCAAAAACGCAATTAGCAAACGGTCGAATTTCAGCTTCATTGGCCGCCCCACGCAGCACTCGAGTCAAATTAGCTGGGTAAACAGTAGGCACAATGAGGAGAAGCTGCAGCAACTGTAAGCAATCACACACAAGATGCAGATGCGTCAGCTACAGATACAGATACAGATACTCAGCTACAGATACAGATACAGATACAGATACAGATACAGATACTGCATCTGTTAATAGAGATCGCAAGCGGCAAGTTGTCTCATTAACATAAGCTATTGGCTACTTAAGTTTGCTTTGCACAGTGGAACAAACTCGCAAACGTATCCATCAGGCCTGTTCCCAATTCCACTTCCACTCGAATTACGAATCGTTTTAGCTGTTCTGAACTCGTCAAAAGGAGTAACCTTTTCGTTTTGCAAGTAATTGCTAGATGACATAGGAAAATGAAATAAAATATTCATAACCACAATTTTCTAATGTTCTGCATCATATTTGGAAACGTATTCATTTCATTAAAGTCAAATTACATTATTCTATTATTCAATTCTGAAGCTGTCTCTCTCTTTTCATAATACCAATAATGAAATCGATAAAAATAGAATTATCTGAGAAGATCGAGAGTTCAGAATCGGATTAAATCCAAGTCGGATTCAAGATGTCTTCCACTGTGCCTCGCCTTGAACTGTTACTTAGTTGCATTTGCACACTCTAAGCGTGTGTGTGTGTGTTTGTGAGTGCAACAACTGAGGCGGCACTAAAAGCCAAACAAAACATGAAAACTGTGCAAAGATACAGATACTCGTTGTATCTCAGCGTCGCAGCCTTTGGCTATCCCTTGGCCAGTGAGCAAACAATGTAAAACGCAAGCAAATATTAACACGGCCAGCCGATAGGCTATCTATCTAGATGCATATATACCAAGCACACACACACACCACACACACTTAGATACAGATACAGATACAGATACAGACACTCAGTGGCTTTCTAGATGCAGCTCCAGGTTCAGGTTCAGCTCCATGCACGGCTCGTTGGATGCTTGATGGGCGCACTATTTGATTTAGTGCCACTCAAGCGAATCTAGTGTTTGGAGGGGCAGAAGATGGGGCTTCTTTGGCTCCCCCCACCGCCCTCTGGCCAATCTGTATAAATAATTATTAAACAGCAGCTTGAAACCGCAACCACAACTACACGAGACTAACTAAGATTGCACAGAAGACGATTATCAGAGCAGTTGAGCTGAAACACAATTGTAGGCACTTATCGATAGCACCGATAGCTACAATAGAGACGTGTATCGATACAAATCCATGTTCGATATTTGTGTAAATTGGAATATTGCTTTATAGTTTTGCAGCAGAATTAATGTTTCGATCAATATGTTGTGAAAATCGAACTTAATTTCCAGTCCTGTTTCAAATTTAAACTCAATTATCATTATTCGTTTAAATAACTTGAAGACAAGCAGAAGTGACAGTTAATATTTTGTTATTTAGTGTAACTGAACTGAAGGATTAAGAAAACTTTACTAATGGTAAATAAACTGTTGCAATTAAGAGTAATTATTTGTGAAAACTTTAAATACGCTTACGACCCTGGCTGCATATTTGACGTACAGTCCAGAGTGACCATGACAAAAGCTAAGCCCGAGGTGCATGAGAATTAACTAAATTAAATGTAGTCACACACATAACTTAATTAAAGGAAAAAGAGCCAACAGCTTTGTGCAGCGCCATCGCCAAGGCGACTAAAAGCTACCGCCCATGGCTGTCACATTTCTATGCAATTTAATGTGCATAGTGCTAACTCGATATCTCCAGTGGCTCACAGATACAGATACAGTACAATACGATACGATATGATACGATGTACATAGTGTGCTTAGGTGCATGTGTGAGTATGTTATGCATTTGAATGGCTGCCACGCCCAGTTTGGGGACAGCGTGGCACTTCATTGATTGCCTTTGAGTGCTGCAGTTGCAGTCGTTTCTGTCACTTTGGCATTGGCTTTCAGCTGCAGTTGCATTAAATATACAACATGGCGTATGCGTAATATGTTAAATGTACAGCCATTGAGCCATTTACATGGTCACACGCACACACATCGCCAGTTAGAACCAGTACTAGCCAGCGGACACCCGTAAGCATGAGGCGCCCGAGCAGGGACATGTAACGGTATGGGAGAAGTTGGCGCCCGAGCAGGGATCAACTATACAGCACAGAGCCTGGCCATATAAATAATGTATTTACAGTTTGACTCGAGGCGTAAATTAAACGCCCAATCACATATACCATATACAGATACAGATACAGATAGAGATACATATAAATATACATCAGTATCAAGCTGTCCATATAGTGTATATATCTCTCTCTCTCTCTGTGTCTCTTTCTTTCTTTCCCGCTTTAGTCTGTACAGTCGCCTATACTATTGTTGCTGTTTATTTGTTTGCACGGGGTAGCGTGGCCAACATTAAAAAGCAATTTCAATGACCAATGCACACGACTGCACATCCGCCTCGCCTCTTACAAGCCAATTATAAACAATGCGCTCCCGCTTTCCCTACTCCTCCCCCTTTGGCAACATTAATGAGCTCTAATTGAAAGGCAGGCAGCCTCAAAGGCAGGTCGATAGATGGACCGCATTGCGTTTTGATAAACAAAAACAAAAACAATAAAAAAAGCGCAAATGTTGCCGCTGTCTCTTCATGAACAAAGACTTTATGAGCCAAGTGGATAATTAAACGATGGAGCTGATGCTGCAGATGGAGATTGAGATGGGAATGGAAATGTAGTTGATTGGTTGGTGCTTTGCAGCAAGAGCGGCCAGAGTAGCCCATGGAGCCCGAGGAGCTTGAGGAACCAGAGGAACCAGCGGAACCAGAGGAGCTGAAGGGGCTAAGGCAGGGCGTAGCGGATATTGAACTTTTCTTGTGCGCTCATGTAAACAACACAGAAGGCAACAACAAAAATACAAATAAAAATAAAAGCGGAAAGAAAGGCGAGGAAACCCAACAGGAAAATCAAAACGAATGTAAACAAAGCCATGAAAATGTCGTCGTTATGTTTTTATGGCGCCAATGGACACAAGCCAGAGAATTTGCCCAATACTCCTGACAGAATTTGTCCCACCAAGCAAATTGTAACAAATACCAAATAACAAGCATTCGAGCTTCCCTTGACAGGCTCCTTTCACAAATGTTACAAGTGAATGTTTAGTTTAATGCCCTGGACAACTAAGTAGACCTTTATCAAGAAAAGTTTGTCACATATCATATATGCACATCGGCTTGGGGTCATACCTCAGAAAGCATTTAAGATATTAAACTTAAATTTGGTATGCAGCTACCTGGTATCGTATATTTTCGATTAAAAGCAGCATCCAAACTGTCGTACAGTCATTTGAAAAGTATTTGGCACTTAATACCTTAGCTTGCCAAATGCTTAAATTGCAATATCTTAAAACTTAAATGTAGTCTTCTCAAGCCTTCTTAAAGCCGATGCAAAGTGCTTCAAGCCTTTTCGACAAGCCAATGGGTTCATGGAATATTTATGCATACAACATCATAAATATGCATTTCCTGTTTACTCCCACGCATAAATTTAATGCCAAATTTATGAAAAGCCCATGTCCACATTTTCAATTCGCCCATCAAATTCTATTAATGCTCCGCTGCGCAAATCTGTTGACAGTATCAAAAATTGTTCATATTACTTGTAGCTATAAATATATATATTAGGGAGTAGCAATTTTATTATTTTGCAGTGACAGCTGTGTCAGAATTGTAACTGTTACTTACAAATTTCTTTCACATCACAAATAACATGGTCTGTCACTGTTAATTTCGATACTGCACTGTTAATGTTAACAGTGATTAATATCGAGACTCTGGCTGCTAATATCAGAACTTTGACTGTCGAGAGTAACAGCTTCGCAGTCACAGGCCGGATATTAAAACGGTGACTGTGACGGTGACTTTCGATATGCAGTCACACTGTGACACGATATTTGTCTGTCACAGCGACCCAGTCACAGTCGAAAATATTTGTAACTTATTGTATTGTTGTCTATGTTATGTCTTTAGAGAGAGGTTTTTAATAAAAACTACTAGTGTTTTTATGTTTTCATGTTTTTATTCTGACCCAAATTCAGTTGGAGTGCAAAAAAGTGCGCAAAATGATGTTTGCTAATTGCATGCATGTAATAGGTATTTGCTTTTTTGCACTCACTGTGCAAATCATAAAAATATTTTGTGCATTCGATCTACCATTTGGCATTTATATTTAATTTGCATGATTTCCATTTGGCTTGAAACAAATTTCCGATATTATAAAAAACTTTAATACAAAACTCATTTTAATTGGACATTTGGGCGCACACACACACCCACACCCACACCCACACCCACACCCACACCCACCCCACTCATACACACATACATAATGCGCACAAATTAAATGCGAATTTTGAGTATAATTTCATTTAACATTTGTTAGTTTTCCAAACAATTCAGGCAATTAATTTAAATTCTATTTAAGGCTTACTAATAATTTTAATAATTAATACATTTATTATTATTTGTATGATTTTGTATGATTTTATGTGCAATTGATAATAGCCGTTAAATACTTGCACCTAATTAAAACATAGCAAGATACTGCAATCAATGAACTCTGCTAAACCAATTTGTGTATTTGTTGATTCGCCTATTAAATGTTGGTATACGCTGTAAAATAGTTTACTTGATGTGTAGAAAGCATCTTTTGATGTGTAAAGCTTGCAAGTTTTGGTCTTTCAAAGCTAGAGTCAGCAAATTTGGTATGCAGTCTCTTTAGTGTGTTTTTAATAGTTAAAAACTAAAAACACCCATAAGACTCAAGCTATACCCTTGAAATTGGGTTGTTCGAAGTTTGATCCATAGTCAAGCACTCTTCATTCCAACAATTGCAGCTGTTCCTATTGCCTTCTATTCTATGTTATACTATTTAAGCTCATTATTAATATTTTATTCCTTCAAGCATGATACATAAAGTAAAACTAACCTTACTTTTTGTTGGTGAACTTCTTTTTCCTTGTTCCATTGAAAAACATTGAATGATGTTTAAAATCATTCAGGATAAGGGAGTCGGAAATTGCGTAGAAGGAAAGACAATACACCGTACATGTTGTTTTGTTTAAATAAAATGAATAGCAATGAAAATAAATGCTTTGCGAACAAACAAATGTTTCATTGCATGTACTCGAACATGCGAGTATTTATCAATTTAAATGATCCTACTAAAATTCCAGCTTTGTCAAAAATGATAGTCCAAAGTGTTTTATTTGAAAATTGAAAACAAAACATGCGACGGAGCAGAGTTTGAACCAAAACCTCAGCTCAGGCTTCACCAGCCGAACCCATAAAAAGTAGACATTGGTTCGAATCGGAGACAAAAATCATTTTTGCTCTTCCGCCATGATTTTAAGAAATACACTTTGTTCATTAGTTTTTACAAAGGCGGCAGGCTGCACGCAAACTTCCGCCGCTCACTGTATGTACTACGAGCAGAGGCAAAGTGCACAAGAAGCGCTTTTAACGAGTTTTGGGACTTTGAAGCCGGCTGCGTCCCATAAGTTTGTACGTGTTTGGGGCCCTCGAACGTTCAGCGGCTGCCGCCTCGCTGCGCGCAGCGATTTACGGCGACGCGTGACAGGCGATCCAAAAGCAACAACAACAGCAGCAGCTGCAACAACAACAACAACAGCAACAACAACTGTTACTCGAACTGTGTCTCATACAATTGAATTGAAACCCGTAGGCCGTAGCATAAAGTCCGGAGTTGTCAGCTGCTTTCTTACGGTTTGGCAGCTTTTTCTGTACGGCTTTTCTTTTCGCATTCCCTTGCTCCATCTCTGACAGTTTAGCGTTTGTTTTCTTACGTTTCGTTACGTTACGTTACAATACGTTTACGCAAGAGTAGACCAGAGGGTATTATAAACTTGTCATCAAGTGTGGAACACAGTCAAAGAGACTTTTGCGACCCTATAGAGTACAACAGTCAATCGTATTCCATTTGGAATCAATTTCAATAGGTTTAAAGTTAGGTTTGTTTCATATCAATGGTTCAAATATTTATATAGGATATTTCATCAGTGTTCAATTTTAAACTCTTACACAATTTCCTTATAAGATTATCTACCCAAGGGATCTCCTCAGTAGAAGGATCCTCTACTAATGTACATAATCTTTTTATTTCTTTCTCCCACACTTATGTTAAGTTAGTCTTTAGTTAACATCTTGCAACTTTGTAAATGTGTAGATCCTGGCTTATTAAACTCTATACATGGTAGGGTAAGATCACAAGGTGCCGATCACAACCACAACATAATAAAGAAAGCAGAAAAATAATATTATAATCGAGATGAGTCGTTTTTATGCAAACCCTGCAGGCGTCTGCTCGATCCGACTACTATATCTTAAAGCAGCCAAGTAAAAACGAACGAAACTTCATTCCTGTGGGAAAAACTTTCTTGCTTAATATAATATATCAAGCAAAATCAACAAGTTGACTATATACATATATTTGCTAAATCGATTCAGTATAACTTATAACTTCTATGGGAATTATTGGTCAAAGCTACGAATAGGTCCTCCCAGTTCGACAATTGCAGGTTTTATTTATAATACTATTGTTCAGTTTGGGCAAATTCCTTTAAATTCAGCTAACTACAGTATATTCTATAAGAAACAGTTGGTTAGAGTTGAGTTTTTGTCTCAGCCCACTTTTTTTGTTTCTCAAGATGTTTCAAGTAAACTCACAAAATTCAAGTGTCATTATGCGCTTTAGAGGTTGACCAAAATCAGATTACTATATGGAGAATCAAAGCTCTGAGAAGTCTGTTTTTGGGTGGAGTTCCCGATAATACTCCGATATACTTACATATTATAGCTGCTTTGGGAGTAATCGGTTGCAAAGTGAAGTGCTCTAAGAACAACTTTTTTGTTTTTACAAATATCACCCAACTCAGTTCTATGTTCTATTCTAGCTTGATCAGTTTTCGACCGATCGAATTGTTTTTTTTTAAATATATATCCTTCCTTTCTAGTCTTTTGTTTTAAATCTTATTTATTTAGTATTTTTAGTCTTTTTTTTGCTTGTTGTTGCATTTGTTGCAGATTTTTTGGGGCTCGTAATTAAATTGCTTGGGTCTCTGGACAATTATCAAGGGCATAGTCGAATTCATGTTGTTGCTGTTGTTTTTGTTGTTATTATTGTTCTTGTCGCTGTTGTTGTTGCTGTTGCTGTTGCTGTTGCTGTTGCTGTTGCTGTTGCCTGGGACGTGACTCACGGCGCAGTCACGTCCGTCACACGTGCAAAATGAATTGTGATATTCGTGAGTCAGAGAGCTGCAAAAAGTGCGACTGATTCCAATTAAGTTATGTAATTTATATATTCTATATATATGTACATAAATACGCATATTAACAGTTAGTGCAACTTTTAATTTGATGAAAAAAGTTTTGGCAAATTAATAAATATTTAAATGAGCGCAAAAACGCAATATGTTGGCGTTTATGCACTGCTTTTTTATCATTTCAATGAGTTTTTTATGCGTGTTATTTCTAATTTTTTCCTTTGGTATTTTAATTTTATTTTTTAAATTTTTTAGATTTGGTTTTTTTTATAACATTTAACAGCGCTGCTTGTGTTGTTGTTGGCCGACTTTGCAATTAAAAGTTTTTCGCATGCTTCTGACACGTGACAACAACAACAACAACAAAAGTTGTGTGCGTGTGTGCGAGTGTGTGTGTGTGTGTGTGTGTGTGTGTGTGTGTGTGTGTGTCACAGAATGTAGATGAAATTACACACGGCACGTGAAAAAAAACAGCAGCTGACGACTTGCAAAAAATTACAACAAAAAAACAACAAAAAAAACGAAAATGTTGCAGTCGAAAGTTCCCAACAGCGCTATACGCTGCTGTCGATTTATTTTCTTTTGCTGATCTTTTGAGATCAAATCTTTCAAGTCCTGAACATGAACATCAAGTGTGGTTGCTCTCCAAGGTATCGGAAAGCTGCCTTCATAAAAACAGGATCAGAATTCTGAAAATTTGAATAAATTTCCCTCATATTATCGAACTATTAAACATAATCGATAGCTATTTTCTATTACGATAAGTTGTCACCTTTGGAGGCTGACTCTCCGTAGGAGGTAAACGATCGGAGCAGGACTTGGGGAAACTAATATATCTTTGGCTAAAACATTTCATTTGATAGACTAGTATAGGTTTTTGAGAAAATTAACAAACGAATATCCTCCCCAAAGACAAGAATTGATATTTGCATAGCGCTTAGGGTGCCCTGTATTTGAGATGAAAAACTTGGATTATTTCTTCACCCTCAAAACGTGGAAACTGTGGCAACGCCATAGCAATAAGCTGGCAACGTCCCAACAACAGAATACGAGTACAAAGTTAGGTTGTGGGCTTTGCTCTTACTCGAACGCATACTACACAGACCCAGTACACTCTGTTGGCCCTTTTGGGCAACAGAGTATACAAAAAATCATACGTAAGCCGAGAGCCGCCAGCAAGGACGAGCGACAAGCGACATGAAGAAATTGAGCTGCGGCTTAGTAAGAGCCGCATGCCAAAGCGATAGAGTAAGAGTGAGGAGGGAGAGAGGCAGAGCGAGATACAGCAAAAGAGCATATAAGGCGCACAGACAGCCTGTGAGCCTGCGAATGCTTGTGTGTGCGTGTGTGTGCGTGTGTGTGTGTGCGTGTATGGAGCTTAGAAAGCGCGCTCAAATGCACATCAGCCGCAGGTGTTTGGTGGTGGGAGGGAGAGCGGCTGTGGCATTGACAAAGAAGGAGAACGGGATGGGGAGAGAGGGGTCAGGATGCAGTTGGTTCGGTCTATGCAAATCACGCACAAGGCTCTCAATTTGCCAGCTGCGTGGGCAGCACTATAAAATGTTGATGCATTCCGCATGCTTGCCCCCCTCACGGTCCACCACACCGCTGCTCTCTAAAGGTGCTTAACTATCGATAGTGTTCCCTGTAAACTATCGATAGTAGCAGCAAACTCCACAAAATAAACAAAATGTGAAAATATATCTATTTTGCTGAACAAAACAAAACTTCACTTTGAACAAAAGTTTATCTATTAATATAAAACTGAATCAAATATTAACTGTAAGGAAATGCGTCAGAATATTGATACTTTCGTTATAAAAACTTTCCATACTCATCTATAGTCTTCGGATACATAGTATATTACGTTGTAACAGTTCAATGAATCCAAATTTTCAAGAAAACATAAAAAACAAAAACATTCGTCGGGGTAAGAAAACTTTCATCGACATACACATCCGAAACATCAAATTAGCTTAACTTTTTTTACCAGAGAAGTCGCACTATTTTCAGAAAAAAATAATAGAAAATAGTAGTATTGATGGTCTCTAAAATAAACACTAACTATCCAGTTTATACTACTTTCAGCGATACTTTAAGAAAACACTGCTTAGGAGATGAAAGTTTAAGATTTCATTCAATGGTTTACCTTTCCTTCCACTTTGTAGTTTCACCAACGATAGTTTTGATAGCTCAAAAAAGATACTCTGAGTAGTTATTATTGATCTTCCTGAAAACATATCGATACTATCAATAGTGCCAAAGATACTGTTATTAGAGAATTGCATAAATATTGATGAACTGAGAATTAGAAAATATATCGATACTATCGATTGTATCATCGATAATTGGGTGTCACTGTGTAACGGAGCTTGCCAAAAAGTGTGGAAAATTATTCCAACAAATTCGCCAGCCGCAAATGCGTCGCACACACACACACACACACAGTGACACCTATTAAATGTCAACGCGTTGTGGGAAAGCTTGTGACAGGCGCAGGCAAAGCGCCCCCACACACTTCGCCCGTCCCCCTCCACCCACGCCCCTGCTGGCAGTCAGTGTTTGTGCAAGTGTTTTTCTGCTTTTCAGCACTTTTTATTTTTTTGTGATACCATCGTGTGAGATGAGGAAGCGGCAAGGGGGATGGGTGTGGAAGAGGGAGGAGGGACTAGGTGGAAACGTAGCACTTCATCGATGCGCCAACAAAATTTGCCGCATTTATTCTGCGTGCTCTGCTGCAAGGTTGAAACCAAAGGAGCGGGAGGCTGTGTTTTGGTGTTTCGGAGGTTTGGGGCTGTGCAGGGATAGATATAGGCAAGTAAACTTTCATAACGCAGTTGATTTTTTATTTATTTCAAAATACCCTCACACACACACAGACAGAGGCGGTGTGGCAGGGTAAGAGGCTAGAAAGAGATGGCCAGCATTGATGCAATGCCACTTATGTTCCACATACGAGTACGTGTACTACTCGTATTCCCCCAATATTCCGGCATGTTCTTTCATATATATCGTATATGCATAAACATAAACCGACTTTCATGCATATTTAAAATGCAATGGAAAAGTTTGTGGCTCAACTTTAGTGTGAAAATTGTGAAAATTGTTTTGCAAGGGTTGCGCAAATTGAATTTCCCAGAGGCCAGCATTGAGACTTGAAGCCGTTTCACACTGTAGCAATGACAGCCAAAAACCCCCAGCGCAGAACCAAAAAACACAAATAATTTTTGATATCCAGTTGAAAATTGTGGGCTCCACAAATGAGGAGGGAAACGGAGCCAGAGATTGAATATGGAAATTTGTTTTGGTACAACCGAAACGGGAGTGGAGTAAATGCTATTCATATGCTGAAGCAATTTTTATGCAATTTTTAGATAAAATATTTTACCATGCGAGAGTTTTCATATTAATTTTGATGTAATCCATTGCTTGATTTATTAAATTCATTAAATTGTTTGTTTGTCGCTTAGGAATTGAGCTTTTCAATGGAAGTCGAAAGCAATGATAAACTTTCTCTATTCCTCTTTGTGTCGTATCCTTAAACGTTGTACTGTGACGGCACTGTACTCTGACATTTACTCTCCTCAGAGCGTTCTCTTCGGTTCCCCCTTATGTCCATTCTTAAACGTTAGCTGCTTTGTTTGAAAAAATAAATAGCTTTTCTATTATTGCTTCTTCTTACATTTGTATACCTACAGCAAATCTCCTTTTCCATTCTGTTGATTCGTTCTCCGGCTTAGTCAAGATTCGTTCAGTGCGTTTAAAAATAAGAACACTTCCTTTTATACATTTTTCAACAAAATCCTTAAATTTGCGGGCAAAGAAAAAATTAACAATCAGAGAACAACTGTGGAAAAACTATGACAGTGATAACAGCAACTACAACAAGAAGTGGACAGCATCAGAAAATGTCATAAAACATAAAAGCGACGCCTGCAAAGTGCTTGACTAAGCAATTTTCTTAGTCATTTGGTCAACGGACCAACAAGGAGACTCCTAGGTGGGGGCCAAGGGAAGTTGGCAAAAAGTGTGCAAGGATTCACATTTTGGGCACTAGGAATCGCTCAACGCAGCGACGAGACGGCGCTGCCGACTTGGCCCGTTTTCTTGACTTTTTTCTCTGACTTATGCCCTGTATCCATTAAATGTATAAAAACGGGTAGAGTGAAGAAGCTGGAAGTGCTAGAGTTGCAAAATTTGGTATGATGGTGTATCAGACGTAGATAAAGTTTATTATACACTTTTAATATCTCCCCGCGATGCCCTCAAGCAGAAAATGGCAAATATCGAAACACCTTCTCAAAGAGAACAACTAAATTTCTTAGAAGTGAAGAAGCTGCGAGTGCTAGAGTTGCAAAATATGGTATATCAGACGTAGATTACACACTTTGAATAGCTTCCCACGTTGCGCTCAGACGGAAAATGAAAAATTACGAAAAGGCTTCCTAAGGAGCAGAACTATATTTCTCAGAAGTGAAGGCACTGAGAATGCTAGAGTTGCAAAATTTGGTATGGTAGTATACCAGACGTATACAAAGCGTATTATAACTTTTGAATATCCTTCCTCGTTGGACACAAAGAGAAAATAGCGATTTACTAAACGTTTTTGCATGTCATATGTCAATGCAATAAACTCAACAATAAATACAGAAGTTAGTCCTGCTTATGATCTCTTAACACCTGCGTGTAGGGTATCTCCTAGTCGAGCATTATCAATGCTTGCTTGCTCTTACTTGTTCTTTTTTCAGATTGTTCTTTTTTCTGAGTAATTTGTTGCACTAACAAGCAGCTCGCTTCCATTTCATTTCATTTCTTTTGCTCGACTGCTCAGCCACACGGTGAGTTCCTGGCAAGTATAGTTGCGGAGGGTACCATGGAGGGGGGTTACATGGACACTGGACATGGCCCTTGGTCTGTTGCTCGTTCTGGCGACTAATAAAAAATTATTTCATATCTGTGTGCGCTCGGTTCGAAATGCATTTGTTTTCATTGTTGTCCGTTGGATGGTAGCTGGAGATGCTAAAGATGCCTCAAGGAGAAAGGAGTAGGGAGGTAGTCTGGTGGGAGGGGGGGGGCTACCCGTGACAAAGATCAAGATGACAAAGTGCAGGTCACGCAAGTGTCGCATTTTTCTCGTTCAAGAGACAAACAACCAAGGGGAATGTGGTATAAAATGACTCGTTTCCTTCTCCCCATCCGGGGCATGCGTCATCATCATTATCAGCATCGTCAGCATCATCATTATCATTACAATGTTGATGATTAACATTTTGAAGAGCGGGCAGCCGCAAAGAACTCAACAATGTTGTCAACGGGTTGAATTTTAGTTTGAATTTTAGTAAACTCTCCAAGAAACTAAGCTAGACACAAGGGTGCTTCCACAGAGGAGTAGGGGGTGCTATGACCAGAGCATGATTCATATTCGAGTGACTCCGCGAATCATTCGCCATTCAACCAAATATTCCATTCAATGATTTAATCAAAAAGTGAATTGAATGGAAAGATGATTTCATTCAAGGTGAATATATGATTTGAATTGTAATTTAATTTTGTTCTTGATGAATTATCAATATGCGACGTCATTCATTTAATTAGAGCTTGATTTTTTCTTACTGAAGACTGAGCAATATGTGAGTTCATTCTTTTTATAAAAACAATAATTAGAAAATTTTGACCTCACTCAAATGTTTCCCATTAAATATCGCTCAAACAGAATCCATGTTTCTTTCGTTTTTCTGAACGTGAAAGTCGGTGGTAAAAATAGAACAGGCTTGGCTTTCTTTGACAATTGGTTTGGTTCGGGGTTCGGTACAGAGTAGGAGAAAAAGCTGAACTTCTAGGCTCGAACCGGTTCGTTTCAAGAAACAAAGGATGTATATTCTGTTGGTGTTCCAACATCAAGAATAAAAATATGAAAAATTGTTTCTTTTACCTACTTGTGTATCTTGCCCCCCTGCCTCCCGCCAAGAACCTGCATGCGCCCTTGACTACAAGGAAAAGTAAAAATTAGGTCCATAAGTGTGCGTACTCTCTCTGTCTCGCTCGCACTATGACTCTCGTGCTCCCTCACAATGTTGCAGTGCTTTATTACTAAGCTTTGTTCAACGTTTCGCTTTCTTTTGCAACACTTTTTCGCAGGACGAACAACGAATAACGGACAAATGACCACAAAGCGTGGCCAGGCTTTTGTTTGGAATGTGGGTGAGAGGCAGCGGAGGTGGTTAGCTAAGAAGAGGGGACGGTGTGTGGTGCTTGTGTGACACAGCTGCAGGGCTGAGCGGGGGCCGAGCGAGTTCATTACAAAACGCATGTTGAAGTGCATAATTCACGAAACATTTTTCAGTTGTTTTCGGAAGCTTTCGCCTTGGTCCTCCGCACACTCTTCTCTGCCCCCGCTCCCCACAGGCCCACTAAGTCCCCTCAACACTTGGGCTACATTTCAAGGCGTCGTCGGAGGCGCTTTTGATGAATGAGCTTTGTTTTTTCGACGAAGTTTGCAGACGCAGAAGAAGAAGAAGATGCAGAGGCGGCAAGAGAAGAAGTACACAGATAATGAAGGGATCTGACAGAAAGAGAGCGGGAGAGGGAGAGGGAGAGAGAGCAACAGTGAGAAATGGCGACTAATCAAAGTTCAGCTGATGTCACAGTCAAAAAGACAATGGCAAAGAAAGTGATGCGAGAACAAAAAGAATGGCTAGAACGGAAGAAAAAAACCGACAAGATTAAGAATCAGCACACAACAAGGAAGAGAAATGACAAAAAAAATCCTGAATGGAGCTGCTGGGTTAACCCCAAGAAATGAGTGCACAATATTTGCATGCCACTCATAAAAAACCAGTGAAAGTAGAACAATGAATAAGAACAAAGACACCGAGAAATTTGGGTAAAAAATTGGAACTTTTTGCGCGTATGTTTTTTGGTTGAGTCTTCGGAAGCAGACTGAGAAGTTCTTAGCATAAGAAATAACATTTAAAAACAAGTAAGAATTCTATAGTCGAGTATACCCGACTACGAAACTCCTGTACCCAGGTCTAAAACATCCAATCACATCTAAGTCCACTTACCCATACACACACACATACACAAAGACGCACGCACACAGGCGGCAAAAGTGGCTGTGCTTCTTCTTCCCCCTCTCGCTGCATTACTGAATCTTCTATCGTGAATAACTTCCGTGTTTATTATCCGATCGACTTGAAATTTGGACAGTAGATTAGGAGAGACTAAAGTATTGTACATGCCAAATCTTAAAGCTATATCTTGAAAATTGTTACTGTAAAACGGTTTTAATCGATTTGCGGGGGAACGGGGGAGATATCTGAAATATGAAACAAACTTGATCTGCGTATGCTATACAGGAACCTACATTCCAAATTTGGTGTCTCTAGCTATTATAGTTGCTGAGATCGACGCGTTCATCCGGACAGACAGACAGACGGACAGACGGACAGACAGACAGACGGACAGACGGACAGACAGACGGACATGGCCAAATCGAAATCTCTTTTGATACTGATCAAGAATTTATATACTTTATAGGGTCGGAGATGTCTCCTTCTGCCTGTTACATACTTTTGCACAAATCCAATACCCCCTTTTTACCCATTTTATGGGTACAGGGAGTAATAATTCTTAGCATAACAGACCATTTTGAGTATGAATTTATTCGATAAATTGTTTTAACAGCACCATTTTGAGTAATCAACATAACTGTTAAGTAGTTAGAGTTTACAGCCGCAATTTTCCTCCCACATCTTAAAAGCTAGAGTCACCACATTTGATATGAAGAATACTGAAAACCCCATTATAAAAATGCTACTAATGATATTTTTGCCACACCCACTTCCTTTCTACAAACTACCAAGAAAAGATGTTAACTAGCTTGTCAGGAGAAACTGGGCAAAATAATAGGGAAATTTTTGTTGTAAGCCTAAGTTAGATAAGTTAATTTTTCCTATAAGTTAAGCCTTCTCACAAAAGATGTTATAAAAGAGAAACAGGGGAAAATGATGAAATGATAAAATGAGGCTGTGAAAGCGGCGTTTGTTCAAAGTTTATTATTAAGTGAGCTGCTTAAGATTATCATACAAAAAAGAGAATCAAATTTCCCCAAAGCGTAATTCCACAGCTCACAAAAAATGTTATTTAATGTGTACAAACTTTTTAAATTTAAACCAAAATTTAATATGAATGCAAGCAAAAATCTTCAAACCGAATAAAAATATAAAAAAAAACAATATAAAATGAAAAACACAATGAATTTGCAGTAAAAACATTTGAAATTTATTTATGCAAGACATTTTAAACAAAAATCTCTTGAGCTTTAACTAATTCTCGATTATTTTCAATTTTTACTTGCAGGTCAGTGAAATGTTCAAGATTTTCCACAAAAACACTGCGTAAGTTCTAGAGATTAAAGTTTGGTGAGAATACTCGTATCTCCTCCCGCTTATGTAGCTCTTACTTCACCTTGGGCCTGTTCTGGCTTTAAACAATGGCCAGACAGACAATCAAAGGGGGAGGAGAAACTTGTGCCATCGATTGTCGTTTTGTCGCTTTTCACTTGCCGCTTGTCGCTCGGCACTTTGGTACAACGTGTCGTATACGTGTCAGGAGGCGCAGAGAACTTGCCACACACATATAGGGATACGATCCCTGCCACGGCAACTGGACACATTTTGTATGCGTGCGTGCCACACATTTTACGCTGGGCCTACCAAAAATGTTTATGCCTTGTCAGCAGAAAAACAAAGTAAACCCCCCCCTTTACTTTCTTTTTTTATTGTGGTGCGGTTGAGGGGGCTGCATGTGGTTAGGGAGGGGAATGCGGGTTACCGACAGTTGAGTCGTCCTTCGTTTTGATTAATCTTGTCATGTCGTTAAAATTTTTGCAAATGTCATTTCAAGTTGTATTCGTTCAACGTCCGTCCGTTGTTTGTCGATTGGCCGAACAACGAGCTGAATGTGATTAATCGAGAGTGCTCGACTGGAGATACCCTATAAGCAACAGAAGGTCATCATTTCTGCGAACGGGTTGTAAAGGCTAAGCTGTGAAACAGACTTTGATAGAAAACAAGGACACTTTCGATAGTATCGATAACCTTCTGGCGTCACTGTCGATGCTGTCGATACTATCGATAGACATGCAAATGCCAAATCGGTTAATTGAATCGTTCAAATTCATTTGTACGATAGTTTAAGCGATAAACATCAAAACTATCGATTGGCAGCACTGTATACCTTTTGGCCAGCTCTTATACGAGTACTAATCTGAAAATGAACCCGTTTTCAACCCTTCTGTTGAAATTTAGTATCGTAAAAGTCAATCTCTTCATCAAGCTAATGATACCCGTTTTAATATACATTTCGATGTGTACAGGGTATAAAAAGGAAATTCCTGAATGTTTTCTCAATGTTTCAGAATATTTCTGTCAGGCAGTCGTCATCATCATCGACAGGGAACTGCTAGCTCCTTTTGGCTGCTCCTTACAAACCCGCTCCTGCTACTGCCCCTCCTCATCCACAAGTTTGTCTGTCGCCAGCAATCGCAGCCGTACAAATGGCCCCTGGAATTTCTATAATTTATAGGCTTTGAAAGCCATTTACATTTGTCATTTATGCTGGGCTGGCTGCCACAGGAAACCTACACACACTCATACACTTTTCTATATATATATATACATGTATATAAACATATACATATACAGAAAGTCAAGTTGGCAACAGCACAAACTGTGGGGCGGAGCGCGGGGGAAAAAAAGCCATAATAAAATCATTAAATGAAATTTCGCTGCTTCTTCTTCTTTCATTTTGTGATGTTATTATTTCAGTTCTCGGTGTTTATCTCGACTTGATTTTATTATTTGACAGTCGTTTATTACATAGCACGAGCATTACAAGCCCAATAACCTATTGCACTTCAATCAGCCCTCAATTTTTCTTCCGCAATCTTAACCTCCCTTCCCTCCTAGCCAAATTGGTCTTATCAATTAGCATAGAAATCCCAGCTCTGGCCGTAACAAATGTATTTAACGACCTGCTCATAACTTTCATTTGTCATTGCTTTTCCTTAATCTTGTGACCGTGACGACATTTTGGAGCCTCAATAACTGTCAATAAGCCGCAATTGATGTCTAGAATTAGTTACATTTTCGTTTCCTTTCTTTTGTTGCGGTAACTGGGGCACTTTTCTCTATGGAAGAACCGTCTTGTAAATTAATTGAAGATGTGTAGAATTCTTAAAAATTGGCTGCCTTTGTCATCCTTTTAAATCTATATATTGTTTGTATATAAAATTCTATAACCTGACTGACTAACGACTCACGGACAGGAAAAACCATAAAAGCTAGATGTCTGCAATCCTTACAGTAGCTTCTTCTTTGGAAAACTCTGTCCAGATAAGTTTAAATTCGCGATAAACTGTTGTTTGAGACGTTTTTGTTTACCACCTATTTAAACTGAATTGTTGCCTATTTATTCCCTGTATCGAAATGTATGCAAAAAGCTTGAAATCAAATTCTAAGGTATTTTTTATCGTTTGCCAAAAGGCCCAACCTTTAGCAATGCTTGGACCATACACACACAAAAACACTTTCTTGTTCAATTCTTTAAACATACAATTCTTCAAAATGTTTGAAATTTATCCTTGAAAGGGAAAATATCCATTCAAAATTTCTTTATTTTTTCCCCCTTCAACCCTTTAATGTTTTTGCATTGAATGTAAAAACCAGGCGATTAAGCTAGACACCATACCACTTATAACACTACTGAAATGTTGATTGTGATATTCATTATATCAAAAAAAAAAAATACAAATAAAAATTTCATCATATGCCATAAAAAGTCACCAAAGTGAGTTTCATAAGTTAAATAGGTTCCATACAAATTGACAAATTATGATGAAATTGGACCACTATATCATATACTAGCTGTCATTGGAAGAAACGTTTGAAAAGGGAGTTATATGATGAACTTTTTGTGTTTTTTCCTTCACCAAACCGAAGTTCCACACAAACTTTCCCGATGCGGCCAATATCTTAAAAAAAATCGATGGGAAAATGAGTTTGCCTCGAAGATCTTTCTTCTTGATGTGTCTGTACTTTCCCTGTAGATGTAGAAAGTCTCAAGCAACTCTGCAGTAAAAGTCAAAAAACAGGACATGGCTGGCAGAACCTTTGAAAAGTCAGAGGCTATAATAAAAGGCCATTGCGTAGCTGTCGATTGGGTATTAATTTTGATATTCGGTTGCGTGATGGAAGCTCAAAAAATAAGAGTCAACAATGCTGGAAATAAATATAAATAAATATTAATATAAATAAATTAAGTGAATTACACGGCGAGTGGCAAAAGGCAATAAAGGCCGCAAAATTAGCTGTCAATTATGAAGTAAGTCGCAATAGCCCCAACAAAGCAGGCCGAGACATGGCCAATCGATGGCCAGAAGGGCGGGCGTGAAGACAGGAAACAGTAGACAGAAGCCAGAAGCCAGAAGCCAGGGGCCCAAGGGCCAAGGACCCAAGACCCCGGACCTAGGACCAAAAACAAAGCCAACAAAGATGTTGCCACAGCACGCGATGGTCTTACATACTCGTATAATATTATATTCCATATTGTGGTTGTTGTTACTTTTTGGACTATGTATTACATCTACTTAGGGGCCAGGAGTGGACTGGGGGCTGGGGCTGGGGCTGGAGCTGGAGCTGGAGCTGGGGTGTCCTCGGGCAGGAGCTATGCTCTGCCCAACACTTCTTCAGCTGGTAAATTGCTGTCAATTAGTGAAGAAAAGCAATAAATAAAACAGCCGCCAACCGCTATACACAACCACACACATACACACCAAAGACACACTCAGCTAAATACACTCAGAAAAAAGATCGTATGAAAAAACGAACTGCATAACAAAACGAGACCCTCCTTAGACAAAAATAGGGCATGAGTAAATCCATCTCTTCCAAAATTTTAAACGAGCATCTTAATGTGAAAGCCCTCCTTTCAGGATGTTTTCCTATGTGTTCTTATTTTGAGCATATTACAAAATGTGTATATGATTCCTTTGATAACAAATCAAATCTAGCAAGTTCGTCGGAGTTATGAAACGTATGTTTCTAAACGAATTTGCGGAGTTCGAACTTCTTAAGCGCCTTACGCCTTTCAATGGGCTTAGTACAGGAAGAAGTTTTCCTATTGTGTCTGACTGTCGGACTGGCCTTTTTTTGCCCAGTGTACGCACCCAAGCTAAGTCCTGGCTGAAGTTCAAAGCACAGGTGTCCGCAAATTGGCGCATTGTGCGTACATTTTCCCTTTCGTCCTATTCTCTCAGTCTCCCCCCTTGGCCCATTCTGCTCGCTGTACTGTTTCTGTTTCGGGTTCTTCTCCATTACCATGCGACCTTTTATTACATTTTTCGCCTATTTTTATTGACACTTTTCACGTGTTGTCCTGAAGGACACGCACGCGCGCACATGTGTGACCAGTTAGGGAGGGGCTCTGGAAGGGGTTTTGGGGTGCATTTCGCCTGCAAAGGGGTGGCTTTAAGGGGATTCATTGTTATTGTCCGCATGCTGTAATATGTTATTGTTGGTTCAGCATTTTTATTGGCTTTCTACAGGTAAACCATTTGGCATTAACGCCATCTACCGTTCAATCCCTACACATCCCTTTTATCCATCTCGCTCAGCCTCTCTGCCTATACCCTGGGTCTCCCTCAGGAGCAGCTTACATTTTTAGTGAAGTTATTTGATTTTGGAGTTGCACACACGCCATGTGGCAATTGCCTCGTAAAGTGGCCAACAAAATTGTTACCAGCTCTTCTGCTTTTTGTTGGCCAAAAAGTTTCATAAAACACCCGACTTTGTATTACCTGGCTGCCTTGTCACAAACGGGAAGGGGAAGAGGAAGGGGAACGGAGGTGCACACATAGATCACAGTTAGCTAGCAGATGACTTACAGGAACTAAAGTTACTCACGAACGGAAGAGTCTCGCAGGAAGCGTGACAAACCATAAATTAATTCACGTTACGTTCCTGGGGTCCTTGCGAACTCACATACCCAGCAGTAGAAAGATACCTTTGTCTTACGTCAAGACAAGCCACTATTTTTGGGCATTAGCTGCTGGAGAATTATAAGATTAAGCTGAGCTTTTTGAGTCAAAGCTGCTTTATCAACAAAGCAAAGCTTATTAAAAAAACCTTTTGACAATGGTAAACTCACATTCAGTAAAAATATGTTATGTTGTCTGACAGTTGTCAAAAGCTTTGCAACTTTGAAGGCTAATCGAAAGCTCTGCGTCTTAAACCCTTAATCACATTTATAAAAGTCTGTTTTAATAGAAGATCTTAGTGAGATTAATAATTGAGCTGATAAAACTAATCGTGAAAAGCTTACAAGCTCAGATCAGACTTTAAAAGTTTGATATTCATAAAAAGCTCTATGATCAAAGCAGCTTCAAAAGCACTCAATTTTCAACCAACATTTGGATCGAGCTTTCCACCTGATCAAACTCAAAGGTAAAAGCTTTCAACCTAATTAGAAGTTCGTGCCAAATATGCTAATTGTGTGTCCAAACAGGAAGCAGAAAAACAGGATATAACAATCGAGAGCCCTTGACAAACAACTCTCACACCGCAGGAGGCCAACACCTTTGGGAGTACATACTCCTTGGTGGGGGGAACGGGGAAGTGCGGAGATGTGGGGAAAGTAATCAAGTCCAGCACGGAGAGAAAGAGAGAGAGATCATCAAATATGTAGAAAATAACTTCACTTGCCGGCAAAGGCCGCTGCTAAATGGGTTGTCTAAGCGTTCTACCAACTACAAATTGTGCACACGAGACTAGTGAAGGGGTGTCCTTAGATAAGGGTGGGGGATGGAGGTTGGAGGTTGATGGGCTTAGAATGAGGCGCAGACCCCAAAGGCGATGACAAAACAGAGCGAAGGGTTTTTGGGCACTGTGTAAAGCAAAAGGTAATGTACAGACAACAACCGGACGAGTGTGTGTGTGTGTGTGTGTGTGTGTGTGTGGGTGTAGTGTGTCCTTGTGGCTGTGGGCCACTGTGGGCGGCATGTGGGCCGCCCACACGTTTGGGGCGTGACTTTTGCACGTCTGGCGGCGACCCTTGACTTGTTTTCCTTTTGGAACTTCTGGGCCAGTCAGACGCTCATCAAGAGCACGTTGCAACCACAGTCAGCGACAACTGCCACAACATGTTGTACAGTTCTTGTTGATACCCTTGCAGAGGGGCACTACAATTTTGTCACGAAACATGCAACGTGCAACGCAAAGACAAAACTAATACCCTTGTCATAAAGCTGTCATAGGAACGATCGATCGAGACATCACCAAAGTCACCAAATCGAAAATTGAATATTATCCATATAGGTTGTCCAAATTGAGTTTATTTTCCACTTTTCTATATCTTTTAGCTGTTATAGAATCAAACGATTTATTGTCTCCTGTGTTGAATTGACAATTTTAACCAAAGTCACCAAATCGGAGTTTCAAGTTGACCGGATTTAATTAAATTCACAATAAGATTAATTTTATATAGTTTCCTTGGTAGCATCACCGCAAGGGTATTAAGTATTCGGTAAGCTGAAGTTCGCTTTTCTTTTGTTTTTTTTATCAACCAGTTTTTCACGAACCCGTCCAAGTCCCTGCCTGCACAAAACTCTTGAGAGAGCAGTAAAGTTTACGACTGCATCAAAGGATTTCGATGGCACCTGACGTTGTGCGCTACCCCCTAACTGGGTAGGGACGAAGGGTGCGTTTGGTGGTCGCTACATAAAACTAATGAGTTGTAACAACAAGCCAAAGCAAAGGACAAAAAAATACTGAACGTAGCTCGCAGGGGAGAAAATCTTGGAGTCTTGGCATAAGGGTTGGGGTGGTTCCGGGTGGAGTGTCGTTCTCCCTGTGCCACGTGTAGTACACATAATTTAATTGTCATTTGTATTTCCCTTCTTCTCCCTTTTTTTGTGTCACATGCCTTCTGACCGTCTCCTCCATGCTCACTTAAGCTTGATTTAGCAATTAGCAACACGCCTCAACAAATCCGCTGAACAGAGTTGCCACCCCTCTGCGCATATGCTCGTAACTTGTTAATGAGCCGAGTTCATAAACTGACAGTTTTCAGTTGGGCTGATGCTCTCTCTCATTTATTGAAATGGCACGTGGCCGGGACCCATCTGCCATGTCGAATTAAAATCCTATTAAATATAATAGCATATTGCAAATAAAATATGTTAATTTACATATTTTATGCGGCAGATCAGACCCCGTAACCCGCCTAACTCAACCGCAACATAACAAACAACAATCGCAATATGCAAATGAAGTCATTGGACAATGCCCTTTCGAATTGACCCCACAACTCTATTCCTCTTACCCACCCCAACCCCTTCCCTTGCCAACTGAATCCCGTCCGCATCCAAAACGCAGGAGAAACAAGTAAGAATGCTATAGTCGAGTATACCCGACTACGAAACTCCCTGTACCCAGGTCTTAAACATCCAATCACATCTAAGTCCACTTACCCATACACACACACATACACAAAGACGCACGCACACAGGCGGCAAAAGTGGCTGTGCTTCTTCTTCCCCCTCTCGCTGCATTACTGAATCTTCTTTCGTGAATAACTTCCGTGTTTATTATCCGATCGAAATGAAATTTGGACAGTAGATTAAGAGAGACTAAAGTATTGTACATGCCAAATCTTAAAGCTATATCTTGAAAATTGTTACTGTAAAACGGTTTTAATCGATTTGCGGGGGAACGGGGGGAGATATCTGAAATATGAAACAAACTTGATCTGCGTATGCTATACAGGAACCTACATTTCAAATTTGGTGTCTCTAGCTCTTGTAGTTGCTGAGATCGACGCGTTCATACGGACAGACGGACAGACGGACAGACGGACAGACAGACAGACGGACAGACGGACAGACGGACAGACAGACGGACATGGCCAAATCGAAATCTCTTTTGATACTGATCAAGAATATATATACTTTATAGGGTCGGAGATGTCTCCTTCTGTCTGTTACATACATTTGCACAGATGTAATACCCCCTTTTACCCATTTTATGGGTACAGGGAGTAAAAACCGATTTTTTTCCCATTTTGTTATGCGAAACCCTTTTCAATTTTTCTATTGCAGTTTCAATTAAACTTTATTTAAGCGGCTTAACTGATTTTGAATTTGCTCTCTGATTAGCGGTTTTTTTTTTTTTGTAAATCCCGCTCTATTTTTTTGCCCGTTTTGTGACTGTGTTTTACATCTGATTTCAATAACCAAGTTAATTATTTCAATTGGGTAGCTTTCATTGAGTGCTGCAAAACTGAATAAAGAGCTAAAAATTACGTTGGATGAGCACAGATTTTGTTAATATTAGATTAGTTTTAGTTAGTTTTAAATACGATATATGTCTAAAAGTTGTACTTACAATATATTCTGCGAACTTTTCAAAAGTTCTTCTTCACTTCACACTTCAAAGCTTCTTATTGAATTGTTTGAAAATGTGTCGAAACTTGTCGGAAACAAATCGGTTTCTATTATTAAAATACATAAAATAGCTCCTGTAGCACATTAAAGCTTTAAATCGGATTAAGTGCTTTTGGTGTAAGTCATAAAGCTTTAAAATCTCCTTGATATTTAAAACAAAAGTCTTCTCGTTTCAGCTAGATATAGTGTCCTTAAAGCCTTTTTCTCAAATCTGCTGCAAGTCTTAAGCTCTTGTCCTTGCATAATAATTTTTGCAATAAATTGAAATAAATATTTATTTCTTAATTAAATTTCTCTTTTCAGTCTTAATAGGAAACTCGTCTTGCCTTTGCTTCGGTTAAGTGATTATAGTTTTAGTTTCAATTGGCAATTTCAATTCATCGAATTGCCAGGCAAAAATTCTTTGTGCCTCATCTCAATAGAAAGTTTGCTCGAGCTGAGCTCATTGGCATGCTGCATGCTGCGCTTAAGCCAAGAATATTGCCGCATTAATGGACCCACCGTTGCGTCGCGTCGCGTCGCGTCGAGTCGAGTGGTGCAGTGTGGTGCAGTGTGGTGCAGTGTGGTGCAGTGTGGGTGGTGGCAAAGTGGTTAAAATGTGGGTTACTCGCCTGTGGCTTGTGGCCATTTGTCGCATTCTGCATTGTCGCAATCGGCGTTGTATCTTTTGTGGTTGCAAAATCAACGTCAGCTAATTAAACTATATGACAGCGTGTTCATAAATGCGAATATATATTGTTATTTATGGTAACATACATACATACATACGTACGAGTATATAGCGCTATATATGAATATATTTATTTTCATGTTCATGTGGCTGATGTCCGTTTACAAGCCCTGACATTTCCTTTCCCGCTCCCACTACCACTCCCATTCAAAAACCCTAGCGACATGCACTTCATTGCGTAGACTAAGTAATTTGTGGTACGGGCTCGAGTTGCATTTGTTCATACCCTATACTCATAAAAAGGACTGAAAGAGGGTATCGTAAAGCTGCGCAAATAACGTTTTGTAACCTAATAGGCTAAAAGAAGACATATACATATACTAAATGGGCATTAACAGCCGAAACGATACTATCTCAGGATCTATAAAAGCTTGAGTCGCAAAATTAGGTATGTGGATTCTCAAATACCCTACGCAGATCATGCTCATTTCAAATATTGGATATCGCTCTCAGTTTTACCGAATCTTGTTATATAGTCCTTAAATTCGGATACTTTTGTTCTGCTTTTTCGGTTTTAAACAATTTCTTTCCATTTGTCACAACAGCTTTCTAGCTAATTAGAGGGTATCTTTTGGTTCAACTTTTCTTGACTAGAGCGTTCTTAGTTGTTTAATCTGGCTGTGTGTGGCCGCAGCGATAATAGCTCATGGCATGTGGTTCACGTACGTATCCGCTTGCTGCTCCACCCCTTACAGTCAACTGCGCGATGTGGCATGTGGCAACAAACCCACACACAAGCACAGACTCACACACTTGTGTCTGTGTGTGTGGTGTGTACAAGCATTTTTACGAGCATAACAACATCATATAACATGAAAGTGCGCTCTATGGCATACAAAAAGAAAGCCAAGGACCAGCCAACACACACACACACACACACACATACACACAAAGGGGTTGGCCGGGGGGCTGGGTGGCAAAGGGGCAGCATCACCTGCCAGCCGGGCACGTCCTTGTCCTCTCATCGTCATCGTCATCGTCAATGTTTGGCCAGCTCTCCACATTTTTGCTTCGATAGTGCTGCCCACTTTTGCGTTTGCTTTGCCGCCTTTTGTTGTGCCACACACACACACACACACACACACACACACACACACACACACACACACACACACACACACACACACACACACACACACACACATGGAATTGGTTAATTTATATTATCAATTTATCAATTTATGCGTTCGAAAGTGCTTTTTTATGGCCTCCAGTTTCAGTTGCTCCGGCTTCAGTTACAGTTTCAGTTACATTTACCCTTCACCCCATCAGCAGGCGGCCCCTTTTCAAAATGGGGTCGTATTGGGGGTGGCCGGAGGCGGTGGAGTTCGGTACGGGGACGGGGGGTGTGGCACTCTGCCAGTACTAAAGTTATTGTCAGTTGGTCTTTGGCACGCTAACGTTTTGGGTGTTAATGTATTCCATTGTACTCCCGTTGTTACTGTTGTTGTTACCAAGTCTCCCCCTCTTTAATATATTGCAGTTAATTTGTTTTTTTTTCCAACCCAAATATGCGTTATTTATATTTATTGAGTTCTTTAAACTGACTGCATTTGTTTGGGGGGCTCAAGGGGCGCCACCCTCCCTCCGAGGAGGAGAGTTTAAAGGCTGCCTCCAGGAGAGAAATATTTTTCGGAATGAAAGTTCATTTTTCAAAAAGCATACAATTTCATTGGCAAATTGAAGAAACTGTATAGAAAAGAAATTCGTATTCTTAGAATGAAGCATAAGAAAACTCACTAAGGTAAGGAAGGTTTTCCGTCTTTCTATTTGTTTCTCAAATACAAAACAAATTACTTTCCCTCGATTGCAACTAAAATCTTGAAACTTTCAGTGAAATAATGCATCTTTAAAGACAGAAATTCGAAGACGAATGTTAGTTTTCTTATAATTTAGATAAAAAATCAATCCAGAGAAACCCAAATCAATAGGAACGTACATTACACAGGTTTTGGCAAGTTTTTAGTTTAGTTGAAAGTCTAAGAGAATAATATTAGATTGATTTACGAAGCTTACCAGTTTAACCAGTTTAAGTTCTGAAATATAGTATATTTATAGTGAACCTTACAACAAATTTAAAATGTTAAATAACCTTAAGTTGTAACTCCTTTGTTTCTCTATTCTAAGATTTAGTTTGATCTCTATTCGGGCCAGATGTTATCTTTACAAAAAAAACCTTGGTGATTTCAAATGTTATATTTACTATCATAAATACTATGACATTTCATGCCTTTGAGCCACTTTTGTCTATATTCCACTTGTCTGTTTTATTTCAATGTTTCTTTGTCCAAGTTCGGATGGGCTGGGCCTTGTCTCATTCCTTTTAATTTGCTTGTTGCTCGGCCCACTTCTAAAGCTTCGGCGGTGCCATTTACAAGAACTTAGTTCTGTTTAATATACACTGAGGGAAAAAGTGGTAAAATTTAAGATAAAGATGTTTAAGATTGTTGTTTTCAACATGGAAAGTGAAGTTGATGAACTTGAGGATGAAAATATTGTAAATGAAGTTAGGCAAAGTTGAAATCTGATTGAAGATGAAAGATAATGATCTTTAATATTGTTATTTTCAACATGGAAAGTGAAGTTGATGAACTTGAGGATGAAAATATTGTAAATGAAGTTAGGCAAAGTTGAAATCTGATTGAGGATGAAAATATTGAAAATAAGGTTGAGCAAACTTGGAAGATTAAATATTTGTAAACCTTTTTAAAATTGAGCATTTTTAATTTGTCTTATCCAGATTTGTTAGTTAGTTTTAATGCTCAGTGTAAATGTGATTTCCAGGTACCATGTTTTCTTCGACTTCGGTAACTAACCAACCAGCCAGCCGCTTATCCCTGGCCCCTGCCCCAAACAAGCCGATGATATCTGCAAAACCCAACCAAAACCTAATAATTCTTGTGGTAATTTGATATTTTTTAGCGCCGTACGGCGAAGGGGCTAAGCCCCCTTCCTGGGAGGGGGAAAAATGCTTGGAAGTGAAATATGCCAGCAAGCTATTCTATTCCATTCCATTCCATTCTATTCTATTCTATTCTATCTATATATCTACCTCTACTACCCACTCCCAGGCAGTTTTACGCAGTGTCTCTTGTCCTTTAAGTAGACAGAGCAAATAAAGTGAAATATTTTTATTATTTACAAGAGTTTTTGCCATCTTTTGTGTCAGCTGCTGCTTCTTTTAGAACGTGAAAATAAATTACAACGCCTTAACCCCACTCAGCTCAGTTCTGTTCAGTTGAGTTCTGTTCAGTTCTGTTCTGTTGAGTTCTATGCCTGCGAGTGGATTTCATTTAAAACAAAATACGAGTACTATGCGCCTCGGGAGGCGTGGCATGCGTGATATATGGTATATCCCTGCATACTACATACTACATACTACATGCACATATATAAAGCTGGATATGCCATGAATGTCACTGGCAAAAAGCCGGCAAATTGTCGTTGCGAGGAGGCTCGCTACGGGGCGGGAGGAGGACGCGTAAACCACCGCAAATCAGAAATAATGAGACGCAGCTGAGAGTTAGACAGGGCGAGTTAAAGAGCCAGCAGCATATGGTAACGACTAGGAATACTCTAGCTCAAGTGACTGCTCTACTAGCAGATACCCTTTAAATAAATTCAGGCGTTCGCATAGAGTATAAAAGTATACCAAAAATGAAAAAGGGAGCGGAAACCCTTGGGATCGGAAGGAATTTTAAACTTTTTTCTCTCAGTTATCAAAAATTGCGTATGTTTTATGAATCTAATTAGTACTCGTATGTGTAAAGTATGTTTTGCATTCTGAATGTAACTCTGAAGTTGAATTTTGACATTTTCACTTCAATATTTGTTCACTTTTTGAAGAGGATAAGAATTAAAGTAAAGGAGGAAATATTGATAAGGAAATCAAAATGTAACCAAACTATTTATATTATAAGGAGTAAGGTCGAGTTCCAGTACCGCGGAATGGTTAAGAAAAACTTTGGGACGTTGGAGATCGGAAAGAACTCAATTGTAATAATTTCTTGCCGATGTTGAGTACTTACTACCTCCATTTAAATGAGTACAGGGTATATGAAACAACATACATGCGGAGGTGCCTCGAGTGCCACATACCAAAGAACCCTCAGCTATCCAATGTCAGAGTCGCGTTCAGAAAATACTCTCACACATACTTAACGCACACAAATGTATCTCTCTTCATATTTAATTATATTTTAAGGTCGTAGTATCTCTGCACATATTTAAATTTATCCATCTTCCATCTTTCCCTCTTTATTTGCAGGTACGTGTATCTTATTTTTACGCAGAGCGCTTCTCCCCTCCACTCGGGCTCTCCCGGGCTCCCCCGGGTACGGGTATGTATGAGCACTTGAGGGAGACAATCCTCCTCAGTTTGGGGACTATTTAGAAAAGTGGGCACATGCCCAATTGCATTGGATGCATCATAAATTGGCTGTCGCATCGAATTATGAACTAGAACTTTGTTCCAGGGCCAGCGTGAGAAACTGAGCATTAGCTGGCAGGAGGTGGAGAGGGAAACTGAAAATTGGGGGATGACATATAACAACAGAGATGAAAATCTTACAAGAACAAAAATACCAAGGGTTGTCATATGAGATTGTTTTCAAGTGCTACTAAAACACTTTTCAAGCCCTGTTTACTTTTTATGTGGTAAATTTTGACTTTAATTTTTCCTTAAAATAGGGAGTTTTTCCCTCAGCAAAGTTGAAGTATCTTAGCAGAGACAAATTGTGAACAAAATTGTCTTAAATCATGAACAATATTGATATACTGTTGAGAAAATTAGTTATAAATAAAATATGATTACTTTATGGTACAAATGTGGAAATATACAATACATAAATTAAGGCGAGTACTTCTGACTATAATCGAGATATTTATGGACTATACTTGTGGATAATCGAGTAGTCCTGTCGGATAAATATCAAGTGGCGCATTTCGCTTAGCCAGCTCAAGTAGGAGCACTTGAAGGTAGATCCATAAATTAGCTAGCGACATCTCAAGTCTCAGCTTGACAACTTACTCATTTCTCCCAATTCCCAGAGCCGAGGGAAGGCGTCTAATTGTCTCGCTAACTGACTGACTGACGAACTGATGAACTGGCTGACTGATGGTCCACATCATCATTCAAGGCGCAGCCGAGACTCACAGATCTCAGGGTACTTAAATATATTATGCCGGCTCCGACTTGACTGGGGGGCCTGCGGGAAAGGGAGGATGAAAAGAAAAATGTTTGTCAACTTGTAAGTTATTTCCGACGTTGTCGAAAAATGCGCGTGAAAAATTGAAATTATTGTTTTCCTTCCATTGTTGTTATTGCTGTTGTTGTTGTTGTTGTTGGTGTTTTTGGTGTTGTACGTGCGGCTTGCAACTTGATTTCAACATGAGTCATTGTGCCATGAATCAGCTATATAATATGCAAGAAGTTGCATACATGTTGTACGCTATATGTGGAGCATAAAAATTACAACTTACGACAAGTTGTCAACGCCATTAGAAAGAGAGAGAGGAAAAGAGGAGAGAAATGCCAGCAGCAGCCCCTCGAGCCCCTTCACAGTCCTCCCTAGTGACATTTTGACAGTGAGAAAAATTTCCTTAATGGGCACAACCAGAAAAACACTCGAGTACTCGTATTCGGAGTCGACTCTCAAATGACATTTTACAATTTTCGACACGTTGTATGCCCCAAATGCGCGTGAAACTCAATTGATTTTAGCCATGAAAAATATATGAGATGACTGCAGAGCGGAGTCATGGGAGTTTGACAGAGCGTTTTTTGGGAAGATCATTGTAAATAATAACATGCATTAAATACGAGGGAGCCCTCAAGCTGTTTAATGTTCTCACTCTCTTATGCAACACATTTCTTTGAAAGCCTTAAAGCATTCCTGTAGAAGATCAACAAGAGAGAGACTTTATACACATCATTTTGCAGCTTAAAAGCTCAAAGCCCAAACCCCACTCAGTTGAAAGCTTCTGCTATTTGTGCTGTCCACTCGCTTGAGTGTTCCAATAGAACTCAACACAAATCTTTGGGAGCTTTAAAGCACACATTGTGTATATCAAGGAAGGGCACTCAAACACAAAATGTTCACAGCTTAAAAGCTTTCATTTTGATCCTCACTCGGTTCAAAGCTTCTGCTATTCGTGCTGCCAACTTGTAAATTGTTCTTTACGGCTATTGATTTATTTGATATTTCCTAGTGCAACAAGCCTTATTAGTTAGGAGACTAGTCACTAGAATTAAACAAGTATCTGGAAGTGATTTATGCAATTGGTCAATTTAGATTTCACATTTGTATATTTATAAATATTACTTAATATTAAAATTATTATAGGTTAAATTGAATTATGGGATATTTATTAAGAATATTTGTTGTCCCGCAAGTAAGATCTTAATTTAATTTTGAATTGATCAGAATTATGAGCTTTTCAGCTTCAAAGTGTTGAAATTATTATCTCTGTAGCTCTACATTTCATGCACTCGTATTACTTCCGAAGTTTGATAGGACTAGGACCAAATCAAAAGCTTTAAAGTTTCATACATCAGCTTAAAGCTCCCAATTCTCGTGCTGCATATTCGCTGACAGTGTTTTATTTGTGCTTCAAACTATAAGGTACTAAAACCAGATCTAGGAATATTCAGATTGAACTATTGATTACTTTGATCTATTACTTTGTGCGCTTCATAGAGCACTGTCTGAAAAGATCGAGATGGAAAGCTTTAATCGTTCATAGTTAAAGCACATTAAGTTTAAGCTCCATGCTATGCGTGCTGCCAACTCATTGAAATAATGTGGGGTAATAAGTTTTGGTGGCAACTACTCGTTTTAGCCGCTACTCGCTACTAACTCATTGTTGCGATACTTTTGCATAATTCCTAATAGCAGCTCGCCCCACCTCGCCCCACTTCGCCACGCCTCGCCCAAGTTTTATCACCCATGAAGCGGAGCGCGTAAATCTTAGACAGCTTTCGTTGCCGCTCGTACACCCGTGGTCCATGGTCTAATCAAAAAACCACTTAACAGTCTTCCCGCAAAGCCGGAGCAGCTTTCGACGATGCATTCATTGCCGTCAGGTCCAAGGCCCGCTGCTGTGCTTAAAAACTGACAAAATATTGTGCCACAAAATTTCATTTATGAAAAAACCAAAAAACCAAAAAAAGAAAATTAGAATAGAACAGAAAGACGGCAGAAGGCGCACAGCACGCCACCAGGTTAGGGGGAGTATCTAGGAAAATAAAAATATGTGGCAGAATATACGTACATATGTATTATGATAAAGCATTGTCTCATGTGCATAAAACTGACGACAGTTGAAGCAGAAGTCATATGAGAAGGAGGCTCTAGAACGTTGTTGTCTAACCAACGAACGCACCACCCACCACCCACCACCCACCGGCCACATAAACCACCCAACCACTTGGGTGTTATAAGTAGCAAAATTGACAAACTGCCGCAGCAACAACAACGAGAGCAACCAACGAGAGTGCGAAGAACGAGAACGAGAACGAGAACGGGAACGGGAACGCCTTGGGTGGGTGCGACGCTTCTCGCTAATGTTGCGAGGTAGGGGTTTGGGGGGTCATGAAACATAATATACATGGTCGTATATATATAATATATATATTTATATGTATGTAGTTGCTAAGTATGAAAGTCACGCATTGTAATTAATTAGGAAATGCAAACACTCGGGTAAATAGATAAAAGCAAAGGCTGGTCAAAAAGGCATGAAACATGCCTAGCATGGAAATATTAAAAAAAATGAAATAAAATAAAAATAGAATAAATGAAATGCGACAAACATTTAAATGTCAGCACAGAAACAGAGTGAAGTTTACTTAACAGATATTAAATACTTAGTAGAACGTTTGTACTGCATTAAATGTGACAGGTCTACAAAACTATGGAAATATGGTAATCCATTTCCAAAAGATAACAACTCAACCCAAAGTTTCGGTCTTAGTCACGCCAGCGAGTGTTGTTGGAAGAGCTACAAGTGGCTTAGAGAAGGGAAGAGGTTGTACCATTTTCAGTAGTTCCGATTAACACAGCAGTACCTCAGAATAGAAGCTCATAAGACAACGTTTAATCTGACTGAGACTCGCTATTAAACCAACGAGTGCCCAACTCAATAGGAATTTGAACAGTAAGGAGTAAATAGTACCGAACCACAGAACAGTAGCTTAGAATAAGACAGAACAGTTTCAGTTTGGCTAAAAGCAGCTCATAAAATTCCAACGAGTGAATTCAATAGTAACGAGTAGCTAACTTCAATCAACAGTTCAAATGACTTAGTGAGTAGTTCCATTTTGAATAAATTCTAGTTGAAAAACTTGAACTCAAACTTACGAGGGTCATTTGCCAATTCCAATTTTATTTATAACAAAGTTGCGACTTTATTGCCAATCCTTTTTAGAATGGTTATCGAAAGACAACCTTTGTCAATTCTTGAATTCCCAAATGTGAACCCTTTTTACTTTTCCCCAGACTCTCCAGTTTCTGCAGTTGATTTGACTGGCTCAGTAATTCGTTCAGCATACACTACTCGTAAGTAACACTCGACTTTACACAGAAATATTCGTTGTAAACAATTAGCAAATGTAAATAAAAGCGTGTGAAACAAAAATATTGCCACACAGGGAGCCAAAAGACGAAAACTTTGCATGACTGACGGCGCTTCCATATGTACATATATATAAATGTATATACATATATATACACGAGAATACGAGTATTGTGATTACCGATTTCGTATTCCCAGTGCCATTTGCATGCCACACAAAAAGCAACAAACAGGAACAGCAACAGCAACAGCAACAGCAACAGCAACAGCAACAACAAAAAAGTGTTTGACAGTAAACAGAAAAAGTAAAATATGTAAACGAACAAAGTTGAAGAACAATGGTAAAAATTGAGAGCAATTTTCAGCATTTAATTGTTATTGCACAAAAAGTGACATCGAGCTGTTAGCACCACATGCAATTTCTCTGGTTAAGCCCTGTTTAGACTATAGATTTCTTCGGTTCTGCGGTGGAGTCGTGAGGAGTGGTCTAGGCACCCTATAGCTCTACAGCAGCTATTCTTCAAATGTATGCTACAGTGTAAACGCAACCCTATGAAAAGCCAAATGAAATGCTGAAAAACTATAACGTCAAAACTCTAGAGTATAGAAAATATATATATATTGTTAAAATTTGTCTACGGCAGCTCTATGTACAGCTGTTGACCTGAAAAGATGATCTACCATCTTAACACAGCCGGTAGAGCCTCTACTCACAACCCTATGAAAAGTCAAACGTCAAAAGCCAAACTGCTGTAAAATTTGACCGTCAAAACTCTACAGTATAGAAAATATGTACATATATTGTTAAAATTTCTCTACGGCAGCTCTAGAGCTGAAGAAACGCTCCACAATCTTAACACAGCCGGTAGAGCCTCTACTCACAACCCAATGAACAGTCAAATGGATGCTGTAAGACTCTACCGTATAAGCAGTCTGGTAAATATTTTCTATGGCAGCTGTACGTTGAGCTGTAGCCTGGTAGAAACGCTCTACGGTCTGAACACAGTCGGTAGTTCTACACTTTCCCCGAAGCTTCATAGTCTCAACGGGGCTTTTCGCAATTCCACTCGCACTCCTGCTCGTTGCATTCATTTGGTAACTCGTTGCATTTGTGATTGAGCTGGAAGTGAAAATAAATAACAGATTAAAAGGCAAAGAGCAGCCAGAACCACAACTCTGACAATGGGAACCGCAGCAGTTTTCATTATTTGTTTGAGTCGAGTGGTTGGGACGGAACGGCGACCATTTGCCCCATTTTCTACCGTGTGTGGCATGTGTGCTCTGTTCGGTGCTCGGCGGTGTTGCCACATTCGTGACTCGGCTTGGCTGAGCTGCATCCCATCTTCAATTTGTATTTCCCATTTGGCCACCACCCGCTGGGTTGTCAAGGTTAACGCTGAGCGAGAGTGTCACGTGACTTATTCAAATTAGCAATTTTTATGTTTGCACTTTTTTGTGTTCCATTTCGTTTCGTATCGTTTTTTTTCTCTCTTTCTTGTTTTTGTTTTTCGTTATTTCGCTTCTCGTTCAGTCAGCAGTTTTGGTCTCCCTCTCTCTCTCTCTCGCTCTGTTTTGTTCACTATCTCCCTCGCTCACAAACTGTTGACACATAAATTCTACAGCAACAACCAAATGTTCTAATTTTTTCCTGTGGAAAAACAAGGAAAGTTAAGGTCAGAGCCAGCTCCTGGCTGAGATTCCACACTCGCTACTCGGGGTGTGTGTGTGTGTGGGCGTGTGTGTGTATTTGTTTGCTTGTTTCCCTGTTACCGTGTGGGGAGCAGCTTGTTTGAATCTGTTAATAAGAGCCACGCGCCCATTAAGCTGACTGTGGTTAGCTGTGGCTGCCATCCACCCATTCCCACTCCCTGCGGCTGCTTCTGTGTCCTGCTCCTGTTACACTCGCTACTTTCTTAATGCCCCACTCGCTACCATTTGGCATTGAATGGAACTTTCGCCCCGGGCCGGGCCGGGCTGGGCTGGGGCTGCTCTTGTCGCCCTCTGTGCGCCTTCCATAAAGAGTTTAAACGCACTTAAAGTTGCCAGTACGTAGTCCTCCCGTACATATGTACGAGTATATGTAGGTCAGCTATAAGTTGGCCTTTCAAATCCGGTTAACTGGTGAGCTTCAGGCGCAGCTAATTAGCCAAACTTGTTGGCTAACCGGGTGCGTTAAGAGTGGGAGAGGAGGAGAGAGAGGCGTCATAAATATGGTGTTGCTTGCCTGCTTTCTGGTGCGGAAGTGCCAACTTGGAGGAAATGTTGCCTGATTGCCCATTAAAAGTTGGAGGTATGTGCATAAAACCACTTAAAGCGCACATTTCTATGCTCCGATTTGAAGCCATAAAATATGTGGGTGGCAAGTGTACAAATTGCCAGAATCATATTCATTTCTGTTATTCTGAATGATGGGCACGGCACTGACCTTCCTCCATTCGTGTTGTTCTGAATGATGGATTTGACACATTGTGACATTTACATATGTCGGAAACTTTTATTTGTAAATAATTCAAGTATTGTTTGTAGCGCCCGAGCAGGGACGCTTTGAAATTGGTTGTTTTTTATGCAGCCAACAAATAAAACAACATTCTCTATGAGGTACAAATTCACAAAAAATAAATCAATCAAAAAAATAACAATAGAATATTTAAATAAATATATCGAGCCTTCCATCTTACGGGCAAACAAATAAAAATTATTAGTCGAGAGCTAGGTTTCAAATAGTTAAGGTCTTTTTAGCAGTGTTTCTTTTCATATATACTATTTATTCTGACAATTACATGTGTCGGAAACTTAAATTTTAAAATATTCCAATTATTGTACATGGCGCCCGAGCAGGGACTTAAAATTCATCCAAATATGAAATCTGATAAAAGTTGTGGAGAGCTTCCGCCTTTCAGTCAGATAAATTACTGCAATGTACTAGACTTCCCTTTCAGGACTATTTTTCTGTGCACTCCATGGTACCGACTACACTTCCACCGGTTGAGTATTCCACATGCCACAACACAATCAGTTGCACAGGTTTTGTGTGTCCCAGCTGACCTAGCCCAATTGAGATTCGCATGGGTAAACCGATACATTTGTAAATCCCGTATCCAAATCAAAATTTAATTTATGGTCAAGGGCCGCGTCCATATGTCAAGCCAATGACCGGTCAGAGCCCAACGGGGCCCTGTCACAGTTCGAGTTAAATATTTAGACGCGCCTTTTGTTTGGTGCCAGTGTTCATTGTTGATGCTGATGTTGATGTTGATGTTGATGTGACACAAAATATTACAAAAACCATACATCATGGCTGTCACTGGGCCAACCCCGTGCCCCTCAGTCCAGCTCACTTCAGTGGGTTGGGCAGTCAAAGTGCCGTGGACAGCAGTTACATGTACATGTTTGAGTACTCGCATGTATCTAACAGTTACATATAGCCACTCGTATGTGCATGCTGTCAAAAGGCAAAGCGCCAGGATGATGACATCGAGACAAGCATGTGTACAGGACATGACCACAGTCCAAGAGCTCTTTGTGAACAGCGTCAGCGTCTAAGAGGCGGAGGAGGAGGAGGTCGGACGGACGGACCCAAATTGAGCGAAATTGCACAGCATTTCGCACAGATTATGGGCTGGGATGGCAGTAGAAAAATCAGTAGAAAACCAACAAACCCAGAGACGCAGTCGAAAATGAAATTCTTGAGACTGGCTATGAATGAAGCCAGATTGCTCCTGTGAATGCAGTGCGACATGTGTGACTAACAGCCCAACTGTAAATGTATCTATTTGTCTGGCCAAAAGCAATTCAACGTACTCGCATGAGTATGAGTATGAGTACAAGTGCGAGTGTCAGTGTGAGTGTGAGTACGAGTGAGTACTTGTACCCACACTCGTCCTGCCGCTTCTACTCGCTCTCATAATCCCATTTCTACTCGTTATTATACGCATCTTTTCCCAAGTTTGTGCGTTTGTTTGTCGACTGTGTGTCAGCTGTGACAAAATCTTCCTCTGACTGACCATAAACAAGCAAATGCAAAATGTTATGGTAAAAAAAAAATAAAAATTCAGCTCTAACAGATACAAGAGCTCTCGTATCTCTGGGATACACGCATGGATACACGTCGGTGTCAGTGTCCGTGTCCGTGTCGGGCTGACTGACAGGCACAAAATCTCTTTTTGTCTATTGCTTTTTTTGCTGCCCACCAGAGAGCGAGTGAGATTGAGGGTGAGAGAGACAGAGAGTTCTCAATTGTTGATGTTATGTGCGACTCTGTTTTCCCATCAGCAAATTTGTTGCATATTTTATGGTTAAGTTTGCGTTCTGGAATTGACAGTGGCATATTGCATTAAAATCCCTAAAAGTTTATAAATAACCTGCCGAGAATCTTTGAGAAGTTTGCGTCCAATGGCCTTTGGCCTGATCTCCAAATTAAAAATATGCACAGTGTCTACTATTTTAAGGTAATGATTAAAAGATGAGCCCAAAATAAGTTAGCCTTCATGTTTGTCTACCAAATGTGTCTAGCGAGAATCTGAACGTTGTTGGTATAAATAAACGTTGCTACAAAAAGCATTTGAATTGTGTTGAATAACAAATAATACAGCGGAGCGATTTTACAGCGAACATTGAACGAACGAATAGAGACTCGACTTATAGCGAGAAGATCAGTTGCTGTAAACAATTGAGGCTTATCCGGCTACTTAGTGGGCAACGAGTAAACTAAAAGTATCTAAGGAGTAAGGAGAATATAACACTTTGAAAGCTACTTAACGAGCAACGAGCTAAAGTCCAATGAATAACATTTGTAAGCTTACATTTGTAAACTAACGATTAGAGCCGTAACTCAAGTCATCTTCCCGGAAATAATAACGATAAGCCTGAACGAGAGCGAGCTAAGTAACGAGTTAACCGAGCGAACAAAGAGTAACGAGTTAACCGCGCTAACAACGAGTAACGAATTAACCTTAAAAACGAAATGATCAGGTTTTTGTAAACTAACGATCTGTGACAATGAGCTTGTCAACAAGAAACGAATAATATTCGTAAATACAACCAGTTAAGAGTAGCGAGTGTTCTCACTGTTCTGAGGATAAATGAAAACCTTTTTGCAGAGTCTGTGCTCATTTGCTGCCTTAAAGCACGCACCGGGCATTCGCCAGCTTAAATCCAGGCAAGGCATAAATGAAAATGAAACTAAGCGAATTCTGAGAGCGAGCCAAAAATGGATCAAGCCGGGTCCATGCGAAAAGAATAAAGTAAAAACTAAATACAATTTGAAGGCTCTTTGCATTAGCCAAATGCAGACGAAACCAGGCCAGACTGAGAATGGCCGCTCGACTACCGGTTGGGAGGGAACGAGTACTTGGTATTTTTATACCCTTGCAGAGGGTGTTCTACCTTTATCAGGAAGTGTGTAGGAAGTGAAAGAGCTGTTTCCGACCCAGACAATATAATAAGAATGTATTCCTGATCAGCATCAATAGTGTCTCAGTTTTCGAGCTATCTTGACCAAACTTGATACAGTTGTGTCGTTTTGCAGGGGTGGAGACCGTTAATCCCGGATGAAAAATGAGTTATTGTTTGAACCATCGGATGATAAGTGAGCTTTTGTATGACCAACTTTTTTGTTTTCCAATATATCACAACTAAAGTCAGCTAAGTTTCGGTTAAATGTCACTGTTGACTGTTGATCGAAATCGGAGCTTTATAGGAACGGTTGAGGATGGAAATCAATCGCGTTTCGGAAAGGGTATATTAGCCTCGGCACGCCCAGGATAGTCGTTATTTCTTGTTTCTTTCTGAAGCGCAGCTGGTGGCCAACACGAGGCAGGAGACACGTTGACCAAGTGGCCAAGTGGCCAACAGGATGATTCTGTCTCCACTGGCTTGGCTATTATTATGATATCTGTGTGCGCGAAGGATTTGCTGTCTTGTTTTCGGTATACTTTTCATTTCTTTTCTTTGTGGATTTGCGTGTGCCCCTGCCCCCTGCCCCTTGCCCCTTGTCCGGTGCTTGTTTTGGAAGCATTTTTCATATTTTATATTGTTTAAACTTTTGATTAAGGGTTTTTCGACAGAGGCTCAGAAATTTGGCTGCCGTTTGACGGTGATGGTGGTGGTGGTGGTGGTGTTGCTGCTGCTGCTGCTGCTGCTGCTTTTTGCCTCTGCATTTATTATTTATGCAAATTTTTTTCCTGTTCTCGTTCTTCTTCGGGGGTCCCTTTGAATGCTGTTGAGCTGCACAAACCGCACAAAAAAACAAAAATAAATATATATCCAGCTATGAGGAAAACAGGCGATGAGCATGTAGAGAGCGGCAAACAAACAAATAAATGACAAACATGGCATGAAAGGACTTGCTACGCATGGCCATGAGGACATTGTAGGGTATCTGGGATGGAGTGATTGTGGGGGGACTAGGGCTGTGGTGGGGGGTCGGTGCGGAGCGAGGCCATGTTGATTTTGAGGTTATTATCATTTTAATAATAACCGAAAACAAAAACCAGCCACACAACCTAAAACCCAGACCCAAATCCAACCCGCTCCCGAAAGGCATTTTTCGGGTTTTTAATTAGAAACTTTTACGAATAGAAATGAAATATGTAGTTAGCCATGTCTCAGTGTGTGTGTGTGTGAAGGGGATTTGTGGATTGAATAGATTTGGTTTCAGCTCTTAAATTGCTAAATATGCCAAATTGGAAAATGCTTAGACGATGCAATGCATGCAATTCAGCAAAGTAATTGTTATTTTATTTGACACAACAAACAAAAAGGGGCAATCAAAAAATGTGAATACGAGTAGACCAAAGAATAAACTCAAATCTGCTGCTTAGTCACGTACTCGTGTTGTTGCATTTGTTGGCTTTTAAATTGCTCAGTGTTGGATACTCAAAGAAACGCAAATGGAACAAACACCCAAAGGTAGCCAGCCCCAAAAAACCTAAAAACCAAAAAACCAAAAAACCATGAAAATACGAGTGGGTTTCCATTTGTTTGCCAGCGTTAAATGAAACCAATTAGCAAAGGCAAAAGCCATAATACTCGTAGTTAAATTTTTGCATAAATAAGTGAATTTACTCGGTAAGCCGAGACAACGAGTATCGAGTGCACTACAGAGAAGTGCTTGAAAGTGGCCAGCCGTAAGGCACTCGTATTGAATACCTCATCTAACGAGTACAGTAAACAAAGAGTGCCAATTTTGTTTCCAAACAGTTACTTTAACGTGTAAGTACTATAAATGGCCAATACTTCAGGTGTTTTCTTTAAAATCTTCATTTAGCGAGTCAATCTCTTGTAGTTTGTGACTTTTACAGATTGTTGCCTAAGTAATATTGTTAAGCAAGTGTAATAGTAACAAATATTGAGCCAAGTTACAAATAATAAGAGCTACATTTAACGAGTAGAGAAACTTATGCAGAAATTATGCATTTTATGCATGTGATATGCGAAAATACTTCATAAAATCGTACCCTGAATGACTATTTACACAATCCATACATAGCTTAAGCCTTTATTCATGACTTGATGATCATAGGCTGTGAATAAGAAGTGTTAAATAATGAACAAAAGGTTATACATAGTGTGTTAAAATTGTTAAATTTATAATGGATTTCCAATGAAGACGTAATAATGAGAATGTACATTATAGAAACCTTATTAATAAGATTATTATTGATTACAAATTATTGTACAAAATGCCAAAGTACTCGACCGTTATCCAGTTGACGTTTAGACGTCACTCTTTCCTTATTGCACTACAACACATCATTTATGAAAAGTAATGCATAATAAATGCATACAGCACTTGGCCATAACTGTCCAAATTTGAACTTATGAATAAGTAATCATAAATACTCTCTAACATTTCTGTGCAATGTTCAATGTCTCAACACAATATGGGAATTTCTAAGAAAACTCTAGCGTGGTACTGCCACGAAGCAAGAAGGTTGCTTTTTCAGCACCCTACTTGACGCCTTGTCAACATGCTTAGCGCCTTGAGCTAGTTTCCTCAACAATGGGCATTAGCTATTCATAAAGATTTATAATTGATGTGGCACAACGATCAGAGGTCGCTCTCCCCGCAGACAGACCACGGCCCTGCCATTAGCCCACCAGTAAGTTGCCACAAACTGTCAATAGAGAGAGAGAGAGGAGAGAGAGAGAGCGACCCGACTGTGTGGCATGTGAATGCCGATGGCAATTACTCCGTCGTCATTATCCTTACTGACCATTACTGGCGACCACATGTCCCGCCTCGCCCTGTATAGGGAGAGACGAGTAGGGAGGAGTAGGGAGGAGAAGGGAGGAGCGTGTATAAGCAGTCTTATAAATAGTTAGATATCTATAGTCCCCATAGATTTGTGCACACGTGCTCAGCTCGGTAATCGCATAAAGTGAGTTTATAATTGCATTTGATTGATGGCATTATGTATGCACACTCGACTGGGCAGGGCAGATATCCATCCGAAAGTAGGGACGCGGGTCGGGAGTGGGGCAATAAGTTAGTGAGCCAATGAGCTGGCCAATCAATCGGGGCAGCCATTGCCATTAAACAGATTAATTAATTGTGATAAAAATAAAAATAAAATAGGAAAAAAAGAAACAAAAATACAGAAAAATTGGGAGAAAAAAGGCGAAATGAGCCAACAAAGTTAAGAAATTGATATCCCTGAAATGTAGCCTCCTAAAATAAATGCTCGTAATGAAAATTGATGAGCGGAGGTCGCGTAGCGTGTGGGGGGTAGAAGGGAGGGCCGGATGGGTGTAAATCGAAGCGTTCGCCTAAGGCCGATACAATTAGCACCCCGCTTTAGATGAGATAAAGTTCGTATCACATAACTGAATAGACAGCTCGGGGACAGACAACGAGTATATGGGAATTGCCATGTTCTGTATTTTATTCCACGTTCCTTTATTTTTATTTTTATATTTTTTTTTATTTTGTACGGTTTTGTTCTTCATTCTGCAGTTGGCTAAAAGCTTTTTCTAATTTCCAAATGCTCTGTTCTGTGTATGGGATGTCACATTTAATTATGACAATTGACATTTAACACGCAACTAATAATCAGTCCGAGACACAGGCGAGACTCGAGACTCGAGACTCGATACTCGTTAAACCCCCAAGTCTGGGAATGTAGCCTTGCACATTTGATACCCACACACACACACACACACACACACACAGACACAATGAGAGCATTTCCGGTTGAGCTTCGGTCTTGAAACAGAAATGGGAATGGCATTGGCTTAACCCACACACAGCACTCTTAATATTTACTTCCGCTCTCTGGCGCAGTCATTTCCTTTCGAAGTCGAAGTCGAAGTCTCGATGTCGCCCAAGTAGCTTAAATAGTTGCTTTCTTGCTCGTTTCCACTTGCCGAGGCTCATTAGGTGCGTTGCGAACTGAGCCCCGTCTATAAATAGTCGGCCCAGAATAGGAAATCTGAGAAAGCTATGGCCAAAACAGTCTCCCAAGTTGGGACTCTTAAGCGGAATTCGCATTGTTGAGCCGAGCCAAGCATGCAAAGCAAATATTACAAAGTGCTGCGAAATTTCAGCTCAACTCAGCGCACAACAAGTTGAATACTTACGAGTATTTATGTACATACGACTATGAATATGCGACGAGAAGAAAGCAAACTCACTGGGCTAAATATAAATGGCTAAAGCAAATACAGAGTGAGTGACTGACTTGGAGAATGAATTGTTAGATTAAAGAGCACTACTGGGAAATTTAAAGTGAAAATATGTAGCACTAAAAAAGTTACGAGTAATGGAACATTGAAAAGCAACTAGTGTGTAAACCAAGTGAATTGATAAACCAGAAACCTAGGATGATATATACATTGTAAGATTAGTAACGAGAGTGGCATAAAAACTGCGAGTGAGCAATAAAAAAGTAACTAATGGGAGGACAGTGTTGAAAATCACAGTCAAGCCAGTCTCACGTAATGAAAGAGCGATGAGAGCAACGAGTAACCAATAACTTGATAAATAACGAGTATTAGTAACGAGTTCAATTGAGGCTTATCTTTTGAGAAACAATGCAACGAGTGCGCTGTAAAAACCTAACTAATGGATGGAAAGTTTCAGTCCAGCATGCAACGAGTAACAATCAACAAGTAAATATGTATTGCTTGATCATTGATTTATTGATATCGGCTGAAATAAAGCTTCTAGCCTGAGAGACTCTATTAGCAATATGTAAAATATGATTTCATTTTCTCTAACAAACAATTTATTGATGCAACGAGTGTAGTGTTATAAGTTTCAGTTTGGCGAGTAACAGGTAACGAGCCTATGCAGACAGTAACGAGTAACCATTAACTCAATAAAAAACGAGTATTAGTAAGGAGTTATATCAAGGTTAATCTTTTGAGAAACAAAGCAACGAGTGCGCTGTAAAAACCTTACTAGTGGATGGAAAGTATCTCAAGTTTCAGTCTCGCATGCAACGAGTAATAAATAACGAGTAAATGATTTCTAAATATCGGGTAAGCTTTCTCGGACTCACAATTGATTGAAGCAACAAGTGTAGTGGATGGAAAGTATGATAAGTTTCAGTTTGGCGGGCAACAAGTAACGAGTCAATGCAAACAGCAACGAGTAACCATTTAATCAACAAATAACGAGTAAGTTGGCAAAGTAACGATTAAAATGGAATCTTATTCCTTGATAAACCCTATTTGCCATATCTAAGCTAAGCTATCGCTCAATCGAGCAAACTAACGAGTGTGGCTTACTCGTAAATTAGCTAGCGGATGAAAAGGATTTGAAGTTTCAGCTTAGCGAGCAACAAGTAACCGCAAACTAAACAATAACCGAGTAAATCTTAAAACGAGTAAGCCTAAAGCTTGTCCTGGCGATATGTGAGCTATTAGCCATCAAAGCTGTGACCTTCTTGGACAACATCGGTCACACAACTCTCGCTGGGGATGGGGGCCGGATAAACTACGGGCCTCGGCCTATGACACTCGTAATCCCGTATAATAGTGTGAAACAACAACGGACAACGACCCTTGCACCCTGCTTAGCCCAACTTAGACGCTGTAATCGCTTCAACAGCTTGATGCGCGTACATACACACACAACACACACAACACACACACACACACAACACACACACACACACAACACACACACATATACATAAAAAAGGACGACAGCCCAGTCAATCTGAAAAAGCTCGAAAATTAATTGCCTAAACAAGTCGTATATCGTGTCGGGAACGGTCTCTCAGCGGGTTGCCCAAACAAAGCCACATAAGTAGTTGGCATATAAATAGATTTGCATACTCATTCACTTGTCTGTATATATAGAATGTATATATATATTTATAACCTGATGTAGGACGACTTACGAGTACGGGGGGTAATCGTCCCGCTGATGATGATGATGATGATGACAGCCAAGGAAGGCAGGCAGCAAGCCAGTGGAGGCCAATGACTTTTAAGGATAATGACATCAAAATGCGCATAACAAATTCGTTTGAAATCCTTTTTGAAGTCACTTTGCATAAACACACACACATTCGCACACTCGCACACTCGCACACACGCACATACGCACATACGCACACCATCAACTGAAAGGCATTTATATGGCAGCAGCACCAGTATCCCATGCAAGAAAACTTGAAAACTCAAGACAAAAACCGTGAAAGGCGCCCATGCCCACCCCCTCGCACTGTACCCCCTCAAATGCTGTTTGTATGTCAGCCATGCAGCTTCCCTTTTCATCTGTCGTACTGCGAATATTTCCAACATGCCGCACACAGCCGCCAACTGGGCCAACCAGGCCAATCGGCACTGAGGCACAAGAATTTCAAGCGTGCGACAGCGGCAAGATTCTAGAATACTCGTATTGCCACAGAATTCCCCAAAAGAATGTGATGGACACTACGTAAGTGCCCACACAAGTTGCACTTGGCCACAACATGCTCTCGCTTTGGTATCGAGGCTTAGTATAAGCCTAAGTCTCTGAGTTCTAGAACTACCATTCAATTACGCAATATTAATATTAGTATTAGTATTGTATTAATAAGAATCATATTCAATTTGCAAGAGCCTGTTCTATATTTTGCTGTTTCAAAATGATGACGATCATTGCCCAGAATGTGACGCATTCATTTTACTCTACTATTCATGATCTTAGAAGCATATCTCGAATTCTAGGGATGGATTACAATATAAGTAAACAATCTTAATATTAATATCGAGTCTAGAGTGCGAGAGCCTTTAATATATTATGGGGTTTCACAATGATCACGATCATCGCTGTGATCGCCGTGAATGGGCCGCATTCATTTTACTTTACTATTCATCAGTACAGTAGTCTCTCTTGTATGATCGCTACACTTTCTCACCCTCACTCTCACCTTTCCTCCACCTTATTCTCCAAGCTTTTCTGCGCTCTCATTTTGAGTACCTTTGAACTGAGCTTTAAACTATTGCGTTCTTTTTGAACAACTATTTTAGAGTATTTCTGCAAAACTCGATAGTTTTCATCAGTACTACTATTGATCATTTTAAATATTTTCAGATGGATATATGAGTGTTGATAGTTTCCAGTTAAACCATCGATTGTTTGCAAAAAGAATCACCTAAATCTCTAATTTATTTAAATAATATGCAACTTGCCCTTAAATAAACCTACAAACTCGTAAAACTAAACAAACAATGTCAAACTTTTGTTTTAATCGTTTTCATTGAGTACTACAAGTCTTAATATCAATAAACCAAAACATTAGCAAGCGTTAAAACTATCGCTGTGTAGGCAATCGATAGTATCGATATATTTTTGATCTGTTCAGTGGCTGCAAAATTGTTAACCTCTCCATGAGCGCTATCAGAGCTACCAATTTAGAGTGCCATTGTCCGCGACTGTCTTTTTCCGGGTTGAGCACACAAAAGAAATATTTGCGGCCGGGCTTGTAAGTCTAAAGTCGTGGCCGGAACCTGCCACAGCCACAGCCGCAGCCGCAGCCGCAGCTACTGCAGCTGACAACCAAAAAAAAGTGAAGAAAATAATAAACATGGAAAAAATGCAACGCATGCGGTTCAGTTTGGCTCGGTTGGCTTGTTTTGGTTTCAGTTTCTTGGCTGCGTTTTGTTTAGCCAATAGCTGAGTGAGTGGGTGACTGAGTGGGTGATGGGGTGGTTGGGTGGGTGCCTCGAGCCACACATGTGGTTGCCTTTTGTTCTGGGCTCCAACATACGAGCAGCGTGTGTGTCTGAGCCTCTGGCTGCAGCTGCGTCTGCTTCTGCATTGGCAAACGCAAACTTTGGTTTAATCAACAACGTTTGCTTCATGCGAACCTTTTCCCATTTAACCTTTCCAGCGGGTATTATAATTCAGCCCAGGCATCTAACCCAGTTGAGCCATACACTTGTCTGATTTTGATTACAGCAACGATCGCTTTGAATTGATTCGTTTGCATGCTGGAATTGATTGGATCGAGACACTATATAATTGAATAATAAACACTTTTGTTCTCGACCTTAACTTATTACTATGGCAAGGAATGAGCTTAACATACCCTGTAATAGACAGATTTGCCAAAGATGTCACAGCCAGAAATCTTAGCTCGCCCAAAAGCAATTCTAACGAATAAGCAGGCATAATTCCATTAAAATATTTATCTGTTTACATTTCACACTTAAGTAGCAAGCTGATTTGTTGAAACAAACAAAATGACCCCAATTTTATTTTACTTGAAGCTAGCTCTTAATGTTTCTTACGAAACTTGTCGATACTATCGATATTTCATGTTCGTAATTCAAATGCCAGCGAGGGTATTAAATCTTCGGCAATACGCAGATAATTTATTTCTTATTCGGTTTTTACACGCTGCCCATTAAACTGGGAATCAGAGTGTGTGTGTGTGTGTGTGTGTGTGTGTGTGTGTGTGAGTGTGTGGCAGTTGCATGCTTCAGTCGGCAGCATCGTTGATTGGCAGCCAGAAGAGCAGGCCAAGGGGCATACTAATCATTGATTAGACTAGGCGAAGGCGTTGCTACCACAGCAACAACAACACAACAATGGCCAAGCTTTAAGTGGGGCATGTGTGGCAACTTGTGCCCGTTGTTGCCACATCAAGTTTCACTATTATTTCTAGCATGTTATAAATTTTGTTTGCCGGCTTTGACAGCTTCACAGCTCACACATGCTAAATATTTATTTACCAGCCAAGCAAAGTGTTAATTATGTGGGCGAATCTGTGTGTCTGTATGTGTGTGTGTGTGTGCGAGTGTGGTGTGTGTGTGTGTGTATTTAATCTGCTGAGCTCATCACTTTCTCAAGGGACTCAAAGCAACAGCTGCGCTTTTTTTGTCGGCCCCCAATAAGTAAGTATGTTGTGTGTGGACCTTTTTAAAATTCAGATTTATTATATATACTTTCTCGACTTTCAGCCTTAAAAAAGCAATAAAACAATTTTGAGTGAAAAATTAATTATAAGAAGTATGTCAAAGAGGAGAAAAAATGCTGTTTTTAACCAAACTTGTCAAGAGATTAAAATACAAATTCTGTGTTTAATCAGTTCCTTTACTTTTAAAAAATATATTGCTTCTTAAGTGCTTGTCTTAATTAATGAACTTTGGCATATTGCTCTAGAAAAATATCAATAAATAACAATTAAAAGCTGTCTCTGCGGAAAATATTGACGTTAAGTAGAGAGAATTCTTTTAATCGCATTATCCAACGCGTCCAAGTCTGTAATCAAAGCGTAATGATTGAAACTCATAAACACAAAAGAAATATTAAGTAAGAAATGAAATTATTATTCCCATTAATCAAAACCCTGGATGGTATGGTTGGAATTGTGTGTTAATAGTTCATTTGAAATCTATTAGGATTTCTATTACGACTAGCAGAAACTTGAAATTGAAGTTGAATGGATTTGACATATGCCAGCCACCTCAATCAATCACGACTGTCAATCACTTATTCCCAATGACTATTACATTTAATAAGCCCAATTACCCAACAAAAGGAGAGCTGCTCAGCTGACAGGCTTGACCTGGAGTGGGCCAACTAGGACGAACAGTTGCCAACGTTTTCAACAGTTAAGCACGTTCAAATGAAGCTATGAAATTGAAATGAAACACATCAAATTTACCTATAAATGACTGAAATTGTGCAAATGTGTGTAACAGTCAGAGGAAGCAGGATAATGTATACATATTATTGATCAGTATCAATAGAAGAGTTTTCCTGGCCCTGTCCCTCTGTCACTCTGTTTATAGGCCAACTACCATCTCAGTTTTAGAACTATCGTGATGAAACAAGACACAGATGCTTTGTTTTTGAACCATTATCCGGAACCGGGTTAGACCACTATAACAAAGAAACGATCGGTCGTCAATTAGGTTTTCGTATGAAAACTCTTATGTTTTTCAAGACATCCTGACCAAACTCACCAAGTCACCGTTTCTGTATAGCTTAGACAAGCTGACCAAATTTACTTGTAATCGCACCACTATATCATATAGTTGCCAAAGGAACAACCTGTCACATATTATGCTGGTATTTATCAAAGATCATAAGGTTGGCATTGGAACAATCGATCGATTCACTGAGGATATCTTTGGTTAGAAATTGAACTAACCTACTGCTTAAATAAAAGTTGATCAAATTTGATGAAAATCATATAGAACGATCGATGGATTCACTAAGTATGTTTTTGGTCAGGTTATTCTTAACCAAATGCATATTCCATAATCCATACCATAGCATTCTTTCCAGTATCAATCCAATCCTTATATGTACTACGATTGCCCTTTCAGAGTTGATTATTTATTTACAATCGGCGAATAGTTTATGCCAAGGTCGTCTGCTCGAACACGTTACAACACAACGAATAACTCATTCGGTCACTCATTCATCTAATGACCATAGCAATGGGGATTGGCCATTTACACGACACTACACGAAAATGTTTTATGTTTCCTGTCCACCCCTCCTCCCCTACAAGCCTACTACTCTACTCCCCTCCTCCATTCACCACCCCCGGCCAGCCGCGAGCTGTCGCGGCTGGCAATATGTAATTTATAGCCGGCAATTTTCACAGAAAATTAAAATTTCCCTTTTTTGTTCGAAGCACGTTTTGAATTCGGCGACCGTAAATAACGTGTTTCTCGGCTTTTTAATAGTTGTTTTTTGTGTTGTTGTTGTTCTTATGCTCTTTTGTGTTTTGTTTTTGTTTTTCCTTTTTGCCTTTATTAATTTAGCATTTTTTATTGCATAATTGGCAGTTGTTGGTCGCCTCGTCGTGTCAAAGGTCACAACAGGCGGCGCACTTGACTGCAGCCAAGCAACACGACACAGATACAGATACAGATACTGTTACAACTGCAGATACAAACATGTGTATGTAGATACAGCACAGCGCACTGGGACTGCACTGGCACTGGAACTGAGCTCAGTGTCATACAGACAAGCTAACCTACAACTGACGACATGACGCTACATGCAAGCAATCAAAGTGTGAATCGAAAAGAAGTGCGGTAGAAACAAGAAGATTGTTTAGGCTTTGAGCTGCAACGCAGCCCAAATACCCTAAGAAATAGCTCATCAATAAAATCAGCCTAGGCCGTGGCAGCTGAGACGTACTTTTTGGAAACTCCACCCAAAAGGGGTGGATAACTATTGTTTGAATAATTTATATTTTCACTCAAACTCCTACTAGCTCCTTCTTAACGATTTAATTTTTATACATATCACCGATTTTGCAAAATCCACCCATGGGTGGAAAACGCACAGTTCAAGTTTGTATTGGTGAAAAGTTAATTCTCATCTGATCAGTCTAACATTCAGTCCAAAGCTCTGCACGGAAAGTATTCGCATAATGTTTAATGTGTTTTGTAAAATCCACCCCGCTAACGTGGAATAAGTGGGAAATTGCTAATGTAAAAAGGCAAATTAAAGATTTAGATAAAGTTGTAAGAAAATGAAATGAAAACATCATCTATCAAAGTCTGTTAACCTACAATATTAAGTTCGTATATTGCTTCTTATTTCACAATTTTGTAGGTAATACTCATAACAGAAATGATTGATAATCTAGTGAAAAGCTACACATAGCTATCGATTTGAGTATAGATCGGATTATATATATTCTTAAGTGAACTTCTTCATATGCCTTTTGTCATTTTGACAGTTTCTTCTCAATCCTCTTGTCTTTTTGAATGTGGCACATTCCACTGAACACATTCACAACAAATTAGCAGCTAATTAGATTGTTTGCATATGGTTATTGTGTAAATGTCTGGCAATTACGAAAGTTTCATGAAAACAATTCAGAAGCAAAATATATTAAAAGAAAACAAAAGGAAATCTTACATTCCGAATGTCAATATTCATCCAAAGGAATGGAAATAAGAGAACGAGGTGAAGATTGTGCTGGAATTTAGGCGACCCTTGAAGCTAATGTCGACCGACTTTAGCGAGGGTATTACCTGAAAGCCTTTTGCTTGGGGGGTGGGGCTATTGTGGGCGTGTTCAGTTAGCCGCCTTTGTGTGTGTGTGTGTGTGTGTGTGTGTGTGTGTGTGTGTGTGTGTGTTTGGAACATGGCGTGACGATGCCGCGTGAACCTTTTGAACCCTGTGATACGGATTATGGTTACGGTACGTCCGTCATAGATGACCTACATATACGAGTACACACACACACACACACACACACACACATCTAAGTGTGTGTGTGTGCTGCCGTCCGGCTGTTCGTCTTTTGATTAAAAAGCCAATAAAAAGAGCTCAAATGAAAATGAAAACGAGACTCTATGAAAATATGTACAAGTATTTCATGCTCGCCAGCGCATAGATTAAATTATTTTCCAATTTGGCAATTCGATTTTTTGTTGCCCCCCATTCTGGGCCTTCCTGCCTTTTTTCATGTTGTGCTTTTTGTTCTTACAATTACGGAATCGAATTATTTATTTGTGCCAGAGTCTACGTGTTGGCTGCCTTTTTAATATTTAACAATCAATTTTATTCATACGATTTTACTGAACATTTTTTCTTCCTTCCTTTCATTGCAGGTACGAACTTTAAGTCTATTTTGACAACCGCCCCAATCCCCAATCGGCAACCCCCATCCGTGGGAGCTTACACAGTATGTGCCTTGTTCGTATAATCATTGAGTCCGACACGAATCAACTTTAAATCATGCTTGTCAATGCATTTCACATGATTATTAGCGACTGTCAGACAAAGTTTTTGATTTGTAGCTGACCTTCTGCTCAGATCGGCCCGAACGGCCCGGACGGGCTGTTGATATGAAAATTATTGAGAAATGTCCATATTATAAATCGATAGACAAGTTATTCATGTTCCAATACCCTATTTTGATTTCCTATTCCCATTATACCACATTTGATTACACATTTTTGAGCTGTTGTAACTACCGAGAACCGATTGCAAAAGTTTTCCTACAATATCGATGATACTATCGATAGTATCGGGAGTTTTCCCGCGACTATCGATTGTGTGGCGATAGTTTCCTAATTCCTTATTGTGGGTGTTATCGCTATTTCCCAACTCCAGCTTAAGCTTTACCTTTGACTCTGTGTTTGAGATGTAAAGTTGACTTATCTTAAATTAAAAATCTTTTGATTTCGACCGCTAGCTCTTGAGACAGTAAATATCATATAAAAATACCAACAAAAGCCAAAGAAGTTTTACTTACTAAACTGATGTTAAAGTAAACCAAACCGATTGCTTACAACAAATGCACTTTCTTTTGTATAAAGAGGCAACTGTACGGAATTTCATCAGCAAAGCTTCGCCAGAAGATAAGTTCGCATAGAAACAGTCTGAACTATATCAACTCAGCCAGTCATCATTATCAGGAATACAAGTACATAGTACTTTGAAAATGAAAATACCCTTTACGGGGCCAGACAATGTAAACTATGTAACATATTTGAATAGACGAGGAGTTGGGGGCCACAGCTGCATGCACTTGATACATGTTCAAAACTCAATCATGAGATACAATTGAGGGCTGAAAGTATGTTGTTTTATTCGAAATGAGGTTATCGGATCTAACAGATAACAGTTTTGTGGCTCGTTGCACTCAAAGTGTTACCGTTTGTAGAACAACAGTGGAATCATTAGCAGACCCATTACCATTACCATTTCCATAACCATTCCTCTTCCCTGTCCCTGTCCCTGTCCCTATCCCTATCCCTATCCCATTCTCTTTCCATTCCCATTCCCATTCGTTATTATGCGAACTCATTTAATGACCAGTAAATTATACATAATAGCTCCAAACTACAAGCTATTTGGACTCAAATTGCCAATGGGCTCTGCTAGTTACGACTATTCCCCAGTCCGCCCGCTCTCCACCTTTGCTGGTAGTCTCATCGCATAACGAAATCGAAATTAGTCGGGGACAAACTATTGGAGCCGCTGGGGGCACGCATGCGTGGCGCCTCCCATAAATGTTGTGGGCTGTGGGATCGCTGTTGAATGCTGATTCGTTGCATGTCTCGCATTCTCAATGAGCTTGCAATGCTCGATAAATACCATAAGTGATAAAAAATGTTTCATCTGTTATGAATATAAGCTAGCAGTTGCCACGTACTTTGTTTTAACTATACCTTTCAGATAGACTATATACTACATACATTGTGTGTTGAAAGTTACTAAGTCTTTGAAATTTCACCCCACGCTATGAGAACGGGTGAAACACTCTGGCATTCAACATTTTTGGTTTTCATCCGAATAACTTGAAACTCATTTTAGAAAAATCTTTTAAGCGTGCTCACCGATTTTAGAAAATCTACCCCTGGTGAAGGTCAAATGTTTATAATCTAGTTTTCATCAGATTCAGTTTGAAAATGGCTTCACAACTCATCAATAAACTTTAGGAAAGTTCACTCCTACTGGGTAGAAAACGGGTTCGAGGTTAAAGTCTAATTTCAGCTAATCTGATAATATACATTTTCTAAATTTCATCAGATTTAAAATTAAATGCGAATAAGGATTTTGGTTTGAGGTTCGATCTTTGTACTTATTCATTGATATATTTCAAAAACACTAGCTAAGAACGCTGTTTGAAGCAGATATGATGATTATTTGAATACAGGGTGTATTGAGTACTTAGGGCTGAACAGATAAGTCAAGATTCGTTTAACATTTTAGCTTATTTACTATAGACACATCTCAACTGTACAACTTTATTCGACAGCCCAGGATCTGTTAAGAGTTCGATAAAACTCTCACACATAGCATACACTTCAGCCAAGCTACCCCACTTGCCTGTGGCCGTAACTAATGGGTATATAGAAAAATTAAAAAAATGCACAGAAAGAAACACAAATAAATAAATAATGACATCCATTTGTATTTGAAGTGTGTGTGAACGAATGTGTGAACGATTTGGTTAGGTTTTTGTCATTATTCCTGAGCGAGTCTCACAGTTAACTGTTAATAGTCCCATTGCAAGCAATTAAGTTCATTAGCGCGAGCGGAGGAGCGGGAAGGGAGCTGCAAATGGAAACCGAAATAGAAATAGAAAAAGATATGGATATGGATATGGATATGGATATGGATATGGATATGGATATGGTTAGGGTTAGGGTTAGGGACAGGGACAGGGACAGTGACAGGGACAGGGACAGGGACAGGGACAGGGACAGGGACAGGGACAGGGACAGGGATAGGGATAGGGATAGGGATAGGGATAGGGATAGGGATAGGGATAGGGATAGGGATAGGGATAGGGATAGGGATAGGGATAGGGATAGGGATAGGGATAGGGATAGGGATAGGGATAGGGGTATGGTAAGCGGGGCCAGCCAAACCGGCATTGATCATAATCACACAACAATACACTGGGGACAAGCGACTTTCATAACAAATCAATTTTCATTTCGCTGTTGCTTTGCGTGTTTTACTGTTTTCAGTGCGTCCCCCCTTCCCTTCCTACCACTCCCGAATGTCTAATGTCATTGTTTTTACGAGCATACCCTATGGCCATCAAACTGGGTTAGCAGAGTATCATAAATCAGATCAAATGTTGGGTAAAGACAGAAGCCGACATCTCCGATTACAAGTTTGATGTGTCTGAATTGATGAGACTTCTCTGCCCACAGGAGAAGTTCATGGTAGCTAGAGATACGGTCTTTCAATACAATTCAGGTACATCCTAATATTTATCATGACAATTTTACGAATTATGGCTGATAAACAAAATCAGAAAAAATGAATCCTTAAATTTAATCTGAGGTAGTTCTTACTGATGTGAATATGGCAAGGATTAATACTTGTGAAATTGCTGCGGTCTGAGAATATTAGCACCACACATCTTGCCTAAAACGTACACATATGCATCAAGCAGTTCAGCAGCAGTGCATGCAAGCAGAGCATCTCCCCCTCATCTGGGCTAGAAGAAAACAGTTTCTTGATTACCTTCGATGTTCAGATGAGGAGTTACCACAAATCAATAAGATATCCGCAAAATTGTCGATATACATAAATTGTTTTAATCAACTTGTGAGGGTGTGGGGAAGTATCCCAAGTTTGAATCAAACTTAACCTGCGTATGATAGATCCACTCCTCTTCCTATACTAAGGGATTGAAGTTGCTTTCTTCTGCCTGTGGCAAACATTGGCTCAGTTTGATTGCCCACTTTATGGTTCAATACTATCGATCTGTGGCTATGAATGTGCATTAGGGCATTGCAGATGGGGACTTAGGGTATCTTCTAGTCAAGCACGCTCGATACGAGCTTTCTAGCTTGTTGTTGTTGCTGTGTTGACTTTTTTGTTGGCTGAATTTCAATGATTTTCCCCAGCGGCTGCTGCCTGCCTGTCTGCGTGTGTAATTCAAAGCAAATGCCTTGTAAACGCAACGCCTGCTTTCCCCGGCGGCCCCAGTGCATGTCAGAGGGGGTGGAGTGACTGGAGCGGGCGGTGGAGGTGGATGGGGGTAGCTATTTACTAGCTGCGTTGCATAGATGACAAAGCTCATTGTTGGTGTTGTCGTTGTTGTTGCTGTTGGCTTGAATGGCTCGTTTGGCCATGGCGCAACATGCAGTACATGTGTTTGTTGTTGCTGCTGCTCCACTTAAAAGCCAAATGTGTCGCAGCATGACGTTTGATATGTGTCATTAACAACAACAATAGCGCAGCCAGGGAGCGGAAACAACAATGGCAACTACTCAGATCTAGCGGAATGTTATCTACACCATATGCTGGCTGCAAGCGCCGGTCTCTGATAGGCTTCATGCGAACTGTGACTCTCGCCTGCCACATCGATTCCAACGCTGAGGCCAACCATTGTGGCCTCAGACAATCAGGCAATCACTCGGAGCTCAATTTCAATTTGAGTATTGACAAATTCGCCTTAAGGCCAAATGACAACACTCAATTCATTTCGCTGTCTTAATTGCATTTCGCCAGATTAATTGCATTTCGACACCCATTAGCATTATGCATCCTCCGATGTGTCACATAGGACTACTTTCGCCTGCATTCAGATGTGGTTTGAGCTCTTAACATGGCTTTTGTAGCAGCCGCATAACAGAAAGCCAAAATGTAAACAGAAACAAGTAAGAATGCTTTAGTCGAGTATACCCGACTACGAAACTCCCTGTTCCGATCGCATCTTCGTCAACTTACCCATACACAAGGACGCACACGAGCCACAGCGCAAGCGACAGCGCAAGCGAGGCATTTTAAATGGTGGCTGTGCTTCTTCTTCCCCTCGCTGCAGCACTGAATCTTTCGTGAATAACTTCCGTGTTTATTATCCGATCGACTTGAAATTTGAACAGTGGATTAAGAGTGACTAAAGTATTGTACATGCCAAATCTAAAAGCTATATCTTGAAAATTGTTACTGTAAAACGGTTTTTATCGATTTGCGGGGGAAAGGGGGAGATATCTGAAATATGAAACAAACATAATCTGCGTTTATTGTTACACAGGAACCTACATTCCAAATTTGGTGTCCCTAGCTCTTGTAGTTGCTGAGACGCGTTCATACAGACGGATAGACAGACGGACAGACAGACGGACATGGCCAAATCGAACTCTCTTTTGATACTGATCAAGAATATATATACTTAATAGGGTCGGAGATGTCTGCCTCTGCCTGTTACATACATTATTTGCACAGATGTAGTTTCCCCTTTTTACCCATTTGATGGGTACAGGGAGTAAAAACGCAAATCCTCCAAAACACTCACTCCTTTGTCCGCTAAACGCTCGTTTGCGAGCATTGGGCGAGTGTTCATGTGACTTTGTATCAGTAATTATGTTGTGCATATTCAGCATGCCTTATGTGTGGTATATTAGTATATAAAAAACTTTCATATTCATTCAAGAACATGCATGTGTACTTGGATGGACAAATATTACTCTCAAACCCATAGAAAAAATCAAAGACTTTTAGGTATTTTCCCCTCACCACAACACAGTAAAATTTCTTGAATATTTGTAGCTTGGAGTTTAGTTATTACACTTCAAAGTAATCCAAAGCACATAAACCAATAAATAAGTAAATTAATTATTCAAGCCAGTTGCGAATTCCATTTTCAGTTCAATTCCACAGAAATATGTACCTTTTGGGATGGTGTAAAAATTAATTAAATTATACAATTCCATCCTTCTCCAAAAAGTAGGGCAAACATTACTCTGTGCAATTGATTTAAACTGAAATTCTGTAGAGTTGTGATTATCATAATCAAATATGTAAGTGTGGGAGTTTTGATATTTTTCGAATTCCCCAACAGCTTAAAATAGACATCATATTAAGGACTTGAAGTGGCTTACTAACATCGTTAACTGTCCGTATGATGTGTCTGCTCAACTTATAATAGCCTTAAGCACTAGGAGGAGTAATGCTTTTCACTTTCAAGACATATCCTCGATATGTTTATCAAAATGACGGATGACTTCAAGTCATTTTTCAAAGTCTGTTCGCCAAATTGTGTGCGTGTGTGTGTGTGTGGGTGTGTGTGTGTATGATAACTTCATCTTATTCACTTTCCGTTCGATGGGCTAGCTGAGTTTTCTGCAAGTCAGTTCCATTTAATCATCATCAACATTAACATCATTATCATTATCATCGTCATTCGCATCCTCATCCTCATCCTCATCCTCATCCTCATCCTCATCCTCATCCTCATCCTCATCCTCATCCTCATCCTCATCCTCATCCTCATCCTCATCCTCATCCTCATCCCCATCCTCATTCTTATCCTTGCTCAACATTCTGTCAAGTTTACACTGCCTGCGCTCCTTCAGTCCAAAATCATCTTTCAAAATTAGTCTGCTCAGCAAACTTGGCTTATTGGCAAGGGACAAGCGACAGTTGCAACAACAACAATAATAAAATTTGTCGTTGTCATCGAGGCTGTTGCTGTTGTTGTTGTTGTTGTTCTGTTTGTTGGTTAGCTCACAGCTGAAAAGTGCCTAAAAACCCAACCCATTTACTCATAGTCCAGCCAAGCCGCACATTTCATTTCGTGCTGTAAGTATTTATCATTTTTTAATGACAACACCTTGAGAGCCGTTACGCCCGTTACGCCCACCATCTTGCAGCGTCCTGTCCCGTCCTGTCCTGTCCTGTGCTGTCCTGTCCCATTACAAAAAGCACATCATTAGGATGAGCAGCAGCACAAGATGGCGACGAGGAGGAGCTCGTAACTCAGCCAAGCAGAAAATACTTTCACGTAATGGAATGGATGCTCCTTTTGCTCTTGCGGCCACTTCCTTCTGTGTAGCGTCAACAGCTATTAACAGTGTAGAGTCTTCAGTTCGGAGTCCTGAGTTCTGAGTCCTGAGTCCATCATAGAGCGAACCACCTTACGGTTTCCCTTCCCCGGCCCATTCCAAATTCAGTTGCTGAGCTATTACATGGCCACATTTTGCTGTCATAACTTATTTATACAACTTCAAATGTCAAATTTGTTTTAAAAGCAACATAACAGAGAAGAGCTGCCACAGTTTACTCCCCTCTCCCACCTCACCCCTCCCGACTACGCACGCTTTTTTGCCAGATGTGAGAACTTTTCGCCTTTGCCACTTTTATTATTTAATGTAATTTCATTTAATGTAATTACATTAGAATGCGTCGAAAGCGAAGTCGAAGTCGAGTGTGTCTTCATGCCGCGCCGTGAGGCGTGACAGCAACAAAAACAACACGTGTCTAAAATAGCAACTAGACAAGTTTTCATAGTTGCGCTTGCTCGCATTGCAGTTACTCAGTATCAACAAATCCGTTGAAACCTGCATACAGTAGCCATAGTTGAATTGAACTCCAAACAAGTCTTAAATCCATTTACATTAGGAAGTCTTTTGCCTACATACCAAACTTCAGCTGGATAGCTCGCTTGTATCCTGAGATGTAACGCCGAACCGGAATTAGAGGAATGCTTGAACTGGTCCTACTTAAAATCAAATGAATGCATATAGTTCTAATAAAATGGTCTTACTTTTAAATTGACTTACTGGGCCAAGTTCAACTGAGTTTTAAGCCGGAGATACTTTTAACTTCTTATATTTCCTATGATTTTCGAACTGTCTAAGTTCCTATACTTTCTTAGACACTCTTGTCTACTGGACCTACCAGTAGTTAGTTGGCATTATATTATAATGTTTTCCCACATTGGGGAGTTGAAAAAACTTATGAAAACCTCCTGAACGACTTGGAAACCTATGTTTTCCACAGTATCCTCCACTAGCGCGTGTACAGAGTTCTTTCTCTCTCTATAAGGAATCTCAGCATTCTTAACATTTATAGCTAACCATTTTGATTTCGTGCTTGAACTTACTTCATCCTTTGCTCGTATATTATTTATTCTGCAATTTAATTTATTTATTATAGTTGTTTGGTACACATACTTATACACAGCACTGTCTGCACATTTGATTGACAGCATGCTCTTAGCGGTTTTTTTATTTCACAAAAGCAGTTATTGTTGTTGCCGTTGTTGTTGTTGCTGTGCTGGATTTATAGGTGTCGCGTGCGTGCTGCCCAGCCCCAAATCGCTTTCCGAGCGCCTTGCCCAGCCGCTCCACCCACCGGCACCCGCCCCAGCCCCAGCCCCAGCCCCAGCCCCATCCCCCCGCTGGGCACAGTGCGGTAGTTAAAAATGCAAAACTAATTAGTTGACGGACCAGTTTCAGCACCACCCGCCGTCCGAGGGGGGTAAATTGTTCATGGAAGTCGGCGCTGAGGTCTGGACTTGTGACTTGTAACTGGGAAGTTTATTGCATGATATTTTATTACATATTTATTATACTATTATTATAATCCACCCTCTGTTAGCCGTTTAATGGGTACACAACTTTAATTAGGACTCCATGAAATCTCAAATGTTCAAAACAATGCCAATATTCATGGGATGAGTTTTTGTTGTAGGCCGCAAATTTGAACACAAATTGTTCACAATTTGAAATATTTGATCAAAAACTCCAACAATTAAAAGAACATACTTACTTTCCAAATTTTGTTGCAAGCAAATTGCTTACAATTTGGAATCTCTTCATTAAATCTATTCCCGGTCTACAGATTAATTAAAAGAAAGACAACTTTTTTAATATTTTTTCTTTTGACTATAAAAAGATGATATATTTGGTGTGTAAAGCAAACCCAGAACTCGAAACAATCAACAAAATATTGTTGAGCAACTCTTTTGGCCGAGCCCGCTCACTCGGTCACTCCATGGAAACCCATTCAAAATATCCATATGCTCGTAAAATGTGGCTGAAACTCAAAAAGATGTTATAGACCATCAAAAGGCATTCAAAAACTTTTTGGCGGCATCAGTTTTACGAGCTTGGGCCACACTCGATGCCTCCAAGACCCTGGACGACTATTTCTCGTAAATCAACACAAATTAGACAATTTGATGAGCTGACGATGTGCGTCTTGTCGTCTTGTCCTCTTGTCGCCTTGCCCCACTGAGGCGACTCCCCCTCCTTGGCAATGGCTTTCGGCGTGACTGACCATTCATAAAAAAGTATATATAAAAACGCACAACAACAACAACAACAACAACTACAACAACAACAACCAAAAGGAAAAGAAAACAATTAACGGCAAATAATTTAATTTGTTTACTGCGAAAAAATGAAGCAAAGCGAAAACAACGCGACCGAAGACCAAATAAAATTACATTTTTTATGACTCCGCATACACTGAGCGAAAATGCTGCTGAGGCTTACTGAACTGTCAGGCCATAGCCCAGTGATGAAGTGCTAGTTCGAAACCCAGTTGTCATTAAACAGCCCATTCTGCGATTTTATGGCAATGAGCGCATCATAAATAACATTTCAGATAGGTTTCAGCTACGGATTGAAAGAATTGATTGATTTTTGATCACTCAGTTCAACTAGCTTGGTGATTATTCAATACTGGTGAAAGTCCGCTTACTTTCTTAAGATACCCTATTATATTTTCTATAGAATAGTTTATCGAATTGATTACCTTACTTACATTTTCTTATATGTTAACTTCATTTATTAAGTCATCAACTGATTAGGTGATCATTTCATCTCATCTCTTAAAAATTATATATTCATAAATAAAACTTCCACTAATTTTATTTCTATTTTTCTATATGAAAAAACAAGATTAGTGAAATAGTTTATCGAATAGTCACGCATATACTAGGCATATGTTAGGTAATTTATTTACATTCTCTGAAATTTGTATTTAATTTATTAAGTCATCAACTTATTAGGTAATCAATTCATCTCATCAAAATTATATATTCGTAAATAAAAGTTGCACTTAACTTTTTATTACATTTTTTTATAGAATGTATTTAACAATGCGATCCACATTTCATTCTTGCTATAAGTATTATGGCCTCTACTTATTCAGTTGATATTGCGCATTGGCTGACTGGTTTATATTTTGAATTAGCTGATCAGCTGATTCAGGTCCCTTCACAGGATTACTGTAGTTTTGTGCGAAACTTCACCATTTCCAGTTGACATAAGCAAAAAGCCATCATAGTTCAGTCAGCGATAAGTTCTGCTGAACGCGGAAATTGATTATTTGAAAAATACAAATGAAAACTTTGGATTCACCGAGAGTGGACTCAAATTTGACTGAGTTAATGCTCCAGAGTGGAATCTCCAAATACTACAGCAAGGAAGGGGAGATGCAGGGTGACCCTTATATACATATAAGGGAGGGCAATTGATATAACCGATGTGGCAACGCTGCGAAAGAGTGTGCCCGTTTGAGAGAGAGTCTTCTTAATCAAGTGTTCAAAGGGAGAGGTCGATGCCGAGAGAGACTTTAGTTTTTCAGTTAAATAGCTATATTTCATCACATAATTGTCGTTAAACAATACTGTTCCCATTAAGTAAATGAATTTGCGGCATCAAAGAATACATGTATTATAATCCTTATAGTATATCCCTAATGTGTGCTCAAACCCCACTCGGTTGGAGAACTAGGTGAGAAAAGCAAATGTATTTCTTGCTGTGCACACACATACGAGTATCTCTATTGTCCATCCCATAGTGTGCCTGTTTTTGATGTTCTTCTCATGTTATTGTTGCCTTTTCTTCTTCTGCTTCTCGTTCAACATCTTTTGTTGTTGCGTGTATTTGCTTTGTACACTTTTGGTTTTATTTGTTTATTTTGTTCACACTGAGAACAGAGAACAGAGAACCCAGCTCCCAGTCCCGAGTCCCCAGCCCCAGCCCCAGCCCCAGCCCCCAGCTCCTCAGTCCGTCCCCCCACACCTCGTTTCGACAGTTTCGAGTTTCGGATCTGCCTGGGATGCCCCTCGCATCATTTTGATGCGCTTGAACGCGTCTTTGTCGTGAATTTTATTTATCTTTATTTAATTTTTAAGCAACTTTGACAGATTTATGCGTTATTGTGGCGTAAATTATTGCATGCTGCTACTAGAATGGAATGAATCTAGACCCCGTCTTCGAGCCAGGGGCACCTTGGGCGCCATTGTGCGGTACCGGGTGTAGGGTGGAGGGTGTCGGAGTGCCGGAGTGCCGGGGGCGCCAGTTGAAATTAGCCAAACGTTTTTGATAATGTGCCCTAAAGTTTTCGGTTCTGTGCGGCCCGAAAGTAAATCGCGTTTTATATATGGCAGCAATTTGATGCCCTAATGTCCCAGTGGCGTACTCAAGAAGGTTAATTTCCTCCACCCTACCGGAACTCGCAGGAATTAATGAAATCACGAGTCTAACTTAAAGCCCAATAAATGGGCTTAAGAGAAATGCATTTAAATACAGCATTTGTTCTACCCCCCCATCAAAATGTGGCGCATACGTCACTGGTGACTGCAGAGGCAGCACCACAGGCCATCTAATTTAATAATAAGTTAAACAGCCACAAAGGCCCCAAACCGTATTCGAGGCCATGGCTAAAACTGAAACTGGAGCTAAAGCTAAAGCTGAAGCTGAAGCTGGTCAGGTTATTGTTAGTGCCGCATAAAAGTAAAATTTACTTTTCTTTTCCCTCTCGCTTACACACACCTATTGCATAAACGGAGGCCGAAAGGACGCAAAATAACTGCAGCAGCTGTGATGCCTTTTGTAGCAAGGCTCTGCATCCATAACGGAGTGTATGTGTATGTGCATGTGTGTGTGTGCTGTGTGTGTGTGTGTGTGTGTGTGTGTGTGTGTGGGGAGGGCTAAAGGACCATAGAAGTGGGCGTGTCCATATCTATGTGGGTTACACACTTACGGACAAACATTTTACGATTTGAACGGCGTAAACTGCAATGCCCGCCAATTTGGGCCGCACATTTCTTACACTTCCAAAAGCGTATGAGGCGAAGGGAGGGCGGATAGCAGGGAGTGAAAGAGTGTGTTGAAACTGAAACTGAATCTGAATCAATATATTGCCAGGCAGCAAAACCTCGGCAAAGGGTCAAGTAGAAGCAACTCAACCTGAGTCAACTCATATCCAGTTGGGGCAACCTTGCCGCAATAATCCACCAGAGGGCTCAAATGTGTAAGAAGCATGGCCAAAATCAGGCTTGCCTCCGCTAAGATTCTGCGAGCCACCGCACACGTTTTGCGCCAAAATGGTTCTGTCCCACATGTTCAGCCCACCCACAGCAAATTTTAAAGGCACTTGTACCTGAGGGAACTTGTAAAATGCTCAAGTTATTATTTCAATACACGTGTATAGGGCCAACAGAATCAATAACGCTTACATTCAGGGGGTATGGTGCCTACGTTGGGCGCCAATAGGAAGAATTTCCACCTTTTAAAGATCAGCTCGCAGAGCTTTAAGTTTTGCGATATTTTGTGAGTTTTTCTTCATTTCTCACATAACGTGCCCATCTCCAAGCATCCACATAACTCATAATGCCAGAATTGCTTCAGTTCCGCCGATTCCGGCAGCAAATGCATGGAAATGCTTGACTTGCCACAAATGTTGCAAACAACCTGTTTGGGTATAAGAAGCGAACATTCTCGGTCAAACGCAAGTATCAAATGCATATACAAGTATTCTGCATACATATATATATATATATAAATATTCGTATATCGATGGCATCCTCGGAAGCAGCTGAGGAGAGTAGAGACGGGAGAGCTCCCTCCGTCCTAAGAAAATAAATAAAATAAAATATCAAGAAAATGTCAAATAAAGCGGGCAGAAGAAACGACGAGTGCAAAAGCGATGCTTGAGATGCTTCTTCTAGACCTACTGTCACAATACGAGTACTCCCTCTCCGCCCGCCTCTCAGCCTTGTGCACCCCCCCCACACCGCTGCAGTACCGGGCTGGTGCAGGATGAGAACGTTCCAAAAGGCAAAGCCAAAGGAAATGAAATATGCGCATAAATTTCATATCGTTTTTATGATTTTCTGTTTCGCCTCTGTGCGTTGTAGTTTTTTATTATCTTTTTTCTTAGGATTTCAGCAAAAGTTTCCTTCTTTTTTGTCTTTTTGCTTTACACTTTTATTGGTTTCCCAATGGGTCTTGGCGTTTTTCTTGCGTTTACCGTGCCACACACACGCAACACACGCACAACAAACACACATCTGAGGGAATTGAAATGAAGGTTTCGACTTTGCCTCCAAATTTGGGCTGGGATTGTGTTTGGGTTCGGGCTTGGATTGGGGTCTCTGGGCATAAGTTTGTGCGGTTTGTTCGCTGATTTGACGCAAATGCATTTCATTAGTGCAAAGCAGTCGAAGGATATTAAGCCTTAACATTTCATTGCATTTAGCCTGATGTCGGTCGATGACGGGAGAGGGGCAGGCTGGCAGGGAGGTGGCCGAGAGGTGGCAGCGAATGCTGGGTAATCAGCCAAATGACGGCTCTATTTACGGCCGACGTACGTGTTAGCTGAAGTATCCTGACTCTGTTGCTGCCAACTCAAAGGCGGGCATCCCTAATAGATCTAAGTGTGCCGTAAAACTGAGCAGCACCTAACAACCGCAGGGTCCTTAAACGTTTATGGCCCGAATACGAGTATGAATGCATGTTGAAGAGTTGACAGTAAAAATCGTGACTATCTGATCAGAAACTACTTGTTCAACTGAGTTGTCGTCTATGGAGATACTCTCATTAATCAAAAATACATGGCACTCCTCAGCTGACTAGACAGCACTAAAGCTTACTTATATTAATATGATCATGATGAAAACAAAGTGTTATTTTCCATAATATCCATAGTCAATGGAGCTATAATATTAAACGTTTGTAATGTCGATATGACATCAAATTCAGTTCGATGCTGTATGGTTTCAAATCATTTTAGTATAATTTTAACTCATTTGAAGGTTTTATTAATAATTCATTTCAAAATGATGATATTAAATTATTATATTTGGTATAATGTCAGGGACCGTAAATAATGATTATTTTGTTTTTATTTTTAATCGATAAATTCATTCACTTATAGTAACTTTGAGCGGAAAATATTTTCATATAATCCTTTAAGGATAATCTTCATTTTCACAATAGTTTCAAAATTAATGAGTTTTTTAGATTCTCTCACCAAATGATGATTAAATTTTAGTTATACTCTAATACAAAATCAATAATCATTAGTTTTAAGCAGAAAATCAAGCTCAAGGAATAATCATTATCTTATGAGCTTTATTTTTTGCTCAAAAATACTGATTGTTGTTTGAGATGCAAAGTTTAACTCACAATTTATCATATTATATTACAAAAAATCAAAAAAAAAAAAACATTAAAAATAATCATATTTTTGTAATTTTTAAATATCTTGAAGCAATATTTTTCAAATATTTTAGAATCCTTAAGGAGTATCAATCATAAATGTTTTTAAATATGCTCAGTTATTCTATATATTCTGTAGCCAAACACAGGGTATCTGCTAGCCCGTCTATTTGATCCATTCTGAGTTGATTTATAGCTTGGCCTCAAAATGTTGTATTAACCATAAACTGCAGTTTCTCAACAGCTCGTAAAACATGACAAATCTGTCAAATAAACAACAAATTGGAAATCGATTATGACAACACACACAGGAACACACCACAACACAACAAGCAACTCCTTTCTATTGACAGCAGTCAAATTGAGTTACAGGCAACCTAATGATTTATCTTGTTAGAGAGAATGTGAATACCCCGTACCGAATACCGAATACCGACTACCGAATACCGAATACCGACTACTGAAAACTGAATACCAGCCTCTCTAAGAACCTTATGTTGTATGTTGTATCCTGTATCCTGTATCCTGTTACCTTCTACCAGTTAGCTGTCTCTCTGCATTTGAATACCTGCTGAAAACAGCACAAAGGCGACAAACTTTGTGTGCTTGTTGTGTTGGGCACCAAAGTTTTATAACTAATATGGCATGACGAATGCCAACTGGCAATCTGACATACTGACAAACAGACAGTCGGACAAACTGACAACACGCAGTTCACTTCTAAAGGGCATTGAAAGAAAAGTCAGTTGGGAGCCGGGTTTGTTTATGAAAAATGCTCCCACATTGAATGAGCTGGCAAATGGATGTGCCGCCAGTGAATAGGTTTGGGGCATGAGTTTCCCTTCTTTTATTTTTCACTTATTTGGGCAAAGGAATTTTCTCATTTACGCACACCTTTTGAAAAATCCTTTCGCCTTAGACAAACATCCATGGTGTCAGTTGAAGTCTGCACTCAAGCATTCCTCATGATTCCCACACACTAATTAGAAACGAGAAATCAGGCACAGCTAGCCATCAATAGTTGGCAAATTCAACTCAACTGAAGGGCTGGCCAGGATGAACAGGATGGTTATAACTGAAATGTGCATATGTTGCCTGTTTTGGCCATTGCGGTCGATTTGGCGGAAATGGTTTTCATGATTGACAGCTGATATCAGGATGCCCGGAACTCTATACGTACGCGTATATACTCCACACAGCTCTGTTTCCATTGTCTGTGGCCATGATTTGACAACCTACCCTTCAGTCTGGGCTTAAATAATTGATGGACATGCATTTATTAGAGCCGCATTATTCGCCACATTTATTCATTTGAATGCAGCTCAATTCCGTGTACAGTTGCCACCGGCCATAACTAACAGCGGCGTGCCCTTCTATGCGCTTCTCACCCAACCACAACAGCTGTGCCTGACAACTGTCATCTGCCGAATAGCAGCAAAAATCATTCTACATTTACGAAATATTCGCACGTCGGAAGGTACAACGGAACTGAGAAATAATCAATGCAATGAATACGCACTCGTATTGAATTGATTTCTCCCAGCTACTTTTTAAAGTCTATGAGTCTATTGGCAATGATTATTTGTAACCCAATAGTGTTCAATAGTAATTTAACCTCCTGCTGTTGCTGACAACATTCAGCGTAGTTTATTCTTATAATTCACAGAATTCACATGCGTATTTCAGAATTATCCAGAGTCTGCTTCAATAGTTATATTTTAATGTGATTAAATAAACTCTGGCTTTGCCATAACTTGATATTCCTAGTGGTACTATTCCTACATTCGTATTTAGGACTTGCAACAACTCGACTTTCATTTTTCAGGTTCAATTTGTCATATACAAGGTACAGTCACGTCAAAACACACATCGCAAAATGCTATTGAGCAGAGATTTTCATGAGGGTTTTGCAGTGTGTGCATCATTTACAAATAAGTATCTCAGTTACACAGCTGTATTTGTCCCAACCTACAACATTCTCAGCATCATTTTTGGGACATTATTGTATTTATATTTGGTACAGTCACGACAAAATGTGCCAAGCCTTTCTATGTTTCTGTATGACATTAAAAGCTCTGAATAAACTGACAATATTTGGTCTAGATTCTTATTACAGTGGGCATCAGAAGTTATTATTATTATTATACTCGCAATTATCCCAGACTTGGCTTGATAAGCCCGAGCATTTCCGGCCCTTTATTAACTTTTCCTCCCCGTCAGCTCCCTCCCGTCATTCGGGCTTACTGCACGGGAATGCTTATCCAGGGCACAAAGGCATCAACCATCAAGCGTCAACAATCAACAATCGAAACGGAGCTTATCACAAATGCCCTGAAACTTCTGCTAACCCGCTCTGGTGCCCCATCCTTCCCTCCCTCCTTCCCTCCGCTCGGTCACAATTGCCGCCGGTCATTGTGAATGACCGAGTGGTAAATGGTAAATGCCGAATGGTAAATACAAGTATGCGCATAAGACATAAATCCGCTTAGTGACAGACCCCGGCTGAGGAAGCCCAGGCTTCTTCCCCTTGTCCGCGACTTGCACTTAACGTAATCCGCATTTGTGCCAGAGTTGCCACCAGCATATATCAATATTGTCTCGCCTGCCAGGGTAGTCGAGCGCCGCAACATTGTGGCTGTATAAAGACCACAATACAAGCAGTTTAAGTAACTCATTCAACTCTTTCGCGAAGTGTACTAAACTACAAATGCAACTGCAACAGCAACAGCAGGGACAACGGCAACTCTACCTGCAGCCAGGCACAAAGTTGCCACAAAAGTTTTTCTCTTAGCAGTCCGGCTTATATAGAAGTGCAGGTACTTGGATATACGCACAGTCGTGGACACGGCGGAGTATAATAATGCTAAGATGATGATGTTTGCGTTTTGTCCAAGTTTCGTATTATTACTAATACCCTGCGCCCAAAAATATACAAAGGCTGAGCCAGTGTACACCTAAACAGCGGCTGAAAGTATTATTTAGGTTTCGTGCTGCCTGTAAAACGTTCTAGAAAGAGAATGAGAAACGCTTACGAATATTGCACTAAAAGAAATTGAAAAGGATGTGGTGTCAAGAAAAACCAAACATATCAAGCGAATTCACTTTTGATGTGCATTCTGTGCTGCCAGTAAAACGTTGAAGAATTGCGCAGAAGAATTGCGCAGAAGGAGAGTTGCAGTGCAGAAAACGTTTAAGAATATACCACAAAGAAGATTGAAAATGTAAGGCGGTCTCAAGAGGGCAATCCCTACAGAAATGCGAATATGAGTTCACTCAAGGATAACTAATTATTGATACGTATTCTGTTAGGCTGTAAATATTCATCAGATGCAACTAGAAGACTGACTGCAGGGTATCTCCTGGTCGGGCATGAACAAGAGCCAGACTCTTATTTGTTATTAGAACTGCAGTTGGCAACTGCAACGCGGCAAAGTTAAGTAAAGACACAGCGACAAAAGCCAGCGAAAGTTTTTACTTCAAGTGCTTTGTTTGAGATGCGCTGCCTGGAGAGGGGGGTTCGTGGGGAGACAGGGGGGCGTTCTCTTTTTATGCGGGGGCGTTGTGTGGCACAAAACTTGGAGCCCGTCGGCAATACTTTTCACTTTGTTCACGCTAACTGTCATTGCAGTCGCACCCTGCAAGCCCCCGCTACCAGAAACTTGCCCCGCCCCTCAACGCCTACGCCTACGCCTCTGCGCCAGCATCTGCCTCTGCTCCCCGCCCAACGCCCACCGCCCACCACCCAGCAACATCCCCATGCACTCGTGTGCTTTGCAGGCAATAAAAAAATAATTTAGCAGCTTTTTGTGGGTCCCCATTGTGGCAGGTCCGGAGACAACGCATATGAATTATGGACACTGCCCAGACCCTCCGAAGCCTCCCTCCTCCCCACGCCTCTCGGCAGACCCGAGGCCTATGCATAACTTGGGCCTATTTTGAATTATGCCGTCGCTTATTTTGTGCGTGTACAATTTATAAACCATTCGCATTCACATTTTTGCCATTTTGTTGGGGAGGACGCGGGAGGAGTTTTCACAATGTGCGAATATAAATACGACTAGGCGCTTTTCCGAGATTTTTATGCGGCTGCATAAAAAGTTTCAAGGTCAATGGATAAAGTTTTTTGTATTCTTATATAAATACATATAGTATCTATGTTTGTTTGTTTGCTTGCTTGTAAGTGTGCTCTCGGGCCATTCTCTATTTATGTTCGCACTCGCATTTGTATGGCCTTTGAAGCGTTTATTCTATAAATATTGCGTACTTTTATCTGGCTTCGTCGTTTGGTTGCTCGTAAACCTCAACTTATGTGTTAGCCGGCGGCCAAAAACTTTTCACTTTTATTGCAATACCCAATTCTCATCCCCAATTCCCCCAAACCCCCAAACCCCCAAGCACTTGCCTGCAAAAATAACCACAAGACCAATCCACATTTCCCATCAAATACGCGTTGCATAATTTTGTATCAGTTTTGCCGAATTGCATGATCGATTTTATATTCTTGGGACCGAAACCAAGGATCTTCTTCAGAAAGGCTGCTTTTAATATATTCCTTGAGTTATTACTGACAATGCATGCTAAATACTTGACATTTTATGATAGTCAGCTTGTGTTAGAAATTGCTTATTGGAGTTGTTCCGATAAGTTCCAAAGCTCGAACCTCAGTCAGGAATCAGTTGTTATGGAAGCACGATTATCTTGAAGGTTGAAAGTCAATATTTTCAACAAAAATATAAGGCAGTCAAACTATAATATTAAGAAGATTCAATAAACCAAGTGAGAATCTTATAATTTTTAATTATAATATGAACAGCGAAATCCACCCAGTTGAGTTCTGAAGATCCAGATCAGGTTGGAAGCACAAAAAACAAAAGATTCTTGATATAACACAACCTTATCTATATATATAAAAGGGTTCCACCTGACTGACTCACTGGTGACATTAGGGCTGCCAGACTTTTAGACATAGAACCGTTAACCGTCTTAACATAGAATTTGTTAATAATAGTTCAAAATAAAATGTGAATAGCCCGTTTAATATAAATCGCACGATTCTATATCTAACAGTCTGGCAACACTGGCAATTTTTTGATGTTTTCCAACACTAAGACGAAATCTATCGTGTCGATATACGCATATCGGTCAACTTTTAGTTGCATTCATTTCATTATTTCGACAATAAGGTCTTGTTCTTTTGCGACGCGTCGTTTGAGACCAAAGTCAGACATTTTGTCGCAGTCTTTATATGAGGGCGCTGTACTAAAGAATTACCCGCCAATAACATGTCAGCAGCAGCGCGCCATCTACCGTAGATCAATAGCAATTGCTAAAGCATAGGCTGTGTTGAGAGACATAAGCAATATGGCGATTTCAGTCGCACTTGTAAGTTGTAAGGCCGAGAGAGCGATTCAAGGGAGAGATGTTGTATCTCTTTTGCACTTACACGTTCTTATGCTGCAGCTGGCGCATACCGAGATTTTCATACAATTTTCTTATACTTTCCGATATATATGTAACCATATTTTTGGACAGTTCCACTAACTTTATAATAAGAAGGCACTGTGAAAATGGCAGGCTTCTAGCTTCTACCGTTTGGGCTGCCCAAAAGTCGTCAGTCAGTCAGTCAGTCAGTCAGTCAGTCAGTCAGTCAGGTTGAACTCTTTATATATATAGAAGAAGAAGATGATATAGATTAAATTATAGTACATTTTACTAAAAATGTGAGCACGCATTTTCTATCCTGCATCCATTTTGGGACTGTTTTTGGTAGCAAACATCCATTTAAACTATTTTTTCTGTATAAGTCTAAGAACTTCCTGCAAAACTCAGTTAAGAGCTTGTAAAAATAACATAAAAGTAATTTTATTAATTTAATTAAATAAATGTTCTCTATTTATAACAGTTCTGTGTTCTTCTGCGTTGTACAGGGTTGTATATCTCTTGTATTTATATATATCCAAAGTTGCCTGATGCCAGCAAAACTTTAACAAAAGTTGCAATTGACTGTTGCCTGCTGTTTGCTGTTTGCAGTTGCAAGTTGCAAGTTGCTAGTTGCCAGTTGGCAGTTGCAAGTTGCTGTTGCATCATGTTGCTCAAAAGCTTGGCTGGTCATTCAAAGTGCGCCAAACGAGCGTCGCAGCCGTCACTCGTCACAGCCACCCTCGACCCGCCACTTGCCACTCGCCAATTGCCACTTGCCACTCGCCACTCGCCACTCGCCGCTGCCACATGCCACTTAACCCTTTGATGGACAGTCTCCACAGCAGCCGCCAATGAGGCTGGACGTATGCGGCAAAGGGCATGACCCGTGGACCTGCGGAGGGGCAAAAGGGTGACGCAATTGTAGTTGCTGTTGTTCTTCTTGTTCTTGTTGTTGTTGTTGTTGTTGTTGTTGTTGCAGTGTTTACACAACTTTTCGGAGCAACCACAAAATCTGTTATTAGTGTCAAGTGGACTTGGGAGAGACTTTTGCGACCTGACCGCCGGCTCCTTCCCGGGCCGCGTGCCCCCGCTGCGTCCAAAACTTTTGCGAGATGTTGCAAAAATATTAAATTTTGTGGTCTGGCGTCGGACAGAACGGAAAAGCGGAAAAAGTGGAACACTGAAAACCGAAAACTGTAAACTGTAAACTGAAAACTGAAAAGTTAAAAGCTACAGGACTGCAGATATCAAATTGTAGCTCTAAGTTCAATTTAATGGCAACTCTTGAGAGTCCTGAGCCTTGCAGTAGTAGTTACGAGTAGTTGTCCAGCTGTCCGTGTTGCCTGTCTGTTGATTTCTGTATGGTTGGTCCCTTCGGACTGCTCAAAACTTCTGCAATTGCAATTGAAATCAATTTACGAGCATGGCCAGGACAGAATGTCCATTAAGTCTGCAAAGGACTTGACAAACTATGCAACCTAATCGGCGCCCATTAAAGATAAGAAATATTAACAACCAGGGATGCGACACCAACAAGACTTGACTGCCAGACATCCTGTATTTAGGATGGAAGACCAACCCCTCGCTACACAGCACAATTCGTGACTTACTCAGTCACAAGTTTGAATTTGACAAGCGCCTTATGGCCTTAATTGTACATTCTTATGCACAAATTGTGCTTTGTTAAGTGCGGTCTTAAAGCACAAATAAAACCTTGATAAGGCACAATCGATGATTAGGAAAGCACAATCCATGATTAGTTAAGTACAATCTGTGATTTACCAAGGAGAGAAATCATGCCTTAGCAATGGTCGAACTATCCCTAAGGCAAGGATGTGTGATTAGTTTATCTAAGCTCGATTTTGAGCCTACTTTTTGCATCTAAAATGCACGAGTTGTGCCTGCACTTCTTTCTCAAACTTTGATGAATGTTAGGAGTTCTCTATTTGGTAAGTGGCATCAGAATAGGGTGAGATTTAGAGTATTAAACAAACGAAGCACCGGCTGGAGTAGACGAAATGTACGTGCCGCATGCGACAAACATGTGACACATGCTGCCACATGTAATGTTGCACCATCAATGTTGGAGAGCAGTCGCTTCCCGCTATCTTGAGCTCTTGTATGTACATTTAATCGATCAATCTGATATGTTGAGGATAGAAAGGAAGGGAGGAAGCACGCGAATCTGTCAACCAACAAGTCCAACATGCAAAACACTTTATATCACAATAAAGGGAGCAGAGTTTTCAGTTAGCCGTGTTTGCATGGATACAGGGTATTGAAGGAGCCTTTCGATTGCAGAGTAAGTCGCTCACCATGCAATCAGTTCACCTAAGACGACAACAAGCTCAACAATGAGGACCCCGACGGGGTCTTAGAAGACATGGACCCAACATAAGCTGCAATAAGAAATACCAAATAATAAAACTGAATAGGAAAAAAGTACCAAATGCGAGTATTCAATGAATCAGAGTTCAAAGCGCATTGTGGCAGCGACAAAGCACTTCACGAGCACATTGTAAGGGACTTTGTCCCAGCAGTGGCAACACCCCGCAACCCCCCGAAACCCCCCGAAACCAGGCTCCCGGCATAACCCCTTGTGGTGGCTCTGCTGCATGGAGCAGCACTTTGAGCCGCTTTAGTCAAACAGTAGAAATGCGAAACCGTTTGCTTGGCCTTTTCTATGGTCTCCGATGACGATGACACAACAAGGACGAGGGGGCCAAGGATATTAGAGGAGTGAGAGGAGAGGAGAGGAGAGGAGAGAGAGGAGAGGAGAGGAGAGGAGAGGAGAGGAGAGGAGAGGAGAGGAGAGGAGAGGAGAGGAGAGGAGAGTAAAGCGGCAGATTCGGCTTTTGAATTTATGAGCGTATTTAATTAGCCAACAACAGCGAGAAAGCAGCACAAAAAACCACTCTGGCAACACTTGGCCACAATTTGCTGTAAAGGACGACGACGATGACTGACGGCAGCTGTTGGCTTTGATTGATTGATTGAGGCATTGCCTGAGTGGCAGGCTGAAGTGTGGCATATTTGATTTGGCCCTCAGCCGCTTAGAAAGCCAAGCCAAGAGGCTGCAGTCCAAGCTCATGAATCTGAATAGAGCTCAATGCCAGGTGGGATTGGACTTGAGTTTGAGTTTGGGTCTGGGTCTGGGTCTGGGTCTGGCTTTTGGCTTGGGAGGAGTCCATTGAAATTGTGCCTGATTTATTATGCGTTAAGACAACAGATTTCCTTGGATTGCCAGGTTGCACGTCTTAAGTGTATACACTTATATAAATAAACAAAAGTACATAATATACACATACAAAGCATATACTCGCAGATCCATCTAAGCATCGAGTAAATGCTTCTAGTCATTTTCAGTCGTCTGGCTAACGGAAATGAAAATGACCATTGGAATGGGCCATCCTGGCTTATGGACAGCTGGCCCTATGAATTTGGACAAGGGCTTTTCCGTTTTATACCCAGTGCTCATAAGAATTAGTAAGAAGGGTCGCCTTCACACTCAATTCCAATCCGATTCCAGTAAATATCAGTAAAAAAGAAGGATCATTCAGCAGGACAACTCGCTGACTGATTTCCGCTTACTGTACAGCTGACTTGATTGATTATTATAGGGTATCTTATAAGATAAGTACACATATTAGAGACTATCTTAACGAGAGCTATCAAATTTGGTATCTAGGCTCTCCTTTCCCATACGCAGCTCAAACATATTTTATATTTTGGATAACTCCCAACAGTTGCCGGAAAACTTAAAAAATTAATAAGAAAGATTCAATCAAAATGTTATAATATTTAGATCGTTGAAAGACTCTCCTGAAAATAATGGATTTGAAGTAACTTTTAGCAAAGTACAGAGTATTTGGCAGTCAGTAACTTTGATCTTTGCCAATTTTTGCACAACATATTTGTAAGTATTATGTTTTAAGGCTTTTTGTGTGTGTCCATTGGATAAATGAGAACTGACAACTAAAGCACAACACCGTTAAATGAGAATCTCGGGAGTCGGGTGTAGGCGGGTGTGGGCGGGTGTAAGCGGGTGTAAGCGGGGGAGAGCAGTCAGTTTAGGGGCGCCTTTTTCAAATCGTTGACAGAAAGATTTCGTAATAAATTCGCTTACATAACGAACTTGTATGTGAGAAATGTGGGAATGTCAAAGAAAAGGGCCCTCTGCCCCGATGAAATTTGCCCTTTTCAAAAACTGAACTGAACTGGGCCCATCATGTTTATTGTGTAAGAACAAAGCCAGAGAAATGTTGTAATCAACCTGATTATAAGAGAAAAGAAAATATTTAATATTAATGGCGCGCTTTTATTAACAATTCTGTGGGATGTTAAAAAGCTGTTAATTAGATTCAAATTAAGAGCGGCAATTAAACATTTGGTTTATGCTCTTGCAAATGAAAATTTATTATTCAATTTGGAGCTAATGTTGAAGAGTTGAGCACAGTTAATGTTCCACAGAATAAAGTATTAAGCGAATGTTAGAAAATAACATAAGGCAGAGTGAGAGAAGTACGGGGAAATGCACCAAAATAGCAGTTAACAAATTGCTCGTTTCTCAATATAAAATACTGCTATGAAATACTTTTAAATTTGTAAATTCTCTTCGTATACAAGTAAAAACAAATATACATAAAATAAACTAAATTATATATATTGCAGAAAGAAACAAGTTATAAAAATATATATATATGTATATAAAATAATATTCTTTAAAATATATTTACCCTAATTATCATTAACAAATTTGTACAAAAATACCAAAACAGGCTTTGTATCGTTTTAAATGAAGAAAGTGATGTCACGATTAGTTATATGATACACATTAATCGATTATTTTGTCTCAGTTCACGATTTAATTGCATCGCAAAGTGGCTATCGATTAATTGAATCAAAGATTGATTATAGCAACAGCGTACAGCAAATTGTGGATATAATATTCCAAAACTAATGAAAAAGATCATTTTTGTGCACTTTTTGTATTTGTTGATTGTTGTTGGTATCAAATGGCTTTGGCATTACACATTTACATGAAAAACAAGTAAGAACGTTGCAGTCGGACGCACCCGACTGCAGAATACTATGTTCCCAGTCCTACATAATTTGGTTATTTGTGTGTTCAGAAATAGACGCGAAAAAAACTGCACAGGTGTGAGAGATATAGATTTTGCTCCTTTGTGGGGGAGTGGGTGGAAGGGTCCAAAAAATTTTGATGCAGATTTGTCCAGAAGATTAACATTAGTCTGTGTGCCAAATTTGGTGACTCTACCTGTAAAGGTGTGAGAGATATAGATTTTTCTCCTTTGTGTTCCCTTTGGGAACATAGTATAATAGCAAAAATTGGTGGAAATTTATAAAATCATTTGATTAATCGATTAATTTCATTTGTCTTCGATTAATTGCTATTAATAATCGGTTGTATGATTCAATAATCGATTAATGAAATCTTTTTGCCATCACTACTCGAGTTTAAAGTAACTTGGCGCGCTGTGAACGGCGAGCTGCCAACTTGCTTTGTAGGTACTCATAGACGCCCTGCCAACTTGATCGCTAGTAGCTGGCAGCGTTGCCAACTTGTTGTCAAGTGTGGCCACTATGTCAGGCTTTGTCTAGGCTATATTCTGTTGGCCATTAAAGGCTTTTGGCTGTTTATGGGTCTGTTCTTTATCAGAAATATGACAGCGGCGCTGCCCACTTGCTGCTACGCTTTGTGCGACCATAATTTTGCATTATTTATGTAATATTCTTGTTTTATTTATGACCAATTCCCAATACGCCCCCAATATCCCACCATAGCCCCTCCACAGCCCCCCATATCCCCCCCTGTGGCCGACAGGCGAAACTTTTCGCCGCTTCTCGCTGAACTTTCGCAGCCTCGTTTCGGGCGGCGTCTGCCTTATCTATGAGGTGAATGTAACTTTGCCTTGGACGGGCTCTTCTTAACCTGACCACGCCCACCACAGCCACCTTTATGGGGGGTGTGCATGGGCGTGTCGGGTTGCGGGAAGGGGGTGTGTTGGCTGTGCCAGGACTCGTTTTTCAACGTTGCAAAGAGGTTATTTAAATTAATTTCTGCGGTTGCAATAAATTTGTTTTGTCTCTTTGTTGGCGCTTGATTTTTATATATACATATATATATTTTTTAACTTCTTTTTTGGCAGGCGGCTGCATAAACCGTTATTTACAGCCGCCTTTGGTTTTGTGGCCCCAAAAGGCCTACGGGGGCAATCTTGGCCCCAATAACTGTGTCTGTGTCTGTGCGTATCGATGTATTGTCGTAGGGGTATTTGTGTGGCGGGGGCATATGGGGGGAAGTTATTACTTTATTTATTGGCCATCAATATTTAAATGTTTAATATTTGCTCGACGCGTTGCCTTTGACACCGCCCCCGCCCTGCCCCTGCCCCTGCCCCTGCCCCTGCCCCTGCTTTGTTTGCCATTGTGATACAAATTTCAATTAATTTAATTTCATAATTGAATTCGGTTCGAATTGGCTGGCCGGAGTTCGAACTGGTCAGCTCAAGTGGCTGCCAATTTAAAAGTTGCTAAGCCGTTGCCACAGCACTTTTAATACCATTTAATACATTAGTTTGGCAAAGTTTAATTAAAAGCAAATTATGCGCACTGCGCCTACAGAAACCACAAATTAATTACGGCCAGCCCTCGTGAAATTTGATATGTACAAAATTGTTGGCCAATTATGAATTAAATGAGCCACAGACACTAACTAAACAATCATTTTTTCTCAATTATTCACGGCTTTTGCGGATATCTCTAGGAATTTCGCATACAAGAATAATTATGTGATGGAAAAATCAAAAAATTACTAAACTAAACTTGATTCCTTGCAAACACAACATTTTTTGGAAAGATCTCTTGAGAATTGAAACCAGCCCAGAACAACTTTCGATTAGAAATAGGCTGGAATTTGATGGGAAGAACTTTCGTGACAAAAACTTAATAGTCGAGGTTCTGTAACACCTTCTTTTTTTGGGAGAACTCTCATGTAAAGTTTACATTGTAAGCCAGGCAAAAATATCTAGAGAATTCCATTATGTACCTGACGAAATATGATGAACTATTGTTGACATTTTCGAATGCAATTTTGGGACACATTTAAAGCGGCTTTAAACTAGGAATATATTCAAAAGAACCCATTCACATACCAAATTTCAGCACTCCAGCTGAAAATTTGTTCGAGTTATGAGCTGAACTTGATTGTAATCAAATTCCCAGAGGAGACTGTTCAACATGGGCATAAAAGTTAAAGAGAACTTCTATGTACACCAAGATTTTAATGCATTTCTCTCTCCTTTCTTCTACTTGCAGGTCAGTACAGAGATTCCCTTGATCCAGCCGTAAGGTGAGCGTGTGTAGGCAGTCTTTACTGTAACTTAGAACTCGCTTAGTCAGCACGATAATTAATAATTAATGTTAAGTGGTGTGAATGCACTTGATTCTAATTGCCCACAATAGATACTTAATACGTTCAGCTTTTGGCAAAAGCGTTTTCCAGCGAAACCACTTTTCCCAAATTGAAATCAACGAGTAAAATACCGTCCGCATAATGCAATAAATAAATGCGTAATGCTTCAATAAATGCATTGAATTAAATGCACGCAAATTGAAATCGACACTAGAAGCCAATAACGCAATTATTTATTTTGCATACAGATACAAGTCGTATGTACATAAATACGAGTATATATCTATATTTGCATGGCTGCGTATACAGATAAAGATACAGATACAAATACAGATAAAGATAAAGATACAGATACAGATACAGATACAGATACAGATACTGATACAGATACAGATACAGATACAGATACAGATACAGATACAGATACAGATACAGATACAGATACAGATACAGATACAGATACAGATACAGATACAGATACAGATACAGATACAGATACAGATACAGATACAGATACAGATACAGATACAGACACAGATACAGATACAGATACAGATACAGATACAGATACAGATCGACCGATCACAACCCCCACAATAAAAATAAACAAAAAAGATAGAATAGGCGGTTTAAATACTTTAAAGCAGGGGTGCCCAGCCCATTGCTCATCTGGCTCATTTTGTTATTGTAATTGCTCTTAGCATAGGCAGCAATGCGCGTATACATGCACGGCTCTAGTCATAAACCAATGCATAATACAAAAACAATATTGCGTGTTCCCTTTCTTATCTCTTTTCGCTGGCTGGGCTCATGATCAAAGCAACAACACTTCATTACTTTGTTGTTGCGCGACTGAATTTCGGTGTAATTTTGTTGTTGCTTTTCGTTGAGGCCTGCACTTAAGAAAACTGCTTATTTAGTTGAACGCTGAACACGTATTTTGCTGCAAAACATTGTAAGAGCGTTATTTGCAAACAAGAATAGTTATAATAATATATATATATAATGAAAGATGGCTCGCTGGACACAGCTTTTTGTCTTGGAAAAAATTTTAAGTGTGAATATCAATGCATTATTTGCAAACCAGTATTAGCAAAAGTATGTATATACTATTTTTTTCAGTGCACATAATGAAGTGAAAAAACTGTTTGCTTTAGATGTGTTAGTGTTTTCTAGCATATGTATTGAAGTTTGCTCTTCCATAAGCAGCGTTTGGGCACCCCTGCTTTAAAGTATTCTCTTAATCTGCTAAGTAAAAGAGTTATATATAATGTATATATCCGATTGATTGATTTTTGATACACCAGGGTACCTGCCCGTCGAGCATGCCTAACTGTAGTCTTTAAACTAGTTTCATTTTATTGGGCTGCGCAAATTTGTTTAAGTGCATTTAATTATATTGATTTATGTGAATTGTAGTAAGAGCAGCTCCCATCATTGACTATGAAAAAACATGGTAGTATCGTAATAAAAAACAAAAAAGACAATTTGTATGCCAAATATACAAGAAGAGCTATAAACAGCACAACGACGCTTGAATACCCTACGATATAGTAGTTCGATTCTAAATGAAATCAATAAGTGAAGAAATTTTGTTTGCACGGGAAATCAAAAGGTGCTAAATATCTCAGGCTTTCGTTGATTAAATTTCCTTGATCTTGAGATAATATTCAATTTAACATTGATAACAAGATATAACACTAGCCAGCAAAATAGAACAAGTTAAAGAAGTTACAAGTTGAGTTGGTTAAACATCCTAAGATCGAAAGTCGATATAAAATAGTTTTGAATGTTGACGATTTTTCGATTGAGTTTTTAAAATTTGGGTATTTCCTATAATGAACTAATAGTTTTATCTGCGTCACTTGACATATCCTGACCAACACTATATGTGATTCTTGATCAGGCTCATAAAGTCGAAGATAATGCTGTAAAAACTTCATCAAAATTATTCATTTTCCTAAGAACTTAGTCTTCCTAAATAGTACATTCAAGAAGCATACCAAAGTTTCTTGTTAGAAAATGTGGTGACCCAATACAATAGATTGTTTAGATTTTAATAAAAGTTTAGTTCCTGTAGTACGAGCACTATAAAAAACACAAATGAATAAATATATTCGAATGTTTGTCCTCAAAACGTTACCTATTTCATGACAATTTCATAATACCCTTAGGAAACTTATCAAAGTTATGAAAAATATTTCCGGTTTTTCATGTGTTTTTTCCTTGCCTGCCTGCAGCTCAGCAACACAGTTGGGCATACACATATATTCGCACATAAATATTTATATAGCTGTGGTAAAAATCATTAAGAACATATATACAATTTGTAACGAATTTTTTTCCCCAATTTACAATATTAACAGTTCTTTTTTATTGTGTTTGCTTGCTGGTTCTTATTTTCATTTAAAGATTAAAGAGCAACCGTAAAATGCTTATATCAGAGGTTAGTTATTTATGGCTAGAACTTAAACGTTTCTATTGCCATAACTCTCACCGATAGAGGGCGCTTTGCAATGTTGCTTAGTCGAGAACCGCTTTTGCTACCTTTTAACTGATTGCATTACATTTTATTGTTGTGTCTGTTTATTGTTGCTGCTTATTAAAATTGTGACTTAAATGGAGATGGCTAGAATAGCACAAGCTCGTAAAACAAAGCACACCAGCATACTGCCCCCAGTCCCCGCTCCCCTCCGCTTCAGCAAGCACGCTTGCTCCGGGCCCTGCCCTACCTCCCAGCGTCGCTCCATTAAAGTGACATAAATCGACAGCATCCACGTGAGCAGCGCACATTTTTGGCATGCCACTGAGTCACACACACCCTCTCACACACACACACACCCACACACACACACACCACAAATAGAAGACAAGCCCACGTGCGTAGTGACATACAGAGAACAAATAGAGACGGCAGTTCCGTAAAGAGAGAAAAAGCAAGAATGATGAAAAGAATACTTTCTACTTTTGAAGAAAACTAAAATTCAACACTCGAACTGAAAATTAGAAAATCACTTTGGTTTCCCCATTTGCGAATTGGGGATGCAAATACTCAAAAATTTACAAAAACGGTCGATGGAATCTCAACACATCGCCAGCAAATTACTTTATATTGAAGTGTCAAAAAACGAATTTAATCAAGCTCTTTACACCCTTTCACAGTTAGTAAAAACGCTTTTCCCAAAACTTGTTCTTGAGGAAGTTAATTTTTTGTCCAAAATTCAAGAAATGTTAAAGTACGAGCTCTACCTCCTAAGATTACCAACTCGCATAACTTTGTCAAAACTTAAACAATTACCAAACGTCATGGCTTTTTGCTCATGCTTTTTAGTGTTATTTGAATTGCCTTTCAAATATTTTCGAAAATTGGCAAGGATACAAGAAGAACAAGAAACCTTGCTGAGAAGTGTTTTCTCACTATAGTAACTTCAGGATCGACAAGATGCTCCATCCTCAAATTGTCTGTTGCAAACAATACTATAACAGCTGATATTTCAACCGCAACTTAATCTTAAGTTTCCTTAGTACTCTTTGCTACCGAGCTGTGGTGGAGTCTTAGATGGTTGGGAAACGAAGACGAGAAGGCTCAAGCTGTTCGACACGCTTCATGAGCTTATTTAATAGAGTTTTAAGAAAGAAACAATAATTAAGAGCTAATTTCAGATTTGAATTATAACAAGTAAGAATGCTATAGTCGAGTATACCCGACTACGAAACTCCCTGTACCCAGGTCAAAAATTTCTGATCGCATCTGCGTAAACTTACACATACACACACATACATAAACAAAGGGCGCACACACACGAGCCACAGCGCAAGCGAAGCATTTTAAATGGTGGCTATGCTTCTTCTTCCCCTTGCTGCAGCACTGAATCTTCTTTCGTGAATAACTTCCGTGTTTATTATCCGATCGACTTGAAATTTGGACAGTAGATTAAGAGGGACTAAAGTATTGGACATGCCAAATCTTAAAGCTATATCTTGAAAATTGTTACTGTAAAACGGTTTTTATCGAATAGCGGGGGAACGGGGGAGGTATCTCAAATCTAAAATAAACTTGACCTGCTCCCGCTATACACGAACCTACGTTCCAAATTTGGTATCTCTAGATCTTATAGTTGCTGAGATCCTTGCGTTCATACATACGGACGGACAGACGGACATGGCCAAATCAAAATCTCTTTTGATACTGATCAAGAATATATATACTTTATAGGGTCGGAGATGTCTCCTTCTGCCTGTTACATACATTTGCACAGATTTAGTACCCCCTTTTTACCCATTTTATGGGTACAGGGAGTAAAAAGTCCTTATTATTATTGAAGATTTTCTATCCGACTTTTAAAATACGGAAAGAAAACTATTTAAAATAAGTTAAAATTTTGCGCTTAATATCAGCTGTTTTGTGTTTCACATACAATTAACAGCTCTGTTACTACTCTGTAATGTAGCAAAAATCGATTACTTAGCAAGCAATCGAGTAGGCAACACCTGCTACTTAACAGCTACTTAACAGTTACTTAACAGTCCGTGTATTTCTTATGGGAAATGGAGGACGTTAGCAGATTTCGACGCAAAAGCGGACGCATCCTTGGTGGAAACGGGCTATTACTTGAACATTATGTGGAGTAATGAATTTATCGATTAACTAGGTGACAATACATGGATCTAAGTAGCCTGTGCAAACGGTATGAACCGAGCTGTCAAGTAGCATACTTCTAAGTGAGTTTTCAGTATCAATTGTGCGACGACAGCGTGACAATAGTACATCCAAATTTTCCAAATTTAATAATTTCTAACTAAGCTGCCACAACGACTCAAGTGTATAAAACAATTTAAAGTATTAGTAAATTTTCCTAGTTCAATAAACCACAACGTAGCGAAAAAGTAAGTGAAATACCAAGCCGTCAACATTATATAGAACGTATACATATATACAAGATCTTCATAGAATTGAATTGCGTGCGCAGTCGCATTAAGAACGGCTAAGATGGACCCACCTGAAGAGAGCGCCTCAACCAGCCAGGCCAACTTGAATGCCACGTTGCCCGTGCCAGAGCCAGGGCCAGAGCCAGGGCCAGAGCCAGGGCCAGCGCCAGGGCCGGAGAACAACATTGAGCCGACTGGGGAGAATGTGCAGGCAGAATGTGCAGGCAAGCGCAAGTCCGAGAACAGTCGTGTGGGGAATGAAAAGAAGAAGTGCTTGGCTCTTTCTCGCCTGAGCACCGATCTGCAAGAGCCGCAGTCGTTGCCTGGCAATGACAATTTTGCCAATCTGAGCCTTGTGCCCGCTGCCCCCGTTATGGAAATAATCTCAAGGCCATGCACAATAATGACGCGTGCCGCAACCAGAGCCTACGCGGTGCAGGCAATGCTGGCCAAGTCCTGTGCCGCCACAAGGTTGCCTGAGGCGCCACCTGTGCCCGAGGGCGTCGAGGACTTTGATCTGAAAATGAGTGGTGATATCTGCTACGTGGCGGCTTATGCAAAGGACATCTTTAGCTGTATGCAACGGCAAGAGCAGGCGTATGCGGTTGACAGCTACATGCCAAAACAAATCCACTTGACTATCGATATGCGCACCCAGTTAATCGACTGGGTTGTTAAGATGCAGGTGGCCTTCAAAGTTGTCCGAGAAGTGAGCTACCTGTGTGTGAAGATTATCGATATGGTCCTGACCCGCAGGGTCATCGCCAAGGATAAACTATTGCTGTTGGGCTGTGCAGCCTTTTACATGGCTTGCAAATACGAAGAGGGCCAGCCGCCGTCGACCTCGAGACTTCTTAACATCAGCCATGTGGCCTACAAGTGCAGAGATGTGCACCAGATGGAGAATTTCGCACTGCTTGCTATTGACTACAATCTGGGGGTACCGATCCCGTATCAATTCCTGCGTCGATACGCGGACGCTGCCGAGGTGTCAGCTCCCATGCTCTCCCTGGCTCGGTACATCCTCAAACTATCCTTGCTAAACTCTGACCTCGTTAGCTGCAGCGAATCCAAAATGGCATCAGCTGCCCTGTTTGTGGCTTTGCGCATGCATGGGGGCATCCCCAACCTCGACACTGAGGCCTGGACCCCGACTTTGGTGTATTATACCAACTTTGAGCTGGCTGACTTTGCTCGCCCGGTGCTGACCCTTAATGAGGGACTTCACCTCATTCTACGCGACAAATTCAACCGGATTCGCCTCATGTACTTGGACAAGGAACTCCACGAGGTGGCAAATGTGCCGCTGCTGACCAACCTGCAGATATTCCATGGCAACCTCGATCTGCTCAGTGCCCTCGAGCAGGCACCATAATTCACTGTTTTTTTCTTTTTATTGAACCATTACAACACATAACATATCTATATCGTTTTTATTTCTGTTTGCATTAAATTTAATGTTGTGTTTGCGTTAATTCTGAAAAAACAACTCTCTTTTATTATTATTGGTGTAGCCTATCCTATTGTTGCATGGATGCGAAAGTAAGAATCGAATTAAAAAAACATTTCCATTATTTTCCCTTCCGTACCCTCTGATTTTTTGTATTGACTGTGAATAACTTGGAAACGAATCTAACAAAATGCTTTTCTCACACATTGGACCTTAAGCCCAATTCCCGTTCGCTGTGACGGGAGCAGGAGTAGATTTTTCAAGTTTCATACAACAAATTTCCATCCTTGGGGGAAAATTTTCAAATGTTCTTCAAACGGATCGTAGAGATAGTTCCGTTCTTGGTAATTACTATTCTACACGAACAATAAGTCGAAAATAGTTGGGTTTGTGTATAAAGAACATAGCTCAGAGGTATAAATATACTACTTGTCTTTGGCACGCCGAAGTTGACAGTTCTTGATAGTTGATCTTAGAATGCATGGAATATTCTTATATAAATTCCAAGTATTTAACCCCTACAAGTTCCCCAACTGGGATGAGAGTATATCGCAGTCGGGAGCTTGCCGGGACGAAGTTCTGGCTTGTTATTAAGTTATGTTTTAGTCACTTTCTCGAAGAATCGCTGTGAATCAAATTGACACCAGAGAAAGCGGGGGCAGGGGCGGGAGTGTATAGTGAGGGGTAGCAATATGGAGCTGCAGGACGCTGCAGGAGGCAACTCATTCACTTTAGTCATTTTTATGCATATTTTATCTAATTTTTAACACTTTTATCAAATTGCCAAGGCAATTTCGCTTGCAGAGAAACTGTGTGTGTGTGTGTGTGTGTGTGTGTGCTGGGGTGTGCCAGGCTGTATGTATGTGTGTATATCGTGTGTGTAAACTCTCTGCCTGACTTGGATCTGCGCTTGTGCTTTTGCTCCTTGCCGAGTTTTAATTAAATACAGCTAACAATGTACATTCATTCATTGGCAGAGTTTTTGCTGCTAGTTGGTTACTTAGTGCCCGGGCAACTTTTTACTTCCCCTCTCAGTGTGCCCCTACCCCCTGGACTGCGTTTACTCTGCCCCGCAATCACACACCCGCCCCGTCCCACCACTCAGCTACTGTTGCCGTTGTCGTTTTCATTACCTTGCATTAAAGACCAAAACCAACTCGTTCACATTGCTTCTCCCACATATGGCCGAGCCCTTTGGGTGTGCCACACACACACACACACACACACACACACACACTTACAGGCACACACACATCCACACACACCTACACACAGCTTGCTGGTAGCAGCTCCTTTCGTCATTTATTGTTTGGCTCTATGCGTTGTATTTTTAATTAATATTTTCTGCGTTGCATACTTGCCGGCAAGCGTTCAACAACACTGGTCGCCAGTGTTGCAGCCTGCAATTTTACAGCTTCCTACCTATTACCTGTTACTTGTAACAGTTACCAGTTACCTGAACCCACAATCCGTAGCCCGAAGCCGCACAACCAGAAAGGCCCCACATCCAGTAATATTACACGGGGCCAGCTAACAACGGGCTACACGGGCAACTTACACGTCTAGCTATTTACACAATCTCCTGGGAACAGGATAATAAACCGTATTCTGATAGGGACCGCAATATTCCTAAGTGCGGTGTTGTACACAGTTTCAAAACAAACGATTGAATGAAATGCAAATGCAAAACAAATTTCACTTATAAGCTATCACCATAGTCTCAAATGAAACATTCATTTAACCTTTTCATTGTAATTATAATAAAGTAGTAGGTTGAAATGTGATACATTACTCGTTACTTTATTTTTGTTTATCTTTTCCACAAATGCAGCTTCTAAGAAAACCAATTCCGTCTGCGTATCTCGTCCTCTGTATGTAAACAGAAGATGAGAACGTTTACTCGCTGGTTTGATCCATAGATTTACTCGTTACTTACATTTCTGGGTTTAGCCATAACTTAAATATTCGTTGTCTGCTTTCGTTCTTCTTTTTGATAGCACGTTTGCTAAAATAACTCATTGGTTTGCTTTTTGTATTGTATTGTTCTGGCTCTTCTGTTACTCGCTACTCGTTACTTTCGCCATCTCGTTGTTTTATTTTGACAACTTCGTGCAATTGCTCGTTACTTACTTATACTCACTATCTGGCATTGCTGTTACTCATTGCTTACACCCTGTTGCTGTTTTTCTCTTTTACTCGTCTCTTACATTTTCGCATAGATTTGCTCCGTCTGCATTACATTGTTACTCGTTACTTTAATAGTCTCGTAGTCTGCTTTACTCATTACTTGCACATTCTCACTGTTCTGCTTAGTCAGCATCGTGCTCGTCTTAGACAATGTTAACAACATTGTGTCACTCGTTACTTTGTTATTCTCGTTTAACGGCTTTGTTAGTACTCGTTCCTTAGATCATCTGGCTGATTTGCTTTGTCAGCATCGCATTTCTGCTCGTCTCCTACTGCTTCTCATCGATTTGCTCTGTCACCATTATAGTACATCGCTGCTCGTTACATAAATATGCTCGTTGTTGTTGCTCTCGTTACTTTGTCCGCTCGAATTGCGGGCTGGCAGCCAGCAATCGCATCGTTCCGCAAAGCTATTAAGTTGCCACAGCTATCAGTGACATCCCAGCTGCAATTGAAATACCAAATTGATGAGCACTGAGATTATGCTCGTAGACACGGGACACGGGATACTAGACTCGTTAACTCAGCTCTGAACCACCAGGCAGCACAGTGGGTGGGTCATTACCCACTCCAGCTGAGGCAGCTGCGGCACTTCTCGCTACATTTGAGCTAAGAGCGGGACAAGTTTTAAGGCCTGGTTAGCGGCAGTTGCAGAGAGCGTGAAATATGAAATGGCCAAGTGGTGGGTGCTTGGGCGAGTGGGCGTGGTCGACTGTGACTGTCACTGTGACTGTAACTGTGACTGTGACTCTGCCAGCGATTGTCACGTTTGCAACAAATGGCGCATGGCACGCAAAGTGCAAATGTAATTCGTGTATTTTACTTAATTTCATGTTACGTGCACAATCGTCCAAATCGCTGGCAATCGAATGACCCCCCCCTTGGCCCCCTTTGGCCCTGTTTTTTGTCAACCCCCCGCCCCAGCCAAGCATTGCACTGGCAGCAGCTGCAGTTGCCGTACCTGTACACAGCTCCTGGCACTCCTTGCCCCCGATTGTGACCTCCTTGGGAGCTCCTTCCCAGTTTTACTTGGTCTTCAGCTTTTGGAAAATGCTCCCACGCATTTATTAGCATTTTTATGTGGCAATTTTTTTCACATTTCGGCAAATTTTCGGCGCTTTGAGGCGAGAGTTTTAATTAAGTTTTGGGTTAGCTAAAGGCTGGGATATTATGGTGAGGGGAGGGGGAGCGGGAGGTGTGGGGCTTCGGGGGTCGCACTTGCAACTGGCGTACGTCAGCAAAAACTTTTATAATTTTACTTAGTTCACTTTATGGCAGCTTATACATGGTTGTTGTTAGTGATTTCCCGTTGTCGTTGTCCTTCTTGTTGTTTTGTGATGAAAATTGCAATTTCCACTGCGTATCGAAGGAATTTTCATCAGCTTTGTTGATGACTTTTTGTGGGCCACGCTCTGAAGTGCCAAAGATTATCGCCAGCCACTCAATGCATTCATGAATCATCATCAGCATTCAATTTGATTCGTTTCAATTTGATTTGTCAGCAAGCTCTCTGTTCGGCCCCTCCTCCTCCCCCCCTGGCACTTCATATGATAGGCAGTTGACTAATTTCGCTGCTTTCAGGATGATTGCATTCCAGAAAGATTCAATAACCACTCGTCTATGCATTTGCTTAGATACCAACGCTGACATCTCAAATGGCTGGAACTATGGATGACAACTTTCAGCAGTCACCGATAGTCAACATCCATCGATACTTTCGATAGGTGGACATCTCAAGTGGGTGGAAATGAAAAGGCAACTATAAATAGTCACTAATAACAAATTATGATCGATAGATTGTCATCTCAAATGGATGGAACTTGAAACTACAATTAACCATAGTCACCAATTGTAATCAATCCTGGATAGTATCGCTAGTTTGCCATCACAAGGTCAGGCATACATCAAAAGAGATCATAGTCACAATTATCTATAGTTTGATATCTCAAATGGAGAGAAAGTGTAAACGTCCATCGATACTTTCGAAGGTGGACATCTCAAATGGGTGGAACTTGAAACTACAATTAACCATAGTCACCAATTGTAATCAATCCTGGATAGTATTGCTAGTTTGCCATCACAAGGTTAGGAATACATCAAAAGGGATCATAGTCACCATTATCTATAGTTTGATATCTCAAATGGTTGAAACTATGATTAACAATTATCAGCAGTCATCGATAGTAAACATCCATTGATGCTTTCGAAGGTGGACATCTTAAATGGGTGGAACTGAAAAGGTAACTATAAATAGTCACTGAGAGTAAACAATCATCGATAAGTTAATATCCGAAAATGGTGGAACATGAAACTACAATTGAACGTAGTCACTAATTGTAGACGCAGATAGATCAAAGTTGATTGCAGTCACCGTGAGTGTGATATCTGAAATGGGTGGAACTAAAAAAGCAACTATGAATAGTCACTGATAATATACAATATAACATCTCAAAGGGGTAGAACTTGAAACTACAATTAACCAAAGTCACCAATTGTAATCAATCCTGGATAGTATTGCTAGTTTGCCATCACAAGGTCAGGCATACATCAAAAGAGATCATAGAGATCATATAGATCATTATCTATAGTTTGATATCTCAAATGGAGAGAGAGTGTAAACGTCCATCGATACTTTCGAAGGTGGACATCTCAAATGGGTGGAACTGAGAAGGTAACTATAAAAAGTCACTGAGAGTAAACAATCATCGATAGGTTAATATCCGAAAATGGTGGAACATGAAACTACAATTGAACGTAGTCACTAATTGTAGCCGCAGATAGATCAAAGTTGATCGCAGTCACCGTGAGTGTGATATCTGAAATGGGTGGAACTAAAAAAGCAACTATGAATAGTCACTGATAATATACAATATAACATCTCAAAGGGGTGGAACTTGAAACTACAATTAACCAAAGTCACCAATTGGATGCTATCGCTGGTTTGACAACACAAAGTGGGGAATACATCAATTCAACCGATAGTTTGATATCTCAAATGAATATAAATTATCAACAGTCTCCGATAACGATAGTATCGATAGTTGGCCATCACTAACGTGGCTGTCGCTTAACCGTAAGTGGGCCCATCCAACATTCATTCAGGTCATTTCAATTGGCCGCATTCATCTCAAATCGCGAATTAAGCAATTCAAAATGAATATTTTTCACACAACAATGGTAACAATTATTTATTTGTTTGGCGTGATTTCATTTTGCACGGACTGGTGAAAATTGCGATTATTTTGTCTCATTTTCATTGAAAATGTATCAACTGAATTCGCATCAAGTCAATTTTGTGGCTTTTAGCTTGTTGTTGTTGTTCTTGTTGGTGTTGCTCTCTGCGGTTGCGATTTATCGTTGATTCAGCTCTGTTTATTTGCTTTGTCAGTGTTTTGGGCATGATAATCAGGCATCAACATTGACCCAAGTGCTCATTAGCTCTTAGCACCGACTGCGAGATGCCCTGTGAAATCAGCTCCGAATCAAAGAAAGAACGCACATTTGAGTAAGGATATTCCAAGCTAAATACTGCTCACTTTGAAATAATGCCCTTCCTCTCTCAACACTTCTATTTTTGCATTCCTTTATGAAAACTCCATGGTCACTTAATTTCTGCTCTATTGCGATATTCGCATCGGACTTTATTACTCCACAAATCCTGTTAATGTAAGTTGTTCTTCACAGAGTGTCTTGTTTACGAAACACTCGTCCATGGTCACTTTAAGCTCAGTCAACTCTCGCTTCTTGACCTCAATTGTCACCTTATCGATATAGCGTCCGATCTGCTGTCATTCATCCAACAGAAAGTGTGTCCTCCATGGTCAGTTTAAGTTTCCTGAAGCTTCATGTTACGCATCTGTTATTCGTCTCCCCTTCTTTTCTATTTAGTTGACTTTTATTGATAAGCAAATTATGCAAATTATGTTTAAGCAAATTACATTTTTGCATATTTCTTATGAACTGCTACTTCAAAAAATTTGGTTAAATTATGCAGATTTAGAAATTATACTTATTTAGTCGGGATTCTCTTACTCTCAAGTGCCCTTCACTTATGCGTTCTGTCATAGAATAAAGCGGCGCTATTTATATCAATTAAATACCAAAAAATACCATAAGTAACTGCAATTTTCATACAACAAATATCTCAATAATACACGAAAATGTTGAACGAATAAGACAAAAAACTATACATAACTCTCAGATATCTTTAGTTTAAGCATTGTACATAAGTCTGCATCTGTGCATCCTGCATACCCTGTGTGCGCTATGGCTACAGGGTATTAACATAATGTTGACATCAATTCTGTGGTCATTTAATGAAAATTAAGTCATTAGGCCGCTCTCATTGGATAGACAGAGTCCGATGACTGCTGTCAAGCCAACAACACACACACACACACACACACACACACACACTTTATATATATATATATATAGACATATATGTTGATACATAAATAGACCTGCATAAAAACTATCACAACTAAGTAGACAAATTGATTTTCACGCTCTTTATTGTTGTTGTTTTGTTTTTTGTTGAATATTTTTGTTATTGGTGTTGTTGTTTTAATGGCACAGCAATTTGTAATGTCAGCTCAGTGGTCCTTAACCGCAACACAACACAACACACACACAACACACACAACACAACAAGCCGACTGACTATTTGCCAAATGATGGACCTTTAAGCCGCAGGACAGCTGCAAATTTTGTGACTGGGCGACGCTCTCTGAATTGGATTGGATTGGATTGGATTTTATTAGATGAGATTATCCTGTTCGAATTGCCGGCCAGGCACAGTCGTATAAGCACTTATGTATATCAATTCTGAAACACTTGAGACAAATTGAGACTCAGATTGCGTCTGCTTTCAACAAATTCAACAAAATCAATTGCAGCTCATCAGGTTTCAAATAGGATGACTTTGGCAATATTAACGTACCTGTGACTGACAAATAAAGTGACACAATGTGACTGAATATCGGGAATCACAGGTTCACAGTCACAGTTTAGATAGTAACAGTCACATACCAGATATTAACAGTCACATATCAGATATTAACAGTCACAGCTCAGATATTAACAGTCACATATCAGATATTAACAGTCACATATCAGATATCAACAGTCACAACTCAGATATCGACAGTCACAGCTCAGATATTAACAGTCACAGTTCAGATATTAACAGTCACTGTTCAGATATTAACAGTCACTGTTCAGATATTAACAGTGACAGCTTCTGTGTTATCATTAACATAACCTACAATTATGCTGAGCTCTTGCAATATTTAGAAAATTAACCTATCCTATCAAATCCTAACCTTCAAACCTTAAACTGTTACCTTATGAAAGCATATAAAAATATCAATTACCAATGAAATGATCGAGTGCGGATCTCCATCGAGACACGGAGAACATTTTGGGAGCACAATTTGTGATTTACTTAACACACGTTTGGACTTTGACAGTTGGATATCAGCCAAGGGCCTTATGGCCTTAATTGTTAATTTTGATGCACAAATTATGCTTTGTGATGTGTATTATTAAAGCACAAATTGAACCTTGAAGTGTGATTAAGAAAGCACAATCAGTGATTAGTAAAGTACAATCTGTGATTTAGTTATTAGAGTGATTAGTTAATCGAAGCTCACAGTTGTGCCTAAGTTTTGTACCAGCTGAACCTAAAATGCCCAAGATATGTCTAATTGCGCCCACAATTCTCTCTGTGTATTTGACCTATGACAGAAGAGCTCCCTAGGAAGAGTTTCCACATGGTGGAAGTGTATTCACCTGTCTAGCTGATGAGAAACCCTCGAAAAAGCAATCGATAGTCGTATTATCGATAGGTTCCATCAATTTCTTGGCAACGCTATTTCAAACAATTTAAGGATGCTTGCCTTACTCGTAATCTTAAGGGTTTTCAAAGCCCCATCTTTGGCAAATTTGGGGAGGCTTTTAACCAAGCGTGGGGTGGATTTAAATAACGTATACGTAATTTGTATTTCCTGCAGCTTCCCCTCGCACTTGCCGTAAGTCTGATTTAGTTATGTCCTTATTAAGCAATGCCAACTGACAAACGACAAAACGGTAAATGCTGGAATTTTAGCTATTACCCCAACCGCGTCCACCCACCCCCGCCCCCGCTCTGGTAATACCTGCTCGTAGTTTTTTGGGGTTGCAGCTGCTTTAATTGTTTTTTAAACACATTTTAAGCGCTTTTTGAAAGCGTTTGCCTGTATGCCAAGTCTCAGCAATAAACAAAACGTCAAGCATCAGTAAACACACACACACACACACAGATACACACACGCACAACAAGCCTGGGCACAACAACTTGAAGCAGCAACAACTATAGAAAGTGCCCAAGTCTTTGCCATGGAAATGGAGCGTGCACAAAATGAGCGCACAAGTGTCATACACACACACACACACACACACACACACACACACACAGACACGCACACACAGACACGCACACGCACACTAGCGAGATTCACGTTGAAGTGAGCAGCTTTTTAACACTTTTACTTTCAGCACATTCAACGTGCAACTCGCAATGGCAACACATTCATTTAATTTCACGACGCGCCCCTCATCAGTGGCAGCAACAACAACAACAACAACAGCCCAGCCTAATTGTCGTCTATCTCAAGTCGACAGCACCCCCAACATTCCCTGCCGCCCCCCCTTTGTGCACAGTTGCCGTCTGTTTGCTGTCTCAGCGCAAAAATGTTGCTGCTCTAATTAGAATGAAACGATTTTCATTTTGCATTTTCATGTTGTCGTTTTTCTTGTGTTTGCTGTTGCTGTTGTTGTTGCTGTTGCTGTTGCTGTTGCCCTGGCCCAAAATGTATAATTTACGCTGCTGCTGCTGCTGCTGCTGCTGCTGCTGCTGCTGCTGCTGATGCATGCAAAATTCATAGAAATTATGCCCAGCGCATGAAGATTTCCATTTCCATTTTAATTTTAATCGCAAGTGTAATGCCAGCCAGGCCCCGCCCACACTATAAGAAGGTATAGGCGAAGATGCCTTTTGATTTAATTGCTTGCCGCGCTCGCAATCAGCAACAGCAACAACAGCAACAAAAACAGCAACAACAGCAACAACAGCAACATCAGCAACATGAAGACATTCCCATTTGTGCTGAGCCAACTAAGCAGCTAAGCAGAGCGACCCGACCCACTGAGCATATGACCTGCATATTATCTGCTCAGTCATTCCCTGGCAGCGTTCACCAGCACAACTTGCTGCCTGATCACTTTCATGGTTCTGGTGAACGCGACTGATAAGTTGATGCCATCAGTATCTGTCTTTTACCATCCTGTGGATACTTTGTAGAAAACCTTACATTCTACTCCGCCCCTCGACACATCCTTTCGAATAGAAGAAAAACCAAGCGATTGTGTTGAGTTGAATGCTCCTAGATGGTACTTAACTGCTTTATGTTTAGATTATGATACCTAAGCTTGTATCACAGAATTGGTAAGCTACTTTTCAGTGCAATTGATTTACTGAGAAACAAATCAGATGGTTGTAGGCTCTTTATTTATTATCTTTCAGTTGCTTAACAGTCCATATATATTTACAACTGAATCAAGAGTACTTCCAGCGATGTCTTTCTATTTTTTGTTTTCGTTTATTAAAAAAAACCTCCCCAACTAAAAATAAGAGCGTATGTTCTTAAAAAATAAACAATGTGCCCGAAACAACGTTCTAAAAATGAAAACATCCATTTACGACTTTAGGAAAACCGGAAATATCCGATTTTTGTCAATGTATTTAATACACAATTCATTCATTCATTCATTCCATTCAAAGCAATTTTATTATACCATTTTATTACACTATCGAAAGTCTTGTCATGTCGAAATCTATCGATAACTTTTGAGCAAGCAATTAAAATGAATTTAAATATGCATATCCTTCAAATATGCTTTAATCAAATCAAATTTTAATTGACTTATGAAAGGGAAAGACACGAAAATAACAAACATAAATGATATAAGCAAAATGCATCATAGCATTCACCAGAAAGTATCAAACCTATCAACAAAGCGGCTGGTGCTGTTGAACGTGGCCAATTCCGTCAGTCAGTCAGTCAGTCAGTCAGTCATTCGCTCAGTTGGCCAGCTCTATTATGGTTGGCTGCTTGGCTGGTTAGCTGCTCGTTGGCTGTTGCCCCAGTGACTGACAACTGTTGGCGCTGAGCAGCAGCAGCAGCAACTGTTGCTGTTGCTGTTGCTGTTGTTGTTGCTCGCAGTTGGAGCTGTTAATGATGGAGCCATTGTAAATGTAAATTCCACATTGGGCTGCTGCCAAAAAACAGTAATGTTATCTAAACAGTTGCTGAGAGAGGTGACAGCTGCTGCTGCTGTCGTTGTTGCTGCTGGCCAATTGAATGTTGCTGCTGCTGTTGCCCATTTTGGATGCGATGTTGCTGTTGTTGCAGCTGTTGTGTTGCGGTGGCACTCGCCCCTGGCAATTGTCAATGCAATTGCAAACTGCAAGCTCCAGAGAATTTGTGGCAACTGTCTGGAGCCTTGAGTGGCTCTAAAAGGCTTTGTTATTTGCCTCAATCTGCTGGGTCAGCAATTAAATTCATCCATAAATTATTAGCAATGGGTTGCCGTTGCAGTTGCAGTTTCAGTTGCTGTTGCTGTTGCTGTTGCTGTTGGTTCTCAGCATTTTATCCGTATGCAAAGTTCAATTGAATGCAATTAGTTGCAATAAACAGATTTCATTTGATGTGTCAATTATTTATTCATTTGCACGACTTGTTTATGCATTCAATTATGCCCCCGGCAATCTGCCATCCCTCCCCCGGCAATGGCGCTGCCCTCAGCCAACAGTTTTGACAGCTGCTGGCACTAGATGTTGCTGCTGTCCCTCTCTTATCATAAATAAATTGATTTTACTCTTCTGCGCTTACAATCTATCAAAAGATTTGCAGTGTTGCTGTTGCTTTTTGAAATCAATTGCAGGAGGAGGAATAACAACGGCAGCAGCATCTCATTTTTCAGGTCAGAGGTCTAAATGTTCATTAATTTTATCAGCCAGCAGAGAGCAGCGCCGCCGAGGAAATCAAAAAGAAATCGTTGCAACTGTCAGCAGCAACATCAGCAGCAACAACAGCAGCAGCAGTTGCAACAACAACAGCAACTAGTACTTTGAGCCACAGCAGCATCGCATTTTATTTATTTATGCTGTTTGCAAACATAGAAATTGCATTGCCAGCAACAACACAAAGCCCCCTCCCTCCCTCTCTCCCACCCGTTTCCCGTTCCCCGCTCCCCGCGCTGACATTGCTGAGTGTGATGCAAATGCAATGCACATGCAACTGCCAACGGCAGCAACAACTGCCACTCATCTGCTGCACATTGCTAATGTGTTTGCGATGCGTCTACACGATACCAAAGCATTCACCTATCAACTATAGCTATACAGTGCCACACAAACATACATGCACATGTACATATACAAGTGCTTGCCATGTACATTTAAATAATATCAAATGGGGAAGCAAATTTCTCAGAATAAAATACGACTGCATATAGTTTATTTAGTACTCGAGCTGGCTGTACACAATGTAATCCCTTTTAGCTCCGACCACAACATTCTCCCACTCTGTTAACAGCGCTTAATAGTTATGTTATGTGCTCATAAATATGATCCGTTTATGTTAGCTCCTAAAGCAAGACTTGCTCAGTCTGGGTCTTACTTACCCAAAGAGTATATAAAAGCAAACAAATGATTGGGAATGGGAAAAGTAAGAAAACCAAATATATCTTTTATTTGCTGCACAAAGTGTAAATTAACATATTTCAGTTGGATTTATTGTTTAAATCCATTGTTAAAATATGTTAACATGTTCGTAGTATGTAAGCCTAAGGCTATGTTAGCCTCAACAGCAATTTTATATCTATTGTTAACAGTAACAGTTAACTGCATGTATTGGTAGTTTTAAGTATGTTAAATTACAGCAGCTTTCTTTTACACCATTAGCGTGCTTTTACTCCAATCATGTTAGGAGCCTTCAATAGTATATGTCTGCAATCTTATTTATGCAATATCATTCATTCCAGAACTCTGTTACATTATTTAAGCAGTTAATAGTTCAATTAAGACGCTCTTTTGTCTACATTAGCTTTGGCAGTCACAATGTATCTATGCTTGTGATTTTACTTAAAGAATGTTAACAGCAATCAACAGTATCTGTTGGCAGTCTTAACTATACAATACCATTCATACTCGTACTCTATAAATGTGCTTTTACTCCAATCATGTTAACAGTTCTGTTAAGTAGCTATTGTTGTCTATTTCAACCATAACAGTCGCATAAAATCTGTTGTGCTTTTACTCGAATCATGTTAACAGCAATCAACAGTATCTGTTGGCAGTCTTAACTATACAATACCATACATACTCGTACTCTAGTAATGTGCTTTTACTCGAATCATGTCAATAGAACTTAACAGTTCTGTTAAGTAACCATAACAGTCGCATTAAATCTGTTGTGCTTTTACTCGAATCATGTTAACAGCGATTAACAGTTCTGTTAAGTAGCTATTGTTGTCTATTTCAACTTTAACAGTCGCATTGGCCTATTGTGCTTTTACTTAAAGCATGTTAACAGCAATCAAAAGTACTTAACATTTGTAAATTCAGGCAACCTTCTTGCATTCTGGCTTTGTATTAAAAAGTAGCTCAATTATGTTAATGCGAGTCTCACATTCTGTTTACTGTTTGCTTCTGGGCTCTTTTGACTGCTGTCAGCTTGGTTTTTATGATCTTGTGGCTACTTTAAAGCACTTGACCAGGCCAAGTCTGCAATTTGGCAAACACTTGGCCAGAAGCGTGGGCCAGGTCTTAAAGACTAATGCAAATTAAGCTCTTCAGACGCGCCCTTCAATTTAACGAATACAATGCCGTTTTTTTCGCTCCTCTTTGTTGTTGCTGTTGCTTTATTTGTTTGTTGCTACCGTGACGAAGCCATTGGCCAACACAAAGCAACACACACACACACACACACACACACACACACACATGACCCTGGTTAATAGATTTATGGCATTTACATATTCGGCGAGCAAACCGCCCACAGCTTTTTGATTACCTACATATTTTGTTGGCAGCAATGTTGCTGTTGTTGCTGTGTATGTTGTTGCTGTGTATGTTGCTGCTGTGGATGTTGCTGGCGCATTAAATGAGAATGTCAGCAAGTCGAGCAAACAATAAATACGACTTCATGCCGCGCCCAGCCCCCAATTCCCCCCAATTCCCCCAATCCCCAATCCCCCCCGTACCACAGCTACCAGCTCCCGCGCGCTGCTCTTTGGGGCGAAATATGAAAAATGTTGCCTATTTTTGGGCAACATTTCAATGGCACTCGTTCGCTTTCAGTGCCTTTTGTGTTAATAAACAAATAATCTACTTAAGTCCAACAATAAAAAGGGAACGACAAAGTCATAAAATGGCATTGGCAATATAAGTAGCAACATGCTCGTACACTGCGCAAAATCATAGCCACTAACAGAAATATTTTAAATAATTATTCAGTATTTACTTAGGATTACAACAACACTTTGTGCTACACAAAAATGTGAAAATTCCATTATTTCAGCTGGCTTTTTCTCTCAGTGTAGCGCGCTTAAGGTTATTCAATTAGAGATTTACTTTAATTATGTTCTTAATTGGATAGTTTTTGGGGCATTCAAATTGAGTTTTAGTCAAAATCTTTTAGGCGCATTTGTTTCTCTCAGAGAAAACATAATAACAAAAATGTATTTCCACACAATTTATTTGCACGCACACAACGCCAATCACAGCGCTAATGTGCTGAAAAGAGACAGCACTATGGAGCGAAAGAGAGAGAGTGAGAGCTTGAGGGGGGCATTAGCTAAAGAGGCGCTGAGGGGCGCGCCATTCCTTTGGCCTCTCCACCTTTGCGCGCATTGTGCGTTGATTGATCGAGTCCGATGTTGATGCCGCTGGGACGTTAATTTCCATTTAATTGGCGCTCATTAGCCAGCAGCAACAGCAACAATAGCAACAGCAACAACAGCAACAGCAACAGCAACAGCAACAGCAACAGCAGCAACATCATCAGCAAAAACAACAACAGCAGGAACAGCAGCTGCAACTTAACATGGCAATAACTGCAGCAACAGCAACTGAAACAGCGGACGCAACAGCGGCAGCAGCAACAGCAATCGTATCAGCGGCAGTTGCAGCACCAAAGGCTGCCACAGAGGCTGCAACAGCAGACACAGCCAGGACGACAGCAACTATAGTGACAACAACAGCAGCAGCAACAGCTGCAACATACACAACAACAGCAGCAACAACTGCAGCAGCGGCTACAGCGACAGCAGCAGCTGCAGCAGCCACATGAGGCGCCAATGGCTGCAGCAGCAGCAACAATTGCACAAACGGCGGCAACAACAACTTAAGGCAACAGCAATTGCAGCAACAACTCACGATTGTTGCTCAACTGCTGGCATGATCCAACAGCAATATCGCACCCACACACACACACACACACACCCAAAGCTTATTAGACATGCCTTGCAATGTTGCTGCCACATTTAGTTGCATTGCATTTGTTGTGGCAAACTTAGCTTTGGTTTCTTGCTGCCATTCACTTTTGCAAGTTGTTTCATGCTCGTATTCCGCCTGATTTGCCCCAATTTTCGCCCTGGTTTTCCTCGTTTTCCTCGCTTTCTACAGCATGTGCTTGATTTATGGCGGCGACGTCGTCTTAGCGCTTATCAAAAATGTATGCACGATAAACGGCTGCGTCTTTTATCAGTCGATTTAAATATTATCAGGGCGTGAGAAGCGTTGAAAATGGCACACACACTCGCATATATTATGTGTGTGGGTGTGTGTGTGTGTATGTGTGTATGTGTGTGTGTGGGTGTGTAGTTAGTATGCCCATCGGCCTATCTGTGCTTTATTTTTAGAGTCAGTTTGCCCGGCTCGACAGTGGCAGGGGCGAGGCAATCTCTTGTCTCTTGTCGGCGGCGTTGCTTGCAACCAGGATATCATTTTTATGGCTCCCTGATTTATGGACAGCGATTGCATTGCACTGGCAGTTAAATGGTTTATGGGCCGCTGCTGTCAAACCAAATTAAAACATAGCGCAGGAGAGTGAATGCGGTGGGTGGTGGGGATGGGGGTTAGGGACTGCAGGGGGTGTGTGCTAAAGATACGCACGGCTAGCTTCAAATGTAAATACCCGAGCATTACGAGCTTTATGTGGCATGCGTCCCGACTCTCCCCCTGAGAGATAGCGGGAGAGTATCTCTCAGACTTGCAACAGACACTTTCAGCTCTGAGCTGCAACTAAACCCTAAACAAAGTTCCCCAACTTACTAAATTTGTGTGTCTTAACAGACTTTCGGCACTCTATCCTCATTCTAACTCTGAATTGCTATTTTGACAGACAATAGAAAATGTAGTAAAACTTGGTTGAAATTTAAGGTTCCTCATACAGACAACTTGTAGCCGCAATAATATTAAACCAATCTTATTACTATAACCTATTATTGTATTTTAATATAATATTCAACCAATCTTATTACTATTACTTATTTGATTCTATTTTTAATACAAACTTTCGCATTTATTTAACTTTTACTGCTGCTATATTTTTGGCAGCTTAAGCTTGTTGTAAATAGTCTTATTATGATTATCATTATTTCTCCTAAGAGTTAAGCAAGTCTTTCAAAAATGAATAGTACTAACACGAACTCACTTCTTCATCTTCTTCAATGTTCAAAGAGACAGCTTCATTCTTCTTACATAAATAATACGAGTATGTCTTTAATCATATATATACCATATCATTATTCCCAACAGATTTATTTTAACAATTGAAGAGTGAAGTATAATAAGTAACAGCAGGTGACAGGCTAAAGATACTTACTTCTGGCATAGATTTCAATTCAATTACAACAGAACATCGAGATAGAGTTCCATACTCGTGGATAGTATCTAAACTCACTCGCATAGTAAACGAGTATTTCTCAAAAGTGTAAAATATCAATATCCGTTTATTTATTTATTTATAACCAATGTCTGTGGACTGCCTGGTTAGTTTATGTCTAGTTTTTAGATACCTGTACTTATGCTTAAGTTTACAATTTAAGCTATGGAAAAATGAGCAAATTATGGCAGCGATGAAATTTAAAATATGCGTTATAATAATGAATTTTAAATACAAATTAATTTCTTATTATTATGTCATACTTTTATATAAATATTTGTAAATTTAAATTTTAAAATATTATAAAAATAAGTTATTTCTTAAAAATTTGTTATAAAAATGCAAGAAAAGAGTTTATCCTGTTTCCAGGATGCTGCATCCGGATATTTTGTATGTAACATTTTTCCATTCATCTAGATAATTATTTTCGGGCTTGATTCTTTCAAACTCAACTCTTATTTGCGATCCCTGAATTCTGAAATAACTTTTTAAGCTCCTTAATTAACATTTAAATTTAATGTTTGTGTTTTATTCAAATGATATAAGGCCGCTTGCTTTGATAGTGAACTAGCTCACTCAAAACTGATTGCTTTCTTGTTGATAATCGATAAGTCCCTCAGCTTGTATCGATAAAACAGCGCTTGCTTCTGCGTACTTATCGATCGTACTTACCATGGGTATTATTCAAATTCAAGTTGTATTTCATAACTTACAAGAAAATAGAATATTCTCCGCAAGTTGCACAACCCAACTGACTTTTCTCTGCGGTTGTATCCAAATTGCAGACCCATCAGCATATCAACCCGTTCAAGTGCATAAAGCCAAACAAGAATTCCACATTTTCAGCATTCATATGAGAAGTGTTTTCTCCGGCAATGTTCGGACCCGGAGTGTCGCAGGACAATCAATAAAGGACTTTTATGCTTGTGTACTTGCGAGTACAAGAACTCGAACCCGGATAAACCATATACCGACTTCTTTGCTGCCCCACTTCCCCTGGCCCTCAGCTCCTCAGTTTCTCCGCTCCTCAGCTTCTCAGCTCCTTAGCTCCTCAGCTCCTGGGCTCTCTCCTGCGCGGGCGGGGTAAGCTGATTGTTGTTTGTGGAAATGTGCTTGCTGTTGTTGTTGTTGTGTTTGATGGTTGTTCTTCTTGTTGTTGATAGTTGTTTTTGGATGCTGAGGCCATTTACTTTATTGTTGTTCCGCGGATGCGGCAGTTTCTTTTCCTGAGTACACTAATGTGCAGTTAGAGAGAAGCATTTGGCCAGACGGCAGAACAACAACAGCAACAGACAACAGACAACAAACAACAAACAAATCCAAAAGGTCGACTAAAAGATGTCCTGTAAACAAACATAGAGCTCATGTAAGGCAAGAGAGAGTATCTGATTCTGATCCTAAATTGAGTTCTTGATCAAGTTCTACCTATCGATATGCCAACCAATCGAATACTATCGATAGCTGATTAGCGACAACATCGATAGGTCTTATCATCTTAGGGGCTCAGTTCATGCGAGTATTCATTTATATTTGCAATAACAAAAGTCAGTCACACAATTGCGGAATCCCATGATACCCCATTGGAGCCATTTGTTGGTTACAGGGTATAACAATGACAGGCAACAGCAGCCAAGTGCGCTTGACATTTGTAACAGGGCGTGGCTGGAGGGGAATGGCAATCGGTAAGGGTATCCTCAGAGCTTGTCGAGAGGCACAAGGGAACGCGGATAGGGGGGAGTGGTGAAGTGGGGGAGTGGGTGTAGCGACGACTGTAAGATGAAAGCGAAACAGCACAAAATGCACACAAAACAACTACAAACAAGCAGGGGGCAACAGATACAGAAACAGAAACATAACATAAACAGCAAATGCAACAACAGCAACAACAACAGCAACAACAACAACAACAACAGCTCTGAGAAATGTCAACAATGTTGATTTATTTGCGTTAACATTTATTTATGATATGCAACATTTTTTCGAAATGCAATTTCTGTGTTTTCCCATACCCTGCACACCTTAAAAGTGGATACAATAAGGTTGTTCAGGCAGCACCCTATAATGCATATAACTTTCTGAACCCATCGATCTCAGAAACTATAAGAGCTAGAGATATGAAAGTTGGTATGCAGGTTATTGAGTGACAAAGGTAGAATAGTTAAATCGAATATTTCAGATACATACTCCGACTACCCTGTAAATCGATTAAAACGAATTACAATCTTAAATATACGCATAATACAGGAAACTGCTTCCTAATTTGTGCAGGGTATGTGCTAGTCGATCACTCGCGACCAGCGCAATTTTGCTTATTTTTATTTTGCCAACGTCATTGTTATTGTTAACTGGAAGCTTGCCGTCTGTTCTGGCCAAGTGTGGGCATTACTCTTTCTAACCAGAACTTCTTGGAGCTGCAGCCTTGTCATCATCATTCTCCGACTTGAGCACTCGGTAAATATTGCTGCGAGCTAGGAGACTCCCCCAAAAGAGGCAGAGTAAGCTGAAAGGGAGAGAAAGAGAGAGGGAGAGAGCAGCATATTTTGGTTGCTTGACTGCTCATCAATTTTTAGAACAAATGTTGCCAGCAAGAGTTTTCTTTTGTTCAGCCAAGTAATTTCCAAGTATTTGAACTTGAAAACAAAAGAAATTAATTCGGTTAAGTCTTTATTTAAGAATTTCATAATATATAGTCTGAAAAAGTTGTGCATCAAAAGAGAAATGAAATTTGTTGGCACAAGTAGAAATGTATCCTAATTTATATTACAATTTTAAGTGTATTTCAACTGATAGAAAAGCTCGCAGAATGTAAGCACAAAGTGCAACTCTCGTTGACATAATTCCGCCAATGTTTATTGTTATTAACATGGTGAGCTTAAAAGCCGCTTAACGCTAACATTGTACTCGTAAAATGTTAGCGAGCCTAACATAATGAGTCCAGCTGTCATTGCAGAAATGAGTCTGTATGTTAACTAGGGAGATAAACGAAAATCGATTATAATCGAGTTGGAAAGGAGAAATTTGGAGAAGGTATTCTAATAAGTATGATAAGTATGGGAAATCCGAAATCTGATCTATTTTCAATACTAAAAAGATTCAAGTTGATCGCTTTTTAAAGTGCTTGTATCGAAAACTTGTGTGGATGCTAAAGACATTGATTAATCGAAAGACCATCGATACGGTTCTTGAAATAATCAATTATATCTGAGATACTCGTGGGTACATCCCTAATGCATCATTGTGTAAGAAATATATTCAAAACTATTCCACAAAGTCATCAATCATCTATTTTTACATGCTCGTATTCCTTTCACAAACCCTCACTCATTCGCTGCTATCTTCCATCTCGTTGCAGGTATGTGCTCTATCGGAATCTGGGGATATACTTTTGCGAGTAACTGTGGCAGCTACTCGAATGAATGCAATGGTATCAAATGGAATGTTTGAAGTAGTCCTCAACGCTTTGGATCCCTGTTTCTGGTTCGACGCTTTATTGTTGCATATTTTCGCATTTTTTTTTAGTTTGTTCTTGTTTTCGCTTATGTAATTTCCAAAATGGATTATGTCTTCTTCGTCCTGGTCGTCCTGGCTGTCCTGGCCGTACCGGCCGACCTGTTTGTTGTCATGTGCATTGTGCTGCCATCATCCTGGGCAAACTTCAGTACGAAAACATGTTCCATGTTGCATTTTAGTCTGTCAACGTGGCAATCCCCAGCGCACTGGTATTCTTTACCCTGCCCCTGCCACAACTCACTCCCTGCAGCCACCCCTCGGCTGGGCAAACAGCAAACAGCGGCGCCTAGCCAAAATTGTACTCTTTTAACTCCCTTTTGGCCACCTGTCCTCCTCGCCTTTTCGGACTTGCAGAGCTTTGCTTTTCAGTATTGACATGCATGTGTGTGTGTGTGTGTGTGTGTGTGTGTGTGTGTGAGATTTGTGTGAAACTTTTTGGCAAAATGCCATTATAATTATATGTACACTGAGAACAGTATGGCGATGCAAAAGGCAGGACCAACAAACTCCCCTTTATATCACTTTATTCCAACATTCTTTAATAAAACAAGAGAGTTTATAAATATAGAAAAACGAAAGTGTTTCAGCTTGTACCTTCTTTTCTACATACTCTCATAGGAGGATAAATGTTATCCTTTGCTAAGTGCAGTTGCCGCACATTGTTGGGGGGACGTCTAAGTGAGCGTCTCTGTGGTATTTATAGTCAAGGACTTAACCAGATACGAGTAATCCGGCCTGTTCCCATTTTCATATCCGAATTTTCGGAACCAGAATTGTCAGCTGTTCTGTAAGGAAGTTTTTCCTTAGAATCAGCCCAAAGAAAGCCAGAAAGCTGGGACTCTCATAATACCTTCCTGTAATGGCATAACTGAGTACTGAAACTGGGTTCTGGAAATCCCACAGACAGGATGAAAGGGTGGAAGTACTTTAAATTTGCACCCCCTCAGCTTCAAACTCATTTTTGAAGCTCAACAAAAATACTTATGAAGCATGCGGAACTCTGATTTTGGAAGATACATTTCTACGGCAGGAAAAATAACTGAAAACTGCAACTATTTCGTTTTTCTGCATTCAACCATTGAAAATGTTGTTGAAATTCAATAGAGCGACTCTACAAAAGTAGGACCAGAAACCGTTTTAGTGAGCCCACGGCAGAAAGTGTTGCGACAAGTTGGAAAATCTGGAATAAAGTCGAACGCGGCATATTCATTAATTTTTTGTATCTGGCAAAAACGATCTAAAAATAGAAAAGAAACGTTTGCTTTGCTACAAAATGGAGTTTCTATTCAATGTTTTTCTCAGTGTACTATGTATTTTGGGAGCTGTATATGAAGTGTGTTTGGTATGTTCCTGACAACAACAACAATGTTTGTTGTCGTATTGTTCTTGTTGTTGTTATTTGGCGTTTGCATGGCAAACCAAATAAATCAAATTGCTTTTTGTAAATGAAGGAATGGCCAAAAACCGTTTCCATCGTTTCCAACCGTTCCCAATCGACCAAAAAATCTGGAAAAAAATAAGCCAGCTGACAACGCCCCTCTGTTACCCCAAACTACAAAAAAAAATGAAAGATGGAAAAAAAACCCACACGGAAAATCCAATTTAACAACAACCACAAGCAAAAACTCCCCTAAAAAAGGGAAAAAAATGTATAAATTTTTTTTAAGCACGCATAAAAACAACGCACGAGTTTTTGCGTCATTCCAAGCTAATGACCCATTCGGCATATGTGTGGCGTCGGCCAGAGATGCCCCCTGCTCCTGCCCCTGCCCCTGCCTCCCGTTAGACGGCATCCACTCCCCCGGCCACACTTCCTCCCCTTCCACATAGGGACGATGTGGAAACTGTGGGCATCAAAATGCGTGACTTTAAAATGCAGCGCATGCAACTTGGAGATGCAATTCCCATCTTCAACATTTTTGTTTTTTCTTTTTTGTATTTTTATTTCTGTGGCATTCTCTATGCACTTGAGTGCCCGGCCTCTGCTTTCCCCCTCAGTCAACCACTCTGACAGGCAGCACGACTGACTGTCTGTGATTTGGGGTCGAGTTTGTGGCTGTAACTGGAACTAGAACAGTGTTAGCCACCCCGCCAGCCACTCTCCCATGGCAGCTGCCTGGTGCGCCATATGAATATTAATTTGACCAACTTGAGATCCGATTCCAAAGCCACAGTCCAATACTATAAAGTTAAGAGCTATAAGTGAAATTTGGCAATTCAAAGTCAAGAAATTGAAATATCGAATTATCTTAAATAAAGAAAATAAACTCCTATCGGAGACTTCATTAACATAATTCACACACTGTTGATTATATGTAACAGAAGGCCAGAATGTTGCTGCTAATGTTAACATAACAGATCAAAAGAGGAGGGAGAAAGTTGCCTAAGAAGTTTATGAATAATGAAATATAAAATGATCTTAAATAAAGAAAATAAACTCTTATCTGAGACTTTATTAACATAATTCACACACTGTTGATTGCACATAACAGAAGGCCAGAATGTTGCTGCTAATGTTAACATAACAGATCAAAAGTAGACAGAGAAAGTTGGCATTGCAATGAAGCCTATCATAATGAGCTTTAATTACAGATGTAGATGATAACTACTAAGTTATTAATGTTAATTAATATACTCGTACACAAGTAATAGTTTAATAGTTACCAAGTTATTGATAATGCTCGCTAAACCATCAAAAGTTTTCAAATGTAATATCGAGGCTATTGCTAACTCCACCAACTCCCTATACATCTGAAATAATTTAGATGGCCATCAGGACATTACATTTAGCATTTTCTTTCTTTCAAGGCAGCCAGATCCCTTGGTTGAGCCCAGCCCCATTTAATTCTAGCCTCCCATTATGCCATTTTCAATTTGGCCAAATTCCACCACAGCCCTCCACCCGCTCCCCTCCACAACAAACAATTCAAAGCACTTATTTAGTCTGGGCTCAGTTTCAGTTTGAGTTTCAGTTTCAGTTGGCAGTTGAAGCCGGATCCACAACACGAAATGTTTAATTGCCCACAAAAACGCAGCAACTATAAAAATTATATACAATGCGATTTACATTAATTTCGTTTCGTTTCGTTTATTAATTGGAACGTTATGTGGCTAAGCATTTAGAGAGTTTCCAGATCCCAGTTTCCCATCCCCCTTGCATACGCGCAAATCCAGACCCAAGGACGTCGCCAGCTTTCATTTGTTTACCCTCGCACGCAATGGGCTGCCCTGACCATCCATACACCCCACCCACTGGCCACTGGCGGGTCCTGGGGCTAACTTGATTAAATCGAAAAATCCATAGACTTGTCGTCGTCATCGGGCGCCAGTAAACTCTACACAAAACATAAAACTTTATCAAGTCGCAGCCCCGATTGCAATCTTATACTCGTATGCATAAGTTTAGTATATACACAGCTAGTTGTGGACTGCAAGGTGGATCTAGTATATAAATAGCCTAAACATTTTAAATATTTCAAATAGCTTTAAAAATGTTCATGCTATGCCAGCAACATTGTATCTAACATTCTGTGCGCGACATAACAGCACAAATGTTAAGGCCAATGACTGCTGTTAAAGCACTGTTAAGGGGCTGTTATTTAAAGTTACAATGAAGAGTTTGGCATGCATATTCTATATGTAATGCTGACTGAAATTATAATATCAACTTTAATTTCCTATATTACTATTTCAAGATCTTATTCATTTAAGATTATATAACATGTGTAAGTGTAGTTTCCATGCGTTTTATTTAAACCATTTCAGACATTTGTAGTTCTTTATTAACTATTAGTATTTCCATTTCCTTAATGACTTAATCAACTAGAGAACTCATCTTTATTTCAAGTCCTACCCGTAGATTCCCCCAAAGGTATTCTCTACTAGAAATGCCTGAAATGCCTTAAACTCAACACAACTCTCAAGAGTGGTCGATAAAAAACAGTTTAGTTATCAGGACTCAGGCCCTCCCCCTCCCCCCAGATGCTAACATCCCTATGTAGGGTTAGGTCATTATTGGGGCAGGGCCTAACGAGGTCGACGGCGTCTAATGAAGTTTTCTGGCCGCCCCAGCGCTGAGTTTGTCAGGTTGTTGTACACTTTTCACTTAATAGATTTTGTGCAATAATTCTTGCACTTTTTTTTCATTATACATACCCTGTAGCCATTTCAAAAGGTGTGGAATGAAAGAATCAACCAAATTCCTAAAAACAAGATTCTATATTTCGGAACTCCTGTCCTTCAACATATTATCTTTATAGTTCGACAACGTCTTATAGAATGCACAACAGATATATTTATAGTTTTTCAGGTTATGGCAGCGTATCCGCTGTGAGAGCTGAGTACAGGGTATCTTGTAGTCCAGCACCTAACGCTGCTTAATTGTTTTGTATTTTGCTTTGCATATTTTTAGGCGTCGACAAAATATGCAAACCAGCACCGCGTGTTGTGCGAGGCGGCGTGTGGCTGGGGCGTGGCCCTGTGTGTAATATTTTGTGCTATTTTGTAAATTCCAAACGGGCCGCGGCACAGCGCCTACCCCTCACCCTCACCCTCTCCCTACCTCACCCAGTTACGCCCGAAGCAGCCTGCCCCCAGCAAACACCAGCCTAAGAAACCCTTGCCCGATATGCGGTCATAAAAGTCATTTGGTTTTCACCTCGAAATGTATTTATAAGCAACAACAACAGTTGCAACAAGAGGCAAGTTCAAGTCTTAGAGCGAACGACTAGCAGATACCCTGTAGAGAGCTATGAGAAATCTAAGATCAAAGGCATGACCTTTTCAAATTGAGATTCCTCAGCTTTTTTTCCGATTTAAGGGAGAAAATTATACCATCTAAGTTGTAAGTTCTTAACTTCTAAGCCGAATAATCCGAATGTGGAATTCAGAACTGAAGTGTATTTCACCCCTGTTCCTATTTTCACTTCTTAATGAACTATATACAGGATGGTTTTTTGAAAGAGGTTTTTAATTCTTTCCTGCTTCCGTTGAAATTGTTGCGAGTGTGGAACCAAGAACAGATCTCAGAGAATATATACCAGTATATTCTTTCGCGACTCTCAATTGCACTCCTCTGATACAGCTTTTTATACCCTGTGTGCTTATATTTGGTAATAATGGTTACAGGGTGTTAGAACAACAACAACTGGGAGAAATGTTGGTATAATAACAATTTAGCTTGCAAGTTGTTTGTGCTGCAAGTGGCGTCTTGGCATGCCACTCGTCGTGCAACCTGCAACAGCCCCTTGCCAGCCGCAACCCATCCCCACCCTCCATCCGGGCCAGAGTCCGCGTCCGTGTCCGTGTCCGTGTCCGGGTCTGCTGGTAGGGCTTCAATGTCTTGAAATCCGCTTGGATTTAACGGTTTAAGCCATTCGTCGTTGTCGTCAGCGTCAATTGAAAGCAGATAAACCGGGTGAAAAGCTCTGCGGATTCTGTGCGCCCCCGTCCCGCCCTCCGGCAAGCCCTTTAAGCCCGCCGCTTGCCCTTCAACATTCCCCTGCCAGCTGCTGCCTTTGTTCATCTCTGTGCCAGGCCTGTCTGTCCATTGCTACTGATTGTGTCCTGTGAGTGTGTGTCCTGTGTGTGTATGTCCTGTGTGTGTGTCCTGTGTGTGTGTCCTGTCTGCCATTGAAGATTTTTAATGGCCTTTGGCCACTTTTGGCTTTCGGCAATGCATTAAAAGGCTAGCGAAAAAATAAAGTTGCATTTTATGTGCGAATTTTTATTGTTTTAAATTTTCTGCGATTCTTTTTCCCGGCTTACAACTGGCCATAAAATTCGCTTCCCTCCGCCACCCGACTGTCCCCTACCCCCTGCCCCGTGCCCCCCGCCCGCTGCCCCTCCCTGCTGCCGTTGTCACTTTAATGCTAAAAGTAAACGTGCCGCCTGCCAATCGTAAAATTGCTCACAAAATGCTCAAGCAAAACTGAGGCCTGGGAGTGTCCTCGGAGTGTTCAATTTGTCATTCGCCACAGGCTTTTATTCACATTACATAAGTACTCGCATATATTTCTTGTATTTGTGTACGCTTCTGCAGACAGCAGCGCCATCTGTTGACAGTAATACACACTCGTAATTCCATAGGTTTATTCAAAATACCCCCGGACTTAAATCAGACCAAAGACTTTCCGCAACTCTCGAGTGCGGGGGAATAAAGTAAAGTATGGTTTGGCTTTTAAATGAAACGGAATCAGAAGAAATCTTAAAGCCAGTTTCGCTGAACTAAACTAAACTGAATACTATATAGTAATAATACCAAGAATTGAGGATAAGAAAACAAAAGGAAGGAAAGATTTCTGAACAATTGAACTCTATGGAACTGTCCCAGTTCCACAACCTTTTCTTTGATCCTGGTAGTTTCTATGCCAAAAACTTTAAAAAAGGTCAGTTCCCAACTTTGCGAATGTTGCTGGTAGTTTTATTTCTTGCCTTATGTATTTCTGGTTATAATTAATTATATTCATGTGAAATTAAATTGTTTTAGGGAGATCGACTGTGCATATGGTGTAAGTGTGAAATCCTAGGGAAGAATGTAGATTGTAGAAAGTATTCCAAGCTGTTGTTGTAGTACATACATACATCCTTAAGTGTCATTCGTTAGTGAAGCCTCTGGGTATTATGTAGTATTCCTCCTCTAGGTGTATTATTCCTCCATGGAATCATTATTCTGGGAAAATGAGACTCCAGTCATAGCTATATTACTCATCAGTTGAATGAGCTCATTCAAGCTCTGATCCTGATCTTCGCCGTTGGTTCCAGGACTTCCGTTGGCGTCCGAAGAGACTGCAATGTAGCGCCCATCGCTCTCCTGTACCACACCACGTTGCACTCCCGCGGTCATCAGACGTTGGGCCAGCAACCGCAACCCCGGAGGCAGCTCAGTCTCATCGCAAAACTTCTGGATGGTCACGGGTTGACCAATCGCCTGAAGGCACTCCACCAACGATATCAAACAGGCGTCGAGTATTACACTTGCCATTATAGCGCCTATTATCAGGAAACAGATCAAAATTATTATCAAATTAACAAAATTTTAACAATTTCAAACAATTTAATAAATTTTCGAGCTCGTCAGCGGCTGAAGTGTCACTGAATTGTGTTGCTTGCCTTGAAATCAATCCTTCAGTGTTACTTTGAAAATCGAACTAGATTGATTTTATATGAATCTGTAATTTTGATAAGTATTTCGATAGATTCGATAGATTTGTTTTTCTTAGAAATTAGAACGACGCCAAGCTTCTTTGAGTTTCGATAACAAAAAGTCATCGAAGCTATCCGCACTGAAGAATAAACAATACAATTTATTCTCATAAAATCCAATATAATATTCTTCCCTTCTGATCTACGTTATTCTCCCTTTTAATTATATGGTATTTAAATGTATATTTTGTTGCTTTTAAGCAACATATCGTAATCGAAGTTTGTTATCGATAGGCTCACAAATTCCAATAGAATATTCTTCCCTTCTGAGCTGCGATGTTCTCCCCTTCAATTATCTGGTAATTAAATGTATATTCTGTTGCCTAGAATATACTCACACACACTATGTTGCTTTTAAGTAACATATCGTAATCGCAATTTTGTTATCGATAGGCAAAGCGCAGCATGAATTCAGAAAAACCACGTTTTTCTCCAAGAAAAACGCTGTCGCTTTTGCAATATTTTATTTTTTTAATATAAATTTAATTTGACAGGAATATATTATTTAAATATTTATAGATATTCATATGTGTATGTAGATATATAGTATATTGCCCCATTCACATCATACCTGTGTTAAATGTCATGCAAAATATAAATATGTATATGTAATATATGAATATGAATATATAATTATATTAACTTAAGCTTTAATTAAAATACTCTGCAACAGTCTGGCAACTCCGGTCATTGTGCGATATTTAGCAACACTAGAGCACGATGATTGTTCTTAGTTCTTATGTATGCATGAGCGTCAGTGTTGAGCAACGTTCTGTATGTTGCTGACACTTGGTCAGAGCTTCCTGCAAGACGTCAAAGTGAATAATCTGTGAGTATTTCGTGTGCGTACAAAACCCTAGAAAATATTCGTTTTTTTCTCAGGTAACACATAAAGCGGCTCTAAGAGCAAAGCTAAGTCAAAGCTCCAACAAATTTCGAGAGAAGAGAAGCGATTACAAGATGGCGCCGCCAGAAGACACCGCTAGCATAGACGCCATTTTGCCCATGGCAGATGAGAACTCGCAGGCAACTGGCAAGCGTGTGGCAAATAAGAGTCGTGTGGGGAATGATCAGAGTAAGCGCTTGGCGCTGGCTGAGCTGAGCACAAATGTGGAGGTGTTCCAAATGCAGGAGCAGCAGCAGCAGCACCAGGAGCAGCCGCAGGAGCAGCTGCAGGTGCAACTGCAGCTAGATGGCATTGTGAACGCTATAAACGCTGATCCCGTTCTGGCCATGATCGAGATGCCAGGCGGATTAATGAGGCGTGCCGCAACCAGCGTTCACGAGTTTCAGGCAATGCTGATCAGGACCTGTGCCGCCACAAGGGTGCCAGCGGTAGCACCTGTGCCCGAGGGCGTCGAGGACTTTGACCTCAAAATGAGGAATGATATGACCTACGAGTCGGCGTATGCCATGGACATATATAACTATTTGAGGATGCGCGAGTCGGAGTTCCCCATTGGCGACTATATGGCCATGCAGGTTGAATTGAACGTCACGATGCGCACTTTGCTGGTTGACTGGATGGTCGAGGTGCAGGAGTCTTTTGAAGTCGTCCACGAGACGCTCTATCTGGCCGTCAAAATAGTGGATCTCTACCTGAGCCGCAAGGTCGTCAGCAAGCTTAAGCTGCAGCTGTTGGGCGGCGCGGCTCTCCTGGTTGCCTCCAAGTACGATGAGCGCCAGCCGCCGGCTGTTAACGACTTCCTGTACATCGCCGGCAATGCCTTCACTCGTGCCGAGCTGCTCCAGATGGAGAGGAACACGCTGCGCACCATCAACTACAATCTGGGGGTACCGCTCTCGTATCACTTCCTGCGTCGCTACGCCGACTGCGCCCAGGTGAAACTTCCCACGCTCCACCTGGCGCGCTACATTCTGGAGCTCTCCTTGATGGACTATGAGGTCATTGCCTACAGCGACTCCAAAATGGCAGCGGCTGCCCTCTTTATAGCCATGCGCATGTCTGGGGGCGCCACCAACCTCCACAAGCAGGTCTGGTCCGCCACTCTCATATACTACACTAGCTATGAGATCTTGGACTTTGTGCGCATGGTGCCAGCCCTCAACGCGGGACTCTATCGCAAGCAGAGCGACAACATCTACAGGATTCGCGGCAAGTACTCGCACAAGGTGTTCCACGAGGTGACCAGGGTGCCGCTCCTCACCAACGCCCAGCTGTTCCAGGGCAACCTCGATCTGATGCGTGATTGATACGTGCCACAACTCGGCGCTCTTCAACAGAACCTTTAGTCTGACTAAAGCCACCCGATACCACCGTTATGATTCATACACACACATATCCTAATGCACATTACATAAACATTTATACGATTCCGAATAAATTGAGCTTTGCAAGGGCAGTTGCAATCTATATAAACATATAACATGAAAGAACAGCTATCGACTATCTACGTGCCTAAGCTATATACCCCATCAGTCTTAAAACTGAGAGACTAGTTCGCATAGAAACAGACGGACATCGCTATATCGACTCGCTATTCATGCTGATTCAGAATATATATACTTTGTTGGGTCGGAATCGTCTCCTTCAGTGCATAACACATTTCGAGACCCTCTGCTGGGGTATGAAAATGTTGTGATGGTTTGTATATGCGTCAAAACTCGAGAAGTTCTCCACCGATTGAGCTCAAATTTGGACATAACATAGTATCTGCTACAAGAATTGTTCTCATCTATTTTTCGTAATATCATTTAACGGTCAGCTTTGATAGATGAGAAGAAAGGCTTCTGACATAAATCATTCATTACACAAACCGAGCTTAACCAAACTTGGAACACATCTTTGGTTGGTATAGTCTCAGTTAATAAGGTCTCGAGATCTGCCCAGATCTTAAATGGAAAAAGAAAACTTATCCTCAAGAAAACAAGGAAGAAGGAAGAAAAAAACTTTAGAATAACTATAATTCAAAGTGAACAATTATCCAGGTTACAATTATTATGCGCTTAACCAATTATGTACTGCCAGCCCCCCTCACCACTATTCCCTGCTCCCCGCTCCCCGCTCCCGCTCGCCCACCACTTGAGCTCTGGCTACGATTGCTTTTTAAGTGCCACTTACTAGTTGCAATTTAATCGATGCCGCAATGTATGGCATACTATTTAAAATGAACTTCAATTATCCCACCCCAGCCCCGATCCGACTTCTGCTTATTATATGGCACTCCATAAAGTTGCGGCTAACCTCGCACGGGGCCCCAATCAAAGCCAAAGCCGCCCCATCGACTTAAATGGCATCATAATTAATAACACTTAATATCAATAAATTATTTGCAGAGCAAACGAGAGGCGTAACCCAAAAGTGAGTGCCCCAAAACCTGAAACCGACCCGGTATCCAGCAACCCGTGGCCCGTACCCTGCACCCCGCACCCCTTAACCCCAACACACACCCAAACCCAAACCCAGTTACAATTTCAGGCATTAGCAGGCCCAAAGTCAAAGCCTTCTGACACCTGAAGCACCTGAGCCACTCGGCTGGTGGGAGGGGGAGGCAAGGGGGTACATCTGTGGCCAACATCAAAAACTGTCAATAAACCAGTCACGCCCACCCAGGGGAGTTGGTTAACAACAACAAGTTTACTATGAAATTTGCAATTTACAGCGCCCGCAGCAACGAGCAATTTTTTGACACTCCTCCCCACCGACAGGTGGCGCTTTCGTTGAAAGTGGCCATCAAGTGTTTTAATTAGCCAACGAACTGAACGAGCGGCCGCCTGTTGGTTATTTATGCCTTATTTATGCACAGACATTGCGGGCGACCCTCGTGGTTTCAGTCCAGTTGGATCCACGCCGGGCTAGAGCCAGAGCCAGAGCCAGAGCCAGGAGCAGGACCAAAGCAGGACCTGGCCTGAAGTGGCGTGTCTGGCCGTGTTAATATGCAACATTGTTTAACTGATTGCAGGGCCACACAAATAGCCAACGTGTTCCGCCCTTAAACAGCCCAAAATCTCCCCCCTTGACGCATATGTGTGTGTCGGCAATCTTTGGCTTATTTCATATGCAAACCGAGGCCCCCCTCCGCCCAAAATGTCCTGTCATATCAATCCCCATTTGGGTTAGGTGCTGGCAACAGTTGCCGCTCTACACTGGACACTGGACACTGTACTCCCCCCCCTTATGTGTGGGTCTGTATTGGCCAGGCTATTGCAAAAATCATGAACTGCCAATTGGTTGGGGGCTTAGTCCAAAATTATTGTCTACAACCTTCCATTAACTTCGCATACAATTTATTGACAGGATTGGGGCGTCGTGTGGCTGTTAAATAATTAAAAGTAACTTTGAATGGATGGAGAAGAAAGTAGAGCTTCGTATAGGAATCGAGAATTGAAGAATTGAAGATAAATATGAAATTGGTTAAAATAGGGAAAATCTATCTTAATTTTAAGCATCTCTTAACCTTCTCTATCGATAATATCGATACTATCGAAAGTACTATCGATAGTTCCTCTACTTTATTGTTATCCCACTCCCACTTTGTGTATCCCATGAAGTGACCCTCACTTAAGTCACAAGAGCCTGCCCTGCTGCCGCTTCACGTTGCACTCGACAACTCCCCCCTGTTCCCCCTCGGGCTACAATCGAATTGCATACCCAGCCGCTCACTGAGGGGGCGTGGGATGTCAGGAAGAGATCCGCGAGGCACTCGAGCAGCGCCCGATGGCCATAAATCAAGCGGCTTTGGCGCAGCTGCCGCGTTGCCCACGCGTCACAAGTGCCGTTCCCCATCAGACTGCCCCTCTGACACCCTGCCCCCCTGCCAACCTTCCGACCGCCCTAGCACCTCCGTTGCACACTCTGCCACGCCCACATGCTCGCCAGCTGTCCACAAGCAAATAAAATTGCCGTTAGGCGCGAGTAAAAACAAACAGGCCAAATGATTTCCAGTTGGGATTGAGGAGGAGTTCAAACTGCAGTTGCGGCAAGTCCCGAATCGGTGCCCCTTGCAGTCGACTCCCTGTCTCTCCCTGTGGGCGTAGAAGTTGTATGAATTGGCTTGGAATAAGTTCGATCGAAGTATTCACCAAACTGAACAAAACAACTCCATAGAGCAACTAAACAAATGAATAAACTAAGCAAATGAACGAACTCAAGTAACGATCCAAGTAAATAAGTGAACAAAAGAATCAAACAAACTAGAGAAGTGAACAAACGAGCAAACAATTAGTTTAATCAGCAAAAATGGAACCCTGAACTAGTTTATTCAATTGAACTACATCAATTGTACAACTTGATTGTTTGATTTATTCAATCTTGACTTTGCAACCGACGAAGCTGCAATTCGCAGTGCTTCACAAACTGTACAGATTGCAGATGAAGATAAATATGCTCAATTACGAATTATTCTAGCACAAACAAATTCAATAGTTACTTTTCTCTATCAGTCATGTCATTTGGAATGTTGCGCATTACACTTTCACCAAAATCTCTCATCATCCTTCAGCTTTTCTAAAACACACTCTCGCTTTCAAGTTTCTATTCTAAGGAAGAATCTTTCAGGTTAAGAAACCATAAAAATCATTCACCATTCGCTAAGCATATCTTTTATTTATCACTTTCGTTTCATCTTTCAAATCAATGTTAACCGTATTCATCTCAGTCTTGTAATGAAAGCTATTTGAATGTAGCTCCCAGCTGCACTCAAAATATATTTTTATTGATATTCCTTCACTCTCATTCATCTATTCTAGAGATGAAATCTTTCAACTTTGTTTCCCCTTAAAGATTAACCTTTCTAAGGATTAACTCGCATAATCACTCAGAATAACGTTTTCACCTAAAACGAGTGAATAGCATTTTTATAGCCAAACAGAAGGAACTACAAACTTACGAGAAGGATATTCTAGAACTGTATACCCTGTAAAAGTAGCATATTAAAATTGTAAAGCTCAAAGCACACACAGACACACACACACACACACATTTTATTATGCAAATTTCATGTAGCTAAGATTTGTCTGGCAGTAGAAAGCTGCTGGCATTGTCACCCACCCTCACTGCCCCTCCTCCTTATGTGGGCACCCCTTAGCCCCTAGACCCTAGCGCAGCAGGGCCACACTGCAACTTGGAATTTATTTTAATTTTTAGCCAGAGCCCGCGCCACGCTTTTATTTACATTGCTTTAATTTGTATTTGTTATGCACATTAAAAATTACTGCAAAGGGGCCTAAGGGGGTGGAGGTTGGGCGGGCGGGGATGGTGCAGTTGGCAAATGCATTCCCTGCTGCCAAAGGGCTGGAGCCTGGGCCTGAGCTCCTCCTCTCAACGTTGACAATGAAAATGCGCGCTGGTCCGCTGAGACAACAGCCAGGAGCACAGGTAACAAAGATGCGGAAGGGTGGAAGGAGGGCTTGTGTCTGGGTGGGAGGGGGTGTAGCGTGTTGGGGGTGAAGTGCCGCCGGAACAGGATAAGTGTGTGAAGGCAACAAGGTAAACTTGGCTTGCCAACAAAACTCACAGCCAAAAGATGCAACCAGAGTTGCAACAAAAAATCAAGTCAAGGGTTGAGGGGGTGACTTGGTAGCAGGGGGTGGAGAACGGGGTGGGTGCCTCTCGGTTCTGGCTCCTGGTTCCGGGTACTTGCAGCTGTGAAATTTGCATAAGCAATTACAAAAGCATTGCCAAGTTAGAAAGAGACAGCTGGAAGGGAACGTGGAGATAGCCCGAGAACGGGCAAGGGAGGGAAAGCTAAGGAAACTGTGTAAACATTGTCGCCAGTGCAACTCTGACTGGATCTGGCTTGAGCTGGCTTGGTATGCTCTGGCCCGATGTGGTCGGTTTCTGTCCTCAGGTTTGGATTCCGCTTTCAGCTCCTGTGTCTACGGTTATCCCCCCTACCCATCCGAGCATCGACATCATCAACTGTCGACGGTTTTAGGGCGCTCGCTGGTTAAGTGCGTTGCACAAATTTGCATTGCAACAACAGCAACATCAAGTGCAACAACAACATCAAGAGCAGCTCAACAACTTTGTTGTTCCTAAGCAGCAGCTGGCAAAGGAAGAAGTTTCAAATATGGAAACCTCCAGAATGTCCATGTAGACAAAGGAAATCATTACCTGCGAGCATATACTGGATATGTACTAGCTAGCGATTCAATAGTATCGCTAAACAGGAAAGAAGGAGTATCTTTGGTGTGCCAATGATTCATATATTCCTTCCCATCAACCTTGATCTTAAAAAGAACTCACCCGATTCTTCCCATGGCAGCCATATAATAATGGGGTCAAACTATTTAAAGTATAATAAAACTGGCTATTGTTGAGTTGGTTATTTATATGAACATAAAAGTTTTTCATCCTAAAATTAATTTTTCATCCGATTGTTTCTATGGTAGCTGTAATATATAGCATAGAAACAGACGGATAACGCTTGACTCTTGTTGCTAATCAGAATATATGTACACATTTACGAGTATATACTTTTGTGGGGTCGAAAACGGGTCCTCCAATCCGCTACACAGTTCGTGACAAAATTATAATGCCCCCCAGGGGGCTATAATTGACTAATAAGAACAGAATATGAAGAGCTGGAAACTAGAAAGAAATGCTCGTAACATAAGTACAGTGCCTAGAAAAACAAACGCAAAAAGTAAATTAGTTATTAGGAAACAAGAAATAAGGAAATAAACAAACCACGAACATTACGTAATGGAAATAAAAAGTTAATTTCTTTTATACGTATGTATGTATGTGTGTGTGTGTGTGTGTATGTACATACATATGTACATACATCGTTTCTTCGTACCCGTACAATCGTTAAGTTGAAATCTTGTACGTCAAATCTTAACTACCAACCGTTTCGATTTCTAATGGTTCGCATTTAAGTGTTGCTCTCCTCGTTCTTGTGTGTTGTTGTTGTTGTTGTTGTTGTTGTTGTTGTTGTTGTTGTTGTTGTTGTTGTTGTTGTTGTTGCTGGCCTATCGCTCATTTAAGAATCAACAACGAAATACCGCAAAGCAAAAGGCAGCAACGAAAATAAAATTGTTTGCCCTGCAGTGGAGCAGGAGCACTAGTCAAAGGTAGGGCGAGGGAAGGGCTCAGGTTAGGCTAGGGTGATTGAGGTTAGGTTAGTGCCATAGCCAGAGCTGACCACAGTGAACAGTCTTGTTGGTGTTGCCTGTGGGGTGGCTGGCGTATGTATTATTGCTGTTGTTGTTGCAGTTGTTATTGTTATTGCCAGCCAGCTGCTGACGTTGCATATTCGTAAAATTGCAAAAAGTAAAGAAATGCAGCAGCTGCCAGGGGGGCTGGCCTCATACGCGTATGCACATACATACATACATACATACATACATACATACATAAGCATGTCCCCTAGCGCTCCCTGCTCTTTCGCCCGCTTCCTGCGCCTTGCTACGTAGGCAGCTGCTAAATGCTTGCAATTGTATTGCAGTGGCACACACACATGCAGACACACACGCGCATCAGCACAGATATCAGATGTTCATTGTTGTTGCTGTTTGGTGCTGCTGCACACATATGCATACGTGCATACATACATACATATTTACATACATACATACGTATGAGTAGGCACTGCAACAACAAAATGTACCGTTTGCATTTTAAAAGTATTTAAATTTCGATGGAAGGATCAATTTTTGATAAGTATTGAGTTTTGTGACGTAGAATTGCTAAATTTCGACCGATTGTTTCTAAGGAATGTCAGATTTTGATCAAATTAAAGTAAACATAACACAAAAGTATAAAAAAACTCGCATTTTCTGAATTTGGTCGGGATATCTTTATAAACAAAAAGGATTTTAATCATCTACTCAATGTGCGATCGATCGTTTCCATGGTAACTACAGATGTGTTATTATGATCCGATTCGGCTGGTTTCGATTTATGGACTGTGTGTAGCAAACAGAAGCATACATAGTATATATGTATGTATGTATGAACGTGCCAAGTTTCATCAAGGTAGCTCTCTCACAGAGAGCGGAGTGGAATTGATCAGCACGAAAAAACAAACACACAGTAAGCAATAAGAGTACATATCGACGCATTAGCGCACTCTCATTGCTCTCTGTGTGCGCGCGACCTAAAGCTGAGACTGCCTTGCATAGCAATAGATCGGCTCAGCTGTTGATGCTGATTGAGAACATACATACTACATACATACATATATATGTACATAAATATATTCATATGTGGAGTCGGAATGCGTTACGCACTTGGTGACAAAATTACACTACCCTCTGCAGGGGTAAATGTACACCTTTGCGAGCTGGTCGCTGTAGCAGCTTAGGTAGGCACAGCTTGTCAGTCCCTAATCAGCGTCACACTCTCTCGTTCCCCCTCCCTGTCCTTGTCCCTGTCCCTGGCCCTGTCGCTCTGCTCGTGTAACTATAGTACTCAGCGCATTCGACATTCGCTTACAGCTGAAATCTTTTCGGACAGGCAACGTCCACGCACCGCACGTTTAATTGGCTGCGGCTGCCAATCAAACACGAACCAACCGTTGACGCGTTCGCTACACTTTGCTGCCTTCCTTCGCTGCCTCCGCTGTTCCGCTGTTCCGCTGTCCAGTGACAGCAGCTCATCGTTTGCTGCTGCCCCCAACCCCCACCCACGCCCCCACACGTGTTGTGCTCAGTCAATGAGCTTGGCAGCTCTCACTCATTCGCCCGCTCAGTCGCTGTCGCTGTCGCTCATTCGCTCATTGAGTCGATTAGGCGCCTAATGAGCGAGCACTAACAGTTGCACTTGAGTGCAATTGCAGAGCGCAAAAAGCAATCAACAAGTTTCAAGCAGGCGGACAAAGTCAACAAGTTTCAAATTATACTCGTACTTATATTTTTTGTTGCTCGGTTGGCCGCAAAGCTTTTGTGAGCTTTGGGCATGCCACCTTACTGTTTAAGTGACGCTGTTAATGTTAATGTTAATGTTAACGTAAACGTAAACGTTAACGTTAATGTCAATGTTAATGTTAACGAGCCACAATTTCAACTAAAATGTTTATTTTAAACTTAAGCATGTTTATTGCGTTACGATAAAAAAGAAAGAAAGACGTGCAACAAATTACACGCACGTGTTGGCTTTATTTTATGCAAATTTCAGCTGCATTTTCAATATGAATATTGCAATCACGCCGCTTTATCGTCGCCAATAAACGAAAGCTAATTAAAACATGCACAATAAACGCAATTTCCAATGCAATTTAACGCCAATTTTATTAAATTCACTTTATGCATACTACCTACATACATACATATATTACATACATAGTATAGGTATATGTATACATAAATTTGATTTTATATTTTACTCATTTCACTTCTTTTTTTCACACGCCTTTCAGATTGCCGTCATCAGCGCCGTCATCGTTGTTGTCGCCAGCTAACGGTCAAAGTTCACAGTAAGCGGGGAAAAAACACACAAATTCAAAAAAAAAACCCAAAAAGAAGCAAAAAAAACTCTGTGCAGCAGCCACAACAAAAATTATAATAAACTTCGGCCCTGTGGCCATTGGAGCCCCATTGAAAGCCCCCAAAACCGCCCCCAACTTTTGCGGGCGTTGTTTTCAATTTTGATTCATTTGCCAACAGCAAAGGACATCGAACGTCAGCGTCGGCGTCAACGTCAACGTCAACGTTAGCGTCAGCGTCAGCGTCAACGTCGCTGCAGCAGCAAAACAGCTGGTAAGTTTTTCTTCTCCTTCCTCTCTTTGAGAACAGGAACTTTTTCTATAGAGTAGATTTCGTATACATATTTTTTTTGAGCAGCACTTTGCTTTTAATTGCACCCAAAAACTTTGCTGTCAGTTCGCAAAAAACTTTCAAATTTGCCTTCCTTATTCGAGGAAGACTTTTTATATGCCCTTTCCTTGAGTCAAGGCTTTTCGGCTTTCTTGTAAGGAACATCATTGTGGAACATGTTGTGAACAACTTATAATATATTATACTAAGTATGTTAGATTATGCTATATTATATTATTTTAAATTATTTATTCTTAGGAAATAGTTAGGATCCGCAAAGGGTGCTCTTTCTATCGACCATAAGCTTTTGTTACTCCGCCTTCCATCTGTTTCTTTTGCATTTTTATAACTTTTTTTTTATTTATACATTCCTCTCTCTCTTCTTTCGCTATGCACTCTCAAAAGTTCTTCAATCACTTCGCGGCAGCAATTTTCATTTGAATTGCAAGTATCAACCAATTGCCCCTCCCTTTAAACACCCAACCCCAGCCCCCACTCCCCCAGTTTTCCCTTTGTTGGCACTCTGCGTTTTCCGCTGCTGTTTGCGCCGCTGGCCAAAAGATTTTCCCAATTTATTGTATTGCTGGTGTTGCTCTTCGAATTTAGCTTTAAATTAATTCATGCCCCCAAGTATCTTTCATAGTTTTCATGAAGCAACTCCATCCTCGTCTCCTTGCCGCTTCCTTGGGGGCAAATGCCTTTGATGTTGAATGGTCATTCCTTGGTTGCATGCCTCGATGTTCCTTTGAAAGTGTAATTAAACTGAAAGGAATGTTCGAGAATATAAATACCAGCAAATATTTATTTATTGATTGCCATCAATCCTGATTGACAGCGCAACAATCAGCAGGAATTCGCATTATAAATGATAGATCAAGCGAGATAACGAACTTGATCTTAAGTAGACCGAAATATCTCTCCGGTCTTTCCAAGTAATTATGTGTATGGTCAGTTTTAGATGGGTTCCAGAGTTAACAGAATCTGCGACTTAAGATTTCAATTAAAAGGAAAAGAAACCTGATAATCAATGGATTCCATTTTTCATAATACTAAAACCCCTTCTAAGCATGAAAGGCTTTTAAAATGTCTCTCAAAATACGAGTATTGTAGTTCCTAAGTTAGAACTCTTATGCCAAAGTTAATTTGGGTTAACTCGCCTAAAATCCACCAAATTATGATGCAATAAAGTTATGGCTTAAATTTACTGTAATCCTATAAGTTTTCATTTGATTCCTCTTAAAGTTTATTTGAGGCTTATCTGGTTTTCCATAGCACACGATTTTCTCGGTTTTTGGTTTCCGTTTGTTTATTTGGTCGTATTCTGGGTATCGCATCGATTGCTTTAATCTCTTATATCAAAACTGGCAGCACAAGTATTGTCTTAGGGGCTCGTTTCCGGTGCTTCTTTTTTTAGTTGACCTTGAGCTTTGCCTATTTCCTGTTACAGCTCCTCCCCCGCAGCACCCAGCCCCGCAGCTCCGCAGCCCCAGCCAGCGAGTGGCAACAACTTATGCGCATTATGCGCATTCGCAGGCTCGTTCGTTTCTTGGGCCTAACAGCTGAAGTTGTTCACAGCGGCAGACAGAGCCATGTTTTGTGGCAGAAACCAGCCCATTACCCTCACCCCCACCCTCACCCTTAGCCCCTTCTCAGCGGTACCTCACCCTCCCAGGGCTGTCCAAAAATTATTGTAAGAGGAAAGTTGGCAAGGTCAAAACCCAAATTACGCTCATTTTCAGATTCATTTGAACACCCAAAGTTGTTGTTGCTTGGGTGCGTGGCATGCATTTAAGATATGTTCATTACAGAATGTTTGCCCCTTTACACACACGCACACACACACACACGCACACACACAGCAAAGTCGAGATGCCATGAAACAACCTTTCTCTGCGACTGGACTTGGGGTGGGGCAGGGGTGTGTTCTGGCAGGACTTAAGCCAACATTTTTGGCATTTTATTAGTACATTTATTTTGCAGTCACACAGGAACTGTGTAGAAATCGGCATTTAACAGTACCCTACCCCTGCTCCCACCCCTGACCACCTCGTCTGTCTGCTTTGGCCAGGCATAGCTTGAAAAACTATTTCCGGCATTAAATTGTCTCTCAGTTCCCACGACATCAACCAATACACCCCCCCTCGCACACGCCTACACCGCCTGCCACCCCCTAATGCCTCAGCTGCTCAGCCATCCTGTTGTCCTGTTTTTGGACCATTTAAATGCTCTTTGCATCTACACACACCCATTGAGACGTGTGTATGTAGATAGTTTAGTTGCATTTTGTTATATAGTGTAGTGTAGGTGTGTAGGTGTGTGTGCGGGTGTGTGTGTGTGTGTGTGTGTGTGTGCGGGTGTATCGTCGATTGAGTGCTCTGATTTCTGTAGCTGATTTCGTTTCGAATTGAAATTGAAATTGGAACAGTTTTTCGTTCGATTTCCAGTTGCTGGCCTTTTCATCAGTTTCGATTACGAAATGCACACAAAGTGCCTGTCAGTTGTTGTAGTTTTAGTGTTGTGGTTGTTGTTATATACCCTACTGTATATAAGAAGCCATCAAGAGCTGTTTGATGTACCTATAAACACTCCTATATCAGCGGGAAGAAGCAGCGTTTAGCTATTTATAGGCAGCATAAGCCCCTTCGCATATTGAACTCCACTAAGGCTGGAAACTCAGGAACTTTGAGAGCTAGAGCTAGAAAATTTGGTATGTGTGCTCTGTCCACAATGCCCAAGATTCGTACTTGATACAGGAATACAAAGCATTTCATTATGAAACGATAACAGCACACAAAAATTGTCGAAGAGATCATAATAGAGGTTTGAGGAGCATGTTTTAGTTACTCGTGTGTAGAAATATATATGAAACTATGATTCCAGTTGTAGATATACACGCTTAAACAATTGAATTGTGACTATTACAATAATTATAATCTTGATATTACCCCGATAATAAAAAGGCATGCTATATGCGAGCACTCGTTCCATAATTGGTACTGTAATGAGCACAACAGTATTTTAATAAAATACTTTGTATTTATACTACATGCGAATGACCTTTAGATACTACATATATTCGATTCGACGGGATAGTATCGATACTGCGCCAGTTTTTGTATTCTCTTTTGAATCGCTTTAGTAAAGGTCTAATCATTTCAAGAACTATTGAGTTGTAAGCCCCAAAATGATGATAAATATTGAAATGAATCGATAGTATCGACAACGAAACTATTGAAACCACTTGCGATAGTTTGCTGGACTCATTTCTGTTATTCCCAAACTAGGTACAGGGTATCTCGTTAGGCGAACCCATTTTCGTTGCCTATTTTTGGGTTTTGTTTTTTATTTACGAGTATTTTTTTTCTTATCGCACACGCAAAAATCTGTAGCTTGGGAGTTTTGGAGCTGGGACCCTTTTTGATAAAGCTCATGGAAAATTCTTTGGCTATAGGAAATGCATAATTTATTCTGACATTTGTGTGTGTTTGTGTGTGTTTGTGTGTGTTTGTGTGTGTGCGGGTGTGTGCGGGTGTGTGTATATCGTGTATCGGTAAACTCGTGATGTTATAATTGACCATTTTTATGGGCAGCTTGTCAGATAATTGCCTATGTCTAAGGGTAGTAGTGTGGGGGAGTGTGTGGCAGTGCGGTGGAGTGTGGAGGAGTGAGTGGCAGTGTGGGGGGCGTGGCAGCGGGTGGAGGTGCGTTTTGTTGTTGATTTGCTTGCCACGCACGTGCCGTGGTCATTGTTCATGGGATTTATAAAGAAATATATTATTTCTACGGATTTTCATAGACACACACACACACACACACACACACACATTTATACATGCATTACACTTCAAACAATTCTCATAGCATTCGATAATAGTTCTTTTGCCAATCGATGAAAAGTAGAACTGCGAGAGTTTAAGTTTTCTACAACTGCAGGTTTTCAAGGGTGAAAGGGGAACCCTTAACAATTTTCGAATAAATTTCGAAACGTTTAGAATAGTACAAAAAATGATCAAAGCGACATTCCGGTTGGAAATCGGTTAAGTTTTGAGAAAGTTATGGGCCTTGGTAATCTAGGGAAAACTTTAGAAGCCAACTTTGGCCAATTGATGAACTTCGTATATAGACTATATACTATATAAGTACTATATACATAAGTATATATAGACATATGTATATGCATGTACATAAGTACTACGTAAAGGTATATGTATTTATGTTCACTTGTCCAGCGTGGGGCATTATAGTGGAGCATGTTTTGGGGAACTCACTTGTTCGGGCTAATAATCGCTATCGGTATCGAATTCGTTGCTGTTGTTTTGGTGTTCGCGTCGCCATTGCTCCAGAATGCGTTTCTTTTGATTGAGGCAATGCACTGGACGCAGCCCGGAAACTGAACCGGAAACGGAAGCCGAGGAGCGTCCAGCGCTGGCCTCGATGGCCGCCGGTTGGCTGTGGTCTGCCTTCCGACTGCCAGCTGCGGTTCCCGCTGCAGTTGCCGCTGCAGTTGCATCCCGGTGACGATGTCGATGCTTGGGCTTGTGCTGTGCCTCAGCGCTGCCTGAGGCTGCCTCAAGTGACACCTGAACCTGCTGCCGTCCATCCGTCAGCGCCACCGCCAGCGCCTCCGCTCCCGCCACCTGCTGCTGCTGTTGTTGCTGTTGCTGTTGCTGTTGCTGTTGCTGTTGCTGTTGCTGTTGCTGTTGCTGCAGCTGCTCCACCAGCAACTGTTGCTGCTGGCGGTGTTTCTTGCCGTGCTTGGAGTGCTTTTTCGACTTCTTCGACTTCTTCGATTTGGATTTGTGCTCTGACTTGTGTTTGTGTCGATGTTTGCGCTCTTTGGCCTCGCCGCCCGGCTCTGGATCGTTTAGAATTGGCATGCTGGGCAGCTGTTGGGGCAGCTGTTGCGGCAGCTGTTGGGGCAGCTGTTCCTGCCGTTGCTGCTGCTGATCAGCCGAGTGCAGCTGCAGCTCCTCCATATCCAGTTCCATTTGCTCAACCATTTGGCCAACCGGCGGCTCCTCCGTGCACTTGTGCTGGCCACGTTGTATGTAGCACTTGGCAACATCTTTGGCCAGATCGGATTCATCCACCTGCATGGGCGTGGCCTTTGCTGCTGCCGCAAAGCGCCTGCTCTTGCGTGCCCCACGACTGGCTGTGTGCAGCTCCATTTGCCTGTTGCCCTTCGATTTGTGTTTGTACTTAGCACTTGGCTTGAAGCGTCTTGCCGCAATCTCAACCCGGCCAGAACTGTGTGGCACGAGCTCGTCTTTGTGTCTGGTCTACTCGCATTAGAAGGCAATCGACACTCGCTGCCGCTGTCTCTGCCTCTGCCTCTCGCTGGCAACATTGTCTCCAAGCTTGCCACTCGCTCGAAACTTACCTGAAACCCGACTGAAGCTCGGCTGAATCATATGAATCCCTCTCTCCGGAGAGAGTCCAATGAAAGCCAGAAACATTTGTTGCTTACAATTAAGTATTTTCTATATATGTGTGTGTATAACAGAGCTTGTCCTGACTGACTGACTAATGCACAATCAACCCACAACCCATTTAGGAATAAGCGGGAGGGTTTTTTGGAGATACCACCCACAAGTGCGGACCATTTTTTGATTACCATTCAATCGACTTCAAACTCATTTTCAAAGATTTATACTATTAGTTAAAGCATAAGCTACTTTTCATCCGATCAGCATTCAACTCATTTTCGACAAGTGTATAACCGATTTTGGAAAATTCATCCGCAATTGCGGAAAACGGATTTCGTGCTCAGCACCAAAAATCATAAAAAGTGTTAGCCCCAACAGGTAAAAACTGTACTGTGAGTGAATTCCACATAACCAAAAAGAGTTCAAAGCAATCAATTTTGGTCGGGCAACGCCGGGCAATACCTGATAGCTGGTCTTATAGAAGAGTTGCCAAATTCAGGCAATAGAATTCGATTGAAACCTGAACAAAATTCATTCTGATATTGTTCGGTGCAACGCGAGCAGCTTGCGACCAAGAGAATTCTAATAAAAATATTAAAATTAAACAGTTTTGAAATACTAAGCAAGTGAACATGGAGGAGTCTCAAACAAAGCAACATGTTGCTGATCAAGTCAAACGATTTTCAGTTAAGTGAAGTTATAATGATAATAAAATGACAATATATAATGATAATATACCATAAGAAGGTTATCGGAGAATTGACTGCTAAAGTGCATAAAGTGAACATGGAGAGCAATATAAATACTCCATTTGGGATTATTATACGGTGAAGTGACGAGAAAAGAACAGATTCTTGCTTTCGTCATATAATCTGCTCTTAATTCATTTGAAATTAGTTCATTTTTGAAAATCGAATTCAATCGACTTTAATCATTTTAACCTTCCTTGAGGAAAAAGTGTTTGACAAAGTTAGACCCTTGAAATTTCACTTTTATTCGCTTATTAACACCAAATTCAGTATAAGAGTTAAGAACTTGATCCGATCTAGTTATTTTCTACAAAAATCAAAGATCAAATCTCGACACTTCATAAATTGAGGGAATAGTCCAACATGTGTACAAGTTTGGTTGCTCTAGCCTCAAGGGTGTGGAAAAAAATTGCGTTCATTCGGACAGACGGACAGACGGACAGACAGCAAAACCAATATACTCTTTGTCCCTTCGGGAATAGAGTATTAAAAGTGTTTATTGTAAGCCTCCAACTCTATAAAAAAACCCCCTTCTAAATTTTCAACTTCCATAACTGTGTCAAAACTCGATCGATTTCCATTCGATTTGTGTCTCTTGTCATTCTTTCCTCCTTTATTATTTGGATATTAAAAGTGATTCCTTGTATTTTTTTCGGTTATTTTATGATATGATATATGATATATGTACAACTAAGAAAGTTAAAAAAGATTACTATTTTAAAATATTACTTCAGAAAATGTTGAAAAGTAAGGTCGCAATGTCAAAATAACGATATCATTATCGATAGTATGGATGGCTTATTGTTTTGGAGACTATCTCTTAAACTATCGATAAACTTTGTTAAAGAGTTTTATTTTATCTAAAAACTAACATGTTTCCTTCAAAAAAAGTGACTAAGTAGCGTAAAGCTACGATTGATTTGTTCAGCGCAGCTCCACTGTGCCCTAATTTGGCAGCAACTGAAGCTGGCACATCCCACTGTGCTTGTGCTGGCAGTGGGACCAAGTTTCGGCAAAGTCATCGAACTGGCAATCCTTAACGCAGCTGAGCTGTGACTTAACGGGGCAATATACTTACAACAAATGCAAACGAGAGTATGTCTGGCGGGCATATATCTATATATTTATGCATATATCTCTCAGCATGTGAGTACTTATACTACTCATAAGCTAAACACACGTAGACACCCACGCAAAAACACACACACACGCACAATTGGTGTCCTCTGTCTGGAAGTTGTTTATTGAATTCTTGTTGAGAAATGCCGCCAGCTTTTGATTTATATTTTTTCTCCTTTTTTTTCGTTTCGTTTCGTTTTATGTTGTTGTGTTTTGTTCTAGAGCAGAGCTGATAAATGTATGTCTGAAATGAAATTTAAACAATAAAGCCAACTCTGAGCCGGGCCAGAGCAATTGGAGCCAGAGCGAGCGCGGGGGATCTGGCGGGTACTGGTACTGTCACTGGGTACTGGTGCTGGTGCTGGTACTGGTACTGGTACTGGTAGTGGGTACTGGTAGTGGGTACTGGGTACGGGGAACTGCTCCTTAGCCGTAATACAATTATAAGCCTGAGTGAACAAATCAAGCTGAAACTTGAGATACAGCTGCAGCTGAAGCTAACTGACAATCAGGTGTAAAAGCTGTTTCAAAGAAAATTCTTAACGGCTTTTCACTTAAAATTATTAAATTCCGGTGAAAAGCGATTAAAAAAACATGCACATGGAAAAGTGAAAAGCAAAAAGATGACTGAAGCGGGCGTGAAAACAAATACTCGTCTTACTTAAGAGCGGCAAAAAAATGAAAATGAAATTTGACAGGAACCGACACAAGGCACACACTTCCTGGGCATCCTCGAGTCGCAATACTTGACGTGTGCAGGCGCCAGGCATTGAATAAACCAAGGATGAAAACTGACAAAGTGGAGAGTGCGGAAAGTGTGGAACTGGGGAACTGGGGACTGGGAACTGGGGACTGGTGACTGGTGACTGGTGACTGGGGGCTCCCATGCCACAAACAAACACGAGCGCTGATATCCTATTGGGAGCCAGGAGCTGTCACCAGGCGGCGTCATTTGTATTGCCCTTGCCGCGGGGCAACTTCAACTGTGCTACGTGCTGAGGCTTGCTATCCACAAAGGCAGCCAAATGGAATCGGAATCGGAATTGGAAATGGAAATGGAAATGGAAATATTATATCATATGTTACGACTCAATGAAAACGAAAACAACAATCCAGAAAGTCACTTATTGATTATCCTGCACTTTTCGGAAGGAGGCATTGTTTGCCCAGGAAGCCGTTCTCAGCAGTCGGTCAACTAGACCGAAGCAGTGATGTATATTGTCAACCTTATATCGTTATTGGACATAAACAACATATCGCAAACTAACATCGATTTATTCTTGAGTTCAAGCAAAATACACAATGGGGGTTTATCTTCCGAAATTTGATGTACAAGTGACACATAAAACACATTACACATGACATTGGAATGTCTAAAAAGTAAAAGAATTGATCAATATTACAGTGATATACAGAAGCAAGACTGTAGGATCTGAAGGAAGAACATTGTAGTATCTTATAAACAAGAATTTCAGCTTATACAAAGTCAGTTCCAGTGAGGTATAGAACGATCGCTTTGCCTTCTCCGTACTGAGAACAAGTAACCCTATAAATAAAGTCAGTTACAGAAATTTCTTTGCTTTATACAAAGTATGTCAGTTCCACTGGGTATGCTAGAAATAGAGCTGATAAACAAAGATGACACCCTACTGTATTCCCGCACTCAAAGTAACTTGCACCAAATCGCTTTGCCTCTTGCCCTTCCGGGAACAATAGATCTCATTAACAAAGATGTCATCCTAAAGCCTCGCATCTGAATGCAGTTCGTCTAGGGTATACGCAAATCGCTTAGCCTAATTCCGAGTTTTTTTTCCCTTCTTTGTTGTGGGTATAGCCGGTGCCCTGTTTTGTCCTGTCCTGTCCCCCGGGAGCTTGGGCATGTAAGGTCCGTTGAGTGGCTGAGCTTGGAAATGTCACAACTGATTCAAGGCGTGTGGGAATGGGCAGGGCGAGCAGAGAATTGCGAGACGGGACTCCGATTAGTTGTGTGGCAGTTGTTGGCAGCTCATAGCCCCAGGGGAAACAACAAAAACCTCCGAAAAAAAGCGAAAATAATAATAACAAAAGAAATGGCACTTTCCCCAATTGGAATACATTGGTTTAGTTTGTTGCGTGAAATGGAGGCTGTGTTAATCGTATGACTGACCATATCTGTCCTCCGCTCGATTCAGCTGACAACTGTCAACGGGGGAGCAGCTTAAAGCTTCCAGCTTCCAGCTCCCAGCTCCAAGCTCCCAGCTTACAGCTGCAGTCGGGCAGCTCAAAGCCCGCCTCTCTATGCGCTTCTCATGTCAGCGAAAGCACACAGAGGGGATGCTAAACTTATGAACAAAATTTATCACTGACACTTTTTGCCAAATGAAGGCGCAAAATAAATAAGAAAACGACAAGCGACAAACGACAAACGACAAACGAGGAGCGTGGAGTGGCGAGTGGCGAGTGGCGAGTGGGGAGAGGGGAGCGACAAAGCGCCAGCTGCTTTCAACTGGATTAAAGAGCGCGTAGGGGAGGGCGGCGATAGCCTGAGTAGGTGCTTCCAAATCTGTTACTGTTAGCAGCTAAAATCTGCTCTTAACTAATTAGCAAGGCTTTGCTTTTCATTTATTTACGAGCATTAGTGTATGCTCTTTCTCATCTGCTGCTGCTGCTGCTGCTGCTGCGGTCATTTAGCATTCTAAAGTACTCGTAATTGGGGCCGGATTACTCGTATGCCGGCCCATTTTGGAGCAACTTCCTATATCCATTACATATTAAATATTCGCCTCGGTGCGCCTTTGAGCTGCTCAGCTTATAAGTACAGAGGGAGCAGATCCTTGGCCAGGCCTTGATACAAAATTCCTTAGCTGACTGCATTTTCGCATTTTCGCTGTCTCATCCGAAAGCGAATCAACATCATCGATGGATGTGCTAGTTCCCTTTGTGCCTGCTAGTTTGTATTGCCCGGCTACGCCCGGGCCTGCTCAGTTCTCCACACGCATAGCACACTTATGGCGGGAACTGGCCACATCAAATCACTATAACAACGATCCGTCGAATATTGAGTTGTGGTATGAAGAACTTTTATACTTACAGGTCAGGAAAACTTGGTATACCAAAGAATGTCCCCACACTTTTGGTAGTTCAACAGCCACTGAAACTCAAAACCAATCTGAAAACACAGGAAACTCAGCATCCAATATGTCGAACAACTTCTCCTATGCATCATTATTGTTATTTAAAACTAAGAATGGAACAGTTCTCACCCAAAATATTGGGAGCATTAATTACAATAAATATCTATGTTTTCTTTAAGATCCATTTACTTATGTAGATTATCAAATCTTTTTAAAGTTTAATGTTAAGTTGCCAGGAAATAACACATTTTCCTCAATCGGGGTTATATTTACCTTCCGAAAGAATAAAATAGTTGCATGCTACAATTTTCAATTGGGATGAATGTTTCTATTATTGCTGAACTAAGCGCCGATTTGATTATGTGTGTGTAGCTTTAATAAAGAGTTCTTCTGACAATCTGATAAAGTTCCAAACTTCACACTTTTATCTTCGATCCAAGTATTTCTATGAAAGTATTTGATATAAATATTAGGGAACTGCTGTGCAGACTGCGTTGATATTCAATCAGTCAGTCAGGCCAAGCGCTTTTATATATGTATATAGATATGTACCCGTATCTCTATACGATTATCAACAAGTAAGAACGTTGCAGTCGGACTCACCCGACTGCAGAATACTATGTTCCCAGTCCTATATAATTTGGTTATTTGTGTGTTCAGAAAGAGACGCGAAAAAAACTGCACAGGTGTGAGAGATATAGATTTTGCTCCTTTGTGGGGGAGGGGGTGGGAGGATCCAAAAAATGTTGATGCAAATTTGTCCAGGGGGTCAACATTAGTATGTGTGCCAAATTTGGTGACTACCTGTAAAGGTGTGAGAGATATAGATTTTTCTCATTTGCTTGGGAGGGGGTGGGGGTATTTTTTGATGCAGATTTATCCAGGTGGTCAACATTAGTTTGTATGCCAAATTAGGTAACTCTAACTTTGAAACTGTAGGAGATATACCCCTTGAAAAACGTGTTTTTGGGATATCATATGCCGATTTGTGGGGGTGGGGGTGGTGGGGTCACAATTTTTTTGATGCAGATCTGTCGGGAATCTTAACATCAGTCTGTATGCCAAATTTGGTGACTATAGCTTTAAAAATGGGGAAGATACAGGTTTTCCCCAAATTGCGGGGAGGGGATGTGGGTGGGTGGTCGATCTCGACACTTCATAAATTGACGATATACACCAACAGGTGTACCTAGTTTGGTTGCTCTAGCTCAAAGATAAAGGCAAAAAAATTGCGTTCATACGGACAGACGGACATTCCGCAAACCCAATATACTATTTTCCCTTCGGGAACATAGTATAAAAATTGCAACCTGTTCTCTGGCACGCAAAAACATGAAATTCCCCGGGCAACAACACCTATCAAATCTAACCATGCAGTTCGACAACGAAAAAGGAATCCTGCGAAGGCGACTACAAAATAAAATTCAATTGTGAAATATGGGAACTCACACCCACAGACACAGACACACCCACACCCACACACACACACACACACACACACACACACACACACACACACATATATACACCCAGAGGTGTTCGAGTATTAAATATCGCAATATGGCAAATGCTTCAATCGCTGTTGACGTTGACGCGAACTGTCACAATTTGCGCTGTTCTGATGTTACAACAATCAAAAAAGGGCAACTACACTCACTGCCAATAGTATGTGTACGAGTATCTGGGGAGCAGTCACCTGACGACAAACGTGCGACAATGTTAATATTTACACAGCTCACAGGTTATTTCAATGTGTCAGGAACTGGGAACTTGCGAGAATGAAGTTTTGCAGTTTAATTTAGTCACAAAAGGATCTATAGAACTCACGATTTACAAAGGATTACCTATAAAACTGGAAAGCTGAGATTAGAAAATAATAATTATTCAATTCCTTAAAGACCTTTAGACATATCTACCTCTCCTCATGCGAGTAGCTCTGTTCTTCACTCAGCCGAGAGGACTTTAGAGACTTACAGTAATTTAGTCACAGATGGGCTCAAATAGCTAAATATGGAAGGCGGAGAATAACCGACAATAGGAAAATAGGAAGGAAAAGATAACCTAAAATGGGAAAAAATGTGTGTTTAGCGACGTATAGTTTGTAAATGGAATATTTAGCCGGCTTGACGTCAACAATTCAGGGTGAATATAGAAAGATTGATATGAAAAGTATTGGCTGGTCATATAAGAAAGATATAATATGGGAAAATATAAAATATTCAGCAGGAATTAATTATAAAGAATAAGTACAGTTAAGTACTTCGTCAAATACACAGGATAATTTTGAAAGAACATTAAATATAGTTTTATAGCAGACATATATTTCCATATCATATCATATCATTTCCCCCTATTTAATATTTTGCGTGTATTATTTCCTGACATGATTCTTGCGCAACTTTCATAATATTATATGAAAATATTACTTTGCATACAATCTATTGGGCAATAAAATTGAGGTACGCTTTCTTCAGACACTTACATAGTATACAAAGTGGTGTTTTATTCGAATCTGTTTGACTTACCAAAAGTAAATAAAAATGAGGTTTAAATAAGCAATAATCCTGACTAGAATATCCTTTGTCACAACTGAAACTCAACTTAAAGCTACCCATATTTAAATACAGATATACTTAGTTGGATATCGCATATAATTCACATCAAACTTAGAGCTTATGGGTAGGGAAAGGACCCTAACAAGCAGATTGACAGAGTTACGGTTACCATTAGCTCTATAAAGACGCCCAAGGCATAATTCATGCATCGCACACACACACACACACACACACACAAACACACACACACACACCCATGTGTCTGTGCCATTAGTTTCGATATCAGTTTTCTATATTTGTTTGGCATTTGCGCGTTCATGGAACTGTTATTACTATTCCCCAGCTTACCCCCCTTAACCGCTATATACTCGTATATCTGCCCCGTCGCCCCACCGCCAGTGCGTTAGTTGCTCTCTTGTTTCTAGTTTATTTACGTATGAATATCAGGAACAAAAGCAGAGATATGCACCAGTCAAGACTGCACGCCTTTGAGATACCCTAGAGTAGTAGAAGTAACATTTTCAATCAGTTTTTTACATGCAGACGAAATTTAAGGATATTTTTTGGACTTATCAAAATAAATATTACTTGTGTCAAATTCCATAACAGTATCCAGTACAGCTGAATAAATGTCAATAGTATTTGCCTACACCATGGATAGTATCGCGTTAGTAACTATATAGAATTAAGGAAGAAATTGCTCCTTTTTTTTTCTTGTATTATTAAAAGACAACAACTTTTGTCGTGGTATAGTTAGGAGTAAATAGCAGTGTAGAAGCAACTTTTAAACTATCGAGATTGTAAGAAAACAATCGATAGTGATGTTAAATGTAAGGCTATCGATACCATCGACAATAGTATCGATTGTTTTCCAGTTGAAACCAGAAAAGTTTCGGCGAGACTAGATTCAACGTAAGTCTCTCGCTCTCTCTTTTACTCTTTTGGCTAATTTACTCAACGTCAGTGACTTCCTTTTAGAGTCACTTTAATGCTACAGGGTATTAAAATGGAAAGGAACTTAAAAGGAAAACTACAATCGCTGATGTTGCGGATAGTAACATATACCTGACAATAAGTATTAACCCCATGTTCCAAGAGGCGTGGGGATAGCTGGTTGGTGGTTAGGGGTTAGGGGGTTGGTGGCAGGGGGTAGGGGGTAGGGGGTAAGGGATTGCGGTGTAGTGGAATTGGATCCGCTTTCCTTGTTCCACTGACAGCAAAAAGCAATTGCAAAGCTGCGTTGCATTTTGCGTGCGATTCGATTTTCAATGGATTTTTAGCTTTAGCTTCCTCGTTGTTGTCGTTGTTGTTGTTGTTGTTGTCCTTGTCGTTGTCCTTGTCGTTGTTGTGGTTTGTCCTGTTGTCTTTATTCGCTGTTGTTGTTGCTGCTGCTGCTCGTTATTGGTTTATCTGCAATTCGTGTTGTTGCCCGCTGTCGTTTACTGCAGCATTTTTATCGCTCTGCAGTTACATTTCATTTTCCATTTTGATTCCGATTCCCATTCTCGTTCCCGTTCCCGTTCCCGTTCCCGTTCCCGTTCCCGTCCCCGTTCCCGTTCCCGTTCCCGTTCCCGTTCCCATTCCCATTCCCGTTCCCATTCCCTCATCCTTTCCCATTCTCATTTATTTCAAACAATGCATTATGGCTGACTGTGCTCGAACTGCTCTTTATTTGTTTAGAAATTTATCGATAATTTGTCAACATAAATAATACCCGGAGTTTGGTTGCCAATGGCAAATGCGACTTTTGCCTTTTGTTATTGTTTTACTGTTGCAAACATTTGTTAATGCATTTGTGTACGTGCGATATCTGATCTGTATGTGTGTGTGTGTCCGCCAGACTGTGTGTGAGTGTGTGTGTGTGTTATCGATATCATTCTCTTGAAGTTGGCCTCATTTTGACAGCGTTTGTTAGTTCCATGCAATTTTGATGTTTCTTTTGTATGTTATCGATAATTGGACAATCGATAAGTATTATTTTGAACATGTGGTATTAAAGTTGGACTCAGTTACCTTTTGCTTTGTCTGTTTTGTGTGTTATCGATCATTTGACGATATGTTATCGATAATTTAGTAATTCATCAATATCAAATATGCAGATCTATACTTAGTGTATACTACATGAATGCATACTTATAATAAGTAATCGATAACTGCTAAAGTATAATATCTGACACAAGTCTTGGTATTTCAATCGACATATCCATCCCAATTGATCAAAGTTATCGATAACTGATATTGATTGGGAAGGAATTGAATCCTTGATCGATTTGATTTGCAATTGCTTCAGGATAATCGATAACTGAGACCTGACTCATATTTTAGACAAGTTTCAATCGATTTCCATCTTAATTGATCACCTTACCACCACACACATTAGGGGTATGCGTGCGTGCTACTCGCATTTCGACAAATTGCCTGATCCAATGGAATACTTAAACTTCTTGATGCATTATCTGATAGCCTACCTCCCAAGAGGAGGGGGAGAGCCTCCTCCCCTGCCGCCCAAAAAAAACAAAAAAAAACTTTGCAATCCTCCACACGCAGGAAAATAATGTGCAAAGCGTTAAATCGAAAATAAACTTTACAACAAATCACAATGGAAAAATCAAAAAAAAAAAGAAAAACTGAAATAATTTTTCAAATCACTTGGAGTGCAAAAATACGCAGGGCAAAGAAATAGAAAGTCGAAACGAAAGCGGAACTGATAATAAAAAATAAGCATAAAAAAGTTAAATGCAAAAACAGCAGCAACAACAACAACAACAACAACAACAACAACAAATGCGCAGCAACAAAAAAGTTTGGTTTTTTTAAGCACAAATGCGAATTCCCCAAACTGTTGCCCCAAGGGGAGTGAGGTGTGGTTGATAGGGTGTGAGAGGTGGGCGATGGGGGGTGTGAGGTGGGGGCTTGGGGTGTAGTGTGTGTATATAAATCTAAATGAGCTTAGTGTGTGTAACGGCGCTGGCAAAGAAGGGAAAAATAAAACCAAGAAAAAAAGCGAGCAAAAAAGATTTATTGTTTGATTGTGCAGCATTCGGCATGTGGCATGCGGCAGAGCCGCAGCCAGAGGAAGCAAAAGCCAAAAGCGCGGCAAAAGCGCGAATTCCCGCCAATTTTATGAATTTTATTTCGGTTTTGAAAACCATAAAACATTCAAAATACCCCAGAAGCGAATAACACCCTCCTCGCCCCGCCCCGCGCCGCCCCGCCTCCCAGCAAAGGCAAATGCCGTGTAACAAATTTGTGTGATTTTGGTGAGAATTGAATTTTTTATGATTATAAAGCCAACATCAATTTACCCACGATAATCCCCTGGATACCCAGCAACCCCCACCTCCGAACACACACTCGCCCCGCCTTCCCCCTTTATCTGCTTTTATTGCAATTGTACAAACTGTGGGAAGTTGAACAATGCGCATGATACGGTTCTCATGATCTGCTTCCTTCTACAGTCAAGCATCCCTAAAAAGAACCGGCTTGTAATTTGCCAATGAGTATGTATTGGCCCCCTCTATAAGGAGTATTATATGATCTACTTCCTTCTACAGTGAAACATATCCTAAAAAAACGGACTTGTCATTTGTCAATTTCTTGTTTTCATCTCTATGAGGAGTATTTTATGATCTGCTTCCTTGTACAGTGAAACATCTCCTAAGAGAACGGGCTTGCCATTTGCCAATTTCTTGTGTATTTTAGTCTCTTCTCTATAAGGAGTATTTTATTTTATTACATCTCCTAAAAGAAATGACTTTTGTCAGTTTCTTGTGTAGCTTCGTCTCCAATTGAGTAGGTATTCCCTCTATAAGGAGTATTTTATGTGTTATAAGCTTCGCTTCTTAGTTTTTTTTTTTTTTAGTTTTCAGAAACATTTTTTAGATTTGGAAAACCTTAAATCTTAATTGTATATTATGTATTCTTGTTGTTATTTAACTTTTTAAATTCCTTTTTACTGGTTAAGTTTTATTTATAATAAAGAAAATGAGACAGAAGAATAATATCATGAATGTAGGTAACATGAAAAAGAAGTTACAAAAATATGGATAGTATAAAAAATCTGAAAATTCTGAATCAGTCTTTGACAATATTTAAAAAATCAAGCATTTCCAAACAAATTTAATGTATACTCGTATAATAGAAAACTTTTTTCAGTTGAAAACTAAACTCTCCATGAGTTAGTGAGCTGAGCACAACTGTACCCAACTTAAGGATGAATAATAAACAAACAATTTTTAAAAAACTAAATTTTCTTAAAGAGAAATATACGAATGTTTAAGAATACCTAAAAACTATTTTCAATCCATAATTCCATATAAGTTCGTTATAGCGTAGCTTGATTGTAACCTGTTATGCTTTTCTCAACTCATCTCAGCTCTTTTCTGTCTTTTATTTGCAGATTAACATGTTGTTCATGCCGAATGGGTAAGTTGACCACATTTAACACTCAGCTCTTCAGTTAAGGGGGCTTTTCGGGTGGATCAAATGGGTTAGGTGCAGGCGTGGCAAGCGGAGCAGGGGCAGGGGCAGGGGCAGGGGCGGGAGCAGGGGCAGGGCTATGGTCAGCCATTGTTGTTAATGTAACGAACATTGAAAGAACTTGTTAATCGAGCATTTAGCATTATGTTTCACCCATTGTATCTCTATTGGTGCTATTGTTGTTGCTTTGAGCTCATTTCAGGCAAGAGAGCGGCACAATAAACTTCATATAGAAGTGCCCCGAAGATTGATGCCCCACCGCCCCTCACCAACAAAGTGCCCACTGAGAGCACTTGCCACAAATTCGAAATGTTTATAAATTGCAGTTTATTTGTGTGAAGGATAAGTGCGGCTATTATCTATGCAGATTTACAGATTGGCAACTGAAGAGAGTAGTACTTGTAGATAGTTTACATCAATAGCTTGAAGAACTCAAGGAATTACCCTAACTTGAGTCTGTCTGTGCTTGAGTACGGTTGGGCCTCTGAACTTCAAGTCCTTTAAAATCTTTGCATTTTCAAGAATGCCCTATTACCATTCAGCTCAGCTGAAAGGGATTTGGGAGGGCCTTAAATGACCTATGGTAACCCAGAGTGAAGCTGGCTTGGGCTTGTGAAATTTGGTATGTGTGTTACTGAAATGAAAATGAGGCAATGTCAACACTTTGCAGGCCCTCTGGAAGTTGTACAGTTTTCCAATGAGCTTGTTCAACTTCAAAGCGGCATCCTCGTAAGTCCATCATTGGTTCGTTAAATATCTGAAATGTGCTTGTTTCATTTGCATGCATTCTTCACACGTCATCCCAATGCATTTCACACATTTCGATGCAAAGTCTGGGCAAAGTGCATTTCAGACCACAAGAGGCCATTTCTACACTCGCACATGTCCGGGTTGGAATGCCTGTGGAGCGAGAGTCAGCCCGAGTTATTAATATGTCAATTTCTTTGTTCATAAAACTCAAACAAGCAACCATCACAGCACACATACTCGTATTTATTTATAATCATACACTCTTACTTATATAAATTCCTTAGTCTATTCATTACTCAAAGGCAAGTTGAGACGTCCCCGGAGAAATTCCGCCCAACATTTTTCTGTTCGAGTATTTAAGCCTTCTTCTTTTGAAATGGCGAAAATATGTAAGAAATCACAACATGCCACAAAACGTGGCAGCTAAAATCGAAGCAGTTGACAGAAAACAGCAGGAAAAACATTTCCCTTTGGCATTCCTCCTGCAGTTCAATTCAATTGCGATATGTTCTATATATTAATCTGATCTAAAACAAAATCTGTCCAACAGCGCTGATTGACATTCACAAATAATTCCTAGTTAGCTTTAAAAAAAATAAAAACAACATTTTTAGAAAAATAGGAATTTTCTCACTTGTCTTGCCCAAGACAGCTATATTATATAGTAACCCGATGTTGCTCAAATTCGGTCAAAATGTGCAGGCCATTATAAAAATGAGAACTGCTGAGTTTAATAGAGTTTTTCATACAAAAACTTGAGATAAATGCTGCCAGCTTTATGATATAAATGATACTTTCAAATACTGAGAGATTAATTGGGCTAGAAACAGACGGACTTAAAGACATCGGCTATTTATGCTGATCAAGAATATATATATGGATATATACCTTGCGTGAGAGAATTTAAATACCCAACTGCAAGTGTAAAACGATTGTTCCTAGAACAACTTCCCTTGTGATGGTTCCTTTTATTGATATATTGCTTCAATCCGAATCGGACTTTCCTTTAAAAAGTGAAGCAACTGTACCAAATTTCATAAGCAGAGCTAAAGAGGGAGCTAGATAAACTATATAGACTTTAAACTCTTGGGTTCAGTAATGCCTACTGATCTAATTCGTAGTTAATAAAATCACAGGGCAATCATATTAGCCACAGTGCTGTAAAAAAGCATGCATACACACTTTGCTCCGCTGTTTACTGTCACTACTAATAGCTGCGTCTGTCACCGCTCCCCTTGCTGTGCCTTCCCCTATGTCTCAGCCTCTGCCTCAGCCTCTGCTTCAGCCTCTGAATCAGCCTCTGACTCAGCCTCTGGCTCTGGCTCTGGCTCTGCTCCAGTTTTGCGTGACGCGACTCTCTTGATGCCACTTTGCATGCAAATTGCACTCGATTTGCATACTTTTCGCATGCACTGTGTGAAGTAGGTACATATATATTTGGCTGCATATAATGTGCAGCCCAGAGCTGCATTCATAGTGCGGCCATTGAAGTGACTTTATTAAGAGGGCCAGCGAGCTGAGCGGAGCGGAGCGGGAAGGCAATCCAGTCCCCCTATGCAAATCACATGGCTGTATAAATAGCCCCCTAGTTCCTACCCCCAGGCCCCCCTCTACAAGCATTGTACCGAATCAAATCAAATCAAGTCTAGTGCCAACGAAATAAACAAACAATCAAACAAATGTCTGGCATTCATCCAGGCCTCATATTACGAGTATTGATATTTATGCATAAGAAATGCATCTATTGATATTATATGTCTGTATGCCTATATTATGTAAATACACCCCACACCCCACCCCACCCCTCCCATACACATAAATATAAACATGCACGGGCATGTTTATTCATATCTATTCGCTTGAATACTTCATAAACGGACTCCAGCTGAAGAATGCTCGGGAAATGCTTTGTATGCCCGGAAAATTGAATTTACATGGCAAATATGAGAATCGCTTAGCCCGAGGCTAGATTCAAAGAAAATTCAAAATTGTGCAATTTTTGCTTGTTTGCCATTTACAAATATCAGTTCTCAAATGCCAGTAAGTGCATTAAGTGATGACAGACTTAACTTGGCATAAACAACTCTCAGTATGCAAAGTACTTCTAAGTAGTTGCTTCCCCAATGCCCAATGCCCAATGACACTGGCTGAAAGCGACGCTATCCCGAGAAAGAAAGGGGGGATTTCAGTATACAGGAGTAGGTACAGTTTCTCTTCCCAAGGTGCGCTCTTTATAAAGCTTTCAGCCTTATTGCCTATGCTCTACTCATTAAAGCTTATCGAATCGAAGCTTGTAGATGCTTTCAAAGCTTTCAAAGTAAGTAAATCCGTAACCCATAATAGAGGTCTTAAGAAAATAAAAACCACGCGTATTCCAACATAACCTCAAAAGGAAAAATATGTTGCTAAATATCCTGATACGATCTAAAGAGCTACATCAATCTGAGAACACTACTGAAACTAGAATAAAAGAGAGCGAAAAGGGGAAAATCAAAATCGATTCGAATGAAAAGTCTTTGGAAAGTGGGAATTTGGAATGTCAATCGCGCTTTTTGCGCGTTTTGTGGCTACAAATAAAAAACGTTGCCTACTTTTCAGCTGATTGAATTGCCTTTTGAGCAGTTAACAATTTGATGGCTTGCGGAGACACTGCAGGGCATAAAAGCTGGCGTCTATGCCGCCAACAGCTGCCTGTCCCTAGCCACTGCCCCGCCACCCCCTCACAGTCATAAATTGCCTGTTCTCTTGAGCAAAACTGGCAACTCATTACAGGCACGTACACTCGACAGGCGGCTGGTCAGGTGGTGTGTGTTGTGTGTGTTGTGTGTGTGGTGTGCGTGGTGTGTGTGGTGTGCGTGGTGTGTGTGGTGTGCGTGGTGTGTGTGGTGCGCGGGCCTTGTGCGTGGATCTCATGCATATTAAACAAGATGCGTGTAAACAAAGCCTAAGCATTGTTGACCTCAAGGCCACGCCCACAGTACACGCACGGTCGCACGCGACGCCCACATAAACAGCGGCCCAAGATATACAGATACAGATACAGATACAGATACAGATACAGATATATAGATACAAAGACACATAGATACATTTAGATACATAGATATAGATACAAGTTTGCAAACTGTTAGTTGCACATGCCGCGTCGCTGTCACATTAGGCGCACTCTCCTTGCCCTTACAACATCAACAACAACAACAACAACAGCACCGTGGGATAAACTAAGACATTTTCTGTCATATTCTTTTTTGAAAAGTCTTTCAAAAAACCCATTTATGTAAAGAATCCATCAGCAATACAAGCATATCAAACTGTTATGTACTTAACAGTTACTGTTAAGCAAAAGCTATCGAGGTAACAGCTGTTATAAAGGGAAATTACTTTGCAGGAAAGAACTTTTAATGAAATCTGTTTATTTCATTAAATCAAAGTCTTTGATTTCGGCTTTTGGTATCAGTATCAGTATCAGTATCAGTATCAGTATGTAATCAAGACAGAAACTTCACTCAAATATAAGTTTTTTAATGTAAAAAGTTCCTTGAAAATAGCTACAAGATTACTTCCAAATCAATAGATTAATTTGACTTTGTCAATTTTGAAATTAGAATGTTGTGCTTATTATTATTTATTTAAGAGTTCTCAAGTATCAACTTTCTATCCTTAAGTTTGTGTGCAATATTTGCAAGCATTTTACCATAGTACAGAATTAACGGGAGTCCTGATTATGACAATTACGCTGTCAACGCAGGCAACGTTCCACATTCAACATTCAACATGGAGAGTTCAGCATTCAACATTTATCGGGCAATGGTCAATGATCAATGGTCATTTGGCCATTTGGTCAGTTGGTCATTGGACAAGTGAGGAGTCCGCCAATCTAATTGCTCTGCTTGTCACCGTCAATCTGCGGCCGAGAACTCGACCAAGTTGTGAGTTGCGAAGCGTTGCACGAGTTGCACACTTGACGCATTGAATTTATGCCTTGCCACTTGCCACTGGGCCAAGCAAATTTACGAGGCGCGCGCCTCGTTGTATTTCACAGTTGAGTGCTCTGTGTCACTAACCAGAGATGAGCCGAGAGCCCAATGAAGGAAGGAGCTTAGCTTGCAAGGATTAAGACTGAATACTTCATGTAGGGGGCTACACACACAAAGTTCTACAAGGATTCATGAAGAGAAAGCCATCAATCAATATCAATTTCATCGACTCAATTTGATACTACTTCCAACTTGAAATGTCTTCAAAATGATCGATTTTGATTTATAATCAATGGGCTTGTTCAGCAGAACTAATCGCTGACTGATTTCTGTTGCTTTATATCTGTTGTGACGGGGAACTTGAGAATTTCACTCAAATTTAAGAGATTGTGATTACGATTGCAAAGCAGGCTAAGCTAATTCGATTAATATTAAGAAATCTTATAGCAAATACGAATCAGTCAGCGGAAATCAGTCAGCGATTAGTTCTGCTGAATGCGACCAATCATACCAGTCTTAAATTGATATTTGAAACTTTCTTTCAATATAATATTACAATCTTTGGTATATACTTGTGCCTATCCTAGTAAGCTGTGAATGTTCGAGAGTATTTGATGTATATTTTCGAACATATCAGATTGGTATGAAATCGTTTTTTCGTGCTAATCGCGTGACACGAGCCACTCACGCGCTCAGCCTTTGATAGTTTTAGAGTTTTGTTTGCCCCTTTTTAAGTTCTCGTCACTTGCTGGCATCAAGTGCCCAGTTATAAACGAGTCTATGTCATGCCCTATATAGGCTATGACAGTCCGAAACAGCGACGCCTACACAGGGCAACCACCTCCAGGCCCTGCAATCCCTCTGGTCTCTCCCTCGTTGCGGTTGCCATAGCCACTGTGAGATCAGAGGCCACAGGGTAACCAAACTCATATATTTCCTGCTGTCAGGCCTGCTGCACAGTGTCAAAGGAGTTGGGCACATCAAGAACAACAAGGACAACAACAAGGACAACAACAACAACTACAACAACAACTACAACAGAAGCAAGAAAATGCAGTCACATTGTTTGGGGCTTTGACTTTGGCTTTTGTACGATATGCTTCGGGCCACGATGTTTGGCAAATGAACTTTTCCAACTGCCTCTCAAACAGTTTTCTAACTAGCCTGACTTTTGTTTAAGTACGGACAGGGGGGCTGAGGGCTGAGGGCTGGCTAGGGGTTATAGGGGTGTACATTTTTGGATAGCTGGTTTAGCAACAGAAGTTTTTGTAGTGCCTGCCACATTTGTTATACTCGTACTCGTACTCGTACTCGTACTCGTACTCGTGCCGGGAAACTTTATGAGAAGCGCTCTCGTTTTGTTTTCCATTTGTTTGGCTTTCCCTCTATATTTTCCGTTTTCGTTTCGTTTCGTATCGTTTCGTTTGTGGCCTCTTTTTTTGGGTTTGCTTTGACTTTTTTGGCATGAGTCTCTTGTGGCACTCATCTGTTAAGTTTGTTGGCAGTCCAAAGGCTTCTTCTTTTCAGCATTTCTTCCATTTCATTCTGCCTACCATATGCCAGATGTTAATGCATATGCACATAAATTTCCAGCGCACTTTTTGGCCCAAACTCGTGTGCAGCTTTGTCAAGTTGCCTCGTCTGTTTGTAAAGTGCATTTTGAAGTAAATTACTGGGAAATAGCTGCTAAGCGAGCCGAGTTACATGAGTCTGGTAGTCTGGTAGTCGGGCAGTGCGTGTGAGAATTCTCATGAATTGCATATTATTACGCCTCGCCTGTGACATCATGAAAATTCATAGAGTTTTGCGGTAGGGTTGCCGAGTTACTTGAGTAAGAAGTAACAAGAAAAAGCGTTTAAATTTATTATGATCTGGTATTATTATGGAGCGCATTTGTAATTCGTAAAAGAATTTACTAATCTTAGATGAGTTCTTTGCTGTTTACTCTGTTCCCAAAAGTGGTGGAAGTAAGAGCTACTGGACTTGTCTAACAAGCAAGCAAAGTGTAAAGACCTCCTGAAGAACCACCTTTTGCCTCCGCAAATAAGCAAAGAAGAATAGATTGAAAACAGTCGGAAACTTCCGTTGTACCTCCTTCTGAAGCTAAAGGTCTCCCATCTGTCCAAGATCCCGAGGACTTGCCAAGCTTCTCCCTGGTTTGAGGATCGCTATACCTTAATTCACTTTATATTACGAGCAATATTTGTTTTATATTTCTATTTATGCTTCAAAGATGACACACTGTCTGGGTGGTTTCGGCAATCTATCATCGTGTTTGTTCCTGCTGATGAAAATGTCTGAAGCACGTTCGCTGGAGGGCCGTAAAAGCGAAGCACAAGAACAACAGTAAGGACTTCTTGGAGCTTACATCGTCCTGTCCTCGTTGTCGCTGTCGTCGTCCTGACAACAGTTTTAATCGAAAAAATCCTATCAAATAAATTAAAAATTTCAACGGCGGCCAGCAGTCAAATGTCACCCAGCAACAAAAACAACAAAAACTAAAGCAATATAGTGTGCAAAACTGTATCCACACACACACGCACACACACACACACACGCACGCACACAGCCACACATAAAAATGGCCAAAACAAGTAACAACAACCACAAGAGCTGACGCAATCAAAGTTTGCTGCGACAAAAATGAAACTACAGCAAAAAGGCAACAAAAACAAAAGTATAATAATGTAGAGGAGCAACAGGATGCTCGCCCGGGCTGTCTGAGCTGCACTTGAGGCCGTTACCGTAAGCGATACCGTTACAGCTAGTACAGTTTGCCACTGGCATACACAAAACGGATCCCTGCTCGGGCGCCAGCCTTGCGGCTGAGCAACAAGCAGAGAAGGCGAGCGGTGAACGGTGGTTCGTGGTCGGTCGTCTGGTCAATGCACCCACTGGAAACCCAAGACCGTAGACCCTTAACCGAGTCTGTGGCCATGGCTACGTCTCTGCGGCAGTGTTAGGTTATTTAAGCTATTAAGCGAAATTATTTTGATGAAACGTTTAACAGCGCTCGACAATTACAACGTAGACGTAAAAATAAAGATGGCGCCTGGTATGCGAACCAGGCGAACCTAAGCAAATTGCTTAAACGGTTACTTCTTCGTCTAACGACTCAATCGTTGCCTTGAACTCGCTCATTCCCCCCGTCTCAGGGCCCATCTCCTGACCAATAGCTTTTACCGGGCATATTCAGGCTTCTTTTACGCTCTGCTGCTCGCTTTGCATTTTGGGGATTGGTTGCTACGCAATACACACAGCCCGACACTTTATAGTGCTTAAGTCTAAGCATCCCCCAGCCCCAGTCGTAGCCCCAGCCCCAAGCCAACTCCACCCAACTCAACCCTTTTGCTTGGTTTCGTCTGTTCTGGGTGTGTGTGCTCAAATCTCGAGACAATAATTTTTATGGCATAAAATTTTAGTTCTACTTTTTATAGTTTTTTCTTCCGGAAGACGAGGGTCTTCTCCTCCCAGGCAGGCTAAAGGATTTCTCTTTAGTTCTGCCCAACGTCATGTAAAACAAAAGTAAATTGCCATTTTTCTAAGCACTTCTTTTTTACAGCTGCTCTCGGGGGGTCGGGTTCCTGCTGCCGCTTAGCTTCCTTGGCGGCACAAGCCTATATAACTACACACACACATATGTGCATACTTTTAGACGAGTAGTAATAATATGTATATAGCCACAGACAGAGCCACGTCGCGTCTCGACGGCGCTACTTTGATGTGGAGCGCACAAAGCTCCACAGAATGGTGCGGAACATACAATGCGAGTACTCGGAAAACACCCATCCCTAGTCAGAATGCTACCGACTGGGCTAGACTGCAAGTATCGTGTACTAGTGCTATCGAAATATCGATGACAGTATCGATAACCTTACCTAGTTCAAGCACTCGTATTTATAAACTATCTTACATTTCTGAAAGCCCTTCCTGACGAACTCCACTGACTTAGCGGAGACGAATTTTTAATTTTATCCATGCATGCGGATGGAATCAATTTTGACCTCGTTTCTGCTCTTGGAATTAGGGAAAGTACTCGGTATCCATGAGCTAGGGATGTAAAACAATCGACAACAACATTTTATTTCTTTTCGTTTATTAACATTTAAATTGTGTGTGTTCTGCTATTAATTACAACAAGGGATTCAGACTTCATGTCCTTTTCCGTCTTAGTATAAAGAACTTTTAATCAAAGTTATAGCTATCAAAGATTTTGACATCATTAGTCGAGCCGTTCTAAGCTCAACTGTACTAAGGTTGTACAAAATGTATATCCTTGGAGTGTCTATCTATGTATCTTAGATTAAGATTAAAAGAAGAGAATTGACAATTGGGAAAATAGTTAATTTGAAATTCAAGACTGATTTATTTCGTGACAAAATCAAAAGGACCTCATGGTCTCAGAAATAAGAATGAATTTTGCTTCTACGTTTCTTAATAGAATAATACGATCAACATCTCATTCTTGTTATAAGAAAGGCCTCTGAAGAAATCATTAAAATCAAATATCAATAGCCTTTTAAAAACATCGATAGCTATCCCATAGTATCTGTATTATGGCGACTATCCAGCATAGCTATCCAGCCGCTGTGCTAAGCAGTAGAGGGTATTAACACGACTCTGGCAACGCAGTAATTGTGGCAGCAACAACAATGGCCAAGTGGGTGGCACAACAACCAGAAGGGAACTGGCAACTGGCAACTGGCAACTTGCAACTGGCAGCGAGGAGCATTAAGCAATGGGTAAATGTTGGAGTTGAAGTCGGATTTTGCCTGGCTTAGTCAGCTTAGACAACAAAGGCATTTGCCACGCCTGCTCCTGCTCCTGCTACTCCCCTTTCTGTTCCTCTTCCCGCTCCTCTTCTGGCACGCCCATTGGCAACGTGGCGTTAAATGCTGTCTTAATTTCACGCAAAAGACTTTTAAGAGAGCAGACAAGACAAATTTCAATTGAATTGTTTATCGGCGCCAAACGAGTAACGGGAAACGGGAAAACTAAAACTTAAAACAAAAAACAAAAAGAAAAACAATTAGTACAAAAGACAAGCCAGACAGAAAGAAGAACAAGACAATGCGAGTTCTGAAAGCAGAGCAAATAATGCTTATATATATACGAGTATTGTAATGCTCACTTGAATCCAGAAACCGTTTAGCACCCCATGAGCTACCCGACTGTAATTAAAATTCAGACATTCACATGGGTCCATTCACATGGCTACATTCACTTGAAGTACTTTTCTAGCGATCGATTAAAGTACTTCAAGAATATGTGTTATTAGTAGAAAGATGAAGAAATTAGATTCCAAAGCCACTTACTATTACATTTTGAATAGCAAGCGGCGTTGGTGAAACGTTTAAGGATATTGCACAAAGCGTAATTGACAAAAGAATGTGTTTACTCCCGAGAGTAAACGTCAGAGAGGGAGAGAGAGACAATAAAAAGATTGATGTGTTTTGTTAATCTTATAGAAGTAGTTTCTGTAAATGCGTATTCCTTAATTTGTTGTTAGAAATAAATGCAGTCTAAGGATAATTCCGAAATATTTGAACTATCTGTCTGTATCTTAATACAACAAACAAAGGCTTTTTGTATTTAAATTCAGAACTAATCAACATCATCCACATTTTGGCGTAAAGCGCAGCTTATGCAACGTTTAAGGATGTCGCACAAAGAGGAAAGCAAAAATCTTGGTTGGGAAAAAGAAAGAAAAGACAAATGGTTTAAATGCAAAACTTAAAATATGAATAAATTGTATTGCCATTTCCCTCATTCCCATTTCCGAATCATTTTTGATTATCGAAGGAATTGAATTTAATTAGAAAGTTGTGTTAGTTTTCCCTTTTCGGTTGTTCGGAACGATTGGATCGGAATCGGAAATGGCAGCAGGCCTGATTAACGCATTATGTTAAAAGTAGTTTTTAATACTTACTCAGACTCGATAGAGTTCCAGAGATTCATTGCAGTACTAGCTAAAGAAAACTGCCAATAGCCAATTCGTTGCAATCTGATGTTAATGTCAATTTACTTGGCATTCGAATTTATGGCGTCTTGCAGTGCCAGAAACGAAATAGAAGCAACATTTACTTACGAGCTCTTTTCCTGCCTCCTTGAATGCAGCTCTAATGAAAATGAAAAGCGAATGCATTTTTCTGCACGCTAACGAAATGCGGAAATTAACAGATACAAAGATAAAAGTGGGCAACAAACTGTTAGACACAAAAACCGCTCAGCTGACCCACTAATTTATATCTGTGGCAAGTGCAGTCCCAGTTGCTTCTACTTGCAGCACTTGAGGTGAATGCAGATGCCCCTTTTGCATTACCCGTACTTTCGCTTCCCCCTCCTCGACACGACTCTACTCGACTCGACTCCACTCGACCTGCTGCCCAATTTGTGGCACGTCAGCGTGGCAGACAAAAGAATAAAACAAAACACAAATAAATTACAAATGTAGACAACAATTTGTTACAATTTGTAAATGGGCAAGTTCGCAGAAAGTCGAAAGAGCTTCTTAATTTATTTACGAGTGCATATAAGTATAACAATATAATGTCCAATCCCTTATATATTCGGCTACTATAATTTGCGAGCAGACTTTCCATTTCAAGAACCAGCAAACAGAAGGTAATTACATTTACAAACTTGTATGAAATCAGTGAAACCTTTAAGAATATCACACAAAGCGGAACTCACAAAGCCAAAGACTCTCCCAGCAGAGGAGAGAGAGAAAGAACAGTTCTTGGCTCTCGTATCTCGATTGGTTTTTGTTACAAATGTATCGATTGTTTTTAGAAATTAGATTAAATATTTAATATTATTTTATTATTCCTTTATAAAAACATCGCTTGTCTAAAAAATATCGATAGTTGCCTGCGATTTCAGATATCGATAATATCGATATATTTTCTGTGGCTCTAAAGGCAAGTACTTCCATGTGAAAAACTCTTGCACACAAAAAAAAACAAAACAGAAATGATAAATAATATTAAAAATAATGACAGTAAAATTGATTAATATTTTTTCACCGCGCTCACATTATTCCGAGCACTTAGCGAACGACAGTTGGTCGAGGGTATCGAGGGGGTCGAGAGGATGGTCGGTCGGTGCGGGCAATTTGAAATTGTTGAGGGAAGAGCGGGGGTCATCAGCAGGCTTAAGCCTGGACACAGACATATCGTAAAACAGGACACAGGCACGAAACATTAATAAATAAATTTATAGGCCGCGTTGGCCACTACTTTGCTGTGGTGTTGCATGTGGCATGTGGCATCAAATTATGCTGTCCATTTCCAATATGATATGATTGATGAACTTTTTGCGGACGGACGCTGGACGAGGGAGGCCGGGTCGAAAGGAATTTGGTACGTGTGCAGCTTCAACGCAGACCGATCAACTTCGAGGGGCTGTGTGTGCTTCATCACTTTCAACAGCTTTTATTATTATGCATATTAAGCACATGTCATGACATGTTAACTCTGCTCCAGCCGCTGCCCTCCCTCGGACCACATGACGTATGCGCAATATTAAGTATACGCCATAAAGGACGCCACGCACCACGCAAAACAAATTAAACTGTTTTACAAAAAATTGGACAAGGCGTGCAAACAGTGCGCAAAATGGCAACGCAATTGCGTGTAACAAGCAACAGGAGAGCAGGGGGGAGTATATAGTATATAGTATATATATATATGTACATACATATCGTATCGCGGGGTCAGTAAATGCATCATCATAAATATGACGCAGGGCGCCAAACGATGGTCCCAACAGCCTGTTGAAACGACAGTTGCACAACAACAAGGTAGACAGTTTTGGTTATGATGGCTTTATGCTGCTGGGAGCTGCGTGTGGCCCACCCTCTCTCACTCTCACTCTCACTCTCACTCCCACCCCACCCCCTGACGAGCCCCATCAATCAATCAATTTAAGGAGCTACAAGTTCCAAGCTGACCGCACAAATTAAACAGCTGGAGCCCAGTTACCCTAAACAGACTGAATGCGAATAAACTCGGCCAACAAAATCTAGTCAAATCCGTGTATTGAGTCTGCTGGAAAAGGTCACAGTTCATAAACCCAATTCAAGACTGTATACATGTTTAAAAGGTTCAGTTCCTTCAGGCTGAAGTAGTTACTTATGTTAGACTTAACAGCAGTTTTCTATCGATTTGCTAGTGGCTTTCATTCTAATCATGGCAACAGCAGCTGAATGTATTTTGACTATGTAAATTCTAATAGCAACATTCTCTCACTCTGCTCATGTTAACAGCAGCTAACAGTAGCTAAATGGGGTACAACTATGTTAAGATTAACAGCAACATTCTCGCACTCTGCTAAGCAGCTTTCACTCTGTTTCTGTTAACAGCAGCTAACAGTAGCTGAGATTGTCTGAACAGCCAAGCGGCTTTTACTCCAGCTATGTTAACAGTACATTAGATTGTAGATGAAATGCGCGCTGTGTGTAGGATTGTTAGCTTTGCTGGCGTTCCTCCTTTGATTATTTTGGGAAATATGTGCTGTCAGCAATTTGTAGAATTTGCAGCTAAATTTAGCAAACAATCATCACATCATCCAGGGCCTTCTCTGGGCGGTCACCTTTTGCGGGCAGCTTGACTTGGCTTGAGCTAAACGGCGACTGGCGCCATAAATAGCTGTAATCAAACTGGCGGCGTCTTATGTCCAACACGTGGCCGCCCCTGAGCAACTTGGAGCTGTGGAGCAGCATTGACCGCCTCTGGCCATGGCCCGGACACAATACCAATCAAGTCGAACCACGTAGCTGGGTTCAAACATAAAGCAAGCTCACAACTTGCGACTGGCAACTGGCAACTGGCAACTGGCTGCTTTGTCTAGACAAGCGCCAAATTAAATTCAAAGTTTGCCTGGCCAGGCGACAGCACCTGCCCGGCACCCGTCACCCGGCAGCCGTCACCCGGCAGCCTGCTCCTGCCACATCAACATCATCATCATCGTCATCTTGGCTGCGATCCTTGCCACCCTGCGGCGACCACTTCAATCACTGGACACAGAACGAGGGCGCGAACTTAACTCAAATGAAATTTGCGCAAAATAAGTTCTTAGCCAAGCAAAACCGCCGGCTACACAACCGCACCACCACCACCCTCTCCGACACCCTCTCCCGCCTTCCTCAGCCTTCCTCTCGGCACCCTCAGCAAGTGCCTTAGTGCGTTTCGGTGGCTTGACTCCTGCAGGAGGCGAAGCTTGGCAAGAGTGAAAGTTTTCTCTGCTCCCGCCGCCGCCTGTTGCAGTGAATTCCCTTTATTTTCTATATCCTGTAGCCATCATGGTAGAGAAAGGCTATATCAACTTGTGCTAGCACTTGTAACGGTCTAAAAGTATCAATATTTTCAGCCGGAGTGTCCATTTCTCTAGATGTAACTTAGTCGTAGAGAAACGCTTGATACATCTCTCGATAGTTTTCACTCACGATAGCATCGTATCGATAGTCAAATAAGTTGACGTGTGTTAACGTCCAGTTTATGAATTGATTTCCAGACTTAGATATTAGATATTAATACTGTCATACAATGATTCGTGTATTTGTGTTCTTAGTAGAGCTGCAAAGCAATCCTTCCTAGTCTCGATAGTATCGATAGTCTTGTATTTGCCCTCACTAGCGCGATAACTTAATAGTTCCGTATTTTATAATACCCTTACTCCAACGTCCACGCATTTCAAACAAATTTAATATCATTTAATATTAAAAGTTGCTTTCGGAATACCATCGATGATCTGGGCAAATATTATCGAAGCTATCGATACTTTTGCAGCACTTATTCTAAATAATATACTCGTTATATACATTTGTTTTCAAAATGCCCAAAATTGTATGATTGTTGCGAATTTTGTCGACACTGTGGATGAACAGTTAGGATATCGATAGGTTTCCAGCTATATATGTAACGTATTTAAGGACATCGATTATTTCTATAGATGAGGTTAGGTTAGCTTAGCTACTATATGGGTACAGGATATCTCCCAGTAGGGATTGCTCGACTTCAGCTGGTTTTGTTCTCTTTTGCCTTTTACTTTTTCTGATTACTTTGCCAGAGTTGCCAGGGTCACACATGCAGCGCTTGCCGCAAATTGAAAAGAGGCGTGTCCCACGCCCCTTCGTCTTAGTTCGCGCCACAGTTTCGGCCATTGCCTCAGAAACTGGCAGCCGAGAACCGAACTCAACTGAACTGAAGTGAACTGAACTGAACTGGGTGGCTGGCAATCCTGGAGGTCCTGGCAGTCCTGGCAGTCCTGGCAGTCCTGGCAGTGCTGTCAGCACCTCCGCCGACTGTTGACATCGGCGAGCAGTGCAAGAAATTGAATATTTGATTAGAGCGCTGCAAGCGCCCAGATAAAAGATTCCCCCAACGAGAGGCAGCCGCCAGAAGCTGCCACCAGTTGGGGCAAGTTGTCAAAACACATGCAACACGCTTCTTACGGCAAGCAGGCAGCAGCGGGCGGCTGCCTGAGAGGGTGGCCAATGATTGAGCAACATGCCCGATATGATGCGTCAATGATTGGAATTGCAAAGTACACGTCTTCAAAGTGGATCCAACGTGCAACGTGCGGGGAGGGGGGAAAACTTGGCGGCAACGCTGCAGACGGAGACAGAGACGAAGATGAAGATGAAGATTCGACAACGCTCTGGCTGCCTGATTGGCATATGACTAGCTGCCACACACACACTGCCACACACACCCACACACACCCACATGCTTAGAGCTGCATTTGGCAGGCAAATCTCAAAATTGTGTGTTGTTGTGGTTTCTGTAGTTTTCTAATTTCCGGCATGGAAATTCAGCTTGCCACCTTCGAAACTTACCTATCTGCCCTTGCATCTTCCCTTTGTGCTCAGCAAAGCCGTCAAGAACGTCAACAAGCTTGAATGGAAAATCTATTTAGGTTAGCATTAACTGAACAAGGCAAATATAGTTATAAACAAGAGCCAGTGCACAAGATTTCTTAATCAACTCAAATGAAAGCAAAACAAGTTTTCTCTAAAGTTGCAAAACTATCGATAGTATCGATGCTGCGCTCTCGCCTGTCCCCATCGATTGATTTATCGATGCTACAAAGAAATTCATACACATTATCTAACCTTCAACTCCCTGTAAAGCGTATCGAGGACATTGCTGAACCAATTCCTAAGATGAACCAATTTCAAAGAGTCCTTGACCTCGCGGGTTTTCAATATACAGTACCACTAAGAACCGGATGGTCTATGTGAGGTCACCCTCAGGAGGCTGATCTGTCGTCTAAGCCTAACCTTACCTATTATCTAGCATTGCTGGAATTCCTAGAATTTCTAGAGTTTATGTATACAAGCACCTATGGATGATCTTAAAGTATTCAAGTATTTACTTATACTATTTCTCTTCCGCATTGCTTTGTTTGACAAAGTTTCTATAAATTTAAAACGGCAATCTTATTAGAAACTCTACTAGTTACTTAGTACAGAACTCAATATTAATATATACTCTAAAAATGATATAATAGAATTTTTGAAGTTCAAAGCTAACAGAAATTTGACTTTTCTTTCTTCAAAAAAGTTTTTTTTTGCTTTTAAGAGTTTATAGGGATATTTAGGTTCACCCTATAGAGTGTATACTGTCGATGATTGGTTGTATTGAAGAGAGGAGTGAATCCTTTAAGCATTGCGAGTGTTAATCGTAGTCTCAGAAATTCTTGTTTTTGTGTCGAGCTTCTTGATAATTTGTTATGCATTCATCGATTGTTTAGCAGCTCGATTAGCTCGATTTTTGGTAATTGTGACAGTCACTGCCAGTTAGGAGTATGGTTACTTTCCCAGTCGAGTTTCTCAGGCCATTAGACCGATTGTATCACATGTCCGACACTTGAGCGTCCAATTGACTCGAATCAGTTTAAAATACGAGTGTTTCCGCTTAAGGCTCAAACCCTCTGCATTTGTTGCCCTGTCCCTGCCCATAGTTATATCGAATTACCAGTTATCGTGTGGCCCTCTTCCCTCGCCTCGCCTCGCCTCGCAGAGCAGAGCTGAATTGACCATTGGCCATTGAATTAACCGAGCGAAACTCGGAAAACAAATGTAACATGAAACAATTTGCAAATAGGCTTTTAGCTTACAGTTACGACGCTTTTTAACAGTTTCGAATTTCGTTGGCATTTTTAACTCGGCTGTGGGTTGTCGGGTTATTCATAAAAAGCAATAACCATATTCTACGCATTGTTAAATATTTATGTTGGCCAGCCATAAAAAACCATTAAAACCCCAGTAAGAATGTTCTCGTTGAGTGTGCTGGTCTGAGAGATACCCTGTGTCCAGGGTTTGAATATCCCAACTCTCAGACTGTCTAAAATCAGTTTTCAATGTTATTGTAATCAGTTTTATTTGCAGACTTAGCTGAAATCGTTGCCACTAGAAATTCCATCGAATATGTTATCGATAATCAGTAATTGCACTATCGATAGCATGCTTGTTGTAACGTTACACAAGTTTACTGCTATGACACTATTATGCTACGATACATTCTGTTAACTAACAGAAATATGTTAATGTCGATGCAAAGGATAAAGGATACGAAAGAGCGCAATGCCTCTTCTTTGCCTCATTATTTAGGAGTATCAACTAATAGTATTTCTATGAATGAAACTGACACTCTATAAATGAAGTCTTTTGTTTAGAGAATTGAAATCGAAACGAAATACCCAACATGTGCATAAATAACTTTATTTCCCATGAGCCTTAACATTTTGAATAATCGCAATTTTCTTATTGATATTATCGATAGCTTAAGCTTTCGATTGAAACCATCGATTGTTAACCCTATAAATACCCCTTTTCAGCCCTTTTATGGGCACAGGGTGTGTAAAACAAAGGAAAACGGAAAACTGCGAAAGAAATGCGCTTCATTTGGCAACAAATTGTTGTGACGGCTTTGGCCAATGCGAAATGTTTGTTGTCGTTGTTGCCGTTGTTGTATTTGTTGCAATTGAAGTTGCCGCGCACGTTTTTAGACGGTTCAACAACTTTTGACATGCACACACACACACTTATACACACTTACACACACTTATAGAGAGGAAAACAGAAAGACACACTTAAAAAGCAATTGGCAATTGTCATACAACAAAAAAACATTAAAACAAGAAACAAGAAACAAAAAACAAAAACCAAAAACAAAACAAGTAAGAATGCTATAGTCGAGTATACCCGACTACGAAACTCCCTGTACCCAGGTCAAGAATTTCCGATCGCATCTTCGTTAACTTACACATACATACACAGATACGCACACGCACGAGCCACAGCGCAAGCCAGGCATTTTAAGTTGTGACTGTGCTTCTTCTTCCCCTTGCTGCAGCACTGAATCTTCTTTCGTGAATAACTTAGGTGTTTATTATCCGATCGACTTGAAATTTGGACAGTAGATTAAGAGGGACTAAAGTATTGGACATGCCAAATCTTAAGGCTATATCTTGAAAATTGTAACTGTAAAACGGTTTTTATCGAATAGCGGGGGAACGGGGGAGATATCTCAAATCTAAAATAAACTTGACCTGCTCCCGCTATACACGAACATACATTCCAAATTTGGTGTCTCTAGCTCTTATAGTTGCTGAGATCCTTGCGTTCATACATACGGACAGACAGACGGACAGACGGACAGACAGACGGACATGGCCAAATCGAAATCTCTTTTGATACTAATCAAGAATATATATACTTTATAGGGTCGGAGATGTCTCCTTCTGCCTGTTACATACTTTTGCACAAATCCAATACCCCCTTTTTACCCATTTTATGGGTACAGGGAGTAAAAACAACGACAAATTCGAAATGCACATAAAATCAAAACAAAACCAAAAAACAAATACAAAAATGGGCAGCATAAAAAAAAGGCAAAAACCAAAACCAAAGCAATTAAATTTGTTCAAATCGATTTAAGCTGACAATAGACGGCGGCCCGGACCTATGCAAAGGGGCATTTAGGGGAAGTGGTACGGGGTACGGGGTACGGGGTACGGGGTACGGGGTACGGGGTACGGGGTACGGGGTACGGTGGAGTGGAGTGAGTGGTCGCACAGCAAAGGGGGCGTGTTGGCCAGTGGGCGTGTGGGCGTGTGGGCGTAAAGCCATGTATATAGCAATTACAACCGCAAATGGCAATAAAATGACAGAGTAAAATGTAACAATCGTTAGACACACACACAAGCACACACAGTTGCTTGAAGTAGGCGGTGGGGGGTTAAGAGAGAGAGGGGGGCGTGTCAACCAGCATTTGGAGCTGTTGTTGCCTCTGGTAGCTAGAGGGCGCCACAAACAATACACAAATTGGGACATTACCAACTGGCACCCCAAAAATCGTTATCGCAAATTGTCGCCACAATTAAGCGTGGGGAGGGGACTGCCCGCCGCACCCCGCATAACCGTATCAGCTGTGGGGGCCAGCATATCTGAGATATCCTTGAAAGCGCCTTAAATGTACGCCACTGGCTAATAATGTATTCTATTTAATAAACACACACACATACTTAAATAAACATGTGTGTGTGTGTGCATACACAACTAAAATCACTTAAATTAGGTAAATATTTAAACAGGGCTTAAGCTAAGGAGCCCGGGGGAGAGCAAAGGGGGACTTGCGGGGGTGCTTGGGCACAGATTTGTATTCCTCTATTTCGGACTCCAAATACCAGAAAAAGACCAAAAAAGAAAACAAACAAAAAACCTAGAAAAAGGGAGAAAACCATTGAGCAAATATTTAACAAAGCGCAAAATTGCAGCATTTTTCTTTTATCTGCATATTTAATTTGTTTTGAGGTTTTCCCCGCTGCGCACCAACAACAAGGACAACACCAACGAAAACTGACTGTAAAAACAATTAAATGCGTTTTAATCAAAGGAAGGACGACTGCATAATGCACTACCAAGGATTACATGCATAAACCTGCATGAGTCCAAATATTTCGCGATGAAAACCACTTGAGAACACCAATTTCAGAAATTCCTCAAAAATAACCACACAACTCTAAGAACAAACTTTAAAATATTATTTACACATTGTGCTAGTTTCTATTCCAAAGAATTTGTAAGTTTCCAAAACTTCCGAGCAATTTTCGACTGGCGAGAATTTCTTTGTCCACAAAAATCCAACTGTTAGCAAATGTTGTACAATTCCAATTGGGAATATACCCTGTACATTTTTGTTTGATTTCTTTGCGACACTTCTTTCTTTCTTTCTTGAAGAATAAATGAGGCAAAGAGGCACTATCAATATATATTTCATCTATCTTCAAAATCTATTTATACTCCCCTGGTGGTGATAGAAATACCCAACGCCATAACATGTTTATAGGGTATAGAAGAGTACACAAGCAACACACACACGGACACGCATCAAATGTAGAGCTTAAATGAAGGAAGAAATAGAGAAATGGAATGGAATGGTATGGAGAGGGAAAGGAAGGGAGAAAGATGCAGAAATGTTAGGTTAGAGTTCTAACCGCAACTTTCATTTGATGTAGTTGTTTTTATTGTGCTTGTTGGTTGCTGCTGCTGCTATTAATAAATATGAAAATCCTTCTCATATTAAATACGAGCAAGTGCAATTAGGAATATGACGTTTTTCGGGGATGGGGGATGCTGTGCAAAAAATATTAAAGTTTACTTAATTTTATGAGAAATAGCTATTTTGAAGAATTCGTCTAAAATACGGTGAAAGTTTATTAGGAAGACTTTATTGTACTTCCTGAACAAGGTTTTTTTTGAAGAATTGGGTTAAACTGATAATATTTTCCTTAGTTTCAATATTGTGTGGAATCCTGTTTAGGCATTCACGTAATGTACATACATATGCATGTATGTTAGACCCGCAAAACATATTGATAGATCATAGTAACTCTCAATATCAAGACGAATTGAAATTTCAAAAAAAAAAAAATTAAATAATAGGAATTTTATTGTCTGGTATATTTTGCAATAGGAGATCATTAGACTTTTCTCACTTTCGCTAGAGAAAACAGTCGATAGTGGTGGTAAACCAACAATATTATCGATAGACAGATCGATTGTTATGGATGTATTAAGGAGCATGTATGTAACTTATCTCCGACTTACGGAATGCACTTAAAATTGATAATTTGCTTGCTCTTTGCAAAATGTTGGCCTCGTTGCGTTAGTTCTGCCCAAAACAAACTTGTGGCAGCAAAAACTCTGTTTAATCAAGGAACAAAAAAAGAAAAGAAAAGTGAAGTGAAGTGAAGTGAAGAAAAGAAAAAGGAAGAATTAATTGCTGATGGGGGTCGGCGGGTGGGAGGGTCAGAGATTGTTATGTCTTGTGTCTTGTTCACACTTTGGCCAAGAGCAACAAAACACACAACAGCAAAAAAAGAGGAGCATGAAGAAAATAAGAGGCAAAAACAGACAAAAGGCCGCCCACTCAATTTGAAGGTTAAACTCCGCCTCAGCACACAGCAGGTGGGCGTGGCCAGGACTGTGGCGAGGCAGCGGGAGAGGCGAGAAGAGACAGTTAGGCACCGCAAAGTGTCACACTTTAACAGCATTTTCATTAATCAAGTCGCAACGCGGCAGCCGGCTGCCCGCCCGCTGCCCACCCGCTGCTAACCCGCTGCCAACCTGAGCAGCAGCAGGGCAATCCAAACAGAAGCGAACTTTCATCCTTTTGTCTCTTACTTAACTGCGGTTCTGCGGCCTTTGTTGTTGTTGTTGTTGTCATTGTTCGGCTCTTGTTGTTGTTGCTATTGTCATTCGCGGTTTTGCGCCATTTGCTTTGCCTGTTCAGCCTCCGCCTCCGCCTCCGCCTCCGCCTCCGCCTCCGCCTCCGCCTCCGCCTCCACCTCAGCCGCCTCCGATGCCGCATCAGCATCATTCACTGCTTAGCATGTGACGTTAATTGAATAGCGTAATGCAAAACGTAACGAACAGCGTAAGCGACCCTAATTGCAATTGTCCCAAATAATTATTTGTTAAGTGGGACTTTTTGGGTTAATTCATTACAATTTGATAGCTTTCTGATACATTTCAAAAAGATCTATTTCGAAAACTTAGAAAGCAAAAATAGGCTTCTGTAAAATGTTCTCACTTTGTTGCCCAGTGCAATCAACTAATTGGCACTACGTAAGCAGCACACATTACGTAAGTAAAAGGCATTGCATCGACACTACACTACATGTCCTTATACATACACACACACACACACTGCGGTCAAGTGCCTTGAACGACAAACTGCGATCAAACTAAAGTCGAACCACATTCATTATTTCACAGTTGTAATTCAATTACGTTACGTATGTAAGCTTCCGCATAACAGGTAAAGGTATTCGAAACTATGCAATGTTGCATAACAAGAGCTTACACTTGAACCGAAAGCTCGCATTACGTGTTGCGCAAACGTAAGCGGGTAAACACGCTACGCAATACCTGCCACCGAATTGCGTAGTGCCCGTTGATCCTTAAGCTACCCTGTGAATGATATGCAACTGTTATCACCGCCGGGGCTAATCCCCCCGCCAATCCTACTTTAGCTGGCGTCTGTTGAATTGTTCAGGTGTCAGCTTAAAGCGGTCGCGGCAACCTTTCATGGTTACCACAATGCAGTACTCTTAATCTACATCTCTAGGGTGGTATATACCTACTGCAAACATCAAGTTAGTAAGCCTGATTTCTGGGCAAACTTAAATAAAAAGAGAGACTTCACAGAATAAGTCATGCATTTGAATTAATTTCAGAAGGAGCATAAAATGCAAATTTGCTTCTTTATAGTATTTTAAGAAATATAGATAAATTGTTCTACCAGAGCTCATTTTTGATTGACCTACCAAATTTGGAATTCAGTCGTTTTACCAAAAAAGAAAAATTTATTGACTTAAAATTTAATTTCATTCAATATAATTTGAATTGTTAAAAGGGTTGAAATTTTCTTCGAATTAGACCAAAACAATTGATGTCATTCCTAGACTTCATTCATTTTTAAAAGAAATTGTGTGGGAATTTAATTTTATTCCGATAGAACTATCAAATTTTAACTTCAGTCATTTCCTTCATAATAATAAAGTATTTCATTTCATTCGTCAAGAAATGTACTATAAATATGTGACCTCATTAATTTTCTTTAAAATGAATTTAGTTGTAATTAGATTTAATCTTTTGCAATCCTTTCCGTTCCTTTTCCCTCTTCCCATTACATCCCAGAATAGGTTGTGCTTAAATTTAAAAACGCCAGCCTTTTCCCCGAGTTCAGAGAAAAGTTATAAAGGGAATGAATGCTATAAAAAGGCTCTGGTATACTATGCGTTCCATATTTTATACAATTTGCTGTCATTTTGTTTCAGAAAGCTATTAATTTCATAAATATTCATTAATTAAGCAAAAACAACAAAAAAGGGTGTATCTTAACTTATTTCGCTGACAGTATACTATATACCGCGCTCTCCTTCCCCCCTTTTGGCACTCCCATACTAATTCACACACTCTTCTTTTTGCTTTGTTGCGCATTTCTTTTCAGCTGGAAACTGCACTGCTAATTGCGAGTTTAGCACGACCGCACAGCAACAATAACAAGAACAAGAACCAGAACAAGAACAAGAACGAAAACAACACTACGAAAAAGAAGAATAGAAAGAAGCTGCCCAGAAAGGGTGAGCGAGGTGAATTAATTAATCACAGTCTTGTCTGTCGCAACAACAACAAGAACAGGAGCGAACGATACACAAAGCAAAGCTCAAAAACGGCACACAAATCAAATAAACAGCGCGTCAAAAGGATTAACGCACACAGGACAGAGGGGAGGTGCAAGCAACGCGCAAGCGAGTGTGAGAGCGCGAAAGCAAGAGAGCCACGGCATTGAGGTTAAGACCGTAACAAAGCAGGCACTCGGATAACGCTTAACAGAGAGCAACAATAACAGCGGCATTAACGGCTAACAGAGCTAGCTAACAGTTAAAGATGGCGACACAACAGCATAACACACGGCAGCGATCGTCGCTGCTGCTGCGGCTGATAGTGGGACTATTGCTGGTGCTGCTGGTGCAAGAGACGGCGGGGCACAGGGATTGGATGCAGAACTGCAGCAATTGTCATTGCCATTGGAATTCGGGCAAAAAGAGCGCCGACTGCAAGGGCAAGAAGCTGGCTAAGATACCGCAGGACATGAGCAATGAGATGCAAGTGGTGGACTTCTCCCAGAATCAAATACCCGAACTGCGTCGCGAGGAGTTTCAGGTTGCCGGACTGCAGAATTTGCATAAGATCTATTTGCGCAACTGTACCATACAGGAGGTCCACAAGGATGCGTTTAAGGGTTTGCCCATACTAATCGAACTGGACATGTCAAGCAATCGCATACGCGAACTGCATCCGAATACATTTGAAGGCCTGGAGAAGCTGCGCAATGTCATTATAAACAACAACGAGATTGAGGTCCTGGAGAGTCGGCTGTTCATCAATCTGCCTTTTCTGTCCCGCGTCGAGTTCAACAACAATCGCCTGAAGCAGGTGCAGCTGAATGTCTTTGGCGGGCCCTTGAGCGCCATATCCCTGGAGCAGAACCAACTGACGCATCTGCACAAGGAAACCTTCGCTAATCTGCCGAAGCTGAACTATTTGTCGCTGCAGGGCAATGCCTGGAACTGCAGCTGTGAGCTGCAGGAGTTCCGCGACTTTGCCATTGCCAAGCGTCTCTATACCCCACCCACTGACTGCCGGGAGCCCGCCCAGCTGCGCGGCAAGCTGTGGAGCGAGGTGCCATCGGAGAACTTTGCCTGTCGTCCCCGCATACTCGGCTCCGTGCGCTCCTTTGTGGAGGCGAACCATGACAACATCACGCTGCCCTGTCGTATCGTGGGCACTCCACGGCCCAATGTTACCTGGATCTACAACAAGCGAACACTCAACCCTGGCCCCAACGATCAGCACATACGCATACTCAACTCCGTGGAGCAGCTGAACGTCCAGCAGCAGCCACCCGCCCAGGTCATGACCTCCGAGCTGCGCATCTACGGGGTGCGTACCTCCGACAAGGGAGCCTACATCTGTGTAGCGGACAATCGGGGCGGAAAAGCGGAGGCCGAGTTCCAGCTGCTGGTCAATGGTGACTATATGGGCTCATCGTCTGCATCCGACGGTCTCGGCGGCCTGGGCCTGAGCGGTGCCATTGGCGCCTCCACCAGTGATCCGCAAACGAGCGTGGTCCTTATCATTTGCCTGATTGCGACTACATTGCTGGTGCTGCTCATAATGCTGGTGCTGGCGCTCTTCTGGTACTGTCGCAGGATTAAGACCTACCAAAAGGACAATACCATGATGAGCGGCGATGGTTTGATCTCCTGCAAGCTGGATAAAACGCACAACAGCTCCATGATGGAGGGTTCCGTCATCATGGAAATGCAAAAGAGCCTCCTCAACGAGGTCAATCCCGTCGAGAAACCGCCCCGCCGCACCGACATCGAGAGCGTTGATGGCGGCGATGATGGCCATGAGATCAAGAAGACCCTACTGGATGATACTACCTACGGTGAGTCCAAGCTTTGATTATTAGTAAAGATACCGTCCAAAAAAGTTCACATAGTGCAGATCTAGTCGTAGTAATATAACATACTAAGCGATGTATAAATATTCAGGAAATATCTTTGATATAAATCCCTAATTGGTATTTGTATACCCAAGTATTGGACATCCTTAATATCTTACAATAATATTTATTGATAAATTCTTATAATGTTGGGTAACCCCAATAATAACAAATCATAAATCTCTCAGAAGTTCTTATAAGTTATATGGAATATTCTTATATCTAATATCCCAATATTCGTTGTTATCCCTTTCATAATAATACTTCTTATTCTTAATAATACTTCTTATAGTAATTTAGAACTGTTATAATACTTATAATACCTATTAAAATATCTAATACTACTTAATCTTAACAATACTTTATAGCAACCAACTTTTTCAAGCCGTAACTCAGTTTTTCGAGGCTTAAACAATCCAAGAGTCAAAATTTCTATAGTAAGCAAATATAATTAATTTAAAAGTGAAACAGACAAATTATTGTAATATATTAGATAGTTTCGAGAAACTTCTTAGGCTTGTATGTATTTTAGGTATTAGATTGCGTATTCTAACAAAATTATATGCAACTACTATGAGTACTTTCCTGGAAATCCCTAAGGGAAAAGCTGTGATTAATTCAATTGTTTTGCAAGCTTCTGCCTGAAAAAAGAACTGAATTTAACCAAGTTTATCTCGTATATTGACATACATCTTTGATATTTACATAAAATGCGAATTCAATTTATTTCAAAGATTTCAATTCCTCGCGCTTTTCCACGCAACAATTCGCGTATTCAACAATTAAATTCAAAATGGCGTCCATTTGAACAGTGCACTTCAGCTTTTGTTTGTCCATTCACAATGGACGTGTGTACGGTGTGTGTGTGTGTGTGTGTGTGTGTGTGTGTGTGTGTGTGTGTAGTGTGTGTGTGTAGTGTGTGGGTGTGCAAATTGCACATTTGATCTATTTGTCGAATGTTTCCAGTTGAGTGCAGCAGCAGCTCGACAATTTAGCTCACATTTTTTGCAGCAACATCAACGCCAAGCACACAAACACACTCGCACACACACACACACACACACACACATGCATACATACATTCCACTGTTTATATGTATATAGATACATTTGTATCTATTACTTCCGCCGCATTTGGCAACATTGGACGCCAAGCTGCCTGATAAACACAAAAGCAAACACAGGCAACACCCAACAACAAGAACAGCAACAACAGCAACAACACTTCGAATACCAACAACGACAACATCGACGGATGTTTGCCTTAAATTTCCAATTGGCAATTGCAATTGGCAATTGAATTGCAATGACAATTGAAAAGCCAATTGAATGCCATTGATGCAGTTCATTCTTATTGTTGTTCTTCTTGTTTTTCATTGTTTTCGTTGCTATTGCTATTGCTATTGCTATTGCTATTGCTATTGTTGTTGTTGTTGTTGTTGTTGAGGTCGTTGTTTATTGAAGATTTGGCAAAAACAATCGATGACATGTGTCAAATTCCAGCAGCAGCTTATCGAGCGACTCTGATTTGTCAATTGCCTTAAAAGCGATTAAAGCCCAATGACACCAACTTAAAGCAATTAATCGTACAGCGCTGGAAAGCGACAGAAAACATGAGAAACTAATAGACTGTTCTTGGTGAAATTTAGGACTGGCTTTAAGTGTGGTAGGATCTAGCTACATGCCCAATGTCATAGCTCCAGCAAGTCCAGCTCTTACTTTTACTTAGGTTCGTTTATATGAGAGTAGGATAGAAAATTCGTTAAAGTTCTTATTATACCAATCTTATCGAATCCGTTTGGAAAGCGACATAGTTTTGATTGAAATATCATTGTATGCTACTTTAAATAATATATCAAGTTACAATTTTAAAATTTTAAATAGTTTGAGTTGAGTTTGTAGCTAAGCAAATTATTATCCGTTAAGAATACTTTAATTAATCTAGAGGAGGAATACTTTTGCTAAACATACGATGGGAGTTGGAGAACTTCTTTAATACATACAAAAGCATTGAAAATAATTGTATTTTGACAAGGAAGCAAACGTTTTAAGCGATTCGAATGTAGAGCAATAATCTATACTAAAATGATATTCAATTTAAAAGGGAATTTCCTTCTGAAGGAGAGATCTAACTAACGGATCATTCGCACAAAGCCAATATCTTTTCAAATCGACATGTAGACAGCTGTTAATGCTACTGGTCTGTTAAAAATGGTCTGTTATGTTACAGGCTATTGATAGGAATGGTCCTTCCGGCTTGTTGACCAAGATTCGCTGTGAAAACTTTTCCAAATGATATAGCACCTTACTTAAGTTTAGTTGTAAGCATTATTTGAAGGTTTCTATAACTCCTAACTAACTTTTCCTCTACACCCTCTTTCCACCCATTTCCTTTAGCCAACCACTCGCGCGATGATGAGACGCACTCGGTGGCGCTATCGGACACGACAACCACGCCCCGCTCGAGGCACACCTATGTGGATGACACCTATGGCAACAGCCTGCCACCGGATCTGCTGGCCTTCCCCGCCCGGGTGCCGCCCACCTCGCCCTCCATGCAGTCCTCGCAGTCGAACATACCCGATCAGGTGATCTACGGCATACGCTCCCCGCCACCGCTGACCAGCCCCGTCTATGCCCACATGACGCCCCACGGGATCTACGGCACCACGACCATTGCGGCTGCCACCCACAACGGCTTCATGACGCTGCAGCATCCCAAGTCACGCAACCTGGCGCTGATTGCCACCGCCAACAGTCGCCACCAGCAGCAACAGCAGCAGCAGCAGCAGATGGCCGCCGCACTGCAGCAGCACCAGCAGTCTTCGGCCTCGCCGTTTCTGCCCGCGCCCGTTGTCTACTCCCCGGCCAGCGCAGCGGTGGTGATGAAACAGGGCTACATGACCATACCCCGCAAGCCGCGCGTGCCCAGCTGGGCGCCGAGCACATCCGGAGCCGCCGCGGCCGCCCACCATGCCACACAGCTGAGCGAGTTCCAGTCCCCCACCTCGCCCAATCCCAGCGAGACGGGCACCGCAACCACCGCAGAGCTGCAGGCCGAGCCGGTCTACGACAACTTGGGGCTGCGCACCACAGCCGGCGGCAACTCGACCTTGAACTTGCACAAGGCACTGTGCGCACAGGGGGCACAGGGTGCACAGGCCGCACAGCAGCAACAACAATACACAATGCGCGACCGCCCGCTGCCAGCCACGCCCAGTCTCACCTCGGTGGCCTCGGCGGCCAATGCCAGCAAGATCTACGAGCCCATACACGAGTTGATCCAGCAGCAACAGGCCATGCAGGCACAGCAGCAACAGTTGCAGCAGCAACAGCAACAGCAGCAACAGCAACAGCAACATCAGCAGCAGCAACATTTGTATAACTCGGATACGGAACCCTTGTACGGAGCCAGGCATCATGGCATCACGATATTGCCCGGGTGCAGCATCAACGGCGCCGGCCTGGGCTCCCCCTCCTCGGGTGGGGCAGGCGCTTCGCCGATCCACGGCTCCAGTGGCCAGCTGCAGGCCCAGGCCGACTCGCCGAAGATAGCAAAGATACCACCGAGGCCACCGCCGAAGCCCAAGAAGAAAATGTCCGTGACGGCGACGCGCAGCGGCCAGGGCAGCACAAGTCAGCTGTTCGATGATGAGGGAGAGGATGGCACCGAGGTTTAGTTTGGCAATTACCGACAGTAATTGCAGCTAACAATTAATTCAAATTGCCTTTTTAGCTGATGATGAAGATGAGCAAGCAGATGAAGAAGTAGAAACAGAAACAGAAGCGGAAGTAGAAGCGAAAGTGGAAGCGAAAGTGGAAGCGAAAGTGGAAGAAGCGCAACAACTAGCAACAATGTAATGTAATGCAACCCTGGCGATCGCTGTTAACTTAATATAACTGTTGTTGAGTCTATGTTAATCGAACAGTCGAACAGCAGCAGCATATGCTAAATAACAGCTGCTGTTAACTAAATGCTAATTGAACAGTAACAGCCTATGCCAAATAACAGTTGAAATTAGAGTTGCAACAGTTGCTGTTAACTAAATGTTGCTGATGTTGTTGTGTCTAGCAGGCCTGTTCCCAATTTCACTTCACTCTGGTTGATTTGAAAGTGGAATCCGGAACAGGTCTGTACTATGTTAAGTAACAGTTGAATGGCAACAGCAACAGTAACAGTTCCCTAACAGCTGCCGTTGATGAGTGGCTCACCCTGTTTCTTTAACGTGCTCCATCTCTCTCTCACTTTCTATCAATCTATCTATCTTTCTACCCATCTACCCATCTATCTCTCTCTCTCTCTCTCTCTCTCTCTCTCTCTCTCTCTGTCTGCCTGTCTGTCCGTCTGTCTCCCTCTATCTCTCTCGCCCACGCAATTAGCGTGACTTGTGTGCCAAACCGACTGATGTAGAATTTAGTAAGTAAATCGATTCGATGAACATTCATACGAATGAAAAGCAACAGCAAATCAAACAAGACGAAAGTAAGCAAAACATATATGTATGCTTGCTAAACGTACATACCTGGGCATGCAGAGCTGTATGTGGATTAGGGTGACCCAGGCGAATCAAAGAATACATTTATGAAGGACAGTAGCTGCATGCAGGAAAAACGTGAATCCCCCAAACAAGTACATACACATACATGTTCTTGGAGCACAACAGTATGTAAAAGTCCCATTTTAATAATATATACGAGTAATGCGAGTAAACCATATATACTACACCTTTTTTTTGTAGGCTAGTTAGTTCGGTACAAAATGCATAAATTACATATACTATATAAACATTTATATAACGCTAAGCAAATCTATGTATACATAAATATATATGTATGTAAAACAAGAAAAAAAAAACAGAACAAAAACTAAAACAAAAACAAAAACAAAAGGAAATAGAATGAATAAGAATAAGAAAGTTTTAATTCAAAACAAGTTTATTCAAAAGACGCAAGAAAAATTTAAGTAAAATACAAATAAAAAAGGAAAAAGCAAAAAATAAATAAAAAGAAAAGCAAAAGCAAAAGCAAAAGAAAAAGAATAAGAAAATCCACTTCACGTATTTGCATAATGTTAGAAATTTTATAAAATTGTAAATTATTATTGCATACACATACATAACTATAATATATGTATAATTAAATTAAAACGGCAAGTTAATACTTAGGCTTAGATCATACAAAAAAATCCCACAATACGAGTATATGTAATTTTTTTTAGACTTTTTTTTTAAACACTTGAAATGAAATCAGAGCATAATTATACTATATAAGAATGTTCGAGTACTCGTATATGCATAGATCTTAAGTGAATTAGTCTTAAATACCCTATGTATGTATGTAATGTACTATTTTGCATTCGCAACTAAAAAACAAAAACAAAAGTAAAAGTAAAAGTAAAAGTAAAAGCAAAAGCAAAAGCAAAGAATGATGTAATAGAGATTTATATAAGTACTATATATGTATGTATGTATACACTATATAAATCGATGTGTGTATTACCATGATGAAAGCTAGAGAATATTAATGGATAGCTATTAAAATATATACTAAATAAATTTACATTAATCTATACCAATTACAGTTACCACTAATTACAACTTAAAACTTAAATGTTTAACAAAGATCATAAAGAAATTCAATTAATATACGAGATCTGTACGCGATATGTACGAGTATGTCTAGCCTTTAGCTGTACATGATCAACTTACAACACTACAACTACACGACACTAAACAGCACTACACAACACTACACAACACTACACAACACTACACTAACACCACATGCATGACTACAGCAACAGCAAAACAAGTAAATTAATATAAATAACAATTACAAGTAAAATTAATAAATTAAAATTAAACATTCAATATACGAGCAATGTTTAAGAAATTGCTTCATTAAATGTCAAAGAAAACAAAAACAAAAACAAAAACGAAAAAGAAAACAAAAACAAAAAAGAAAAACAAAAACATGATTAATGATTAATAGGTATATACATAGCTAACGTAGTTACAGGTACAGTTGCAACTCAATTCCCTAAGTTGGCGTTTGACTGGCGAATTTAGGAGCCCGAGACACCCTGTTGTTTTGCATAGCATGAAAACATTCGAAATGAGCTTAACACCCACACACACCCACACACACACCCCCACACACACCCACAACCACAACCACATACCCACACATACATTTATTTCATTTCCTGTATTTTAATATTATTTTGTTTGTTCTCTTAAATTGTATAAACTAAGCGAGATTCAGTTTGTTAATTGAAGTAACATAAAGAAACGCCCCAAGCCAGAGACACATAGGAAAGCTCAGTAAAGATATTCGACACTAAAGGAGTATAATTTTATTGCTATTTTTATTTAATAAAAATACGAGGCACTAAGTAGTCTAACTGACCAAGTTAAACCAATTCGTGTAGTGCTTTAACCACGACAACTAAAACTAAATAAATATTAAAGAATTCTTCTTTTTTTTGTTGGTGTTAGCGCCCCTTACTTGCCCCTTAAATGAGAGTCAAACGTTGTTTAGCTGCGGCAAAAATGCCAACATTTTTGATTCACATCAGCAAAAGTATTAAATATTTTATAAAAATTGTACTTTATTTTATATATTTTTTTTTATCACGCTCGATCTTGTATGTAAACTAAATATTTAAATAATATATTTTTTTATAATTCGTTTGCATTTTTTACAAGCGCCACGTAATCGAAAGAAAGGATCTCGACAAATGCTAAAAATATTTCGCAGGCATAAGAATCATGAAAAGATGTTGCTAAATTGGTTTTTATTAGCATACAAATCAAAAAAAAGAAAGAGTAACAATAAAAAGAAAAACCAATTAATTTTAACACATTTTAACTAACTGTAATCAATTACGATCGATAAATATAAAAAAGGGTTCTTATACATAAGTTTCATATAATTTTGCATTGTTTTCCTAACACATAAATATATATTAAAATAAAATATAAATATAAATAAAAAGACGAATTCAACACAAAAAATAAACCTTCTTATTATTTATGGGTGGATGGGAAAAATTTCAGCGACTTTGTCATCGATTGGTTTGTATTGTTGTATTACTTAGCCCCTTTTCCAGGTACGATTAACTTAACCACCCTTCGCATTATTCTCCTTCGAAATTTCCGATTTGTGAACTTCGTTCGACTGGCAAAATACCAGGCGAACAGAAATCATCAGAAAGTAGCTGCATTGTGAATTCAAGAAAAGTGTTGCATACTTTTAGCCGCAACTAAAATAGCCAGCGTTTATCATACAGCCTCCCGATGGCTTGGTGCCATTTTGGATCACAAATTGGAAGATTTGTCAAGTGGCAAAATGTAAATAAAATTACGAGTTGGTTAGGGCAATAGTAATGTAGTTTTTATTATAAATACATTCGCTTTCAAACGCAAATAAGCAATAACATAAGCTACAAATGAAAATACAAACAACATAAAAAACAATAAACACTAACAGCTAGTGGAGCTGCTTCTGGCCAACAGTTGGTTCTGTCCGTTGAACTCGGCTCCACATCTGTAATTAAATAAATAAACATATTACAATACCCAGATTAAAGAACTACAATTACTTATAACACGGTTAATTATATGCTACCTTACAAAAAATATTACCCTCGCCCATATTTAATTTATTCCTGCTCACTCTAGCTTCGAATGTTTCAATCTGTAAGCTTCCCACGGCTAGGAAAATACCAGGCGAACAGAAATAGTAGGCAGCTGCAATTCAAATTAGGCAGCGGTTTTTTGACACCTCCAACAAATGGCTCATCCTAAAAGTATGCCGCAACATTTTTCATATTGTAAGCGTCAATATCCCCTGTTTACAATTTAGCGACCTTCTGTAGATTTCTGTTCGCCTGGTATTTGAGGCGTTTTGACGCTTCCAAACTGAAACTTCTGAGATTGGCAAGTGCAAAAATTTGATTACACGTAATTTGTGCAACAACATAGCAATTAATAAAGTGCATAAATAATATAAACTATTGTGCGGCCGGTTTGCAGCTGCGCTAGCAAGCGTGCCCGCACGCGTGTGTTCAAGTGCTGCACCTCATAGTGTGCAACTGGCTGTGGCCATTAAGACTAATTCCAGTTCCCGGGTATACCCAGTGTACCTGTGTACTTTTAAACTATTGACAATCCAAATCAGTTATAAACAATATTATCTAATTGTGCATCTTATTGCAAACAGTTGCCAGATCGGTTGAGAAAGTGTTGTGAAGCATTTCATATTACCATCTAGCTTTTGAACTAAACAACACTGTTAGCCAGAGTTATCAACAACGGTAATGCTAGACTTAAAAAAAATGGAGGAATTGGCATGTAGTACACCTGCTCAAATAAGAGCGGAAGTGATAAAGGATTTGGCCTTGAGAACATCATCCTCAACTACCGACGCATGCTCTATGCTAAGCCAATATTCAACTACTGCTTCCACCACCACGGCAATCACTTTTGTGACATCTTCCACAACATCGTGCTGCGTATCCACGTCTGCAAGCAGTGGAATATGTTCAGCATATAATATTCCGACTGGTGCAGTTGCCAATTCGGCATCCTGCCCTTTTCAAGGCGCGTATGCCACTACGGCAAGAAGTAAGAGGAAAATTGCCCCGTATTCCACTTCAACTAAGAAGGGCAAAGTTCTTCGTAGCTCCAACAAGCAAAGTAACAACGGTGCATCTATATCATCGGCAGCACTTAATAACAATCGCTTTGCAGCGCTAGCTGAAGAAGCTGAAGCCATAATGCAAATGGACGAGGATTCTGACGTCGCGGAATTACCTGAAGCGCAAACTAAAAGTCTCACCAGAAAACCACCGGCCATTTGTGTGCCGAATGTCGTCAGGTTGGACAAGTTGGAACAGTTGCTTGATACAGTTGTTCCCTCGCTCGACTATTATATACGAACATCCAAATTTGGTGTGTCCCGTGTATATGCCAGCAACGCTGATACGTTTAGAGGCGTTGTCCAAGTACTAACACAACACAACTGCGGATTTTGGCATCACCAACTGCGTGAAAATAAGTCATACAGATTGGTGCTCAGGAATATTCACCCTAACATTCCTAAAGAGAATATTATTAAGGCCTTCACAGACAAAGGTTTCGAAGTGCTAAACATATACTGCCCCAGGAAGCCTGACTGGCGAAACATTGTCACCAATGAGGGCGACGATGTCCAAGATGTTGACGCGAAAACGAGGCAACATATATTCTTCGTCAATCTTAAACAGGTTCCTAACGTGGCGGAAGCCCTAAAAATAACCCAAATTGGCAAACACAGGATTACTGTCGAAAAAGCAAAGCAGAGCAAGGAGCTGGTGCAGTGCTTTCGGTGTCAGGACTTCGGGCACACACGAAATTATTGCCTAAAAAAGCCTATCTGTGGCAGATGCTCTGGTGACCACGCTACAAGTTCCTGTCAGCTCTCATCGTCCGCTAAATATGTGTGCGCAAACTGTGAAGGCGATCACGAGTCAAGCTTCAAGGGCTGCAAAGTCAGAGTTGAGCTCACTAAAAAGCTCAAGCCGGCTGCAAGGCTTCCGAAGGATGGCCTCCCGCGCGTTGGCAACAAAACCAATAGGTCCATTGCAAACACAATGGGCGAATTCATTCCGCACGCCGTTGTCAAGAACGGCTTTTCTTATGCTGACATGGCTAGGCACAATACTAATTTTAATGAGCCAGCCAAACATTTCGATAAAGGCCCAAATAACTGCACAGAAAATGTATCCAGCGATAAGTTTTGCGGCCTGGAAAAAGCCATAAGGGACATAAACTCCAGAATGGATATGTTGTTCAATTTAATTAAGGAAGCGATGGACTCAAGCAGGGCTGTCCGTGAACTTATACAGTATGTCATCTCAAAATGAATACCCCAAATATAAAAATCGGATTATGGAACGCGCGAGGTTTGGCTAACAGCACGAATGAGCTGAGGCTATTCCTTGACGCTAAAGCAGTCGATGTCATGTTAATAACGGAGACGCACTGTTGTTCTCAAGATAAAATATACTTCCCAGGATATGTTGTTTATCATGCCCTTCATCCTAGTGGCAACCGAAAAGGTGGTTCGGCCGCTTTAGTCCGTGCTGGTATTGCACAGTCACAAAATGCACCCATTGTGCGCGGTGATATACAAATGACAACTGTGAATCTGCAAACTAACTATGGAAATGTCACAATCGCCTCTATATACCTGCCTCCGAATGAGCCATGGACAAAGGATGGCTTTGCTAACTTAATAAGCCTCCTGGGCTCAAGATTCATAGCCGGCGGCGACTTCAACGCTAAACATCCATGGTGGGGCAACACCAGAACGTGCACACGAGGTAAGAGACTGCAAGAAGCAATAGTCAGTAGCACTTGTCAAGTCCTAGCCACCGGAGACCCAACGTTCTATTCATACAACACCCAGCTCACGCCGACAGCGTTGGACTTCTTTTTGTTCAAAGGTATTGACTCGAACAGACTTTCGGTCGATAGACTTTTCGATCTTACATCTGATCACCTACCAATATTGGCTACACTGCATCACTCGCCCCAATTCAAGCCCCGCAGAGAACGGCTGCTCCCACCTGGATCTTCTGTTGAAGTCTTCAGAGCGGAACTGGACAGCAGAATAAACCTAAACACTGAAATACATGGTCCAGAGGATGTTGAGGATGCGGTTTCACTGTTCACGAGCAACGTAAAGCTCGCAGCAGCAAAAGCTGCCCCGAGGACCCCATTAACTTCTACCCAACACCATAGAACACAGTTGCCCCCCATTGCTGCTGCTCTCCTGTGCATGAAAAGAAGGGTAAGAAAAGAGTACGCCAGGACAGGAGATATTCGAGTGTGGCAAATATATAAAAGACTCGCAAATCGGCTCCAAAAGGTTCTCGCAAGAAGCAGACAACTGCAAATAGACGATATGCTGGACAACGCAGGCCCTAATGCAGACTCCAACTATTCGCTATGGAAACTTACAAGCCGATTCAAGAGACAAGCTACTGCAAAAAGCCCATTAAAGGATCCAAGAGGAGGATGGTGTTATACCAGCCAGCAGAAAGCTGAAATCTTCGCTAGCAATCTAGAGCAGAGATTTCAACCACTAAGCTTGACATCGGATCATATGCAAAGGTACGTTCAAAATACAATTGATACACCTTATCAAATGGCTCTGCCTTCGCAACCGGTCACGCTGCAAGAAGTGACTCTGCAAATTAAAAACCTGAAGGTCAAAAAGTCGCCGGGTGACGACTGTTTGGACAACCGCACCATTAAGTTGTTGCCACTAAAAGCTTTGCTGTATATAGTGCTGATCTTTAACAGCAGTCTAAGATTGGGGCACTTTCCAAAAATCTGGAGGACAGCGCTGATCACGATGATCCCTAAGTCGGAAAGGCAGCTTACTGAGGTTGATGCGTACAGACCTATTAGTCTGCTACCTACACTGGCAAAAATGTTCGAAAGAATTATTCTGGACCGGATCTTGCAGATAGAGGGTGTAGTACAGGTGATTCCAAAATTTCAGTTTGGATTCCAGAAATGTCATGGAACCCCTGAACAGCTCCACCGTGTGGTCAACTTCGCCTTGGAAGCCATGGAACAAAAAGAGTATGCTGTAGCGGTGTTCATGGACATCCAACAAGCCTTTGACAGGGTGTGGCATGCGGGCCTGCGTTGTAAGCTTAAGAATTTATTAACACCGCAGCTATCTGAGATAGTTACCAGCTTCCTGGAAGAGAGATCCTTTTGCGTTGTTGTCGATGGCACAAAATCAGAAAGAAGACCAATATGCGCTGGAGTACCTCAAGGCAGTGTCCTAGGTCCCACTCTCTACACGTTATACACTGCAGACATGCCAACACCCCAATGTGTAACTGCTGTACAAACGAACGACGTGCTCTTAGCCACATACGCTGATGACACGGCCCTGCTAACCCGGAGTCGATTGATCGGCACTGCGACAAGTGCGTTGCAGGAGTACATTAACACCTTCACAGAATGGGCTTCCAAGTGGAACATTGGCATCAATGGCAGCAAATGTGCAAGCGTAACATTTTCCAATAGAAGAGGCACTTGTCCAGCCATATCAATGTTAGGCTCACCTCTTCAACAAAGGCCTGCCTACAAATACCTGGGTGTTGTCTTGGACAAAAAGCTAACATTCGGTAGACACACAACTATGATTGCTCAAACGGTCCGTAACAAAGCTAAAAAAATGTCGTGGCTCCTATCTGCCAATAATAAGCTGTCGCTGTCCAACAAGGTAGCCATTTACAAATGTGTCCTAAGCCCAATATGGAAATATGCCCTGCAGGTATATGGAATTGCAGCAAAAAGCCACATAAACAAAATTCGTGTCACCCAAAGTAAGATCCTCAGAAGAATCTGTAAAGCCCCTTGGTACATGCGCACGAGGGACATTGAAAAAGATTTAAGAGTCCCTAAAGTAGGTGACGTTCTTCAGCATGTAGCTGAAAAATACGCTGAGCGACTTGCGGCTCACCCCAATGCACTAGCAAGGAGGTTAAGTGGCGAAAGTTCTCGCCGCAACGTCAGACGAAGACTAAAACGTTTTCACCCAAGCGACTTGCCCACCAGGGCCATCGTATAAAATATAATAAACAATAAATGTAAAATATATATTTAAAAATTCACATATGTACCGGCTATGCAATATTAGCTCTAGTTAGTTTTTAGTTTCTTACATGCAACCTGTCAAGCTGCCTCTGTGGTAGCAGAATACAAGTTAAATAAATAAATACAAGATTTAAACTCAAAAAAAAAAAAAAAAAAAAAAATTTGAATTGGTAATTTTGGTGGGATACTGGAAATACTTGAATGCCAGTCGATAGCCCAGACTCCTACGAGAATAAAAAGTTATGTTCCTTCAAAATCCTACAGTATAAACCGACCTATAGTGAAGAGAATGCCACAGGACTATTTAGCTTAGGAGAGTAACATTCTCAGAAGAAGAACTCCCATTTGGCCATATCCTCGAACGGACTTATTGCATTAGGATCGCAAGGATCTTCTTTATTGATATGAGAATTATGTAAGAATCATCGACTTGCAAGTTTTTAGTCTGAGAGCCGAAGGAATCTGGCCAAACAATCAATAATCGAATGTCCTTTAGCCAGTTGATAGCCCTGGCCGTGACAAGTTATCTGACACAGGACTCTAGGACACCAGTAACCGCAAGGATACGGCCAATAAGTATCCTAATTACGCGTAATAATGAAAAATCAATAATACATATTATGATAATAATACAAAATAAATTTAATTTAAATAAATAAACGCATGGAAACAACAAAGCGGATTTCCTTTAATAGGTAGTTGCCTAAATTACAATTTTAATTATTACAGCCACGCTCCTAATTTTTATAATTACATTTTAAATTTCCAATTTGGGAATGTGCTGCGAGTGGCAAAATACCAGGCGAACAGAAATCATGAAAGGCGAACTTCAGCATTAAACATTGCTGTTAACTTTTAGACTGAACTGTAAGTCCTTAAACTATAGCTTAGCTTACTTCTATGCCAATTACTTTTGTAATATCTAACAGATTTTAAATCATAAATCAGATTCTTAACTAAGTGAATGTTAGCTTTTAATTTGAATCAGACGCAGATATGTTCTTAGATATTTTCTAAATTAAAAGTTGAAGTATATGCATTGAATGCCGAAAGAGTTAACTTTATAGAAAGTTTGTAGTCTTCTTATAAAATCAGCAACATGAGAAAGATTTCCAATTTCTATTTTTATTTGTAAGCTCAGCTGATCATTTATAGCAGATGTCAAACAAGTTTTGGCTGTGGGCGCAGTTACTGATAGATTTTCATATTTGCCAAGTGACCTGACCTGTAATGGACACAATATGGAAAAGGATGCGAGCCTGTGCCCGTCGAAAGAGTGCAGCCGGATACACTATTCCCATGACCGCAAGGATTATTTGACTGGGAGCAGCCGCTCCCAAACGATTTGTATTTGGTCTACCTCGATAGCCAGTGAGCCATAAACCTGCATTTAGACGCTCGGCCGCTCAAATCTACATATTGCGTATGCCAGGGGATGCGGGGATGCGGGGATGTGTGATGTGTGATGGGGGTAGGTGGTAAGGGAAAGGGGGAAGGGGCAAGTGGCAGATAAAGCGGTAATAGCGCATTTCAAAATTTTAATAAATACGCAACAAGCTCCAAAATATGGTCAAATTTGTAGCCAAGAGGCGAGAACGCTGCAGGAGGCCAACCAACAGCCCCAGTTCCGGCCCAGGCCCCAAAATAAAAATGTGCGGGGAATGAAGCGAAAATGTACCAAAATGCGGCAACGCACGGGGTGGTGGAGGACAGGAGCTAAAGGACATGCCTGGAAGCTGGGCGGGGAGCGTCAGCCACAGCGATACAAACGAGTATAAATTCATTTTGAAATCCATATTTAGCATGACACAAAAATTTTATGTTTGCCACGCCCAGTATACTGAGTACGTGTGTGTGTGTGTGTGTGTTTGTGCGTGTATATTTGTCCGTATTTATAGAGCATGGATAATCAAAGTTTACTGCTTATAATTTGGCAACAAAAGTGCCGCGAGGCGGCGGCCATTTTATGCACAGCAGCTGTGCGGAGCGTGGGAAAGTACTATGTGTGTGTGTGTGTTTGTGTGTGTGTGTGTGTGTGTGTGTGTGTGTGTGCGTGTGTGCGTGTGTGTGCGTGCGTGTGTGTGTGTCCAGAAACTGCTGGGCAAACATTACACAGATTTTGTATCTATGTTTTGCATGCCAAGCGGCTGAGCAGCCCAAGATCGGACCACATACTAGCACAAAACGGTAATTATTACTTGAGCCAAGTATTCGAAAAGTTAAGCGCAACTTTGGCAGCAGCAGCAGCAAAAAGGACGTTCCAGCCTGTGGCACCCGACTGCGCTATACTCTGTTTGCCTGCAATCGAAGGCGCTAAAAAGGAAGCGCCGGAGAGATCAGAGGTCCTTCCATCAAATTTGGTGGCTATGTTTCAGATAATCACTTGAAAGGTCGAACTCACACAGTCGGGCGGACTCGTTGTTGCTGCGGAAACAGAGTATAGCAAGCAGAGCTCACAAAATATGCAAAGCTCCTCTGCGCTGCCTCTCTCCTTCTCTACCTCTCTCTATTTCTCTATCTCCCTCCTCTGCAATACGAGCATGCAAACTTAATGTTGCCTACTTTTGCGGGCGCTTAGGTTGAACAAGAAGAAGAAGAAGAGGTACATGGGAAGAAGAAGCAGCTAAAGTTTGCCGAAGCCCAAAATGTGTTGCTGCCAACTTATTGAAAACACTTCGCACAACTTGCTAATTAGAACTTTCGAGGGCAGCTCTAATTATCGATTAGATCCAATTTCAGGACGTGTTTTTATCAAGCAAATAAGCTTTCAAATAAGGTTTCAAATATTAGAGCCATTATTAGTCTCACCGACTCGACTTTGTCTGCACACTGGAAAGTTCAAACCACGCTCGAATATGGCTGGAAGTTGCTGGAGGCAACTTTTTTGTTTTCCCATTCTGAAAGAACGACTCAAAACTTAATTACACTCAGCTCTATAGACAGATATCCGGCGAAAAACTGGGCAGTTGTTACACAACTTCGAGATAGTCAATTTTTAAGCCAAGAAATTTGTTGGACAAAAGAGAATATAGGGTATGTGCTCGTCTATATGAATAACACCCTTGAAGCTACACTTAGAAATAAATATGCCCTTGAATTAGAAAAGTCATCCTACAATTAAAATCAACCTAAGAAACCGCACTAGTCGTATTTTCAGAAACAATTTCCGAAACTAACGAAATATATTTCTTGAATTTAGAAATGCTTGTCCTAAATCGACAGTCCCAAAAACATTATTTACTTCTACTTTTCAGAAATACTTTATATTTTAAGAAACACATTTCTGCGAAATGGAAATGCACGCCCAGATTGGAAATTTATAGAAGTTTTCTATCTAAAATTAAAAATATAAATCATCTGTTTCAAAATACGTCGAACTGTCTTTGGGGCCAAAAGATGGTTGATAATTATACGGTATGTGAAATGAGATTGTTTTCTCTTACTCTCTACACATATTGATAGATTTCGGTCAGGATAGGTTAGGATAGATTAGGTTAGGTTAAATCTTGACACGAGTATGTTTGATTCTGGTCAAGCCCTGAGCCAATACGCGTGGGAACTGTTAATTAAAACTACAATTTGCATGATTGTCCTGCGTCTATAAGGATCCTTTTGCCTGTACTCTCAGGGAGGGGGCAATCAATTTGCAACAGGAATTTCGTTGTTAATTTTCAATAATCTGCGCACTCAGAAAACTATTGAAATAAAGTCGGAAAACTTTTAATAGCTGCCCCGACGCGTTTAATCAAGTTTGAGAGTTTAATGGACGACAGCTATTAGTGCACACCCAACCCCCTCCCCCCAAGCAGCACCCCCGAATCCACCCACTTGATACGCCTCATTACTTGCAACTTTAAGGACAAAATATGAAACTAATATTGAAATCAAGTTTTCAGCAAGCGTTGCCATAATCCGTGTGCTCCTCTATGTATGCGTGCGTCCGTGTGTGTGTGTGTGTGTGTGTGTGTGTGTGTGTGGGAGAGAGAGGGCAGAGGTCGCCAGCTTATATTGCACGCCTAAAAGCATGCTGCGTCTTTTTGACAACATGTTGCCCAAAACTTTTTATTTGGCCTTAAAGACGCAAACTTTAAACAGCGCAGAAACAGAACAAGGAATTTAAAAAAGAAACAAGCAGCAGCAGCAGATGAAGGGGAAGATGGGCAACAAAGGAGAGCTGGAAGAGAGCTCAAGCAGCAACATTGATGGGCGGGAGTTGCCAACTGCGGGCTGAGGATGGAGCGGAGTGGACTAGGGGGTGGAGGGTGGAGGGTGGAGGGTGGAGGGTGGAGGGGCATCGCAACTTTATCTACAAATTGGACAGTTTGACAGCTCAAAGACTTTTTCATAAACTAGCGTAACTTTTCGTGTTGCCCCAAAATGGAAAAGAACGGCAACAACAACAACAGCAATAGCCAGAGATGCCACATCTCCCCCAGCCTCCCACCTCCCGCCTGCCAGCCGTCTGCCGTCTGCCACTTTTTATAGTGCACATTTCAAAGATTTACAACTTTATTGCGAACATAACAACGGTAACATAACAGCGGCTGCAGCTGCAGCTGCAACTGCAACTGCAACACCTCAAGTGAGCCACCTCCCCCACCCTGCCCCTCGCTTCACAAAACAGACTTCTCAGCCAGCAGCCAAATTGATCAAAACAGTTTTGGTGAGGGTATTCAAACGGCTGCATAAATTTAAATTTATTGCTTTTCCTATCCTTGCCGGAGGGTCTTATAGCTTTGCCTTTGAAAGAGACGCTTCAGATACATATCCTTGATCAGGACGAGCCTGTTCCTATGTCCTCAAGCTAAATGAATAAACTTGCTTAGGCTATACCTATTCAATATCGGAATCGAGCGAATCGAGCGAATCGAACTATCGAAACATCGACCAATTATTTTGTATGAAGAACCTTATTGTTTCGAAGGATATCTTGAGCAAACTCTATAAAAGTTTATTATAATTTAACCATACCATTTCTACACAGCTCACCACCCTTAAGACCTGCCGGACAGGATCTTGACTTAAGGTCCCTGCATAAATAAAAAATTATCTTCCTAATATATAAAAGTATCCTGGACCCCTCCCCTAATAATAATAATATTCCTCTGTAAGCACTAGACCCAAATGATTTTGTATAATACCTTCTGATTAGATTAACTTGCCCTTAAGGTAGCAGAACACTACTAACTATTCACTATTTCAATGAAAAATATTTTTAAAAAAATAAATAAATAAAACAAAAAAAAAAACCAATATAGTTAGGAGCGTGAGATCCAGATCAAACGACCTGTTCTGAGTTCCACTCTAAGATTTCAAATTCAATGAACCTAAAACAACCTAAGGTTTAAATTTTTGTCCTGCAGTAATTATGATTAACATATTCATAAATTTTGTAGCTGCAATCTTAAGAAATTAGACTTCTTTTCAGTTATCTTGTGATTTTGAAGATAAAAAGCAATTCGGTCTGTGTATGCCATATTTGCAGGAGGAAAAGGATCGCTCAAAAATGCGGTTGTTATATGAAATACATCCCTGTTCCTCAAGATAGTGGATCAGTTATCAGCGGAGTATAGCCAACAAGGCAACGATCGGTTAATAATTGATTTGTTGTAGGGAAAACTTAAACTTAGCATCTCTGCTAACTTTGAAAGCTTCTCTTTTGCTTGTTTCAGTCGGAAATCGCTTTGAACCTTTGTCAGGCACGAGCTGAAATGGGCCCCCTCTACATTTGCGCTATCTATTGAGTTTCTTGGACACATTTTGACATTTTTCATGAAAATTTAATGTCGAAATTCCAGCCAAATGCCAATTAGGTATCAAATTTTCCAAATTTTCGTAAAATTCGCTTTGTGTTCCTTGGCTTAATGCAGTCAAATGGCGGCATTAATTAAAGAAAATTATGAAAATTGCCACACGCAGAGACAGACAGTTTGGCTCTGGGAGGGTTGTTCGCGGGGGAGGTGGAAGGAGCGGCTGAAGGCAGCTGAAACTGAAGCTGAAGGAGCTGCTCCAGCTTGGTTGGTCGGTCAGACGACCACTCATTGCACTTTATGCGTTCAAAATAAAATTCTCAAGTGCTTTTGTGGCTGCGAAGCCGACGGCGGCCCCTTTTGGGTATGCAACACTTTTTTCCATTTATGTATGTGTGTGTATGCGTGTGTGTGTGTGCGTGCGAGTGTGTTTTGTGTGTTGAGTGGCACTTGCATATGCAGCGCTTGGCTTTTGACACACACACACACACACACACACACACACACACACACACACACACACACACATTAACACTCGTGTGTGCAGGCGCGCCACTTGAGTTGTTGTTTAAAAATGATTAAAACCTCGAGAAAAAAACAACCGCCCGCATTCCAAAATAAAAATCAAGTGGCCACACCAAAGTCACCCAAATGATCGACGGCTGCATACCCTACATGTTAGCAGTTACTAAAACAAAGTCAAACAGAGCCCGTTCCTTGGGTATTCCTTAGACTATCGTATGGCAATCAAGGATTATACGATCCTCTAAATCGCGGCAGGACGTCTTAGCTATCTTAGTCAAGCGTTCTCCTTACTCATCTCTTTGTGGACCACAATAAACCACCTTAAAAGTCCTTGCAACAGGACCGCTTGAAAGTATATCGTATGTTTGGATCCACTGATTAAAAAGGGTTCTCTTGAACGGTTGCAAGTATACCGCATCCTTGCATTAAGGTCCTGTCCTGCTAATCTTCTGTAAGTTCAAAATAAGTAGATAATATCATAAATCTCTAGGACATATCCTATATTTATCAACAATTACTGCTTACTGGGCCACAGCCTTCAGGATTGTCGCACAGATTCTTCTTCTAGCTATAGATTTGTAGCTCACGGATACATTCCCATACTTGAGTTGCCTGTGCATCTCACAGATTCTTATGTAGCTCACAGATACACCTGTCTCTTACATTTAAACAAGACCTATACTCCTCATGCTGCCTCAACCATTATTATGCGCCCAAAGTAGATGAGGCTCAGCCTGGACACGCCGTCGGAGATGGAGCTGGAACCGGAGGAGTGGCTCTGTCCCCGTCCCCGTCGCAAAATGAGTGGCACTTACCGCTTGCCAAGCGACTGTTTAATTTACAGGCCATGCAGGACACGACTGCAACTGCACAGTGGGACCAAGCTCATTTTTACTCCCTGTTCCCATAGAATGGGTAAAAACCTCTGCGAATGTATGTAACAGGCAGAAGGAGACATCTCCGACCCTATAAAGTATATATATTCTTGATCAGTATCAAAAAAGAATTCGATTTGGCCATGTCCGTCTGTCTGTCCGTATGTATGAACGCGTCGATCTCAGCAACTATAAGAGCTAGACACACCAAATTTGGAATAAAAGTTCCTGTATACCATACGCAGATCAAGTTTGCTTCATATTTCAGATAATCTAAAGCTTTTAGATTTGGCATGTACAATACTTTAGTCTCTCTTAATCTACTGTCTAAATTTCAAGTCGATCGGATAATAAACACGGAAATTATTCACGAAAGAAGATTCAGTGCTGGAGCAAGGGGAAGAAGAAGCACAGCCACCATTTAAAATGCCTCGCTTGCGCTGTCGCTTGTATGTGTGCGTCCTTGTGTATGTGTGTGTGTATGTGTAAGTGTACGTAAATGCGATCGGAAATTTTTGACCTGGGTACAGGGAGTCTTGTAGTCGGATATACTTGACTATAGCATTCTTACTTATTCATTTATAATTTCTCTTTCATTTTGACATTTATCTTTAACATAATCACTATTTACGGTCCCTGATTTAGACATTGGAATGTGTCCATTATGGTAATTATAAGCTCAACAAAATCTAGTTTATATCACAATAAGGGTTCGACATCGAATCGAGTAATGCAAATGAAATGCGTACCACGGTAAGCCCATTGCCTGTAGATATTCCCACACCCTTGGCGTCATTCTTTTTTTGACACGTGTGCAAATCATTTAGTGTTTCATATGTTTTAAATGCTTTTGTGTTTGGCTGCACCTGCACCTGCACCTGGCCCTCACCCCTACCGGCACTCTCCTCCACCAGGGACATGCCCTGACAGCAAGACCACACAAAAATTGTCAGCGGTTCGGTTTGTGGTTCGAACTAGAGAAGGTGCTGGGACGGGAATCCTGCAGGTCCGGGAAAGTCTTTGGGATCGACACAAATTTCAAAAGCAGAATGACTGCTCTAACGAACATCCCAACATCCGAAAACTTCCCTGTATCTAAATTAGTATGTTTTAGTCGTGCTTGTCTGACTACGAGTCACCCTGTACCCAGTCTGAAATAGACAATGATCATTGATCATTGAAAGAGCAAGCTGGTATGCATAAATTACGTAGTTTAAGCGAGGTCCTGTACGAGTCCTTAAGCTCCAACTAGAAACAGTAGATCTGTTTACCAAGCAGTGAAAAGAAAGTGAAAATATTGGCCAAAGATCGGACGGTTTCTTAATTGCCGTAAAATAATAACAAATTAATAACATATTTATTGCTTCGAGTCCTTATTGCGGGAAGCCGATAAAGACGTCGACATCTTCTATATCATCCTCATCAGAGCCGCTAATAGAGTCATCGCTCAAGTAATCACCGTACATTACTTCATCGTCTTCATCGTCCTCCGCGTCCTCGTAAAAGTACTGATATTCCTCGGGGGCCCAAGGCTCCGCAGCCGGCTCCAACGAAGCACGGACAATATTCTGGGCGGCCACAAGGGGATGTTCCAGACTGCTCTCCTGAATCTTGGTGCCATGCACATGCAGCTCGATGGGTAGAGAACGATCGATGGCCTTGCCGAAGCGATACGGCTGGATCTCGCGAAGAATCAATTGGAACAGCTGCTCGCTCACCAGGGGACAATCCTCCAGGTGAACGATGTGCAAGAAGGAGCATGTCTCCAGCAAATACATCACGGTCTGGTTGCCCACGAAGGCACACCCATTCAGATTGATTTGGCGCAGCTGCTGCAGCTGGCCCAGGGCCAACAGCTCGAAGTCGCCAATGCCCTCGATGTTCGGCAGGATGAGCGTGTGCAAAGCGCTCAGCTTGCAAATCTTATCCATCATGGGGATATCCATGATGCTGTCACCACATATCTCAAAGTGTACCAGCTGCTCGGACTTGCGGACCGACAGCCAGGTGAGCAGCTGCGAATCCACCTGCTTATTGTTCGAATCGATCTCCACCGTTAGCTTGGTCAGGCTGGGCAAGTTGGGCTCCAAGTCGATACTTGGCGAGTAGCTACCCTGGGTGCTCAAGGTGAGTGACTCCACGGCCATGCAGCAGTCGTTGAACAGGGTGTAGGCCAAGTCCTTGAGCCCAAGATTGTTCACATGCAGCTCCTTGAGCTTCGGCAGCGTAACGCACGCATCGTATAGCAAATTGTCACTGAGGCGATCGCAGTTGAAGAGCTTCAGGGACTCTATGGACTCCGGCAGCATCTCCATGTACTGGCCAGTCATCATGCTATTGTGAGACAGATTCAGCTCGCGCAGACCTTCCACGCGAGCAATGATCACAAGGCTGCTTGGGAGCAGCGAGCATTGCAGCAGATGGAGCACACGCAGCTCCTTTGAGTTGGCCAGAAGCTGGGTCAGATTATAGTCGGGCATAACGCACGAGCGGACGCGCAGCGACTGCAGCTGGCCGCAAAACTTGCCCACGAAGCTGCACACACGATGGCTACGATCCTCCGGCAGCTTGCCGTCCAGCTCCTTCATGTGGCAACCCCCCAGACGGAAGAAGGTGTGCACCTCCCACACGGTTAGCGGCTCGAAGACCTTGAAGTCCACCGACTTGTACATAACGCGAGCCATCTCCTGATACACGCCCTCGAGGCGACTGCAGCTCCGAGCCAGGCGCAGTTGGGCCTGCAGCGACAACTCACGGAAGATCAGGTCCAAGCAGTCGTCATCTAGCTGCAGAATATTGTTGGCCAGTGGCATCAGAGGCTGAACATCGCCCATTGCTTCCCCGTCAATCGCATCAAGATCCGGCTGCTTCCAGCTGTCATAACTCTCCACGCATAGCATTCCCCCAACAGCATAATGGTTGACACAGCGCAAGGCTCCGGCTGCGTCCTCGGCCTTGGCGAAGAGCACAAAGCCAGTCTTCCTCTGAAATCCGGAAGCAAAGGCCGAGTCCTGCACTGGATCGAACAGCTCAATGTCCAGCACGCGCCCATAGCCCCCAAAGTAGTTTTTCAAATGTCCCAAGGCCACATCTGGGTCCACATTATACAAGTGGAGCTTCCTGATCAGAATGTGGTCCTCGGTATAGGCCACGCTCTCTTTAAAATAATGAGTAGCCTCGGAATACATTTGAGCACAGTGTACGTTAATATAATCTTCGAAATATAAATTTATACAATACTAGCTGATGCTTAAAGCGGTTTTTTTTCACAATTTATGCAGCAATAAAATAGATGTAGTACTCGTATTTGCAACGCTCACACGTGAACTACATTTATTGTATATCTGTTCGTAGAGAAAATAAAAAGCACCGCTCACTCAGCCCCTAGGAAAAGCAGGAAAATTTAAATATATTCAACACCTTTCCAAGCATTATCAATCGTCATAGCTAAAGCAAGCCGAACTGGAAACTAGATACGCCTAATTACAATGGTATCTTAGAGTCCGAACATCCTCCCCTTTACCTTTCCTGTGATTATCGTTGAGGAAAGGTCACCCGGAATTATTGACACCCTTGAAGCTAGTGCAATCAAACTTGGTACACATGTTGGTATATATACTCCCAGCTTATCAAGCTTCGGTATTCAAACCTTAATTCTGCTTGCTTATCAACATCGGTAAAGTAAACATGGTACTTTTGGATATGCCATCAGAGGCGTAGTACATAATGCCGCCACTAGAGGTGCTAGTGTAGTGCCGAAAGCACTCGCCAGAGGGTGGAACGTGCTCTCGCAGAGTTGCGAAATAGTTGTGGAAAAGTCACAGAGGTTACCGGAAGACCGAATTTCCAAGCTCTACCCAAACTCTATCGGGAATTGCCATTCGCTACGCTGCCAGCCCTAAAACAGACTTCCATGCCCTGAACCCGCGCTTCAACAACAAGTATGGAGACCTAGCTTGACTAACATAAAATACTTGTTCAGTTAATAGAGTCCATAAGCAATATCTCAACGATGAACTCGAAGAACTGAAATTGCAATTGCCACAACTTCAATCATCAGCCCACATCAGGTAGTCCCTAATTATGCAACCCTCATCATTGGTGTGCACAAATAAATCGACTATTGCACTTGGAGGATATCGTTTTGCCATCGAGAATCTCATCACACCTCCACCTCTGAATAAGAAGTACGACCTCTTAATACATTTGCGGAATCAGAAGACTCAAAGTTAAAGAGGGTTCGCTACGCTTTGCACACTCTTGATCGACTGATCAAGTATTCAGCACATGTGATGGAGGGTCAGGGCCAGGATGGACTTACACTAGATATAAACTAATAATAAGCTTGGCTGCCCCCTATTCCCTTTCCTATTTTTCACTACGACAGCGAACTTTGGGCTGAGGAGCAGTTCTGCTGCGGATAATTTTATGAATTTGTATGACTATATGAGTCCAATAGACAATAAGATACATAAGGTAACAATTGGAAGATTCAAGAACACGAAAAGAAAGAGCTGACACTATCAGTGTTGCAGATGACCACAGACAGCAACAATCGTTTACATTTCAACACAGTGTTGAACAATATCCTGTTATGTAACATCAGAAGCAAGGTGAGTGGTATCAGTGTTGAAAAAGAATTCAGACTACAGTCTCGACTCTGCTAATGTTACATAACAGGATAGTGTTCAACACTGTATCAAACTGTAAGTGCATGCTGCTATCTGTGGTCCTTTGCAACACTGATAAGTGTCAGCTCTTTTCTTTTCGTGTTCTCGAATCTTCTATTTGTCACCTTAAATATTTTATTTATTTGGTAAAACCAAGAATATGGCAACACCGCGCAGACCTATGGAATCGATGTTCTCGGATAGCCCCATCGATGGTAATTCCAATAATGAGAACGAGGAGCAACGCGACTTCCATGGCACCGAAGCACCCATCGCCCAAGCCGAAGGCGAAGGCTCTGCAGAAAGCATGTAAGCACCTAACTAAACTAGGGAATGTTTTCTACCAAACTTAGCAACACTATTTGCACATCTAGGAACTGTTTGGGCTCTCAGCCCTCCGACTGTAGCCCAGGCAATGGACAAGATGCTAAGTTAGCACCTTTCGATACAGAAATCGAGACAAGTTCCAATGATAATCCTGAGATCGTCAGCCAACAATTCGATGTACTTGAAACATCAAACAATACTGAAATATCGTCTGATGAACAGCTGCGTCTCGCTTTCAATTCGATCATTGACTGGGATGGAAAGGAGACTGAGGAGCCCCAGGAAGAGGCAGCTTCCGGCAGCATGCCCCATGTGGAACACCCCAGTATGGAAATGAGCAAAGAAGAGGAGCGTGGCATAAACGAATATTTCCAATCAGAGGGGCTACACACATCCCTGAGCGATATTGAAGAGTTTGATAAGCTTCTTGAACTTACTAGAACTGATGAGGGTCTAGAGAAACTAGAGGTGCTACTGAGAGCCCAGGTTGTCGCAGAGCGGAAAGCAAAGAAGGAGGGAAAACGTCCACCCAAGCCAAAGTTTACGAGCTGGGAATACAAGCCAGATGCGTGGGCCAATACACCAACTTCTATGGAGGAACCCAATGAGAAATCGCCAGAGGAAGCACCTGATGCTGCACAGTTATTAGGTGAGGCACAAGTCGTCGCTAATAAGGAAGTTTTGAAAGACTCACCAAATGACTTGGAGCGGCCACTGAAGCAGAAGCAGCAGCAGTCAGAACAGAGTATTGACGAGCTGTTTAAAATGAAGGCAGACGTCCAGTCGGAAACTCAAAAGCTAACATTGGGCGATGATACTAAGGGAGCCGATTATGTGGCAGAACTAAGACCTCGTGACCAAGCTCCCAACCCGCAGGATGACGCTGCAGTAGATCAATTAATACAGCAATTGGAACAGGGTCTTTTCCTACAGGCTCAAGCCATGCCAGACGAAGCAATGGCAGTCGAATCAATTGAGCAATCCAATGAAAAGTCGCCAGAGAAAGCACCTGATACTGCTAAGTTATTAGATGAGGCACAAGTCGTCGCTAATAAGGAAGTCCTGAAAGACTCGCCAATTGCCTTGGAGCAGCAGCAGTCTGAACAGAGTATTGACGAGCTGTTTAAAATAAAGGCAGACGTCCAGTCGGAAACTCAAAAGCTAACATTGGGCGATGATACTAAAGTAGCCGATTATGTGGCAGAACTAAAACCTCGTGATCAAGCTCCCAACTCGCAGGATGACGCTGTAATAGAGCAATTAATACAGCAATTGGAACAGGATCTTTTCCTAGAGGCTCAAGGCATGCCAGACGAGGCAATGGCAGTCGAGTCAATGCCTCTGTCATCAGTTGTGGATCAGAGAATCCAGGAGATACGCAACATGCTACCAGAAAACAGACCAAAAATTGTGGAACTACAAATAGAAATGAAGATTGGGATAATATTTAGAACAATTCAGGCAAATCGTTACTTGGATTTGGGCCAGCTTGCCCTGCAGATGACTAATTCAGTATACAAAAAAAGTATTCAAGTGCTACATAAGCGTTTCGAGGGTGCAGAAGACGCTTGGATCTGGGATAATGGCAGTATATTGATCAACAATGGAGGCAGTATTGAAAGTCAAAATACCCTATTGGCAACGGTTCTGGGCGTAAAACAGCTTCCAGACCTCTTTGAGTGTAACGCATTGCAGTCTCAGACGGTTAACGTAACTCAGTTTTCCTGGCAAATCTGCATTGAAGGGTTTTGCCAGGCTTATGCCCTGGGCAACGTAATGGTCCTTGACAATTTAAAGTATGCCTACTATGTGAATTGCAGCTTACCCGGTGTTGCTGCGAAGGTATTTGAGTCCGGTCTGATCGAAGTGCTTGCGATGGACACAACTCAGGCTGATGACATGCTGGAAACCGTTTACGTTCTTGCCGCCAATCATCGCAAGCCGCAACCCAAAGCTGCGGCCTCAAATGCTGCCCCTTAAAACTGTGCGCTGTAACAACCCTACTTTTTGTCATTCAAGAGTACCACGAATAATAAACAGGCAAACGCAAACTGATATTGTATTGTATTTTGTTTTTAAGCTTTTCAGCACACAGAGCCCACGGAGTGGAAGGTCGGACAAAAAGCTTGTTTCTCCTGCTCGCTCTGGGAACACAAGCTTTGGCACCCTTCTTAAAGTTGTGAGTGTAAGGCATAACATTTGCCGTACCCTGTCTACAGAGTTCCCGAGCAAGCGAAGTCAATTCATAAGTCGCGGGTCCAGCCGAGGTTAAGTGTGGCTTCAGCTCTTTCTTTTAAGGTTTCGTTTTTGTGGCGTGGACAACAAAATTTGACTTAAAAATTCAGAATTGAGTCTTCTTTTCTGGATAAAAAACCTCAAGATTTCAATTTCAGAGAAAAACATAAAACTAAATTTTACATCGAAATAAAAAACTCAAGTAACATATGGTACTTCTTAGCGAAAAATTAATGTCAAAAAATCCTATTTTTGGAGAAAAATACTATCTAAAAAATAAGTTTTATTTTTGGAGCAATAAATAGAAGAAATAATGCTTACCAAGTAATTCATAAAATATTACTTATAACCGTTACGGCCCGTAGAAACAAACCAAAGAGTGGCTGGAAAAATTTGTAAGCCCCAAATGACCTTTTGTAAGCCAATTTAAATAGGTGCGTGCTGCCTTCTCCGGATTCAACCTTTTTTGATTTGCACGACACGTTTCAGATATTCCCAAAAAGAGAAAAACTTAGCAACTACCAATAGACAAAAAGCAATGCAACAAATATTGAAGTAATCAAAAATGCAAATGTCCCTACCTGAATTGTCGAATATCAGAACTTTGTGAAGGATATCAGCCACCCGCAGGGGTTCCTGACGCTGGGAGTGTACAAATTTGCTTGCAATTCAGGAGAACATTCATTCATTGCCGTTTCTCAATCTGTTTATCTTAAAGTTAATTGCTTTCCCGTGCCCTCTATTAATCATAATCCGTAATAAGGTCAGCCTAATAAGCGATAGACGGACGCGGACAGTCAACATCTCATTTGCAAGGACGATAAGCCGGCAAGGGTCAAAGGACGAGCAGCTTGGTCAGCTGGGTCATTTGCAAAGGTTGGCATAGGAACAAATACAGATCTTGACACTTTATGAACTGTGTACCAAGTGTAATTAAATTGCGTTATTACTAACAGAAATCTTAAAACCATCACTGTGTTACACTTCCCTACTCAAATTGAATGCTCTAGTCGAGTACAAGAGACCCAGTACCCAGGTCCGTAATTTTCAAACACATTCTTTGCCCACATGACAAATAGAGCAGTTCAAGTGGCGACCCCCGCTCTACAGTACTGAGTATAGTTTCTTCAATAACTTCTGTGTTCATTGCCCAATCGACTTGAAATTTGGGTAATAGATTAAGAGTGGCCAAAAAATCTTGCATGCCTAAACACAAAGCTATATCTTTAAAATTGTTGCTGCTAAACGTTTTTATCGAATTGTGGGGGTGCGGGGGGCTATATCTGAAACTTGAAGTTCGACTTGATCCGCTACATTCCGACTTAAGCGACTCCTTACAATGAAAAATATATAGAATTGATTGCTATATTTATTAGAAATTATTTCAAAATTTAAGATATATTGGCTCCAAGCAATACTATCCCTCCACAAGCGGAGGAAGTAACTTATCTTATCGTCCACCTGAAAAGGGAGATTACCTGATTAACCAGTGAAGCTAAAAGGAAGCATTTAACACTAAGGGAGTTTACTGGAATTTTGGAATCTCCCCTGAATTTGATTTTCATTTGTTGAAATGCGTTTGGCAACTTGGCGACTTTTCTAAATGTAGAAATCCCAGATGGAAAAAAAGAGCATCCCTTCTTAAAACTTACCGGCAACTCAGCTAATGGCAGCCCTTGAAAACTGTGGGAAAATGTTTTCCCACTATGCATTAAGGATTGAAAAGCATTCTGCGCAAAAAATATATGTTTTATTATGGAAAACAATTATCATGGTATGTTAATTAGTTGTTTAATAGTTTTTTGTTGCATTGGTGTGTGTGTGTGTGTGTGTATTGTTTTTGCTGTTGTTGTCGAGCGTGCTGTTTACATCCAATTTATATGAAAAAACTAACATTATTAATTGTGATTTGTGTAGATCAACCTGGATCATTCAGATAAAAGTGGCAGCTTAATTGCAAATGTGACAAGATTAATGAGTAATTAATTAATCGCGTCTTTCAGTCATTTTTTGATTGATTGTTTCTATGGCAGCTATAAGATATAGTGATCCGAGCTTGATCTGATTTGGTCAACACGCATAAAAGCATTGTAAAATTTAAATTTGGTGAGTCAAGATACAATCTTGATATTGCTTATAATTCACACAACAACTGAACCTTCGATTCTACCTATAGCAGCTACATATATGCTAATATATGATCCGATCAGGGCAATTCCAACATATGGACTACCTGCAACCAAATGAAGCAGCTGTGTCAAGTTTCATTAAGATGGCCTTAAAACCAAACAACAAAACAACAAAATTAGATCCACCATTGCCTATTTTACTTTAATTATTCGATTGCTTTAAATACACTGCGCTACAAAATTTGAAATGTTGGAGGAACTTTTTAAAAGACCTAATGTACCTTCTAGGCCACCTCAAGTATATAATTTCAGCATACTTCATATTTTATACATACTCGTATGTACCTTTAATGTCCTGAGTTATAAGCCCCCTTTGGGAAACCCCAAAGGAAAGGAGAATCTAAAAATTCGTCCGGCTCTTAAATCTAACTATAAAATTGCTCAATTTTCTGCATCTATACTTTTCGTATTTATCCAAAAAAAAATCTCTTCACTTTGGGACCATTGTGCATTCTCTATATGTCAATTAAAACCAAAAATAAAAAAAGGAAGTACAAATTGTTCGTACGTCCCGGATCGAATTTACTACAAGTTCTTTGCATTGTCAAGATAATCGTAAAAAACGCTTCTGTATCAGTTAAATCAAGATCCATCCAAAGGTGGATTGGATGATACATTTAAATTAGTCGCTAAATGATATATTTTGAAGAAGCCATACTAAAAGAACAGATGATGGTTAGGAGCTGATGGTTCTTCGTGGAGTTGTAGTTAGACAACGAATCGCACTTTTTCACAAAGTTGTTTCACTCAATCGCTTACATAAATTAAAGTAGAGTAAGGATTACATTCTTTATAGTTAGTCACATCATTTCAGGCATAAGATCTCTGGAATACGTTTGGTTTTCTCTGCTTTTCTTATTCGTTTTCTTCTGTTTTCTTTTGTTTTTTTATACTTTTTGTTTTTGCGTGTTTTTCATAATGAGTCACTGTTATTACATAGTTAGGTTCATTTTTGAATATATAATTAATTGTGATATTAAATGTATTTATATACACTATATACTAAAGTATATAAAAAACGGTTTAAAAAAAAGAAATATATTTGTAGTTTATAAAATGTAAAAAGTTCTATAACAGTTTCGTTTAGTTGTTTTTTTTTTGTTTTCTCTCATTTTTATTTAAGCTTTTGCCTTACCTTGGTGTTTCTGCGTTTTCTTCAACTATACATAAACTTATGTATGCACGTATGCATGTATGCATGCGTGTGTGTATATATATATATATATATTTATATATCTGTTTCTATATCTGTCGCTGTCATACACAGCTGCTGTCCTGCTCACAACAACCAAACACTCCATTTAAGGCGTGCTGAGCCGTTCTAATGAAGATGAGGTGGTGTATGTGTGTATTGTGTGTGTTGTGTGTGTTGTGTGTGTGTGTGTGTGTGTGTGTGTGTGTGTGTGATACGTGTGTTTAATGAATGATAAAACCAAAGAGCCTTATCAGGAGACACCCTCACACGAGCGCGGCTCCTTTCTATCTGCTTGGTGTTGTTGTTGTTGTTAATAGTGTTCTTTTATTGTTGCTGTTGCTGTTGTTGATGTTGTTCTTTATAGAGTTAAGCTTATTGCTGCTGCTGTTGTTGTTGTAAGGTTTGTTATTGTTGCTGCTGCTGCTGCTCCAGAGTCCTTGTTGTCGCAGTCTTATACGCTCCTAAGATGCAACCACAACCGACGCAGGCTCAGATAGCGGCGCCACGTCATTGGAATCAAGATGATTCAATTGCTGTTGCTCCTCCTCGGCGCGCAGCTTGGCTGCCTCCTTTTCCTGAAGCTGCGCCTCCAGCTCCTCGATATTGCGAAAGATACGTGCGTATTGGAAACGCTGCTGACACGCCAGCTTGTAGGCATCCGCCTCCTTCTCGCACTCGCCAAACACATCGCCGTCCCGCAACGCCGTGTAGATCTTGACGGCATCCTGCAAAGTGAAAAAAGTATAAGTTATAATTAATAAACGCATTCGTAGAAAGTAAAGCTGCAAAACCATCGATTGACAACTCGATTTTCGATAATCAGAAGGACTGACGACAGCTCTAGTTAGGACTAAACAGGATAGAAGTAAACGCACCTCTAGTCGCATCTTGCTCAGATTGTAGCCGGTGATTAGCTTAATGGCCGCATCCTTTTTGCTGGCATCCAGCTCGTAGAGACCGCGCGCGCCCTCGTATAAATGCAGTACGGAAGATGCATGATGCTTAGCTATGAATTCATCATTCAGCTGCTGTGGCGTCTTGATGCCTATCAGTTCTTTGGTGGCCTTGTCCAGCACCTGCTTAACGTGCACATTGAAAGGCTGCTCCTTGGCGGCGCCATTCAGCGCCTTCATGAAGCGTATTATGCAGCTGTGCAGGACCGGATGCGATGGATTTAAAGCACGAGCACGGCGTATCGATTGCAGCATCAGCAGCAGCTTATTCTTGCGATAGTACACCTCAAAGGCCAGTAAATGCGTTTCGATGCGTTCTTTGGCTAATTGCTGCAGCGGCTTTAGAAAATCAATAGCCTTATCCAGCGGCTCATCGGTTCGCTCCAGTTTCTCCGGTATTAGCTCATCCAACTGTGGTGCATCGGGATCTGTTTCCTGATTGGCCTGCTGCTTCGATTTCTGATGCTGTTCTCGCTTCACCTGCGCCTGCGCCGCCTGTGCGCTTTCCAGCTCGGCTTTCTTCTTGGCCTTGCGCTGTTTACTGCGCAGCTTCTTCAGCTCCGATGGCGGCAGGTTTTCTACAGACAGATAGGTAATGTTAGACATATGACTTGACATAATGATTGTGCTAGAACACTAACCGATATCAATTTCCTCAATGGTGGTCTCCGATTTGAGCGGCTTGTCATACAAGTGTAGGTAGACCTCAATGGCGCAATTGGCCGCCTTAAAGTAAAACGGATGACGACGCAGCACATCCTCAAGGCGCAACAGGCCCACATACGCGCGCAGCGTCATCTTGCGCATGCAATACGTATGGAAATCAAACTGATCCTCAATGATCTCCGCAAAATGGCGATCCACCTCGTGGCACTTCTTCAACGACTCTCCATAGCGACCCATCCGCTGATAGGTGAGCGCGCACTCCGTCTGGAACCACATGCACTGCATCTCATTCAGATTGTCCATGGCCGAGACGCCTTCGCGCGTAAACTTTGCGCATATCTCCTCAGCTTCAGACACCATGTTCGCGCGCAACATATACTTGGCGCACTTCGAATTGATGTAGCTGCAATGAACAACCAAATATATCCCTTATTATAATGAGGTTCATGTCTTTGATATAAGAGAAGATTCTGCATATACTTTATCAACTTGTGCATGCTTCCCACATTTCTACATTCTTGTTTCCTAGCATATTGTATTGTGGTTAACAGTGAAGCGCATCAAAAGTGCTTTCTGTTCTGAGAAATACGAGTATGCTGAGTATTGAGTATCGAGTTACGAGAAATCACAATTAAAAGCGGGTTAGCGCTCAGCTTTGAAGATAAAATGTATATAAATCTTACTGGCCAACAACATCAACAACAAAACTGTTTCAGAATAGCTTAAAAGGTCTTTTTAGAAACAATTATGAAATTGGCTTCAATTAAATATGTTCCAGAGTAGAAACAGAATGCAAACGAGCTTCAAGACTCATTCAGAAATTGGCAAAATTGTCAAAAGTGATATTAATTATAATGTACAACATATAGTATGTGAAAAAGGCGTACCGATCCGCCGTATCCATGCTCTGTGCCTCCTCAAGCCAGACGTAGGCCTCGACCGGATCGCCGGCATGCTTGAAAATGCGCCCCTTCGTGATGAGCAGCTCAATGAGCGTGGGCGTGTGATCGATGGCCGCATTAATGTACTCGAGAGCACGGTCCGTTTCGCGCATGTAGTCATAATGCTGCGCCAGAAACAGTGCTGTCCATACCAGCGCCGAGGCCGGCTCGACGGGCGCACCCGCATCCGCATCCTCGCGCGAAAAGTGACCGGAACGCGTCAGATTCTCAAAGTACTGCAGCGTCAAGGACTCAATGATGGCGGCCTTCTCCGGCTCCTGATGCAGTGTACGCACATTGACAAACAGCGGCGGTATGCCCTTGCGCAGACTACGACGCAGATACTCATCGGTAACCTCACGGAACTCAGCGCCGGTGGCAATATTCAGGGGCAGGCGGCGTGGGCAGAGGGCGCGCGGATATTCCGACTGAAACTCTCGATAGACGGCGACAACGTCGCTAGGCTTGCTGACACATCGAGCAGCCATATATTGCTCATAGTAAAGGACATTCTCCGGATTGCGGCGTATCAGTGAATCAAAAATAGGCACAGCCTTGTCCTGCTGTTGCAGCTTAATATACAAATCGCCGATCGTTTCCCTCACAGCCAGCTTATCGACTATTTGCGGCTCGTACTTGAGCAGATGGTCGAGTGCCGGCTGCAAGTGCTCCGATTCGATGAGTATCTGATTCTGGTACAGCAGCAGCTCCGAATGGCGATAGTCGTGGGCCTCCTAAAGTAGAAGTAGAAGCGTGAGCAGACAGTTGGGCAATGCAACAATCGATTCATATACTTACAATTGAGGTCTGCGACTGGCTGAACGTCTCCAGGATGTTGTTGGCCATCTCGTAGTCACCGAGCAGATGGTAGCTCATGGCAAAGCCAATCCACGAGGCATGCTGCGAGGGGCGCAGCGTAAACAGATGATGGCGCGTCTCCTTGTAGCCCTCCAGATCGCGCATTTGTATTTGCAACAGCGACAGATCCTTCAATATCTGCAGATTGTCCTTCTCCCATTTGAGCGCATTGCGATAGCACTTGATCGCCTCATCGTACTTTTTGTCACTACGCTGGAGCAGGCCGTACACATGCCAGCAGACATGGGAGCGCAGATCGTTGCGCAGGCCCAAACGCACATACTTGTAGGCCTCCTCGCGCCGGCCCAGCCCGTTCAGTGTAAGGCCCTTCATCGCCAGGGTCTCGCCATGTTCCGTATACTTGGGATTTGAGAGTATCTGCTTGGCCAGTTTGAGGCCATTTTTGTACTGCTTCATTTCGTAACATTTCTGTGCGGATTACCAAAAATACACAAAAGGATTGCTTCATTAGTAATCTACATACATATTAAAAAAGCGAAGAAAAAAACTCGCTCGCCCGCCCGCCCCGAACTTTGAGGTTATGCGACAATGAGCGTAGCCAAAACAACAAAAGGAATGAACCGTCGACTCGGCAACACTGGCGCTCCAGGCAGCAGGCGTAACACACTAGTAATTCCAATTAGAATTCTAAGGAGCCGTATTGTCTTTGTCAATGCCAAAAATAGGCGCAACGAAAAAAGCACATGATAACCTGTATAGTATGTGTGTGTGCATATGACAGATGACAGTTGGCTCAAGTTTGCCGGCAATTGGGGCTTGAGTACGCATGTTTAACGTGCATATACATACAAACATGTATGTGCGCATTTTTTGGCTTACCAGTAATTTACGGAAAAGTGCACCTTCCTTGGGCGGCAGTGGATTGCTGGAAGGCATCTTCGACGTTTGCTGCTGCTGCCTGCTTTCTGCTGCTTCTTATTCAGATGCTATATTTTACAACACACCGGATAGAAAATGCTTCCGTTCGCCGATTTTGGGGAAAGCTGTTGGTTGTAATTTAAATGTATTACTACAACGTGTGAGTATAATTTTTTTTGCCCAGGCACACGCACAAAAAAAAACACACACACACGGCGTTACAAATAATATATTTTCTATGGCTAAAATACACCGCGAGCACGAGCAAAATTTCGTCTTGACGGTGAGACAGCAACATTAACGCAATATACACATGCACATGTGTTGGCGCTTCGATTTGAATGGCAAAACGAGTATGCAAAGCAATCAGCGGGGTGCCGCCGACTTAATACCCTAGCAGAGCTGATATTCAAACAAAACTTCATTCCCGTAAGTTTCTTCGCATGCAACGTACGTTTCTTCTAATGCAAATCATTTATATTGACATGTAGGTATCCGAAAAAATTCAATTTTTTATAACTATGTAATAAAATGTCAATCATCATTCGAAACAAACTCATTTCAGCTGTTATATGCCTGTACGCTTGCTTTTTTAAACGTTGAGTTTTAAAGGTTATTCGAAAAGTTACATCAATGAACACTATATCTGTCGTGTTTATAATTTGTTTCGCCCCCAAGTCTCGCATAAATATCTGCGATGCAATGCAACTCAACTGCAATGCTCGTTCCTATAGCAGCTATAGGGTACAGTGGGATGATTTTTGCATCAATTTTGTCATTTGTCAACTTGTGTAGAGAATAATGGAGTTAGAATTGGTGCGAAAGATTAACGTATCTTTAAAATCAGAAAAGTCTACAACTCACTTTTCGATATAGTAGTATATAGACATATATGTATATAGTAGTCCTATGTGGGGGGTTCCGACAAACAGACAGCTGTAAAACTCAGATTCTAGTTTACATAGAGACAAACGGTGTCTTGATTAAGAATACTGTATACATATGTATGTACATATGTACATATACATACATATGTAATTTCTCGGAAACGCCTCTTTCGCGATAAAATTATAATACCCTCAGCAAGGGTATAGAAATATAGAATATATATATAGTTAATTACTTAAAGCCATGCTACGATTAAAACTTGTGCCTGCATCAAATAAATACTTACAATTTAAGCAGCCTTGTGGAAAATGAAAGGCTGTAATTATTTGTTTGTCGCTCAGCACGGGCACAGAAATCACAGCTGTGCCACTGTACAAGTGGCAAGAAGCAGCAGCAACGGCGGGCAAGGCACTTGTTATATAAAACGTTTGATTTATTACTTAAAATGAATGTAAAGCGTTCATATGGTTTAGTCAGGACATACACTTAAAGCAATAACAAGAGCACACGCGATCTTTTGAAGCATTTAATTTGAGACTGCAGCAGAATTCAATTAAATTATGCTTACCCAAAGTGACATTCACACAACACACGTTCACAACAGCTGTCACAGCGAGAGTAGCAAATCGATAGCTTTCGATCATCGAACAATCGACTGACAAATATCGATGTAAGCTTGTGGACTCTTGGTGCAATCCTAAAGGAGTAAATAACATGAACTCTTTGGCCAGACTCGGCAGCTACGTCTGCCAAAGTGTGCAAATCGCCGGTTGCGGAGTAAGTATTTGATCTATTAATTACACTGCAAATTATGATTGACAAACTCCCTATTTAGTTGCAGCAAGTGCGTACAAAATACGCCGATTGGCGTATGATCCGCGATGTTAAGCGGCGCAAGTGCGTCAGCGAGCATGCCAAGGAGCGTTTGCGGGTCAATTCGCTGCGTAAGAACGACATATTGCCTATTGAGCTGCGTGAGGTAGCTGATGTAGAGATTGCCGCGTTCCCCAGAGATTCATCATTGGTGCGGGTCCGTGAACGTTGCGCGCTTACGTCACGACCGCGCGGCGTTGTACACAAATATCGACTTAGCCGTATCGTGTGGCGCCACTTGGCGGATTACAACAAGCTGTCGGGTGTGCAGCGTGCCATGTGGTAGAATTAAGCTGTTACTTTCATTTAGCATTGTTTAAATAAATAACATAATTAAAGCATAGACGTGAATCGATTACCATTCACAGCTGTTCTCAACTATCGCTTATCGATAGCGATATTGATACGCCGGTTGTTTACTAGCCGGCTTCTTTGTTTACTTATTTCAAATCAATAAAATGAGCAGCAAATCAAGCAGAAGGCGCACCGGCTCTTCGGGGCAGCCGCTAAATCTGGTGAACTTTAGTTTCCTGGATCACAAATCAACGCTAAGGACACAGCTGCTAACAAAGAGCCGGCACAATGTCAGCCTCGTGGAGAACGAGTCGGACTTTTGGAAGTTTGTTAACAAATACGAAAGTATGCTACGCAGCCTTGGTCAGCCGGTGCTGCCGCCAGTGCTCAGCGAGTCAGGACATTCGCACCTGCAGCCGTATCACAAGAGCAAACACCTGGCGCTGAAGTTGGACAAGAGTGCGCTGCGCCAAGACAGCAGGATTAGCGATGAGATGCAGTCACAATTCCAGCATCTGGTTCTTATCTACCTGGACTTTAAGCAAAAAGAGAAATTCACTCGCATTAAGAAACTCCGACAGACTCAACAAACGTTGCCCATTGCACGCTTCAAGGAGGATTTACGCAGCTCGCTAGATACCTCGCGTGTCATTATTGTGGCCGGCGACACGGGCTGTGGCAAGTCCACACAGGTGCCGCAGTTTCTCTACGAGTTTGGGTATCGCAGCATTGGCAAGTCGCACAACAACATCCCTAATGCATAACTGACCTTTTTGTTACTTGCAGCCTGTACACAGCCGCGTCGTCTGGCCTGCATGTCGCTATCGAAGCGCGTGGCGCACGAGCTGCTGGATGATTATGGCAGCAAGGTGGGCTTCCAGATACGCTTCGAGCGCCAGAAGTCACAGAAGACGCACATATTGTTTATCACCGAGGGCTTGCTAATGCGCCAGCTGGCGATGGCCGCCAATCTGGACCAATACGATGTTCTTATACTGGACGAGATTCACGAGCGTAATCTCTTTGGCGACTTCCTGCTGGGCGTTACCAAATGCCTGCTGCGCGCCAAGCCGCAGCTTAAGCTAATACTTATGTCGGCCACCATTAATGTGGAACTGTTTCATGGCTACTTTAAGGAGGAGGGCGCTCGCCTGCTTCAAGTGCCCGGTCGACTGTTTCCCATCAAATTGCGCTACATGCCACCTCCAGCGCTAGAGCTAAAGGCTGGCCGAGCCACCGCTGGCGCAAAGCGCTCACAGAGCGCGCGCCTGGATCCTGCTCCCTTCATTCAGGTGCTCAGTCTGATCGACCAGCAGTATCCGAGTGCGTATCCCAAATATCAAATAACTAGAAAATGATCTAAGTAACCAGCCCATATCTCTTGCAGCCACCGAGCGCGGCGATGCGCTCATCTTTGTCAGCGGCGTCATTGAAATCGACACCGTCTGCGAGGCAATCACTGAATATTCCACAAAGCAGACACATTGGCTGGTGCTGCCGCTGCACAGCGGCCTGGCGCTGGGCGAGCAGGACAAGGTCTTTGACTATGCGCCCGAGGGTATGCGTAAATGTATTGTGTCCACAAATATTGCGGAAACCTCGCTGACCGTTGACGGCGTGCGCTTTGTCATTGACTCCGGAAAGGTCAAGGAGATGAACTACGATGTCAGCTGCAAGGGACAGCGGCTGAAGGAATTCTGGGTGTCCAAGTCATCGGCTGACCAGCGCAAAGGTCGTGCCGGACGCACAGGCCCGGGCGTAAGTCAAGCGCAATTCGTTTTATTGTGCATACTATGTCTAACTCCAAAATTTGCAGGTTTGTTTCAGATTGTATACACAGCAGCAGTTCGATGCATTCGAGGCGTATCCCACGCCGGAGATCTATCGCGTGCCGCTGGATACCATGCTGCTGCAAATGGTAGCCATGGGCTTGCCCGATGTGCGCGCCTTTCCCTTCATCGAGGCGCCCGAGTCGGAGCGCATTGAGCAGACCATTCTGGCGCTTAAACGGCATGTAAGTGGTTAGCCCCACCCAAGAGAATCCCTAAACTGAAACTCTACTTGTGAATTGCAGTGCGCGCTCAGCGTGGATGAGAAGTTAACGCCGTTGGGTAGCTCGCTGGCCAATTTGCCCGTGGAGCTGCCTATTGGCAAAATGCTGCTAATGGGCTGTGTATTTCCAGAGCTCGAGCAGCTGCTCACGCTGGCCGCCATGCTCAGCGTACAGAACCCGCTGACTACGCGCGCCCATACGGATCAGCGCTGCGAGCGAGAACGACAGTCGCTTGAAACCGACCAGGGTGATCTCTTTACGCTGCTGCGTGCGTATCGCGAGTGGCTGAAGCTGAAGATGCGCCGCGATAATACCAGAAAGTGGTGCTATAGGCTGGGCATCGAGGAGCAGCGCTTCTACGAGGTCGGCAAGCTACGACAGCAATTTCAGCGCATACTTGAAAGCTGCCAAATGGCGATGCCGAGCTCGGCGGGCGCGCTGACCAGCTCGGAGCGTGCCCGACGCCATGGCGAGCTGCGTCAGCTGAAGGCGCTCAAGCGACGTCAGCGTTTTGAACAGCCACGTCAACGTAAGCTGCTGAAGCACAACCATGGCAGGCGACATGAGTTTGAGGATCAGCGAGACGACGAACCTGGCGATGATATACGCGATGTGGACTTTCGTCTGCGCCACGATTCACGCCAACTGGCGCTACTGGAGCGCTCGGCACGTCTGGAGCTGCATCGGGATGTTATGCTGCTGAAGCTGCTGTTCGTCAGCGGCTTCTACCCGCAGCTGGCCATATCCGATGAGTTCAACTACTGCAAGGGCGGCGGGCAGCAGTTCTTTCATACGCAGCTGAAGCCCTTTATCTCGCTGCATCCCAACTCGCACTTCGCCAAGAACTACGAGCTACTCAAGCTGGCCGAGAGCGATATGCTCACCAAGCCGCATTACTACATGCCCAAGCTGTTGTTCAGTGAACGCCACCAGGTGCTCTGCTATCAGTAAGTGCCCCAAAACTCTCTTTTGCTTTGTTGTAAGCGCAATTGTTATCCTTACAGATCGCTGCTGGAGACCGCCAAGCCGTATCTGATGAACTGCATTCGTCTGCCTGCGGCACAGACGCTGCTGCTCTTTAGCTTTGCCATTGACACCAATCTGGGGATTTCGCGCATCGTCTGCGACAGCTGGCTGGCCCTAGACTTTCCCCAGCCCGGCAGTGGTCTGCAACTAATAAGTCGTGCCATTAAGCTGCGACGACGCTGGAGCGGCCGACTCTACGACAAGCTGAATGGTGACTACCTCACTTGCCCTCTTCAATCTCAATAGCCTAATACTCTTGCCCTTACAGAGCTCAATAGCAGCCAGTCGGCGTCAGGCAGCTCATTGGCAGCTGTGACGGACAGAAACGACACCCTCTGGCATGACTTGCTGGACTTTATGAGCCTGGAGGTGGCGTATAGTATTAAGCGACTGCTGCCCGCCGATATAAGGACCTTATACACGCACTGCCCGCCACCAGCGGAGCTGGAGGCGCTTCAAACGAATCCCTTTGCCGCGGACTATCCGCTCACCGTAAACAGTGAGAAGGGAGGTCTGAATGTCTCGGAACACTTTGTCTACGGCTGCCTGGCGGAGCAGCCCTGGACGCTGGCCATGGACGCTGCTCTGCAGGCGCAGCCCTGGCGCTGCGCCCAGTGCGACTTTGAGCTGGAGCATTTCAATGTCCCTGAGCAGCTGCAGCATCGCATACAGTGTAAGCGAGGGCATGAGCGCAGGCGTCGTTCCAGTCCCAAGCCGGAGACCGTTCCCACAGCCAGCAGTTCCAGCAACGCCCCCAACTACCACTGCGAGAGCTGTGGGCGCCATCTGAAGCTTTCCCAAATAGACATACTGCGTCATCGTCGCCAGTGTGTGAAGACTAAGTAATTTTCAAGGTCGGCCCCAATTCAATTATGCTAGCCAGTGCCGTAGAAAGCTTTTTGCAAAGGGGCGATGGATTCTGAAAATTTAAAATATTCTTTTGTTTTTTTTTGGTCTTGACATTTTGCTTATATTTAATTGATTCTAGAAATATATGATCTTCACAGAATAATATCAAATTTTATAGATTATTTGCACAGCCCTAATCGAAAGAACTTTTCGCAGTAGTCTCCATCTATGATGAAAGTGACCGGGTTTTGGTAAATGCCACCCACAAGCGCGGAAAATAGCGGAAAACTGTTGTGTGACACTTTTTTGTTCTCGATTGGATTGGATCCAAGGATCTATACAAAAAATATTTCACTGGTTTTAGAAAATCCACCCCCACGGGCGGAAAAGCTCTGAAATGTCACATTCCTGGTTATCGTGTGATTTGAATCAAATTTATTTTCAAAGCTCCACACAAGAAACTTTGGAAACTTTTTAAGACTGCATAATAATTGAAAAGAATGCTGACCGATATTAAAAAATCTCCATCACCACGGGCGTTAAATGAGGGTCAAGCTTAAATGTGTAAGATAATGTTTTTCTTAGTTTGACTTAGTCGTTTTTCTACTAAAATAATTGAGCATCGGTCTAGGAAAATTTTCCCCAAAGGGCGGACAAATTGTGTTACGCTATACTTTTTATATATTTCTCACAACTTAAAATTCTATTGAGAAAATAAAATCGAACAGCTCATCCGGGTGGGTATTGGTAGAGCAAAGGTTAAGCTAGAATTTCATTTTATAAATTTATTGGATTTTTTGTCAATATAGGGATCCAAGATCCATAATATAGACGTCCAGACATTGATTATTTGTATTTGTTTTCAATTTCAACAGCTTCAGCCATTTCTTTTTAATCGTCGTGAATTTTAGAAAACACATCCTCATTTGCTCGAATCGAGAGATCCATGGCTTGAATTAAGTCTAGATTAACTTTTTGGAAATCGCGACTCAAGATTAATGACTTGTAAGCTTATCAAATATTCGAATTTCATGGCATTAATTCGATTCTTGGAGTCTGTTTCCGAGACTCTCATTTCAGCCAAGGCAAATGTAAATAATTCCTGAAAGTCATACTGAATTTGAAACACATCGTGTCAGATTCAAATTCAAATTATATAGACGTTATCATTTCCCCCCTATCTACGCCACTGATGCTAACCCAATAAACTGGGCTCCAGTGTAAAGCTTTCTAAATACATACACGAATACCTGTTGTTTATACGCAGGACGAGAAAATAGGGGTAAGAGTGCAAGTTTTGGCCATTATGCGCAGAACGAAAACCAAGTGTCCTTGTAGCATGCTCATCGCTATAGATACCCTCAGTCCTATAACTCTGAACTCTCCAAAACTAAATATTTGGCTGAAATCAGCCAAATATGATATGTGTGTGGATATCGTGCGTGTTTATTATCAGATTATTGATATCTATATTATATCAATGCCAAATGGGTGCAAAATTCAAGGCTTTGTCTTCCAAAGTGTGGCTGGAAATTGTACTTGTCGATTTTCTGGCGTGTAAGTTGAAATACTTATTTTTGAGAAATAAAATAAAGCTCATAAGATAATGATTGTTCCTAGAGTTTTTTTTTTCAATCAAAAATAAAGCACAAATTGTAATTTTGACTTTTCCATAAGGAATTTGGGGAAAATGTATATTATCTATTTCCCGCTTTCTCAAAGTTACTATAAATGATTTGTTTGATTAAAAAAAAAACAGAATAATCATTATTTACGGCCCCTAGAATATATATGGTTTCTAGAAGGTTCCTCAATCAAACATGCCCCATTGCCCACTTGCAAAGGGACCAGGGTAGGTCAAATCTATTTTTAGCATTTGAGAGTGCAGCAAAAACTTTCCCCTCCAGCATAGAAAAGAGCGAAAAGCTATAGTTTTGTTCTAATAAGGAGTGTTCCCATTTTCGAATGCGACCGCTTGATTAAATTGTTTTATATAAAGGAAAAAAACGTAATCTAATTTTAAAGAAATATAAAAAATAAGCTTACATTATAACTATAAAAACAAAACAGAACAAAAAGTCATATAGGAAAATGATATTTACAGGTATTTACAATATTTCAAATATTCTGCTGGGCGCCCATAACCAAAAACATTACGGAATTCATCGAAAATCTTCAGTTCGGAATTTCCGCATGCTCTTTAGATATTAGCAAAGTTCGATCAAAATCGGATGGCTATGCCATAGGACCAATCGGTTAAAATGGAGTTTTTGGGTGGTAAAGGAAGTGCGGCGAGCGATTCCGTAAATAAGCAAAGGCAGGCACAATATTGTGTGCCAGCAGTGTAAAGCTTTCCCGAGACACACACCGTGCACCCGTCCACCATGCAGCCGTGCACCCGTGCACCCGTCTAGTCGTCCTGCCGGGGCAATGCGCTAGAGCAGCATAACCATCTGCAATTGATGCATTTACAACGGAATTAGCAGGCAATCAAGCACGCCATTATCCTTTGGGTCTCCTCCCACCCATGTAAACTTTGAATAGGCCTCGAAAGTCCTGGGGCTCGCTGCAGCGAGCTGCATCATTTGAAGTCCAACCTGCATCCGAAACGCACTGTAAAGCGAATCCGCCGGAAGTTCAATTAAAGCTAGTGTGCAAAGAAGCCGCAGAAAGGTCAAATTGAAATTCGAGTATATACAAAGAATTGAATTAAATTGCTAAAAATGTCGGAGCATCCAAGCACTTCCGCCAACGACAATTCTGGTGCACAGAAGGAGGGTCAGGAGGCTCCAGGGCAGCCTGCCCAACCGGAGCAACAGGTTGTGAGCACTGGTGATGCCAAGGGTAAGGGAAAGCAAACCAAGCACAGGGGCGGGTTTATCGCCAATCTGCGGAAGCAGAAAGCGTCCCTTTTGGTTCGCCAGAATCGTCGCCCTCCGCCCGCCAGCGGGGAAGCCATTGAAATCAGTGGCCAAATTAATGCGTTGAAGAAGCGGGAGAAACAAAGGAAACTTGCCCTAAAGGTCGCCCAGGAGCAAAAAATGTTGCAGCAGCAACAAGAGCAGAAGGAGGAAGAAGCTGACTTGCAGGAGGCAGCAACAACAACCAGCCGCAAATAAGCAAAACAATTAAATAAAACAATTAAAAGAAGCTGATGTGATTACTACGCACAATATCCATCCGCCAAAGAAAAAAGTATTTTCCGAAAGAGTCCCACAAACAAAAGTGAATTTATTATATATATACATGTATACATATTTATATATAGGTATATATATATACACACACCTACCTAAACAACCCCTATTAGCAGTGTCCCAAATATAAAAATCTTATCGGCTGTAACCAGCTGATATGTATGTGGATTCGCATTTACTCGTTGAGAAAACGTATCTTAAGATGGTTTCAAATTCCCGGAACAACGCGGGCGAGTTATATATTTAGCGGTCTGCATTTGATGTGTACTCTTTGAACATATATACTTGATATATACTATATATTTAGATGTTTGTCTTTGCATTCGTGAATTGAAAGTCAATCTGGTTGTTTGTCAGTGTATTGCTGCATGATAATAAACAGTGTATGGAAGGGAATATTAGGTTGTTTGTCCTCAATTACAAGCTATAACGGTCTTCATCGAAAAATGAATGTAATATTCAATAAGTTGAACTATTTTAACAGAATCTACTCATAAGACTTGCGATCCAAGTGACAGTTTTACATATGTATGTATTTTTCGCGGATTTACAATATTGATATATTTTTATATCTTTCCTCATTGAAAAATATTTAAAGGTATATTTAATCGATTAGTTGAACTGTTTTACTCATGCACTAAATTAAAGTATTTCAATTTATCACCACACTCATTACACTAATTATGCTGGACCTTAAACAACAATCTAATACTAAGATGGTTTCGAATTGGCAGAGTTATACGCTTATTATGCGGTTCTACAATATTGACGAATTATTAACCAATATATACGTGTATCGTTGAACTGTTCTAGACAGGAATTAACTTCAATTATCCATAATCAAGAAAGAACCCAAAGAACAGAAAAAAATATCCTTGCAAAAATGTAACTACTGTTCGCATGGAAGCTATAAGATATTGTGGTTGGATTTCAATGAAATTTAAACAGATTCTTTTAGGTGTATTTAAACAGCAAATTGGGGAGTTGGCTTCAAATATTTGTAAATACAAAAGCTCTTTTCATACAACTCCTTTTATAGTGGTCTGATATTGGTGAAATTCTGTCTACATATCAAAAAGAATGACGAAGCTAAGAATTTGTAAGTTTGGTCGAGATATTTTCAAAAATGAATAATAAAACTTTTGGTTTTTAAAGAGTTCGCAACAAAATTTAAAGTTTCGGATAGCTCTTTAGATATTGACCGAGCTTTATCAAAATCAGATTATTATATCTTGCAGCTGCCATAGGAAAAATCGGATGGAAAATTAGTTTTTGTGGAAAGAACTTTTTTGTTATACAAACATTTCAGCCAAACTCAGCAATTTAATATACTTTATACAATCTGCTTAGATTTGATCCAAATCAGATGACTATATAGTATTGCTGACATTGGTACGAGCGGTCGAAAGTTGCATTTTTGTATGAAAAGCATTGCTCCGAGGATATAGAGTCGTTCTTTCTTGTTAAATTATCCTTCAAAAATATATATGTGTTATTAAATTGAATGTAATAGATTGAACCATTCTACAAATGTATAAACCAGTGGCGGATTATAAAAAAAAGACGAAAAAAATGAAAAAAAATGATATTTTGCTGTAATTGTTCGATTATGACAATTACACAGTCCTACAAGATTTGAAAAGTTGGAAGACCTCACTTACTTTATTTTACATATCCAATGTACCACTAATATCACGAGGTATACACAAGAACAAATGTTTCCGAGGTACTTTTCCCACTTAACGCCCTAACTCTACCGAATTTCTAGAGTGTGAAAGATTATAGAAGTCTTTAAATACACTAGCTTAAGACCTATCTATAATCTTCTATAATGTTGCATATAACATGCATTCAAAACTAAATGACCCCCCACCGACACGAACCCTATATACGCCACTGGTATCAGCTTGCTTAAAATATGCTAATATGCTAAAAGATGTTAAAACATTATATCAATACGAACGTTTCGAAATGTCAGTATTATATGTATTACACAGAATTACAATACTGATGCATTACGATATATTTATTCCAATACTCAAATAATATAAATGTCTATTATACGTGCGTTGAAATATTCTACAAATATACTAACCTACTTGAAGTATGCTAAAGCATTTCAAAACACTCCAAAATTAAAATAATTTCGAATTTCCATCATTACAAATTATATTTATGTATAGCTGATAAGTTGAACAATTCTACACCTGTACTAACTTAAGTATATTATGCTTGTTTCGATGGTTTTGAATTACCAATATTATATTTAAGGGTTTTGCAATATGGATCAGTTTCTAAACTAAACATCAAAGATAATATGTTTGTATACTTAATTGATAAGTTGTATTACTCCAAATCTGTTTAAACTTAGTTCAATTCTGCTTACAACTACAAAATAATTCCATAATAAATATCAATGTTAGCCAAAAAGCTGTTTTAGTGGGTACGGGGAATCTACAAGACGAAGCAGTACCGGATTCGATTCGTTATTATGAATGAAGTTCGGATAAAATTCGACTCAATGCAAATAAAGAATAACAGGAAAGCCCCAGTCATAGAAGTTCGACTGTACTTTATATATATTACATCTACATGCTTTTTTCTAGCAATTGAATTCAACGGCATGGTTCTCCACTCTCAGTCCTTATTGATAGGGAAAGGACACTGGTAAGTTCGTATGCACTCAAGGATATTCAAAACGGGACAAGAATTTCAAAGCACTGGACAAACCGAATCGCACTGATAGTTAAATGAATGTAAAATTCAGTTCTCATTCGATCCGCATGTTAATTTTGTAAATTTAATTTTCTTCTTGCCTTACATTGTTATTTTTTTATTTCTGAAGAATATTGAGTCCTATAATCCTGCGAGCTAGTTAACAACTTCAAGACTCTGTCGGATGTTGTTGAGCTCGTTGAACCAATCGCTACGATATACCCTGGGAATATCGTCATTGCATCAGCCAGCGCTATGAGAGTTGAGATAAGGACACCGACAATTGCCTAAGATACTTGAATAATAAGGATAAGGACACCTGTACGTTCGCATGCACTTAAACTTAAACTTATATCCTGTGAGTTACCCTGTTTTAAGTTCGTGTGGATATTGTAGAACTGCACACAATCCATCGCTATGATACAACCTAAATGTAACCAAAGTACTCAATGGATAAGAATATCGTATGTATAAAAAAAGATTTTAAGATTGACGAATTTTTCAATTTTTACTTTAGGCAGCTGGACAACATACAGAAATATGAATGGACTCCAATACAATTGAATTTATTTAGATACTTTCATGCAATATTTGGTATAAATAAAAATATCTGAACTACGTTTTGACACAGAACTGGCAGAAGAATTCCAATCGGGACATGTTTTAATTTCGGATTTATGGACTCGGTCTAATTTGATTAAGCAGAGTGCGTGTAGAACATTTAATTTGTAAGTTCTTTATGTCAGTAACTTTACCAATTAGCTAGGCTCTACTTTATGTTTTTCCTGCTGTTACAGTATGTTTACAGATATCTCAGGCCGAGTTGAGAGGTAACTGTTGATAGCCAAGCTGAGACATCCTCAACGAGAATCGAAGGATTTTGTAAAATCGGTGCCAATCTAAGCAAACTACGTCAATCAAAAGTATGCCAAGGTCTCAAACTGCCAATTTTGAGCCTATGGACAAAAAGTAAGAACCTGAGGCTAAAGGAAGACATTTCCTGAAAAATCAGGATGAAAACTTTCAATACAGATGTCAATATTTTAAGATAATAGTTATTTTAATCCTTAACCAACCTTTCTGATGAAACTATTGCAATAATGTGTATCTGTTTGCTAATATTTACTAAATATATATATATTTTAAATTTTTCTAGTATTTACTAAATACATTTGATTACATTTGACTTATTTTAACATTCAATATAAGATTATATTAGGCTGGGCTTGTTTTCTCTTTAAAATTCATAGTTAATTTGCCCCCTCACAGGTTTTCGCCAATATTCCATCCTTAGTACACTTTTCCACCCATGGCGATAGATCTTTTTAAAAGAAATTTGAAATCGTAAATAATACACTAGTTTCTGATTTCTTGAAGAAAGATCACGCATCTCCCAATTTGTCTCCTTCAGTTTTATTTGTAGAATACATTTCTCAACACTTAAACTTTTTTATTCATTAGTAAGGTTTGTGACTTTTCTGATTCGTAACAGGGCCACATTTTGTCTTCATATACAATGTAGTTATGTATATACAAGTAGTATATATATAATTCTAATTAAATATCTTTTCAATGCATAAAGAAAATAAAATACAACGCGAGATGAGAAAAAAATATGGTTCGAAAAAAAGACATTTTGCAACATTTCCGAATCGAAGGAATTTTACAAATTAAATATAGTGATTAAATTAAAGATATTTTCTTTTCTCTCGTTTCAATTGTAGCTTGTCATTTAGGGCATGATGTAGTCCAAATCAAATTTGGCTCCAATGCGTGGTATGCGTGGTTTTCTTACTATTTTTGGCTGTGGGGGCTAGAGGAAAAGAAAGAAAGATAGTGGGTCAGCTTAAGGCACATAATATATAAGAATTATAACCTTAAGCTCACCAGAGCAACGGCTCCTTCCTCATCGTCAACGCTCTCATTTTGGACGCTGGACTCGGCTGCAGTTGCCGGCTACAAAAGGCAGGAAATGCAATGTTTTTAAACAAACGCTCAATAAACTAAGTTAAGAGGTAGCTACCGTTATCTTGAGAGTTCTCATAAGTTCATTGGTGGCCTCATCGCTGCTGGTCACCTTCGATCCACTCGGCTGCTCGGAGTCAACGTACGCGCTGCGCGTTTCCTGTTTTTCCCAAGGTAAAAGACACAAAGTTCAATTAAAATTCAAAAAAAGTGAAATTAAAACATTTTTTTAAAGAGCTTTTAAAGTAGTAGTAAATATAATAAAATTTGCAATGTGAAGTTAACTCAAAGCTTAAAACTTGACAAGAGAAGTAATCCCCAGAGTTGCGAGAGTTGAAGTCTAAGAAGAACATCCTATGATCTGCTCGAACCGACCTTGTTCATATTTAAGGCGAAAGAACGAATCTTGATATAGTCTTGGTTGCTCTGTATCATCTGACGAGACACTCAAAAGGACTTCGGATAATGCTTTATAGGCTCGAAAAAGTCTAGGTTATTAGAGGACATTTAATTGTAGATAGTTTCGAAATAAACTTCTATAAAATTCAGTAATTTGCTTATAATCGAAAACAGTTGTCCTGCAACATTTCTTTCCCATGAAAAGGGACACATTCAACAGGATGAAGAATAAGACATTATAGTCTAGAATTACTAGAATTAGAATAGAACACATTCATTTTATATGAATCCATAAAGTTACTTAAGAAAACAGGTGCTTTGTATCAGCCTTTTATCTTGGAGGCTTCTGACTTGTAGAGAGGCATTCAACAGAATGAACAATAGTGCCTTGTGGGTTTGTACCATCTCTCTTCATTTAAATATGCAGGGAGATAAAAAAACAAGTGTTATGTCTTGAATAAACTAGACTTATAGTAGAAGAGAGTTGTTCTTTATCATCCCTCTTCCTTTAGGAGTTCAGACTTGTAGAGAGGCATTCAGCTGAATTCAAGAACTGTAGATTACATCATCTTATTGTGATTTGTCGCAGGAACTTACCACGGGCTTCTCGGCAGGTGCGAAAGAAGCTTGGGCGCGTTGTGTAACTTTTGGGCGGTACGCCTGTATGGGCACAAAATCCTGGATGGATGTGTAGCTGCGCTGCTGGGGGTTGCTGCTGTGCGAGTTTGGATTTGGAGCAGAAACATTGGGTTCATAGGCGTAACGATTGTGGTTGCCACCAAGGATGCTGTTGCTGCTATTATTAGGAAAGAAGGTATCGCTGTTGTTGTAACGTTGATAGCTGCTTGAATGTGGCATGTAAAGCGCGCTCTGGCGCATCTGTGGGTGCATCTGCATTGACAGCGGTGGCTGCTGCTGCTGCTGCTGATGCATTGACAGCTGCGACTGCTGCTGTTGCAGGGACATTGGCAGCTGCTGCTGTTGCTGCTGATGTTGTTGCAGTGGCATTGACAGCGGTTGCTGCTGTTGCAGTGGCATTGATAGCGGCTGCTGCTGCAGAGGCATTGACAGCGGCTTGGACTGCATTGACAGCGGCTGGGACTGCATTGACAGCTGCGGCTGCTGCTGTTGCAGCATTGTTGGCATTGGAAGAGCCTGAGCCTGTGGCAGGTTAGGTGGCCGCATGGCAGACGGCGAATGTGAATCTCCTGGTAATGGCATTTGGGGCCTATCGGTAAACTGGTCCAAGTTGTGTCGCTGATCCCACTGCTGTGTGGCAATGAACTCCGACTGCATCTTGGCCTGATGCTTCAAAGCGTCACGCTGCCAGAAAAGCGGTGGCTGTGGCAGCTTCTGCAAAGAATTGTTTAAGCTAAAGCTCTTAACGTAAATGTAGCACAGCTTACCGGCATTGGGCTCGACAGCGACAGTGGCGACTGTAATTGTGGCGCTTTTGGCTCCGACTGTGGCTGCAGCGGGGACGGAGTGTTGGCGAAGGCCTGTGCCTGTGCTACAAATTGTTGTGGATGTGGCTGAGCCTTTGCCTGTGGCTGCGCTTGATTTGGCGAGTTCATGCCCAGCAGCATTTTGAGAGCCTGCGTCTGTGCATGGGGTGTGGCTGCGGCTCCACCTAAGTCCCTGTCCCTGTCTACGTCTCTGCTTAGTCCTGCTGCTCCGCCTGTTGCCACGCTTGTGCCTGGACCTGTGCCGACGCCTTTTCCTCCGCTTTTGCTAGCGCTTATGCCTGCGCCTAAGCCTGCGGTTAAGCCTGCTCCAAAGACTGCACCTAAGCCTGCACCAAAATTTGTGCCTAAGCCTGTGGTCAAGGCTTGGCCAACGAGTCTTCCTCTGCCTCTGCCGCGGCTCGCGCCTGTTCCTAGGCCTGAGCCTGAGGGCATCATATCACTGCCCGTGCTGCGTTCCAAGGACATCGTTGGCGCTGGCGCTGAGGCCGTCATCTGAAGCTGCTTAAGTGGCGTCTGCTTGGACAGCGTGCGCCAGTTCTGTACAGGAGCTGGCTCTGGCTTGGCAGCCAATTCCTGGTGTCTTTGTGCCGCAAAGGAAGCCGCACCTAATTGAACTGAGGAGCTGCCGCTAGCTGAATTGCCACCTGCGGCGGGCAAGTAAAAATCTTCGTCAATGTTGGTCTTCATTGTGATAACATTGTATTTGGTGCCGGCGGCTGTCACAAAGCGCTCCTCCTGCTGATGCTGGTCACGCCACTCCCGGCGCATGGAGTCGGCCTTGGACCTATTATGCAGCGGCTGCTGATAATGCTGGTGCTGCTGGAACTGCTGCTGACCAGTCGAGGTCGTCGGCTTCTTGTCGCCATTCTCTGTTCAAGTGCACCAAAGGATTAGCAGGTGTGTGTGTGTGTGTGTGTGTGTGTATGAGTTAACCAGAGACCATAACGGTTCCAAGTTATATCAAACATTACTGAACGTATTCCAACCAATTATGGTATGTACTGAGCTCTTAACTCTGGTTGCTTTAACTGGTTTGTACTTGCCTCAGACTAAAGCACATTCTTCAACCTTTCCAACAAAACAAATCCACTTTTCTTGTTAGAGAGAAGAAAACCTAACTCGCCAAATCGAAGTTTCATCATACAGTCGTGTCTGGGTATAGTGAACACCTCAATATAGTGAGCACCCAAATTTGTAAATGGAGTACTTTAGTCTACCCGAAAAGCGGTTCAAAGGTCACTTTGTGAACGCCAGAAGCGAACGCCTATTTGCCAATTCTTTCAATACGCCTACATTTATGTTTTCCTACTAATTTATTTGAATGAACTCTTCAATTTATACACACAGAGTATATTTTGAGCAAATAAAACGAGTTTTGGGAGAAACATTGTAACCTTGATATAGTGAACAACCTCAATACTGTGAACAGGTCTTGCAATAATCAGTTCTCTATATCCAGACACGACTGTACTCTTTAAATGTGGACAGAAATTGATAAAAATCCAACTATTACTCGTATATATCATTCATATTTATATCATAGATACGATTATAAGATTAAATATTATGAAAATCTGCATTTTCCGATATTGACTTTGAAGCTGATTGAAAGGTTAACAACAAAGCTTTCGTACAAGAGTTTTCCGTAAACATCCACGATTATGGATGGAATTTATCAGAAGGAAAGTACTGTGATAATTCAGTGTTCTGGCTCTTACAGTTCGGGCTGTGCGACGATTATGAATCAGTCAGCCAGTCCAACAGCCAGAGCAACCTATATTATAAATATAGATATGATATTGTAACCCAGCTCAGCTAAATTTGGTCAGATTCCGACTATAATAAGATATTATGGTTATATTAAGAAACGAATCAGATGAAACATGAGTTGTAGGTAAATCTTTTTTATTCTTAGAGATATCTGGGCCAAGCTGCGCAATACACGAGCATTACTTGCATTAAACCTCAGATGATTTGGTTAAATTTAATCAAAATCAGATTTTATAGTTGCCAAACAGTCGGAAATTGAGTCGCATTATGAAAAGTATTAGCAAGGATATAAATCTTCGGCATGCCGAATCCCTATCCCTGTTTCAGTTGCAAGTTTAACAAGAAATCAGTTTCTACGGCCGAGACTCACCGTTAGCATTGATGACCACCAGGGAGCTCTCGGGCACCTTGTAGACGCGCTCCTCGGCGATGCCGTGTATGTCGGTGCAGTTGGGAATGGGCTTGTCAAAGAGCACCTCGCAGAAGGTCTCGACGGCGTTGAGGCACTCGAGACGCACCGGATTGGGATCGGTGACGGGATGCACGCCGATGACAGTGCCCGTTGCGCCGATGGGCACCAGGAACATGGTGTGCACGATGGCCACGCGATCGAAGAGGCGCACCGAGTTGGGCGTCTGGTAGACATCGGGTATGGTCACATTTGGCTTGATGAGCAGGTGGGGCTTCACCTGCAGCTTGACATTCTTGACGGGCTGCATGCGCAGCTCATCGATGGCGCTGACGAGCAGCTCGACGGTCTCCTTGCAGACGGTGTGGGAGCCGCAGGTGACGCGGTCGACCTTCATGTGCGGCTGCTGGCGCACCCAGTTGGCCACCTCCTCGACCAAGTGCTGGCCCATGGCATCCGGAAAGATGTCCTCCTCGTAAACGTAGTCGCCCCGATCGCTGCTTGAGGAGAAGTATTCGATAACCGCCGGAAACTTCTCGCAGTAGCTGTACACCAGCTCCACGGCCAGGCTCGAGTAGAACCATTGATTGTTCACGCGGCGACAGTAGCCGACGCGCTCCTCATTCAGCCGCGGATACTTCAGCTGCAGCCCAATGTTGTGCTTGGACACATTGTCCGTTCTCTCGCGTCGTGGCCCCAGCACCACCCAAAAGGTGCCAGTCAGGCGGCCCAGGCACCTGTTGGAGATTTCCAGCTCCCGACATACCTTGTACGCGTTCACGTAGTCCCTGTCCCGCTGCTCCTCCATAATGCGCGCTGCCATTAGATTTGGTTCCGGGCCGACGCGGATGCTGACTATAGAAGGAATACTCATTTAGCCACAGTATCTGGTAAGCAAAGGATGCGTCCGACACTATCAACACTGCCCAATGTCTTAACTTGAATATTGAACTCTTTTATTTATAAAAGAAAACACATTTATTTATTTATTCCGAACTAGTTGTCCATAAATAAATATTTTTATGCAATTTCACAGAGCGTATATCTTAAAGCCTATAAAAGCTAGAGAGTTTAAGTTTGGTATGCAAATCCGTGAAAGGTATGCGCGGAACAAACTTATTTCAATTTGTGTGAACTGCTCACGACCGCGCCGAAAATAGATTACAACGCTTTACAACAGGAGCGTGGCATATGTACTCCTTGCACGCGTCAAATGGCTAAAAATAGGGTATGAATCAGCTTATGCATGTTATTTCTGTCACTCTTTGTCACCTGTTAAGATTTAAAGCTGATCAAAAAGGAACCACTAGAGCTTAAAAGCTCTGATTTCCCCCTCAACTGCTTGACGCATTTGTATCTATGTGCGTGGGAACAAAGATGTGCGTAGGAGTTGCAGACCTGGGCAAAGGGTATATGTAATGTATCTATGTACATAAGTACATGGGGCCTGGGCCTGCGTGGGCCTCGTGCAAGTGCCTCGTGCAAGTGGCATTGACGTCGCCATTTTGTTGTTGCTGCATTCCCAGGCACACAACTTGCGTCATGCGAGAAAGAGAAAGATAGAGAGAGGGGAAATTAGCAACAGCATCTGCGAGTTGCTTACGTCAAAGAGAGACCATGTACCATGTACCATGTACCAGCGGCCCTGAGCCTGCGCATGCGAAAGATGACGCTGAGGACTCCTGCGGTGATGCGAGCGCGAAAGGGACAAGAGATTATGCATTTTGCTTTGTATGCGCTTTCTCGTTTTATTGGTGTGCTGCAGGTGCCCACCACCATGTGCATACATATGTATGTATGTATGTATGTATGTATGCAGGCATGTCTTTTTATGTATGCGTGCATGTTTGTATATACGAGTATGCTTGTTCAAGCAAAACACAAACAACATTTGAGTGGCTGGCCAGTTTGCGCTCAATGCTCGGAGTATTCTGCAGCCGCCATTTTGCGCCCCGACACGCTGAGACTCCAAGGTGCAGAGTGCACACAGGAGTACACACATACTTACACGTGTTGATTCAAAATGGCCACAAGTTATTTGTTGCTTTTTAATATTTTCTTTGCGTGGGCACTCTGTTGCACATGCGCACAGGAGCGCGTACTCTCTTCGCTAAAGCTGTATTTGTGTATGACTCACAAACACATACAATATGATGTATACACAATTATGTCTTAATAACGTCCGAGCCCACCGACCACCTTTTGCAGTTTATACGACCGTACGAAATGTTCGAATGCAACAATTCAAATGGCGCACACAAAAGCAAGGACTATCGATAGATCCTAGGCAAGCTTGTTATCGCGCTAGCCTGTTATCGCGCGCCGCAGGTACGATGGCAATGGAACATAAACTATTTCCCGCTTTCCATATGCGATAATTCGATAAGAGGCAAGGGGAACAATTGGTATTGAAATTTTGTCGCGAGACAATGCTTATATATTTCTGATCAGCATAAATAGCCGATTCGACCCGGACATGTCTTTCTGTCGGTCTGCTTTTATGCGAACAAGTCTCTCAGTTTGGAGGCTATTTTAATACAAATTCACACAGATGCGTATTGTTGCAGACAGTACATACATACATATGTACATATGTACAAACGGCCTGATCCGACCATTATCAAAATACAGCTGCCATAGGAACAATCTGCGTTCATATCTTTTTGTATGAGCAAGCTCAGAAAGCCATAGTTTCATAATGATTTATGAAGTTTCACTAAGCTTGATGAAAATCTAATTAATCCTATAATATTGCGTAAATGCTTGAGGTGGACCAAGATTTGTCAGAAGCGGATCGCTATATCTTAAGGTGGGGTCACACGATATGGCATTTTGAGGCGTATATGTAATATCGTTATCGAAATCAACCGTCGAAAATTCTATATGGCAAGAGTAAGAATATATGTTAAATATTTTAACACACAAACTTATATGGCACATTTCTACCATAGCAATCTTTGAATTGCTTGATTGATTTCGTGTGAGCAAGTATCTCAATCCCAAAATCTATATGGCAGTCTGCCATATGGTACTCACACGCTATGGTAACTGCCGACCGTCCCATATAAGACAGAATGCCATATCGTGTGACCCCACCTTAATAAAAGTTCCACAGATGCGTATTGTTGTTGCAGACAGTACAAGCACACATACATATGTCGGAAACTGCCGGATCGGACCATTATAACATACAGCTGCCATAGGAACAATCTGTGTTAGTGCTTTTGTATGAGCTACTTTTGTGTCTTTCAAAATATCCGGACCAAGCTCAGAAAGTCATCTTTTCATAATGATTTATGAAGTTTCACAAAGTTTGATGAAAATCTAATTAATCTGGTCAGATGCTTGAGGTGGACCAAGTTTTGTCAAAAGCGGATCACTATATCGCATAAGAGATGAGTTGTTTAATGACAACTCTTTTTGATTTTACGCACATCCCAAGCAAACTTGGCAATAGCGAGTGCAATATAGTTTGGTCATCAGAGTCGACATTGTATCCTACGAGAACAGGAATAAGCTTCAAGCAGACACTTACCCTGAATGCGTCCACAGGTATAGACGAGCTGGGGATCCAGGACAGTGCCCTCGCTGCCGGCGTAGGGCTCGCCAAGGAAGAAGACCGTGCTGCCGACTGGAAAGAGAGCCTCAATCTTAGTATACTGCTGGCGCACTCTATCCTGCACTTTGAGATCTGCAACGATGCCCTGCGCGGGAAAGGGCGTGATTGTGGAGCTCCATGTGTCCTTCATGAAGACACTGCCGCGCGGACCGAAGTCCACGCTGCTGCCGGCATAGGTGCGCGCATAGACGATCACATCGCAGTTGGGGAACCTGATGCCCATGCGGCCTGTCAAGCTGGAAGAGTGAGGCAGTTAGTTCAGTTGATAACCGGGATAAGCGAGATATAGGACTCAACTGTTCTTCCAGGGATTTGCTATCCGTTTCGAAGCGTCGCGTCTCGTTCAGCCGCAGTCCCGACGTGTCAACAATCTCTCGAATTGTGGCCACGCTCTCCACCTTGGCCTTGACCAGATGCGGCCAGCCAATGTGCACCACCTGCTCCAGATACTGGCCGGCGATAGCGGTGATTGTGTCTTCCAGGTCACGCGGGCGGGGCAGCAGTATCATGCTCTGGTTGCGGGACGGCTGCTCGAACACCCTGATGCGCGAGCTGCGCAACTCAAACTGCAACATGAATAAGAAATTAGAATCTGTAGAGGGGCAGGATTGTGAAGTGGGGGCTTACATCGAACTGCAGATGCTTCATGGTGGGAAAACCAGGAAAGAATACATGCCGCGAGGCACTCGGCTTTTCCAAATACAGGGGCTGCGGCAAACTGATCATTGCCTCATCCCACGGGCGAGCCAGCTCCGTGCAGAAGAGATGGGGCAGCGCTTTGAGCGGGGCCATCGCACACATGGGGCCCTGTGACTGTTCGGTGTAATCATATTGATACATGGGTCCGTGCTTGTTCCGTGCCCGCTCCGAGCTGCTCAGCAGCGGCTCGACGGTCTGCATCGCCTGGATCAGGCGCTTCTCATCGATGAACGGAATGAGCACGACAGCCTCCCAGTCGTGCTTCTTGCCGTTGAGGTCGCTCTCAAAGTCAACGGGGTAGAACTCGGCCAGGGGGCTGCTCGGGTTGAGCATTAGAGGGTGATAGGCCTCCGGCAAAAGGTTGGAACTGGCCCCGGGCAGCACGGCCAGCAGCTGCAATGCAGGAATATGAGCATATATCAATTGCAGGTCCACTCAGGGGGTTTCAGTGGACTAATTACCTGCTGGAAGGGCATGAACGGCTTGCCCATCTTGTAGTTAACCTTGATGTTCCTGATGTTCGTCAGATCACTGATGAACGGCGCATAGTGGTAGGGATAGTACCAGTCCCAGGACTGCACGCCCTTGTAGTAATAGTCAAGTATCCACTGCAGCGCGGTCACATAATGATGGCTCAGATCCTCCAGCAGATTGCTGTGCGCCTCGTGCTTGAACTTGTTGCGGTAATAATTGCGCTTGTAGTTCTGGAACTCGCCTTTGATTCCACCCACCGAGTCGCTCAGGTCCTCATCGCTGTCGTCCTCATACATCTGCGCAGAGTGTAAGGAGAGGTTTTTCAATTTGTAGGAATTTTGGCAATTACTTTTAAATTAACAACCAATTCTCGAACTCAAAAGGGGATTTGAAGCACTATGAAAGTTCCAACTATGCGCTTTGAGACCTTGACAGTCAAGATTGTTCTTTTTACTCCCTGTACCCATAAAATGGGTAAAAGGGGGTAATAAATCTGTGCAAATGTATGTAACAGGCAGAAGGAGACATCTCCGACACTATAAAGTATATATATTCTTGATCAGTATCAAAAGAGATTTCGATTTGGCCATGTCCGTCTGTCTGTCTGTCCGGATGAACGCGTCGATCTCAGCAACTAAAGAGATACACCAAATTTGGTATGTAGGTTGGTGTATAGCGGGAGCACGTCAAGTTTATTTTGGATCCGAGATATTCCCCCCGTTTCCCCCGCTATTCGATAAAAACCGTTTTACAGTAACAATTTACAAGATAAAGCTTTGGGATTTGTCATGTACAATACCTTAGTCACTCCTAGTCTACTGTCCAAATTTCAAGTTGATCGGATAAAAAACACGCAAGTTCTTCACGAAAGAAGATTCAGCACTGCAGAGCGGGGGGAAGAAGCATAACCGCCACTTAAAATGCCTCGCTTTCGTTGTCGCTTGTATGCGTGCGTAGTTCCTACTTGTTCTATTAATGAAGAAAGTGTTAACTTCGGATATACCCCCTTGGTTTTCATAGATAGTTTCGACTCTTTATATACATATATGATATAATCTTTAAACTGTTTCAGTTGCAAGAAATTCATGGGAAATGCAACTATAATCGTAGTATAGCCAGTTAGTTGCTAATGTTTCCTAATAATATTGCTTTGTTTTGGAGTCGTAAATGAAATCCGAGCGATAAAACAGCTGCTTCTATCTTCTATCACTTTCAGTGCCATGCCCCAGATCTAGGTCAGTTCTTATAGGAACGCCAGATCGCAAAACAAAGCAACTGAATAAATTTCATCAACACCCACACAGGTATACATATCCATATATATATATACTATATACATATGACACATTCCCAAGCAAAAACAGCTTTTTCAATTTGCAATTTTTAATGAAATACGCTAAAAGTCTTAAAGCTTTGCTCGTTGTGGCTCCCATTCACTGAATACTCACTGAACATTCACATCAAACATCAATCAATCATCATTAGATGACATTGATGAGAAAACAAGACCTGTTCACACCATCTAATAAGAAGATTATCGCGCAATTGTCACAATATTACTTGAAAATATTAGATTGCGTTCAATCGTTGGCCAAAGATGTGGACAAACGTTAAACAAAGACTCGATTAAGAACTTAAACGTTGGCCTCTTGAGTTTTCTAAATACAAAAGTTATGTTCCTAGGGAAGAGATGTGCTCAATGTGGCAAGTATCATCACACGATGGTTCCAATGACATATGCCTAGCTATGATATAATGGTATAATACAATAGCCCAATCATACAACATAGTCTACATAGTCTTCAGTTCAAAGATATATACATTTTCGAATTATTACATTCCGAATTGTTTTGAGCTTTGTGTTTCTATCTTGTTCTATCTTCACAAAGTTATATTCAAATAGTTCTCATTCGAGTGGGCAAAAGGCAAGAGTTTAAGCCAAGTATTCAATCGTTTTACGGAATTAAGAACATCAAACGATGCGCAATCCGTAATGGAAACAGCTATAATAAACTTATACAAAGGGAATTCCTCTTTAAATGTATTCCACATGACAGTTTTAATAATATTTATAACAATATCAATCTGCAAGGGTGAAAGATCGAATCACAAATAACTCATACCCTGAACAATGGTAAAAGCCTTGCTCCCCACCCCAAGTTCTCTATCCTTCAGAAGTGTCAAGAAGTCATCTATTTTATACTGTTGGAAGAAGCGCATTCTTATCTTTCGTGATGAAATACTGTTTGCTGTGATTGTGTGCACGAAATGTATCAGTAAATAAGCTATAACACTGCAGTCCCGCCTATGATATACTCTGTTTTCAGTCTGTTTTTTCCCCCTAAGTTGTAGGGAAGAGAATGAATTCTTTCAAGCAGATCTTCAGTAGTTTCGATATCAAATTTAGTGGCTATAAAGATGTGGGAGTTATGGGTTATTTTTGTGGGTTTGGGGTGGAAATCTTAACATCTTAATCTTTAACAGACAGGAAAAGAGATTTTAATCGAACTGTTTGGAACCCGAATTCTTCGGGCAGTTTCCCGGCAAATATACGAGCCTAAGCCTGAACTGAACTACTTATGTATAAATATTAGTTCGGCTCAAGCTGATCTTAGAGAAATGCTTACAGTTTTAAGCTAAATGACCATTGAAAATCGGAAAAGTGTGATGAACCAGGCTCCCAAGAAGATCATAGGTTCAAAAAGTAACAATCTTACTTGGATTTGCACAGACAGCCCCTGAATACACTCCTTGCCTCAACAGTACGTGGAAACAGAGTATAAAAGAGCGAGGCGTGCCTCAGCTGAGTGCATGCATACGCTGTGACATTTTGACTTGTTTTAGTGGTGAGTGCGAACTAATTTTAGTCGAGCGCGAGGAAAGGGGATTTCCCGTACTGTGTAGCCAGGTTGGGTGTGTCATCATGCATGTGAAATTACCTTCATGCTGTTGTCAATGAGTGCGGCCAGATCGTCGTTGAAGCTGGCGGAGGTGCCGTTCTTGAGCTTGGAGACATCAATATCGAAGGCCTCGGCCTTGTCATCGGCGTATTTGAGCTCATCAAAGTGCTCCTCGAAGAGCTGCAGCTCGACGTCGCTGAGGGCATGCAGGAACATCTCGAGACGCGCCAGATTGAGCTTGCCGTTCTCATTGATGTTGCCGCCCAGATGGTGATAGATTTTGATGTAGGTCTTGTAGAGCAGCGGCAGGGCATTGGCCGAGATGTGCAGGCAGGGCAAGTGCGGTATGAAATCATTGCCCACCAAGAAGCCCATCAGAATCCAATCGTCGACTAGTTGCGCCACATCCAGCTTGTGCTGTGGCGTCGACAGCTTGTGGAACTCGAGCTCGAGATACTCGCGCAGCAGCCCCAAATGGAGCAGAAAGAAGCGCGTCTCCTCGATGGCCGTGCGCTTCAAGCTCCGTCCAAATTTGACCTCCTCGCGCAGGATGACAAAGTGCAGCTCGTGGGTGCACAGGCCGAGTATTATGAGATCCGCGTCGAGACCATAGAGACAGTGACGGGTGTGGGGATCAAAATCGGGCTGGGCCTTCATAAATCGTATGTAGTCCATTATCTTGTGCTCACCCTCCCCGGGCGCCTCCTGGCCGCTGAGGATGATGCGGCACTTCTGCCAGAGCGGATCGGTTGAGATTTTGGTGCGTAGAAAGCAGCGCAAGCCCTTTTGCAAGCGTTCCATGAACACTGTGCCCGGGGTTATGCAATTGCTATCGAATCTCTCATGCTCCCGCTTCTCACCGCGCTGCAGCGCCTTCGCCTCCAGCATCTCCGCCTCGCGGACCGAGCGAAAGCGCCGACTGCGCTGCTGGTTCATCTTGGCACGTGGCGCGACGCCATCCACCGACAGATAGAACAGCTTCTGCGGTTTGATCAGATAAAACAGCTTGTCGATGTAGTTGTAGATGTCCTGGAATATCTGCGCCTCCTCCAGATGAAAGTGTATGTTGCCATCGTCCGGATGGGAGCAATTGTGTACAATGCCATTGGTGTCCAGGTAGAGATTATCGAATTCGGGTATCTGCATGCAGGGGATGGTGAAGGGGGGAAAGTACTCAGTGGAGGATGCTTATTAGGATATGGAGCTGGACTTACGCTATGCTCACGCGCCAATTCGCTGAGGCACGGATAACGCTCGCTAATATAACGAAAAAACTTTGGTACACCCATTGTGCAGTATTTTCGCTTTTAGTCGTTGGATTTGTACACCGCTTTGAGTTAGTATGTGTGTATGTCCTTGCCACGTCTTTCGCAAGACAACAACAACAATTGTAGCAACAAAGTGAACGCTTCTCTGCTTCCTCTTCGATTTCTGTGTCTACCTCTGCAATGTTAAAACAGAAAATTTTTGACTTGTTTGTGTGCAGCGTGACTGCAGCTCGAATGCGCTTAAATGCCCATACTTTTTTCACAATCAATATACTAAACAAAATACTGATTTTGCTTTTGTCTATTCCTTAGACAGGCAAAAAATAGCACATTTATGAAATCACCAAGCCATCTGACAGTTGATTTGTCGCTCGTTGACAGTGATGGCAAATTGGATATTTTCACGTCAGCTGTAAATATTTTTTTAATGTCATGATTGTATTTTCAAGCGCTTAAGCCCATTGAAAACGGAAAATGTTGGCAATTTGTACCTTACACTGCACTATATAACATATATATATAACTAATTGAGATTTTATCAGTAAAAAGCCTGGAGTGCAGTATTGTTATATACATAGACAAATGAAAATATTCATTAAATTAATAAAAACTTGAATTTTAAACTGTTTAGCTATTATGTATGTTTATACCTGAATTAGTTAGGTTTCAATAGTTTTATATGATACAAATTTTGTGATTCTATATATATATACATATGATAGTCTTGTGGAAAAAGTTGTACGTTACATGTGTCGATGTAAAATAATTATTTGTACAAGATCTTTGTATATCTTCGACCAATTGAATATCATTAAGCTATGTTTGGTAACTATGTAAATCTAAATAGTATGATTGGTATAACAAATAAGTACAGACCTGTATAACAGTTTTTATTCAATTTTTTTTTTAGAAAAACTTATTGTTTCTCCAATTTTGGAAACACAACTATCCTCACTTAGCACCAAATAGGTTCTGACTGAAGTAATTATGCCGGTGTTGCTGGTTCACTAATGTTCAGGATTCTGATAATTGAAGGCAAACGTCAAATAAGCTTCTTTTTTGTTATATGATAGTTAGCAACACTGGTCCTGTGTCAAATTAAGCTATGTTTGGTAACTACTTATGTGCATTTATATAGAATCGAAGATAATGCAAATGGGTACAGAACTATATAATAGTTGTTTCTTTTTTACAAAGACTAATTGCTTCACTAATGGGTTCTGTGTCAAATAAGTATGCTTGTTCACTATATTTCAGGATAATCGTAACTGTTAACTAGCATTATATCAATAAATATATCGTATAGTCAAACTTTTAAACGTTAATTTAGCTTTTTTATTTACCGATAGATGGCAACACTGTTCGTGATTTTGTATCGTTCAGCTAACTGTCAGCCCAGCCAAAACAGCTGTCAACAACAACAACAAAAACTTTGCGAACGAAGTGTTCCAAAATTTTACGTAATTTTTGATTGGATTGCCGTTGATTGCTCGCAATTGTCAGTTAACGCGATAAAATGTCGCTAATACGCCAAGTGATGTGCCGTACGGTGCCCACACTGCAATTGTAAGTATATTATAGCTCGACAGCTGCTGCTACTGCTGCTGCTAAATTCAAAGACAATTGCAGCACCGCGCGCTGGGCATCCTCTAAAGATACTGCACCGCTGGATCTGGACACGGCACTTGCCCGTCCGGATGAGGTGGAGCAGCGCAACAAGATGAGCGGCAAAATAACCGTGCCCACTGCCGTCAATCTCAGTCCCATATCGGGCGTGCCCGAGGAGCATGTCAAGGAGCGTCGTGTCCGCATCCACGTGCCCCCCAAGAACGCCATGCAAAGCGGCACCGACAACGTCAACACATGGCAGATTGAGTTCGACAATCGCGAGCGCTGGGAGAATCCCCTCATGGGCTGGGCCTCCTCGTAAGTAGAAGTCATCAATTGATACTCTGTCGTAAGTTGTAGGCTCTCCTCACTCCTCACTCCTCAAAGACTCTTACCAACAAATTCATGAAGCAAACTTCGTCTTATTCATTTATTTACGAAGCCAAAACAAAAACAATACGTATATGGAAAAACAATTATAAGCCTTCACGAAATTACAATGGAATCTAAAACCGACACCAGCACGTTGGGGGAAGTTTATTTGCCAGTCCGGCTAACTTTGGTCCTATTCAAAGAATTGCCGGTGGCGTTATTAGAGCCTACAGCAACAAGATAGTAAAGAGTTAGTTATAAAGAAAGAACCTTATGGAATATAAGGTTAATTTAAGGCATACAACTAAGGAAAAATAATAAAGAAAAACCGTAGGAATGAAGTCTCCAAACCGTTGGGGGAAGTTTTAGTAGCAAGTCCAGCAAGCTGTGCTCCAACTCACAGCTGGGTTGGTTAGAGATAACATTAAGGACAGAAGGATATAGGAAAGGGTAGGATAAGCATAAGAATAACGTAGTTATAGATGGGGGGAAGATTATTAGCCACGCCGGCAAGCTGGGGTCAGCTTCTTCGTTAACTTGTGGGCAGTTACTCCTTACAGATGTTACCTATAAGCATAAACTTAACGCATACTGGGCAAAAATGGTAGAAAAATGTTGCCGGGTCGGGAAACCAGTTGTAAAAAAGGAAATAACTGTTTAAATAGTATATTTTAACATCAGATTAACCAAAGACTACAATACTACAAGATGGACAGCGCAGTAAAATATAATGGCATAAGAGCAGCTTCCATTTCGTGAAAAAGATTGCGCGCGAAATATATGTAGATATAATAAGACTCAGCAAATCGAAGTTTCATTATGTTTTGTACAGGCTGATTGACTTTGGTTCAAATCGAGCTTCTATGTCTTATAGCTGCCATAGGAAGAATCGGTAGATTATGAGTTTTCGTATGAAAAACATTGGGTATGGTCTTCGGCACGCCGAAGATAGCTGCTCCTTCTTGCTTCCAGTTCTGATTATCCTGTTTCTCTTGCAGCGGCGACCCGTTGTCCAATATGAATGTGCAGTTCGGCTCCAAGGACGAGGCTATTACCTATTGCGAGCGCAATGGGTGGCGCTGGTATGTGGACGGCGAGCTGAAGCCGAAGAAGGATCGCGTCAAGAACTATGGCGTGAACTTCTCCTGGAACAAGCGCACACGCGTCTCCACCAAGTAAACCAAACGCCGGGAATAGCAACAAGAAAATTACGCTGTTACAAATAAATACTTTATTCTAATTTTGTTTCGCTACGATTAAAGCTTAAACTATGTGGGAAAATACATAATTGTTATGTGAGTTTTTGTTGCGCGGGGAACGGGAACGGGAACGGGAACGGGATCGGGAACGTCGTCTACTCTTGTGCCGCTCCCGGCTGCGACTGCGTCTTTGTTGCCTGCTGCGACTGCGCTTCCGGCTGCTTTGGGCGCGTTCATCCATTCGGTAGCGGGCATATCCTCGTTCCCGGCTCTGACTGAGCAGCTGCGGCAGCCTTTGGGGGTGCTGCTGGGCGAGCTGAAGCTGCTGCTGCAGCGCCTGCATCTGTAGCTCCACCAGCTGATGCATCTCCTCCTGCAGCGTGGGTTTTGTCTTGCGATGTCTACGCTGTTTCTGCTGGGCTCTCTTGGTCACGGCCACCAGCTCCGCGAATTGTGAATTGTCCTCAAAGCGGCAACTCTGCCGTGGCGTGTGCTTGAGCACATGCTCATAGATGAGCAGCTTCTGGGCTGCGCTGTAGTTGGCCTGCAGTTCATCGAAAGTGTTTGTTGTGGCTGTTGCTGTGCCCAGAAGCTGACGCAGCTCTGCTGCATTTAGCTGGACACTTTGCTGTGCTGCAGCCATGCAACTGGGCGGCAGCTGACCAGCAACATCCTCCGTTTGCGGCCTGTGATGCAACTGTTGGTGAAGCAAGAGTTGTGTTGGATGCTGGCCATTCAATGGTTCTTACTTGCCTGGCGCGTGTCCTGCTCGTTCCAGTTCAGTCGCCGAAGCAGCTGCTGCAAGCGCTCCTTGCTGTTGGCCACATAACGACGCAGTGCGTCCTGTGTGGTGGACATGTTCCTTGTTGTTCCCAGTTGACAGGGTCCGAGGTGCGTTATTCAGTTGCAAGCATATTGAAATTTGGTATTTTATTTGGTGAAAAATACTAGCAACAAAAGCCAGGGAAGATTCTGCCGCAGAATGTGCAAAAATATATTCTAAATATACATTTAATGCGTAATTCAAACGATTTAATTAAGCACAACTCGCTGAATATATGATTTCAATATGAAATTCTGTTACCATTTGCTTGTTGCCGGTATATTGCAATTTGGTATTTCATTTTAAAATACTAGAAACAATGGCAAGGAAACAATTTGGAAACGGTGCTGAGCAGAATTATATTAAATATTAATATGTTATAGAATATTATTAATATGCAGCTTATAAGCAATTCAAACGCTAAATCGATTCGAAATGAATCCTGGAATTTCGGCCACGACTTGCGGTTGCCGGCAGACAACAATTTGGTATTTTTTTTGGCGCAAAGGTTTACAGTGCAATTGCTAGCAACAGTTGCTGGAAAATACAAAAATATATACACAATTTGTAGCTTGTGTGTAATTCAATAAATTTGATTGAGTATCTTTTATATCAACTACACTAGCTGAACTTAAAAACTACTTAATGCCATCTCATGCAATCCAGTATTTATTTAATCTTAGCTCCAAAATAGCACCGCTATGGCCATTATAATACAGGCCGCTCCAACCCAAGGAGATTTGCGTTCGCCAATGCGCGCTAGTTTCCAAAAGGTGCCCAGTAAGCTGCAAGTGCAATAGGACAATAGGTGGTTGTTAAATTATTGTTAATATTACAGCTGCTTACCCCGTTTTGTTGCGATCAATGATGCTGGGAAACAAAGAGCGTAAATATGCGCATGTACATATCAGTAAAATAATTACCGATAGTAGGCTTTGGAAGTTGAAGAGAGCGCTCTAGAATTGAACAAGTGCTTGTTGATTACTTGCGCAATAATTTCATAACTTCGATTCATACCATTATACTGTTTTTCCTTCTTGTTGGCAAAAGTCCGTCAGCAGCAAGTAACAACAACTTAAACTATGACGTGCCTTTTCTTAGTGTGACCAAATATGTCACTTTGCAACATTGCGTACGCAGCCCACTTCATGCGACTCGGATTTGCGTAAATACGAAATATCGATATGTGGCAACGTTCTTATGGATACTTGCGAATTATCGATATTTTCAGTCATCCCTTCCTCGACGTCTCTAGTACGCTGCGGGATTTTTGTGCTCTATTACTATTTTTTTTTTTTGTCGTAACTGTAATTTGATCGAAGAATTGCAAAACCTTTTCGATTTGTTGCAGCGGGGCCGGGCTCAACACAAAGAACCGAATAAAGGGCGCCGTGTTAACTTCAACCGTGTTTGAAGCAACTTGCAATTGCGTCAAATAAGAAAAACTTGACTTTCTTGTGTGTGTGTCGCAGCATTCGTTTGAACTTTAAAATACAAATACAATTAACGAAGAGGAGCAGAGAACTGAGCGACGAGCAAGTACAGTTAGTTGTAGTACAAATAATATCTGTTATTACAAGATATTCAGTTCTTTGCTCATTTATCTTCAAGCAGAGCTAATGATTGTGTTGCAAGTTGCGCGCTTGTAAAAAATACTTGCTACAATTTTCTTTCGTTCGCTTTTCGTATATAAAAATCGGTAATATCACACACGCATACATACGTACATTTTGTTTGTTGTATATGTGTGTGTGTCGTTTTTTTCTTTTTTGTTGAGAGTTCTAGCCGTCGTTGAGGCACTTGTGTTTGCGTGTGTGTGAGTGCGAGTGCGAGCGAGCAAACGAACGAGCGAAAAAAGCAGCAGCGACGACAACAACAAATACAACAAAGCACAGCGCATACGCTCTTCATGTTGACACTCTTGCGGGTTCGGGTTGCACTTGCATAGCGGTAAGTGGCCAATAAAATATAATCACATAAAATTAGCTGTAAGAGAATCAAATCAGTTGTGTGTAGATTTGTATATGTAATTTTAAGTTAGCTCCCACATGGGGTTTTTATACATATATACATGTGTATGTACATATGTATATATTTGCACACCCACACATGCACAGTTTGTGCAAGTGTTCGTCATCGCCTGCGCCTGTGTGGGCGACAACAGTGCGCACTGTTAACTGTTAACAGCACAACAACATTCATGTGTCTAGGTGCACTTTGTTGCAAGCAGTGCAAAATTGATGCGCAGCTCCTGCAAAATCGCAGAATGATAAGCCAAAAATGTGCTTATATAAATATGCATACATATGTACATATGTACGTAACTGTGTGTGTATGCAGCAAGGTTTTATCGAAACGTCCAGAAATAAGTTCAATTGAACCATTTACTGAACTTAACGAATGAACTAGCTCGTTCATCTTGCGGTTTGTTCATTAAAGTTCAATGAATATATTAAACTGTGTGTTTCAAGTGAAAAAAACTAATCAGGAGACTAAACTCAACTTTATATTGGTAACGTAAGATAAAGCCCACTTATTTGGTTAACTGTAATAAAAGGAAACTAGGTTTGTTTGGTGTTTTATGGGAAAATTGAAAAAGTGTTAATTTCCTTTTATATTCAGCTGCTTTTTAACAATTGTTAAACTTATGCTTGAAGTTTTAACGAATGTTTGCGAAAATACGATCAAACTAACCCAGAAATGAAATATTCTCATAGTACATACATTCATACATACATATGTATGTACATATATCATATGTACATATATGTACATATGTATATGACCGATTGCTTCCATTGAACTACAAAATGCAACAATAGTATGTATTTAACTGCATATGTTGTATAGGAATCATACATACATATGTATGATGTATGTATGTACATATGTACATCAACTGCTAAAAAGTGTCCATATAGTATATATTGAGAGGTTTTTGCGTTTTTCGGTTTCTTCGACAAAATGTGAGCATAACCATTGGCGGCACTTCTTGCTGCTGCCACTGCTGTTGCCGCTGCTGCTTCTTCTAGCTCGCCTTCGTCTCTCTTCCTTTTCGTCGTTGCCGTCGTCGAGTTGTGCTCAAGTCGATATCTTCTCAGCAGAGACACTCACCAAAAAAGTGTTGGGCAAACGAGCCACAGCCGCAGCAGCAGCAGCAGCAACAGCGCGTAATAATAATAACTAAAGTATAATCATAAACAATTAATTAAAAGCAGCAAAATCAAATTAAATCGAATAAATATATGTATATGTGCATATAGTACAATATTATAAAAAGTGTGCATTAAAAAGAAGAGCAACAACAACAAGGCAGGAAAACTTTTTTCTCTCTCCCGCTGCGTGGCTGCCGCGCCTGTGTATATGTGAGAGTGAGCGAGAGCGAGAGCGCCCCATTAGGTTTTTGACACTCGCTCTGAACAGCAACAGCAACAGCTTCTAAAAATCTGTGTGGACAAACGAAACGAAAATCAAAGAAAATAAGGTAAGAGCTGCATACGAATTCGTTTATTGTGCATACACACATACACGTACATACATACATATGTATATAAACACACATTAGATATGCATGTATTTTATGCAATACACAGAACTTGTAGTGAAAAATTTGAACTGAATTTTGCCTCGTGCCGCTCTTTATTTTTGTTTTTACTTTTGCTTCATTTCATTGGCTGCTGTGAATTTTTCGTTGCTTTGTTTTGTGTTTGCGTTTTTTGGGCTCTCTTATCATTAATAGTTTTTAATCATATCCACCCTTATATACATATACATATGTATATATATATTATATATACATATGTATATTTGCCTCTGCTTGTCTTGCCATTATACCATAACAGTGCTTGGTTAATTCATTAAAATATATTTTACGCAATTCTTATTTCTCCTTTTGACATTTGGTTTTTTTTTTTGCTACGCTCTCGTTTTGTACGTGGTAGTTAGTCTTTATTTCGCTCCCTTTCGCACTTACAGCCAGCCATAGCGCTTACATGGAGAGCTTTGGCAGTGTTGCATTTACGCGCGCACTGCTTTTGCGCTGCTGTTGGCTTAACATGACTGTTAAGTTAACATGGCCCCACACTGTTGTGCTTGGAAGCTTTAGCGCAGCTGTTAACCAGTTCTGTTTACGTTTTAAAGCAACAATTTGCCAAACAGAAATGAAACTTTTCCATTACCCCACCCGCACCACACTTTTTCATATTAACATAACCCCTCAAAGCTAAACTAAAATGAAAAAAAATTACATTCTTTTTAAATATTCCAATTGAAATCAAATAACTATACAAAATGAACAATGAACTGATTCTTAGCTTCATTATCTTCTTGCCTTCTTTGCTATATACACATGTGTTAAAAAGTTAAAAGTTTCTTTGAAGGGGATATATGTAAATTCGGTCAGATTTCCCTCCCAATTCCATTTACATTTTCCTTCCTGAGCCGCTGAACATTTGAATAGTTAATGATAGACTGAATTAGTTTACTCGCCAATTCATAAAAATAAAACCCGTTCAATTTAATTGAACCCCTAACTAATCAACACAACTCTAATGCCAAATATAGTAAACCCCGTACCAGGGTGTATCAGGCAAGCCGGTTTCTCGTTTCGTTGAAACAAATCTTTGATTTCGTTAGGATGCACTTCACAAAAATGATATTAATACGGCCAGTGTAAATACTTATCAATAAACAGAAGTTTTTCCTTGTAACTAGACATTTGTATGTACAATACATACATACATATGTACATATGTATGTGTGTGTGTGTGTGTATGTACTATGTTTGCATGCGCACTGCACTCGTAAAATGTGTGGAAAATTTCTAATCAATTCGTCATGATTGAACGTTACAGTATGTAACAATAAGACAACATTTAATTTACACACTTGTATGTGCATATGATGTATGTATGTATATTCATATTATTAATCGCAATTCAATTAAGTAGAGTTGCAATCAGTAGGGGCAGGCAATAACGCCAAGTTTTACTTATCGATTTCGATTGTTTGCAATGACGTCAAAAGCAGAATCAGATGACAAATCGAAACGAGAATGGTTTGAGCGATAGAGATTAACATATGTACATATGTACATATGTATGTACATACATACATACATACAGGCATGCTATGCATAAGTGCGAGATGAGAGATGAGCGAAAAAGAGAGTTTAAAAGAGAGGTAGCGGGGGCTGGAGCGAGAGGCAAATAATGCTTTGTTCGCCTTGTCTCTGCAAAACTTTGTCAAGGCCAAAATTGTTGTTGCTGTTTACTGACGTATGTAGCTTGTATGTACTCGCATGTTGGTATTGTTTTTTTTTTGCTACTTTTTCTACTTTGTGGTTTCTTGTGTGATGGCTGGCTGGGATTGGTACATACATATGTACATTTCTACCGCATATTGGTAGAAAGAAGGGTGGGGTAAAAGAGAGTTAGAGCAACTCTTTGCATTTCTCATTATATCGCTTGCATACAAATAATAGTTATTGATTCGCGTAAATAGGCAAACAAATACATTTGTGAGAAAGATAACCTTACCTGCACTGTGTGCCATAATCTAACCAAACGCTTCTTGATGCGTCACGTGAAAATTGCGTTCCACTGTTCTACATTTATGACTCTCCCCTTTGGCTCTCTTCCACGACAAACTGAAGCAACAATGTTTGCCAAAATAGATCTGGAGGAAGTCCGTTTATTATTAATGTTCTTGGCAAGTGTCGCAGTGTATTAAAATTTGCTAATTAAATTACAATTTGTGGTTAAAATATGTACATATACATACATACATACATACATACATACATACATACATACATACATACATATATTGCAATTGCAATCGGAATTTGATTTGGATGTTTTTGTCATGGGACACGCGCTGCGCCAATTCTTATCGTTCCCATAACGGTAACGACGCAGCGCTGCGCTACCGTTAATAATCCACGCATTAACAACGTTTCCACCTCGCAGTCGGTGGCTCAGTGCTGTCGAGTGAGTTTTTTCACACGCCGACTTTAGCTTTTTTAAAAAAAAAAAAAAGCTAGCTCTCATCCTCTCAGCTGTGCCAAGTGAGCCGATTTTAGCTTTTTTAAAAAGCTAGTTTACAGCCAGCTGAATAAATATTAAAATGCTATCAGAAAATCTGAAGAAAAATCATTTTTGAAATGTTTTTCAAATTTTAATTTTTTTAATGATAAAAATATGTAGAGTTTCCCTATCATAACAATCAAAAGTTGCAGAAAAAATTTGTTTTTTCTTCTAAATTAATTGTAGATTGCCCTTTCAAATCGAATTCTATAAAAAATAAATAAATATAAATATAAAGAATTATATTCAATGGAAGCACTGTTGAACACGTCAGCAAGGACATTTCATGTTTCTTCGTCTTCTAATTTTATCACGAACTGTGTATCGCATTTAAGGAGACGTTTTCAACCGCAACAAAGTATACATACTATATATTCTTGATCATTATCAATATGACCGATGCCCTTCTGTTAATCGATCTAGCACCTTCGGTAGGCTCTTTAGATGTTGACAATATTTTTTTTGTCTGTCGCTTACTGATTTCCTATCTGGTCAAAGGTTGGCAGCTGATGTTGACAGTTTTGAAACCTAGAGTGTGTTTAGTGTCCCCAATACAAGGTTCAACAGGACAGAATAGAATATGTATAAAAGTAATTTCTAATCTTTGCACTCCGGGGTCTTAACTAGAATCCTCTTACTAATAAATCTTCCCTTTCTTTCTGATCGTATTGTGCTTGGTGTAATCTTTTTACACAAACTGATTAATAAGGAAATTGATTCATCTAAGTTAATTAGCTAAATTAGTTCTGAACAGAAGTTCTAGAAACTTTCCTCTGTCTCTTCAAGTCTGTAATATTAGGTTTGCTATTCATAACCCTTTTCGAATCTTCTCTTCTAATCATAACAATCTTTTCCACTTTAATAGTAATGTATCTTTAAACTTTACTCTTAAGTTATCTATGTAATTTAGGGGTGATATAGCTGTTGTGGTTAAGTATCTTGTTATGGATAGCTATGTACAATATAATACAATTATAATGGATTGTTAACTAAGTAAACTATCAAACGAAACTCTTTAATTTTTCTAAAGTTTATAAAGTTTGTAAAGTTTATGTGTATCGCAGTCGATAGCTTTCTGCTGCAACTTTGTTGCTTTAGCGTTTTTCTAGCTATTTACCATAGTTTTTAGCTGTTTTAGCGTTGTTTAGTTGTCAGCACTGCGGCTGAAAGCGATGTCGTCGGTGGCGTCGCGTCGCTTGTGTCGCTTGCGTCGGCAGCGATCGCTCGCGTGCCGTTTTTCCTGCTTTTGCTTTTGCTTTTGCTCATTCTTATTTTGACAAGCGACGTGTGCGGAACGCATTAGTAGCGGCAGCGGTGTGATCAAATTTCGTTGTTACTTTCGTTTACCTTTTGCTTGCTGCGTATCGCGATCGAGTATACTGACATACACACACACATACATATGTGTGTTTACGTTTTTGTGCATGTGTATGTGTTGCACTTGCTTGCAAACCGATAACGGATAGAAGAGCAAGTCAAAGGCAGAAGAAGAATATATAAAAAAGGCTGCAATCTGCAAAAATGTCTCAGTGTTGTGAGACAACAACAACAACTATGGCGTCAATGTCCTCGCGCTTTGGCAGCTCTGCTGGCAGACAGGCAGCGCCGGCGGCATCCACTACATTGCTATGTATGTATTAATCACACTCACACACACACACACACACACACACACACACACACACACACACACACACACACACACACACACACACACACACACACACACACACATACACATACACATACACATACTCATGAACTTGCACTTGAGCTTTTTGTTGTTGTTGCTGCTGCCGCCTGTGATCAAAATTATGCTGACACGAAAGCTGAGCCGCGTCTCAGAGCTGCCCCCTTTTTTTTTAATGGTCTCTCTTGAACCTTCTCTCTCTTCTTTAACTTGTGTCTCCCCCTCGTCTACGTGTTTTTGTGTGTGTCGTGACACACATTTGTTTAAATCGCGTGATTTTAGCATAAAGTTTAATGACATTTTTTTGGTTTAATAACTTCTTTGTATTTTTATCGCTTGCTTATTGAATTACAACGCAACAAACTTTGCCGTTATACCGACATACTTACATACATACATGTGCACCATATATGTGAGCTTTTTTGTGCTAGCACATTGGCGAGTGTTTGTGTATTAGTGAGCATTTGTCACGCTGCTGCTGCGCAGTCCTTTTTATTATGGTCAGACCACATTGTTGCTGTTGTTGTTGTTGTTGTTATTGATATGTAACATACGCCTCTCTTACGCTCTTTGTTTACACGTCATCATTATCATCAGATCTTCATATTGTAATTCGTAATGTATCATCAGTAGAGCTGGCAAATTATCGATAGTTTTTCATTTTTCATTTTCTTTGTAATTGATTGCTTTACATCAGTTTATACGCAAATTTAAGTTGAATTTCGCTGTTTTTATGTCACAATTTTAAATGGAAAATGTATTTTATAAATAATTAACTTGATTATATGAATAAGGCTTATTTAAAACTTTAATATTAATGCAGAAAATGATTTAAAACACTTTTATCGCTACATTTAAACCTAACTCTAATATGTCGATATCGAAGTATCGATGATTTGATTGAAAACTATCGGTTGGTGGCACATTAATGTTATTGCCAGCTCTACTTCATGTGTAATTCTTAATAGATCATCAGCTAAACAAACCCGAAGACAGATAATCAGACAGACATTTGTTTTGTTTTCATTTTTCGAATATATTAGAATATTTTTGCTATTTTTGTGAATTTCCGCCTTCGAACTTGTTTTTTGTTGTTGTTCTGGTTGTTAGTTTTTAGCAGTTTGATGAGATTTTCTATGGCGTGACGGGACGGGGGAAGAGACGAGTCGAAATGATATGTACTCGTGCATACTTTCTTCAATTTGTTGTGTGCGACATTCTTGCCAACCGGAACATTAAATAAGAATGACAAAAAATATAAATTCTGTTGAAACATTGTACAAAAATAAAATGCGAATGCGAATTCGCTTATGGCATTGAGGTTCTCATTTCATTTTGCACTTTGCAAATATTTCAACAATGGACGGAATTTCATTTTGAAATGTTTTACGGTTTCATCACCGGATTTGGCTTGTTTTCTATCAAAATTCGGCATCTTCGTCGAATCTCTCTCATCCCTCTCTCTACGCGAATTTGTAGGTGAAAGTTTTCCGCCTGCGTGCTCCACCCCCTTCCTTGTAAAATTCGCATGCGCAGCGCTGCTGTTCTACTCTTTCTCTTTGAAGCGACAAAAAGTTGCAGAAGAGAAGCAGAGAGAGCCATAAGATACGAAAACGCTCTCAAGCTCCAAGATAGTGGCACTAAACTAAACTGATCGCAATCCACAGTTGATGCAAAAACTACTGAATTGAATCTGTACATCACAAAATGTTCCTTTTTCCGTTCGTTTTCTTTATTAAACATTGTTTTTCAAGTATACAAAAGTTGGTAATTTTCATTCTTCAAAACACATCAATATAAGGAAGAATCAAGTATCAATTCTTATATTGTTCAGGTAAAAATGAAACAGGGCAGAAATTCAATAGCTTTATAAAAAATTTCAGTTAATGGGAATGAAAGCAATGAAGCGTTCTATACATAACCTCATTTTACGATCAATTCTTCCTATGTTTCATACAGTTTGTCACTTAATTCTTTGCAAAATGATCTTGACACTTTATAAACTGAGGGTATACACCAACCTGTGTACCAAGTTTGGATGCTTTAGCTCCAAGGGTGTGGGAAAAGTTGCGTTCGGACAGATGGACATTTCGCAAACCCAATATACTCTCTCCCTTCGGGATCAGAGTATGAAAATAATAAAAAGAATTGCGTTAAAATGCGTAGGTTCCATAAGGGATAGGGATTAAGGGGCCCCGAAGACAAAGAGATACTTTTTGGTGTCGGAACCGCCTCTTGAAATTAATTTCCATTCTAAAATAATAGTATAATAACATCTGCAAGGTTATAAATAAAAGTTTCACCTTTATATAAGCAGGTAAAAGTTTTTGAGTTATTATTATGCCCCCTATATTTATTTATAGTCTTCTTTTAATTGTATACAGTTGGCAATTGCTGTAGGGAGGCAATGTTTTGAGTTATAGTCAGAGTTGAGCAAATATTGATGATGAATTACATTCACGTTCAGGCTGAGGAATGTTGCTGACTCACACTAAGATGGAGATAGACAATGTGAGTTATTTGTTCAGGTTAGAACGCTTGACACGTTTATGACCCAAGCTTAAAGCCCTTATAAAGCGCATTATGCATCGAAACTGAAAGTAACTCATTGCATTTGTACAGTTTTTGTATCTATTTGTCGGCGGAGACAATGAAATTGTCAGTGTGCAAATTATAATTATATGGATGACAGTCGTAAAAACTCAAGATCAAGATCAAGAGGAAACAAAGTGCCTATATACTCATATTTATCACCGATCTTTGTACTTGAAATGATGAAATTCTCTTCAAATTTGTATTAGATTAGATTGGAAATTGACGTTAAGTCTTAAATAAACAAACTAGATTTATGCTGCCTTTTCACTTTAACCAAAGTCCGATCTTTCTCCCTTAAGAGTTCTCCCTTGCGGATGAATTTGAGGTAGTGAAGGAAGCGTATCCCGCCAAAAGATAAATCAACTTTTTTTTTAGCTGTTTGCTTATGTAGATTATATGATGTTTTTATGAGAAAGGGCTTATTGTTTATCGCGCGGGGGGTTGAGTGGGAAGGGGCAATGTGCTATACCTAATATACACAAACACACTCGTGTTTATTATTAGCATTTGTTATTATTATTATGATTGGCAACGATAACCGAGTGATTAACAGAGCCACAGGCACTTTGACTAAATTGGGATATTATTATGTATGGGCATATTTTATTAAAATGTGTTGTTGGAACTGAGAGGACTTTTCCGACTCCATAAAGTATATATATTCAAGATCAGCCGAGTCAAGCTAGCCTTGTCTGTATGTTTGTCGGAACCGGACAGATATCGCAAGCAAACTCAGCAATTTCAGAGTTTCATTATGCTCTTTAGATGTTGATATAATTTGATCAAAATCGGACTATAGTATCTTATCTTAAATGGCAAATAAAAATAGATTTATTTCCCAGGACATCTTAAAGTATATCAAATGTGATCTCATTTCGATCACAATAAATGCATAACTAAAGCTGTAAATCGGTCGAAAAACATTCCCCCAAGGGTATATATCTCTATCACGCACAAAATAGCTGATCTTTCAGTTTATATTCAAGCGAGCATTATATATATATATGTATAGGTACACATATAAAAAGAAATTAAAATATATACGAATATATAATATTTTGGTTGAATTTGAATTTGAATTTGAATTTGTTTTGTTGCTTTGCTTAGATTATTCTTTTATTTTGCGGTCTTATCAGGGGTTTCTTCGAGCTCTCTTGGTTGGCCATTCATGTCAACGATAATAAGTCTGCTTGCTCAGATATAGTACTAGTAGTTGTGTGCTAATATATTTGATAAGCGAGAACGAAGTGATTATCACTCAGATTGTTGGTTTGTTGGGAACTATGCATAGAAGCCTCGGAAGGGTTAATGGGCGCAGTGACAGAGAAATGGAATAAAACGGGGCTAGCACAAACATTGCCATAGGACGGACTTATCAGGCCAACCTAATCGCACTAAAATATTTTCTTTATTAATGGACGGGACGATAAATGTGTGTTGACATCACAAAAATGGCAACACTGATTGCGATTCGAGTGGTGCTGGTCCCACTGGCCACGCGTTCGGGGTGTGATATGCAAGGCAAACGGCAAACGGTAAAAGGCAAACACGGGTGCATTGCGGATAATCAGAATGGAGGTTAGAGATGAGCGAGTGACTGCTAAATACAAGTGACTCTATAGACAACATCTTCACACATTTTGATATGCGACTTGCAAATATGAAATTAGCATTTGAAAATAGCATTCTGCAACCTCAGAAATGTCCTGTAGCTTTTTTGATAGGTTACTGTTAATACAGGATTGCGACTGTTATTATCGATATTCAGTCACAGCGTGACCCAGTCACAGTCACGACAATATTCCTCATATCTAAAGCGGTCTAGACGTGAAGAGAGATATAGCGTATAAGCTTTTGGGGGGCACAAAGGAAGGCATTCAGCAATTGCTTAACGACAAAAAGGTAAAGAATACAACAATTGAACTTGAGCTTTGAAGACAGCTTCAGATGCATGAAAGGGATGTTTAGTCCACACACATTCCACACGATCCACACGCAGCAATAGATATGGGAAGTAAGCTTTTGGACTTTGCCTTTGAACAGCTGCTCGCTAAGCTTCTGCTTCTGTTTCTGATTCTACTGCTGATAGCATCCACCTTTTGTTTCTACTTCCATTCCGCCTATCGCCCACAGGTCAAGAGCGTCTTGTGACGCAGTTCGTTGCCGTAATCTAAATGAAGCAAATATGCAAAGTGACTTCCATGTTGCTTCTGGCGCTCGCTTTGCAATTGCACTTGGAATCAGTCAGACGAGCGTTTCCCCGCTCCGGCTCCCGCTCCTGCTAACCTCATGCACAAATAGGCAATTGTGAACTAGTTCACACAGACACACACATAGGCATTAAGTGCTTTTTAGTGCTCGCACAGTGAAGACTCGCAAATTATAACTCGATATTAGAGTGAGGGAAAGAATGATGCTTTAGAATATATCGATATAATGGCAGCATATGAAGTCGGGTCGATACAAATATCGATATATTTATTATTTATGTCCGTCGCTGTAGTTATCGAGTGTCCACTGTAGTAGAACAGAAGCTCATTGCCGTTTCCAATCAAACTCAAAGCTACAAAAAATCGCCCCATTCAATTTTTGCGTAGTTTTGAGAATTGTTTTAAATAGTTTTTCTTATTGTTTTTGTTTATTGACCTCTGCTGCCGCCGTCGCGACAGGCTGTTACAGTTACAGATACAGCTGCGCTGCCGGCTGCATCAAAGCGTCGCAGCGCCGCAGCGCCAATTTGCTGCGCTCGATTTTGTTCTGTTTAGTGCAAAGATTTTAGTATTGGCGCATTGAGCGTTGTGTCTGCTTCAAGTTTTCCTTTGTTGCCTTCCTTATTATTTCGCTATTTATTATGGTTTTAATTTACTTTTCAATTCGCTTTTCGCTGATGTAGCAAATCAGATTTACAACTTTCAACTTGGCTCAGGTAATTGCATCTGCACACACGTACACACACACATGCACATGCACATACACACACACACGCCTGATCATTTGATTAGCTGAGAGACGCAGTCTGATAACGATTACAATAACCCTGTTCACCCTGTAACCCTGTTCACCCTCTAACCCTGTTCACCCTGTAACCGTGTTCTCGGCTTGTTTGCATCACCCTGTGTTTTTATAACCTAGCAGAGGGTATTATAATGAAATGTGTAATGGACTGAAGGAGACATTTCCGACCCAACAAAGTATATATATTCGGAATCAGCATAAATAGCCGAGTCGATAAAGCTATCTCCGTCTGTCCGTCTGTTTCAATGCAAACATAGTCTCTCTGTTTGAAAGCTATCATAATGAAACTTGGCACAGATTCTTCTTTTTGCTGCAGGCAGTACATATGTCGGAATCGGCCGGATCGAACCACTATAGCATATAGCTGCCATAGGAATGATCGGTCGACAACTATGTTCTCGTATGAAAAACTTTTTTGTTTATAAATATATCCTCATTAAACTCACTCAAACCGAGTCTCTGAAGAGTTTTTACAATCTGACAAAATTTTGTCAAAATCGGATCACTATATCATATATCTGCCATAGGATCGGGTGAAAAATGAGTTTTTGTATGAAAACCTTTTTGTTTATACAAATATTACCTATTTTTTCGAGAGCGATCTGAATTCTTTAAGAAACAGTTAGTTACTATCTTAGACGTAGTCTAGTTGTCTAATATAAGCTTATTATATATAAATATAACGTGAAAAAGGAAATTTTGAAGGAAAAAAACAAGTTTTTGATAATTTTTGGGGTGATTTTTCTTTTGAATGCTCTTACAATCAGGGAATTGAATATTGGGATAACCAAGGGGAGTTCTTCCTGTAATGTTTTAAGTTTTTCGACCAGTGAAATTAGTTGTCTCTTCACTTTTATGTGTTAGTTTGTTGTTATGCAGATGGATATGATATTGGACCCAAAAGGCTTTGCCTTTCGGTCACTTGATCTAGATATGGGATAGGGATGAAAATACGAACCCAACTCCGACCGTCCAAAACAATATGTTGCTATTCCGTAAAAATACTACATTTGAAAACCATAAATTAAGAGGTGCATATGTAAAAATATGTCGCCTGACCCGATCGGAATGTCGGGACGTGAGGGGAGTTTGGGGCCGGCTAATCGGGATAGTTGCCCCGAGAAATTTCCCTCTCGATGATATGAAAGAAAACTCATTTGTTTAGTTTGGTGAGTCACGCTGTTAAACTGATTCCGAACGATTTGTTGCAACTCTTAACGAGCTGTTAATTTATCGTATGTGATTTACACATACTTAATACATTATTAATGTGCTGGAAAATCACGTTTATTGCAGTCACATGCTTAAGTCACATGCTCTAAATATTCAATTCCATATGCAAATACTTAGTTCCGAAATGCTTGAAAAGTTTTCGCTGTTTTCAAACAGAAATTACAACGTAATAAGATTGATATTGCTGTAAACCTTACAAAGTTCTTAACAGACTATTGGTGAAAACGTTGAATATATTTATAATAAACTAGAAAAAAACCAAACAAAACATGTCTAAGCAACGAAAGAAAATATTTGAATATCATTTCCGTTTGTAAGACGGGATTTTGAGAAATTCCACCCACAAGCGTGGAAATTCGCGGAAAATTGTTGTACGAATCTTTTTTGTTTACCACCCAATCGGCTTCAAACTCATTTTCCAAGATCTATACGAAAAATCATTTGACACATGTTTCACAGATTTTGGATAATCCATCCCAGGACGCGGAAAATGGTGGTTTCAAAGTTGTATGAGCGAAAGTCTAATTTCAGTCCGATCCGGTTCTAACTCATTTTGAAAGCTCTACACATTAAATAATTCGACACGTGTCTCACCGATTTTGGGAAATTCACCCCCACGGTCGGAAAGTTGGTGGAAAACTTTGGCATTCAACATTTTTATTTTCAAACTCAATTTAAAGGTTCTACATGAAAACATAATGGGCTTAGTGCTCAAAAATGTTGGAAAGTGTACCCCCACGGGCGGGAAAATCGTGCTGCGCTGTTTTTGTATATTTCTTACTGACGAAAATAGTGAAATTGAGCAAAAGCTAATTAGAATTGATGAGCTTTAATATGAAACTGATTGTAATGAAATCATTTGGGCATAATTATCATATTATCAGGCATAAACAATGCATATGTATATGTATGTTCGTGTTTTAATTTGACGTAAACAAATACTCGGTCGCATCACAGTTGTTTCTATTTTCGTCTCCCCGTGCACACACTGTTGAGGGGCACTGTTCTTGCAGCAGCTGATCGATCAACGCGCGCGTCTCTCTCTGTGTGCGTGTGTTTGTGTGTATGAGAGAGAGTCGTCTGCTGTTTATGTTTGGTCTGTCTGGCAGCACTGACCTTGACAGTGCTGTGTTGTTGTTGTTGTTGTTTTGATCGTTGTTGCTTCTGCTGTCCGGCACGCTGTTAATTGTAATTGATAATTGATAAAGAATGCGGCATTTGTTGTGCTTGCTTTCTTGCATGTAATGTGGCATGGACCTTTCTTATCTGTCGCTGACTCACACACACACGCGCAGCTTATGCTGTTGTCATTTGCAATGTGCATTATTAATAACAAATCCTTAGATAATTTGCAGTCGTTTTTATTGTTGCATATTCGTTGTTCTTTATCTACTTTTGTTTGTTTCTTTTCTATGATTTCTTTTAGTATTATTTTTTCAATTGCAGTTGCAATTTAAATAACACTTGCAACTAACAGAAGCAAGCGATGTTAACATATGTGTTAACAGCGTCGTTAACAGCAGCCGGCCATTAGCAGCAGCAGCTACAGCAGCAACAGCAACAATTCAGCAAGAGGAAGCGCAATTAATCGATCATTAATTACTACCAGGGCTACAGCATATCGATAACATACGAACAGACACATACACTCGTACACACGCCTCCCTCGTGTTTCAACGCGTCAGCTGTTTCGTATATTTTTGTGTTGCTTGCTCTCGTCTCGTTCTCTTCTCTTGTCGCCCACGCAAGGCACTCACGTTTTGTGTTGTTGTTCGATCGTTTCGCTTCGCTCACTTCTTTTACGTCTTTCACTTTCTTTCGTTCGCCTCGTTCGTTCATTTGCGCGTCAAGTTCAAAGAAGTCAAACATATCTCACGCTCACACATACATACACCTATGCACACACGCATATACACAAACGTGTTTAGGTAGATATCTTGTTTTTAGCTGCTCTTCCTCTTCCTCTGCTCCTCACTTCTTTTGAGTATTGTTAACTCCCTTTTGTTAATTACACTTACTGCGAGTATGTTGCTTTCCTTCTAAAAACTACTTATAACGCTTTGCAAACAAGCCTTGCATACATTCACACACTACACACACGCACACGCATACACACACATACGCACACGCGCACACACACGCATAAACAAAACACATATTTATGAATAATATTGTTGAGCTAATTCATGTGGCAGAAGGAACAACAACAACAACAGCAACAACATCATCAACAACATTATTACCATCAACTCCACTCACAACAACAACAACAACAACACAAACAATTAAACCAAACACTCGACTTATTTCATGTATCACGCCACAACAACAACAACAAACTGTAGCAGCAGCAATAACAACAGAAGCAGCAACCACAACAACAACAACAACAGCAGCAAATCAGCAACAACAACAACAACAACAAGACGAAGAAGAAGAAGAACTCTCCCAAAACTGCAATTCAACGCAATTACTTTACTTTACAGCTAGCCAGGGCAACAACAACAACAACGAGGACACAATCGATGAGGAAACAACAACAACAACATTGAAACCCAGCCTGCAGCAAAAGCCAACAGCAACAGCCCCTTCCCACACAACTTCCTTCTCGTCCTCATCCTCATCCGCCTCCTCCTCCGCCTCCGCCTCCGCCTCCGATTCAGAACGCACACAAGCACGCAATCGCAATCCACTGACAGACTTCTCCTACTCCCCGAACCCCAGCGAGTTGTTGTGCAGTTGCAACAACGGCAGCAAGGGCTACCAGCGAGATCAGCAGAAGCAGCAACAGCAACTGCACGCAGCCGCTGCTGCCGCCGCCTCAGTGGTGCTAGCGAAGCATTTAGTGAGGTCCGTAACCGCTACCAGCATCATGGACATGCCCTATAACACCTCGCCCTCGCTACGCGTGCGCACCACCTCACTGAACCAGCTGAAGAAGACCGCGGATCTGGCCATCGAGAATGAGCTGCACGTCTGCCCCTCGGTGATGTCCGAGGAGCTGCGCAAGCTGCTGCCCCCCACCTCGGAGACGGTGATGACGAAACCCTTCCCGATACGCGGGGAGCGCACCATTGCCGACTGCACCACGCCGCATGTGATTGCGATGGTGGGCTTGCCGGCGCGCGGCAAGACCTTTATATCGAAGAAACTGTCGCGTTATCTCAACTGGATTGGGATTGCGACGCGCGTGTTCAATCTGGGCGAGTATCGGAGGCATGCCACCACCGCGTACAAGTCGCACGAGTTCTTCCGGGCGGACAATGAGGAGGCCATGGCCATACGCAATCGTTGCGCCAATCAGGCGCTCCACGACTCCTGCGACTGGCTGCTGAGCGGGCTGGGGAGCATTGCCGTGTTCGATGCCACCAACTCGACCCACGATCGCCGTCAGCTGATCTATGACATTGTGGTGAAGCAGCACGGCTTCCGTTTGTTCTTTGTGGAGTCCATATGCGACGATCCGCAGATCATTGAGCAGAATATCCTTGAGGTGAAGGTCAGCTCGCCGGACTACATCAATATGAACACGGAGCTGGTGGTGCGGGACTTTCTGCAGCGCATCGAGCACTACGAGGAGCGGTATAAGCCCATCGATGAGGTGGCCGAGTCCCATCTGAGCTTCATGAAGGTCTACAATGCCGGCAAGAAGGTGGTCGTCTACAACAACGAGGGGCACGTGGAGTCGCGCATTGTCTACTATTTGATGAACATACATATCACGCCCAGGACCATCTATCTGACGCGCCACGGCGAGAGTGAGCACAACTTGAGTGGCCTGATTGGCGGCGACTCGAACTTGAGTGCGCGGGGTCATCAATACGCCCGGGCGTTGTCCTCGTTCATATCCCAGCAGCAGATCGATGGTTTGCGCGTGTGGACCTCCTGGATGAAGCGGGCCATACAGACGGTGGCCGATGTCAAGGCGCCCCAGGAGCGCTGGAAGGCGCTCAACGAGATCGATGCCGGACACTGCGAGGAGATGACCTATGAGCAGATCAAGGAGCGCTTCCCCGAGGAGTTCAAGGCGCGCGATGTGAACAAGTTTGCGTATCGCTATCCGCGCGGCGAGAGCTATGAGGATCTGGTGGCTCGCCTGGAGCCGGTCATTATGGAGCTGGAGCGGCAGGGCAATGTCCTTGTTGTCTCCCACCAGGCGGTGCTACGCTGCCTGTTCGCATACTTCCTGGACAAGTCCGCCGACGAGCTGCCGTACCTGTATGTGCCCCTGCACACGGTCATCAAGCTCACGCCCGTCGCCTACGGCTGCAAGGTGGAGCATATTAAGCTGCCCATCGATGCGGTGGACACGCATCGTCCTAAGCCAAAGATACCCGGCGATGTCAGCGAGCCCGGACTCGATGGCCTCAGCGGTGAGCTGGTGGCGCCCGATGGCGTCGGCAAGGTGCTCATTGTGGGCGATGATGCGGCAACGGCAACGGCCCCAAATGGCAACGGCGGCCGCGTGGAGTCCCAATGACGTTGCCTTATACCCAAGCCAACTAAAGCCAAGACATTATAAAGGCCCCATCAATCCCGACCGTCCCACAGCCTGTCCCCCCTCCCGCCTGCGTCTAAGCCCGTCCACCCCATCGCAATACAAGAAACAAAACAAAACAAACTAACTAACAGCGCTGGCGTTGTAGCCTTAACAGTGCGCTAACAGTTGCTGTTAACAGTCCTAACAAGGCAGTAACAGTAACAGTAACAGTTACAGTTACAGTCACAGTTACAGCGCTGTTAGCGCTAACAGTGAGAGCGTTAGTAACAGCTGTTAACAGTTACCCCTCGTTAAGTGTCCCCCCTCGCGCGCGGCTCTAGGTTAATGTTATAACATTTTTGGAGCCTTTTACTTAAATGTTGATATTATTTTTGCCTGCGTTTCGCCTGTCTTTTAAATTGTACGAAATTGTGATTGATTATATAATATATATGTATGTACTATGTATCAAATATGGACGCTGTAATATCGATGTACTTTATGCAAATACAGAAAGAACTTAAAGAAAACAAACTTAATGGGATCGTTAGATTAACCGAAGACTTACACATATATGTAACCCTATATACTACGATTATACCAAGAAACGAAACATTTATTTAATCTACTATTTACACTTACATCAATTTTACAATCTTAAATATTGCCTGCGGGCCAAGTCTTAGATGTTTTTTCAATGTAATCGCAGCGCCAGCTGCGAATTTGATTCAACTTTAAGTGCTAAGTAAATGTTTAAATGACAAACGATGAACTAACTCTAATTATATATGTTTATGTCTAGTAATTGGATTATTTCCTTTACGTGTTCTTTATTTTTTTCTTTCATTTTTCTTCTTTTTTTGTTTCTAATCTTTGATTGTTGTATGTGTGTGTTGTTTGTACAATCTGTCAACTTAGCCCCTGTCCCCCCCTTAACTAATTGATTTTGATGCGTTTACAAAGCCTATACACATATAAAGAAATGCTTAAATCTATTATAATGTCTATATATACACAGACACACACACACAAACACACACATATATACATATGTCTGAATATTGTAATGACACTTTAAATATTTAATGTTGTTAATCAGCCGAACTATAAAAAACAATTAATAAAATATATAGCCAGAAAAACAACAAATGAAAAGTAATTAATTTCTTTAGCTGTCAGGGATAACGGAGAGCGAAGTGGGAGGAGAAAGGTATACTAGTTTGGGCCTAGTTAACAAAATCGCTTAAAAAGCTTATTTCTTAGCATTTACGTTTTGTTAATAAGTATATTTGAAAACAAGTAAGAATGCTCTAGTCGAGTATACCCGACTATGAAACTCCCTGTACCCAGGTCTACAACCTCCAAACATATCTTCGCACACTTACACATACACAACTATGCACACACACAAGCAACAAAGCATGTAAGGCATTTCCGCTCTGCAGTACTGAATCTTGTTTGTTGAAAGACTTCCATGTTTATTATACGATCGAATTGAAATTTGGACAGTAGATTCGAAAGAACTAAAGTATTATACATGCCAAATCCCAAATCTATACCTTGAAAATTGTTGCTGTAAAACGGTTTTTTCGAAAGGCGGGGTGTGGGGGAATATCTTCGATCCAAAATAAACTTGACCTGCGCCTGCTATACACGGGTTGCTGAGATCGACGCGTTCATCCGGACAGACAGACAGACGGACATGGCCAAATCGAAATCTCTTTTGATACTGATCAAGAATATATATACTTTATAGTACATACATTTGCACAGATTTAGTACCCCCTTTTTACCCATTTTATGGGTACAGGGAGTAAAAAGAAAAGAATTTGCAATTTCTGAAACTGGTTGAAATACTTCTATCTATATTTATTAAAAATTCATTTTTACATCCCATAATTCGATATCCGATTTTGGCAAACTTTAGCCAAAGAGCATACCGAGCATATTGAAAAGCAAGAGAGTTATTCATACAACAACTCAATTCTCTGCCGATCGTTATGCTATAGTGGTCCGACCTTAACCAAATTTCATCGGCTGGCATAAACATAAACATAGCGACACACAAATAAAAAAGTTTATCATACGACGCGATTGTTGACCAATCGTTCCTATAAGCGCTATATGTTATAGTTATCCGATTCGGCCGGTTCCGACATCGATTGTACCAATAATTGTATCTTAAGAATTATCAAGAATATGTATACTTTATGGAGTCGTAAACACATTAACATAATACCCACTGCATGGTTAAAATATTGAGTCTAAGATTGAACTACTTTGCAACCGAATCACAGGTAATGTTAGCATGAAGGATATTTCATTTCTGGAAGACCGAGGAGAAAACATTTCCCTAGTATTACCAAGCCTGCGTAACAGGAAAACTGTTAATGTTAACATAAGAGCAACTAAATAACAGCTGGCTAACATAACATTGGTGAAAATGTTAGTAAGGGAGAGAATTGCCTTTCAGCTTAGCTGTAAGTTGCATATTTGGTCGTAGATTAATGATTATTTTCAATGTGCTTACAGCTGCCGATTTTAAATGGATATATCTTAGTCCGTGCAACTACTGGACAAGGATTAGGAGCAGGACAAGGATTTCAATAAGGACTAGTTAAGTTAGCGCAGCCAAGATGCCACGCTTTCGAAATGGAGTGACCGTACAGACCCCGTACAGGGATGGAGACATCGTTTGGGTTAAGATTCACAACTCTGAGACTTGGTGGCCGGGCGAGGTGACCTCAGCGCAGGACTTTCGCTTTATTGACTCGGCACGTCCACCCTTTGCTGTCGTCGAGTTCTTCAACGAGAGATCCTTGTAAGTAGATTGACCCCCGCTACCGTTCACCCTGATTAACTATGTTTATATTCTTTCAGTGAGCATGTCAACTCGCCGAAGCTGATTTATCCCTTTCAATGTCCCCACAAAAACGAGATTATAAGAATGGGCACAAGTAAGTAATATATGCTGGGCGTGAAGCTCTTGAACGCTGAAGAAATCTCACTTCCTGTACGGTCTCCAAACTCACCTGGCCCACCCTCAATTTGTAGCGCACATCTGCTTTGATTAAACACAAGAGATCTCACATCTCGACATTAAAGTGGCCACTGCCATGGCTTCTGTAAGAGTTGTAATGGCGTGGAGGAGGAAAAGAGAGTGAAGCACTTCCTCTGTCACTGTCCCGCACTCGGCAGTAGGCGGGTTCATTACCTAGGACGCTAATGTCTTGATAATATATCGAAGGTTGGGATAAATAATATCCTTCAATAATTGGTTCAAAGGGGATCAGACTGCTTAAAAGATGTCAAGTGGTATCACAAGGGTCCAATTCTGGCCTAAGTGCGGAGTAGAAAAGCACTCTGCTTTTCTGCTCCAGCCACCGTAACCTAACCTAAGTATTATACCAAAGTTTATGAAGCTGAGAGACGAGCTGGTTACGGTCGCCCTAACACCGGTAGAAGAATGGGCCAACAGACCGTGAGGGATCAATACTGGAGGGCCCAACTATAGGCAGAAATCTAGACAGGTCGTCAAACCTACAGCAAGTTTAATCATAGAGGAAGCTGCTAATAAAAACCAAACAAAACAAAGTGTGCTTGTCAATGACGCCTTTGAATATTCACTCAAAATTTAGAAATATTGTACTGAAGCAGAAAAATGACTGCAGAGAGAATGGCGAGACCATTATTTGAAGTAGAAGGAACGAGCGATAACCTACTTAATATCCTTTTAAGAGAGGTAGTGTAACTTTTCTTCTTGGCACGAAATGTCATCCTTGGGTTGCAACGCCCATCTATGCAGGATGAACTCCTGATAATCCCTTCCTAAGGAAGGTATAATCTACATGACCTTTATAAGGAAGGTAGAGCAACTCTTTTTGAGGAAGGTGGAACTAACTAACCAACCCATTCATTATTGAAAACAAGGTATAACAACTTATGTTCTTGGTACAGGTCATCCTAGGGTTGCAACGTCAATGACCCAGGGAATAGCCGACACTGTCATCCATATATTATTAACGATTTAAACCATGTACACAAGCGATGGAAGCGGGGAAAAGTAGGGGAAAGACCGAAATACACACACACGATTGACAAATTTAAAATGAAAACAAGGAAGAGTGGACTCCATACACGCTAGACTGGGGCTTGGTCCACATTGGCGGCTTCCTCCAGCGATTGCAGCACGGATATCGGATCCTTGTTGGCGCCACCCTGCTCAGCGTCAGTATCTGCTCCATCCTTACGAAGCGTCCAGCCGGGCTCGGCCTGGTTCTGCTTTTGCTTGTCTCCAGATCCAGTTCCGGATAGCCAGCGATGGCCACAGTAGATCAGCACGCCGGTTGCAAGACCTCCGACAATGATTGGCTTAGTATGGCGGCTGCCCAGGTCCTGCAGTGGCTTCAGGCACTCCAAGATTGGAGTCAAGCGTAGCTGCGACAGGGCGCCAGCAGCGTTGTTGAGATTCGTCAGGAGCGCGTAGCTGCCATCGCACCAAATGGAACGCAAGTCGTTGTAGTTAGCCATTTGCTCACAGTCGATTTGATTACGACGACAACAATTACAAATTACAAAATGGAAAGATTTCCGCTCAAAAAGTAAAAAAGATAGTAAAAATTTTATATATTTTTAGGAGCCGTATGCTCGATCTGAATGCTACGAGTTGTAATATCAATATGAGGTATCGTTCTCTAGCTATCCAGAATGTGGCTGAAATTCAAAGCCGACTAGATATTTATGTTTGAGCAAGCTCCCAAATGAAAGTGGAGCTTGCTCAGTTTTTGTTATATCCGGCTTTCCTTTCCCCAAAGTGTGAGGTTTCCTTAGATAGTATATTGGGTTGGAGCAAAAGTCATGTCGAATTTCCTTGAAAGGTGACTAGACTTCTAGGGAAGGTCATACCTTTTGGTATCATTGGAAAGCCTTAAGTCTTAGCTTCTATGGTAAAAGCTGACCATCGTTCAATTAGAAGCTTGAATACGTTAAGATGCTCGATGTTTAGGTAGCACATGAGTTGAGGGAAATTCACCTCACACCAAAGGAATTTGCGAGGTAGAATTTTAAAGGTATCGTCCACGGAATGAGATCATTAACTCGGATGTGTAGTCAGCAATCCCAATTGGACCAAGAAATGAAACAGAAGCATCCCGGACTAGTCAATTGAAAAGGTGACACCTTCGAACGTTGGGACACGATAACGCCCGACCACACACATCTCTGGTGACTCGTCACAATAGATTGGAGCTGAATGGGGAAATGGGGGGATATCCACCGTATGGACCCGACCGTGCACTTTCAGATTATCACATGTTCCACTCTCGGAAATATTCTTTGAATTGTACCTTGACACTTTATAAACTTGGTTGATCTAGCTTTAAGGGACTGACAGACAGGGAGACGGACATTGCAATACCGAACATACAATATCTTCAAAAAACAGAGTATTAAAATGACTTATTTGTTGCAGAGAAAGGCGTGCCCGATGAGATACAGGATAGTTTCATCGACGATGTGAGGGAGGCGGAACTGCGCTGTCTGGCCAATGCCCTGACACGGCCGGAGAGCTTGATAAAGGCCCAGATCTCATGCCATGGCAACGAAGTTGGTGGTCCACGCCGCATTGCGAATCGGATTGCCAACTGTCAGATCCCCCCTGCATTGGGAATAGTGAGGAAGAAGGACGTGAGTCTAGCGAAAGCCATTTCGCAGTTGCCTATTAATATGAGCTTGTCCACAGCCCGCCATAATACGCATCATGGACATCAGCAAGGAGAGCAACCCGCCGAGGCCGGCCGAGCAGTGCTACGAGTGCACCATGTGCGAGTTTCGCACCAGCAGCCTCAGCGTGCTCCTCATCCACCGGCGCACCCATAAGGAACGTGATGCCAGCAGCAGCAGCAGCGGCAGCCGCAGCAGCCGTAGCAGCCGTAGCAGCCGCAGCGGCAGCGAGAGCAGCAGCAGTAGGAGCCGCAGCAGGAGCCGCAGCAGAAGCCTCAGCAGAAGCCGCAGCAGGAGCAGAAGCAGAAGCAGCAGCAGGCCACTCTCGTCCCTGCTGGGTGAGCGCATGGAGCCGATCAGTGGGGAGTCGGTCATCGAGCCGTGGCGCTGCAAGTCGCGTTATGTGTCCATGTCGGTGGACGCGGAGCTCACCCAGGAGGTGAAGCGCAAGGTGCGCAACATAGCGCACATAACACTAAACAGCATTGATCGCGTTGTCATGCCGGAGGAATGGGCGGAGCATCGTGAGCTGATGCGGCAGCAGGAGGTGCAGATGAAGGCAATGGCTTCCAGGCGCCGCAAGACGCAGCAGTCGTTCGATGGCCGAGACAAGCGCGGCAATGGGCTGCGCAGCACAATGCCCGCTCCACCGAAACCACCCTCGCCGCCAATACCCACGCCGGTCAAGCATCGTCGCATGACTCGCGCCACCAGCCGTATGCAGGACGAGTACACGGGACTCGATAGCACTCCACTAGCGCCACCAAAGTTCGACAGGTTCAGCGCCTTGACCGCCATAAACACGATCGCGAACAGTGCCACCGCTAGCGGCACCGTCAACTTTGCCGGCTTCCGCGGGCGAGGCCGGGATCGCGGTCGGGGCAGCCGCGGCAGCAGCCGTGGCAGTCCTAGCAGCAAGCGTCACAGCACAGCTCGCAGCAGTCTTGCCCCATCGCCCGGCCCCAGCACGAGCGCAGCGGCGGCCTTGAGGGAGCTGCAGCGGCAGCAGCAGCAGCAGCAGCAGCAGTCGGGACATCGCAAACGTGTGCACTCCAGGAGCAGCCAAGTGTCCGATCGGCTAGCCCGCTTGCACGCAGAGAAGGAGGCGGTCCTGTGGTCGATGAGAAGAAAGGTCGAATCGGCCGGATTGGACTCCTCGCTGGAGCTGCAGCGTCGCCTGCTGGCTGAATGGGGCGACGACGAGCAGGATGATCACGACGATCCGCACAGGCTGTTATTCGGCAGGAGCGGTTGGAGGCAACACTACAAGCACCTAACCAAGGCTGAGGCGGACAAAAAGAAGAAGAAGCACCAGCATCAGCATCAGGCAACATCTGCCACTGGCTCCGCTGCCACAGCTGCCGCCAGCGGCTCATCCTCGTCATCGGGCGCCTCCAAGAAGCGCATTCGCAACATACCAAAGAAGGATAGACGCGATGTGGTGCAGCAGGAGTCTGATGATGATGCCCGTGCCACAGACGAGCTCATTGTCATCCCGGACAGCGATGGCAGCTCCAATGAGAGCGTCGTCTGCGTCGATGATGCCAAGGAGGCTCCGGCCCGCGCCGGCAAAAGATCCGCCAGCCGGGCGGCCTCGAGAGCTGCCAAGTCCGCAGCTGGCCATAAAAACTCATCCTCCTGCTTTGATTTCCAGGAGGAGGAGGATGCGGCGCCACTGCAGAAGGCTGCATTGCCAGCGGATGGACAAAAGGGCGCCCTAAGCTACAGACGCTGTACCAAGCCGTCCTCGCAGTCAGCTCCACAGCAGCCAGCCAAGCAGCAGCCAGCCAAGCAGCAGCCAGCCAAGCAGCAGCCAGCCAAGCAGCAGCCAGCCAAGCAGCAGCCAGCTCCACTGCAGGCTGCCAAGCAGCAGCCATCTCCACAGAAGCCAGCCAAGCCTCAACCAGCTCCACAGCAGCCAGCCAAGCAGCCAGCGAAGCAGCCGCCCAGCAGCGATCCGGCGCAGCTCGAGGAGAGGCAGCCGTTGGAGGGCGAGGTGCCGGACATGGATACGTGGACTCAGATGAACTCGCAGCGACCAAAGCCACAGCCGCTGCAGATGCTCGTTAGCCCCTTCGAGTACTTCAAGCCGCGAGAGAACGAGGATGAACCCGAAGCTGAGACTGGCACTGGAGCTGGGGCTGGAGCTGGAGCTGGGGCCGGAACCGAAGCCGAGGCTGAACAGGATGCGGAACAGGAGGGCGAAACGGATCAGCTGAATTTGCCCAATAAGGATCGACAGAAGCGCATCTTCAAGTCGCGCAACATATCCCAGCAGGCAATGGGCTCAGCCTCGAGCTCGGGTTCGGGTTCGGGCTTGGCGAACCTGGCCAACGGTGTGGAGCAGGAGCAGCCGCCGTTGCCAGCATTGCCTCCGTTGCCTCCAACTCCGCCAAAGCCACTGCATACCACAACAGCCCCAAAACGAGCCACAGCAACAACAGCGACAACAACAACTACAACAACAGCGGCCAAAACCACAGCAACAACAGCCAAACCGACAGCAACAATTGCTGCAAAAGCAGCAACAACAAATGCTGTCAAAACAACAGCAACAACAACCAAACCGACAGCAACTGTCGCAGCTAAAACAATGGCAGCCAAGACAACAGCAACATCAACAACAACAACATCAACAACAACAGCATCAGCAGCAGCAGCTAGGACAACAACAGCAGCAACAGTAAGAGCGACAACAACAACAGCAGCAGCCACAACAACAACAACAGCAGCAGCAGCAGCAGCTAAAACAACAACAGCAGCAGCCACAACAGCAGCAGCCACAACAACAGCAGCAGCAGCAGCAGCTAAAACAACAACAACATCAGCAGCAGCTAAAACATCAACAACATCAGCCACAACAGCAGCAGCAGCCACAACAGCAGCAGCAGCCACAACAGCAGCAGCAGCAGCAGCAGCTAAAACAACAACAACATCAGCAGCAGCTAAAACAACAACAGCAGCAGCAGCTAAAACAACAACAACATCAGCCACAACAGCAGCAGCAGCCACAACAGCAGCAGCAGCAGCTAAAACAACAACAACATCAGCAGCAGCTAAAACAACAACAGCAGCAGCAGCTAAAACAACAACAACAGCAACAGTGAAAACCACAACAACAGCAACAGTGAAAACCACAACAACAGCAGTCAAAACTACAGCAACAATTGCAGCGATAACAACAACAATTGCTGCAAAGACTGCAACAGTTGCAGCCAAAACAACAGCAACAGTTGCAGCCACAACAACAACAGCAACAATTGCAGCTAAGACAACAACTACAACAGCAGCAGCAACAACACCAACAGCAGCAGCAGCAGCTAGGACAACATCAGCAGCAACAGTTAGAGCGACAACAACAACAGTCAAAACGACAGCAACAGTTGCAGCCAAGACAACAACAACAGCAGCTAAGACAACAACAACAACAGCAGCTAAGTCAACAACAACAGCAGCAGCAACAACAACAGCAACAAGCACGGCAACAACAGCAGCTAAAACAGCAACAACAACAGCAGCTAAAACAGCAACAACAACAGCTAAAACGGAAACAACAACAACAACAGCAGCAGCAGCAACAACAACAAAGCCTAAAATGGTAGCAACAATAACAGCAACAAAAACAACTGCGACTGCAACAACAACAAGAGCAGAGTGGGAGCTGGCCAATGGCAACGGGGGCAACGGGACTGGGAACGGGCCCATGGCGGTAGCTAGATCCGTGCCCGCACCCTTACCCATGCCCGTACCCCTACCCGTGACGGAGCCCGTGCCCGCGTCGCTGCCCGTGCCCGTGACCGGGGAAAGCAGCCACCACTCGAGGAGAAGGCGACATCACAGCTCAAGAAAATCAAAATACAAATCAAAGTCCAAATCGAAATCCAAATCGGAATCCAAATCGGAGTCCAGATCGGAGTCCAGAAGATCTGAGTCCAAATCGGAATCCAGATCGGAATCCAAATCGAAATCAAAATCCAAATCGAAATCAAAATCCAGATCTAAGTCACATCATCATCATCATCATCATCGCCGATCCAAAGGTAGCCATAGGACACGTACGCCAACGCCCCCGCCTCCGCCCCCACCTCTGCCTCTGCCCCAGCGCCCGCCGCTGCCGCAGATACAGGTGACGCCCGTGCCGGCAGCGCCAGCGACAACGAAAGCGCCGGCGTCGCCGGTGGAGGTCAGCAGCAGTTTCATATGCCAGCAACGGTTCGACGCCCCGGACTCGCCCCTCCAGAGCAGCAGCAACAACAGCAACGGCACCTCCACGGTCTCCAACGTGGCGGTGGTCGCACCCGAGGAGGCGCGCGAGCTGCACCGTGCGGCACCAACGCCTGCGCCTGCGCCTACGCCTACGCCAACGCTGGCCGACGAGTCGACAATGCACTCCGCCAGCACGGTGTTCATACTGGAGGACATACGGCTGCCCAATCTCTACGAGATGGCAATCAGCGCCAGCGATAACAGCCGCGGCAGTCGGCACAGCCGCGGCAGTCGTCACAGCCGCGGCAGTCGTCACAGCCGCGGCAGTCGCCAGAGCCGGCAGAGCCGCTACAGCCACGTCAGCAGCTACAGCGAGATCAGCCAAGTCACCGGGGCCACCGAGGTCACAGAGATGAGCGCGGTCACCGAGATCACCGAGGCCACCGAGATGGCCGAGATGACCGAGATGAGCGAGGCGAGCAACTGCAGCAACAGCAGCAACAGCAGCAGCAACAGCAGCAGCCTCAGCGCAGTGCTCAATAATAAGGTGTATCCCTACAGATCAGAGTACCAGGGAGTGAACAGGAAGCCGCCAACGGCAACGATTACTTCATCGCAGGCCGCCGCAGCCGAGGCCGCCGCCGCCATAGTCGAAAAGCAGACGAGAGTCAAAGAACGCGACGCCAAGAGGATGGCCGCCAGTGCGAAAGAGACCGCCGCGGAGGAGGTTGCCGCAGCAAAGATCGCGGCGCAGATATCCGCCAAGGCAGAGGCCGAGGCTGAGAGGCTCGCGGAAGAGACCGAGTCGCCAGCGAACAACGCTGCCTATGCAGCCGCCGAGCGGACCGCTGAGGAGGCCGCCTACGCGGCTAGAAGACAGGCGGCCGTGGCCAGGGCAGCGACTGCGGTCGCCGAGCGGGCGGAGGAGAAGGTCGAGGCGGTGGCCAAAATAAAGGTGGATGCAGCCAAGGCAGCGGCCAAGCTGCCGCCGGGCGCAACTGCCGAACAGATCGCCGCGACTGCCAAGGAGGTGGTGAACTGGCATTATCGGGACAAGAGGCTGAAGAAGCGCGAGCAGGAGGCGCTCCGCAAGTATGAGGAAGATGTGCTGAACGGACGGGTCGAGGAGAAGTACCGCATAGTGCGCGCGCGCTGGGCGCGGGCACGCGGCGAACTGACGGAAGAGGAGAAGGTACAGGAACGCGAGCGCAGGGAGCAGGATCGGCTGCGCGAAGAGGAGGAGGAGAGAGAGGAGCGCGAGCGCGAGCGAGAGAAGGAGGAGCAGCGGCAGACAGAGCTGCAGCGGCAGCAGGAGCAGCACAGAGAGCAGCAGCGCCATCAGGAGCAGCTGTATAAGCAGGAGCAGGAACAGAATCAGCATTACAGCCAGCAACAGATGGATCAGGATCAGCATTATAAGCAGCATCAGGAGCAGGTGTCTAAGCGCTCCTACAGCGAGCAGCCAACGACGTCAGGCTGGCGTCCGTGCAGCATTAAGCCCGGCAGCAAGTCGAGCGATGCTTGGACCTCACTGCGGGAGCAGGATGTGGCCAAGGCCGGCGAGCAGCTGGCGCAGCTGCGGGAGCAGCAGCTGGAGCGGCGTTGGCGCACGCAGACGGAGACGGAGCAGCTGCAGCAGCAGCAGCTGGAGCAGCTAGAACGGCAGCACGAGCAGCTGGAGCAACAGCGCCAGCAGCTGGAGCAGCAGCAGCGCCAACTGGAGCAGCAGCTGCGCCTGGCGCCGGAGCTGGAGCTTGACTTGGTAGAGGCGCACGTGCAGCAAGTGGAACGGGAGCAGCAACATGAGCAGGAACACCAACACGACCAGGATATGGATATGGAGCTGGACCAGGAGCAGGAGTCGGAGCAGACAATGTCGGAGATGGAAACAGAGACCGATACAGAGCCAAAGGAGGTGGGCCAGGAATGCCCAACGGATCCCCGCATCTGCGCCGTGATGACGCATCCCATTCCCGGCTACAACACCACCTTCATGCTCTGCTCCCTGAGCAACAACAACAACTTTACGCCGCTCAACAACGAGGCTTTATACTTGGACAGCGAGAACCACCTGGTGCCGGTGCCGCTGGAGGCGCTCACCGAGACTCCCCGCCTGCCGGACGGGCATCCCCTCTCGGCGGTCTTCATGGTGGAGGGTGAGGCCAGGGCGCAGACGGTGCAGCCGATGCCGTTGTCGTTGACGGTGCCAATGGCACGCATGCTGCCGGATCCGGAGGGGGAAGAGGAGCCAGCCGTCGCTAACGAGGCAGAAGCAGACGCAGCATTGCTGGGCGACCTATTGGACCCGCTGAATCAAGTGGTTGGTGGGGCAGCTCCTCCCGCCTTCGGTGACCATGCCGATGATGACTACGATGCAGATGGGGAGGACCAGGAGCCACAGGCGCCGCTAATGCCGCTGCAGTTGTCACAGCAGTTGCCGCTGCAGTTGTCACAGCAGTTGTCACAGCAGTTGTCACAGCAGTTGTCACAGCAGTTGCAGCAACAGTTGCAGCAACAGTTGCCGTTGCAGTTCCCGCCGCAGATGCCACAGCAGTTCCCGCCGCAGATGCCACAGCAGTTCCCGCCACAGCAGCAGCCGCAGCAGTTCCCGCCGCAGCAAGGTTCGCGACGGCAGATGCGCCTGAGGGCAGGGATAAGATCGAGCAGTCGGAATAACCCCAACGTGCTGCAGGTGAATGTGATGGGACACCAGGTGGAGCTGAGCACCGAGATGCTGACGAACATTGCCGCGCGGCAGCCCGACATAGTACTGGACACCGAGGGGGGCGGCACGGCCGTGCTGAGCGCCGAAGATGTCCTGGACGCTGCCAGGAGCACGATGCGCGACCGAGAACTGCAGCTGATCAATGTGGGCGGGATGAACACGGCTCCCGTTTTCGTTCACGTTCCGGGTCTCAATTCACATCCGCATCCGCGCCCGGGCGAGGATGAAATTGAGAGTGCCAGCAATCCGATTGGACCATCCCATGATCTTTTGGCGGAGGCGCTCGCCAGCAGCGAGGTGATCGATGAGCCCAACGCGGGCGTTGGTCTACTGCACATCGAGACGCCTCACCAGCTGGGAGGTGGAGCGGCTCACAGCCAGCAACTGGATGGCCACATGGCCATGGACTACTTGGCCCATGCGTTGTCCGCCGGCACGCCAACCGCCCACCTGACGCCCCCAATAACGGTGCCGCCCGTGACGAGCGAGACGAACGCCCTGCTGGACCAGCCCATCATGTCCACGCTGGAGAATCCCAGCGGGGGGCTCCAGCTGCGTCGCATCTCGGCCCTGTCGGAGGCCAACCTGGAGGACAGCCTGGCCGTCATCGGGGTGACCAATGGCAGCCTTAGCGGGGTGCCCACCTCCCTGGAGCTGCCCATTACGGTGACCAATCCGGCCATTGCCTCCTCCCGCGGCGTCTCCTTATCTGCCGCCGGGCTCAGCGACCTGGTCAAGTTCGCGCCCTTCCAGTAGACCAGCCAAGCAGACGGCAATCGGGCCGGGAGTCGGACCTGGAATCTGACCTGCGAATGACACTAGATTCTAAGCAAAAAGTTTGTTTTTTTTTTTTTTTTTTGTTGAAAAGTATTTTTTTTTATAGGTTAAGTATTTTATGAGCGTCGTATTTGTTGTTGTTTATCAATTTTTTTTTGTAGTAAGTAGCTTAAGTGAAGGACAAGTTGAAAGAAATCTGTCGTCCCAGGAGACTCTTTCTCGCCACGAAGAAACCAAGAGAATTTGTGTCTATTTGCGTCGTTTGTCGGTCTCCCTGCTCCAAGGATACATTTTGTAACTACATTTTCATACCCTTCATTCGTGTGAGTGGGGCGCCTCTACTATGAGATAAGTTTGAAGATGAACATACACATATCATATTCACGGCTCGATTTTCAAACGGACATTAAATCATAAACGAAGCAAAAGTGTCAACAATATTATCTAATGCAGGTCTGATATAGATCTGACGATCCCATTCAAATGTCATAAAGTAATTGTTCTGCTGTATCTTCATATGCAATATCAATTGAGCATAACACTTTCCGAAGTGCTTTTCCAAGTTAAGTTGAACATTTGGACTTTGAAACTCATCAATCATCATCATTTTATCAAGAATTTGATTGATTAAAGATTGATTGACATGTAAGGTAAGCTTCTCAGTAATGGCATTAACCATTGGTGACTCAATCAAAGATTTAAAAGTTGATGTCTGTATGTATCATTTGTTAAATTCTGCAACAAGATGTGAACACTATTTACTATTTCTTCACTCCCTTCTTTAAATAAACGATTTGAGAGAATTCATCTCTTAGGTGTTGTTCCTGTACCTCTATAAGCACCAGTTGGAGTTCCATTTAATAATTGTTCATCATCCATAGGAACGATTGTACCATAGTCATTTTGAGATACTTCATTTATAATACGTTGAATAGAAGAACATCCTTTTCCTTTAGATCAACTACTAGGTTATACGAATCATCCTCACTATTACTTAACTTTGGATGAATTAATAACATTATCTCATCATAAGCTCGAGTAACTGGTTGAAATGCGGTCTCCATATTTCTCACCGTTCCATCTCCATTTCGGAAAGTTGAAATTTCAGCCGCCTCCAAAGTACCGGGAAAATAAATGCTTCGACGATTAATATGTGGATTCATATTTTGATTCATATTTCTATTCATATTAATTGATTCAAACTTCAAACAAATCTAATTTAGGCAAACCTATTCCTCTATACGAATATATAATAAGTTGGGTATTACAAATGAGATTGGAGCAAAAGTAATAAATGTTAGGTTAAGATTGAAACAAATATCCAAGAAAATATGGAGAGCGGACGTAAGGAAGAGAATGCAATTGAAATGCATATATATTCGCGTATACTTATATATATACGGCTAACTATACAAACTATAACTATATAATACCTATATAATATGTGTGTATAACAAACAATATATATGTGCTATTTACGGATATATATATATCTGTATATATTTATATTAAACTGAAAAGTAACAGAATGAAAAGAGATGGCTATGTGCATAAGCGAGAAAGAGAGACGGAGATGGCTAGAGTAGAAGGAAGGAAAATAACGTTTGGCATTGTGTAATCTCCACCAAAGCAAAGGATATCGAGAGAGAGAGAGAGAGAGAGTTACGCAGCAAAGTAATGTTAGTTACTTATAAATATTAACAATATTCGTAATCAACCATATACTTATGTATGTATGTTTTAAACAGCAAGTTGTAGATAAAACGCAACTAAACAACAAAAACTAAAACTATAACAAAAAACAAACCAAAAAAAAGAAGGAAGAAAGAAACTAAGTGAATATTTTACTACAATTACAATTACAATTACAAATATAATTACAAAATACAAAATACAAAATACAAAATACAAAATACAAAATACAAACATGGCTAAGTACCACAAAAGTCTACAAAAATATATGTAAGGAAAATAAAGAGAAAGCTAAAGCTGAAACTGAGACTATCCCATGTGTTCTACAGATCGCATTCGATCCAATTCCAAATCGAGAACTTTGGGTTAGCTTCTGTATCGATACGGCAATAACTCCCTTGTTGGCCAATTCGAAATGCCCTCGAAATGTAGAACACAGCATAAAAACTACATTTTAAACTAAAATACATCAAATGCATAGAACAAATAAAATGTGTCTTTTTGTGAATTGAGAGTTTTGCTTATTTGGGAGGAATGGGTAAATTAGAAAGCTAAATACTTTGTGGCTGATGGATAAGCTGGAAACTCGCTTAAGCTATCATCCAAACTGAAGAGGAGGCATTTTGGTAGCCCGTTTTCGGCTGCGAATGAGCTCTACTTGAGCGGACCTTCAGGACGGGGAATATACTTAACATCGTCTGGCTACATTCCAAATTTCAGTAGTATAGCTCAAATAGCTTCCGAAATATGAACTGGTTGAAGTATCTAAGAATTTGATGAATCTGTTAGCAGGTGTGTGCGAACTAAAGTTGGGGTTGGGATGGGAATCAGCTGGGAAACGATACTTCGGTTTCGAAATTCTTTTCGGGTCCCATTATTTCTCAATTCTAACATCTCATTTAGCATGTAAATAGTATTTTTTACAACACTTAAATTCTTATTTCGCATTGGAGTGTTTCCACAATTGTTTTTAAACGGGATCGGGAAGAAACTAGAGAAAATTCATCGCATCAAATACGGAGTGGAGTCGTATAGGATAGGAACATCCCAATCAGATGTTGGAATGGTGTAGAAATTTTGTATCGCGGCACAATCTTATGGATCAGCCATGTAAGGATGCTTTTGAATGAATTGAATGTATTTTTGAAATGACTGTACGTCGGAATACTTAGAATACTCAATACACCAAATGCATTTAATATCGAGAATTTCTTGTTAGGACCTACACATTTATACAGAACTGGAATGCTTCGCTCGCCAGCTGGGGGTGAAAATTAAGTGTGTTAATAAAATTGAGTCAAAAAAAGAGGTAATGTAGTTATAAGAAAACAATTACGCGCGAGCTGAAACAATTTAAAACGACTTTGATTCACTAAACAAGCATTTATATGGGATTCTTAAACATGAGTTACCAATGCCGACTAACATGCAATTTTTTGATGGAGGTCATGGCCAGCTGCTGCTAACGAGCTGTTAACAGAATCCTTTCTGCTGCTAATCGTTTTGCCGATATTGCGTATCGTTTGCTTTGGTGGATAATTCTACAATAGAAGGATTTTCTATAATTTCTTGGCAAATAATGCACCTCAAATTTTGTATAGAAAAATATTGTGTCCAGCTTTCAATATCTTCTTATGAAACAAAAACTTTTTTCATACTTAAGCTAAAATTGCCTCCGATTATTGCTATGGCAGCTATATGATAAAGTCATCTGATTTTGACCAAATTTAGTCGGGATGTAGCATACCTATTCAATTAACAATCTGTGAGTTTGGTTGAGATATCTTAAGAAACAAAAAAGTTTTTATACTAAAGGTTAAATTGCCTAAGATTATTCCTATGGCAGCTATATGATAAAGTCATCTGATTTTTACCAAATTTAATAGGGATGTAGCATTTCGTCCCAAACAAAGAATCTGTGAGTTTGGTTAAGATATCTTAAGAAACAAAAATGTTTTTATACTAAAGGTTAAATTGGCTCCGATTATTCCTATGATATAATATAAAGATATATGATAAACTCATCCGATTTTGACCAAATTTAGTCAAAGTGTAGCATACCATCCCAAATAAAGAATCTGTGAGTTTGGTCAAGATATCTTAGGAAACAAAAAAGTTTTTCGTACCAAGCAATAATTCAGCCTTGACCCCTAATTTGACCCCCTTCCAGTTGAAATTTCGCAAAACGCCGTCTTAGTACACGATGATTTTGTCTCAGCTATGTTGGGTACAAATTTCAGACTCCCAGCTCTTACCACTTCGGCTGTGCGATGATCAGGGAGTGAATGAGCGTACAGAGATTTATATATGTATATAGATAGGACATATTCCGACCATATTTGGTCCGATTTTCATTTTCGGAATGTATTTTTGCATTTTCAGTCTTGTTCCTATGTTTTTTTTTTCCAAAATAAGACTTTCATCTTATAGCTAACATGGGAACTATCGGATAAAAGTTGTGGCTTGCAGAAAGGATATATAGCTTCGGCAAGCCAAGGACAGTCGAACTTTCTTGATTTTTTGCTGTCGATAATATAATGTAATTCGATAACTGCACAACAGTGTAATCGATATATGGTTTCATTCAATTTAAAGTTTCAATTGCAGCAATCCAACTGTCATCTCAGAAGGACTTCCATAAATCGAAAAAAGGGCAAAGTTGGTGGTAGCTCGGATAAAGGGGGATGCAGTGCAGCCTTGAAGTCGGATATTTCTAAAGGAGCAGAAAAATTAAAAAATGTCTTCAGAACTTCCGCCATTCATAGTCGACGAGGACTTGATGCTCAGTCTTGGGGACATTAGTGAAATACAAGTGGATAGCTGGAACATCGACTGGGATAACCTCGACCCGGGGCTGATGACTGTGCTGGACGTTGTGGTGGATGAAAGTGGCAATCCCGACAGCCTGCTACAGCCGTTCTTCATAGTTGATTCGTTGCAGCAGCAGGAGCTGCCTCAGCCAGTGCTGCCTCAGCAGGAGCTGCCTCAGCAGGAGCTGCCTCAGCAGGAGCTGCCTCAGCAGGAGCTGCCTCAGCAGGAGCTGCCTCAGCAGGAGCTGCCTCAGCAGGAGCTGCCTCAGCAGGAGCTGCCTCAGCAGGAGCTGCCCCAGCCGGCTGTGGCAAGGGCTAGAAGCCCGGACTATGCTGCTATTGAACGGGAACTGGCTAAACTGGATGCTGGGTATGACAAGTGGCAGCTGCGGGGGCCGCACGTAAGACAGCAAACTGGTAGTGGCTTGGGCATGCACTGGAATGTGGTGCCACCGCTGAGCACCAGCTCCACCGTGCTGGCGTCTCGCCTGTGCTTCGGACGCATTATTGGCAACGAGTACAAGATCTACGATGTGCTGGACAACATTGGCTATCAGCACTGGGGCACGGTGGTGCGCATGGAGAGGGATATCGCCCACAAGATGCCGCAGGGGCATCGGCTATCGGAACGCTATGACCACAAGTTTGCCTACATGGAGCTGCCGGAGCACATCAAGTGGATGATCGCCGCGGACTCCGGCGCTGATGTGCCCGAGCTGCTCAACAGCTCCGACAGGCTCTTCGGCCACGAGTGGCCCCCCCTCACGGCCCCTGATGTCACCTGCGTTGGCTGTGCCGAGTATGTTATCGTCAGTCTCCGCTCCTGTGTTGTGCCCCCTGGTCAGAAGCACAGCGGCTTCAATATCTTTGGGGAGCCCACCCTGGTCACTTTGAAGGTGCACAATACGGAAATTGTGCTGGATAATCCGATGATCGTCGCCATGTCCAACATGCCCGAGATCAACATATTCATCTATTCGAGCAGCACCAGTATCTATGTGCTCGATGCGCGCACTCTCCTGGCTCAGACCGAGCTGGCCAAGCACCTGATGCCCATCAGCAACATTGCCTTCACACACTAGTCTCAACGGTGCCTTATAAAGGATGTTCTGCTATCAAAACTACTCACATATATCGTACAAACAAGACCAACAGATGTCCTGCCTCGCCTGCAATGGCACACACAAGGTACAAAGACTATTCAAGTATACAAATATATAGTATTCTATAGTATTATAACTATTTAAATGTACAAAACAACCAGACGTACCTTCTACGGGATACCTGGAATGAAAACTATACATAAGTCTCGTCAAGATTATACAAAGTATTGTGAATGTTGTGAATATACCAATTTAAGTGTTCTGACATTAGTTTTAGTTCAGGAGCATTTAAAGTTCCTTAGTTTTAAGGTTAGAGTCAAACTGGAGCTTATGTTATAGATCTATCCTAGTCACATCGACCAAAAACATTTTAAGTAATGTAATTTAATTGAAGAGTGTTTGAATATACATACCAATTTCAGTGTTCTGGCATTAGTTTTAAATTCAGGAGCATTTGAAGTTCCTTAGTTTTAAGGTTAGAGTCAAACTGGAGCTTATGTTATAGATCTATCCTAGTCACATCGACCAAAAACATTTTAAGTAATGTAATTTAATTGAAGAGTGTTTGAATATACATACCAATTTCAGTGTTCTGGCATTAGTTTTAAATTCAGGAGCATTTGAAGTTCCTTAGTTTTAAGGTTAGAGTCAAACTGGAGCTTATGTTATAGATCTATCCTAGTCAAACCGACCAAAAACATTTTAAATAAAGTAATTTAAATGTAGTACAATTCATTTTAGCTCTCTTGACTTTAGAGATTGTGAGTTTTTAGGTTAAGTTCTAGAAATTGCATCCGAGTTTTCAAGTGTTTATAATAACTCGTGTTTTCCGAAGACCTCCTGTAAGTACTTGTCTCACTTAATATAGATTTATGCAATATAGATTTATCCACTTTTTAGCTTCGAAAATCGCATAGAACTTGTGAAAAGTCTAGTAGTAGTCATGCCTAGGTGTATTTCTAATATTTCCTTGTATGTTTCATATATCAGCTGTTAGGAATCCTTTTCCTTGCCAACTTACTTACCCTATAGACGGTATACTGAACATTTAAAATGCATGAGTTGGAAGAGCTTTCAAGTCTTTTAATTAATTTTACATAATGTATTTTTTATTGAGTTTTCAACAATTGCATGACATTTTCTTGTCGCATTTGACGTTTTTGCTTAGTTATATCAATAACAATGTTTTCTTTGCTGCTTATCTTGAGTTATATGTATTATTATTATTATTATATTATTGTAACCATTTTCTGCACTCAACTAACGGCTTGACTTTGAATCTAATAGTTGTGTGAATGTGTTTGCAATCGAATTTGTTGCTTACAATTTGTTCTCTACACATCTTTAACATACTTGTTGGGTTGGTTGGGAGGTAGGGGGAAGTTTCTAAAACAAAAACTAATAAATAATTACAATTACTTTTGTTAACAATAATAATAATTATGGTTCATCAGGTGGCTTTTTGGATGGCGACAAATAAATACTTTCGACTTGACTTTAGCAAGTGTCAACAATTGAGTTAATTTTCAATTAATGAATCCATTAATTTGCTGATTTGTTAGTATGCAATATTGGGAGCTCAGAAAATAAATGAGGCAATAATTTAAGTATTCGAACATATAAATACTTTGGGTACAATTTCGATAATTATTGAAAATATTTAACTAAATCATAAAAATTAGAAACTGTCGGCTTAGTCTGTGAGTGTTGTTGTTGTTGTTGTTGTGTGGTTCTTCTTATTGTTTGTTGTTGTAGTTGTTGTAGTTGCTGTTGCTATTTGGTTTGAGGAGCGAGTGAGCAGCCCAGCGTTGAAAGTTGTTGCTTCTGTCATACACTCGGCAAAATGTGTTTTTGCTTGGATTTGCTTGGCGAACGTAGTCGACGCTTAAAGCTTGGCGCAAATCTCGTTTGTGAACTCGGAGCACTTGGCGCGTCCGCCGAGATCGCCGGTGAGGTATTTGCCATCCTTGATCGTTTCGAATGCGGCGCCCTCAATCTTATCGGCGTGGGAGTTGAGGCCCATGTGGCGGAGCATCATTACCGCTGACAGCAACAGGGCTGTGGGATTGGCCAGATCCTTGCCGGCAATGTCGGGCGCAGTGCCATGCACAGACTCGAACAGTGCACCATTCAGGCCCATGTTGCCCGATGGCGTCAGGCCGAGACCACCGACCAGACCAGCGCACATGTCAGACAGAATATCACCGTACAGATTGGGCATCACCTGAAATAATGAGAGATTCGTATCAAGTCGTATTCTGTTTGTCTTTGTAGCAGAGCTGCAAACCAATCGATTTCAATATAGAGCAACTATCGAGGTCTTTTCCGCTATCGATACTAATAATCAATAATATATTGATTATATATATTCTATAAGGTTCCCTAAGATGTTGATGTTATACTCATGTCGGCGTGCCGAAGATATACACCTTGAAGCTATGTTTTTCTCACAAAAATCTCAATTTTCGCCCGATTGTTCCTATGGCAGCAATAATATATAGTAGAACATAGAGAAACTTCGATCTGGTGAGTTCGGTTCAAACATCCTCAATTGCATAGAAGTTTTTTATGCAAGTCAATTTTCGCCCGATTGTTCCTATGGCAGCTATATGATATAGTGCTTGTTTGAGCAACATGTAAGTTTGATTTGGTTTGGTTAAGTACGAGCATCTTTATAAACGATATAGGAGCTGGAAATCTACGAACGATTTCGAGCGTCTTTCAATTTTCAACATAGTAATATATATAATATATATATATACATATATATTATACTCTGTTCCCGAAGATTTGGGAAATGTCCATCTGACCATTTCTTCCCACACCCTTGAAGCTAGAGCAGCTAAACTTGGTTGGTGTATACCCTCAGTTTATAAAGACTGTCAAGATCTCGTCTCTTTCCGAACCCACAAATTGTGCCGGACTGGGAACAGGGTATTCTGCTGTCGGACACTTCCGACTGCTACGGTCTTAATTGTCTAAGATCTAAACATTTTTATTGTGGAATATGATTAAAATTGATATGCCAAGTTAGTTTCGATTACAAAACATGATCAAAAAGACATTCCGTGAGGAAGTCAGTTCAATTTGTACAAAGTTATGAGAGTTACGAGAGGTAGGTAGAGCTTCTGTGTTGTTTCAAACTTTACAAGTCCAAATTTTTTGAATTGCATGAATTTTAGCCAAAAATGTTCTTACTCAGAACATAGTGGAATAGTGTTTTACTCCCTGTACCCATAAAATGGGTAAAAGGGGGTACTAAATCTGTGCAAATGTATGTAACAGGCAGAAGGATACATCTCCGACCCTATAAAGTATATATATTCTTGATCAGTATCAAAAGAGATTTCGATTTGGCCATGTCCGTCTGTCTGTCCGTCTGTCTGTCTGTCTGTCTGTCCGGATGAACGCGTCGATCTCAGCAACTATAAGAGCTAGAGCACCAAATTTGGAATGTAAGTACCTGTATATTATACACAGATCAAGTTTGTTTCAAATTTCAGATATCTCCTCCCGTTCCCCCGCAATTCAATAAAAACGTTTTACAGGAACAATTTTCAAGATATAGCTTTTAGATTTGGCATGTACAATACTTTAGTGTTTCTTAATCTACTGGCCAAATTTCAAGTCGATCGGATAAGCACGGAAGTTATTCACGAAAGAAGATTCAGTAATGCAGCGAGAGGGGGAAGAAGAAGCACAGCCACCAATTAAAATGCCTCGGTTGCGCTGTCGCTTTATCCGCCTGTGTGCGTGCGTCTTTGTGTATGTGTGTGTGTATGTGTAAGTGGACGTAGATGTGATTGAATGTTTAGACCTGGGTACAGGGAGTATCGTAGTCGGGTATACTCGACTATAGCATTCTTACTTGTTTTAATATGAATAATATTTGAATATTAAGTCAATTTAGAACACAAAACTTGATCGAAACAAGTAAGAATGTTATAGTCGAGTATACCCGACTACGTAACTCCCTGTACCCAGGTCTAAAACATTCAATCGCAAATTTATCAAAATCGGAACTCGATGACGAACGATGACGATGACGAACGACGGTAGAGTGAAAGAAATACTAGCAGCACAATGCAGAGATGAGCGAGACTGATCGAAGAGCTGATACTTATCGATATTTTATCGAAGAGGCCAATTGGCTGCGCGCCAACAGTCAATTTTTGAATTTTGATGCATAGTCTGCACTATGCAGAGCATTGATAACAATATGTTTCAAGAAAATAAAGTCATGCAGATGGCGCATGTCTCACAAAGAAAAATGTCAAGCAGATCAGGTGCTTAAAATTTATCGTATGGTTTGCGTACCGATAAGCAATTATGAAACCATATGGGCTTGTGTTGCTTAAAAGCGACATGTGCATCAGCTGATGCCGTGTGTTTTGGTATGTCGTGACGTCACGAGTACAAGACCCGCTGCACTTTCGCGCTCGCTCGCACACATGGTTAAGCCTTAAGTACTTAATAGAAAATGCACGCGCTTCGCGCTCGCTCGCCCATATGTACATACATATGCTGAAGCCTTCATGTTGCTGCTTGCCAAGCCTGCAGTACTGAATCTTGTTTGTTGAATAACTTCCTTGTTTATTATCCGATTGATTTGAAATTTGGACAGAAGATTAAGAGTGACTTAAGTAATATACATGTCGAATTCCAAAGCTATATCTTTAAAAGTGTGGCTGTAAAACGTTTTTATCGAATTGCGGGGGAACGGGGGAAGATATCTAAGATCGGAAACAAACTTGATCTGCGTATGGTATACAGGAAGCTACATTCCAAATTTGGTGTCTCTAGCTATTATAGTTGCTGAGATCGACGCGTTCATCCGGACAGACGGACAGACAGACGGACATGGCCAAATCGAAATCTCTTTTGATACTGATCAAGAATATATATACTTTATAGGGTCGGAGATGTCTCCTCTGCCTGTTACATACTTTTGCACAAATCCAATACCCCTTTTTACCCATTTTATGGGTACAGGGAGTAAAAAATATCCCATATGGAGATCGGTTAAGTTTTGAGTTTGAAGTTAGAGGAGTTGGTAATCTAGGAGGTAGAGCTACTGCGGTGTTCAAAACTTTACAGGGCGAAATTTGTAGTTTTTAGCATGAACTTATGAGAAATAAACTTGTCGATAGTTGAAACTAAGATTATAGTTGGTTTTTTGGCTAAGGTTTTTGTAGTCTTTGGAGGAACTTACCAGCACATCGTATTTCTTTGGATTCTGTACCATGTTGAGGCACACGGTGTCCAAGTAGCGCTCCTCGAACTGGATTTCTGGGTACTTCTGCGAGACATTGCGCACGCAACGCAGGAACAGACCGTCCGACATGCGCCTGCAAAAAGGAGGTGGATGATAGGATTATAATGTCGGGGAGTTGATCATCATCATCAGCTTACATAATGTTCGCCTTGTGGACCACGGTCACCTTCTTGCGGTTGTTGTCCTTCGCATACTGGAAGGCGTATTCGGCCACACGGTTGGATGCCTCCTCGGTGATTAGCTTGATACTCTGGACAACGCCATCGACAATCTCGTGCTCGATGCCCGAGTACTCGCCCTCGGTGTTCTCGCGTATGGTAACCACATCGACATCATCGTAGAGCGTCTTGTAGCCCACCAGACTGCGGCAGGGACGCACATTGGCATACAGATTGAACTCCTTGCGCAGGGCCAAGTTCAGCGAACGATGGCCCTTGCCCACGGGCGTCATTAGGGGTCCCTTGAGGCCAATCTTATTGGTGTTGACCGAATCGATGGCAGCCTGAGGTATGCCAAATCTGCCATCGGGACCCTGTGGAAATGCGTTAAGAACTTATGAGTTCAAAATTTCTATGGCGTTGCCACCTGACACCAGTCAAGTCTCGATAACGATCCCCGTTTCTATTATGATCGATAGGCGTCAATTGGCAACGCTGACTAACTTTGAACAGTTGTTGCCAACTATTTGTGCGCTTGATTTAAAATATTATTAATGCACATTACTTACACGGACTGGCGTCACATCGACAGCCTCCCACTCGATTGGCACATTGGCGGCAGTGAATATCTTTTGCACGGCAGCTGAGATCTCCGGGCCAATGCCATCGCCGGGTATCAGTGTTACCTTTTTGACGCCGGACGAGTAGGCGCGGCTTGCCGTGGGCGTTGTGTTGACCTGGACAGCAAATAAAAGCAAACAAATGCAAGAACTTAGCTATCAACTGATACACATTAGACTAAACACAACAACAACAACAACAATAGCAATACATATGCATATCTACGTATCAAACTGCCAGATGGCAGCTGGTTACATAACACGACATCATCTCTGGGCGACGCACGGGGCAGGCTGACTGCAGCCCGTTGCGCGCTGTCGTTCTCGTTCTAGCTCATTGTTGAGGTTAGAGCGCGCCAGCGCCAGCACTTTTTATGCAACCCATGATAAGCGAGACTAAATAATATATGAGGGCTCATCAACAACTGAAATCTGATCAAATTAGTTACGCGCACCAGGCAACAACGCCTCGGCCCGTCGAACAGTCAATGTGTTATGTAAAAGGAGCTTTAGTCGTCGTTCGTTGGGTGTGACTGTTCCTGGGGCAAATGGAGCGGACCTGTGGCATTTGAATGTTGATAGATCATGAGGTTGAGATTGAACGATAGTTAATAATATATGAGGCAACAACTTAGGCGCGAGGCGCACAACGCAAACGGCCCACGGCCCGCCGAGCATGGCTGTGTTATGTAAAAGGAGCTTTTTTTATCGATTGTTGGCTACGGCGGGTGGCTCCTTGGGCAGGTGGAGCTGATGCATTTGAATTGTTGAGAGTGAACGAACCTTGGCTTTAAGTGTAGCTCCCGCCAAGGCCGTTGACTCTGGCGCTGCCGCTGCCGCTGCCTCTGGCACCGCATCACGCGCAGCGTTAAGACCCAGTTGCTTGAACTGCAAATTTTGTATAATATTTTGCGTAATGTTTTGTTGTTGTTGTTGTTGTTGGCACGTTGGTAGGTTGGTAGGGTGTTGAGTTGGATAGTTTAAATGAGAAACAAGATCAGTGTGTTAGTTTATTTTGTATTATTATATTTTCTATTTTTTTTTTTAATGCCCAAAAGACCGCACGTAATCAGTGGGTAAATGTTGCTTGGCTGCGTGTACGGTGGGGGGTTGCGGATGGTTTGTGGTTTGGCAAATCGCGGCACAATGCTTTGCTGGCAGGCAGTAAATAATATTGTTATACTATTATACCGTATATTCTTACAATCTTTTGTATAAATCTAGCAGCCATGGCGTTGGGTTAGATATTTGCACTTGGTTATTTCACGAATAGAAAAAATTCGACCACTCGCACGTCTGAGACTTTACTTTGCGCCCGCCGTTTCGCCACCTAGCGGAAAACTGGCGAATCTAGAGCAGGGCCGATACGCACGTTATTTGTATCGAGTGCGGCTGCCGGCGTTGCCCCATCAGTTGATGTTTATGTGCATAAATGCATATGTGATTGAAAGGAACGATATAAATAGCGGTCAATGCAAAACAATACATGATTTACTAGAGTTGCATTTTTTTGATTGCAATCATTGCATCTGTTGAGTATTGATAATACCATTTTCTATATTAATTTCTTGTGTTGAATATTTTGGCAACGCCAAATTTCAATTCCTTTGAAATGCCTATTGAAAATTATCGATAATATTCTTTTTCAACGCTGCGTGTTACAGCCACAGTTTAAATTAATTTCGCCTCTTTCGAAGATTTTATCCCACATAAGCAATAAAATCAATGTTAATTATTAAACGCGATTGGAATATAACGCGCTAATATTTTTAGCCATCACAAAGGTTATTAATTGAGCGCAAAACTTAACCCGTAACAATAAAAAACGGACCACCGACAGACAAAAGCTACGCTACGGTCGTATCTGGCAAAGTGCACTGTGAGCGGCCAATGCAGAATTGTCATACGCGAGTTTTTTTTCGCGTTTCAGTTTAGGTTTTAGTTACCTGCGCGCAACAACCCCGTCGCCTTTAGAAGTTGTGCTTGCGTCCTGCGTTTCCAAATCAAATTTAAACAATTGCAAAAATGCACACACTGTGAGATAGCTGTTTGTGCTGCGAGTTGTAAATTGCATTTTCAATTGTGTAAATACATAAGCGAAAGCAGCAGCCGCAAAAGTAGCAGCATACCCCGCGTATTTTCTTTTGTGAGGCGCTCTTGAAACGCGCGTCTTTTTTTTGGGTTTTGTATTGGTTGCTCGTCAGCCAGCGGACAAAAACAGCCACGGACAGCATTTAAGGTAAGCTGGAAGAAAGATTAGTATGTGTTTTACGTGTTTCAATTGTGCACTTTGCCATGCATCTCAGCTGCTTTGGCCAACAAACACTCATACATACGCAAATGTACGCTCGCGCTGCTCACATATACAGTTGGGCATGCAGCACACGCACACGCACAAGCACAAATACACATTTAGCACACGCATACACATGCAGAACTCTGTTTGACAGCACACTACGACGGTCGTTATCGACAAAAGTGCAACTCGTACGCTGCTTGCCTACACTGCCCAAATGCGCTGCGAGTTTCTTTTAAATATGTATTTTTTCTCTGCTTGCTGAAGAATTGTGTGTATTTTCGTTGCGCGCTGCGCGTTGCAGGCTGTGTAGAAGATTTAATGAAATTTCATCGTTTCCTACAATTGTTTGTCTCCCATCTGCAGTTGCTGTGTGCTCGGTATTCGAGCGAATATTTGACACGCCAACGATAGCATAATTAGTAGCACGCTGGAGAAACATAATAAACGGGCTCAGCTCATACGCGACAAAATGGTGTTGGCCGAGCGCAACACCAGCGATATTGTGCGCAATGGTCGCCGCTCACGTGGACCCAGCCCCAATACCCATACGAGCAGCGCTGCCGCCGTTGGCGCTGCCAATGCCCACAGTGCTGCCAGCGGTATTGGCGCTAGCGTCGCGGGCGGCGGCGGTTCTGCTGCCGGCGGCGGTGGCGGTGGCAGCAATTCCACAAATGCCGCTGCCAATGAGAAGGCCACAACAACCGCACCGGGTGCGGGCACACCGGAGAGCTCAGACGACGATAACTGTAAGTAGCCAACAAATGCAAATTCCTGCCGAAATCTCTTCAAAACTAAACATTCCTCTTCCTTTGTTTATCCACCCAGCAACAAAGCGCAATGGAAAAACCAAGGCCAAGCAGTCTGAATACGAAGGTACGTTCAGTAAGGGTAGGGACATACACATACATACACATGTACATACATACATATATCGATACTTGCTGATATTGCCCGGCGTCGCCCAGTTCAAATCTCATTCACAACCCTTTATACCCTTTTTGAACAGGACCCAAATCGACTGTGGCAGCAGTTTCAGTAGCAGTTAGAACACATCTGGCTTTTATACTGACTAAAAGATAATATAACAAGAAAGAACGGCTATCTTCGGAGTGCCGAAGCTATAAACCCTAGCAGCAAAGTTTTTTATGCACAACTTTTCGTCTGATTGTTCCTATGTGGTCCGATTTTGATCAAATTATAGAAAACTATATGAATTATAATAAAACTCTCACTTAGTTTGGATTTAACACAAACAATTTTTCATACAAAAATAATTTTTCAGCCGATCCTATGGCAGCTATATGATATAGTAGTCCGATTTTGAGCAAATTTGGTCAGATTGTATAAACTTTCTAGAGACTTAGTTTGGGTGAGTTTAAGGAGGATATCTTTTTAAATAAAAAAGTGTTTCATACAAAAAAAATAGTTGTCGACCGATCATTCCTATGGCAGCTATATGTTATAGCGGTCCGTTCCAACATATGTACTGCTTGCAGCAATAATAAGATCTGTGCTAAATTTCATCACAATAGCTTTATAACTAAGAGACAAGTTTACATAGAAACAGACGGACATCGTTATATCGACTCGGCTATTCATGCTGATTCAGAATATATGTATATACTTTGTTGGGTCGGAAACGTCTCCTTCAGTCCATTACTAAATAGCTCTGAGCCATCGACTGTAAAGTTATCGAATCCTAATGCAACCCTGCGACTCTACTGGTGGCACCAAATCCGAGTGATAAACACACAAATCCCCAGTATTTCTTAGGGACTGCAACTGTAGAATACCACTTTCCTATTCTATTCCTATTCCTATTCTTTCCTATTACTTTCGGTCAAATATTCCTAAATTGGTTAACACTGATCTTTCGTTTTTTGTGCATCGCTTTGCAGCAACAAAAGTCGGAGAAAAGTCTGCTATATAAGTCGGCCAGTGCATTGATCAAATAACTACATCAGGCACAACAAATTTATAATATTGTTGATGATTATTTGTCGGCTATTCTACCTTATTCATTTTATATACGGTTAAATGAGAACTATCCCTGTATTCAGGCTTCTATAATACAATATACATCTGAATTGATATTCTAAAGGGAATTTGAAACACCATGACATCATTTAATCACATTTCTCAACTTTTTGTTCAATGCACTTCATCAATCTGTGCGCTGAACGGCTCAAATAACGCAAAACAAATATTGATATAGGCTGATATACATATGTATGTGTGTATGCATGTATGTGTGTATATCGGTCGATATATTGGCAATGCTCGACAATAGCGAACTCAAAATATCGATGACTTCATCGATAGTATCGTTGGTGTATTGTTTTGGAGACTATCAACAGTCATGTTGTGAATACTTCGGTCTAGATATGGCGACAGTTCAGCAAGAGATCGTAAGATGTAGTACAGGCCGAATAAATAGGTTCACAATGCATCCAAATACTCTTGCCCTTAATCTACCGCCAGCTCCAGGGGAAATATCAACTATGCCTGCCAAAAAGTTAAGAAATGTGATGAGAAATAAGTTATAGTTTTTAAATTCCCTTTAGGATATAAATTCAATTATGCATAATAGAACCCCTAAATACAGAGATAGTTATCATATAACCGCATATAAAATGAATAGGATAGAATAGCCTAAAAATCATCGTCATTGTGGATGATGGAGTTAGTCAATCCGTGCACTGGCCGGTTCATATAGTATATATATGTCGAATTATTTAGAAGTTGCAGACAACAGTTTTCCACGAACTTCCACGTTCATGGATGGACTTTTCAAAATCCCGTCAAAAATGGAAACTTCTTAGAATACTATGCAGTTCTAGCTCCCTGTCGGGATAAGTTCTATAATATATATAGATGAGCAAGTATCTCGCAAGTCGGTAGTAGATTGTTCAGTAAAGTATCGCTATATGCATACATCAGCAAGGGTTCTTAAGTATTCAAAGCTCATCCGTTCTTTTTCTATACAGAGAAAATACGCGTTGGACGCGACTATCAAGCGGTGTGCCCACAGCTCGTCGCCGAGCCCGAACGCCGTCCGGAGCTAATGAACGAGCGCGCTCTGTTGGTCTGGTCGCCCACGAAGGAGATACCCGACTTAAAACGTGAGTATATTCCTTATAAGACAATTGTAGAGCTGGAAGATTAGATTTGATACTTTATCGAACTATCAGATCAAATTGAAGAATACATTTGTTGCCTTAAAGAATACATTTCTCACTCAATGCATTAATTGTGTCCATTTCCATTGTGCTATATATTTTCTGAAATATCGATCTCGTTACTAGCGATATTATTGAAATTATAAAGAATGGATTAGAGAACAAAATAGTAGAGCAGCGAGTTAAAACCGGATCGGTGTAGAACGAGGATGAAAACAATCGAGTGTCTGACTATATCCAGCTCTATCCAATATCTAAACGTGTATACTTACCCAAACTTTAATCGCAGTGGAGGAATACATTTCGGTGGCCAAGGAGAAGTATGGCTACAATGGCGAACAGGCGTTAGGTATGTTATTCTGGCACAAGCACGATCTGGAGCGGGCGGTGATGGATTTGGCCAACTTCACGCCGTTTCCCGATGAGTGGACCATTGAGGATAAGGTGCTCTTTGAGCAGGCATTTCAGTTTCACGGCAAAAGCTTCCATCGTATACGCCAGATGGTGAGCTACTTAAAGATATATAAAACCGACTTTCTTGGGGCATGCTCATTCTTATGCTTCTTATCGTATCCTTTCAATTAACAGCTGCCGGACAAATCGATTGCCAGCTTGGTCAAATATTACTATTCGTGGAAGAAGACGCGCCATCGCAGCAGCGCGATGGATCGCCAGGAGAAAATGGTAAAGGCGGCTGTCAAGGAAGGCTCCGAGAATGGCAGCGAGGTAGGCAGCAATGAGGAATCTGATAACGATGACAAGGTAATTATCAGTTAGACAATATAAGGCTCACTAGCTGAACAAAACAAGGACAAAGCAAGACTCCACTCCTCCCACACTTTTCCCACCTACCTACCCAACCACCCACCCACCCACCCCGACTCCATCAACTATCAAGCAACAACCATCAAGCATCAACAATCACACATGCATACATGCATACATGCATACATGCATACATACATGCATACATACATACATACATGCATACATACATACATACATACATACATACATGCATACATACATACATAGATACATACATAATTCATCATCAGCTCTATTCATACATACTATAATGCATACGGGAGATCACCGCTCACTCAGACACTCACACACACACCCACACACACACATGCACAAATGCACTTACAAACACAAACAAAGTAACGAACACACACACATACATACACACAAACACACACACACACATATAGGTATAGAGTATGGTGACTTTTCTCACCAGCAATAGGGAAAATGCGAAGCCTTATATAAATAAATGTAATTATCTTATAATTATATGAAATGTTCGCCGATTATCCTTTTTTTTATAGTACGTATGTATGGAGAACATTATGCGAAATAATCCTGAAAGGATCTTCCTTTTGTATTAATAATAATGTTCGTATACCAAGTATTATGTGGCAATCGCAATCATTTATTTATATACAGGTTTTCAATCAAGAGCTATTCCAAGTGCAATATGACTCTTAGGATCATTTTGAGCTAATTGTTTTGAGGTTATGTTCAAAGCAGAATACTTAGAATCATCAAAAATACAATTATTGGCGTTTGAATTGAAGTTCTTGTTTTAACAGACGAATTGAATCAAGAGACTTGTAGTATTATACAAACTTTGATGGTAGTTAAGATCAATGTATGGCAAATTTCATTAGTCGGAAATCAAAGAAGGATTTCAGCGACTGATCACAATCATATCATTTCTATGAAAAGTTTTTATTTCTATTTATAAACTATCAACTATTAACTATGTACAATGAACATGTAATGCAACTTTGACAGTAGACGGTGTTGACGCTTGACGTTTGACATTTGACAGTTGCGGGGCTTAGACGGTGCCCTCCCTCTCCCTTCTATATGTCATTTGTGTGTGTGTGTGTGTATGTGTGTGTGTAGTGTGTGTGTGTGTGTGTGTGTGTGTGTGTGTGTGTGTGTGTGTGTGTGTGTGTGTGTGTGTGTGTGTGTGTGTGTGTGTGTGTGTGTGTGTGTGTGTGTGTGTGTGTGTGTGTGTGTGTGTGTGTGTGTGTGTGTGTGTGTGTGTGTGTGTGTGTGTGTGTATCTGTGCGTGTATGCCATTAGATTCTACAAGTTGAAGCATTCTTCACGTTCCAAAAGAATGTTTCCTCACTTTCACATCAAAATTAATGTGAAAACTTAGAAATATAACATTTTTCAAAAAACTCACTTCTTCGAGCGACCTATGTCAGCTTATGTTATAGTGATCCGATCCGACCGGTTCCTACATATGTCTGCCTTGGCAAAAAGCAATAAGAAGCATCTGTGACAAGTTTGAACCAGATCTTAAACTGAGATAATAGTTTGTAGAGAATCAGACAGAAAGTGGCTAGAATTACTCGGCTATTGATGCTGATCACGAGTATATATACTTTGTGAAGTCGGAATCGTCTCCTTCAACTTAGACTGACAGTTTCCGACTTTCCGACTTTTGTTATATATAATAACTTTATAATAACTATTTAAATATTATCTTAACTTGTATTTGGGTGCCTAGTACAATAAGTACAATCAATACGGGGGATAACAATGATAACACAACTAGGAAAAACTCTGCAATAAACCCCAAAGTACCAAAACAAACCCCTATGCGTTTCTAAGGAGACTACAACTGTCAAATCCCACTGCTACTGCCAGTCTTAAGAGACTATAACACATTTCGTGCCAAAATTCTAATACCTTCCGCAAGGTCAAGCAATATTTGTTAAAATCGGTTAAGTTTAGTCAAAGTTATTTGAGTATGACAAGAAATAAAGTATATTATTAGGAAAGTTGTAAGGATTTTGCATTTATTATCATAGAAGGTGTGGGTAGGTCTGTTTATAAGCATGTAGAGATGTGATCCTGATGTGACAACATATTGAATTTCGATTCCGTCTGCTGTTGATAAGAACTCAACTGGCCTGAGCTGAAGCTTGGCTTAACTTAGATACTTTATGGGCGTTGTAATAATGTTTTCATGGCTTATCCTTACCAAAATATACTATACAATTTAAGTAATCTAATAGTTTCTTTTATCTGCTTGGCACTCTTGCTCTATTGGGCCTGTGGGAATCTTCCAAAACTCTTGGTAATTGTAGTTGTGGATCGTTTTGTTGCGGGTGGTCTCAAGCCCCCTTCTCGTTATATAGATATAGTATAAATCTGGTTCGTTATTCTTTCAGATAATCACCGTGCCTGCATACCTCTCATAAGAAATACATAAAATTAACTTAAACACACCTCACACACACGCACACGCACACGCACACGCACACACAAATACACACACGTACACACACGTACACCCATACATGCACATCATTGTATGTATTAATGCCAAAACCAAAACATTGACCAGCATCTATAAGACTTACACATCAAGATAAGCAATGTATTATCTCATTATGATCTGCTGCACTATCTTTTGTTTTCGGTGTTACTTTTATTATTTTTTTTGATTCTAAGTTAAGTAAACAATCAGTCAGCGTGACACTAGACTAAGGCAGAGACTTCTTGTTCTTTATTTATATAGATTATATATATTATATACCGTATATACATATTTTTTTTACTAAATATGAGTATTATGCTAAATTATTATACATACATTCTAGTAATTTATAAATATACCAAGCACTATTTAATGCTTTCATGTATTAAACTAAAACGAAACAAAGCAGAACAGTATATCCAAAATTATACATATAAATATACATATACACTAGTTATACTACATATATAGAAAGATCTAACTCAAGCAATCAAATTATTAACGTTGATGATAGTAATGATAATAATGATGATCATGATAATGCTGATGATAATCAAACAGATAATGTTAATAAATTTCGTATCTTGTCTGCAAGAAGATTAAACAAAAAACCAACAATTTATATGTGTTTCTTATTTATAAAACATAGAGCGAACGAAAAGAAAAGAAAACAAAAGAAATCAAAAGAAAAAAAACAAATACAAAACAGAAAAATCGACTTGGTTTTTTTTTAAATCTTTTTGGTTATTGTTTTCTAATTGTCAAACACGCGCAAACATGCACAGAACACACCAATACACACACACACACACACATCCATGCACACACACACAAACATTGAATTATATAAATATATATATACCCTGTATATATATAGATATATGCATTGTTGGCTGCGCCCACAACTAATCCAGTTCAGAACTTACCGTACAAATTCAACTCAAAGTTCATATCCTGGACAATCCTACAATCGTACAAGGACACACACAATATCGCTATCCATATTCATACAAATCCCCGTAATTCTCCCGGGACTATTGCTAACTGATTTATCCCATTACTAATTATTGATAATCATAAATAATACATACATGCCTTAAATATACATACAGACGTACTATATATAGCCTTAAAGTTACATTATTATTACTTTTCATTTGATTCCATTTAAGTGTATTGTTTTGCCTGCATTCGAACTTTGTTTTTATTGAAGCCTTTATTTATCCCGTTATCCGACTCGTTGCAATGTTACACGTTACAATTTTACTCGCTACAATAATTTCTAATCAATTGGCCTTTTCTTTGACGCATCGCTACCATCACTCGTTTCGCAATCGTTTCGAGTACTCGCTGCGCTCACTCGTCTCGATTACTTGCGACGATTACTCGTTCCGATTACTCGCTACGGTTACTCGTTCAATTTAATCGCTACGATTATTCGCAACCATCACTCGCACTCGTTTCGAGTACTCGTTGCGATCACTCGTCTCGATTACTTGCTACGAATACTCGCTACGGTTACTCGTTCAATATACTCGCTACGATTATTCGCAATCATCATTTGTTTCATACTCGTTTCGAGTACTCGCTGCGATCACTCGTCTCGATTACTTGCTACGATTACTCGCTACAATCACTCGCTACAATTACTCGTTATCCTCAAGCTAATATTTCTGGTTTTATTTGGATGTAAGGTGGAATTTCAATGTTTTATTTTAAGCACACACAACAACAAAAATACACTCGTGCATTGCCAACGCCATTTTATAAAAGAGAGAACAAAAGAGAGAGAGAGAAATTCCCATTTTTTTTTTTTTCAATAAGAACACAACACTATCCTACAAAAATACATAAGCGAACATTTACATCAACGAATTGATCTACCCCCGCAAATCTTGTATATGTATGTGTGCTATATGCTATGCTATAGTATGTATGTGTGCATGTACAGACATATGTGCGTACATACATATATACAACAGTTGTATATAGATATATGTATGTCTGTATGTATATGTATATGTATGTATGTACATATGTGTTGCGCTTTAGCTTGTTGCAGCGTTGAACATTTGGCCCGTTAGGGAAATGACAAAATCCCTTTTTGAATTGAAATACGAACGACACACAAACATTTGACAAACACACTACGCGCACACACACACACACACACACACACACACACACACACACACACACACACACACACACACACACACACACACACACACACACACACACACTACACACACACACACACCCAGACACATATACCAATGCATACATTCATGCGCTTCGCAGTCGAAAAAGCAGCAGAGCGAGCTTTAAAAGGATTTTGATTGATTCCAAGTCAAAGCAAACGCAAAAGAATGACTGTAAAAGAAGGGCAGGAATGAAAGGACAGCAGCAATAAAATGAAGAAGCACATGTAGAGAGTTGCATTTTGTTTGATCTTCGTGTGAGGGGGTGTAAGAGGCGTGCTTGGGGAAGGGCGGGGAGAGGGAGAGGGAGAGGGAGACAAGGACAGCAACAACTACATACCTCTTAAGTGTTACCAACTGAACTAAAGCAAAATACCAAAAACCGTTTTTTTCTCTTCTCTTTGCATTTACTGTTGAAAACCAACACAAAACACACACAACGACACTCAATAATGTCGAATCTGTCCGAAACTGACGAATATATATCAAAAAAATACAAAAAAAACAACGAAAACGCATAAATAACGACAAACCGTAACCGTACGAAAATGTATTTACAAAATCATAATAAAAAAAACGAAAATTCGCTTGCTGCTGCTGCTATTTGCGACTGCGTTGGCACCTTAACCATCCATATGACCCCCAAAAACATATTCATTTCGGCTGGGCAGAGGGCGAACAACAACAATTCGACCATGAGCAACAACAACAACAACAGCAACAGCAACAGCAACAATAATAATAACAGCAGCAGCAGCACCACGCAAAATGCTGGCGCACAAACGCCCCACGGAAGCAATGGCAACGGTAACAGCAACAACGGTAGCAGCAGCAACAACAACAACAATAATAGCAGCAACAGCAACAGCAATAGCAACAGCAACAACAACAGCAACAGCAATGCAACTGGCGATAACAACAATGGCGGCAGCAGCGGCAGTGGCAGCGGCATCGGCATCGGAGGCGGCGGTGGCAGCAGCAGCAGCAATAGCAACAGTTACAGCAACCACCATCTTGATTTCGAAGATCATCTGTGCATCTATGCAAATACAGTGGGCGAAGATATGCTCGGCTTTGGGTTGCCAATCGAGAACGTCATCGATTACGATATCGATTACAATTGTGGCAATGGCCCACGACGCGTTGTTGGCGGTTTTTGCAAAAATTGCCATGTTGTCTGCTACTTTTTGTTCGAATCGCCGTTGGGGCGCATGTGTCGAAGTTGTCACATGCATTGGAGGTAGCTATTCATATACAATATACAAAAAATCAAAAAAAAAATCAAAAAAAATCAAAAAAAAAATAAACCAAAAAATAAACAAACAACAATAAATAGCCAAATAAGTTGTTCAATCTCAAGCTAATGTTAAGTTTTTCTCTCTCTCTCTCCCACTTTCTCTCTCTTTAAATCCGAACAAAAAACTGCGAAAAACAAAAACGTTACAAAAATGCTTTTTGTTGAACCAAATGTCGTCCTATCAACTAAACACACACATACACAAACACACACACGCCCGATCACACTCACACTCGCACACATAAATCACACATCAATCACACACACTCTCACACAAATGCACATGTATTCACTTATTGCTTGTGTGTGGTGGGGGGCTTTGGTGACGATTCACCTGCTCCAGACGCACCGGCAATCGCCGTCCCATCTCCGGCCCGGAGAACATAATAGTCACAAAACGTTCCACACAAACCAGCGCCGTTGCCGCGGCGGCGGCGGCGGCAGCAGAGCGTGCCAGGCGCAGACCGCCACGAGGCATGTATATCAATCACGATGATCTCACCTCCTTGGCCGGCTGTAGATCCCCGTGTGAATATTTAGCCGAAGGTGATCGTAAAATTGCCGCCCTCATGGCAGAAGTAAGAAATGTAATTTTAATTTATTATCATCAAATTTTTGTTTGTGGTGTCCTTTGTTGTTGTCCCCCAAGACTGAATTCAGACGATAGAGTACCTTTGCGAAAACAAGGATAAACCTTTATCGCCTTAATTGCAGTCGCACTCTAAATGTTATGATGTCCACATTTGCGATCCTAACTTTTGTAAGCCAACCATCACTATTTCTGTATTTCTGTATTTCTGTATTTCTGTATACCTGTATTCCTGTATATCTGTACTTCTGTAGAGATCAAGTTCAGTCCGGCTGCAAGTGCCTTGCACCCTTCACCCACCCCCTAACAAAGTTGTTCTTCAGTTCGTGCTGCTAACCGCATCCCAAAACGCCTTCTTGTCTGTCCAATGTTTCGAAACGTTTGCAATCTTAAATCTAAAACCTTTCAGCTATTTATTTGGTAGTAAAATCTCAAAGAGAAGCTTTAAAGCTTAGGATCCCAATAAGTTGAGAGTCTAAAGGCTTTTGCGTGTTGTAGTATTTGGCAATGCATGCGTTTTGCTTTGTATCGTAGTAAATGTCCTTAATAAACGCCCAACACACACAACACACACCCAACACATACCCAACAGACAAGAAACACAGCACGTACAGAACGCACAACACAACACAACACACACAACACGCACAACACGCACAACAAACACACACCACACACAAACAAAGAAGCGTATCGTAATCATGTTGAACAATACATAACCGACAAAGAAATGCGAACAAATCGACTCATTGACCGTTGACCCTGTGACATTTGGTTTAAATGCCGACGGCCCATTACAGATTCAGAAGAATAGGCAATTGATGGAGCAGCTCGAAAAAGATTGCAACGGCGGTCAGCCAATAATCGAAGAGGTGGTCAGCTCGGGCAAACCGACGGCCAACAACGAAGCAGCTGCTGCCCAGCCGCGCATCACGGCCCGTTGGACAGGTGGCGAGATCCAGGTGGCTCTCCTCGCCTTGCGCGACTTCGGCAAGAACTTTCGGGTAAGTGACGCCAAAAGCCAGCCCCTAGAACTGTTATCGATGACAGCTTTCTCTATCGATAGTATCGAGGCAGCTGTCGATACTTCGATAAAGCAAAGCCTGTGAATTGAGTTGAAGTCTCGCACTTAGATAAATTGCACGATGTCGATAGTATCGATAGTTCAAACTATCGGTATCAGAGCTAGTATTTCCAGCTCGGTTGCAAGTTTATTATTAAAACTGACAATAATCGAGTGTACTATCGATAGTAAGGATGAGAATTTGTCCATAAGCGATATTACGAGTTTGCTTTATAGTTTCCAAATTGTATCTATATCTGAACTGGCAACTTTCGGTACCATCAATAACAGCGGGATATAATCGGCGTTATCGATAGTATCGAGTTATTACTAGAACTGGGCATGGTCGGTCTATCGATGTTTTATTTGTCCATGCCATCGATAGTTTGAACTAACATTATCAAAACTGTAGATCGATCTCATAGTTGAACAGATAACTTACCTTCTCTTCTCTTCTCATGCCTCTCTCCCCGCAGATGATAGCCAAAGTGGTGGGCACCAAGACGGAGGCACACGTGCGCACCTTCTATGTGAGCAACCGCCGCCGTTTCGATCTGGACTCCATTATTAAGGAGTACGAGGCGTCCTTGGCGTCCAAAACAGATGATTCGGGCACCGAGGATAATTGCGATGGGCCAGCAGCTGCTTCGGCTTCGACTACGGCTACGGCTACGGCTACATCCACATCCACAACTACAACAGCTGCCACCTCAACGGCGACTGCAACCAGCGTTGTGGAGGGCACCAAATCAGGGGCTAACGAAGTCAGCAGCGATGCCAGCAGCCAAGAGCCGCCGGCCAAGAAGGAGGAGGTGGCAACCAGTGCAACTGCCACCGCAACTGCCACCGCCACTGCCACCTCCACAAAGAAGAAGCCAGAACTGTTGAGTGCAGCTGCTGGTGCCCCAAAGAGCAGCGAGAGCGCTGGTCCAGCAGCAGCTCCTGTGGCTGCACTGGCCGCTGCCGGCAACGGCAATGGTCCGGCTGCAGTTGCAGCAGCTGCTGCTGGAACTGCAGCTGGAGCTGGAACTGTGGCCAGCAAATCGGCCGCCCTTAGCGTCCCCACCACCATTACCATTGTGGATGAGTCTGATACAGCGGCCAGCTCCAGCAGCGATGTGGCCAACGGCAACAACGCCGCGCAGACAGCCGGCAACTCGGGCACGTCGCTGTCGGGCAACAGCTCCAGCGGTACCGGCAGCGGCAGCGGCAGTGGCAACGGCACCGTCACCGGCAGCAGTGCACCCGCCAAATCGTCAAGCAATAACAATCACAACGAAGCTGACAGCGAAGAGTCCCCATCGCTCAACTCCAAATCAACTCCCATGGCCGCTAAGCGTGACAATTCCGAATTGGTAGGTCAACCAAAAGTAGCTCATAATGCACTGGCTTTAATCGAACTGGCTGTATATGAAGTCGCTGTAAATGAAGTCGCTGTGAATGAATTCGTTGTAAATGCACTCGTTGCATATCACTCGCTGTCAATGCATCGTTGTAAATGAATCGCCGCTAATGAAATTATTAATTAATGAGATTATTGTGAATCAGTAGCTAAATTCGTTTCTCTCATTCACAGAGCGCTGCCGAACTGCCGAACGCCAAAAGAGTGGCGCTGAATGCTAACGCCGAGTTCCTTGCTAAGTGAGCTCCCCGTCCGCTCGCCCAGGAATCAACTGGTCGGCCTGGTCGGCCTTGGTCACAGGCGATATATGCATCACTTTTATATATATCGCTCGACGATATGCATAGATAGTTAGCTGTTGACCCGAATGTTGTGGCGTGTGTTTACTTTTCTATTGTTTAAGCTCTTTATAGATAATACGTTAGCAATACTATCTTTAATATTTAACCGTCAAACTCAGAGACATGCAGAGACAGCATCTGAAGGACCGCGCACATTTTTTATTTGGTTAATTATTCAATTGTTCTACCCAATGTGCATTGGAATCCGTTCTTTTTTTTTGACCATTTGTTTAATATTTCATGTCCTCATAGTATGTTTGGAGCGCGCGCATTTAACAATGATAAATTATTAATAATTAATCGATAGAATTAGGCATAAAGTTTATAATCACGATCACAAAATGATCAACACCTAAGAGCAACTGCATTGTTTCTGTTTTAGTACTTTATGCTCTATTTTTTTGATTTGATTTAAATATGATTGTATATATATGTTTATGGTTCGTGTGAAATCGAAGCGTTTCTTTGATTTTGGCGATTCGCGTGTCGTTTTTCGATAGACTTGTAAGGCTAAATGGTGACTTTTAATTGCACTAATTGTTAGCTAGAGTTACTACTGAAGCTCAGCCCTGCCCCACCGCCAGCTTCTGCTCCCTCTAACATATTTCCAGTCTCCTGTCCCCTCTTAGCTCTCTCGCCTTTTTCCAGCATGTGGAGATGAACAACACGACGACAACCAGAAGAAAGCTAACAATTTGAAATGCCACAGCAGCAGCAGCAGCAGCAGCAGCAGCAGCAGTAGACAGAAAGTTACTACTACTAAATATGTATTTAATAATTATTAACTATAATATTAATATTACACAGTAAACAACCAATATATATATATATGTATAATTATAAACTTAAACGTAAAAGTCACACAACTTTTTTTTTTGTGCTGTAACTTAGCATAATTACCTTTGGGTTAGGCTTGTGTACAAACACACACGACACACACACATACACACACACACACACACACACACACACACACACACACACACACACACACACACACCAACGCAGGTGTTTATTATGGTACAATTTTTTTATAAATAAATATAAAGAAATTTTTTTTAGATTTTTTAAGATGTTTATTGCGTTTGTTTTAAATAAATACAAAAGAAAACATACACAGAACACACACTGCATGCATAAAATGTTGTATACAAGAAACAAAAACCCGTCTAAGAACTTAAACATAAAATAAAATATCAAAACATATAATTTTCGAATTTTATTTAACATTTGTAGTCAACAATTTGTGGCGTGCCATAATGAGATGTCTGATCAGGAACTCTATTACTATGCGTGAGCTGGGCATTACTGCAGTTAAAGATTCCATTATCAAAGAAATCTCGCCAGGAATCTAGCTCCCAACTCCTTAGTGGTTCAAGCGAGAAGACTCAAGTGAATCCTTCCGGATTCTCCTTCAAAACGTACACTCATATAGCTGTTATGCGTAGGAACGATCGGTCGACAATTGAGTAGTTCTGTGAATAACTTTTTTGTTAATCAAGTTATCCCAACCGAACTCTTCAAGCCGAAGATTCATTGTGTTAAGAACAAGTGGACCACATTTGATCGAAATCAAGCTACTAAATATATCGTATGGTATCGTATCCGGCTGGCATAGGAATTATATAGCATGATCTTTCTACACTTCCAACCCAAAAAAACAAACGTACATGCGGATTGGATCTTTGGTAATGTTTTTCCTAGCTTCCAATTGAGTTTTAGAAAAACAAATTTTGACTGACTTCAGTCTATTTTCTAATCGGATGACGTAAGGATTATACAGCATGATCAGCGTATCCCTGTACCCAGGTCTAAAATTCCCAAAACACCTTCGTAAAAGCCAAAAATCAAGGCTATATCTTTTAAATTGTCCTCAACAATAAGCACAAATCTAATTTTAGTGCTGTAGAGCGGGGAAAGCAGCAGCGCAGCCACTGCTTGAGATGGACTGCTTGCTTGTGCTGCTGATGTACTCGTTCATCTGTGTGTAAGTGTATGAAGATGTGCTTGGGAATTCAAGTCGTGGGCACGGGGTATACTCGACTAGAGCATGCTTACTTGTTGATTTTCGCGAGACGCCACTGTGCGTCGGCTTGCAGCCAGCCTAAGAGTATGCTACGAATTTGAGGTACAGTCGGCGAGCTTTGGGAGCTTTCGCTTGCAAGTGATTTGTTGTTTTATTTATTCAGTAAAATGTCAACAATTTGTGTTGAGTGTATTCAAAATCAAACCAAATAGGTAAAATTCAAAATTCGAGCAAAAAAATATAAAAAAATCGCAGAAAAGCAGCTGGAGAAGATCGGCAAGAGCGACAACAACAATTGGCAGTGTCGGAGAGGTCCGCCGCAGGAAGAGCTGGGCTGGATCTATGAGTTAACTGGATGTACGTGCATAGCATGTATGTATGTGTGAGTCTGAGAATCTGAGGAGCTGCAGTTGCTAAAGTTGCAATGAACATGTTTTTCAATCGAATGTCGCTGCTGAACTGCTTCAGCGGACCCACGGAGAGCCGCGAGGAGCTGCTGCCCCTGGACATGGCCATCAGCAAGGAGCCGGTGATACTGAACGTCTACGATTTGTTCAACATCAACGAGTTCGTTGTACCCCTTGGCCTGGGCATCTTCCATACGGGTGTTCAGGTGTACGGCACCGAGTACACGTATGGGGGGCACAGCTTCTCCAATTCGGGCATCTTTGAGATGCTGCCCCGCAGCGCCGAGCAGGAGCTGGGCGAGCACTTTCACTACCGGGAAAGCATACAGCTGGGCCACACGCAGCTCACCCGGGACGAGGTGCACCGCATTGTCGAGCAGCTGGGCTGGCAATTCACCGGGAACAGCTACCATTTGACCAGCAACAATTGCAACCACTTTTCGGACGCCATCGCCCGCATACTCTGTGGCCGCCAAATACCCAGCTGGATCAATCGGCTGGCCTACTTTGTGGGCTGCGTGCCCTTCCTGGAGCGCTGCCTGCCCCCCGAGTGGCTCACGCCGATGTAGACGCGCCGTTCCACCCGTGGGCGGAGCGTAGTGTGCGTAGACAGGCGGAGAGGATGACGGGACGAAGGCATTGGCGTTGGAGTTGGTGCTAGTGGTGGTGGTGGTGTTGGTGGTGGTGGCGTTGGTGGTGTCGGAGACAGACAGAGACGGAAGTCAAAAGAAAACATTCGCATTTTTGGGGTGGGCACTAAATCTTGGCCTTTTTACGTTCTGTTTCGTTGTGTTGACGAGTATATCGATTGCCTATTGGACAAACACGTGTGCATTTGCATAGTTATTGAAACAAACTTGATAAATTGACATATAAATATACAGATATTGCAAATCGAATGAATAAACTCTACAAACACAGAAGACATACATCCCTTTAAGGTCTCTGGTAATTTCTATTTTACATATCTGGCAAAAATTGTATTTAGTTTGTTGTTCCTTGGGAATGTTCTCCTCGCTGCGGTTCCTACAGATCCTTAGTTTCCTTGGTATGCGAGAAGTTCCACAAATGTCGACTGTAAAGTTTTGAACTCCACACTACTTAGCTCTACCTCTTATAACTTTGTCACAACTTAACCGACTTTTATACGACATGTAATTCTGATCATCTTTTTTGCCCCTTATTGACTTGGCATCTTAATTTCATTCATATTTCATATTTTTCGAAAATTGACAAGGTTACCTCCTTACACATTTTCAAAAATGACAAACATTAATTTACTGTCCTTGTTCTTTCATAGTATCATAAAATGGATTTAAATCAACATTTTGTTTTCCTGAACTTTAACTTACCTTAACTCCGAAGCTCCCAACATTGAAGTACGTCAGGTATTGCCGTTACTCCGTGTGAGAGCCAGAAAATGCAATACATATACCAGTTTATAGTATTACTATATGAATCATAATGTAGTCCCAGAATTTGCTGGCTTTTGCATTTCGAGCGCCCTTCGAATCAACTTTCTCAGCAATCTTTGGGACGCTTCCCTGTGTCCGTTTGTTTGTTTTTATGGATCGATTGAAATACCCTGAGATACTACTTATAAGGAAACCATTGAATGCATTGAAATAAACAAGACTGCTGCTTTTTGTTGTTTTTTTATTATTAGTTTTATTTATGTTCATTTTGCTGTTTTTGGCATAATTTGTTAAACATGTTTTGGTTTTTCGTATTTAAATATATATAGTTTATGTATTTGTTTGTTTTTTTTTGCTTTTTTGTTTTTGTTTTTGTTTTTGTTGGTATTTTCGTAGTTGTTGCGGTCTTGCATTTTGGTTTTGACGCTTTCGTATTTAGTTTAGTGTGTGTTTATAATTAATTATTAAATTTAACTCTCGTTTATGCATTGCTTAGCTAAAAAAAATCCACTTACAATTAGTTTACACAAGTTTAAATAGATCGAAACTTTTTGGATAGCCATTGTAATAAGTTTTGTTGCTGTTGGAGTTGAAGATCTCGTCGCTGTGGTTCCTGTTTAAACTTGGTTCAAGGGGGTAAAATGCGTGTGAGGCGGGGGGAGGGCAACTGAAACTCGTTACATTTGGGCATCTTGCTTGGAGCTGTAGCTGAATGGACAAGTGACGAGTGAGGAGTAGCGAGTGAGGAGTAGCGAGTAAGGAGTGACGAGTGAGGAGTGAGGAGTGAGGAGTGACGAAAGAGGTGGGACGCGTGAGGAGCGTCGAGTGAGAAGCAGCGAGTAGCGAGTAAGGAGTGACGAGTGGAGAGTGGAGAGGGACGAGTGTTGTTTAGCGAGTAAGGAATGGCGAGGGACGAGTGTACTTTTCTTTATGTTTTTTTAAGATATATTCGTTTTGTTTTAACAATCTGTCTTATGCTAGGCGCTGTCTCGTAAACGGTTTTATTCTTTTAGTATACATAGGGTATGTGTTTATGCATATGATACAATACGTTTGTTCTTTTATCTTTGTTTTCTTGTCCTTTTTGTTTTTGTTTATAATTTATAATGTCACGCTAAAATCTCAATACACAATTCGCTTAGTTGCTACGACTAGTTGCCTATTACATTATGCTTAAACACGATTTCCATTTATTTATTCTTAAATGATGCAAAAAAAAAAAAAAAAAGATTACACAGAAAAATATCAACAAGTCTTACAAGTACATTATGTATATAAGTACGTTACATCCACGATATATCGAGTATTACGTAAAATAGCTTAAGTATTTTCCCACATATTCACATTCACATTCACACTCACAAGCACTCACACTCATACTCACATTCACATTCACATTAACACTCACACATTCACTCAACTATTCAGTTAGCCGACTGACATCCAGGAATAGTTCTAAGTACACACAGATCCGGATGTACACGCCTATGCCTAGCTACATATATGCCTATACCTTATACATACGTATTACCCTATATATGTGCATATATATCCATATACATAAATATATAGTATGTGTAATGCTGCCCATTTGACGCACTCGCTCTTAAAGGATCGCACTCCAATGGCAATGTTGAAGTGTGGTCTTTTAAAAGAAGTCGTCAAAGGTTTTTGATTATGTTTGGTACTGCAGCATCGGCGCCGATAAGTTCGGATGATGTGAGCTGTTCATCCGCAATGCGGATAGACTTTTGTTATACCATTCGTCCTCCGGCGACATGCCTGTGAATGAATAAACGTACAATAAATATCGTTTTTATTGTCATCAATTAAACCTATTATACAACACTAAACCTAATGATAGTTTATCGAGCACTAGCTGCTATTGCCTTCGACTCACAGTAAATAAACATAGTATAATCATGTAAACATATCGTGTTCGTTCGGGCTCGAATCCCAGACATGACATTTCATTTGTGAAGATATTTCACTCTCAAACTTAACCTTCACATTTGCTTAGTCTGCTGTAGGTAGACTGATTGCAAAAGATCGAGTTTAAAACAGAATTTAAACATATTCTAATTCTTAAATAAGGAAACAAATAAAATATAGTATTTTAAAATATAAAAATATAAGTGAAGTGTATTTAGTAAAAGTTCTTGCTAGTAATCTTAGGCGTGCATAGTATTTCTGGTACACTTAACTTCAAGTTAGAGAAAATTAAAAATAGTGGCAACGCCACAGCAAACGGTTGACAGCACCTTATCGATGAGTTGGCAGCGCTCGCCTAACAAGTGGCCAGACTGCCTAAAAGAAGAAAGCACGGCAATCTTTTGCGATGTTTTCTATACAAAAACTCATTTTCCATCCGATGGTTCCTATACGGGTTCGATTTGAACTAATTTTAGTCAAATAAAGTTTTATTTAATTATGCAATGGAACAGAGTTGCATAAAAAAGTGAACGAGGGTACAGAAAGAGGATTATTTTGTCGATGGCAGCCTTTTCACCCATTTACCAATAAGTAGTGCGGTTGCATTTTCAGCGTCAGGTCCAATTATTTTTGTGAAGAGCTTTGAGAATGAGTTTGAGGCCAATCGACATTTCCACTAATTTTCCGACCGTGTGAGGAGATTTTTAAATACGCGAGTTAAGCGTTTCTTTTTTTTTGAAACTCGGTGAACGCCCCTTAATTATTTTATTGTGAAGAGCGTTAAAACTGAGTTTGAAGCCAATCGTAGGAAAGGCAAAAAAGCTTGCCATGTTTCCGTCCATTTGTGAACCGTGAGGATGAGTTTTCAAACTCGATGACCGTCAGGTAGAGTTTTTGTGACGCGTATTGAACAGCTTTAAAAATTAGCTTAAAGCTGATCGGACTAAAATTAGACTTTCGCCCATACAACTTTAAGGCCCCCATTTTCCGCCCGAGGGGGTGATTTTTCCAAATCTATGAGAGACTTGTCAAATGATTTTCTGTAAAGATCTTTGAAAAAGTATTGGAAACCGATTGGATTGTAAACAAAGAAGTTTCAGGCGACAATGAAGCTTCTACTATGGTTTGGGCTGTGCGATTGATTCATTGATTCATTGATTCAGTCAGTCATTCACTCAGTCAGGATGAACTCTTTTATGTACATAAGTGTACCTATAAATAACAAGGGGTTCGAAATATTAGCTGACGTGTATATTGAATCAACAGATTTGTCTCTTATGCATATTTTATATACTCGGATTATTGTAGATTTCCGTGGGGCGGAAATTTGCTCCATAAACGAAAATAGTCTTGAAAAGCTAGGGCACAGGGCACAGGGTGACGGAGACAGGATGCAGGATGCTGGATAACTGGATAACTGGACATGAGACACGCTCGATTTATTAAGAAACTTGTCTTGGCGTTCCTTGAAATGTGCTTGGCCGGAAATTCATTTGCTGATTCGTCGTCGCCTTCGCTCAGTTTTTCTTCATAATATCCGGTTAAGAAACTCTCAGCCTGCTTATTATGCACATCCCACATGCCATATGTGTGTATGTGTGTGGTGTGTGTGTGTGTGTACCTGCACCCACTCCCCACACCTTTCCCAGTAGTTGCTTATCTTTCAGTTAACATTTGCTTGCGGCTTCTGTTCGAAGTCCCTCGATTCCCCGCAGACGACGGCGACAGCGACTTCGAACAGTCGAACAGTCATAAACAAATAATTCGAACCTCAGACAATCGGCTCAGATTAATGGAGCCGTGGCGCGAATCAACGTCACTTTGCTTACAACTTCAGCGCGTTCTTAGCGTCAGTTTGTTGACAAGAAAAAAGTTCCCAAATGCGAAACTCGAGCCATATACTACTATCAGATGGGACAAATTCCTGAGTTTCCCATGTCTATGGGTTGCTATGGGATTCTTAAGTGTGACTCATCCAAATGAGTTTCTTTAGCCTCAGATGTGGCGTTTCTAAAGGCTTGGACAGTTTCTATTTAAGATATCAGATTCGTGTCTTACTCGTGGCCGGGAAGAGTTTGTCGGTAATAGACTATCTGGTTGAAAGTTAGATCTGTAGGACGGACAAACTTAAGAGTGACTTATGCATGTATTGTTTTCTTAGAAGCTACAATCCCTAGGTTTAGTTAGGTTAGTACAGGATTCGATTAATTGTAAGGGCAGCTTCGGAAGATACACACTGGAAGTAGTAGTCGTATATTCGATTACATTGTGTCTGGGAGTCTTGATTTCCGGCCAGTCAATCGATATTCAAGCCAAGCTGCAATTCAGCTATCGGCTGCTGCTTTCCTCTGCCCGGAAACCACTATATTAAATGTATTTTTTGATCGATTCAAGAGTGTGTGGAAGTATATGCGAAATTTGAAATAAACTTCATCTGGGTATTGTACTCTGGCACCTGTGTACGAAATTTAATGTCCCTAGCTAAGATAATTATAACCTCTGAGATTGCCGCGTATACTCTGTTCCTAGTCGATGTGTTCGGGTGCGGGAAAAGGCGAGGAGTTAAAGTATTCACAATGAACTGATTGAATTGATTAATTGTTCAGTTTTTCATAGGCAATATGCAATGTCTGTCCGTCGTCCGTGCGTATAAAAGCAAAAGAATTTTAGGTACTTTTAAGGATAGATTAAGGATAGATAGATAGAAGCCCAATTTAGTATATGTAAACGTTGGTGTATGCCCACCTCAAGTGAAGTATTATTATTTTTTTCCTGCAATTAGGACGAAACATTTTTTCCTCACATTTGTATAGCTAAATGTGTGTAATTGTAAATGTAAATGTGCCAAAACCATATCTCACAGACAATTTAGTGTTACAATATTATTTCTACATCCACTTTTGAAAGAATTCCACATAAATAAGTTAAACAGGATTATCTACAAATCAAATGATTAAATTGAAGCTCAACATAAGTATTATGTTTTAATACTTTTGATGGGAGTATTATATAATTCAATAGCCAAGACGATGTTCGTATGTTTCTATGGAAAATAGTCTCTCAGCTTTAGGGCTATCGTAATCGGTCGGATCGGACCATTATAATAGATAGCTGCCATAGGAATAAACGATAGAAAATGTAGTTGTATTAAAACCTTTTTTGCTTCTTAAGATATGGCAACAAAACTCAACAACTTAGGTTTCCGTATGTTCTTTAAATGTTGACTAGGTTTTATAGAAATCCGATTATTTCATCTTATAGGTGTCATAGGAACAATCGGTTGAGTTTTTGTATAAAAACATTGTTACAGGGGTATATTTCTTCGGAAAGATGGCCGTTCTTTCTTTATCAAAAGTTTGCTGATCTAAAAAGTATGCTACACATTTCTCTGTGAAATCAATTCGGAAGTGATATTCGGAGTAGACCTGGTAATTCTTGTTTGTTTTCTTTATGTCAAGACTACTTAACGAAAAATGGTATGAAGTGAATCCACTTTAAGAAGAAATTGCTCATTATGCAGTTCTTATTGCTTGTGACGTCAGTGTGTTCAATCGCAGCTTTCTTGAGCGTAACCCTCTAGGGGAATTCGCTCAAATGCGCATGCCCAAGCCAAGCCAAGAGACAAAAGCTCTGGCGCAGCGAAAGAGTACAAAAGCGCGCTCGAGAGAGCGTCAAAGCTCACGATCGTCAGCATCTAAAAGGCGCATTCCGCAGCGGGCCTGCTCAATCGGTTGGCAACCATCGCGGGACCAAGTTTAAGTGCGATCGGGCTGATTCGCGAAGAGCAGCAGGTGCTCAGTGAGTGTATTCGAAGCATAAACGAATAAAGTAAAGAGTATATTCGAAACTTAAACGAATCAGACGCCAGTGAGTGTATTCAAAACTTAAACAAATAAAATACAAATGTAGAAGTATGCTTTGGCGCGTGAGTACTCAATTTGTTGATATCGATTGTTGTCGATTGTTATCGATTATAGTGCAACTTACCCATCGAGTCCTGACGTACGCCCACGGAGCCCATATTCGTGCTGTGCGCCATTGAGAATGGCTGCGTCATGCCCGGATATGAGGAGGCGCCCATTTGGAAGAGATCCTGCAGAGAGACGGCAACAAGGATTGTAGTCACAGTGTGTGTGTGTGCGTGTGTGTGTGTGTGTGTGCGGTATTTACCTGGGGATAACGATTCATGGTGTTGTGGTGTGGATACGGCTGATAGCCCCGGGACACGCTATAGCCTTGAATGTTCCGCATCATGCCGTTGCACGACGGGATCACAGATGGAGCCAATGCCTTTTGCAGCTGCTTCTCCTGCTTGCGGTATTTGGCGCGCCGATTTTGAAACCAAACCTGCCATAAGCGAAGTGAGCAAAAATTACAGCAATTAAAGCGTTGCCAGACCTTTAAGTTGTTTGAATTAACCCCCAAGCCAAAAGCTCCCCAGCCCGACCCCCCCTGGCACTCCTATGGCAATTTCACTTTGAAAAAACACTTGGGCAACTCTGTAAGCGGCAGAAAACAGAAAACGGGCAAAAAGAAAAAGAATTTGAAAAGCGGATGATGTAAAAAACGGCACTGGCAAATGGCAAAAACAGAACCCTCCGCCCTCAGCCCCCGCTCCCCAGTGCAACATCCTTAGACTGTTAGTCGTCCTCGGCGCTGTCTGTCCTCGTCTTATGAGTGAAAAAATCTACAAAATTGAAATTGAAAATAAGTTGACGACGCTGTTTGTTGGCTCTTGGCAGGGCGATGGGGCGATGGGGCGGGCGGACGATTGCACGGGCGGATGGGGGGTTGGAGGGTTGGAGGGTGCTGCTGCTGCTGCTTAGACATTATTAAAGATGGTCCTCACGATTGCGCTGGGCTTGGGTCCTTCGTCTTGATGGCAAAAAGAAATTGCCAAGATGAAAGCCGCGCTGGCATAGACAACAAGCGGTGCGGGCGGGGGGGGGTGGTGAGGCAGGGGCTGTGTGTTGGGTCTGCCTCTGGGGTTGCTTAGCGTGGGTGGGGGTGCTGCTGCGACACGGTGGGGCGGGGGGTGTGTGTAAAAATTTCCGACATTTTGAAAGCTGCTCAGCTTGCTTTGAGTTGCTTACAACGCAGCTCTGTAATGGCGGCCCAGACAACTTCCAAGGCAATTGCAGGGGGTGGAACCAGGGCAGGGTGTGGGCCGTGGGGTGTGGGGTGTGGGGTGTGGGGTTTGGGGTGTGGGAGGGTGGCTTGGTTTACTTGGCGCTGCCAGAGACGCTGAGCTGCTCGTCTTTGGCATTTTTCTTGTATTTATTTTATCATTATTATTATCTTTGTCCATGGCAATGTGTGTGTGTGTGGGTGTGCGGGTGTGTGGGTGTGGGTGTGTGTGTGTTGCTTTTAATGAAAAATACTACAAGCTGGGTCCTGCTGCTAGGACCTGTGCCGTTCCTCCTTCGCTCTGGGGGTTGTTTTGTGTGCCCACTTTATGGCTCGTTCGGTTTCATTTGGTTGGCTGCCAGCATAAAAATGCCAGCCCAGACCAGATCCAGCATGTGTGTGTGTATGTGTGTGTGTGTGTGTGTGTGTGTGTGTGTGTGTGTGTTTGTGTGTAAAAAAATGCTCTTAACCATGAGCCATTGCTGTTTGTTGGAGGGTTGAAACTGCGTTGTCTCTGGTCCGACTGTCTGTCACTCAGTTTGTCTATTCAGCTAGTGTGTGTGTGCTGTGTGTGTGCTGTATGTGTATGTGTGTGTGTGGGCGGAGTAACTCAATTAAGGATCCATTTGATGGCGCACCCACACACACACGCACATACAAATAGATGCACATACATAAATAGAGAAAAATATATAAAAATGAAAAGCAATTTCAAGTGACGAGTGCTTGAGTTTAAGATACCCTATAAGGAGTTTATGGCACAGGCAACACTCGATAATTACGATAGTCATCCATACTGTCGATAGTTTTTCATAATATTGACATTGCATCATATTTCTAAATGAGTATGATCCTTATTGCTTATTTCAATAACATTATTAAGCGTCGATAAATTGGGAATGGTAACTTCTATCGATAATGACACTATTAAGACTGTCTATCGATATTTTGCAGCTTTTGGGGATATCGATTCTATCGATAATGACATCATTGAGACTACTGTGTGATGGAAACTTCTTTATGGACATATAGTTATTACATTTGCTCTACAATTCCTTCCCTCAGTCATTCAGACTTATGTTCATCAATTAATTGGTATTTCCTTTTAAGAACCTGATCTGATCTGAATATCTGAATACTCTACCAATGATATGGTAGATTGCTCTAACAACTTAAATAATTCTTATCAAAAACAAGATAGATTTCTTCATAAAACTAAAATATTCCGTACAAGAATCTAAAGTCCATCAAGGAAAAGATTCTATATACAATTAAAGTATTATATTTGATTTCAATTGTTCAATTTGTTAAGTTTTCTTCTTTGAAGTTTGGCTGTACTTTGTAAGTTATTGAGTTGCCTTACTTATTTCTATAATATTATATTTTGATCAACAAAGGATTGATTACTTATAGAGAATGAGCGTGGGAAGCTCTATAGATGGAAATACCTCACCTTTGCTTAAAGAATTTCTCTTTTGCAAAGAATCTATGGTCTTTCTTTAATAATTAAAAGTATTTCAATTAGTACTCTTGAGTTATCCCTATGAGAATCGAAAATCAGTTGATTAGCTGACGCATTTCTTTACAGAACTTTCGGAAATTTGGGATATGATGTGATTTGATGGTTTTATTTCTTAATTTTGCGGCTCTGCGGCAATCTGAATAGGCAGGCAGCGGGATAATTAGATAAATGCAAATTATAACTACAAATAGCCATGCATCAAAAATACACACACACCCACACCCACGCACACGCACACACACGCACACACACACACACACACACACAGTTGTTGAAGCCGCGACGGAAATATGAAAATTAAACGTATTCAAATTTAATTTACTTTCAACATTTAATCAAATTTTGCCCGCATTGCGTTCAGTTGATGTTTTGTTCTTTGGTTTTTTCAATTCAACTCCGTTTAGGGTTTTAGTATTTTATTATTTGTTGTTGTTGTTGTTGTTGTGTTTATATGTCATTTGTTGTTGCATTGAAGTTTAGCTCAACTTTTGAAATGTCTGCGGTGCGTTGACCTAGAAAATGCCAGCGGAGCCTAATTGGCTCGGGCTTTCCCATAAATTGTTGTGCACAACAAGCACAGCATTGGTGCGAGTGAAACCCATTGTATTTCCAACAAGAAAGTATTTATCATCGCATTAATAGCGCATAATTTCAGCTTGAACAATCCGATATCCTTGGGCATTTGCAGGATAACTTGTAGTCGAGCACAGCTTGAAGACAACTGCCAAACACTTTACTGGCTTGGCTCAGAGTCTGTTCTTTATATACGGGTGTCTTTAAACTTCCAGCCGCCAATTTAACAACTTGAGAAACTCTCCGTTGACTTTGTTGTTGCCTACTTATTGGCGCAGTCGTGAAATCCTTTATCCCCGGCAAGAGCTCGCGTATTTCAGCCTGCTCGTGTTCGTATTCCCCACTGATGAACAATTGTTTATGTAATTCACGCCCATCGATTGCGCATGCCGTGGCCATTGTTTATGTAAAACGAATCGAGCCGCATCGAATTGCAATCGAAAATGCGAAAAACACATCACATCTCGTCCGTTAGTACAGTTGAGAACAAAGGGGCTCAATTTAGCGATAACAATAACGATAACCAGTTAATTCGGGCACGCTCTTCAAATTAACTGTTTATGCTTGCATGCTCAGCGCTCAGTTGTGTTCTGCGTATTCCTTTACCGATTCGCATCAGCCTCTATATATTTAAATATCACATGTGTTTTGGATGTGGATTGACTCGCTCGGTTGCACCTCAACTTTGGAAATATATGTATATATGAGACACATTCACACATTTATGTTATACCAGACACACTTTGTATACTCATGGGGTTCTTGTAAACAATCTCCTACCTTTTCACGTCTTTTATAGCTATAATATGGACTGAAAGAGCTTAAGGTTATTTACATACTCCCATATATAAATGTTGATATAATCACGAGATAGCAAAAGATATCTCAATTACCAATCATTTAAGTCTTTATGTGTTTATGTCCTCTCCACTGTTTGTTTAATTAACAAAATGTTCTCCGACGGCTAGTTAAGATTTGCACCTCCCGTCCACAGGGAGGTTAGTCTCGAAATATCGTCCTCTATAACCCTCCCTGAATATTGTAACATATCCCAGGAAATATCAATAGATAACATCCTCATTCTGAAGTTGGAGCTCCAGACAAAGCACATACGTATATGTGTAAGAATCAAACTTGAATCTGGGCTCAAGAATCTCCAACAGGAGCCAAGGGAGAGATATTGGTACGAGCCCTGAAGCGAGTCGCCATCAATGACAAAATCCTACGCATTTCAACCGAATTAAAATGCTCGACCCAATGTCCGTTACGCAATTATAACTAATTAAACCATTATTATAATTGATGCAATTTGTTCAAGCACGAACATTATTCAACAAAAATTCAGATATTGCCATTACAAAATATGCTGAAATTGTTTTTACGACCACGAACTGTCAATTTGAGCTAACTTGCATGTTGGCCAACAATTTTCCACTTTTGGAATGTGCGATAAAGCACAAATCGTGTTTTCTCTTGATTCCTGGACAGATTCGAGGGAGCCAAAATCAGTTCAAACGTTGAATACAGCAAACTTAGACATATTTTCTCCCGGGAAGTCCTCCCGCAATTCCATCGGAGAAACATTTACCATTGACATTGCCATTCTTGAAAGAACACAAACTAGCTGGATTCGGAATAGGGTTGTAATTGGACGGAAGGGAGCTTATGGAACACATGGAATAAGGGAAATAACCGTAATTAAGACAGGAACAAGTGAATCCCAATGCCATATGAGATGCTTTTACTATGCATGTGACAATTTGTAGCTCCGAAAATCAGCCTGATGGATTTTCCAAGCAGATGTGGCTGGCAACGCCCCACCACCCGACCAAACAGCTCGGCCTCCTCAACCCCCGCGCACATTCACGTGCCCAGAAGGAGGCGCGCCTCAAATTTGCAATAAAATTTATACACGACAAATTTTGTCAACAACAACAACAATCCCGAAATGATGATGTAGACAGGCTCGTTGTTGCTGTTGTTGTTGCTGTTGCTGTTGCTGTTGCTGTTGCTGTTGTTGTTGCTGTTGTTAAGTGAGTGCCAGAGTCAAGTTGTAAGCGCCGAGCACTCGTCAAATTACCAACAGGGCCAAGTCCGCTGAAAGGGGAACCCCTGCATCTCGATGCCCGTGCGTGTGCCTTATTATCGGAGGGTTGCGGTCGCGCGGTATGGGCGCGGTGTGTATATACACACACTCGGATATATCGAGGGTTGTCGGCGAGTGTAAATATTTGAACATTTGTACAAAAATATGGTTTATGCTGTGCTAATAGCCCGGCATTTGCCTGTCATTTGATCGCAGACAGTTGTTCTGATTCGGATTTGGATTCCGATTCGGCCCACGATTCAAATTCAGATTTCGTTGCAGATAATGTCCTGCATAAGTACATATATCAATCAGTTGTTTGTTCAGCTCTCATAGTTATCAGATTAAGCGCCTGGCGAAATAACATTGTAATCTTCTACTGTGAGCATGATATTCTGCATAGAATGCTTTAAGCGGCACTTTCTTTCCTTTGAAGCTGCTGGATTATCAGAAGCCTATTAGCTGAAAGAAGTTTGCTTGTTCCACCGAGTTTTCAGTTCCTTAACTAAAACAATTAATGCCCCAAGTAGCTTTTATGTGCTATCGAAGCTATTTCCCTCAGCCTAACTGTACATTCATGAGCTTTACGCTCAAAGTGAGCAGAAGCTTCTTAAGTTGAAGCTATAAACTGCTTTGAAAGCTGTCTAAACAGCTGTGCGGGTAGGAATAAGGATTCATCAATTTGTATTGAGTCCATTTCGCATGGCTTTTTCACACTTTTTCCCTGAAGTGTTTTGTGTGCTCTACAAACAGCTTTCGAGTATGTTCTTCGACTGGTGGGTGTTGCGGGGCATATTATAGATATAACATACTATAGCCATCAGTAAATATAAGAATCTATCTTGTTATTTCGATTTAAAGCCGTGTAACTCTACACTTCAAATGGCAAATGAAACGCGCTTTGAACACCATTTTTTGAGCACGGGGACGGGCCCGGGGCTCGGGGTTGCGAGCGAGCGAGCAATCCTCCCCTAACCACAGCGCACTCGCTCCCCACCCCTCGGCGGCGGCACCACCCGCTGCACTCACTTGTTTCGCAGTCATGATAAAAACTATAAATTAATTATTACCGCGGCGCACTTGAAAGCGCAACAGAGTCGCAAACCAGACGGGGGGTAGGGCGCTGGCGGAGGCGGAGGCGGAGGCGGAGGAGGAGGCAGACACATGTGTGGGCTGCAGGCAGAGCCCGGGGGTTGGACGGTTGGACGGTTGGACGGTTGGATGGCTGGATGGCTGCCTGGTTGGCTTTGAAGCCATCTACTGCCGTTGAGCACTTTAGAGCGACACCCGAATGGGAAGCATTCAATTGGAATAATCGCACACTAATCGTCTAACCGAGATCATCAGCGATGCATCAGCGGGGATTGGGCTAGGGAGGGGGTGTGGATGCGGGGTAACCATGTCGAGCAGTGCTCGGAATCGCATCAGTGCGCAAATTGCCCGCTGGATGCTGGAAGGAGCGATTCTGGTACTGGTTCTGGGCGACAAACAACTGTTGAAATAAATTGAAAATTGAGTCCTGTTTTCCTCTCCTTTCCACTATCGATAGTATCGATGGTTTCACAGGCACCATCGCGATAGTTTGTCATCCTTTACACACATTCAGCTCTGAGCCCTACCAGGGACCAGTTATAGGGTGCCTTTTGTAGGGAAAATGTTTAGTTTTGATTGAGTTTTGAATTCTTCCGATTTTCCCCATTAATGTTGCGATACTATCAATAGTTGGGGCAATCTGTCATATCTCAGACGATACCTGGCCCACATTTGGGGCGGAACTACCGGAGGTTGTTGTCTCTATACTCACTTGAATCCGCGCCTCGTTCAGCTTTGTCGTACGCGCCAGCTCCTCCCGGCAGTAAATATCCGGATAATGCGATTTGGCGAATGCAGCTTCCAGTTCCGCTAATTGTTCCTGAAATTAAACGGATTTTAATTAGGCTAATTAGTTGTATGAGCTGCACTTGCTCACTCTCTCACTCTCCCGCCCCCTCACTCGCCCCACGTCCCCCATTTAGCCATTCTGTTTGTCTGCCTCACTTTTCCTTACTTTTCTGTTGTTGTTTACTTCTGACACGCGCCCCACCCCCGCATCTTCTATTCCCAGTGCTCAATTTCAGTGTGAAAATGCAAATTGCGTTGCCTACTTTTGGTTCTGTCCAACTTTGAGCTGACAACACCAAATGCATCTCTAACTGCAGTGTGGCAAAGTGTCCAAAAAAGCTGATTAAGGGTGTTCCCGCAATGCGAGTGGTGAAAGGATTAGTGACTAGTTTCATCTGCTGCCTGAATACGAGTAATATTCTCCTCATTCTTAATGAGGTTAACTTGATGCCAGTCATATACTCGTATTCGAGTATTCAAAACAATCGAATGTAATAAACATATTATCGATTAGTTACCTAGTGCAACTACTCAAAGGATTGGTAACTTGTTTCATCTGTTGTCTGTATAATATTCTTGTTATTGAATAAGTTTTACTAGAAGCTTCAAGTTCACAACAGTTCGTCCGATAAACTACTTTCAAGAGCCATAACAATCTAGTTTTTAAACAATTCTTAAGTCTTGAACTCCAAATCTACATAAAGTTTCTTAAAATGTATATATATTCCAATATGAAATTTATCTTATATATCATTTATAGCAAATCAAAGAAGCAGACTACAATTCGACTAACATTAGCAAATGTTAATGGCTACTAACATGGATTGAGAGCATAACAGCAGGCCAAAATGTTGCTGTTATACACATAAATTCAGCTAGTGATTGAAGGTTAGGAGTGGCCTAGAATTTATATAGTTTTTTAGGCGCTGAGCTGGCTTGAAACTTGCGAGTGAACTTATCAAGTTGAGCCAATTCATCAGCTACAGATTTGATCAGTTATATGCTCATATAAGCTTAGTTAATCTATACGTTGCTATCATAACATTTGAATGAGAATATCGTTTGTATTTTAAATACTATTATTGAAGTAATCTTAGGATTGGGTTAAGTTTTAAAGAAGAAAACCCCTGACATTAAAAAACTTGAAGCAATTTGTTTGATTAATGATAACTAAGGAAACAGCTGGGAACGGGTGAAAATAGCAAAGGAAACCCCTTTAAAGCGGGTGGAATTGGAATCGAAGTTCGTGTCCCCATTCGTCCTCCACCTTCGCTATTATTAACTGTATAAAAACAATTATAAGAGTTGTAATTATAACAGTTATTTCAAATGAAATGGCTTTTTTATATTTCTGAATTCCTCACTTTTCCTTCCGAGTCAACGGATGGGAATTATAAAGATTATTAACGTCATCATTTCTAGGCTGTAACAGCAACAACAACAACAACAAGGACACGTGCATTTGTTGTTGTTGTTGTTGTTGTTGTTGCTGCTGTTCCCGTAAGTTGAAAATGCCAAAGTTTTAATTACGAGCGTAACCTTCACGAAATCTAATTAAAATTTCTCACAGCGTGCACTTGCAGAGACAGCGAGAGGGAGAGTAAGAGGGAGAAAAGGGGAGACAGGACGTAGGAGTGGGCTGTGTGAAAGGGGTAGGGGTGGGTGGGAGGGCACCTCCAGGAGCCGTGTGGAACTGACCTGTGTGAATGTGGTTCGATGTCTTCGTCTGGCTGGCGTCGGGCAGGATGCTGTGGTTGGGGTGTGGCCGGCATGCTGACTCAGCGAGGATAGTCCACTTCCGGGCGATGTGATGCCGGCGGAAACCGTCGATAGGCCGCTGTTGGGTTCCGGCTTGAGTTTCTTGAATGCACCTTCGGCTGCAAGCAAACAAGTGTACCAAGAAATGTTAACAATTGCAAAGGCCACAAGCCCGAAAGCCAGAAAGCCAGAAAGCCCGAAAGGAGACAGCGAAAATTGTAATTAAAATGCGTGAAACGTTTACCCGCGACCCCTGGCCCTGCCCCTGACCCGGCCTGACCACTCTGCAACCAAAATGTTGCATAATTATGCCAAAAGATAATAACAACAACAATGGCCACCGCACTGCGGCCACAAGACGCTGGCGCGGGCGCTGAGGCAAGCTGTGGCATGCGGCATGCGGCATGCGGCATACGGCATACGGCAATGGGGCAACATCTCTTTGTCCACTGTCGGCCATTTTGGAGTGCACGGCGACTTTTGGGTCACGTCGCCGAGGACAACGACGTCAGCGGTCGCATGAATATGCAATATGGGATAATTTATGCAAATTTCTGGCACATTAATCGAGCTGGCATTTTGGGTTCCACCTGCCGTCCTCGGCGCGTCCTCGTTGTCCTTGCCGTCGCGTGCCAAAAGGCGGCAAATTACTGGCAAAGGTCAAAGCACAGCGCGAAAGTGGCCGCAAGTAGGGACAGGACGGGATTTGCCAGAGATTCTCTCCCCGACCCCAGACTGTTCCTGTACCTGAGACCTCTTCCTGGTCCTGGTCCTGGTCCTAGTCCCGGTCCTTGGCCTGCCTTGCCTGACATCCTGCCGTCGCCTGGCGCTTAATTGGCGCGCTTAGCTCGTTAACAATATTTAAACTATGTATAAATTTCGGGCTTCGCACTAATTGAATAACACACAAAGCCTTCTCCACTCCCCTTTGCCCCCACTCGCATGCCACAAAAAGGTGCCATTTATTTATGTTAAGCAAGTCTCATTGCCCCCCCCCCCCCTCTCTCGACCCAAGGTCAAGCTGCCCCCACGTGTCCAGGTTGCACTTGATGAAAGCGTGCTAATGTCCTTCGACTGATCCACAACAGAGTCCTTTTCTGACACGCGAAACGCACATTGCTAACACTTCTAAGTAAGCTAGTTCCCATTTAGATATATATTTGAGCCATCTATATCTATATTAGTCAAATTAACTCAGATCTCAGTATGTACATATTGATGACTAAAGACAGTTCCCATTTGAATCAGTTATTTATATAACTAATAAGGACAGTTCCCACTTTAGATATGTATAGAAGCTATCCTATATTTATCTGTCTAATACAGCCTAATCCCAGAAAGAACTATCTGTAATTTATGTATGATAATACTCGTACTTATTTACCTTTTAAATCTAATAAAACCCATTTGATGTCTATAAAGTATGTATGATCTATCTGTTGTTAAACCATTCTATTGAGTCAGACCCCATATTATGTCCGCCAGATCTTCTCATCACAACATTTGTTTATTTATACGCCAGTTCAGAATTGGGAACTAAATATGATTAAAAAGATCTCCTCATTCTTCAGATCAGTTATACAATCTGATGCTCTGGTTGAGCTTACTTCGCTTTCCTACGAAAGAAATTTTAAGATATTGTAACTTAAGCACTCTTCAATGAAAGTCAGATATCAAAGAAATAGTTCTCCGAGTTGAATGTATCTTGCTTGGATCTCATAACAGGAATACTATTTGCAGAGTTTATAGATTACTTTCTGTAGAACCTAACAGACCTAATAACCTTGTTGTCAATCGCATGTCAAGTCTTTTTCATGAAGTTTTTAACGAAAAGTACAGGAAATGGAAAGAAGGTTATACAATACTTAAGGGAGCTGTCTTCAAATCGCTTTTCAAAGGGGATGGCCTAGATTTCTAGGTAATACTGAAGCATTGACAGTATTTAGTTTAGTTTCAATGAAAATTTAGAGAGAATTACCACTGATATTTAGGTTTGCAAGCCGTTTTGAAAGAATTGCTGTTGAATCTATTCAAGCTCTCCTAACTAAATAAAAGGCACGATATAAGCTCCAAGGATATGTTATTTATTAGTCGACTGTTCGATGAAATCTAATTTGTAATTTCCTGGTGAAAGTTATTCCGACAGGTCGATGCGACGCCAAGGAGTAGGTTGTACATCCTGTTTCCAAAGAATGGTTAAGGGGGGTAAAAAACTCTACAAAAATGTATGTAACAGGCACTCTATAGCACATATATATTCTTGATCAGTATCAACAGTCGGTTCGATCTAGTCATGTCCGTCATCCATCTGTCTGCCCGTACGGATGAAAATGTCAATCTCAGAGAGTTGGGGACAGAAAACTTAGCACTTATCATATGTTCGACAAATCTACAAATGCGTTTAATATTAACAACTTATCCCGAACATCCCGCTAGTCTCCAGATAGCACTTGTGTCCAGAAACTCGTCCTGTGCTCGGAACCCCACCGACTCCCATCTCAAGAATTGTATAAGGAATCCTTTGAATGACTTGGATCTAGTCGATCAAGGCAAAGGCTGCTAACTTTACAGTTTCATTGATATTTCAAATGCTTGGGTTTTGGGTTACAGCCGGATGATTGGAAAGTTGGATGGTTCGATGGTTCTATGGTTGACCAGCAGCTGAGAGCTGGTTACTGTAATTTGAATACCTTTTTGTTGTTCCCTCGACAGTCACAACAATCGCACTAAGCCGATTGAAATGTCCGCAAATGGCAAACGGCAAAGAACACAACACAGGAGGTTTTAGGAGGCGACAGTAGGCGATAATCCTTGGCTTTGGCGCGTGCCCAAGAGCGGCAACAAAAGGAGCAAAAGGCGTCAAAAGGGTCGCTCGACAATGAGTTAACAACTGTATGCCAATCCCTCTGAAAGGGCTAATGGCCCATTGTGAGTGTGTGGCAGAGTTGTCGCTGTGATCGGCCATTATCCAGGCACACTGTGACAAAGTAAACGGGCTGACTGGTCACAGGTTGTGGGTGTTGCAGTCCCAGCCTATATATAATACAGTCAGAGTCCCGATATAAATAGCTACAGTTCCAATATTTTCAATAACAAAAATCTAACCTGACTCCGGATATTCAAAATATATCCCTTCATCAACCCATCCGTCCCGTCCTCTTTTGTTATCGTTATCCCGTCTGGATTGCTCATTAACTGAACAATTTGATTACAATTGATGTCATATTCTTCTTCTTCAATGGCATGTCCTTTTAAATTTCAACCGAATTTCAAGAAAAAAATACTACAATGCCCAAAATACTTATTCAGAGTTGCATTCATAATGCAGGATACTATTTACATATCAATTTTGACCTATGAAGCATACTAATTTCCGGAATCTGGGAGGAATTTCGGATCCGACGGCATATTTAGCATAGCCAGGGACTCCCACAAATTCATGAAATTGTCCGCTGTGTTACCAATGCTGCCTATCCCAATGATTTGGTTAGGAGCGTCGGTATTTCTAAAAGATCCCTCACCCGTTCCCAACTCGAATATTACCTTAGGGTTAAGTTGGGACGACTATCAGTTGCAACACATATAGGGCACGACTTGGCTTGGGAACTACCTTCCCTTACTTCCTGAGTAGACGCTTGGTCGAGCAGGAGTCCACCCGGATGCACGGATGCAGACATTGGAACAACATTGATATTGACAGTTCTATAAGGCTATAGGCTGTAAGCCCTTAGCCCCGCATATAGTATTGAATATATATTCAAAATAAATACTTGATTTAAAATTCGAGAAGAGATCACAATACAAGGAGCATGATCACAGTCACAGATAGTTGCGACTTATCGCTCAGATCTGTAGAGGGTCAGCTGAGGTAGCGGGGGAGATTTTCTTACCCGAAATGGTGTGATCGGAGAGGCGCGAGGGTGGCGTGTGGGCCGGCGTGTGGTGGTGCGAGGATGAGTCCATGCCGGGCGTGGGCAGGCCCGAGTAGAGGGCGCTGAAGTCCTCGGGCGTGCTGCTGCATTTGCGCTGATGGTTCAGGGACGAGGAGGAGGACTTGTCCAGGGTGGTGATGGGCGAGCGTGTGTCCTGCACAGAGCTGGCCAGGCTGAGCAGGCGGTTCTCGTGCGAGCCGCCAATGCCCATTAGGCGATTGTCCTGAAAGGACATGAACTTGGTATCCTGTGCAACGCCGCCATGCTGCATGCTGCTGGCATGATCCTCCAGCAGGCCCTGCTGCAGCCCCAACAGGCCCCCCACCAAATTGGGACGCAGCTCGTCCATGCTTAGCTTGCCCCCCTGCCCGCAAGCGCCGGCCGCTGAAAAGTTCAGCTGCCGGCTGAAGATCGCCGGAAAGATGTTGAACTGCTGCGAATCGGCGCTCGACTGCGGACTGAGCCCCAGGCTGTGTGGCGCCACGTGCGGCAAGGACGTGCTGGCCACGGATGCGCCGGACACGGAGACGGAGGAGGACGCCGAGGCGGCGGCGGCAGCGGCGGCTGACGCGGCGGCGGCTGCTGAAGCGGCCGATGCAGCGGCCGCCGCAGCGGCAGCAGCGGTTCCCGACGAGCCGGGACCGTTGCCAATTAACAGCGTGGGCGTGACCACGCCTCCTACAACGTTGTTGTTGCCGAGCAGCTGCTGCTGTTGTTGCTGCTGCTGCTGTTGCTGCTGCTGTGGCGTCTGCAGCTGTTGCTGCTGCAGTGGCGCGGCGCCCGCGGGCAGCTGTTGCTGCTGTTGTTGCTGTTGCTGCTGCTGTTGTTGCTGCTGCTGCAGCGGCAGCACCGAGTGCAGCTGATGAGCGTGTACGGCCGCTATGGCGTGTGCGTGGCTGTGGGCGTGGCTGCTGTTGCTGCCGTTCGCTGGCAACGGTTGCTGCTGCTGCTGCTGCTGTTGCTGCTGCTGCTGCTGCTGCTGTCCGGCTGTGTTGCTGCTGTTGGTGTTGCCGACGACTCCTACCAATCCAGCAGCGCCGCCACCACCGGAACCAGGGCCGCCGGCACAACTTTGATGTTTGAAATCCAATTTGTGGCCGGCGTAAAAACGCTGCGTATCGATATACGTTTTGAAGAAGTCTATTGAATAATCCAACTGGAGGCTGTACGCGGCGAACGCGCAACAATTAAATGAAATTTATTTACGAACTTTGGCAACGCTGCCAAACGCCGACGGTGTTTTATATTGCGTCTGTTTCCCTGTTCTTCTTGTTATTGATATTCTCAGTTCTGTTGATATTTTGTAAAATGTTGTTTAATTAATCGGTTTGCTTGTAAATGTTTGTTGAAGTCGCTTAAATGCGATTCAATTGCTTAATTAACTGTTAACTGCCACTGGGCGAGTTTCGTTGAGTTTTCGTTGAGTTTTCTCTAAGCCCGAGTTTGTCTATTCGAACGCGAGCTTTTTAAGGCTATTTGTTGTTGTTGTTGTTGCACTATGTTAAACACATATTACTTGTTGTTGTTGTTGTTGTCGTTGTTTTCGTTGTTGTTGCCGCGCTTATTTGCTTATTTGCTTTTGCTTTTGCTTTTGCTTGGCACTTTTGGGCAAAATGGCGACGGCTTTTTTGGCACTTGAAAAAAAAATGTAAATTGCATTTATTTGGTTGGTGAAACGGAACAAAAAACAAAGAAGCAGCAGCTGTATTGTTGTTGTTGTTGTTGTTGTTGATGCTTATTAAACTGTGGCACAATGCGAAGTCACGTGTGCGTGGTACCGTTATGTCTAAGGCCGTTGCAGCGACTGTTTGTTTTGTTGCTGTCTTCTTTCAAAAGGCTGCGATGGCGACGGCGACGGCAGCACGGGCACTAATCGAAAAAGACGATGACGATAACAAATCGACAAGCAAGAGAACGATAACAAAAGCACACACACACACATATACATACATATACGAATGTATGTATTGAAGTTAAAGAAGAAATCGAAATTGAAGAAATCGCGAATTGTCTTTTAGGTTTATTTGTTGTTGCTGCTGTTGTTCATGTTCTTGTTGTTGTTGTTGTTGCTGCACGCACGCACGGCGGTACGTATTCGCGGCCGATCAAACTTAAAATGATATACAATTTCAGGCAACATACAAAATTATAACGAAATTAAGGATCATGTGCTCGCGACGACGGCAACGAAACGACGACGCTGCCGCTGACTGCAAAGCAGCGCTGCCGCTGGTGCTGCTGCTGCTGCTGTTGCTGCTGATGCTGCTGGGGGTTGCTGTGTTGCGTTGTGGGGACGATTGCGGGCTGCGCGCGAACGATTGGTGGTTAGCAGCGTGTTTCTCTCTCAGTGTGTGTGCGTGCTTGTGTGTTTGTCTGTCTGTGTGTGTGAGACCACGAATCGTTAGTCGTACTAATAATTTGAAAAATAATGAAACTTGTGTGCGCTGGCTCGGCCGCTGCGAGGCCCGAGTGCGACAGCAGGCGCTAGTGGGCCGTCTCGCTCGCACGCGGCTGCCTCTTGCTGTCTCGCCTTAACTTGCTTGGTTAATTTCGTTAGTTGCTGCCCAGCGTCAGCGTCAACGTCAACGTCAACGTCAGCGTCAGCGCCATTGCCTGATGCGAGCCGACATTTGTGTGTGTGCGTGTGTCTGTGTGTGTGTGTCCATATGTATGCCATGTTTCTCTTGATCCAATAAGGCTCGTTGTATTTTTTGTGGCATGCTCTCTCGCTCGCACCGCCCGTCGCCCGTCGCCGGCAAAAAATGAAACAACATTTATTCTATTAGACAAAAACTTTTCTTTCTTACGCCTGCTCCAACTTGGGAGCCGTCGAACATGTCTGACACACTTCCCGCCGCAGCAGTCGGAGGAGCCAGAGGAGCTAGAGGAGTCGGGTAAGCCGGAGGAGCCGTAGACGCCGCTAAACGCTTGGGGAATTCCGCTTGGCGCCGCCGGCTGGCTACAATGACTGGCTAATTTGGCGCTGATGTTGATTAAATATGCACTTGGCCGCAGTGAAAGTGCGCTAACTAGTTGCATTTTTTCACGGCGGCAACAACAAAGGAGCCACTGAAAAGCTTTGACACACTTTTCTTCTCAACTGCCAGATTTCAGTGCCTGCCAAGCTGTAGGCTGCGATCGCGAGCGAGCGAGAAAGAGAGAGGAAGAGAGTAAGCAAGTGAGAGGAAATGGGAAAGCGCCATAACTGCAAATAATGAGCTTTTTGCGGCGCTGCCAGCCTGCCTACAGCTGTCAAAAGCAATTCCAATTGGAATTCAAATCTACATACACACGTGACAAACACACAAACACACACAAACACAAACAAACACAAACACACACACACACACACATGCATACATACATACATGCAGCGGGCAAGCGTTGTGCATGCTTCTGGCTGCGCTCATAAAATGAAAATGAAGCAGCCGCCGGCAGCGACAGCAGCAGCAGCAGCAGCAGCGACAGCAGCAGCAATGACGCGCACACACACGCACACACATACAGACGCAAATGCAGCGCACACTATGCTCGTCTCGCTCTAAAGCAGCGCGCGCGCGCAAGCTCCACAAAATGCATTGACCAATCAGCGCACAGCAGCAGCATATGAGCATCAAAATGGAGTTGTGTATTGTTGTTGTTGTTGCTGCTGCTGCTGCTGCCGTTGTTGTTGTTGTTGCTGTCGTTGTTGTTGCGCTGGCAGCGCAATGAATTAGTGTTCGTTAAATGTGGCAGCCTGGCGCTGTTGCCAGTTTTCCTTGCCAGTTTTCTTTGCTGCCGCCCCCCTCTAGCCAGCCCCACCCCCCCTCAATCTCTGGCCCGTTCGTTGGGGCGGCATAGGGCGCTGCAGTTGCGCGCCGCTCTTTCTGTAATCCTTAAAACAATACTTTTGAACTGAAGGACTCAAAACGCTGCTCCACACTGACTTTGGCTCGTCCTCGCTGCTGCTGCCGACGCTCGTTTCGTGCCGTTTAGCTGCTCGTCCTTGTTCTCGTTCTCGTCCTCGTGCTCCTGCCGCCCCGCCCCCCCCCCGTCCCTACGCTTCCTACGCCCCCTCCCCAACCCCTGTCGTTACGCTGCGTGGGCGCGTCTGTCCAGCTTTTGCTTTGAAGCTGCTTTTCGATTCTTTTTATGTATATTTTTACTCATTTATTTGTTCTTTATTGTTTTTCATTTCTCTCTCCTCTCTCTCCCCCTCTCTCTCTCTCTCTCTCTCTCTCTCTCTCTCTCTCTCTGTCGCTTGTTGTTGTTGTTGTGTGCCTCTGCCTTGCTCCAAATGACTTCAGCTCTTTGTTTTACACAAATATGCATACACACACCCGCACCTACATGAATACTTTAAGGATGCGGGCTCGTCCTGTTGGTCAGTAGGAGCAGGCAGCGATTCCAGCTTCAATTGCATCCATTTCCACTTTCTTCGGCCATTTGTAGGCCTCTTTATCGATAACCCAGCCAGGAGTTTAATCTCCTTAGCGCTCCGCTGCCAGTTTCAAGCCACCCTTCCCAAAGGTTGCAGTCGGTACAGTTCTTTGTATTCAAATAATTTCATTTAATGCGTACATTGAATGCTACTAAATATATCTTTAAGGTTGACTCTATAGAAGAGGGGGAGATAAACTGTAGGAATGAATGTAGCGGGCGGAGAAGGAGGCAGGAGGGAGAAGGCATCTGCGACCCTATTAGATGTATGGCCTTAATTTGTGTATATTATTTATTTATTTAATCGATCGATTACGGAATTAAAGCCAATAAAATGTAAGGATAACAATCATCGACAGAATTCGAAATTGCAAGGATCTGAAATAGCTGCAAGGATTTCTGGGCTGTGTTCCAAATGGAAGTCAATGTTCTGAAATATTTAAATTAAATCATCACTTAATTTAAAGTTTTGTCTTCTGTTGGAATACAGAAATACACGCAACAAGGTCCTTGAGGACGCTTCAGGGTTTTCCTGCTATTACAGATGATCACATAAAAGAAGAATTTGAATCGAAAGAGGAGACTTGGGTAAAAACTGTCAGTTCCGTAGCATCCACAGACAGTCGTGTTTCCAAAGATCTAAGAATATTTTAAATTTTAATTTGGGTATATTCAGGGTGTTTTGGGTGTCAATCATCGAAAATTAACATTCAATTTTAATTGGAAGAGGATAAAAAAGATAAGCATGTATATCATCTGTTCATTTAAGGATCCAAAACATAAATCAGTTCAGTATTCAGGACAAGGTTTCGAAAGCTTGAAATTAACCCTACAAAGGTAAATCCAGAGGAAGACTTAAGTGTGCCCAAAGCAACACTTGAATAGGGTAAATTTGGGATGTAGGTTCCTATATACCCATCGCAGAGCGGGCTTATTTCAAATTTCACTTCCCCACAACCCGCAAATCGATAAGTACGATTTACATGCGCTATTTCGGAGATAAAGTCTGGATTTTTGGCAAGTATGATTGCCAGGTCACTCTACACGTGCCTAAGTTTGTAAGAACATTTTGCGCACTTTTGTGAAGTATCGATAGTATCGATAGGATAAACTGTTACATTCGAAACTATCGCTGCCCTTCCAGCTCTAGGGTAGATGGATAAAGAATTGCATTGGCCTTAAAGCTGCTTTTAAGTACAGCACACATGCAAGTACACACACTTTCCCCCCACACACACACTCACACACCCACACTCACACACACAACTGCTTTACCAAACCCAATATGGCAGATGGTTGTACCAGCGTCCTCAGAGCGACATCAAAAGGACGCAATAGCCTGCTTCCCTGTTGCTATACTCCACATATGTATATATATCAGTGGCGGATTCTAGGGGGTTGCCTAGGGAGGCTCTTATTTCCTGTGATTATTCGATTGTTCCAATTACATTTCAGGCATAGAACTTCTGTATAGTTCATATACTCGAATGTATCCCTAATATCCAAAGTTATGGGAGAAAATGTATCAGATAAACAAACTAATGTCGACTACTCCGCATTTGCAGGAAGTAGAACAGTCTTTCAACTGATGCACATAGTATGTTCTCGGGATATTTGGTATCCCCCAAGATATAAGCTTCCTATATTGTCATTCCCTTTTATACCCTTGTAGAGGGTATTTGGATATACTATATTATCCAATCTCAGTAATTACGAGTCTTATTATACTTTATATGGTTTGTTTTGACCTTATCAAAATCTGATCACATTATTATCGTCTCTTCGGCGATATTCGTTCGTTCTTGTTATCCTTATCCTTATTGACTATTTTGGACAGATTTAGTCGGAAGAGTTCTTAACTTGTACTCGTTAATCCTTTCTGATGATAAATATGTGGGAATACTTACCATTTTATTCCCAAATTGGTTCGGAGATAAATGAGTTTCCCCCTGAAGGAAAGATGATCCGCCACTGATAGACATATATGTATTTGTATGCGGATTGTACTATTCACATGTTGGAAAAGTTTGTCAAAGTGCACACACACCCATACACACAACACACACACAACACACACACACACACACATGGATTTAGTTTATGTCACAAAACAAGCATTTGGGCTATTAAGCATCCATTTAGGATACTAATTTGTGTATCATTACAAATTGTAACTGCACACACACCCACACACCACACACCCACACACCACAGACGCACACCCTCCCACAGTCACCCTCCCTGCACCCCACCCTCCCGGAGCCAACTAAGAGTTTGCAGTTTCCCATTTCGTCGAGTCCGATTGCATCCCCCAAAGCCAAAGCAAAATGGCAGCCATTGCGAAACGGTTACCCGCTGCCCGCCGCCCGCTGCCCGCTGCCCGCTGCCCGCTGCCCGCTGCCCGCTGCCCGCTGCCCATTAAGCGTTGCTCGTTCCATTCCCGTGCACTACGTTCCGTTCCGTTCCGTTCCGTACCGCCTTGCCCTCGCCTTGTCCCCGCATTACTCATTCGCAGCGTGCGCCACAAAATGCAATATCCAAAAACCGACAACAGCAACAATTTTAGGTTATGTGTTCTTACTGTTGCTGTTGTTGCTGTTGTTGTTGTTGTTGTTGTTGATGATGATCATAACATCAATTAAGGCTTCCATCTATCTATTCAACCAACAAAGCCAAACGCTCCACAAAACAAAAACCAAAAGCCAAAATGCCGACCAAGCGAATGAACAACAACAACAACAACATCAGCAACAACAGCAACAACAACATGAGCTACAAGAACAACATGGACACATAGTTTGTTGCTTCTTGGTTGGTTGGTTGTTTTACTATTTTGGGACTCCACTCAGTGGACATCTTTTCTCATCATTTCATTTCTGGAGGAGAAAATAAAAATGGAAAAATCCCAATGAAATGAACAAGCTGCAAAGATGTCCTTGGGCCTGCCGAAGGCCCAATACCCTTGCAGCGGCCCAAAGAAATAAATAAATAGAAAATGTTTCCCACACAACAGTTATTATACCAACAAGATATAATGATCCGATCCGATCAAATCTGCTTCCGACATCACCAACAGCAAATAGAAACTCCTTTGCCAATTTTAATGAGAAAAGCCCGATGAAGGGTCCAGTTCATCTGGAAACATATAAAAAATCAGACAAATTGACATCTAGGATATTTCTGGAGATATTGAAGGAGACGTTTCCGACCCCACAAGGAACACATATATATTCGTGATCAGCATCTTGTACATCCGAGTCGATTAAGCTATGCTCGTCTATCTATATCTATATCCAAGAAAGTCTCTCAGTCTTCCGAATGAAACTTCTTGACGGATCGGTTCACAATTGAGTTTTAGGGAACCTTTTTTGACCAAATACACCGAATCGAAGTTTTCACTATATCCTATAGGAACAATCGGATGAAAATATGACTGTTTAGATGAGCAACTTTTTGTTTCTCAGAATACGGCAACCAAACCAAGCAATTCTAAGTTTCGGTATGCCCTTGAGAGTTTGACCAAGTCATATTCAAATCGGATTATTATACCTATATTATAGCTGACATAGAAATAACCTTTTGCACAATAGTTTGTGTATGAACAACTTTCTATTTTAATTATTATTATTGGATGAGTATATCTTCAAGCTGTCGCAGGAACAATAGGTCGAAAATTGAGTTTGGATACGAAAAGCATTGTTTTCTTCTTTCATGTTATTATTTGTAAGCATTTTTGCTTTCATACTAAATGGGAGTATTATTTTTGTGACTGTTTCGAATGTTCCGAAAAGTGTGTAGCATACTTTTTGGGGAGCATAGGTCAGCTGTTTTGTTGACTATTCTAAACTCTTCAATGACTTCTGTGGTCTTGATACGAAATCGGAATTCGATATATCTCTGTGTGTTTGTCGGTTCCTTCTCTCCGGACGATATAATCTTATTGTTAAATCTTTCATATAATTTTAGGTCATCGGGGATATACATATGTATGTATGTGTATATCTTGTGATGAGGTCGAAAACTGAAATATCCTTGGCTAGGGTGTACAAAGTGTGCCAAAAATAAAATGGGAAAGTTAAGAGCTGCTGAAATCGCTTCCTTCACTCGACTCCACAATATTAATGGCTGTTGTTGTTGTTTGACTGCATTTGGCCAAAAACACTCGCACACACACCCACACACACCCACACACACCCACACACCCACACACATAGGCAACAGCAAGCAGCTGGCGGGCATATGGAGCTGAAAGTCCTTTCCGCCCACCCTTTGGCCCGCTCTCCCCTCTCCCCTCTCCACCTCTCCACGCGCACAGAAACTCGGCACCCAAGAAAGCAAAATGTATCTCATTGATGTGGCTTTTTAACTTTTCATTATTTACCGCTAAAAGCATCTTTTAAAAAATTTTCAAATAGCTGCCGCACAAAAAGTGCACACAACAACAACAACAATAACAGCAAAAGAAAAAAAGAAGAAGAAGAAACAACAAAGCAACAACAACGCAAAGAAAAAAGAAAATAACAAAACGGTATAAAAAATTATATAAGAGTAGACAACAAAAATGGTTGGCTGCTCACAAAGTGCCAGGGCCCCCAGCACCTGCTCCGCACCCCCCCGCTTTTGCCATGACTGCCACCATTTTGCCAGCGCTTTGATATCCGCATTTGTAACCCCCCGCAGCTCCCCCTCTTTCCCGCACACCCGTTGTCAAGGAGCGCTTTACCCGCTTTGTCGTCCTTCAACTCATTTAGCTGCTCTCAGTTTTTTTTTCTCTTTTGTTTTCTGTTTATTGCCCCCTCCCCACCTCTTCAACGCTCTACGCTGTCAACTGGCACTCGTCTGTGCGTTCTCTGCTCATTTCTTCGTTTTGTTGTTTTTGCTTTTTCCTTTCGTTTTTTGAGCGCTTTACGTTTTTACTTTGATTGCAAAACGCACTTTTATTCTCTTCATGTCGCGCTTAAACGCTTTTAAAGGCTTTTTCTTCATCTACTTTTTTCCATCTCTCTCCCTGGCTCCATCTCGCTCTGGCTCCCGCTCTCTGCCGCTGCCGCTGTTGCTATCGCTGTCACTGCCTCCCTTTTTAGCTGCCTTCCACTTCTGCTGCTTGCTTCGTTTCTGCCCCGCCTGCCATTCGTCGTCGTCGTCGTCTAATTTAGCCTATTAGTTAGTAGATGCTTTTACACACACACACACCAGCACACACACACACACACACACATGTGAGCAGATTGTGCAAGGCGAGCTTTAAGCTTCGCTGCTTTAAAACGCGCAACACAAAGCTCTATTAAAATATTCTCAAAACAAATCCATAGAATATTCATTTGGAGCCTTACATTTTATGACAATGATTAAATAACAGTTACAACTTTAAGGGTTATTCCAAGTACTAGTGTTGCAAAACTTTCGATAGTTTCTGTAATCGAAAGTATAACACTTACATATATGCATACATGTATTATCGGAACCTGACATATAGGGACAGAAAAACTCACTCATCTTTAAAGTCATGTAGTTTTCTTAAGAAACTATCGATCGATTGACTATCAATACTATCTATTGAATTATTGAAAGTCTTCCAGCACTAAGAGGGACATGCATAGGTAGTAAGAAAGACAGCTAGATCTTACACTTTCGACCAGCTATATCTGCGTGTCCTCTCAATCCTCTCGACTATCTCAGTTTTAGCGTTTTTCTGTCGAAACATGGTAAGGATGTCCTTTGTGTTGCATAAGTGAGAGCTGACTGAATCGGAGCTCTATATCATAGGAATAATAGGGATTGAGTCATTCTAAGAAAAGGGTATTCAAAACGAAAATGTTTTTCATTTCTATAACCTATTTTCTCTCATAACGTTTTATTATAGTGGAGTAATAATACAGAATATACAATAAGGGGGCAGCTTCTCTATGCGTGCAAGAAGTAATATTTGCTGGCCACTAAATATCAAATAAGACTCTTTTTGCCGTATGGAGGAGTTGTCTAAAATGACAGTCAATTGTATAGCTCCTAGAAACTGTGTTAGGTCGTATCCAAATCCTATAATCCTGAAACCGGTAAACCAATCATCAAATGGACATTTTCTCAGAGCGAGCAGAGAAGTATTATTTGAGTGTATATGATATCAAACAAAACTTTTAGGCACGCTATGAGACATTGTCTATATACTACAATATATACTGATACTGTGTAATTTTCTGAGCTTATACAGGAAGATTTTAAGTTAGATTTAGGGTGTTCCACACAATCACGTTTATCTCGCTTGAAAAGTGGAAGCAAAGTTTAATCATAGATATGTATATGTAAGTCTTGCAAGTCCAGTAAGTGTGTGTACCAGTAACTATCGATACCAGTAACTATTGATAGCTAAAAGTCGATGTTATCGATACTATCGATTGCTGTTACGTCGGGTCTTGAGCTGGACAATATTAAACGATTAAAAACTTCTAGCTGGTAACACACCAGCGTTGCCCACCAAATATTTAGATTCAAATGCATTATGTGGAGTTTGACTGCATTTGTGAATCGTAATCCATTGCGAAAGACCTCAATCGGAGCTGTGTGATATGTCCACTCCGTCGCATGGTCGCCGCACGCATTACTCCCAAAGAGAGGATGTAGGACTCATCTACGGCCATCCGAAAACGCCGTACAGATCGGCCACTCTGCGGCACTTCAATTAGTCAAGATGGATCAGGAACTCAGGTTTAACCATATTTATGTATATTTCATGCAAATAAACAATAATTTTAATTAATTTTTGACGTGTTTTGGGGAAATCTGTATATTTTCGTGTACTGCAAAAGCTTACACTCACCAAACTTCGGGTTGGCGATGTATCGATCAGCATTCAACGATAATGGGTTCATGTTATTTATCAAACTTCTAACAGAAGTAGCAGCAAATTCAGTATACATACATACTTTTGGGAACACCATGTTGCTAGCATTCTGTTAACGCGCTGTTAACTCACTTTAACATGCTGCTAACCCTATGTTAACATTCTGTTAACGTTATGTTATCATACTGTTAACCAAATGTTATTATACTGTTAACATTGTGTTGACCCCATGTTAATATACAGTTATTACACTGTTAACTGTCTGTTATAGTAATGTTAACACACTGTTAACACACTGTTAACACACTGTTAACACACTGTTAACACACTGTTAACACACTGTCAACACACTGTCAACACACTGTTAACACACTGTTAACACACTGTTAACACACTGTTAACACACTGTTAACACACTGTTAACACACTGTTAACACACTGTTAACACACTGTTAACACACTGTTAACACACTGTTAACACACTGTCAACACACTGTTAACAAACTGTTAACCGTCTGTTAATAACAGACCTATGTTAGTTACATAGTTGTATAACAGTCGATTTGCTGTTATACTAATCAGCAACTGTTATACTAATTAGCGACTTTCTGCTGATTTCTGTTCGCCTGGTATATTTAGCCATTTTTTGGCATTTTGACGCTCACAAATTGGAAAGTTGAATTCTGAAAACCAAACTTAATTTTTGCCCAAATACACCAGGCGAACAGAAATCAGCAGAAGGTTGCAAGAAATGTGACCCTGAAAGTATGCTGCAGTTTTTTCTCATTTGAAATGGCAACCTAACGATTTCTGTTAGTAATTCTGACCGATTTTAGATCACAAAGTGAATTAAGCCGAAAATGAATTCTGAAAGTAAGAAGTGCCCCCATCCTTGCAGTTTTCATCAATAAAAAACCATCGTTTGATTATTTTACGTTTATTTATTTCAATATCAATTTTCGTAACAATAATGATAAGAATGATAATGATAGTGAATAAGATTGTACATACTACTTATCACGAAAATGCTTTATAATAAAGAGAATAAGTTTGAATAAGAATATGATATACATGAATTGATGTGAAATACAAACTACAACTACACTTACCATTAATTTTATAACATTTCTGTCTCGAACTATAATTTTTATTTATTTGTTTAACAACTAATCATATACTTAAAACTATATGACAAGTGTGTATCAGCAATGGCGGCCAGGCTCTGCAGCTGGATAACATTTTAGTGTGTACTTACATCTAGGGTTATTAATTCTAATTAGTGTTTATTAACATTTTTAAATTGTTGTATTTGCATGTCTTGTTTGCTTAAGTATCGTTGTAGATGTGAGATTTGATATTAGTTTTATGTATGTTTTCTTCTCTAATGTTGGTTAAGGCGGAGCAGGATTCTATGATGTGTTTTATGTCAACTGTACTATTGTTGTGGCACGGTTCACGGGTTACTTCAGTGTGGTCTAATCGTAAACGAGTAATTTTGATTTGTTCAAGTCGATTTATGTTTTGTGTGAAATCTTCCTTATGTAACTGTTATTGTGAAGTGAATTGGAGCTTAAGTGTTTATAGTACCATGTGTTACATTGTGAAATTGGTTTTTGTTGTTCCAGAAAAAGTTGTTTTTTTAACTATTTGATTATGTCATTAATATTGCCTTAATTTGCGCATGGCCAGGGTTGCATAACAGCTTTACTCTAGGTAAGAGATTGATCTATAATGATCTAATTATAGACGGATAATGGTCATTGTTGTTTATATTAGAGATTGAGTCGGAGCATATAATAAACTTTCCTTTCATGTTCATTGCTAGTCACTTTTCCGACAGTGGGCGTGCATTTTTGAAAATCGCTAGCATTGTTGAACTATTTAATCTGAGGTGCTTTAAAAATGAATTTCAAAAGAATCATATGGTGAACGGAAAAGTTTGAAAATGAATTTGAGGCCAATCGGACGATAATTAAAAACGTTTCATACAACAACTTTCCAAGAAGTTTCCGACCTTGGGGGTAGATATTCCAAAATCTTTGACCACCGCGTGTCTTTGCGTAGAAACTTGAAAATAAATTTGAAGTCAATCGCATGAATTTTCCGACCATGGGGCTGAACTATCCGAAATCGGTGAGACACATATCGAATTATTTAACGTAAGGACCTTTGAAAATGAATTTGAAGGTGATCGAACTAGAATTAGACTTTCGCCCATACAACTTTGACATCCCATTTGATCGGGATGGATTTTCCAAATTCGGCAAAATATGTGTCAAATGAATTTTTGGGTAGATCATTGAAAATTAGCTTGAAGCCGATTGGATTGTAAACAAAAAGTTGCATACACACAGCTTGTGGGTGGAATTTTCCAAAACCCAGCCTTAGTGTGCACTTTTATCATAGATGGAACCTACTGTGAAACTTTCAGCACTCCTGCTCTTACGGCTTAGGCTGACCAATCAGTGAGTCACCAATCAGGACAAACTATTTCTTAAATATAGATTAGTGTAAAACAAGCAAGGATAATAATTAATTTCTCCACGCTTATATGACATAATATACGGGTGGGTGCTAGTATCTTAAGGACACACAACATCACCACATTATTCGTTAAGCGCGAACCCCCAAAAATGGAATCAGTTGTTGAGCTTGACATTTAAATGGTTTAAATCTTTCGATTTAATTAGCATCATTTTAAAAAATTCAATTTCATTTTGCATTTTGCTAGATTATTACAATACACACAAGAAAACACGGAGAAAGAGAAGGTGCGACGGAGAGAAAGAGACAGAGAGAGCACGTGACAGAATCTCTCTTACAGTGCGTAAAGAGGCGGTTCGTCGCTGCGGGGGGATGTGGAAGTGGGCTTTGCTGGGGAAGCTGTAACTTTACCTGGGAACCACAGTCGAATAGTTGTTCCCCCTCTGAGCCCCCCTCCACCCCACCGAAAATGCCCCCGTCACTGGCTGCTGCCTTTGCCTGTGCGCCGGTCATGGCCATTAATTTTTCAATCATACAATTTGAGGCAAGCGGAGCTGAGCCGAGCTGAGGACGACGGACGAGGGACGAGGGACGACGGACGAAGGACGAAAAGCAAGGACTCACGGGCAGCAGCTATGCCGCTATGCCGCCAGGCGAGGCAACAACAACACGATTATCCTGGACTCTCAACTAAAATCAAGTGCATGTCCCTTGATGCTCGAAGATACACTCAAAACTCAGCGCGGCGGCGACAAAAAATGGGAAAAAATGTCGCCCTGCTGTTTCCGGAAAAGTGCTCGGGGCGCACATATGTCAACTTTTTGCAGTGCCTGCTGCTCCTGTTCCTGCTCCATGTTGTTGCTGTTATCCTTGCTGTCGTGCACGCACACTTTGTGCGTGTGTGGGTAGCGGGAAGTTTTGAAACCAGGACCAGAACCAGAACCAGCACCAGCAACAACAGCAGGACGAAGCACTTGAAGAGCGTCACAACTTGAAATTGGAAACTTTTGAATGTCCCTCTTATCAAAATCGTATAATTTGAATGTAATTTGCAACTGCAAAAGGGCGACAGCAGGCAAGGCATAGCCCAAAGACGAGCCCATGCCAAATCCCAAAACCGAACCCAATCCCAAGCTCAGGCCCAGGCCCAGGCCCAGGCCCAGGCCCAGGCCCAATCCCAATCCGCCGCCAAGGGTTGTCCGCCCTTGAGGAGCGAACGGGGACGGGGACGGGCAGCGGGCAGCGGGCCTGTTTGCAGCAATGCGGTAAAGTCAATGAGACGACGACAGGTTGCTAAATGTTTAATGTACTTGGATGTGGAAGACAAAAGCTTTTAAGCGAATGCTAATGCTAATAATCCCCCCCGACGGGGTCTGCCAAATGTCTGAGCTATGTTCAGTTAATGCTAATATATTTTAATGAAATGAGCCAAACTGGCTATAAATATTTTGTATCCTTAATTTCGTCTGACTTCCTCAAGGATTTCACATTTTCATACAACGCTTACGAGAATGTAATAAAATTATTTAAGCAAAGCTTCATATAATTATTCTAACTCTAAAATTCGCTAATATTTCTTTTGCTGGCTTCAAATATTTAATATCATTAATGCAATACCTTGGATTATAATATAATAATACTAGCAGGTAAAGCTTGGAGTGCTTTCTTGTCATGCAGATGAGTTATCTTCACTATCACGGCTTCCAATTGCTTTGTGTCTCAACTTTAAACATATTTCAAGTCAATCAGATAACAATTAATATTTTATACATTTTCCTCCTTTGGGGTGGACTTTCCATAATCTATCCAAAACGTGTCGAATTGATTTCTGTAAAGGCTTTTCAAAATGAGTTTGATACTCTGCGACATTCAACCTTTCCCAAGTTTTCGACGCAGGGTGTTGAATTTACCAAAATGATTTACCATCGAGCGTCGAATTGTTTATTTCGTAGCACTCTGAAAACAAGTTTGAGGCCAATTGGGAACAAAATAGTTTCATATGGCAGTGTTCTACCAATATTCCACCTTTGTCCGTGTTAAGCTTTCAGGCACCCAGGGCAAAACAGGATACATTATTTCTCCATTATAATATAATAATATAATATTCATGCTGATGTAAGCAAAGCTTCATTTAAAGTCCTGAGTCAGTTAATATTTCATGGTCATAACACAAATGATTACAATGAGTGAAAATGTGATGGATTATAATACAATAAATAGATTAATTTTTCAATTTTCATCGCTCATTTACCACATCTACGCAGTGCTAATAACAATAAAACGTAATGGAATCCACAAAACTGGCTATGAATATGTCACATCCCAAATTTGCCAAAACTTCATCAATGATTGACCGACTTAAACAGTGAACACTCGATTGAACTGTAGTTTGCATAGAATCTCACATTTCAGGGCTCAAATATGTGTCTATTTGTATGACATGAGACATAAATAGCACCTGTTTGACTGCTGGAAGGTGACATTTGAGAACTGCACGAGTGAACCGCTGACTTGGCATGCATGCTGTCATGCATGACTTAAGCAGCTGACGGATGAGCGAATTGCTTAGCTCAGTGCTAATCATTTAATTTGGGCAAAATGCGCTTTGAGCGTCAAAAGTCTGCCGCAAATGCAGACGGTAAGTGCGACTCTTACGGATTAGCCGCAGTCCGGGCTCTGCGGCACTGCGGCTCTACGGGTAGGTTAGTAGAGGGGAGTAGTGGCTGGTGGGTGTGGGGTGTAGGGTGTGGGGTGTGGGGTGGCAGCAACAACAAATAGCGATGATGACAACAATTTAAAATCCATCAAGAGCACAAAAAGGCCTCATTAAGTCAAGAGGGTGACAAACGCAAATGGCTTGGGCGGTCGCTGGGCGTGTTGCATGCCGTATGTGCCCTTCAGCCACCCCCTGCCCCACCCCACCCCATCCACTCACCTCCCCCCGACAAACACGAAATGTAAGCATAAGACACAATAGTAATTATTGCCCAAATAATTGCAAATGATGAGGCAGCGCACAACCATTTCAGCTCTCGTTGTGTGTGTTGCTGGTAGTGTTGGTGGTGTTGGTAGAGCTGGTAGTGCTGGTAGAGCTGGTGGTGCTGGTGGTGGTGGCACACATGGTGGTCCATTTGCCGCTGCTGGCTGTCACCATTTGTCCAGCGGCGCTAAATACAAGTGCACTACAATTGGGAACTGTTTCGGCACGTCTTCAAGTTGCCTCTTTGATGAGTGTCGCACTGGCTAGGACAGCCTTGGCCGACGCCGACGCGTGGATGCCCTACCAGCCGCTATAGAGCACCCTATAGGATGGGAAGTGCAGAGGCATTGTGGTTTTGTAACTAGACGGCCAGTATCTTCATGTACATTTAACGGATGCTATCAGATGCATTGGATAATTCTAGCAACTGTAACTGTACAATAGGATGTGGCCTGCAACCAGCTAGATCTCAAATTCAAACCAATATGCCACTGTTAATATCTAAGTCTACCTATCCATCGATTCAACCCTAACCTCTGATAAGTCTCTGACATTTTCAAGGTTGCTTTTGCTGATATAAAATATATTTGTTTACTAGTTATCTGTAGATGGAACATACACATATGTATAAGATCGAAAGTAGCAGATCAATGTGATAATAAAAGAAATATATCGATAGAATTAGAATGCAACGAGGAAATTCAATCAGGGATCGAAGTAATAATTATTTTGTAGTTTTAGAAATCAAATCGACAGAGATCTGTTATAAATTTGTTATTCTATAGCCTATGATTCCGAGGTTTAGTTTTTCATTATTATATTTTTCTTTTATTATAATAATAGCTAGTTTTCTTTGAAATATTTCATTGTTTCTGAGCGAAGAATTATATTCAAAGAGTGAGTTCCTGAATTCAACAATACCATTTTCCATAACTCGTATTGCCAACCCACATCTAATGGGGCTGTCTCAAGTGCGGCCCCATTAGATGTGGGTTTGGGTAATACGAGCCCAGGCATATTTAGACCCAGTAATCGGAACTAATACAAGGGCGCATATGCTCAATTCGACGATTTCGGGACTGACAAAGACGCAGCTCGTCATTCCGAGTGACTGTCAACACCTCGGGGTGTCGCACTAAAGCGCACAGTTGTTGCACACACAAACACACACACACACACACACACAGATACGGGGAAGGGCGGAAGGGGGTGCTGTTTGCTGGGTGTGGGCCGAGGGTTGAGGGGGCGGCTTGAACTGATGGACAACTGCGTAAACCAGAGCCAAAAACAACAACCAGACGAATAGAAATTTCAAATGATTTGCTTAGCTTTTGCGTGCCACGGGGGGTGGTTGTGTCCTGCATCCTGTAGCCTGTAGCCTGCATCCTGTTGCCATTACCGCTGTACCGCTGTACCCCTGTGGCCCTGCCACCAAAAACATTCCCAAATGTGTCGATGGGCTTGTAATTCGAGCAGGCAAGGATCTGGGCTCTGGGGCTTGGGCCTGGGCTTGGTCTGTGGTCCTTGTTCCAGTTGTTCCACACAATATGAAAATTGAAATACAAAAAAGAATAAATGCAGCAAATTGTAACAGCAACAACTCGAACAACAATGCCAAATGAAGATCAAATGAATTGTTGAATTATGCCACCAAATTCGAAATCAATTTGCACATGTGTTCCACTGTACTCGTTTGTATTACCATTGTGATTCCTGGTTCTGGCTCCTGTCTCCTGGCATCCCTCAGGGTAGTCTGTGTATGACCTCTGAACTATTCTGGTTATTCTGAAATAACTTAATTCGCTTTTGATTATGTGCCGACCAGGAGATGACAAACTCAAGGACCCTCTATTCCAATTATATTCTAGTCTGTATCTGTACTGCATCGAAAGGTACCAAAGGTATGTGGGTGCCACAAAGTGAAACCCTAACATTCACAGGCTACCAAGTTTTCAGATATGCGCTCCTATATTATTTATAACAACTTTACCGTTTCCGCTTGAGCTCAAAACTTCGGATTCCAAGTTTTAGAAAGAATTACAATATTTGATTAACTCTTTTGATGGCCTTTTGTAGGATAGTGATTTAAGAAATGAAATCTCTTACAACTTGTAAGCTGACCAAAATTATTATCTATTTAAAGCAAAACTTTTTGGGTTAAGAATAATTATAATATAAGTATAACCTACTTTGAATTATTGTAAAAAGTGATATACAGACCTGTTCGGGTTTCTTTATTCGGAAAGTGTTGTCGAATTGAATTACATCTCAATGTTGGCGGTTATTTGCCCAAAAAGTGTCTCAGTTTTAAGTAGATTACCATAGGTAACTATCATCAACTATGATCAACATATTGAATATGTCAGAGAGGATATTTCATCTTGGGCAAGCCGAAGATGTGCTCTAAGTCGAATCTAATCTCAGAATGTGATAATCCCTTGCCCACTATTTGCAGGCACAACCCGAGAGAGAGCCGGATCTGGAGAGATGATCATCTACAGATAAACCGGTAACATATACAGGTTATATACAGCTAAGTCGAGTTATCTATTAAGGAACTTTCCCCACTGCTGCGTTTTCTTTCATCAATTTGCAAAATAATTTCATGAATTGGCGAGTTGGAGCCAACTTAACTAGGCAATTCTGGACCAGTTTCGATGAAATCATTGGGAATCTGAATTCCGAAAAACTTCGGTCAGTATGTGTTTCCAAAAGTGGAATAAGAACTATGCAAGCATCAGTTCAAAAAGCTAAAACGGTTGCTGATTTCTTCAAAAGTGGTCACACAAAATCGAAAACGATTCGGAATGAAAAGTGCGCGGTAATGAGAACCGGAATGGAACCGGAATGTGAATTTTCCCTGTCCTGGCACGCTTATTGTGAGTTTATAAGCCTTTAGCAGGGATAGCCGCAGTAAAAGAGAGAATTGTAAGTCTTGGATGTCAGGTCAGCATGCCATTCATTTCTGGGGGAATGGGGGGCATGCGGCAGGTGTCAACGCTGTCGCAACCACATCCGCACTTGCATCCGTAGCCGTCGCATTGCCATTGGCCTTGCGGCGCTCACTTGGCCAAGCTGCAGCCTTTTATTGAGACACGTGCCGCCACTTTATGAAAGCCAGCAACAATAACAACAACAACAGCAACAACAACTCAAAGCGAGTCAAAAGAAGTCAAAAACCAGGCCACGTGCCCATGTGTGTGTGTGTGCGTGCGAGTGTGTGAGTGTGCGTGTGCGTGTGTTAATTTCGTCACCTCCTGCTGCAGGAGCTACCTAATTTGGCGCTGCATGATAACGGCCAGCCCTTGGCCCCACACCACCCTCGAACTGGTTCCAGACCCTCGTCCTAACGGACTGGTGCGAAAAGCTTTTGCCAATTTTCATTGCGATTGTTTGCCAGTGTGTGTGTGTGTCTGTGTGTGTGTGTGTGTGTGTGTCTGCACGTGTATGTAGGTCACGCCTTGCATGGCACAATCCATATAAATTTATTAAATGTAATCATTGTATTTGTTGCCTGCCTATGCACTCTACACTCCCACAAGTCCATCAGCAAATTCACCATCCATAGTCATCATTCCATCGATGCTATCGATAGTTCTATCAAAGCTGCTTAACTGATTAACTGCTCAACTGTGTCTCATAGATCATAGATTATAAAGATTATAAAGCTTATAATATTTATAATATAGCAGAAAAGAATTAGAAACCTTAGTCTAATTTCTTTTTAAGAAGAACCTTTCCATTCCATTATAGCTTGAAAATGATACACAAATGATGAGAAAACTAATCTAATAGATGCTTATACTATAACCTTTCTTGTATATATCCTCCATTCCTTATTTGGGAAGAACCAGATCATCCACTCACCTATGAGTTGTGATCTATGAGTTATAATTGTAAGTATCTGAATCGCCTGTCTCAGAGACTATTAAAGCCGGAGTTCGAGAGTTTGGCGCAAGAGTCCTTGTATACATGTCTCACACAAGTCAAGTAAATTTAGGCTCGATTCCTGTTTGAACCGGTTCGAACTAAGTGTAGGGTATACACTAGTCGAGCAGTCTTGACCAGGGCACCGCTACTTGTTTTTTGTATCTCTATTTTTTATTGCAATTTCATATGTCTTTGTTCAATTAACTGTTACCTTTGCTCGCATAAGTGGGGGCGTGCCAGGATCCAGCCCCCGAGTCGAGTCGTGTGCCGGGCTAAATGCGCTGTTTGTTGTCCTTGTTGTGCTCGCATTCTAAGGACGAATCTAGCCTATTGTCCAGGCGTGGGTCAGACCGGGGCCACGGGTTACGGGTTACGGGGCGGCCAATTTTGTATGGTGCGTCTAATTGAATATATTCATGTTTGCGTATCCCGCTCCGCCGCCCACTATTAATGCTACTATTATTATTATTTACAGCTCATTGTGCTGAAGGATATTGGTGCTACCGCAGCAAATTTCCGGGTTATCGTACTGTAGTTACCAATGCATCATGTACAATACGAAACCTCAGAAAATTGCTGCTGTAGGTCACCGTTAGCTGCGGCAGACTGTACTAAGCCGATATCGATATCGATATCGATATGTGTGTATGTGACTATCGATAACCAGCGAGAGCCGTTCATAATTGTAGTTGACTTGGCATCACGAAACTCAACTGTTATGTAGAAATACTTTCGTTAACAATAACAGTGAGTCTCGCGTTCCAACTCAAATGCAATACCTCTTCTTCTTCTCAAGGATCCATTAACAAACTGTATGGTTTTTGATTTTAGATACTCCCTATGTCAAGTTTGTACTAACCTTTTAAATACAAGATGTATGGGGTGTCTGTGATCACAATCCACTAAGCCGCAATGATCCCAAGTGAGTGTTATCGTTATCGTTATCGTTATCCCGTCGAGACTGATGAGAGCAACTCCAATGAGCTTTCCGCATTGGATTAGTTCCGCAACAAGACGGAATGAAAGTGAAAAGATCTGCATATTTTCGTTTCCGATTGCCCAGCCCAGTACCGATTGCGCGGACGTCTCATTGTATGCCCCATCCGATAACCGATGAGATATTCACGTTATCGAGACTGCGACAATGGCACTGGCTTCTTCAATCAAAATTCCTTACGCAGGACTCTGAGACAGTGCTGAAATTTGGTATGTATGCTGCCAGAGGTACATATATTCCAGATCCGACAGATAAGCAACTCTAGATGGACGCTGGATCTTTCAGCTGAGTGCTAAAGTGACGATGGACCTCCTATATATCCTTGTAGTTGCTGCTCAGCCTTTGAAGTGCACATTAATGAGCTGCTTGTATGCTTTTAATTTGCATATGTCTGTCAGTAAATGCCCAATCGATAGATAGATGGGCTTTTGATTAATTAACATACACTCACACACTCACTCACACACACACACACTCAGACAGACAGACAGACAGACTGGCATATGCATGTGCAAGCTGGCCGCATCCGCATCCAGGTCCTTGTGCGTGTCCGTGTCCATGTCCATGTCCATGTCCGAGCGAGCGCCATAGCCAGAAACCATAATTGATTGTCGATAATTCATGCGAGCTTAAATTGCCAATTGCAAGTGGGGTGGAGGATGGAGGATGGAGGGTGCAGGGTGGAGGGTGGAGGGGGCGGCGGCACTTCGTCGGCTAATGGTTAACATATAACTATAACACACATGCAGATTCATACAGCAGCCACATACATACATACATCCATACATACGTGCATATATACATACATATAAACAAACGTATTACGAGCTTACGAGGGTTCCCTGATATTTTATCTATTTTCTGTTATATTAACAAGACCAAAACTCCTTATAGCTCAATAGACCTAGCCTGACTAACTGATATTCTTTGCAAAACAAGTCTTCCGATTTTATTAGATAAATCCCAGAAAACTAGATCTGTTTAGCATACGAATTCTTCTCCGAATGTTATTCCCGAGTTCGGCTTTGCGATCCTCTACACCAAATTTCTTTATGAATGAGTAACTTAAGGCAATCATTCGGCACTTTTACAACCAAAAACCCTAGGAAATTCAAGTTTTAGTTTTTTTTAGGGCTTATAGCCCATATAGATTGGAAACAAGTATAAGACTATTGATTTCAAACAGCTTAATGGAGATTGATAATGAAATATTATACTTTTATACAAATAAGCTATGCCTATTTCTAGAGTCAATGATTTGGAACTGAATTCGAACTGTAACTTCAATCTGAAAACTTATATTGGTCAAGATTCTGGGTATTTCGCCTTTCTCTACAATTCTCAAGATTACGTTCTATACGAACATGTTCCTGTTTTTCGCCCTTCTTGGTTAAACTTATCACGTCCATGAACTGGAAACTATTTTATTCTTGGAAAAAAGCTGATTCTTTTCATCAGGTTAAAAAAATGTATCGTAGACCTCTTTTTTCCCAATGAATTACAGTTAATGTTAATAAATAAATAAATAGGTATCAATATTAACCAACTTTATTGAGACAAATCATTCTTCACAATTCAACAGAAAATAGCTAAATTTCTTTTGATTAATAATCAGATTTGCAGGCATCTGTTAAACTTGATAGTTTCACGTTTTTGACTTTTCAATATAATAGCAACGTTCGGCAAGTTGAAGACTGTTTTCAGTTTAAGTTTCTTAATTTTTACAGAATACTCTTTCTGAAAGACAATAAGGAATCCCATTAGCCAGCCTTGAACTGAATTAAAAAGTTGCAATTTTGCTTCTAACTTATCGATTTAAGGTAAACCTAGATTTACAGCCGGATTGAGATTCTTATTATACTACTTCACATGAGAAAAAGCTAGCAAATGTCCCGAACACATTTTCCAACTTTGTCATAGGCGAATTACTCTTCGGGCGACCCTCGCACCTATCTATGTACTTGCTCGTGTGTGTGTGCACACATACAGGCACAGCCAATTGGCTTTTGCGGGCGTGTGGCCGTGTATGTGTGTGTGTGTGTGTCGGTGCTTGTACTTATTTGTGTGTATTTGTGTGTGGGTCGATGTCCTTTCGTCTGGGCCCCTTAACGGCCCCTTTACAGCCGCCTGTGGCCAGTGGCCGTGCAAAAAGTTTGCAACATGATGAAAATCCATGGCAAATTAAAATTGGCACATTTTCGCACGAGACCAACCGACACACAACAAAGCCCGACCGAGGGTGAAGAGGAACAGTGGGGAAGAAGGAGTTAAAACAAAGCCAACAACTTTCCCGTTTTTTTCTCCTTTTTGGCTTATTGTTTGCATTCAAATTGCAGCGCGAATTGCAGTTGGGATGGAAATGAGTTGCCTGGTCTGCCCTAGCCCCAAATGAGCCAAAACCAAGCGTTCAGGTATCCCCAGGTTCCACAGCGATCCTATACGCGATAAGAAAGGTAAAGCTTAACAGCTGGAGCTATACGGGATGGAAACTCCGCCTCAGAGTTCTTTGAAAGGACAGGGATGATGATGATGACCATGATGATGGTTCCAAAAACTCGTTCGGGTCTTAGATATATAAGTAAGTCAAGTAGTCATGCTCTTAGCTAAAGATAGATTCAACTATGAGATATAAATCGATTTCTTCATACATAGAAAGCATTATCATACACTCTATGACATAGATTAACATGTAAATAGTGAATATTAAAATGGGTAGAAAGGGGGTATTAAATCTGTATTTAAATTATAACATAAGGAATCAGTACTAGAACACATAGACACTCCGAATATTCGCCTATCTATATCTAAAAAATCAAATTGAAATTAACGAATAAACTCTCTGATAAAACTTCATCACATATGTTATATATATAACAGTTAAGTGACAAAAGTTCTATCAACAGAGACTTCATACTAAAACTGATATAGCGATTGCAAGGCAACAGAAAACCAGCATTATATTTAAGAAAAACTACCTACTTAAAGTGTTTAGCTCTAGATTGAATTGTTAGGCTCTTAGTTGCTAAGGTGACCAATATTTACAGTATGCTATATTTGAGATATGCAAAAATAAGGCACTTTGGCAACCGAGAGTCCACATTTCGAGTGCATCTGCAGATGACCAACCGGAACCGGAACTGGGCGCTTTTATAAGCAGCTTGAACCGGAAGGCCCTTTTCGACTGCTATGTGCCTCTTTGACTATTCATAGATAACAGTCTGAAAGGGCCTTCTGGTTCAAATGCATTGGCAACAGCGGAGAAACCAAAGAAAGCATCTGGTAACTAGCCGTTACTGAAGTGTCAAATACTATGTACTACGATGTACCTTTGACCTTTATTTGGCACATCAGTGACAGCACGTTACAAGCGAGTGCTAAACAACAGCTCAGCAGACCAGGAGAACCCTACAGAGCCCTATGAAGCATCTAAGCTGGAACTCGACACTTCTTTGTCATATGCATTCCATAGTTATGACTGGGAGGGTGGGGTTTCCTTATTGGATGCAGCTCTCAAAATTCTTGAAGCAATGTTTTTAATACAAAAACTCAATTTTCGGACGATGGTTCCTATTTTACTTTCTTTACTATACAACAATGTGGTCCGATTTTGATTAACGCAAACTTCATAAAGTATAATAAAACTCGCAATTGCTGAGCTTGGATTTCATCTATATGTGGAATAGAGATTGCCCTGACTGATTGAGAGGCTAAAACCGCGAGAGTTAGAATGCTGAAATTTTACTGTACTTTCTATTTATGATAGTTTTCTATGGAAATTCGCGAAAAAATCTGTTGTATGCAACTTTTTGATGGCACTTGGCATGTTATAAGTACCCTCTATTTATCATTCACAAACATGTGCACCAAGTTTGGTTACTCAAGGATGGTTGGTTCAAGGATGTGGAGAAAATTGCGTTTATACGGACAGACAGACGGACATTGCCCAAACCCTATATATTCATTTAAAACAAGTAAGAATGCTATAGTCGAGTATACCCGACTACAAAACTACCTGTACCCAGGTCAAAAATTTCTAATCACATCTTCGTACACTTACACATACACACACACAGACTACAGCGCACACGAGGCATTTTCAGTTGTGGCTGTGCTTCTTCTTCCCCCGCTTCCGCGATTATTGTCTGATCGACTTGACATTCAAACAGTAGATTAAGAGTGACCAAAGTATTATACATGCCAAATCTCAAAGCTTTATCTTTAAAATTGTTGGTTTAAAACGTTTTTATCGAATTTCGGGGGAACGGAGGGAGATATCTGAAATTGGAAACTAACTTGATCTGTGTATGGTATACAGGAACCTACATTCCAAATTTGGTGTCTCTAGCTCTTATAGTTGCTGAGATCGACGCGTTCATACGGACAGACAGACGGGCATGGCCAAATCGAAGTCTCTCTTGACGCTGATCAAGAATATATATACTTTATAGTGTCGGAGATGTCTCCTTCCGCCTGTTACATACATTTGCCAATTTTATGGGTACAGCGAGTAAAAACAAAATTTTATTAAACAGAGTATATTTATTTGACACGTACTTTACTGATTTTGGAAGATCCACTCCCATGGGCGGAAAATGGGGGTCTCAAAGTTGTGTAGGCGAATGTATAATTCTAGTCATATCAGCTTCAATCTCATTTTTAAAGTTCTACACATTAAACAATTCGAAATAATTTGTATTTTTTTAAAAGTTATCAGGCATATGGCTCACCGATTTAAATCAGGAACTGTAATCATCACAAGTTTTAGTTTTTAAAATTACAAAATAATGACTTTTTTACAATATTTGCTTTAATATCCCATTATATTAAAGATAGGATATATTAAAGAAAGGATATTAAAGCGAAGCTTTTACAAAGTGATTAAAAAGTTCAATACAAGTGGTTCTAATAATAATAAAAAATATAACTGTAAGGGTTAGAAACTTAGATAAAGGGATTAAGCTTTGGTGCGGACTTAGAATTTCAAATGGACCTGTTGATGACAGTAATTAGTTCAAGCCGGGATCGGACAGCAAGTGGGTCAGAGGTTAAGGCATCCGCCTTACAGACGGGAGCACTCGGGTTCGAATCTAGCCGACTACTACTCATATACGGACAAGTTTGGACAAAAATTTCTAACAATAAGGTCACTGATGAGGATGCTTGGCAGCATCCGAAATAGCGCTATATGACCAGCTAATACTTTTCAATATCTACCTTTCTATATTCACCCTGAATTGTTGACGTCGAGCCTGTTAAATATTTCATATTTGCTTATCATATAATGATTGATTTTGAGTGCTATTTTACTTTTCAACCAATAATCATTATTTTTGAGCAAGAAAATAAGTCATAAGATAATGATTATTCCGTGAGTTTTATTTTTTGCTCAAGAATAAAACTCAAGTTTATTTTTTTTTCATAGGGAATTCGGGGACAATTTATATATATTCATATATATTCTCTGTCAGTGAATTTAAGAAATAAATATTTTCAAAACTTCATTATTTCTATAGAATAAACTATTATACAATTTGTCATTGCTTTTTTCATTTTTATTTAATTTTTCATGTGTTATAGAGTGATAGTCCCCGCCATCAAGTCTTCAGTAAATACCAGGCTTCATGGAAGCTGACCAACCGGAACCGGAACTGAGCGCTTTTATAAGCAGCTTGAACCGAAAGGCCCTTTTCGACTGCTATGTGCCTCTTTGACTATTCATAGATAACAGTCTGAAAGGGCCTTCTGGCTCAAGTGCATTGGCAACAGCGAGGACCATGGTGATCGCCAATTGGTCTTGACAAGCCCCAACCAAGGAAAGCATCTGGTAACTAGCCGTTACTGAAGTATCAAATATTACGTACTATGATGTACCTTTGGCCTTTATTTGGAACATCAGTGACAGCACGTTACAAGCGAGTGCTAAACAACAGCTCAGCAGACGAGGTGATCCCTACAGAGCCCCATACAAGCGGGAAATCGACTCTCCTTTGTCATATGCATTCCATAGTACAGTAGTGTGGGGTTTCCTTATTGGATGCAGCTCTGATAATCCGAGAAAGTTCCGTGGAGCAGAGCTGTGCCGGTGTAAACTGCTGGGATGGAACCTGAACAACTTTAAATGACTCAGGGTTGGTAAAAAAAAAACATTTTAGTTTATTTAAATATGCGTATGCTACAACTAAGTGAGAATTATTATAATAATTTTCAATTTTGTTCCGAATAAGAATAAAAACTGTTGAAATGGGAATGATGGATACATATGTATAGTATGAAAGAAATGCATGCTAATTTGTTGATATATCTTTGAACAGTTTTTGCAGCTTTGTTTCTTCTTGGCCTGGTCTAATACTCTGTTTTCTTGTCTTTTATTTTCATTTGATTTTGATATCTAGTGAACTCGAGTGGATCCTCTGGGCTAGCCCATGGCATCTACGACGCACAACTTCTCCATTTGTTCTGAATAAAATCCATTAAAATTGATTCTGTGCACGAGATTCATAAAACGATCCGATGTATTATCTATGGCCAGATCGTTGATTTGTTTAAGGAACGATATCAGCATGCCCGTGAATTCTAGATCAAACCGCTTCACACGCTCCCCAAAGGTGTCCGTCTCATCCAGCGAGGACTCACACTGTATTTGTGGAAAAGGAAGAAGCGTTTCAATAAGAAATCGTATATGGATATATTCAAAATGATGTACTTTCAGTTAAATATAACAATACGAAATTAAATAAAAATATACAATGTTGTAAATTAAGAGGGAGTTCAAAATCTCGCAGAGTTTAGTGATATTTTTGTACATAAAATAAGAATATGAGTTGTGGTTAGAATAGGGTAATCGGGGGACATGCTAGCTACATGCAATCGAGCTGAAAATTCATCAGCATATAGTATTGCTCAATTACGATAAATAACAATGTATATCAATTGAAAAATGAAAAGGTAAGAACCAAAAATATAAATAAAACCAATGCCAATCAGCACAAGGCCCTATAACCAATTATGGTATACCTGTGGCCGATCCGAAACATCTGGCTCGGAGTCGGACTGATCCGTATTCTCATCGCTGCTATCACAGACCATTGACTTAAGTTCCGCATCGAGAAAGAAACGTTGCGAACGCTATGCGATGGTTTGTTTAAGGAATGTTTTTTCACAGACGAGTACGAGTTTTGTATTTAATCAGGCAGGCATGGGAGAGAAACAAGGAAACAAGACATATGTATGCATGTATGTAATAGAGCTGGAGCACAAACGATGGCCCTATCGATAGTATCGATAGTATTTCAGTATTGGTTTCCAATGTTGTCGATTCAATCACTATCAAAACTAACGATTAGCGACTTTATCGATGGTTTTCCAGCTCTAATTTAGGTATTTACAATATATCCTGGTAATCCTAAGTATGCGCTTTCCTTGTACTCCTTTGGAGTCAACTCACCTGTATGAACTCACAGAAGTGCAGACAGATCTTACACAACTTAAATATGACGCGATTCACACGTGACGTTTCGGTCAGCATGCAATTCTTAAGGCACAGATCAAGGAAGTCCTGGTGCAACTTAAGCACCATATCCACATTCTCGACATTCTTCATTTTCTCAATGAATATATGCCAATTGGGCTCAATGATCTCGATCATCATATAGTACTCCAGATTCTGTACGGCGTTCATCATGCGCTGTCGCAGCGTAAACGCCGAGCGATATAGCTCGGCGGCATGCGGTGAGAATTTCTTGGCTATGGAATTCTCCTTCCAAATCCTGAAAGCGAAAGAAAACGTTAATGCATATTTGGCCAAGCCAAAAGAAAACTCCAAGGCCCACTCACTTGCAGAGCTGACGTTCCACGTGCTTGCAGTAGAAGAGCTGACGGAAGAGCATCTGATATTTGGTTATGGCAATGTGATTGAGCACCAGCGAAACCGGCCACTTCACCTCATAGGTAAAAGCGAAGCACTCCAGGCCGGTCAGATCCAGGCGATCATTTATCTTCCAGTATTCTAGAAGGATAACAAAGTTGGTTCAATTGGCAACATAGAGGCCATAGGTCTTGGGTTCACCTTCTTTTTGATTCATAATCTTGGACATTTGCGTGACCAGATCGTAGGTGAGCAGCTCGCAGTGCAGATCATCCTTGTAGGGATCACTGCGTGCGGAGGACAGGCGCAGTGTGAGGCCAAGCAAATTCTCTAATGCCATGGGCAGCACTTGGTCGACATTCTTGGACAGCTCATCCTCGCATGCATCCATGAATTGCATCGTGAAATCACCCTGATTCAACAGCAAATAACGCTTCACCGACTGCAGATGTCCCATTAGATCGTTCTCCGTGAGCAGCACGTCCAGCAACATGCGTGCCGAGAAGTAGTAAGCATCATTGATCACATACTCGTGCTGTTCATTGGTGGGATCGAACCGCAGCTTCATTTGCTGCACGGGCATTACCCGTTTGCCGCACTGCCTGATCACATTCAGGTACTTGCCGGTGCGCAGTATCTTGTCAGCGTATTTGTCCAGAAATGTGGGTATACAATTGCTGCGCACTGTGTATCGCTTCTCCCAGTAGTCATCGGAATAGTGCTCGGGCAGCTCGTTGCTGTTAACGACCTCATTGTCCTCGACAAGAAACTCTTGCGTGCTGTCCACAATTACGCCCTTCTGTATCCAGAGCTGTAGCATGTGCATGTACGGCTCCGCCGCCTCTGTGGTCAGTCCAATGATCAAACTCTGGGCGACCTTATCGCCTCCCAAGTGCTTTATGCGAGCACACAAATGCGAGAGAACGGCTGCTCCTTTGTACTGATGCTGCAAGAGTGTAAGGAGTTATTGTTATTCAAAGATTGATAAGTTTATAAGACTAAATCTAGTTTAGGTGTAGATATAAGACTAATTAAATAAAACATACAAAAATGGATATGTTTGTTTTGTACCCTTGCAGAGCTTATTAAAGCCAATTAGTTTTACGAGAGCGATTGCCATACTTTGAGCTCACGGTGATCTAATATGCAATATGTATAAGTACATACCAGCGGCAGATCCGACAAGGTGTTCCAGATCTCCTCCATGACCCAAATGGTCGGTTGCAGATAGTAAAGCAACTTTTGGACCGTCAATTCATCCCTGTGCAGCTCCGTCTCCACTTGCGTCAGCAGCAGCTACAAACAGAGAGAGAAGCATTAGTATCAGCTGAGGAACTGCAGCATTTAACTTACATAGAAGTCATGGGTAAGGTTTTGCAGCGAAGCGTTAAGCGCGTTGTGGATCTGGCCCCGACCGTCGATGGCCGCAATAATCTTCTGGATGCCAGTGAAGTACGAGGCAAGCGGCAGTATTTCCTGCACCATAGCCACCAGCGATTTGTCCATATCCGTGTTTACGTTGAAGCGCACAGCCAGGGAATCTATACTCTGCGAGTCCGGCACAATATAGCTGCCGCGCACCCCACTCAGGCAGTAGATGAGCTCGTTCAATAGGACTCGCTGCTGGCTCTCCACCGGCAGAGCGATGATGTCCTGCTGCTCCATCACCTGCTGGCCACCCACTCTGCGGAAATCCCATAGCATATGTGTGCGATACCCGAGCTTCGAAACTTCCTTGAAGGAGTGCTCGGTAAAGGACTTGTTGAGCTTGATGTTGGGATGTGGACCAACAGCACCAGCGACAGCTAAGGCGACAGCTTCACCCGAAGCGTTGATGACATTGTTCGAAATAGATCGGATGGGTCTTTGAATGGGTCTGCTGCTGATGCTTGCGAGCTGTTCCAACGGCGTGTTACTCAAAATGCTATTAGAAACGGCATTCATAACACGCTTTTTGATCTGCAGGCATAAAGGAAACAAATTATAAAACTTTTGAGCCTTCGTAGTTCGTAAGTTCAGGGCATCGATATCAGGACAGTCAACAAGAAAAATTGAATGCTTACGTATTGTCCGACAATGGAGAAGACTCTTAAGAGTCCTTTGGTAATACCGAGGATATCCCCGATAAGACAACAGTTGTTTCGACTAGTGACAATAATATTGCACGTAAATAAGAGGTAGTGTGAAATGGTCCTATGCATTTCGTTGTGAAGAAAATATATCACATTCAGAATTTAGAAATAATAAATTATAAATTGTTGTCGACTGGACTTGTCATCGTATAAAAGTAGATTGTGTCTGTACGATATAGCAGATGCCTCCTTGTGCCTGCTCCTAAGCATTCATTCATTCAGGGTATACAGGATGACAAGTACTTTTCACCAGGAACCGATACATTGCCACAGCTTTTGGCAGCATAGAGCGTCTACTTACCATGCTCAGATCGCCACGAGGATAGTTTTGTTCACCGAGGGTGCTTGTGGAGGCGTTTTGGCGGCAACCAAACATGGTGCTGCTGGTTGCGTTTCCGGCGGAGAGGCCTGAAGTATCATCCGACCTGCGAGTGGTCATGGGTGTCGATGTGGGCAAGTCCTGTGATTTGCGTGAGCGCGAACTACTGATTTGGTCATCGTGGAGGCTGCTGGAGCTGGTGCGGCTCGATGGCTCCGCATGCAAGGAGCGGCTGTTGGGCGGCGGCATGTCCAAGCTGTGGCTGAAACTGCTGCCGAACTTCGAATGCCTGAAGTGATCGTCTCCAATGCGTTCCGTGAATACCAACAATGCGTACATAGGATCCTTGCTGCAAAGCGAGTGCAAATTGTGAACAAGTAGAAAGTGCCTCTAGCTGAGTGTGCTCGACTAGATATACCCTCTGATTTAAGCTAGTAATATTGTGGTGGGATTATGTTTTGAAATCGACTTTATGCCCCTGGATTGGATCTATAATTTTGTCACGCATTGTATAGCGCATAAAGCATATAGTATGCTAACTAGACTCTCGGTCTTAAGGATGCTTCCTTTGCTGCAGTACATATGGCGAACACGGATCGGACTATTAGGCATATAGCTGACATTGGAGCAATCGGTCGACTATAGAGTTGTTGTACGACAAACTCACCAAATCACAGTTTCACTACGTTTTTTACAAGCTGTCCAAAAAGGAAGCCATTTTGGTGCATCCTCGAACGGACAAACAGAAGGACTGAGATACATGGATGAATCAACTTAGCTGCGCATGCAGACCAGGAATATATACATAGTTCAGGCTTACTTTGCATTAGGTTCGGCATAGTGAACCCGCTTGCTTTTAACTAGTATGCTCTAGCGAGCGTGCACTGTGTGTCCTCGTCTCCTGCCCCTTACAGTCTTATTAAGCCCTGCCTTGGCACGCGACAACTGAGGAGTTATCTTCAACAAGGACTCGGATATGGAAGCTTACCGCTCAAGGATATTTGTAATTTCGTTGAGTACTTCTCGATAGTTGGGGCGCTTGCGGCTGATGGACTCAAGCAGCAAAAGGAGCTCGCGATCCGAGAGCCGCTTATCGGCAGTGGCTCGAAACTCACGCAGTATAGTGTCCGGTGTATAGGGCGCTCTGTAATGTGACAATAAAGCAAATTCGTTAATTGTATGCACACTTGTTTAGTGTGGTTTTGAGTTGCGAATTCAATGTGCAGCACAAGGAATGACAAGCGTAGCATCCAGCTAAGCAGCAAACCAGGCAGACGTCAGCCTTCAGCCGCGAGCCATGAGCATCTGGTGGACTCGGCGCTGTCTTTGGCACTTACTCGGTTTCGGCAATGAGATTCGCCAGCACAATGCGCACCGGATCGATTTTACTCGTGGAGGCGTGTGCCATTTGTTATTGTAATTGTTCGATTAGCGGTATAAATGAACTGTAATATGTGAAATGTTACTCAAATAGCAACAACACCAATTTCTTGGTGCGCAAGCCAAATTGAGCGGGTTGTCAATTGATTCTCTCTCTTTCTCTTGTTTTGTTGTTTTGGTTTGGCATTTGCAGCGCTGCCACACAGTTGAAAAAAATGCAAGTTCTAAATACACTATTTTAGTACAGCCAATGGACAATTAACACCATACTACATGCACTTTTAGTATTATTGCAAAATATCCATCAGAATGCATTTTCGGTAATTATTCGGTGGAGCTACTTTATGTAAAGACAGCTCCAAATTTCACAACACGTGGAATAAATCAAAGATTTGATTTCAGGTGGGGGAGGTTGACTTTATTGACGAAATAATGAAATAAATGCAAAATTAAGTTGAACGAACTGCGAATTTCGACACAATAATTTATAGTTTTTAGTGCTAGAAAACATCGAGAAATGACCCGCGCTGCCAGACAGTTTTATTTAAGCCCGCACAAGTTTGAATTAGTTAATAATAGTTTATAATAAAATGTGTACATCTATTTTGCGCAAAATATATATAAATCGCGTGATTTATATTAACTCCTTTTGATTTTATATTCCTGAATTAATTAATGGACACTCAAATTTAACCTGACTTTTCGTATGAATAATCGATAAGAAAATAAAAAATACGCCTGAGAATTATGGTAGGGCTGCCATGTTTTACCCCCTCACACGTCGTTTCACATGTGGAACTTCCACTTATCAAATACTTCATGATGTAACTGCATGGTGTATGTGCGCACTATGCTTCCAAAATTTACGCGCCTTAACGATAACGATTTATCGATTACTTTCATTGCGCATCCCTAACAGCTGCACGTGTATTGGCATTGGGCATTGGCAACAAATGTTTACCGAAACATAAACATGGGCAAAAAGGTTTACAATGCCAAAGCGCGAAAAAACCCACAAACAATTGTGGACAATTCGGCTGTAAAGAACGTAAGTATGCGCTGCTAAGGTCATCCCCGTCCAATATACATCTTGCAACGCCCAACAGATCAAATTAGAAACGGAGAATGTGGTCGGTGGCAGTGGCTCCGGCATTGCTGCAGGATACGATGAGGCCAATGCTCTCGTCCTGCCCTCACAGAAGCGCGCAACCAAAATCAAGGTGGAAAAGCGTCAAAATGTTAAGATACTTACAAAGAAGCAGCGCAAGCATCTGCAGTCAATTGTGGACAAGAAGAAAAAGAAGGAAGGCGTAAGTAAATCGGCTCTTTTTGTGCAGGAGAAATTAAATATTTTGCATTTAGCGCGCACAACTCTTGGAAGATTTGGCTGCTGTGCAGATACCCGATGCCGAACTGCAGCAGTACACATCCATCAGTCAAGTGCAAACTATTGGTCTGAAGCGTCTGCCAACGCTGGACGAGTACCTGGCCAAAAAGAAGGAGAAACAGTCGCAGCTGATAGCGGAGACACACGGGGGCAGGCGTGTGAATGCCATTAAAGGTGCTGGGAAGCGCAAGCTGCTGATTGAGGAGCAAGAGGCCCTAGATGCCAAGCGCCGAAATCCAAACATTGTGGATGCCAGCTCCGACTCCGAGGACTCCAGCATAGACGACAGTGAAAGCGGAAACGAGAGCCCTACACCGGTTGAAGCTGCAACTACAGCTACAGCTGAGGCAGGCACTCCAGCAATTGAGCCACAGCCGCCCAAACCTACGTCCAAAGCGATTGAAAAGCCAGCTGCTGCTGCAACTGTTGCAGTTCAACAGCATCAGACGGTGTTTGTGCCAGTGGATCGCACTGATGAGGTGCAGGCGGCACGTTTGCGCCTTCCCATACTCGCCGAGGAGCAGCAGGTGATGGAGCTGATCAACGAGCATCCGATTGTTATAGTGGCCGGTGAGACGGGCTCGGGCAAGACGACACAGCTGCCGCAGTTTCTGTATGAGGCCGGCTATGCGCAGCACAAAATGATTGGCATTACGGAGCCGCGTCGTGTGGCTGCCATAGCCATGTCAAAGCGAGTGGCACACGAGATGAATCTGCCCAACAGCGAGGTCTCCTATCTGATACGCTTTGAGGGCAACGTTACGCCAGCCACACGCATCAAATTCATGACCGATGGCGTGCTGCTCAAGGAGATCGAGAGCGACTTTTTGCTCAGCAAGTACTCGGTTATTGTCCTGGATGAGGCGCACGAACGCAGCATCTATACAGACATATTGGTCGGCTTGCTGTCGCGCATTGTGCCATTGCGTCACAAGCGCTCCAATCCCCTTAAGCTGATCATCATGTCGGCCACGCTGCGCGTCAGCGATTTTACGGAGAATACGCGTCTGTTTAAGGTGCCGCCGCCGCTGATTAAAGTGGAGGCACGTCAGTTTCCCGTCACCATACATTTTCAGAAGCACACGCCCGATGACTACGTGGCGGAGGCCTACCGCAAGACCATCAAGATACACTCGCAGCTGCCCGAGGGCGGCATACTCATATTTGTAACCGGACAGCAAGAGGTTAATCAGCTGGTGCGCAAGCTGCGGCGCACATTTCCCTATAAGGAAACGGCTGTGGGTGGCAAGCAGAAGGAGCCGGAGCAGGAGGCGAAGGCGGAGCAACATGAACGAGAGGAGCAGGAGTTTGACATGAAGCGCGTTATTCGCAACATACGCAAGTCCAAGAAAAAGTTCCTCACACAAATCTCGCTGCCGAAAATCAATTTGGATGACTACAAGCTGCCGGGCGATGATACGGAGGCCGACATGCACGAAATCAACGACATTGATAATGACAATGAATCGGACTTAGACGACTCGGAGCAGATGCTGGAGGAACAGCAATTGGTTGAGCCATCAACCAAGCAGCCGCTGTGGGTGCTGCCACTCTATTCGCTGCTCTCCTCGGAGAAACAGAATCGCATCTTTCAGCCGGTGCCAGACGGCTGTCGTCTGTGCGTGGTGAGCACTAACGTGGCGGAAACTTCGCTAACAATACCGCACATCAAGTACGTGGTGGACAGCGGGCGGCAGAAGACGCGCCTCTATGACAAGTTGACCGGCGTGAGTGCCTTCGTGGTCACCAACACGTCGAAGGCGTCCGCCGATCAGCGAGCGGGTCGTGCTGGTCGCGTCAGTGCAGGACATTGCTACCGCCTATACTCGAGCGCCGTCTACAACGATCTATTTGCCGATTTCAGTCAGCCGGATATACAGCAGAAGCCGGTGGATGATTTGATGCTACAGATGCGTTGCATGGGCATTGATCGTGTGGTACACTTTCCGTTCCCCACGCCGCCCGATCAGCTGCAGCTGCAGGCCGCCGAGCAGCGTCTGAGCGTTTTGGGCGCCTTGGAGCCGCGTGTTGGCGAGGATCTACCGCCAGCTGTAAGTAAATTGGGCCATGTGATCTCTCGCTTTCCAGTGTCGCCGCGGTTTGGCAAAATGCTTGCTCTGTCCAATCAGCAGCAGCTGTTGCCGTATACCGTTTGCCTTGTCGCTGCCCTCTCCGTGCAGGAGCTGCTCATCGAGACGGGCGTGCAGCGTGAGGAGGATGTGGCACCCGTATCGAATAGATATCATCAGAAACGTATGAGCTGGGCGGCCAGCGGCAACTATAAGCTGCTCGGGGATCCCATGGTATTGATGCGCGCCGTAGGCGCTGCTGAGTATGCTGGCTCCCAGGGCAAGCTGGCCAGCTTCTGCGAGTCAAATGGACTGCGGCCCAAGGCAATCAACGAGGTGCGCAAACTGCGCGTGCAGCTGACCAACGAGATCAATCTGAATGTGAGCGATGTGGAGCTGTGCGTGGATCCCCAACTGAAGCCACCCAGCGATGCGCAGGCCCGCTTTCTGCGACAAATATTGCTAGCCGGGATGGGTGATCAGGTGGCGCGCAAGGTTCCGCTCAACGAGATTAGCGACAAGGAGGAGAAACGCCGTCTCAAGTATGCCTACAATTGCGCTGACATGGAGGATCCAGCGTTTCTGCATGGCTCCTCGGTGCTAAAGCAAACGACACCCGATTGGATCGTCTACCAGGAGGCGTACGAGCTGCAGCATGGCGATACCAACAAAATGTTCATACGCGGCATCACCGCCATTGAGCCCGAGTGGCTGCTCATCTATGTGCCGCTGCTGTGTAACATAAAGCAGGTGCGCGAGGATCCTGCGCCACGCTACGATCCCTCAAAGGGAAACATTTACTGCCACGTGGATGCGACATTCGGCAAGGCTGGGTGGGAGTTGCCATTGGGCGAGATTGAAATGCCGCTCAGCGAAAAGGCTTGCTGGTAAGTTGTGGCTTTGTAGCATCCCAAACAGCTCATCATTTAATCTGTTGCTCGATTTGCAGCTACTTTGGCATGTTCCTGCTGGATGGCAGCGTTTGCCCGCCCCTGGCAGTGTACAAGCCCAAGCTGAAATCGACGCCCGCCTCGCTGATCAAGAGCTGGTCCAGTCTAAATGACAAAGTGCTACGCTTCAAGCGTGCTCTGATCACCAAACAGATTCACACGCGACAGTCTTTGTTCGATCAGTGGGAATGTGAACCCAATTGTGAGTGCCGAGTATTTCCTCAATTATAAGTTCATTCTTAATCGCTATTCATCTTGCAGTTCTGCTCGAGGAGTATCAGAACCTTCTGTATGATGTGGCGCTTAGCGAACTGACGCCCATTTGGCCACCTATCAAAGCTTGCACAGCCTCGACCTGAATCCAAAGCAAACTTTGTGATTGTGTCTTGTAAATACATCGTAATAAACTTGTTTCTACATTCATCTATATAGCTCTCAAATTTCCTCTTCTCACACGGATCCTCCCAGGACTATGTGAGGCTCCGGCAGGTACCATAAAACGAAGTTCACGTAAACACATAAATAGTACATGCATATACCTATAACATGTCCTACTTTCTTACCCCTCTTCCCACCTTTTCGTTCTCTGATAATACAGTGAAGCTGAACAATTAAAATCAGATATAGCTGATACCCAAAAATGCAACCCTAAGGTAATGTGTATTCAAGAGAATCCTATTTACTTTACAATATTTCATCAGAATAATCCTCTCCCGTGGCGCAGAACAATCTATAATTGAATGCAACACCACCCAGAATCGTAGTTAATCATACAACAACTTGATTGGCGAGCGATCGTTCCTATGGGAGCTATATGATATAGTGGTACGATCCGGCCAGTTCCAACATGAGCCAAGTTGTGTGCCAAGTTTCGTTAGGATCGTTTACAAACTTTCTGCTGGGAACATAAATAAATACAGTAATTAAGTAAAAGTTAACCTTGAATTTTCATATCGTAGCATTCTTTGCAAATCCAAATACTTGGATATCTGGGACTGTTGAAAGTTCATTCTCTTCTGTGAAGTGAAACTATTCACAACAGTAAAACAAACAATAAAATATATTTTCTAAAATTCCAACTACCAAATAAACTATAATATTTTATATATTTCGAACAAGTTGTCAAAAATTAATACAATATAAACAGTAGATATTATAAAGATGGAGGCCTCTCCACAAGGAGATGCCGTCAATCAAGTGCTTGTGACTAAGAAGGATGCACAGTCTGTGCGAATTTTGCTGCATTGGGTAAATACCACGATGGAAGTCAACCTCAGGCAGATAGGCGAGCTTCGAACAGGCGCGCTTTACTGTCAAATGATGCACATGCTTTATCCGACCGCAATACCCTTTACTAAAATCAATTTCCGGGCGACTGATGTCAGAGATTATACGGACAATTACGATATTTTAAAACGTAGTTTCCATAACCTGAACATTAGGCAAGACATACCGATGGATGACCTAAAAACCGGTCGTGGTCATCTTGAATTCGTGAGATTTATGTTTAAATTCTACCTCGCGAATGCTAAGAGCTCGGTCAAATACAGAGCGAAGGAAAAACGTGAACAGGTCCTTCAACCATTTAAGAAGAGCAATATTAAAGCAAAGCGCGCTAAAACAGCTCTGACCCAGAGCACTTTAAAACTGGCTTGTGACGCATCAATATTAGGAATAGAAAAAGAAACCCAGAAGAGCATGCCTGATGTCTCAATCAACCCGGATACCTGTGAAGCCCTTGACATGCCGAATACTGGGTCTGTCGTGACTATCGCGCCACCGGTAGTTAAGCCTACCACGACACAGCCCCCAGTAATAAATAAGGAAAGCTTAAATGATTCTATCAACAGTGACACTAATGCAGTCGTCCCTGTAGCTCCACCCTTAGTGAAGCCCAATGCTAGAAAAAACCTAGAGACCCGTCCGACGTGCGTCAAACCAGCTCTAACAGAGAGTACTTTAAGACAGGCTCGTAAAACAAAAAAATTACCTAAGGCAGAAGAACTTCAGAAAAGCATTACTGATATATCCATCAACGCGGATACTTGCAAAGCCATTGATATGACGAAAAGTGACTCTGCCGTGGCTATTACGCCACCTGTAGTGAAGCCCAACACTGGAAATCCACAAGGGACCCGTCCGAAGTGCATCAAAACAGCTCTGACACAGAGCAACTTAAGACTGGCTTGTAACGCGACAATAAGAGCTAAAACAAAAGAACCCCAAAAAAGCGTTCCTGATGTATCAATTATCTCGGATACCTCTGAAGCCATTGATATACCAAAAAGTGGTTCAACCGTAGCTATGGATCCACCTGTAGTAAAGCCCAATACGGGACAACCCGTAGGGAGCGGTCCGAAGTGCGATCAACCAGCTCTGACAGAGAGCACTTTAAAACAGTCTCGGAAAACAAAAAAATTACCTAAGGGAGAAGAACTTCAGAAAAGCATTACTGATATATCCATCAACGCGGATACTTGCAAAGCCATTGATATGACAAAAAGTGACTCTGCCGTGGCTATTACGCCACCTGTAGTGAAGCCCAACACTGGAAATCCACAAGGGACCCGTCCGAAGTGCATCAAAACAGCTCTGACACAGAGCAACTTAAGACTGGCTTGTAACGCGACAATAAGAGCTAAAACAAAAGAACCCCAAAAAAGTGTTCCTGATGTATCAACTATCTCGGATACCTATGAAGCCATTGAAATGCAAAAAAGTGGTTTGACTGTAGCAATGGATCCACCTGTAGTGAAACCAGCTCTGACACAGATATCTTTAAAACAGTCTTCTAAAACTAAAAAAATAGCTACGGCAAAAGAGACAAAGCAAACCATTCCCGATAAATCACTCAACTCGAATACCTGTGATATTCCGAACACTGGTTCTGTAGTGACTATTGACCCACCAATGCTAAAGTCCACTACAACACAGTCCCCAGAACTAGAATTACCTTGCCCCTTAGCTAGCTCGAAAGAGTGCCAAGTAATCAGTACGGAAAGATCAAATAACTCCACCTCTACTGATACTGATGAGGAAATTGATCTTAAAAAAAAAACATCAGTTGTGGGTGTAGCTCAACCGTTAGTAAAGTCTAGTAGTGGAAAACCCTTAAGGTCTCGTCCGATGTGCATAAAAACAGCTCTGACACAAAGCAATTTACGACTGGCTTGTAACGCGACAATAAGAGCTAAGTTAAAAGAAACCCAGCAAAGCAATCTTGATACATCAATCAACTCGGATACCTGTGAAGCCATTGCGAAAAGTAGTTCAATCGTGGATGTTACTCCACCTTTAATGAAGCCCAGTTCGACGCATCCCATAGGACGAGTTGAGGGAAGCACGAAAAAGTGTCAAGTAAAACCAAAAGATAGTATTGATGACTCCATTAAGGTTGACGACGAGGCAGTTGATATGCAAGGAAGTACTGTAGCTCCGCCTGAAGTGAAGAAAAATACGAAACAGCCACAGGAACGTGTTAAGCAAAGAACGAAAAAGTGTCAAGAAATACCAAAGGATAGTCCTAAGCCCTTGGTCAATAAGGTTGACGACGAAGCAGTTGATATGCTAGGAAATAGTATAGCTCCGCCTGAAGTGAAGCAAAATACGAAACAGCCACAGGAACGTGCTAAGCGAAGCACGAAAAAGTGTGAAGTAATACCAAAGGATAGTATGAAGGACTCTATCGAAGCAGTTGATATACTAGGAAATAGTAAAGCTCTGCCTGAAGTGAAGCAAAATACGAAACAGCCGCGGGAACGTGTTAAGCGAAGCACGAAAAAGGGTCAAGTAATACCAAAGGATAGTCCTAAACCCTTGATCAATAAGGATGACGACGAGGCAATTGATATGCTAGGAAGTATTATAGCTCCGCCTAAAGTGAAGCAAAATACGACACAGCCACAGGAACGTGTTAAGCGAAGCACGAAAAAGTGTGAAGTAATACCAAAAGATATTATGAAGGACTCTATCGAAGCAGTTGATATGCTAGGAAGCACAATAACTCTGCCTGAAGTAAAGCAAAATAATACGAAACAGCCGCAGGAACGTGTTAAGCGAAGCACGAAAGAGTGTCAAGAAATACCAGAAGATACTCCTCAACCCTTAATCAATAAGGATGACGACGAAGCAGCTGATATGCTAGGAAGTACTGCCGTTGTGCCTATAAATCCACCTGTTGTGAAGCACAACAAGAGCCAATCTCTTGCACGTGTTAAAGAAGGCATGAAAAAATGTCATGTAATAACACAGGAATGTACTGAAGACACAAACAATAGGGAAGATGATGTTGATATGCCGGCCAGTGTGTCCGTAGTGGCTATGGGTCAACCTGCAGTGAGGCAAGACACGAAACACTTCCTTCGACGTGGTAAGGAAAGCACGAAAACGTGTCAAATAATACCAAAGGATAGTCCTAACCCCTTGATCAAAAAGGATGACGACGACGAGGCAGTTGATTTGGTAGGATGTATTATAGCTCCGCCTGAAGTGAAGCAAAATACGAAACAGCCACAGGAACGTGTTAAGCGAAGCACGAAAAAGTGTCAAGTAATACCAAAGGATAGTCCTAAACCCTTGATCAATAAGGATGACGACGAGGCAGTTGATATGCTAGGAAGTATTATAGATCCGCCTGAAGTGAAGCAAAATACGAAACAGCCACAGGAACGTGTTAAGCGAAGCACGAAAAAGTGTCAAGTAATACCAAAGGATAGTCCTAAACCCTTGATCAATAAGGATGACGACGAGGCAGTTGATGTGCTAGGAAGTATTATAGCTCCGCCTGAAGTGAAGCAAAATACGAAACAGCCACAGGAACGTGTTAAGCGAAGCACGAAAAAGTGTCAAGTAATATCGAAGGATAGTCTAGGAAATAGTATAGCTCCGCCTGAAGTGAAGCAAAATACGAAACAGCCACAGGAACGTGTTAAGCGAAGCACGAAAAAGTGTCAAGTAATACCAAAGGATAGTCCTAAACCCTTGATCAATAAGGATGACGACGAGGCAGTTGATGTGCTAGGAAGTATTATAGCTCCGCCTGAAGTGAAGCAAAATACGAAACAGCCACAGGAACGTGTTAAGCGAAGCACGAAAAAGTGTCAAGTAATACCAAAGGATAGTCCTAAACCCTTGATCAATAAGGATGACGACGAGGCAGTTGATATGGTAGGATGTACTATAGCTCCGCCTGAAATGAATGAAAATATGAAACAGCCGCAGGAACTTGTTAAGCGAAGCACGAAAAAGTATCAAGTAATACCAAAGGATAGTCCTAAACCCTTGATCAATAAGGATGACGACGAGGCAGTTGATGTGCTAGGAAGTATTATAGCTCCGCCTGAAGTGAAGCAAAATACGAAACAGCCACAGGAACGTGTTAAGCGAAGCACGAAAAAGTGTCAAGTAATACCAAAGGATAGTCCTAAACCCTTGATCAATAAGGATGACGACGAGGCAGTTGATGTGCTAGGAAGTATTATAGCTCCGCCTGAAGTGAAGCAAAATACGAAACAGCCACAGGAACGTGTTAAGCGAAGCACGAAAAAGTGTCAAGTAATATCGAAGGATAGTCTAGGAAATAGTATAGCTCCGCCTGAAGTGAAGCAAAATACGAAACAGCCACAGGAACGTGTTAAGCGAAGCACGAAAAAGTGTCAAGTAATACCAAAGGATAGTATGAAGGACTCTATCGAAGCAGTTGATATGCTTGGAAGTATATCCGTTGTGCCCATAACTCCACCTGTTGTGAAGCACAACAAGAGCCAATCTCTTGCAGGTGATAAGGGAGGCACGAAAAAATGTCGTGTAATAGCACAGGAATGTACTGAGGGCACAATTAAGATGGAAGAAGTCGTTATGCCAGCTAACGCTCTAATGGCTCTGGGTCCCCCTGCAGTGAAGCAAAACAGGAAACAAAACCTGGGACATGTTAAGAGTAGCACGAAAAAGTGTCTAGTTGTAACACAGAAAAGTACTGTTAAACACGTTGATATGCCGGACAGTGATTCCGTTGTCCATTCACAATTTCAGGGAAGATTACGGGAACCCACGAAAATTCCAAATCTAGTAACTCGGACAAGGACTACATTAACTGGTGAGAATCCTATGCGCCAGCAATCACAGGCAAGCTTTCGGGAGAGGTCTTATATTTCGGTGAACAAAGAGAACGATGATCCGACCAGTATTTCGAAGAGTACTTCTCTTCATGATTCTGCAGTTGAAACCATCCGGGAAGGCACTTATGTGTCTATCAGCAAGGATAGCCATGAAGCCATTGATATACCGAGCACCTTTAGAGTAGTGCGTGCTACTATTCCAGCAGAAGCTATGTCAAAATGGACACAACTCCAAGAAAGATTTCGGGAACCTACGAAAATACCGAAGCCAATAACACGGGCAAGGACTACATTAACTGGAGACATTTTCATTAACTATCAATATAAGCCAATCACTCGAGAGCGATCGTATATCTCGATAAACAAACAGAGCAATGATCCGACCAGTATTTCGAAGAATAATTCTATTAATGCTGCTGCAGATGAAGCCATCCGGCGAGGCACTTATGTGTCTATCAATAAGGATAGCAATGATATATCGAATGTTGAATCACTTGTAGCTAGAAGTCCGCCTGTAATGGAGCCCAATACTAAACCATCCTCAAGATGTGTTAAGGGAAACAAGAGAAATCGGCAAGTAATGACACAGGAAGGTACTAAGAGCTCCAACAACATGATTAGTGATGTACCCATTGATGTACCGAGCAGTGTGTCTGCAATGCATGCTAATATTCCAGCAGAAGCTATGCCCAAAGGGACAAAATGCCAAGGAACATTACGGGCACCCACGAAAATACCGAAACCAATTATGCGGGCTAAGACTACATTAACTGGACAAATTCCCATGCGTAACCTGTTCCCAGCATTCATACGAGAGAGATCGTATATCTCGAGGACCACAAAATGTGATCATCCAGCAGACATTCCGCAGACTTCTCTTAATGCTTCAACCAGGACTATAGATCCAACGAAACGATCCCAAGAAATTAACGTGTCTTTCAATACAGCTGGCCTTAAAGCAATTGACTTTTTAAGCAGTACTTCAAAATTGGCTGCACTACGAAAAGATGATTGGTCAACTAGGAGTATATTAAACCTCAAGGAGATCTACCATAAAATGCGATTTGTTCCAATAACTTCGACGTATACAAGCGAACTGCAAGAAGAAAACCAACATGCTCTAGTACAACCCTCGGAGAGAAAGGGTGATTTCGATTTAGGAGAATGTGATGACTAGGTTGTGCAGCTTTCCGGATTGGAGACTGATGAAGAACGATAGAACATAAGCACTCCCAACACCATAACAAGGTTAGCTATCTAAGTCGTTCGTTAAGACTTCTGTTAACACTTTACTTTGTTTTGCTAGCTATGTCAAATTAAAGGCATTTCTACGTTGGATTAATTTATTTTGCGAACCTCTAGATAATTTATTTATACTCAACTCAATCCCCATACTAAACTTACGCTAACCAAAATCTGTGACGCACAGAAAATTGAAGAAGATTTTCATGGGGCAGCGCGAAAGCCGTAAATGTACCACGTGGGCGATATTGATCCACTCGTAGGATATATATGATATACATGACTTTTTTGATATGTGATGCCTGTTAATACTGCGATATTCGCTAAACCTCTTGATAATTCACGACGACTTCCGTAACGTCCGAACGGCACTTTGATAATGTTATCTCTACCGTAGGTAAGTTTCACATGTTTCATTAAGAACGCCCACAGTATTAACAAATGAGCTCAATTGTAACGTTCGCAACGCAGGATTCGCCCACACGTCTTCTAAAAGTCAGCTGCATATTACGATCCAAGGTTGGGACCTAATCCTGGCCACACCGATCTCAAACGCGAGATACACGAACAGAATCTAGACGTTTTGGATTAAACCATTAACCAAACCGGGCCTTTTTCTATATATTGTTCGCATGTATGCCTGGTTCAAACGGATTTCGTAGCTTAAAGTACTCTGATAAAGCTTTTTATCTTGTAGGTTTTATTTAGAGCGCCAACAGTATTAACAACTGTAACGGCCACAACGCAGGATTATCCCAGACGATTAAAAGATTAAAAGCAAGTTGCCTATTACGAGCCAAGGTTCGAACCAAAACCTATATACAAGGCTCTCAACGCACGAATACACGAACATAACCTATGGGCGTGGCTTTGGATTAAGATATGAACCGAAACGAACCGGTGTCAATGAGTGGTAGTATGGGGCTTATTATATCTAAATGTTGTTAGTAGTATCTGTTTGTTTTTGGAAAATAATTAAATATCTTGTATTCTTGAAAGAAGTCGGCATTTGCTTCGAACATCTTATGTTGTCTAAAATATATGTATAATGCGATGAATAGATCAGTCTTTCTTTGTATAACAAGTTTCATTTTTATTTGTATTTTAAATGTTATATGTAATATATACATATATATAGTTTATATATATATATTATAAATATTAAATTTGTTTAAGTGGAACTAAACAGAATCAAAAAAATAGAAACATTAATGGAGTGGGAGTGGGAATTCAAATGTCATTAACAGCTAGGTTTCGATAGTTCTTCCAATACAATATGTGTATGTATGTATGTATATATTTTGTTTTCTTCCCTTTGTTATATACTTGTTGTATGTTTGCATGTATTTATCTAACTGTTTTACACACAGACAGACTTTCGTTTGCCTTTGTTGTACTGAAGTACTACTATATCATTTAAGATCTTAAGATTTTTGTTTTTCCTCAAAGATTGGCTAATTTCAAATAACTCTGGAAATGAATAACTGTACATGCATTGGGGAAGGGGAACATTGAATTGCTGGCAAACATTTTGTTCGTGTGCTGTTTTCTTTTTTTTTAAATTTTGTGTAATACATACATATATTTTTCTGTTTTTTTTTCGTTTTCTTTTATAATATGCTTAGTTTGTGTACATATTTGGAAAAATTATTTGGGCATTTCTCTAGAGTTCCTTTTCAAATTCGCAGCGCATGCACATTGCACCTCGTTCATATATTACAGGGTATTATTTAATTATAACTTGCTCTATTTGTGATTTGTTTCCTTTTGTTTTTATGATATATTCCTTTAGCTATGTAAATACTCGCAACCATAATTATTATACATATTCTGAATTGTTTAGTTTTTAACGTGTTTTTTGTTTTTTGTTTTTTGTTTTTTGTTTTTTGTTTTTTAGGTTGGTTTGTTTTTCGCATTTATGTACTTTGATTTAATATGTTCATGTATAATTTATATCCTTCTGTCCATATACGTGTGTATATAGACATACTTGATGCACACAAAGAGATATATGTATGTATGTATGTACGTACATTGCAAATACATATGTATACATATCTACATGTTTGTGGTTGTATGTGTGTGTGTGTGTATTTATGTTCTTGAGTGTGTGTGTGTGTGTGTGTTTGTGTGTGTGTGTGTGTGTGTGTGTGTGTGTCTGTGTGTGTGTGTGTAGAAAAAATCAGTCTAATGTATTAAGGCAACGTGAGAGTTTTACATTTCCATTATCATTATAACATTATCTTTTCATCAATATGTTTATATATATATATCAATACGGGTATATATGTATGTATATGCATATATATATATATCATTCACCCAATATTAACATTATAGTCAGCAAATTTCTTGACTCTTATTTTGTCAGTTAATCAATTGATTTCGATTTGAATTTCATTGGATTTAAAATGTTAGTATTTAGTTTCAGTTTTGTTTCTTTAAATTTGTAATTATGTTTAAATACTTGTACATACATGCATAGACCTATGTATATGTATACATATGTGTATGTACTTAGTGATAGGTTTTGATTTGTTTTTTTTGTTGTAATATTATTAACAATAAAATTTTGGTATGTTTTGTGTTTCGCTTTGTTTCGCTTTGTTTTGTTTTGTTTTGTTTAGTTAATTGTAATTAATTTACATAAATTCTTTGTTAGTTCTTATAATTTTTGTTTTGTATATTGGCTAGGAAAGTTATATAATAGTATTTAAAGAAGGAGAAGAAGAAACAAGACAAAAGGCGTGGGTGGGGCTGCGGTTCTGGGAAGGCAAGGGGCAAGGTATAAGTATACATAATATGTAAGTTAAATTAATGAAAAGCATTTTGGTTTTGAGTTTTGTTTTGTTTTGTTTTGTTTTGTTTTGTTTTGTTTTGTTTTGTTTTGTTTCGTTTCGTTTGTTTTAGTTTTTGCCTTTGTAATATTACATTTAACAAAAAGCTACAAAACAGGACACTTTTATGCATGCGCAGAACTTGTCGAAATTTGTCCGTCCGTCCGTCTGTCTGTATATCTGTCCGTCTGCTTCTTCTCTGGATGAGCTAACAACATATACAGATATATATTTATAATATATGAGTATAACTACACACATACATACGAGCCCTAACCACTATTCATTGGCACGGTATGTTAAGATGTTCTATTCTTGTCTATATAATACGTAATCATAGAAACTAGTACTTTTTGGAAAGGTTATTTAATTACCTTTAATTTGATATCATGCGCACATTTCATAAACATAAATTAATAATTTATATTTATATTAAACAACTTGATTAATACAGGAAACGTTTTTCACCATTTTCAATGGGCACGGCACCAATATCTTGAAATTAAGACTAAGTAACATCAACTTTATTTTGAATAACGGCTTCAATGCGTTTTTCCATAGCTTTTATTAGTTTTTGGCAATCTTCTGGAGTTATGGAGTCCCAAGTTTCCTTTTCATGTATCAATCAAGTGGTTAATATAAATATGAATTATTCATTTTTGTTTATGAAATGCGTGCATGTTTTGATATCAAATTAAAGCTAATTGAATAACCCTTCCAAAAGTACAAGTTTGTATGATTACGTAGCATATAGACACAAATAGAAGCCATTGAAGTTTGAACAGTTTGAAAGTTTGTACCGTGCCAATTAATAATGGTTAGGGTTCGTAGTATATCATTTTAATACTAACAAAAATGTAATTTTTGCTTCTTGTTTTGTAAATTTCGCTCGTACATAACTATATATAGATATATAGATATATATATGTATATATATATGAATATGAATATGAATGCATGGATATACTATACCAAGGAAAGCTTAGTTATAATTCATTCTATACATTATTTGTTAAATGGTTAATCTACAGTTTAGTGAAAAAGCTAATCCGACCGTTTCCTTTCTTTTTCCCCTTTTATATACACACGCGACAATAGTATAACAAATCTATAGTTAAATATGTATATTAATAGTATATGTATGTATATGCATATAGTATTAATACGTAGTATGTGTATGTATATATATAAATATATATAGTATATATGTATGTATATATAAGAAGTATTTACATTAATCCAATTTCTATACACACTAAACGCAGTCGTTTTAAAAACTCTACTTTGATTACTTGGAAGTATTTTTGTTGTGGTTCTGTTATTATACGTAGTACTTATAGAGAGTTCACTTTAGTTGGGGCGTTACGCTGGGTAAATGTTCTCTTAAATGATATTCATACACACACAGTGTGAGTGTGTGTGTGTGTGCACACCCTGCTCTAAACTGTGGTTCCATTCTCTTCGCTTTCATTATCATCATCTAGTTTTTTGTCCATTTGTTGCTCTTCGATTTCCGGTTGTTTCGTTGTTTCCTCTACTTTGTTCTCGTTATCCTTTAACTCCTGCTGCGCCGCCTCCGCCTCCGCCTCCGCCTCCGCCTCCGCCTGCCTCTGGCTTCAGCTCTGATGCGGGCTTTGGTTCTGGTTCTGGTTCTGGCTCGGTGGCTGCCTTTGCCGCCTCCTCTATGACTGGCGGGGGCGTTGGCGTTGTCTTTGTGGGCGTGCTCGTGGGTGTTGGCGTCGCCGTGTCACTGCCCTCCAAGGACAGCTCCTCCGTTGATGGCGGCGTGATTGGCTCGCAAGGATGGGCAGCCTGCTCGGCGGCCAGGGCAATGGCCTCATCCTCCAATTGCTGCAGATGCTGACGCAGCTCTTCTTCATGCTGCTCCTCCAGCTGTTGCTGCTGCGCCAGGCGCGTCTCTTCCAGCTGACGCATCAGCTCCGGTGGCAGCTCACCCGTATAATCGAACGCCGCAAACGGCTCCGAGGTGTCTATGTTGATGGCCTGCTTCTTTTTGTCCGCTATCAGCTTCCACATATTGAGCAGTGTGTTGAAGTTCATCAGATTAACGCCTGGCGGCAGAGCCATTGCCCCACCACCAGCAGCGGCCACCGCAGCAGCCGTTGCCCTGGCGGCAGAGTCGGCGCCATCTTCATCCTCAGAGCTGCTGCTGCTGGCGGCGCATATCTTGGGCTTGTGAGCTTTGCTGCCACTTGGCGCACCCATGATGGGCGTGATCCCGGCCAGCTTCAGCTGCATATTGTATTCGTGGAAGTCGCGCTGTATGGAGCTGCGCCGCGAGCCTGCCAACTCCTCGGTGCTGCTGCCCAGAATCTGATTGTACTCGCGGAGGCCGAGCTCCTCCACGGGCACATAGTGCTCGCCAATTTCAACGAGGTACACACAGCGATTGACATGGGAGCGGAAGACTACGTCCTTATGATTGGGCACCCACACGTGCACCACATGACCCACCATGCCCGCACTCGGCTCCCAATCCTTCCAGCTTAGACGGCCGCCGTTGGCACGCATGTGATCGGATGGCCAGACCACAGCATCGATTATATCCAAGCAGTCATAAATCTGAAAGAGACCAAGTGTGTCAGAATAACTTCAAATATGACTTTGTTGCCGGTTGTTAAACTTACAACCTCGAAAATGAACTTCTAATAGCACTATGACGAACTTGAAAACTTATATTGATAAAGGCTGCAAGCCGAACCGGTTCGAACCCGGAATCCCAGCTTTATTCCTATACTGAGCCGAACCATTTGTCAAACAAGATAGAGCAGCTGCCTTCAAGCTGCTGATTGATATACATATATCCTTAAAACAGGATGTTTTTTTTAAAGAGAACGTTAGTTCGATTTGGTGAGTTTGGTTAACACACGAGTATCTTCATTAACAATATAGGGACTGGAAATTTATGAACTATTTCGAGCTTTTTTTTGAATTCTCAGCGTGAGTTTTGACCAATAAAATGAACGCTCTCAGAAAAAGCTGTAAAATAGCGTTATTCTTGTGAACATCGGTTAAGTTTTGAGAAAGTTATGACAGTTGGTAATCTAGGGGGTAGAGCTCCTGTAGTATTTTATTTTGCTTTTTGAATTTTTAGCATGATTTCCGGCCGAGAAATAAACTCAGAACAAGTTTCAAAATAGTTTATACTAATTTTGATGTCCACAATTTTATTTTTTCAAAATTAGAATTGTTGAAAATATATAAGGAAATACCCTTGTTAATTTTCAGAATTTTCAAAAACATGTTGAATTTGTGTAAAATTTGAATGCCAAGTCAATTTAGAGTACAAAACCTGATCGAAAGGGCATTCCATTTGGAAATCGGTTAAGTTTTGACAGAGTTCGAGTGCAAAACATGATCAAACAAGTTTTCATACAACTCAAAGTTTGATCGACTGTTGCTATATATATAGTGGTCCGATTTTGAATAAATTTGGTCAGTTTGTGTAAACTATGCAGAAACTCAAAATTGGTTAGCTTGGTGAGGATATCTGCATAAATATCACGATATCACAGCTAAATGTTACATAAATTGTGTTTAAGATTGCTTCATGCTAGCCTTAATACCGATATATGGGCGCTAATGAGATGGATTTAGAAATGAGCTTGCAAACGGGTCTATTATCCCCTCAAGACAGGTTCAAAACTGATGAGAGTTGGCTCTGAATGGTATGTATGTGTTGGAATAGTATTGTAGTATACCGATACAGTAGCCTGGCCAGTTGAAAGCTGCGCTAAATGTGGTTGAAATAAAGTCGAGCTATTGGCCCACTAAGAGGAGCCTTGGGTTATGTTAACTTGGACTCACCCCCGTGTCGTCCACAATAATGACCTTCCTGTAGATGTCGATGCGCGGCTTGCGAGGCGTCAGTTGTGTTGCGGGTGCAACTGTGGTTGCGGCTGTGCTGCCCGGCGGCGTCTCGTTGGCCATCAGGCAAATGGGTCCCTTGGTCTTGCGGGGATAGTCGCCGGGCGTGGTTATGATATTGCCCACGCCAACGCCTACGCCCAGACTGCCCGATGAGGAGGATAGCTTGTTGGAGCGCGGACTGGGCTCATGCTCGACGAGTTCTGTGCGCGTTTGTATGGCATCTTTGGCAGGCAGCGCCTCGGTTCCGACACCACCGCTGGCAATGGGCAACGTGGCACGCCTGGTGCTAGCCTGCAGCTGAACGCCGCTGCGGATACGGGGTCCACTGCTGCTGGCGCGCAGCGTTGAGCCCGAGGCAGCCTCCAGATCCCGCTCGCGATTCAGCAGACCGGCTATCAGCGTTGTCGATGTGGGCTTCACCGGCATGACTGCCAAGCCGCCGCGCACCACGGCCAGCGTATCGCTGACATAACTGCCGCCCAGGCTGCCAGCCATGCCGCTCATGCCCGGCACATTGCCGGACCGCACGCCGTAGTAGCTGTTGACGGTGAGCGTGTTGTACAGCGGCGCCGAAATGAACACGGGCGCCAGTTCACTGGAGTCGCCCCCATTGCTGCTGGCCGTGCCGGGTGCGCTGCTGCCGCTGCTCGAAACTCCAGTGCCGCCGGCCGTGGCAGCTGCGCCCACTGAGATGCCGCCAGTTGGTCCGCCAGCTGCGGCTGCAGCTGCAGCCACTGCCGCTGCGGTTGAGCCAGTGACAGTGCCAACGACGCTGCCACCGCTGCCAAAGTTGCAGGCGCCCAGCTGCATGGAGGCCTCCATGGCTGAGCCAGAGCTACAGCCTTGACGACAGCGTTCCCGTATGCGATGCCACCAATCGAGCACCGTTTGCCTAATGGTATCTAGGGTAATGGCGCCGCCAATGACCTGGCACAGCTGGCCATTCGTGTCCGCATAGGATGTGGTCAGCGGGGACACATAAATTGGATAGCCAATGGGCTGATCGCAGCTGGAGTTGATGATGTTGCGCAGCGCCTGTTTGGCGTTTTGAATGCTGCCACGTTCCGGATTGCGATTGCGCAGATAGATCAGCTCCTGCTGCTGTCCGGCCCAGAGGCCGCGAACGCACTCGCGATTCAATTTGATGACGCGAAAGCTGAGAAAGCGCTTGGTTAGGCGGATGATGCGATACTCATCAGAGCCATCCTCCATGACGTGGCGCAGGGCCAGCAAATTGGGTGCGCCGCGAAGGACGGCGCTGCGCCAGACTGGATCCGCTTCATGGGAGATGACTAGCTCCTTGGAGCAGCTATCAATGGCCTCGTACAGTGCATGCGGGTCGAGGAACTCATCCGGATTGGTTATATGGTCCTGCTGCAATTTGAGCGCCATTTTAACAGCTGGCGCGACCACCGCATGCAGCAGCTCCATGTCCGCAAACACCCACTCATCCCGAGGCGAGGTGATGCGGAAATCGCCCTTGAAGAGCGCGTGCAGGCCGTGCAAAAAGAACTCCACGCCCGTCAGCGAACTGTGCGAGGCGGTGGCCAGCGAGCGACGCGCCAGCAGACCCAGCGCCAGGCACAGCGACACCAGCGGCGCATCCTTGGAAACGCTGGCCACCTTCAGTTTCAGCGCCGGCTTCTGTGCAGTCGTGCTGCTGCTGGTGTGCTGTATCATGCTGGGCACCGTGCTGGGCAGAATGGTGGTCAGATTGCCCTCCTGCTGGCTTATGGCCGGCTGCGTGCGCGGCGAGTCCTCCTTGCGCAGCGACTTGCCCGGCGTCGTCTTGGATAGCTTGACAAAGACATTCTGATCCATGTAGGTCACATAGCCGCCCAGGCCTGGCGCGCTCTCCGATGTCTGGCGCGAGATATTGGCAAAGCTGTGCGAGCTGCTCAGCTGATCCACGCCACCCAGCACAATGCTGCCGCCCGCTTCCTGGACCACGCCCGGCCCAGCTGCACTGCCGCTGCCGCTCATTGTGGCGCTCTTTTGGGGCCGCACGCTGCGCAGCTGCTGCTGTGACTGCGACTTGGACTGTGGTGCGCTGCTGCCGCCATGCGAGGACAGGTTCGGCGTGCTCTTGGAGTCGTTGTGGGCGGGTGTTGTGTTCGCCGTGTTTGTGCCTGCTGCTCCTGTTGCTGGCGGTGCAATTGTGTTGCCCATGCTTGTAACTGTTGCGGTAGTGGACGCTGGGGCAGCAGTGGCAGCAACTGTTGCTGGAGTCGCTGTCGCTGTCGCCGCCGCTGCTGTTCCGCCAGCTGCTGCTCCTGTTGGCTGCGGCGGATCCTTGGCACTTTGCGACTCCTTGCGCTTGTCCACACAGTAATTGATCCATTTGAGGTACACGTAGCAGAAACTGGACCGTGTGATGCCCACGGCGCGGAAATCAAAGTCCTCGTCCAGATTGAAATTAAAGATCGGATCCAGATCGACGAACTGCCGGCTCAGCGTATGCTGCAGCGCCTCCTGTATGGGCCCCGAGGCCAACCACTGCTCCAGCTTTGGATTCTTAACCACATAGTAGATGATGCTCTGCAAGAAAGAAAGGGAGGCAACAGTTGGGTGGGGCGTGTTGAAGGATGCCTGCTCGAGCGCTCACCTTGATGTAGTAGGTAATGAGCACTTTGCGGTACTCGAAAACCTGCAGCGTAGCACTGGCCAGGTTGTCCGAAATGGAGTAGCCCTCGATGACGTACTGAGCGGCAACCACCTGCCAGGCGAGCCAACGTGTGGAGAACATGGCATTGGCGCTAAGCAGGCGTGGCAAATGGCCAGGATCGCAGCAGCAGCAGCCATCGTTATCCTCCACATCCTCCGTAATGGCCTCCACCTCGCGCTGCTGGCAATAGGTGCCCCGGAATTCCAGGCCGCGCATCTGGAACGTGCACAGACCGTTGCCCAGCTCGATAATGTGCACCAAACAGTTGAGATCATCCGAGGCGAGCACTGAAAGGCAAGAACCAAAGCAAAGTGGGTGAGTACGCTGCGTCTATCGTTGGGTCTGTTGTACTAACCAAAGCAGTCCCCCTGATTGACATTGCCCCAGCGACCCATGAGCAGATCACCACACAGCGAATGCTGCAGGGAGCGCGTCAAGTGCTCGTAGAATATGCTGTTAAGATTATTATCATCGGCGCCAAGATCGCGCTCCAGCTGCGAGCTGAGGCGAGTGTTGGAGTGATCGATGCGACGGGTGTTGTAATCGCGTTCCCAGAATTTCACGGGTCGCACGTACGAGGTGAGAAAGATGGCGCTGCCGAGGAACGGGTTCAGCGGTGTGGACAGCAGCGCCGAGATGCCCGCCTGCAGGAACAGCATGGCCGAGTGGGGCACACTGAATGGCTGGGCGAAGGCATGGAATGCTGATCCCCACGTTATCTGCCAGGGCGCAATGTACGTTACGATGAACTGCAACTACAAGGGGGGAGAAGGTCGGAGCGGTATTAGTTGTGTATTTTCTGTACATGCTTCAACACTTACCTTGAGCAGGAAGTCACAGCACTTGCGAAATGCAAGCGATACGAAGAAATAATCTATTATAAAACTCTCCGTGGCCATTGCAAAATCAATGCGAAAGAGCAGCACGGTGAAGATGATGATCAGATATTGATTCGTTGGATCCGAATACGCATTGCGGACAACTGCAGCGAAGGAACCGGAAATACAATAAATAAAACACGTAAGTAAATGCATGTACGATTAAACAATTCATTCTTAAAATCAAATAATATATATGGCTCCGACTCCATTTAATAGTACATACGAAAAGCAAATTGTTTGAACATAGATATTTGAACAAACCCTTTTTTCATGCAACTCTAAAAGTCCCCCAAAATCATATCTAAGAACAGAAACTAAAGAATTCCATTTTTCTTTTCTCCCCTGATAAAAAGGTTGGAAAACTTATGTAACCTTCTCAATCACGGGTTTGTGAAATATAGATCTACTACCACTAACTTATTAGAATTTACTTATCTTGTCATCAAGGGATTCCAAGAGAAAATTCAAACACTGATTTCAGTAACTATTCTAGTCAGTAACTATCTCTAACTATTCAACTCTTAGAACCCAAGGTTTATTTCAAAAGCTTAGTGTCTAAGTCTGTTCAAATTACTTCCGGAGTTTCATAAGGAGTTCATTTTGGCCCTTTATTATTTATATTGTTCATAAATGACCTTCCCTCTGTCATAAATCACTCTCTCTCTCTGCCGATGATGTTAAACTATGTCTGTCATCTACAGATTTCCTATCTGTTCAAAGGTTGCAAGCTGATCTTGACAGTTTTCCATCCTGGTGTCGGGTAACTTTATTATATCTCGATTGAGGCAACGTAACGTCTTTTTATTGACAAATGCCCTTTTAAACAATTATATTCCTTATGGTAAGCCTCTTCTTCGAATTGAGTCGGTTGATCCCCCTTTCACATTTTGGGAAACTTTTTTTAAATCATTTAAAATCCAAAATTTCAATGAAATTATTCGAAGCCTTTTTAAATGGTATAGGACTGAGTGAAATAAAGATTGCTATAGTTTATCATTAAGGTACGCGTAATTTATAATTACGTAATAATTTCTTTATAATAATAGTAATAAAAAGATTGCTGGAATACTCACATTTGAGCGCACAAACGGCCACGATGAGGGTACCCCAAGGAACACCAAACTTGTCGGTGATCAGCTGCGAGTCGGCGGTCAGGGAAGAGATGGCCAGTAGGGGGAAGAGGACATTCCGTTCGAGCACACTTAGATAGATGTAGAACTTCTCGAACCACATGATCTGTGGGGCATTGAGCACCTCAAACTGTCCGAACTCCTTTTGGCGCAGCAGCGGGCGGGCGAAGCAGAGCCAGGGCATGTGCTTCCTCATCTGGGGCACCGCGTAGTGGAGCAGGACGCCCAGTGTGCCAATGAAGGCATACAGCACAACATTGAGATCTGGCTGGAGCACCGTGAAGACAGTGCTGCAGTGAAGCACAAGAACGCTGACCGCCAGCAGGGTCATCACAACCAAATCGTTTTTCAGACGCGTCGTGACCGTGGCCTGCAGCTTGCGGGGCAGCGGATCGGGCAGCTCGTTATCCAAATCGCCGTTGTCAATATCTGGCACGGCATGGCCATCAGCGTCCGCATTGGGCTCGGCATCGATGCCCGTGGCATCAATATCTGTGGTGGCTGTGCCGGCGCCGGCTGTCAATGTTGACATATCACCGGGATTTGTGGTTGAGGAACTAGAGATTTTATCATCGTGGCCATCTGGAGGGCTGGCTAGCAGCTCGGGCGCTGTCTTTGGCTCCTCCTCGTATGCGTGCTCGTGACTGGGGGTGACCTTGGCATCCTCGCTGCTGGGCAGCTCCGCTGGCACATCCTCGCCAGCATCGACGCCAATGGAAGCGTACGAACTGGAGGCGGTTATAGCCCGTTTACTACTGCTAAGGGTCTTGCCCAGGGTTTGGCTGCTGCCCAGCGAGGATGCCTTTGATTTGCTGTGCTTTTGTCCCAGCTGCAGCTCCAGCTGTGCGTCCTGATCCGCCTCCGCTTCCTCCTGCTCATCCTCGTCCACCTCCAGCTCTTGCTGCTGCTGCTCCTCGCTGATGGCCAGCTTCTCCAGCGAGCCAAGCTCAATGTGCTCATTGCTGTTGCCGGTGGAGCTCAAAACGAGCTCCTGCTGGCGTGTTCTGCACGCCAACGGCGTCTGCTGCGCCGTCGAATTCTGCTCCAACTGTCGCTTGGCTCTGCCCTGGAGCTGCTGCTGCTGCTGCTGCTGCTGCATCTGTAGCTGCTGCTGTCCCGGCTGGCTCTGACTGTGCGTGTGTGTGCTGCGAATGTTGTGGGGATGGCAGAGCTCGTCCTCATCGTCCCGATAGGTGCTCACAATGCAGGTCTTGATTAGCCGCCACAGGTGGCTGAAGTCGCTGGCCGAGCGCGACAGATGATAGCCCAGGGGTATGAGCATCGCACAGAAGATCGAGAAGAGTATGTACTGTGTGCCACGACGCTCGTCCAGCGCCGCATAGAGCGGCCCATAGAGCAGCATTACGGCCAGCACTGACCGCAGCAGGCAGAGAAAGGAGCCTGCAATAAATGTTGGACACAGATTGGGGGATTAAAGGGGGCTCGCAACATGTGTGAGGAATGTGCTGGGTTTCCGCGTGCGTCAAACCTTCAAATTTTGTTTGTGGAAGTATAGTTCCATATGTCAAACCGTTACCATATTATGACGAAAGCGTCGCACCAGTGGACAAAACTATGACAGCTCATATGACGTCAAAATTCCATATGAAAGAAATCACGATTAAGTTTGTATTTCACAAATTGGTAACGAAAAGCTCGCTCGATGTTGAAATAAACATGTAATTGTATTAAAAATCGATATAACTTTTCAAGCCCATGTAAGAAATTCTTATGCTAGGTCTCTACAGGTGGTCATATGGCACCAGAACGTCATATAAAAGTATGACGACATGATATGACAAGTGTATAGTTCAGGATCGGCGTATTTATACAGTCATATGTCATACCTCTAGAAACGTAGCATAAGTGTTTCTACGTAGATGTGGTCATAAGTGTTTTTCTGTCATTATAGATATGGCGACCCAGTGCCAATTTGTATGACACATGTGTAAATATGTATATAGCTAGGAAAAGTCAGAATTGGGGGAACTTACCAAGCAAACTGCTCGCCGCATTGCCGCCGAAGAGATGCATGTCCAGCTGCTCGAGCAGATACATGAGAAACGTATTGATCTGCGGGCAGAGGCCCACCGAGAAGATGATGGGAAAACAGAGGAGCAGCACGTAGAGGGACTGCAGCAGCAGGGACACCACATTAGCGGGTGAATACCGCATGCCAAAGAAGACCAATGCCGCCGGCGGTCGCTGTGCATAGTCAGCATCTAAACGCTTGAGGAGGAGCAAAAGGCCGCCGCATAAACAAAAGTAAATAGCGCGCGAGTAGGCAACGGTTTTGTTGAAGCCGTGCACTGGAGAGGCTGCGTCCGGCTGGACACTCTTCACCAGCGAGTACTGTGCTCCGGCAATGACCGCACAAAAGAGCAGTACGCACAGATCCTTGTAATAGTTGTGCTGGAGTATGGCCGCGCCCAGGCAGGCAACCAAGGTGCACAGCACGCTGGCGAGCAGGACATGCAGCCAGTGTAGATCCCGATCAAACAGGGCCAACAACTCGAGTCGGTCCATGGCAATCTTGAACTCATGCTCGTGGCCGCACCACTTGAACCGATATTTGTAGAAGCTCTTGGGCGCCACGGGCTTCTCGGCGGCCAGTAGGCATGCTGGACGCCAATAGTCGCAGTAGGGCGCAAAATGGCCCTCCACATTCAGCATGGGCTGGCTCAGCTGCTGCTGGCTGCCGGCTGCAGCAGCGGCAATCGCTGCAGAGACGGCCGCATCCGCTGAGACGGTAACAACGTTGCTTGCAGCCGCCGCCGCCTCGTGCAGCTGCTGCTGCAGTGCCGCATCATGGCGTACCGCTTGCCTTTCGCTGCGCATCACATTGAATAGGCCCTGCAGCGACAGCTGCGCGGTGGTCACTGCGGCTGTATTAGCCGCACGCGCCGAGCTGCTCATCAGCATGCTCAGCGATGCCGCCGTCTGCTGCTGCTGCTGCTGATGGTGCTGCTGCTGCGGCGTGTGGTGTGGATGATGGTGCTGATGTTGTGACGCCTCGGCAGCGGCCGCTGCTGCCGCCAGCTGCTCGCAGACCAGCTTGGCGTCCATGCGTAATTTGTCGCGCGCCAGGGCGCGCTCAATGTGCGTCATGTGCTCCACGGAACTGGAGGCCGGATAGCTGCCCTGCAGCGCCTGTATGGCATCCTGATAAAACTGAAAATGCGCACTGGACATGTTGGGCGGCACAATGTTGGGATTGGCCGGCACGGGCGTGCCATCCGGCATTAGGCCGGCTATGGGACGTCCACGTTCATCCACAGCGCCGCCGTGCATTAGCCAAAGCATTTTGTGTATGTCCGCGGTGAGGCTCTCCGTCAGGCTGATGCTGTGCGTCGAGTTCGAGGATGAGGAGTTGCGTGAGGCGCCGCTGGTCAGCATGGTGAGCGGCTTGTGCTGCTGCTGCTTCACCAGCGCCAGCTCATTATTGCAGCTATCCAATTTGGAGCTGGCATCGGGCCCAACGCGGCGACGACGCAGCTCATCCACCTCGCGATACTTGGCCACCTTGGGTATGGCGCCGAGGCTTCTGGTTGCCATGCGGGATGTGCAGGGCTGCTCCTCGTCCTCCAGTTGCTGCTGCTGCTGCTGGTGTGCCGGCAGCTGTTCCATGCCGGCCAGCAGCTGATCCTTCGAGCTGGCGCTCACCTGCTCACAATCGCTGGACGGGCAACCCGAGTCCGCCTCGCTGCGTATCATCTGGCTGCGGCTCTGCGCAGCTGGCTGCTGTTGTTGTTGTTGTTGTTGTTGTTGCTGCTGCTGCTGCTGCTGCTGCTGGAGGGCTGGCTGCGACAGCTCCTGGCGCAATGCCTGCTCGGCGGCCAGCTCACGGGCGCTCAGTTGCTGCCGATTACTGAGCAGCGGTGATCTTGAGCCCGTATTGTTGTCCGTTTCGTCATCGTCGGAGGCAGCTGCTGCAGCAGTTGGCGCTGCTCCAATTCCAGCTCCAGCTCCAACTCCTGCTGCAACTTCTGCAGTTTTTCTAAGCTCACAGGTCTTGAGTACGTCGTCCAGTTGACTGTGCGTCTGCTGCAGTTCGCTGAGTATGTGCTCCAGATTGTCATCAAAGTCCTTAAATACATCATCATCATCGTCGGCCAATATGCCGCCCACATCCGACTCGGCGCTGTGGTGCGTCTGGCTGCAGCCCAGGGCACGCGTTCGTCTGCGCAGCGGCACATCGTCCAGTTCATCATCGTCATCGTCGGGAACATGCTCATTGTTGTCCAGTTGCAAGCTAGGCGAGTCATCGCTCGTCTTCTCATCCAAGTGCTCCACTATGGGATAAACGGGCGGCTCAATTAACGCTGTGGTGGAGCCGCAGGCGCTGGAGCTGCCAAAGATGACACTGCTGCAGCTACCGGCACCACCGCTTTCCGTATAGTTCTGATCCACTAGACGTGGTGGATACAGATTCAGATGCTGATTGCGCACCAGACTCTTGCTGGGCGGCGGCAGCGGATTGCGCAGCTGTTGCTGCCCGCTAATAGCCTCCACACTGTTCGGATGCGGACTGAGATTGGAGACGGAGGGCTGCGGGCAGAGCACCTCCAAGGCGGCGCTTTTGATGCGACGCACTCCGCCAGCGCCACCTTGTTGGCCACCGGACAGCAGCGTGGACTTGGAGCCGCCCTGTGCGCTGCTGCTGCTGTGCTTATGATGGCTGGTAGCATTGGAATGTCGTCGTCGCTTCATGGCGGCCGCAGTGCCCCCGCGGCTGCTGCCAGCGACGCCACCGCCGCCACTGCTCGCTTCTGGCGCCTGTCCTGGCTCACCGCGGCCAGTGCACGAACTGCTGGAGGCGCACAGTTGGAGCGCGGACATGGTGCTGTTGGGATCCTTGCGTATTATCGCCCCACCCAAGTGATGGTGCAGGTGATTGTGGTGCAGCTGGTGGTGGTGATGATGGTGATGGTGCTGGGCCCGAAACGGCGCCTGATGCGCCTGTTGTTCAATGCCCAGATCCGATTTGGTGTAGCTGTCATCCTCCAGGTACACATCAGATGAGGAATCTGTAAGCAGCAAGACAACATTTAGCTGAGCTCAGTAACAAGGATCAACATAATGATAAACAGGCCTGTTCCCGTTTCCGAGCACTTTTCATTCCGAAATCTTATCGATTTTGTCTTCCCGTTTTCGAATGGAGCAAGCGTTTCACCTTTTCCAAATTAAATATCGAAAAATATCGAGAAATATCAAAAAATATCCAAAGCAGCATGGACACTTGTTACACCAAAAGGACCTACCGTGCTAGACTCTGTTCTGTTTTCACTAAGAGGGGAGAATCAAAGAAGCCTTAAAAGGACTAGAGGTTAGTTTTGAAGGCGTCTTGATAAAGATGTAGAGAGGGCTGGATTGAGAGATTTTCTAGGCCTATACTTTGATATTTTGGGAGTCTTATTTGTCTAAGCCAGGATGGAATTATACACACCAAGTATCCAGGACTGCAGTGCACGATTGCTGGCATCATTGACTGCCACTCGGCCCAGACCCAGGCCCAGCTCCATGTCGTCCACATCGTTGACGCCGCTGCCAATGCTGGTCGCATTTTGATGCTGGGATGGCTGCTGCTGTTGCAGCAGATGATGCTGATGCAGCTGATGCTGCTGCTGCATGGACTGAAAGAGTCCGGCACGGCTCTGATGCTTCAGGCGCTCGTCGTGCGTCTCGGAGCTGCGATGACGCTGCAAGCGTGAGGAACGTGTACTTGGCTGGGCCATCGTCAGAATGGTCGATGTGGAGGCAGTGTCGCCGTTGGCTGTTGTTGTGCCCGAGCCTGAGCCGGCGCCCGAACCCGCACCCGCACCAGTACCGGTGCCGGTGCCAGTGCCCGCCTGAACGTTGGCTATAAAATGCTGGCGCGGATTGGCCTGTGGCCGCACCGCTTTTGTGTGCAGGAAGCTGGGCGCCGCTGTTGTTGTCGTCGTTGTTGCAATTGTATCCGACTGATTGCGCATCAGCTTGGCGCTAAATGTGGGCTCCGTCGCGCCCGTATCCAGGCTGCTCTGTCGCTCCAGGCGCCGTCGCTGTCGACGACTGAATACCTCGGAGCACTTGCGTGACAAGTGCCCCGTGCGCGTTGTGGGTGTTATGCTAGTTATGGTTGCTGCTCCAGTTGCGGCTGGCTGGCATCTGCTGCTGTCAGCGCCGCTGCTAGCGCCGCCATCGGCGCTGCCGGCACTACTGCCCCCTGCCTCGACCACCTCCGGGTAGACAGTCAGATACTTTGTAAATAGCTCGTTGGCGGACATATTGGTCGGAGGAGCGTTGGCAACTGTAGAGCGTATGGATTTGGTGACGCTGGCGGAGCCAGCTAGTGATTGCTGATCCTGTTGGCTGTTGGCGGAGAGCATCGAGGGCGCATAGAACATAAGCTCAATGGACTCGGAGCTGTTCTTGCGATGCACATCAACTTTGAGATCTGTAAAGTCAGTCAGTTGAAGGAGTGTGAGTTGGGGATTTGCAAATTCCAATTGATAGCCTACCAATAATGCTGTTAACATTGTCAATGGACATGATGCTATTCTCCTCGCTGGCCTCATTGATTGCCTGCTCCACGGACAGGCGGGAGCCGCCGCCAGCAGCACGCATTACCTTCATCTCGATGCCGTTATCCTCGTCGCGATCGCGGTCTCGGTCGCGCAGCTCCGTCTCCTTGGTTACCTTGAAGAACTGGCTTTTCAGATTCACCTCGGACATGGTCTGCGCCTGATCGTACAGCCGATGCAGCGCCAAATTGACCAGCTTCACCGCCAATATGGTGGTGCTGGTCACCACGCAGTACAAGCACCAAGTCAGCCATGTGCTCGGAAAGTACTGGAATGCCAATGAGGTAATGGGTTAACTTGTTAGGAAGGCGCTCGCTGACGGGATTAACTCACCAAGTAGGCGACAAAGGGCGAACAGAGCAGGTAGAGCCATAGATAGAGATGCACCACGTTGCAGAAGACGCCCTGATGCGGATCGTAAAAGTAGCCGCCGGTCAGTGAGGCCCACACGCCCTGGCGCAGTATCTCCAAGGTTTGTGAACCCATGGTGGCCTATACTGCATTGCTATTAAGCCCCGCACACGACTCTCGACGACGGGGTATGGTAACGAGAGCAGAGAACAGAGGCGGGAACGAGTACGGCTGGGTATGGGTATGGGTATGGCAAGAGAGTCACTTGTCAAAGAAACAACAACCAGAGGATCGTCGTCAATTCGTTAATTCGTTAACTCGTTAGTTTGAATGTTCTCGTCGACAAAATCAACGAATGTTTGGGAGTTGTGCTTCGAGGAGGGCATTCGTTGATGCCCTCAGGGGAACGGAAAGGATGACTGTTGTCCCGTTGGATCGAATGTTCGCGTCGGAGTTGTGTGTAAATCGAGGGCAATCGTTGTATCCTTCAATAGAATGTGAAGGATCAGCGCTATCCCGTTATCTCGTTACTTCGAATGTTCTCGTCGAAAGAGCAGAGAGCGCTCGGAGTGGTGTGTAACGCGATGGCAACCGTTGTCGTCGCCGTCGCTTTCAGGGGAAAGTGAAGGTGAGTTGTGTAAATGAATTGGCACAACGAGAGGCTGCGACTGCGGCTGCGGCTGTAGCTGTGGCTGAGTTGGACGAAACGAAAACAACGCAAGCAAAATAAGAGGAAAAATAAATAAAAGCGCTGCTGCTGAAATTTGAAACTGTATAATATTGCAGATTTCATGCACTGGCAGCACTTGCACTCCGAAATTGAGATTACGATATCAATTCACATCGATTTCGATTCTGTTGCTGTTGCTGCTTTTGCTGCCTCTGCCTCTGCCGCTGCTGCTGCTGCTGCTGCTGCTGTTGCTGTTGGTGTCTTCGTGGATGCAGTTGCACCGCAGTCGAAGTTGGAACGTGAAGGTTTTTCCGTTTTCTCTTTGATGCGCGAGTTGTCATTGTTGTTGTTATCAAATTATAATCTGCATCGTTTTAGCTACTAATTTGAACTTTTCTTTATTTGGGTTTTTGTTCTTCTTTATTCTCTTTTTTTGCAAAAGTAACACTCACTCCCTATGCTCCCTCGTTTCATATGCTTTTTCTTTTATTTTGCCTTGTCTTCGCTCTGCCATCGCTATGTCGACTTATCGAAACCCCTTACCGCTATCGAGCTATCGAGTGCTCAAGTGCTGTAAAGTGTTACTAGATAATCGAAGTAATTGGCGCTCATTCAAATAAGTCAATTATCAAAAAACCATTATTAATTTATTTTATTGTTTTTACCAGTTTATTTTTGCAATATCCCGATATTAAAACTACTTAACAAAGCTGAGAAAAAAAAACAACAAAAAAAATTGTTACTTGCCTAAATCTAAGTAGTACATCACAAAGTAAGAATCACCTTTACCCACAGAATTGTTGAAGCGACGTTTTTAATTTGGTTTTCTAGCTAATCATCAGTCTACGTCGGCATTGTGGGCTACCGCATTCAGTGCTGGGCGCTGAATATTCAGCGCTCCTCACTGCTGCTGGCATCCGTATCGCTGCCAACAAAACCATCCTTGTGCTCATAGTTATGATGGTGATGGATATGCTCCTCCTCCTGTTCTATGGGCACCTGCTCTGTGGGATGATGGTGCTCGTGGTGCTCATGGTGATCATGGTGATCATGGTGGTTATGATGATCATGCTTCTCATGATGATGAATGTGCTCCTTGGTTTGATGTATTTCAATGGGACGGTGCTCCTCGTGTATGATTTTCTTCTCCTCCTTTAGGACAATCGGCTTGTGATGGTGATGCACATGCTTAATTATAGTGTGCACATGTTTCTCAATCTTTTTCTGAATCGGCACATGGATGACAATCTTCTTTTTCTTCTGTTGACTGCTGTTAGGTAAGGTACAAAATGAGAGCACTTTAGTTACACTTAAATTATATGGCAATATACCCCGCGCTTGTTTCCTGCACACAGACAAAGAGTAGCACCAGAACAGCCAAGACCGAAAGCTTCAGCAACTGTATGGAGGAGTAAACGAAAAGGTTGCGTCTTATATTTCGAGGATAGTCCTTGTATCTACGGTGTCGCTCGTAACCATACATATATCCATTGGTTCCATCCTCGTCCCTGTCTCCGACTTACCACACAACGATTATCCATATTGCTTGGGTTGAAAGGCGTCGAAGGCTCTTAACGATGTGACTGCTCGAGTGGCTCGATAACGAATGATTGCTGGCACAGTGCGGCCACATTATTTTATAACACGATCACAGGCCCAGGCCCAGGCCCTCCCTGCCTGCCGCCTTGGGCCCCAACTGGAATGTGGCATGGAATGCGCTGGCGAGCCGCTCCGTTTCGCTTCCGCTGACGCTGGCGCTGGCGCAGGCGCACGCGCCGATCCAAACCAGCCATTTCTGATGATTCGTAATGTCGATAGAGCTTGCTACTACAAATGATCACCGTCAAGTTGTTGATTGTGGGTGTTTTCAGTTGTTTTCGCTTTTTGTTCCCATATTTGTTCGCTTTTCTTTTGGCTGTGAGTTTTGAGTGCACCCTACAAAGGAGTTATTGGAGGCACATGAAGATAATGAAAGTTCAGAAATAAATAAACCAATATATTTTCAAAATTGGTAGTACTGCTGGTTTAAGTTCTAGCTTTAGTGTTTTATTAAAACTATAATTTATCTGGGTTTTTGTAAAAATTTCCCCATACACATAAAATAATATAATCCTTTAATCTTTTCTTTTCCATTATATTATATTTAAGCTAAAAAGGTCATAGCCTTAACTCTTAACATTAGTAAATATTATAATCACACCATGTATTTAATATTAAGAAACAAGTGAATAAATTGAATTGAAAATATATTTTTAAAATAATATTTTTGTATTTAATACAATTTATCATCAATCAAAGGGGATTTTTTAAGATTTGCAACAATATTTCAGATGTTCCTTTTATCATTTTAAATTTGTTTCGGTTTTTCTGCAAATTACCCAATTAGATATACATAATATCAAAATTTCTTAGGCATGTTCTTACTAGACAAGATTAGGAGGTGCAGAATATATTTAATAAAAGAAAATAGTTAAGGAAAGCTGTTACAGCGCGTAAGAGATTCGTTGCAATTGTCTGTTTAGCCAAAGTTTTGCATTGTTTTGATTTCCTTTGGGTTTTGTTATTGTTACACGTAAACTTCTTTTTCGTTTTCACACAGACGGAAGACTTGCACAAAACTCAGTCAACGGAAATAAGTTTAAGTGTGCAAGGTATGTATTTATTAAATATGTACACTACATATGTAAGTAAAAACATATACGTATACATATAAATATGTATGTGCATGCATGCAGACAGTTACAGTTGCAAATTAATCAGATATACTGTAAACCATGTAACATTTATTAATAACTGAAGCTATGTAGACCGCTTGAAATTCGTGTGTTACGCAATGACACGAAAACATTACAAGCTCTTCTGTTTCTCTGTTTTATGTTTAATGTTTAATGCATTTGGCTTATTCGGTTATGTGCAGCTAAATGGATTTTCATCAGGGAAATTCCGAAACATGAATTTGAATAATAATCGGCATGTATTTACTATCGATATACATAGCGATAAGCAACACTGGTCGCGCATACACAGAAAGAACACACACACACATTGGCATATAGACGCAAGAAGCAGCAGCAGCAGAAGGAAAATAAGCAAACAATTTCTTGAAAAGCTCATTTTAAGGTAATTACAAGATTTACAAATAATCGAATGAAAAAACAACAATTCGTGGAATAAGCGCAAAGTGTTAGAAAATGGAAAATCACGCAAACGCATGTTGTTATTGCAGATAATTGCCATGCATAAAAGTGTGAGACGTGTTCAAGCCGTCATATGTACGTGTATGTATGTATGTTCGCATGTAATGAGTAAACTCTCGCCGTATGTGTATGTGCATGTGTGTGTGTGTGTGTTAAGTGTGGGAGCTTTATATAGGCTGCTACGCCCCTTGAGAGGAAGTGTCCATAACATCGAAATCAATAGACTTGCTTCAAAGTTGGAAGATACTTCACGATTCATACAAATACATAAGTACATTGATATCACAATTTGCGATAGCGCTGCATTTATATATTAAGAGTAGCTAATTTAATTCGCAGAAATGAGCCACTTCCTTCCCATGGAAGATAAGAAAGCGATAGAAATTCGATAGCGAAAGAATCGCATTCTTATTTTCCGCGATACAAATTGATACATATCAATTCTCAGCTTATACAATGCCATTTTATTGTTATGCCCTTGCGAAGGGTATGACAATATGCTACTTTGATATGTATGTGTATAATACTCGCGATAGGGACGACAAGATGCATCGATAAAGCCGGATCCGTCTGTATGTTAAGTCTCTAAGTTATATAGTATGTTTTTTTTTGTTACTTCTCTAAAACATAATTTTCTTGATAAGGCATTGATAAGACCAGATTATCTGCTTTTAGACCCTGTCTCCATAAAATGGTTAAAAGGGGATACTGAAACTTCACTTGGAGACCTCTTGTACTATAAAGTGTATATATTATTCACGATTTATAGCCGAACCTATCTGGCTCTGTCCGTCCAGACGCACACGTCGATCTCAGAGACTATAAAAGCTGTAAAGTTAGATTTGGGCCACTTTTAATCTATTGTGCAAATTTCATGTCGATCGGATAATAAACGCATATGTTATTCAATAAACTAGTTTCAGCAGTAATCAATTGAAGCGCGCTGCTTTCTTGCAACGCCGCTGAACTGATTGAGCCATATGTGTTTGAGAATTTCATCCCAAGTTTACCAGGACAACAAACTGAATCTATAAAGCCAGTGTCATCCATGTTTTGAGCCTATTAGTCATATGTTTAAGTAGCTTTAACGTTTCCTCCTAAATTTAACTGATATGATGTGTCTGATTTCGTTTCCGTTTCGCTTTTTCTTTTAGCAAGTTCCAAGCGCGAGTTCCGGTGTGAGAACAACTGCAAGATGACCGATTCAAAGTATTTCACAACGACGAAAAAGGGCGAAATATTCGAGCTGAAATCGGAGCTGAACAATGACAAGAAGGAGAAGAAGAAGGAGGCGGTGAAGAAGGTGATTGCCAGCATGACTGTCGGCAAGGATGTGTCCGCACTGTTTCCCGATGTTGTCAACTGCATGCAGACGGACAATCTGGAGCTGAAGAAGCTTGTCTATTTGTACTTGATGAACTATGCCAAATCGCAGCCGGACATGGCCATTATGGCGGTAAATACGTTTGTCAAGGACTGCGAGGACTCGAATCCGCTGATACGTGCCCTGGCCGTGCGCACCATGGGCTGCATACGCGTCGATAAGATAACCGAATATCTGTGCGAGCCGCTACGCAAATGCCTCAAAGATGAGGATCCCTATGTGCGCAAAACGGCGGCCGTTTGTGTGGCGAAACTATATGACATATCGGCAACAATGGTCGAGGATCAGGGCTTTCTCGACCAGCTAAAGGATCTGCTATCCGACTCGAATCCCATGGTGGTGGCCAATGCCGTGGCCGCGCTCAGTGAAATCAACGAGGCCAGTCAGTCGGGTCAGCCGCTGGTCGAGATGAACTCAGTAACGATCAACAAGCTGCTGACGGCGCTCAACGAGTGCACCGAATGGGGACAGGTCTTTATACTCGATTCCCTGGCCAACTACAGTCCCAAGGATGAGCGCGAGGCACAGTCCATTTGCGAGCGGATCACACCACGTCTGGCCCATGCCAATGCCGCTGTTGTGCTTAGCGCGGTAAAGGTTCTAATGAAGCTGCTGGAGATGCTCTCCAGTGATAGTGACTTTTGTGCCACGCTCACCAAGAAGCTGGCGCCGCCTCTGGTCACCCTGCTCTCCTCGGAGCCGGAGGTGCAGTATGTGGCCTTGCGCAACATCAATTTGATTGTCCAGAAGCGACCGGACATACTCAAGCATGAGATGAAGGTGTTCTTTGTCAAGTACAACGATCCCATCTACGTGAAGCTCGAGAAGCTGGACATTATGATACGTCTGGCCAACCAAAGCAATATTGCGCAAGTGCTCAGCGAACTGAAGGAATATGCCACCGAGGTAGATGTCGATTTTGTGCGCAAGGCGGTGCGCGCCATTGGAAGATGTGCCATCAAAGTGGAGCCATCGGCGGAGCGTTGCGTGTCCACGTTGTTGGATCTTATACAGACAAAGGTCAACTATGTGGTGCAGGAGGCAATCGTTGTGATCAAGGATATCTTCCGCAAGTATCCCAACAAATATGAGAGCATCATTAGCACACTGTGCGAGAATCTGGATACGCTCGATGAGCCGGAGGCGCGCGCCTCGATGGTCTGGATCATTGGCGAGTACGCGGAGCGCATTGACAATGCCGATGAACTGCTAGATAGTTTTCTGGAGGGTTTCCAGGATGAGAATGCGCAGGTGCAGCTGCAGCTGCTGACAGCCGTTGTAAAGCTGTTCCTCAAGCGGCCATCGGACACACAGGAGCTGGTACAGCACGTTCTGTCGCTGGCCACACAGGACTCGGACAATCCAGACTTGCGTGATCGCGGTTTCATCTATTGGCGCCTGCTCTCCACTGATCCGGCTGCGGCCAAGGAAGTGGTGCTCGCCGACAAGCCGCTCATATCGGAAGAGACGGACCTGCTGGAGCCGACGCTGCTCGATGAGCTCATCTGTCACATTAGCTCGCTGGCTAGCGTCTATCACAAGCCGCCCACAGCATTTGTGGAGGGTCGCGGGGCGGGCGTACGCAAAACGCTGCCGAATCGTGCTGCTGGCGCTGGCAGCGGCGGCGAACAAACCGAAGCCGTCGCCGGCTCCGAGGCCACGGTCATACCCAATCAGGAGTCACTCATTGGGGATCTGCTGTCGATGGATATCAATGCGCCCGCCATGCCCGCAGCGCCAGCCGCGACCACCAGCAACGTGGATCTGCTGGGCGGTGGCCTGGACATACTGCTCGGCGGACCGCCGACGGCCAGTGTTGAGGCTGCGCCTGGTGGCGCCTCCAGTCTGCTGGGCGACATCTTTGGCCTGGCGGGCGCCTCCCTCTCCGTAGGCGTGCAAATACCAAAGGTTACCTGGCTGCCGGCCGAGAAGGGCAAGGGCCTGGAGATTCAGGGCACATTCTCGCGTCGCAACGGTGAAATCTTCATGGACATGACGCTCACCAACAAGGCCATGCAGCCAATGACCAACTTTGCCATACAGCTGAACAAGAATAGCTTTGGACTGGTGCCCGCCTCGCCGCTGCAGGCGCCGCCACTGCCTCCAAATCAAACCACTGAGATGAGTCTCTCGCTGGGCACCAGCGGTCCCATACAGCGCATGGAGCCACTGAACAATCTGCAGGTGGCCGTTAAGAACAACATCGATATATTCTACTTTGCCTGTCTGGTCCATGGCAACGTGCTCTTTGCAGAGGATGGCCAGCTGGACAAGCGCGTGTTCCTCAACACCTGGAAGGAGATACCCGCCGCCAATGAGCTGCAGTATAGCCTGAGCGGTGTCATTGGCACCACCGATGGCATTGCATCCAAAATGACCACAAACAACATATTCACCATTGCAAAGCGCAATGTGGAGGGCCAGGACATGCTCTATCAGTCCCTGAAGCTGACCAATAACATTTGGGTGCTCCTGGAGCTGAAGCTACAGCCGGGCAATCCCGATGCCACGCTCAGTCTCAAATCCCGCTCCGTTGAGGTGGCCAATATCATATTTGCCGCCTACGAGGCCATAATACGTTCGCCTTAAATCCTCAGCAGCAATAGCAATAACAACAAAAGCAACAATTACAACACCAACAACCGCAACAACAACAACAACAATAAGAACAGCAATTACAACAATTCTAACAACTAATTCGATATGATACAATTTTAAATATTATTCTAGTTATTTGAATGTTACGCGTTGCGAACTTTGTTAAAAACCATCAATCCAAACTAGCGCAAAGATGATGTGTATTATTATTACTATTACTTATTATGATTATACATATATATATATATATACATATATACCTCTATCTATACACATTATATTCGCGTATATTCCTCAGGCACACGAACAGCGATTATCTTATTTATCATTATAAATCGCTGTATCCTACTGCGTTTATGTCATGATTTCATGTATTTCCTGTATTGCTGAGCTGCGGCCAACTTAACTAGCCAATTTGAATGGGTGCAATTCCCTCTAAAGTTGACTGTGTGATTTCAAATTAGGAAAATAAAGTAATGATGATTGCCATGGCACAAACGTAGTACCCGCATGCCGAATGTGTAATCGTATAAACGCCTCTGCCCCTTTACGGTATACAAATGCACGATACAATCGACGGCATCGTTAGTCGCATTCCAAAATTCTGTTATTCGCTCGCTAGATAATGCAGTTCCTCGACTCTATCTGAGAATCCTTGAGGGTTCCATTCAGAATCCAGATGTTTCATTATCTAACCAGCACCAAAACACACACACTTTGTAAGCATCTAAGTAACCCCACACATATGTATTTGCATGTGTCTAGCAACAAATTGAATAATATACATAACACATTATATAATCAAATCAACTCTGTCATGTGTTTTCTTCATCGGGAGACTGGGAAATGGAACTCTTCTGGTCTCAACTGATCTTTCTTAACTATGTATATAGAATAATTAATTTCTACCCTATAGCTACAGGTAGGTATTGTCTGGATTTTTCTATGCCAAAGAAACAATTTGTATACCCTAGCAGAGGGTATTATAATTTTGTCTCGAAATGTGTAATGGACTGAAGGAGACCCAACAAAGTACATATATTCTGAATCATCATGAATAGTCGAGTCGGTATAGCCATGTCCGTCTGTTTCTATGCAAACTAGTCGTATCAGTTTTGAAGCTATCGTAATGAAACTTGGCACAGACCCTCCTTTTTGCTGCAGGCAGTACATCCTGCCATAGAAATTATTGGTCGAAAACTATGTTATTGTATGAAAAACTTTTTGTTTATAAAGATAACCTCACCGAACTCACCCAAACTGAGTCTTTGGAGAGTCTATACAATCTGAGAAAATTTTGTTAAAATCTGACCTTTAGATCACATAGCTACAGTAGGATCGGTTGAAAAATGAGTTTTTGTATGAAAAACATTTTGTATTTTATCCCAACTAAGTGAGAGTTCTTTCTTGTTTACTTTATTTTCAACAAATTTGAAACATATTTCACCAATTTGGATAATCCACCCGCATGGGCGGACAATGGTGGTCTCAAAGTTGTATGGGGAAAGTCTAATTTTAGTCCGATCTGGTTTAAGCTAATTTTCAAAGTTCTACACAATAACATAATAGTAGGCGTGTTGCTCAAAAATTTTGGAAAGTCTTCCGATTGGCGAAAATAGTCAAATTCAACATAATGTATTTAAATCTAAATATTTCAACGGGCAACGCTGGGGTTTTACCAGCTAGTTTTGTAACTTAACATTTCCTATTATTATTATTATTGCTAAGAAAAGCTAAGCATGTCAATATGTACGTTGATGCTATCGATTATCCTTAGAAAACAGGATGAAGTTGCATTATTTATAAACAAGGATAATCGATAGCATCAACGTACATATTGACATGCTCGTAGAAATGTTTGTTTATATTTACCTGAACTTACACTGCCGTTATCATGTTAAAGCTCTGCCCAAAGCTTTGCCCAACTCTCACTACAATGTGCGAGCTCCTGAGCTTTGAGCTTTTAGTTGAGGGTTGCTAACTGACGCCCTCAGCGAGTATTGCTGGCCCACTCTCGCCAGTGGGCCTTAAATGCCAAAGCAGTCGACGTGGTTGCCGCAGGTGTCGGTTGTCCCTGTTGCGCCCGGGTGGCGTGTGCAGGACGCTGTTTTTTGTTGTACCACAAGTAAATTCGTCTTGGCCCCGATTGTAACGTCCGTCTCCAACTCCATTACAAATAAGTGTACACAATAAAACGCCAGTGCATTTACAAGCCAAAATTGAAACAAAGAAAATTGCTAAAATCTGTTAAGTTCTAAGAAATCCACGTCCAGAAGGCGCATAGGGTACGGCAGAGCTCAAGGATCTGGGCGTCAGGGCTTGCTGCCGCCGTCGCGTGAAAACAACTCCGCCCTATTTTGAGCTGCAAGTTTGACATACAAAAGAAAAAGAAGCCATGTGGCACTGCCCGATCCCAGACCTAAATACCTGCCCCTGATTCCATCGGGATGAGCAACACAGACAACCAAGAATTACATAGTTTCAACTATAAGGATTAGTCCAAAACTTGCATTAATAGTGGCAACAAAATGAGTGCTGGAACGGGAGCGGGAGCGGGAGCGGGAGATGGAGGTGGAGGTGCAGTGGGGGCTGGTGCGGAGAGCAGTGCACTGCACTCGCTGGATACCTACGATGTGGTGTACGATGGCCAGGAGCATGATGACACAAAAAGCGTCTCTCATCTGGATTGGCCCTTTTTGATTAAGGTGCGTATAATGTTTGAGGTTATGTGGAGGCATGCAAATATCAAATATGGAGTGCGCTTTTTATGCAAGTCTCCCCTCTCTCTGTCTCTCTCGGTCATGCATGTGTGTGCGTGTGTGTAAGTGGGTGCTTTACGTGTCAACAGCCGAGCTAACTGAGTCATCAATGAGTGGACGGCCAAGTGGCGCCAACTGTGTCAGTGGCATTGAGTGCAGTTGCACCACCAAGCACCACAAAGCGTCGTCCTTGATCGAATTACATGTGCACGTATGGGAGGCAGGCGTTTGTGTGTGCATGTGTGTGCGTGTGGGTGTAGATAGTAATTGTATATTTATGATATAAAAGACTGTGTATTCTGTATACGAGAACACTGCACTTGTTTATTCAAGGGCCTTAAAGATATTGATATTGAGACCCCTTTTCTCATATTCACGTCAAAGTTAACCGGCACTTTACCTTGTCTTTGATTTCTATTTACTTATATATACTACTTAACACTATCTATGCTAGCTCACACTATATTCGACACACTTAACTTGAACATAAAACAGAACAAAAGGTGCTATTCAATAAAAGAAAACTCTGGAAATGATCATACTCAATTTCAAGCAAGTTGACGGCTCTGTCGTTTGGCTGTCCTTATTTTTATTCTCCTTTCCTTGAGCAAGTACAAGTTAAACTCATACTGGATTTAGGCGATGAAGTGTGCATCATCGTCGTTGACCCTTAGTTTGTAGGGAAGAGGTGCTGAGGGGAGAGAAAGAGAAAGCACCTAAATATATAATTTTTGGATGAAGCTTTATCATCGTTGCTGCCCTATTATTATCGGTCGAAGCTGTAGCTTTGTGGAAAACTTCTTTGTTTATCAAGATATCTTGACCAAAATACCAAAGCGAAGTTTCAAACTTGGCTCAAATCAAAGCACTATATCTAATTTGTTGTATATTTTATGCTAATAATATACATATATGGGTACCACAGGAATAATCTGTCGAAATTTGTGATAGCCGTTATTCCTTGTGTTTATTTGAAATTCTAATTTGTAGCTTAAATTAAAAGTTTAGTTCAGTTCTGAAAGAGAATATTATTTTCTCGTCTATATTTTATCGAAAAATGTTTTAAGAGGTGTTCTTATCCTTAAGAGCCTTTCATAAATAAAACACAACTTGGTAAACCAATCGATCGAGATTTCTGTGACACAGGATTTGTTGTCTGTACTCGTATTGTTTCGACAACCACCCTCGATACGGTTGAAAGACCTGAAACTTGGTCAATAACAGTTCCCTAACGTGGTAAAAATAACAAAACCCGATCCCTCCACCGTCCCTTTCACTTAACACATTTTGCATGGTTGAATGGTTTAATTAAGCACTTCCGTTTTGTATCCTTGTGCGCGCAGGGCATCCTGGAGAGCAGCCAGACATGTGCGCCCACCACACCAGATACGCTGGCCGCGCTCCTGTGGGCCATCATTGCGGTATTTGGCATCGTTTACGCCCTGCTCGGCTACCGCTGCCTGCGCGCCGTCGGCTTCCTCAGCGGGCTGATGGTGGGGGCCAATGCCATATTCATATTGCAGGACTTTCAGATAACCTGGCTGGGCAAGCCGGCCGACTCGGCGCTGGCCATTGTCGCCGGCCTGCTGGGCGCTGTCCTTGGCTCCACATATCCCGTGGCCTCCGTGCTGATCAGCGCCTTTGCGGGTGCTCTGCTCTCCGGCTCGGCGATGGCCGTGTGTGTGGCCACCATGCCGGACAATGAGTTTGGGGTAAGTTGTATGCGGGAACTTCCGCCCTGCCCACGTCCCTCCCAGAGATGGGCGCGCCTTTTATTTTTCCCATACGACACAAACTACACAGCACAGCATTTTGTCAACGGTTCGGTACACGGTTCGAACCAATGTCTTACGTCTCGGTTCGGTTCGTGAACACTGTCTATGCTTTCTTTCTTATAATAAACTGAATGAGAAGTAAATAAATTGTTTTTATAGAGATATTTTGAATTAGTGACTAATGAATACCTTGATCTTCATAAAATTGTTTCACATTGAAAATACAAATCAGAATTTAGATTGCAAAAACTTTTTAAAATTTATGTTTTTTAATTTTTGTTGTCTCTTACAGCGGAAAAGTTTAGGAAGAAATCAGTTAGAATTCCAGTCGAACCGGTTCGGATATTTTTATAGTTTAAAGTTTCAAAAATTTGTACTCAAATATTTAGATTTTGTATTCCTTTCTTGATATTGGGACAGCTTGATCAAATTGGTTAAATAAACAAGGAAACTTAATCTAATTTGAAATACTTGATGACAATATTCTAAGCTAGCGACTATCTAAAGTATCGATAGTATATGCATGCATCTTCCTTTTACTTTGATATGGTTTCGAGTCCACGAATTAAGACACGACACGCGCCCATCTCTAGCCTCTGTGCCCTCTCTTTCTAACGCGCTCGTTGCGACTCTTTCCGCAGTACCGTGAGATTTATGTGGCTGTGGTCGGCGGTGCGGTCATCTGCTCGGTGCTGACCCTCTGCTGCGTCAAGTACGTGACCATACTGACCTCCAGCATTGTGGGCACGGCCATGATCATTGGCGCCATTGACTTCTTCATGCACGGCCTGGAGACCATCAACTGGGTAAGCTGCTGACCATGTCCATGCACGGCATATTCAATTGAATGTCCTTCGATACCCGCAGATACTCAGCATGAAGCCGCACCCCTCGCCGCCACCCTGCTATGGCGGCCTGCTGATCACCGCCTGGCCCATCACCATTGTGATCAGCATCATGGTGCAGTGCTTCATCACGGCCTGGCGCGTCGATCACCGCAAGCGCGTCTACATGCGGCACCATCAGCAGCACCCGCATGGAGCCCATCTGCCGCACGGCCAGCAGCAGGCGCCGGGCAATCCACATGTGCCCATGCGGCGCTCCCAGTCCCGCACCCGCGAGACCCGCGAGGAGGCCAGACAGCGCAAGTTCCGCTATCTTTACCAGGTGCGCACCGCACGCGGCGACATCATATCGCAGGTGAGTGGAGCGGCCCGATCCCTGAGCTGAAAGCAATCGATAGTGCCGCCACTCGATAGCTTTGATGAGTTGCTGGAGCTATCGATAGTATCGACAAACGAATCTTTGGAAATCACAAATCACAATTTAAATGTATTTGCAGGAACCGTTTTGGTCATAAATACTGTGATCGCTATATAGAGTAAAGTAAATAAAATTATCCCTAATCCCAACCCCTTAGTTGCTTATCAAAATTTTGAAGGTCCTTGTTAATTATACCCTTGCAGAGATAGATACATATGTAGTCGCTATCGATTGAACCCCAGCTCCAATACTCGAAAATACATATAGGTATTAACCGATTTTGTATTACAGAACTTTGTCTCGGCGCTGCAGAAGCGCATTCAGTTGAGCGGCACGGAGACGCCCTCGGAGCGTTCAATTAAGACCAGCTCGAACGAGCGGAACACCTTCCGCAGCGACCGCACCCACTTCACCACCATTCACGATCCGGAGCTGTGCGACAAGATCGAAATTGTCCGTGACATTGGATAACAAACAAGCAATAGCTACATGTAACTATATCCGTAAGGGGGGACGAGTATTGGACGAGCGCTGGACATGGGTCGGGGGCGTCAATACGGTACGGGCTGGACTTACAAAACGGATATAGTAAATAATCATGTAGCTAATGGGTTTGCCAGAAACGGGCAAACAGGCACAAAGTGCCTCCTTACACTTGGACAAAACTGACAGAAGACAGAAGAAGTTGGAAGATTCTGGTGAAGATCCTTCATTGGAAGAGCAAGCTTTAACTTGGTAGTTACGGAATAGAAGATACTTAGAAGAGACACTAGGATGGTCGGTTAATCGGTTGGTTTCGCGCACACATCTTGTTGATATTTGAAAAATATCTCGAATATTCACTAAAGAACCACAGAACTTGATAGAAACAGAGCCAAACGCACAAGAACGGAGTTACTTATTCGTATGTTTGTACTATATGCATTCCTAGCACTCTAAGGGCATATTTTTCAAGTAGTACTCAGTCTATGGGTCAAGTAATACTAAACATAAGTATTAACAAGAAACTTTTGTTCACGTCTCGCTAAAACAAGAAATTAACTAATACTATGTTACTACAAGATATAAAACAAAGTACAGTATATATATGATATATAAACAATTATGTAGCAATGTTTGATAAGTCGGAAATAGTTTGAGGACAGAGAGAGTAGCAGCAATAGGTTAACTTCCGCTATAAGTAATTAAAAATCGTGATTGAAATCTATATCGCAGAGTGATGTTGGGCCAGTTGAAATCAAGCATTGTTTCACTTATAATATAGGACACATATAATACGAGTATGTATAAAACAAATACCTAAGTTTAATTGTGTATTCCTTGTGTGCTGTCTATAAACTGGAACTAAAACTATCTTAACTAATATGTGTACTTACGCTTCACACTTTAAAACAATATTGCAAAATGAAATTACTACTGATTTTGTATCTGTGTTATAATTATACGAGTTGGACATGAACTAATTACATTTACTTATAGTAAAGATATATCCACTTAGACATATATTATATGTATGTATATCATTATATCAGCCATGTCTACGTCTAAGTACGTACTTTTAAATTTCTGAACCTCTCTTGAAATACAAATATATAAGTACACACATATACATATATACCACGCATGGTACATTCAGGTACTAATTACAACTGATGTTTCCTTCAATTTTGATCAAGTAATCCATACATAGTTATATACAAACTTATATGCATACCTATTAAGTACAATAAGTTAAGTACGCCTGCCCAGAATACTATAAGGGCATCGACTTTTAAATCTTTACGCCAAATCTGTACAGTTATAGACAACACAAACTGTAGAAAGGATATGCCTATTAGGAATTTGTCAATAAGCCAAAAGTTATGCCATTTCAAGGATTGATTACAGCCCTCGGGCCCCCAAAAGTTACACACTTACATACATAAATATATCCCAAAACGGGAGGGCAGAATCGTTTTTAGCAACATTATCATAAGTTTAAGCTAAGAGCTAAGATTAAGAATAAGATCCATGCAAACTGCAGTACAAAAACAAAAAACTTAAATGAATTCAATGTATGCAAGCTTTGGCAGTTCTGAATTCATAGATTTCCGAAACAACCCGACAACTTCAGATTAGACATTGGAACACAAAGTATTATGTTTTTTATATCCTTTATCCGGATTAAATGACTTCGTTCCCAGCTATCCAACTCTAATAAGAATTGTTGCCGTCCGCAATTGTTGATTTTCGAGACCACATCTAGACTCGTTTAGGAACTGGCTTAATTGTTTTTGTTATCTTTTATTGAGTAACTAATTTGAAGCATTCGAAGCAACTAAAAGCGATGTCTAATCGGGTTTACTTATAGAGAAGGGGGTCTTTTACTTAGTTATAGCTAAACGCTCGGCACTTAATACAAAAGTATAAGAACTGTTGTCTAACAAGAGTTGCAAATATTTGAATATTAGTAGTTATTATTGGTAAACGATCTACTTGAAACCATGCATACTAAGCTGGCATACAAATTTAACAAAAGAAGTTCGCACAAATTGAACAAATTAATATTTATAATATATATATACATAATATATTCAGCAGAGGCTAAGCACAATAATACTGTACGCATTCAATAAACAGATCAAGATTATAAAACACATCAAATGAAAGAAAAACCAACCCAAATAAAGTAAATAATGCGAGCCAATACATATACTCTGTAGTACATATATCCAGTGAACTGCCTACGGCCAGACAGAAATGGCAAACGAAGTATTCGATTTCAGATCATCTAACTTCTATAAACAAAGGGCCCGACTATCTCCAAATCGCTTCGAGCTGCATTCAGTTGATTTCCGGTCTCCGAGCTTGATGAATTGTCGCATTATGGCTGCCAACAGTGATCAAAAATACTTGGAGCTGGAGTCGGTGTCGCTCCTGAAGTCTGTCCAGGATGAGATAGTTGCCAAGTGCCGCGAGTCGCCCAACGGCAGCACCAACATGGCCGAGTTGTTGGTCAACAAGCGCCAGCAGATAGCTATGCCGGGCATCTATCTGATGGCCGCCACAAACTTGGTAAGTCCTTCCCTCCTGCAAAAATACAGTGTACTCTCGATAGAATAAACCTCGGATATACGAACATGCAAGTGCACAAGTTACTTTTCAACCAAATTTTTGGGTGCCTCATAAAAAACTTCTTTTCTTCGACAGTCGTGGGGGTGAATACTTCGATTGCTTCACTCCTTCCCTCCCATAAAATGAGGGACACAAGACTGTGTGAAATTATGTAACAGACCGAAGGAGGCATCTCCGAAATTGCTAAGTGTATACATTCTTGATCAGCATCAACAGCCAAGTGGATGTGGCCCTGTCCGTCTGTCCGTCTGTCCATCCGGACGAATTGCATGTCTGGAGTTATCAAATTTGGGATGTGGTTTTCTGAATACCATACACGTCTCAATTTCAGTCCAAATTTGTGGTAACTCCCGCCACACTCCCTATAAACGATCGAAACGATTTGCAGTCACAACTTTGGCAAGCATGATTCGGAGGGTTCCACTCTAAAAATGACATAATACTTATTCAAGATACTTCTTCCTTGTGTTTATGAGTGAGGAGATGTGTTGGGGAATCCTAGGCCTGCGATCTGTCCCTCTTGTTGAATGAGCTGAATAGGAATTTTATAGTTTCTTTCTGATAAGCAGAAGTCCAAGATCTACTAATAAGCACTTCCGAAATCTCTTTGCAGTGCACCCAGGGTAAGGTGCGTCTGCATCAGGGGTCGCCACATCAGCAGCCCAAGGCGGCGAGCACTCTGGAGAACGTGATCATCACATTGATTGACTAAAGGATGCAGACTTGTAAAGGATGCAGACTTGTAATAAAGCATACCACTGAAAGACATGAACTATTTTTTCAATTATTTGTTTATTGATTAATACACATTTTGTAATACAGTTGCCTGTGTTGGTGTGTTGTGTACATCAATCTCTATATACCATAGATCAAATTTATGTAGATCAGCAGTCGCGCCTGCGTGTGTGTATGGGTGTGGGTGTGTGTGTGTGTGTGTCTGTGGTATAGAAGAAGAAACAAACGACCGACTAGGTATTCTGGTAGTTGTTGTTTAAATTATAACAATTGTTGTGTGTGTTTGCTGGTATCCATCAATTGTTGTTGTTGCGCTCCCCCCCCCCAACACGCGTTAGTTATCATTTATCTATGGTGAATGCTGTGCAGCTGTCTGTGTGTGTGGCTGTGGGTGGATGCGGGGCCAGCTTAGATGCGGCCCGGGAATGTGCCGCTCTCGCGCTGATCGTCCCACTTCTCGACCCAGGCATTGGGGCACATCGTCTTGTAGACCTTCTTGAAGTAGTTGCAGGGGGCGAAATCTTCGCCGCGCTTCTTCTGGCAGCGATGGAAGTCCACGTAGGATTGATAACAGTAGCGAGTCACGTTCTGATTGGGGAAACGTGGATCGAAGGGTGCGGTTTCCATCTTATAGGCGGACATGTTGCTGCTGTTATCGCTGCTTTTGTTTTTGGACATGAAAAATTGCATATATATTGACTTTTAGTTTAAAACGAAAATGATAATGAAAAGAGAACGAGAACGAGAACGAGAACGAACTCAAGCATAAATCATAAGCCAGGGCACAAAATTTGAGATAGAAGATAGATGTAGATTGTTGAAATATATGTATGTAAACGATATATGATAAATGACAAATCCAAAGCAGTTCGAAAATTATGATAAGAAACAAAAAATATAATTAATTTTCATGATCATGTTCCATCAACAATTCAATTTCAATTTCAATTGTGCGCGTCAAAAAGAGAGAAAAAGAGACAGAGATATACAAAGAATCATAATGTTAGTTTTCACATGTCTCGATGCTTGAATGAACGATCTTTCATAAGAACACACACATACAGCCGTGGTATATACGTACGTACATATATATAAAGTATAGATTATTAAAGATATATATATTATGATATATTTATATTAGAGTTGTATTGAATTCTTCAGAATATGTTTGATAAACTGAGCGTGTGAACGAACTGTGTTCGTCTGTTCATAAAATATAGAAGATATAACGAAAGAAAATATTGTTTTTCAATTAAATTACGAAATACAACTCCAATATAGATATATCATAATATATAAGTATTAAATCGTATTCAATTCCTACAAACTATTGCTTAAATTCTAGGCTACGTATTCAAATTTAGGCATTTTACAGCTGTGTTTTCAAATTCTGCCTGCCTTTCCATATTGATGCTAATGTGCTGCAATATATACGCCGGATATCTGTCGATGCATACATATAGTATAGTATAGTATAGTATAGTATAGTATAGTATAGTATAGTATATATATATATATATATAAGTTTACAATTAGTATAAAGCTAATTCTAAAGGAATTGAGACCTAGTAGCTCCATAAATCAATATTAGCATGTATTCACAATGTGTTTTCATAGATTTCCCTTTTCTTTACTTATTTTTTGTTTGTTTTGTGTTTCTTATGAGAAATGTTGCTGCTGAAAATGTGTGTGTGTGTGCTAATGTGTGTGTGTGTATATATGTGCGAGTTGTTTTCTGCAAAATTGTATCTGTTTTGCCAGCGTTCAAGTTCATCCCTCCGTTCGTTCTACTTGACCAAGGGCCGCTTGCCATTGTCCGTGTCGCAGGCATGACTCTTGTATTTGTTTACTTCGGCCAAATAGAGCGACCAGAAATCCTTGGGATCCACGTCACGCTCGTTGGGCGTTTTAAGCTTAGCCACAACGCCTGTTTTTAGAATTTTACCACCGCGACGACGTCCGACCAGGGGCGGCGGGGGCGCCGATTTGCCAGCCGCTGTGGCGGCTATGTAAGGAGCAGCTGCGCTGCTTGCCGCACCGGCGGCTATGGCGGGCAATGCTCCAAATGCACTGCCAAGTGTGGGGCAGCTATCCAATGTTAGCAGCTGCTGTTGCTCTGATGACGATGCTGCGGCAGCTGCAACTGCGGCTGAGGCAGCTGCAATGGCAGCCGAGGCTGCTGCGGCAGCGCTTGTAACTGCATCCGGCAGCTGGATGTGGTGCGTCCGTGGGCGCTGTTGCTCCTCTTGCATTTTCTTAAAGAGCTCCATGAATGAGCCATCGTTGGCGAATACAGGATGCGATGCCTCTGGCTTGGGCGGCGGATACACTTTGCCGTCGCGTGCGAGCGTCTCACGTAGCTTTTCCTCGATCTCACGATGTATGCGCTCCTTGTCGAAGGGTTCATCTGTATCCAGATTGTAGTAGGCACCCACAGCAGCTGACATGGCGCTATCCCTGCCGACCGCTTTTGCGTCATCCGTGAGGTGTCCTGGTCTGTTGTGTCTAATGCTTAGGCTGCTGCCATGTGGATGCTGTCGACGTGAGCTGGATGAAGACGCCGGCGGCGGCGGTGGCGTATTGGAACGACTGCGTGATCCTCGCTGATAATAGCTGCGTCTGGAGTAATCCCTGTCCCTGTCTCTGTCGCGCTCACGATCGCGCTCTCGCTCCCTTTCGCGCTCCCGTTCCCACGTGCCTGAATCTCTGTGGTGCCTCTGCTGATGACGCCGGTCACGATCGCGACTGTGGCGCCGGCGCTGACGATCTGGGGAGCGACTGCGGCTCCGGCTGCGGGCAGGACTGTAGCGTCGACGTTGTTCACCGGAACGGCTGCGTTCGCGTTCACGTTCACGTTCGCGTTCGCGTCTGCTGCTGCGCTCGTGATAGCGTCCACGACTGTCACTGCGACGCCGCTGTTGATGCTCTGCTGGCGGCTGGTGCTGCTGATAATACGGTAAACGTGCCGCAGACATATCGCCAGTCACTTTCGGCTGAGGCTGCGTCGGTTGATCTGCAATTCAAACTGTGCCGCGTTAAATCAATCAGTTGCAGTTGAGACCATTCGAATGCGGTTATACCTATACACAATATACAATGCTTTCTTGTTTCGATTCGATTTGTCGACGCCTTCGCTTGTTTTCAGTAATATAGTAATATATGTGTGTATATTTTTGCTGTCATAATTTATACGCCCGACTGCCTGCCTGCCTGTCTGCGGGGGTTGCCAGATGTACACCAGCTCTCTGTAATCCGGAGTGGCAACCCACAATCTGCAAACTTCACTTGTCAGCGGACAAAATAAAGTTAGCATTCCGCCGAATTTAGAAACGTTCGTCGAAACGAGCGTCTAGGAGAATTTGTACCAATATTAATAGTCTCTGTGGTAAGGCATAACCTAGTGCTTAGATGTTTAGCCGCTGATGCCTGCCTTACAAGAGTGAAATAGAAATAGAGCAAAATAAATATAAAAAAAAAAGAAAATTTTTTTGCAATGTCCGAAAAACTCGATATCTTGCTGCCACAAACTTAAAGGCTAATAAATTTGTTTTCAGATCTGTTTACAGGCAAAAGTATGTTTGAAATTGCTACTCATTGGGCTCATCCTCAGCTTCGTGCACTCTCTCTTTCTTTTGACATTGGCAATCGGTTTAATAACAGCGACTTCCAAGAAATTGCAAGGTTGCCATATGTCTGTCGGTGTATGTGTGCAAAACTGCAAGCGGACCACTCTGAAACGCATAAACATTAGTTTAAAGCGGAAGGATGTGAGCCTGCGGACAGGCAGGGGCCAGGGGCAGGCAGTATGAAAATATACACTCAAATTGATCATCTTATGCAATTGCAATTGATGTTTTCATTTGGATTTTCTGGTTTATAATAAGAAAATGTAAAATTTACTTGTTTTGCTTTATCCAACGGCTTCTGTTGTTGTTGTTGTTGTTGCTGCTGCTGCTGCTGACCGTTGATTTGTTGCCGTTTGTTGTTGTTCTTGATGTCCGCAAGGTGCTGCCACCCTTTTATTTCCAGCCTGCAGCTGGAGATGGTAGGGGCCCGTAGGTCGCGCGATGTGGTGCGGTGCGGCGCGTGCGTTTTATGTGTGTTTAGTGCTTGCTTTGCTGCTTTGTAACTGTTTAACTGAAATCGGTTGGGAGCGGATTTTGTTCGTCCTGCATGGAAAAATGAACTTGAACGCATGAATACAAAACGTTACTTGGACCGAAACGCTGTGCAAGGAGTTTGTTTATTACATATTATTACGGTTTTCTTTTTTTTATTTTATTTTCTTTTACTTTTGATTTGCTACAAATCTTTGTGGTTAGGATACGTATACGGATAGGGGCCAAAGGCGTTGCAATAAATTGCGTTTCAGCGCACATTCCGAGCTTATGTAACTAACGCTATAACTTAGAATGCTTGCTTAGTTTGTAACTTACTTATGCCGAAATAGAAATTCACCTCAACTAGTTGCAGTCAAATTAAATTAGAAGTTATGTAATTTTTCTTTGCCTGCTGCTGAAGCCTTTAGCCAGCGGCGTTGAAAATGTATGTATGTGTATGTATATGTGTATGTGTGTGTGCGAACTTATGACAAATATTTGTGTGCGTGTGTGTTGATGTGTTGCATAAATGCAATATTTTAGCCACTGGCTTACAATTTGTATTAGTTGCGTTTTGATGAATCTTTGTTTTGCTTGTCGTAAAACATACCTTTGTTGTTCCGAAAGCACAAGGAAAATTTTTCAACTGCTGGGCGATTCTCGCTGTTACGAACACGAACCAGGCTACGATAGTGTCTGTGATGAACAAAATGAAATGAAAATATCGACAAAATGTCAAAATTGACAGTTAGAGCAACGTTGCCACAAAGCTGCTCAGGCGTCGCCTATCGTCAGCAATTATCGAATTGGAATGGAATTTGTTCGTTTATTTGAACTTGTGATTTTCATGTTTATGTTCTCTTGAAGGAGCCAAGATAACTCACCCATTTTACTGAGTTGTTCCTGAACTCATGAACAGCTTAGCTTTGTTGTTGGTATATTTTCCAACAATTACCTTCTTAAATAACAAACTGATCAATTGATCACCAAATGAACAACAGAGCTTATGTGAACTAGTAAGCAAAAGAACAGTAACGAATGAGCATGTTCATTCATTTAGTTCAGTCAGCATTTTCCGTTCACTCACGCATGAACAATCCAGTTTTAGTACGGTTCTGTGAAGCAAAAAGAAGAATAACAAATTGATAAACGTAAAGTGATGGGAGATTAAATTTATCCCTGCTGTTTATATTGATAATGGACAGCAATCCAACGGAGCCCAGGGCTAAGCCGAGAACCAACAACAACCGAAACAACAGACACCAAACTCAGCGGCTGGTGCGCAAGCTTCCGCCGCGTATTGCCAACGACAGGCGCAATATTTACATTACCAGCAAGACGGATTTCAAGGTACGTTGATGCTCGTTTAACCATTTATAACTAACACTTATGTTCTGTGGGCAGGCACAACAGAAGCGATGCGAGGATCTACTCAACGCGGGCGCTAAGGAAATCTATTTGCACTGCATGGGCTATTCTATAACACGTGGTCTTAACCTGGCACTGCGTCTTATCAAAAACTCGGAGGGCGCACTCAGCTACGCGATAAACACATCCACCATACAGCTGGTGGATGAGCTGCATCCACTTTGTGATGAGGACGATATAACCTTTCGGCAGCGCAACAATTCAGCGCTACATATTAAAATATTCAACAGCAGCCTCTTCGATATTGTTGTGCCCAAGCTGCCTCCACAGCCCGCGCTGCCCGCGCCCGCACACGAAACAAAGGCGCAACATCAGCGCAAGCCGCTGCTGCAGCAACAATCACAGAAAACAAAGAAACAAAAGTAATAATAACCAATCATGTTTAAACTATCCGAGCTGGTGCGTTGGCTGGGCCTAACCGAATTTGAAATACTGATCAACCTTTGCGGTCTGCTGGTGTTCACCATAACGCTGGCCTTTAAGATATCCGGCACAATCAACAATTTCTTCCCCGACATCATGTACGATTGGTTTAGCATATTCAGTCCGCTATTCTTTATAGACATTTGCAATGCCTATTTCTGCGTCATTGTTGGAATACGCATGTACCTGGACTCGGATAACAAGCGGAAGGCTCTTCATCGCTTTATGTGGAGCACCTATTTCCTAGTACTTATCGCCATCTTCAAATATCTACTGTGTCTTAAACTGTCGGGCAAGACGGGTCTCGAGTACAGCGAAGTCTTCTCACCCATATTCGTGCTGCTCCAACTGGTCGCAGTGCGCGCCTGCCAGCTCCCCAACTCTATTTAAGGCCGCAAACTATATGTAAACCCATGTGAAATGATTATGATTAGTTTACTATATACATACAATACATACATATATTATTATACCATTGAAACAACTGTTTGCTATATGTGCGAATCCTGGGTTACGCTTGAACTTAGATATTGAAGTCCTGAAGAACGGCTATCTTCGCCGTGCCAAAGATATATAACCTTGCCCTTGCACAAAAACTCAATTTTAGTCCGATTGCTCCTATGTCAACTATCCTATAGTGCTCCGATTCTATGAACGACCTCAGGAAAAGTTCTAGCGTTGTATGAAAGTATGTATAAGTTTCAAAATTGTACTTTTTCAAAACCTTGTGTAAGGTATGCCAAAATCTTACAAATGTTATTTTGGAATATGAATAAAATGTAAATTTCAAGTTATTTAAGCGCGCAAAACATGATCAAAAAGACATTCCGTTTGGAAATCGGTTAAGTTTTCACAAAGTTATAAGACCTGGTAATCTAGGAGATGGAATTTTGGCCAAAATATGTATGAGGAATGAGAATAAGTTTTGAAATAGTTTTTTTATACTGAACTCTGATGCACAAACCTTTTAACCATTACTATTTAGTTTAATACATATTTTTTTCAATTTTGTATTTTTCGTTCTTACTTTTTAAAAGATTGCGGATTACGGAACATGCCCAATATATTTATTCGGTTCAGGATCGCCCAAAATATTATTCAATTTTCTGTAAATATTCGATAGCACACGCATCGATGATGATGCCAACAGCCAATTAATCGATAGCACAATCGAGTGCTTTGCAGCTCGAACAGTTGGAAGTTGTTTTATTCGTTTTTGTTGTCTTTGCTAGTGCACTGAAATGTCTACATTAAATCGTCCCAAATCCCCGCACACGCCCACAACAATCAAGAAGGGCGAAAAGGAGGACAGCTTCTGGGACAAATTCAGCACACTTGGCCGCAAACGCGGCACACGAGAAGGTGAGCCCCATAAAATCAGGACGCCACAGTGAAATCTACTGAATACGTCCAAATATGGAGCGCAATCGACTTGAGCTTAATAAGAAATACATTCTTGCATTGCCCAAGTGACCAGTGCAGTGGAGTATCTCAAAAGCAGCCTTTTTTCAAACGCTTGGGGAACGTTTCCCAAACAGATGTGCATTGTCTGTATGTGTATAATAAAAAACATTGCGTCATTTAAATCTGTGACGCATACAAACAAACAAACCGATCATTTTGGATTGTGTGTAGGTGTGAATGTGTGTGTATGCAAGCATGGGGGTTGGGGTTGTCAGATTAGTGACGTCATCGACTATTGTTTACGTTTGAGCTGTGCTTACTTACGCCCACATTGTAATTCTTTTGCACAGTTAAGAAGATCCAAGAAGAAGGCAAATACGCTATCGACTCGCCAGGCTCTCCCAATCAGTTTGACATACCGCCTGAGGATTATGCGCTGCGTAAGTAGTTGTTAGTTGTAAATTGCAATTGATGCGTCATCAGGACATTAACAATCTGCATAATTGATTTCCCCAACGATAGGCGAGCATGAGCAGCGTGCTGTCATCGATCCGCAATCGATAAGCGATCCAGAGGTGCTCAAGCTGCAGAGGATACTTATCGATTGGATTAACGATGAGCTGGCCGAGCAGCGTATCATTGTCCAGCAGCTGGACGAGGACATGTACGATGGCCAGGTCCTACACAAGCTCTGGGAGAAGCTGACGGGCAAAAAGCTGGACGTGCCCGAGGTGACACAATCAGAGCAGGGCCAGCATGAGAAGCTCAACATTGTGCTCAAGGCTGTCAATCACGTGAGTAATGTGTAAAAGGATCTATCAGATGTCCGTATAATACATATATTTGCGTTCACAGACACTTGGCTTTCACCACAAGATACCCAAATGGTCAGTGGCCAGCGTGCACTCCAAGAACGTTGTCGCCATATTGCACTTGTTGGTCGCCCTCGTGCGTCATTTCCGTGCCCCAGTGCGTCTGCCCGAGAATGTCTTTGTCACCGTGGTTATTGCCGAGAAGAACGGTGGTGTCCTGAATGCACAGTAAGTCTCGCATCGAGTTTACGCTCGCGTTGGAAAATATGTCCTCAAAAATGTTTCCTTTCCGGATCCCATCTGTATAACATCCAGGCCTGTTCCTGATTCTGATTCGGATTCTAATTCTTGATAGCTCTTCCAACTCTCGATAAGCGAGTGTAGTTTTTAGTTCGTAAGATTCGCCTTTGTAATTCGAAGTTTTCTTATTCTCTTGATCAGGTTTTGTTTATTGATTTCCGATTTTATAGCACCACGATTTTCCCGCCCGCGGGAATGGCTTTCTTGGAAATGTCTTTGAAGCCGATCTACTCCCATTTCCCGCCCGTGGCGACGGCTAGGGGTAGATTTTCCAAAATCAGTTGGCACTCTTTTAAATTATTTTTGGTGTAGTTTTGAATATGATATGTCGAATGCCAGAGTTTTCCACAAATTTTCCGACCATGTAATTAAATTTCTCAAAATCAGGGAGACACGTATCGAATTATTTTACGTGAAGAGCTTTGAAAATAAATTTGAAGGTGATCGGACTAAAATTAGACTTTCGCCCATTGAGCTTTGTCACCCCCATTTTCCGCCCATGGGGGTGGATTCTCCGAAATCCGCAAAATATGTGTCAAATGAGTTTTTGTGTAGATCTTTGAAAATGAGTTTGAAAGCGATCGGATGGTAAACATCAAAGTTTCATACAACAGCTTTCCGCGATTTTCCACGCTTGTGGGTGGAATTTTTCGAGAATCTCGTCTTAGTTTGCACTTTCGCCATAGATGGAAACTACTGTACAAATTTCTGCATGCTTGCACTTACGGTTTGGGCTGTGCGTTGATTATGAATCAGTCAGTCAGTCAGGACAAACTCTTTTATATGTATAGATTCCGAGAGAAGGCTGCTTCCCAGCATTCAAACATCATCCTTTAAATTCATGATCAGCCACTGAATACGCATTTATTGTAAAAGTTCCGAGGTTTCGAATCAGTCTCGACAGTCAGTCTCAGTTTAAAATTGCTTACTTACTTTAGTAAGGTATTCGGAAACGGGAACGGGAACGGAAGCAGACCCCAGTGAGATTTGGCAGAGTTAATCCTTAATTGTTTTTCGTTTTTCTATAGAAAATTCCAGGAGCAAATAACGTCAGAATACGATGATCTGGGCATGCGGTGCGAGAAGGATGCCTTCGATACGCTGATTGACTGTGCGCCGGACAAGCTGGCCGTGGTTAAGAAGTCGCTGATTACATTTGTGAACAAGCATTTGGCGAAGCTAAACTTTGAAATAAATGACCTGAACACGGACTTCCGGGATGGTGTCTATCTGTGCCTGTTGATGGGGCTGCTTGGTGGCTTCTTTGTGCCACTGCACGAGTTCCATTTGACGCCGCAGGATGTCGATCAGATGGTGAACAATGTGGCCTTCGCCTTTGATCTGATGCAGGATGTGGGCTTGCCCAAGCCAAAGGCACGTCCTGAGGACATTGTCAACATGGATCTGAAGTCAACGTTGCGTGTCCTCTACAGCCTGTTCACCATGTTCCGGGACTACGCCTGAGCCCATTCATATAAACCTTATTTTGTTATGAAACTAAACATTTTTGCATGCCTAAATCGTAAATGGAATTCAACTTCAACGAACGACCCGCGCGTCCTAACTACTTCTGTATTTATATGTGTGTCTTAACCCGTTGCAAGCTGTTGGCCAGCAACAACAACAACAACAACAACAAAAAGCTAACCCGGCCAATTGTTAACTTTTGTTTACCATGCCCGTAATTGTTACTAAATAAATGAATTTATACATTACATTGTATTAATAAATGTGCCTTGACAATTGAGATGAGTGCATTATCTGCTTTTTCTATACATATTCTATATATATACATATATATATATATATATATATATATATATATATATTCCAGGTTATAGGTTTTTACTCCCTGTACCCATAAAATGGGTAAAAGGGGGTATTGGATTTGTGCAAAAGTATGTAACAGGCAGAAGGAGACATCTCCGACCCTATAAAGTATATATATTCTTGATCAGTATCAAAAGAGATTTCGATTTGGCCATGTCCGTCTGTCTGTCCGTCTGTCCGTCTGTCCGTCTGTCCGTCTGTCCGTCTGTCCGTCTGTCTGTCCGTATGTATGAACGCAAGGATCTCAGCAACTATAAGAGCTAGAGACACCAAATTTGGAATGTAGGTTCGTGTATAGCGGGAGCAGGTCAAGTTTATTTTAGATTTGAGATATCTCCCCCGTTCCCCCGCTATTCGATAAAAACCGTTTTACAGTTACAATTTTCAAGATATAGCTTTAAGATTTGGCATGTCCAGTACTTTAGTCCCTCTTAATCTACTGTCCAAATTTCAAGTCGATCGGATAATAAACACCTAAGTTATTCACGAAAGAAGATTCAGTGCTGCAGCAAGGGGAAGAAGAAGCACAGTCACACCTTAAAATGCCTGGCTTGCGCTGTGGCTCGTGCGTGTATGTGCGTCTGTGTATGTATGTGTAAGTTAACGAAGATGCGATCGGAAATTTTTGACCTGGGTACAGGGAGTTTCGTAGTCGGGTATACTCGACTATAGCATTCTTACTTGTTATATCTTATGATTAGTAGTTAATTGACACATTTTTCAAATTTATTACAACTGTCAATTTATTTATATATTCTATCATATAAATATGAACTACAAATGATTTTAACAACGAAAATCAGTAAAAAGAACACTTTATCGATATCTATTAGAAAAATCGAAAATTCTTCCTAGTACTGATTTTTATAATAATCAAATCTATTAAATGATCTTTACGTTCGACTTTCAAAAATTAGAAAATATTTTTAATATTTCATTAAAAACAAGAGAGAACGACTATCTTCAGAGTGCCGAAGCTATATACCCTAGCAGCAATGGTCCGTTTTTGATCAAATTATAAACTATATGAAGTATAATAAAACTAGCTTGCATAGAAACAGACGGACATCGCTCGGATTTTGATGCTGATTCAGAATATTTGTATATACTTTGCTGGGTCGGAAACGCCTCCTTCAGTCCACTACACATTTCGGGACAAATTTTAATACCCTCTGATAGGGTATAAAAAGAAAAGAAAATACCTTCGATATTTGTGTGAAATTGACTCGAAAGTGAAATTCGGAACAGGCCTGAAAAATTCTTATTCTTGGTCCTGGTATATACGTTTAGTGTCAAGCCTTTTCTTTAAACGTAGTTTGCCACTCAGACATATAGAGAAATGGAAAAAGTATAAAAATTATTTTGTGTAAATCAGAATTATCGTAATAGTAGAAGCCGAACACAAACAGCTGTATTTTGTAATTCAAATTTACCACTCAGAATATTGGGGTGCCGGGCTGATATTGCGTTGCCACTCTGTTGGCAGCTAACAGTGGCCAGCAGCTATGTTTATTTACAGCGCGTTAAATTTGCGTTAACAGATACAAATTTGCGTTAACAGCGCTGTTAAGTCATAACAGGACAAATTTGCGCTAACGGAAAGCAGCTGACTGCCCATGTGGAAAGAATTTATACGACGTCACAGCTATCAAAGTAAGGTAGCCCCGAATCGAGAGGGCGCCCGATTGATTATACGCCGCTTGCAAAAGACTGTTTTGCGCATATTGCGAGATCCTGATTTTAGGATGTCGAAATCAACATTTCAGCAAACGCAGCCCGAACCGGAGCCACCGGTTGACGGCACGCAATTCAATGCGCACAGAACGAACAAACAGGACAGCAATTGCCGCACCTGCAACGATTTCAAGTCATGGTCCAAACAGCAGCGACTCATTTCCAGCACACAAGCAGCAAAGGTAAGTAGCAGCGCACCAAGTTCCACACAGATTCCTCAATTCTCGCATTCAATTCCCGTTGTCGATGGCATGAACAGGAAAAACACATGGCCGCTGAGAAGCTAACTGTAAATGCCATTGGCGCTCCAGTGCCCCGGGATGACTGTCCACTGGACAAGGTGCGTCTGGGCATATCCACATGGGGCCTGCTGCATACCATGGCTGCCTTCTATGCCGACAATCCAACAGATAATGAGAAACGCGATATGCGTACATTTTTCGAGGTACTCTCGCGTCTTTATCCATGCGAATATTGTGCCAAGGACTTTCGCACCGAGTTAGTATGACCACACTCAAAATTAGCAAAGCCTCTTCCCATTTTCACTTTCCATTATATGTTTCGAATTTTACGGTTGGAAATAGAGCTGTTATCTCTCGTTCAATTTACTGAAGCAGTTCAGTAGTTCAATTTCTACTGAACGAACAAATCTCTTATTGGATAATAGGAGTCAAAAGAAAATGAGTCAATTGAACTATGTCTGAATAATTCAATACTAACTGGAAAGATTTAGCTGGATAAACTCCGTTGCCGAAACTGAAAATGGGAAAAGGCCTGAATATCTTTCAAATATTTATACAAACATTTTGCTTACAGCATAGAAGTTAATCCAGTCAATGTCAATTCTCAAAAGGACTTAGCCCTGTGGCTGTGCAAGTTTCATAATCGAGTGAATGACAAGCTCGGCAAGCCGCTATTTGACTGCAGCAAAGTGAACGAGAGGTGGCGCGATGGCTGGCTAGATGGTTCCTGCGATTAGGTCTATTATACAATTAGACTGCAATCGAACTCAAGAACTGGCGTTCACCACCTCACCACCACCCACCAAAAACCTTTCCAACACCCCCGAAACAGCTGAAGCGATGTTGGCAAGATTTGCATCATATATTTGCTAAACAAATTTGTACAGACATCGGAAGAACGGGCTCATTAAAACTCAGAAAGTAGTCAATAACAGATCAAATCGTTAAGCTACTTAACTGTCCAGTTTTATCCCTTGGATGTGTAGGTTTTGATGAGCTCGCCCTTAACTTCCATAGTTTTGGTTTGTAATTTTCACGCTGTTATCCTCGAAAGTTTATGTGTAGAAGTTGGCCGGTCCCTGAAACTGTAGTAAGAGTTGTATTGTGCGACAAAATTTCGTACTTCTGTATGTATTATAGTAGTTACCACTTATGCCAACTATATAATTTGTAATCTAATTTCGTATACATGAAGATTAAAGTCGTATTACATTAATGATTACATAAATTGCAAGTTATTTTCTATTTCACAATGCCCAGGGAGCTGTGACTCATTGCTACCGCAGAAGTTGTACTTTTACTCGTCTATATGTACATTTGTTGATACAAAAGGTTAAAAGCATGCATGTTTGTGTGATACATACTACGTACATATGTATGTGCAATCAAAATACACTAAGATAAAAAAATATGTATGTACGCTGGAGCAAGGATATGAATGAAGAGCGGCTATATTCCCAAATAGATCATATACTACTATTTTTAATAGAAGATTATACAGCCTTCGTAGGGCAAGAGATTTTGTGAAATTCTGAGGGAAATCTAAAGTGACGAGAACAATTTTACATTTTTTAAAGCTTCCGCCAACACTTGCGGAGTTGCCACTTCGATGCAAATACAGCTTAGCAGTACCAATGTGAGCAGTTTGCAAATTGGTTTATTTATGTACGATGTTTGTTGCTGAGCATAATTTAATATTATTAAATTTTATTTGTTAATACATAAAAAACATTATTTTATTTTAGCTTCGTCTAGCCACTTGCTACCTTAATGACGTCAAGGCTTTTACAGCTGAGCGTTGGTTGCAAAGTGCGTTTCATGTGTTCTTTCTTCACGGTTGAGAGAGCCATAGGTTACGACAAGACGACTGCAACTTTTGGCTCTCACTGCGCATGTACGTCACATGACCCAACGCGCCTAAAAAATGCATGAAATTTAGGGACTTTGTTTACAAGACCTTAGTCTGTGCCTGTAAATTAAGTCAGATGTCAAATTCACTTCAGAATCTGATAGAGAACTATATTGCGCATCGATTGAGTGGTCTTGGTGCTCTGTAGGTTCAATACTTTTTAAATAATACGCATTTAATGTTAGAAAATGTTGCCAGCCCGAATGTTTACTCTATTTATGTTTTTAATTTCGTCCTTAAATCTACCTTATCTTAGGTTGCCACGATGATATTGTCAAGTGCAGCTGCCCCTTTTTATACGTATTATACCTATAAACAATCCTTTTTCAAGCACAGGTGTCCATTTTGATACCTGTAAGCCTATGAATGGTCACTTTTTGTAAAGCGCAGGTGCCCATTCGAAACCTACAGAACCAGCCTTTTTAAACCGCAAGTTTTCATTTCGATACCTATAAACTTATAAGCAACCGTGCCGTATTGTTTTATATCTAAATGCCGGTATTTCCGTATTGATACCTGCAATTTCGTACAATATACTTATTGGTCTGCAGAATTTTCCCTTTTGGGCAAATGCTTAGAGACACATTATTAAAGCGCGTCCAAATGCAGCATTGCCTGTTAAACTACTTAAAATACCTATTTAAATATATTTACATAGAAAGAAACATTTTCTCACGGGCTGGCAACATTTTCTAACTTTAAATGCGTATTATTTAAAAAGTCTTGAACCTACAGAGCACCAAGACCACTCAATCGATGCGCAATATAGTTCTCTATCAGATTCTGAAGTGAATTTGACATCTGACTTAATTTACAGGACAGACTAGGTCTTGTAAACAAAGTCCCTAAATTTCATACATTTTTAGGCGCGTTGGGTCATGTGACGTCACGCGCTCGCTCGCCGAATAACGGCGCCTAACGGACATGCGCATGGCGTAACCTTGTGTCTCTCAACCGTGTTCTTTCTTGTACTCTGTGCTCCTCTCGCAGTGGTTGGATTCTTAACCATGGTGTAATAATGTAAGGTGTGTCATGAAGTCTTTTACTCGCCGTTAATACAAGCAAAATAAATATATTATACATTAGAGACTACAATAATAACATAAGCATATAAGCAATATGTTAACAAAAATTATAAGCAATTTAACAGGAACTATGTTTTTATTGCTATGGATTTGTGATTTTTTATGGTTACGCCATCAGCATGACAGCATGACACCACTTAATAAAAATACACCATGGCTGATTCTGGAAAGCATACATACACACATATACATTGTATGTATGTAAATTGCCTCTCCCTTTTTTACTCTCATTCTTTTTCTATTGAACAGTCGGCGCGGACACATTTTAAGACAAACTAACAATTCAAATAAAGTACTCGGGTCGAGCAGACGTGCCGGTTCTTATTTCGCAATTGACAAAAAAGTTGTCGACGCGCTTATTTAACTATACTTGCAGCAGGCAAAGCGTATTAATAAATTAAAGTGAGTTCGTATAAGGGTGGAGAGCAACAGATACGGAAACATATTTTATTTAAACATGTACATTTCACAAATGCTTGACAAAATCAAAGAAAAATTACAACTGAGCGTAAGACATACATACATTATTGATGATTACTGTTGTTGTTGTGAAGATTATTTCACAATTTTTGCGCACTATGTCTATGTGTTGTATGCATACACACAAAAGTACATATGAATGTATGTATGTAGCTTTATTGGCACGAAAAAACACACACATGTACATACACACACACATCTGTAGCCACAGACGTTTCCGTTGTTTTTGCAATTTTAGCCGGCAGAAAATTTGTCATGGCGGCGATGTCGGCGTCAATTGAATCCGGCATTTTTGTACATTTTTAAAGTAATTTCACAAAAGGCACAGACTTGTAATTACATACGCTCAATAGTTTGCGGCACGAAAATTCGTGCCGTTTGCCGCATATCACACAAATTACAATAAAAATTGCCTTCAGTCAGTAGTCGCTCAATTCTTGCATTCTTCGTTTTCATCTCTTCCAATTGGAAATTTATGGTCGCCATATTTGATTAGGTTTCTCCATATTTGATGTTCGACTTGTAATCACGGTTGCCACATCTAAAAATTACTGTATACATATTTACTCTCAATTAAAATGCACGTATTTTAGTCTCTTCAATTTTTATACAAAGAGTAAATCTCAAGAAAGCTTTCGTGGCAACATCAACTTGGAATTCCATTTTGGCTTAAATCGTTTTTTCCCAAACTGATGAAACGGAACTCTAATCTATGAAATATAACTTCTATATCCAAAATCACACGATCCATTTGAATATATTCGTCTCAAAAGTTGCATAGTTTTTATGAGACGAGTTCAACCTATTTCGTTAAATTGTACATATTTTTATATCCAATATTTGCAATAATTGGTACAATTACAATTGTAAGTGCATAACTGTAAACGATTTGTTTTTTGTTTTGTTTGCTTTAGATGCCCCAAATTCAGAAGCCCGCACCGCAATTCTCCGGCACCGCCGTGGTGAATGGCGCCTTCAAGGACATCAAACTGAGCGACTACGCGGGCAAATACTTGGTGCTCTTCTTCTACCCGCTGGACTTTACCTTTGTCTGCCCCACGGAGATAATTGCATTCTCGGAGCATGCGGCCGAGTTCCGTAAGATCAACTGCGAGTTAGTTGGCTGCTCCACCGACAGCCAGTTCACGCATTTGGCCTGGATCAACACGCCACGCAAACAGGGCGGCTTAGGCAACATGGACATTCCCCTGTTGGCCGATAAGTCCATGAAGGTGGCACGCGACTATGGTGTGCTCGATGAGGAGACTGGCATTCCTTTCCGCGGCCTCTTCATCATTGACGAGAAGCAGAACTTGCGCCAGATAACCATCAACGATTTGCCCGTGGGCCGCAGCGTTGAGGAGACACTGCGTCTGGTGCAGGCTTTTCAGTATACCGACAAGTTCGGCGAGGTGTGCCCAGCCAACTGGAAGCCCGGCCAGAAGGCCATGGTCGCCGATCCCACCAAGTCCAAGGAGTACTTCGAAACCGCTTCCTAAATGCAGCTTCAGTTACAGCGCAGTTATCTTTGCCCATATTTGTTGCTGTGCGGGGCGCTGCAGTGAATGAGAGAAACAGAGAGAAGGGAAAACGAATTGCGCCGCACATACACACACACACGAGGCTGCTCACACAACTACATATAAATACACATCTCTAAAATAATACATACACATACATACATACCATATACTAAACTGTAGTGATAGACTTCCCCTACACATACACCTCCCCACACCCTTCACACAAAAACATTTACTTTAAGCGAAAAGTTTTACGAATTCTGTTTCTTGCAACAATAAAGCGTATTGAATACTAGTAACTAACGCACGTGGGCATTTTTCTTACATTCTTTTTTATCACCAACTTGGCTACGCGAACGAAGCTCGCAGCTGTTGCTGCCCAGCACCGGTACCGGAACACACGTTGCCGGTAAAGAAGCTAGTTAGACTTTGCCTTATCTTCCACATTCTGCACGTTGTGCTTCAACTTATGAATCGGCTTCGTCTAGCCATGATTACGTTTATGAGATTATGATACTCGCGTAAATACTATGGTTAGCTACACTGAGCCATAAATGTTTAAATACGCTCAGGTGTATCAATTATATCTATTTTTTGTGATAAATTGAAAATAAAAATTAAAAAAAAATTACACTGGAGGACGATGAAGCTCATTCATTATTTGGTTTGATCATAATTAATTAAGAAACCGCAGTGCACGCAAACTTATTTGTTGCACTTTATGTGTATCATTCCAGCTGGATGTGTATGTACATATGTACATATGTATCTGTGGCCCACTGCCCAAGTGCAATTCTCGTTTTCCATTTCATTGGGAAATGCAGGCGACTTGGTGATGCCACTATGCGCTAACGTAAGCTCAGCTGGCTCCAGGTGTCCGCTTTCGCTTCGGGGCAGCAGCATCCGAGCATGCGTCAGACAAAAAGTGTTTCGTTGTTGCTGTTCTAGAGCATCACGCGGTGTGTGTGCCATTTAAGACAAGGTCTACGTCCCCGTCTCTTTGGCAAAACTAGTTTTCTTTGCGCGCGCACACACACACACACACACACACAAACAGAACACATAGAGCTCATGTAGCTTTGAACTTGCTGCTATCTCAGTCGAACCTACCAGAAAGCCGAAACCCTTTCAAATGCTTGTCGTCTGTGTAGCTTTTGTTAAATGTATGTATGTATGTATGTATGTACAGTCTATGATTTTATGTATGTATGTATGTATGTACATATTTTACCTGACCATGTTCGTTAACTGCACGACAGCTGGCCAATAAATTTGCTAAACTTTTTTTGTATGTGTGTGTGCATGTGCTAGAAGACCTTACCCATGCACATATAATTATAAATTGTAGACACATGTATTTTATTCTTTGGTGAAATTCTAGCATATAATAGCTGGTTTTGCCCGGATTAACTCGGCTCAAATCAAATCAAGACTAAAATTCGCTCTGGTTAAGCGGAACATACATTCAATGTTAAGGTCACTCCATGTACAACCTTTTTCAATTTTCCAAAATTTTGTCTCAAGCAAACTACAGTGATGATACAACTTTCTAGCTCTTGCGGGTCTGCCTGCGTTGATCATCAGTCAGTCAGTCAGGACAGAGTTTTATACAGATGTATATGTATGTACATATGTATGTATGTAACATTTTAAATCCGCAAATTACAAATTCGCCGCATTAGATGGCATCTAAAGCTTTAAGCTTGTGACAAAATGAAGCATCGATTTGCAAAAACAATTAGTTTAATTGCTGTGCTGGTGATTCACAGTGGCATTTCTAGCACTTTTCCTGTGTTCAACAATTTCAATTATCTTTGTCGGAGTTGTAAAATCGCAGTTATGGTGCGCAGTATGCACATCAGAGGAAGAAGACAAGACAAAAAACACTTCAATTCGTTGCCTTTCCATATTTCTAAAAAATAAACATCATCGCTTTTTGCTCTCTGAGCCGAATTTCGCTCAATCAGCGAATTGAGGGCATTGTCGGGCATACTGACAAAAGGCGACTAGGGAATAACATTCACAAGTCATGCTTGTTAAAAAAACAGAAAATATACACAATGATGTTACTTTAGTACATTTTCTCGTTTAGTTTCTGTTTTTTACTTGTTAAGTTTTTGTTTGTAGGGCAGAGGTGGCCCCAAATTAACGAAACTGCATAAGCTAAGCAGCCATTACAGTTACAGTGCACTTCCAGGAAATGACATTCCAATGGCAAATCACAATATACGTGCATACATATGTACATATACTCATACACATGTATATGTATACCTACACTTACACACATACATAAATCTATGACTGTCTGACGGGTAATATTAAGTGATTATTTTTTTGCCGCAAATTTTTATGAAGCGCTTTGATACAATTACTATACATATGTATGTATGTATATACTCGCACATACATATATATGTACATGTGTATATAGTCAGCAGCTGATAAGGCGTGATAGACGCCATTAGAAGGCGGTGTGGTAAGGCGTGCAAACCAACTAATATTGGGTCTGGCATTTTGGGCTTTCCATGAGAACGGCACATTCCCATCGATGTCCCAGCCAAAGTCTATAATCTGGCACGAATTTTCAATTAAATATCGGCAATTGCCCACGTACATGCTTATGTACTTATGTGCGTTCGATATTTCTGACAAGATGATAAATCCAGCTGGGCGTTGAAACTTGCTTCGGCCACTAATGATAAGGTCAACTGATATATCAATCATCAAAACCTGGACAACATTGCGGCGCTGCACGCAACGTTGATTATTTGATTACTTGCTGTTGTTAAAGTCAGGATATTCAATTTGTACTTAATTACAGTTCAATTAACCCTAATTGCTTTGGTTCAAGTCCTTTGCGTTTGCCGGGGCGCCTGAAAGTATTTAATCGCAAAAGTAATCAATTTAATACACGATGTGTGCTCGACCAGCCTGAAAGTATGCAACAATTGTGAACCGTCAAATGACGAGCAAAGCTGCCAACTTGGCCCAATGACAAATCGATTCGAAGTTCGATTTCTTAATATGAAAATTAATTAATGTTCAACTTTAATAAACATTTATAATTGTTAAAACAGCTTTGTGTTATTCATGATAAGGTAGAGTTATTGGATTAGGTTAGGTTATCCATCTTGAAGTGTTTTCCGCATTCCTAATTATATTACTCCTCCAGACGATTAAATAATTTTGTTACGAATTATGGAACGCATTAAAGGCTTTTCCGACCTTACGAAGTATATATCTTAGATTAGAAGTCCATCTGTCTATATCTACAAATATCCATGCAAGCCTGTCTCTCCGTTTGGAGCGATATTAATGAAACTTGACATAGATTCTTCTTCCTGCTGCAGGTAGTCCCGGTAGGATCGGATTACTATAACATATAGCTGCTAGAGAAACGAGTGTTTATCAAGATATACTGACCAAGCTACCCACTAAATCGAAGTTTCAATTAGCTCCATACAACTTGACCAGGTTAAATAAAAATTGGATCATTATATCTTATAACTGTCAACAAAACATTCGCAAATCAAGAAAAAAGTCCATCTATTGCGTGCCGAAGTTATATACCCCTGCAATTTCAAACAAAAATTCCGTTATCGAATAATTATTTCTATGAAGAAAACTACATAAGCTATAATATAACTCGCAATTGCTAAGTTGGGATGAATTATCTGTATAAATAAAAGTTTTTATACAATAACTCAATTGTCGACCGATCGTTTCGATGGCATCTATAGGACATAGTGCTCCGATCCGTCCGGTTCTAACATATGTATGTGCTTTCTGCAACAAAAAGAAGAATCTGTGCCAAGTTTCATTAAGATTGCTCCAAACTGAGACTAGTTTGCATAGAACAGACACCGCTAAGTCGACTCGGCTGTTGATATTGATCAAAATAACATAATTTGTTTTCGGAAAAGTCTACTTAAGGTGCATATCTCGTGACTAAATTATAACACACACGGCAAGGGTATAAAGAACAAGAAACACCTGCTATCTTCGGCGTTCCGAAGCTATATACCCTAGCAGCAATTTTTTTTATACAAAACTCAATTTTCGTCTGATTGTTCCTATGGGAGATACATGGTCAGCTTTTGATAAAAATTAAAGGAAACTATTTGATGTACTCACTGAGTTTGGATGTAATATTTGTATAAACAAAAAGTTTTTCATACAAAAACTCCATTTTCATCCTGTGATATAATGGTCTGATCTTGACCAAATTTAATCAGATGGTAAAAGCTTTCTAGAAACTCGGTTTGAGTAAGTTTGGTAAGGATAACTTCATAAACAAAAAAGGTTTTCATACAAGAACATAGCTGTCGACCGATCATTCCTATGGCAGCTATATGCCGACATATGTATGTACTGCCTGCAGCAAAAAGAACTGAGACTAGTTTGCGTAGAAACATACGGACATCGCTATATCGACTCGGATTTTGATGCTGATTCAGAATGTATATACTTTGTTGGGTCGGAAACGTCTCCTTCTGTCCATTACACATTTCGAGACAAAATTATAATACCCTCTGCTAGGGTTTATATAGAGTTGAGTATGAAAAACTTTGTTTTCCCAAGATATATCTGAACTAAGCGCAACAATCTGTCGTAAGTTGAGTTTTGTTGAAATTACAAAGCATTTTGATACTAAGCGAACATTGGCTTGAAACATTTATAACTCTTAAGGTCTGTAGGTCTCTACACGTGTTTCGGCAAGTTTAATTGAGGGCCTAAATGACTTCAAGTACATACAAGACACAGAAGTTGTTTACAGATAGATTTACTGCAGTATCGTCACTTTCGGGCTTACAAGGTATGAAAAAAATCTTTTGTTATTAAAAATTATGTATTAATCATTTTATTTCGCGCATTTTGTTGAAACATTCAGTTGGTTTTGAATGGTCGATGTTCGCACAATTGAGTTGCTTTTCATGTATTTGGATTTAACGCGACCGGGGAAATAAAACAACTTTTACATATTTTAACTCCCCGCAAACACAAATAGATTTAGATGTTGTTTTCTTTTTCTTTGTATTGATGTTGTTGGCTCGTTTAAAAGAAGAAGCCAAGGATCTTGCCACCCAGATGTTTTCTCCTGGCCTCCTCATGGTCCATAATGCCGCCGGATGTGGTCAACACGACGTAGCCAAACTGACGCGAGGGCAGCAGATTGTTGGTCCACTTCTCGATGTCATTTATGGGCACATCGAAGCGCGGCGAGATGACGCCGCACTTGTTGAGGCGTCCGGTTAGATTGACAACGATCTTGCCAGAGCGATGATCGTCAACGATCTCAAACTCGCCAATGTAGCCATGCTTCATCATCACAGTCAGGAACTTGATGATGACTTTGGAGCAGGGACGCAGCAGAACCTGACGCTTGCCGCGCTTCTCGGCGTTGTTGATGCATTTCAGGGCATCGGCCAATACGTTCATACGCACCATGGCTGCAATGGAAACGAGATTAGTTGATTTCGACACAATAAAAGGAAAGAAGAAGGAAAAAACACGTGTAAATGCGGCGCCTTGAAAATATGCTTGTGCTCCCCATGCTCCCCATCACCCATACCCTTTGAGGCTGTGGTGCAGCGTTTACAGGGTTGCACCCGGCCATGTGTAAACAACAACAATTGCGCTTTCTGTCAACTCGAATTGACACTAATGACTTGTCCTTGCTCACTCTCGATTATTTGCCTAAGCGGCGTTTACATTTGCAGTACTACATATCCCAGCAAGAACAACAACACAGCTGAGCTGTAGCTGTCAAATGTACATATATTATGACGACGGCAGCGGCGCTGCCTCACCGAACAGAAAAAAATGTATAAAAAATTTGTATAATGCCGTTTGTAATACATTGTTTTTATATGGAAGCATACACTGACAAGGTTTTTGAAATTATATGTACATGGTTCAGCTTGTTGTGCCGACCGCCGCCAAACATTAACTTTAATACACAATAAAAAAAATGAGTTTTTGCACAGTATTTTCAAGGCACACACGCAAAATGTTTAGCGCAGATCAAGCATGCATTATTCACGCAATATTTGCAATGTTTATTTTATGATTTTTGGTGAAATTTAACGCGGATTACCTAAGATTTAATTTTGTGGTTTTTCAACACAAATTTACACGACCGCGAACGTATCGGAAAAGAGGAAGTCCATCTTGCCGCATTTGACAGCTGCAGCTGTCAGTGGTGGGGGCATACGCAGGGTTGCTCAAAACCAAAGTTGCTTTGGGAATAGTCAGTGCCAGTAAGTGTTGCCCAACACTTAATTTGTTATCGTTGTTATCGAACAGAATGTCAAAACAGTGGGTGTTTACAAAATATTTTGCGCTTTTTATAGAAATGCACTTAATTAACTTAATATAAATTCCACAGATTTGGCCTGATAATACCTGGGCAGCAAAAGAAGCCCGCTGCAAAGCCAATACGGCCACCAACCATATCCTCCGTTTTTAACGAGAGCAGCTCGGCCAGTGAGGATGACGATGGTGCACCGCAAGTGCGGCCGGCTGGTAAGCCCGGTGTGGTCAATGGGCCAAGTCTAATGGAGCGTCGTGTGGCGCGCAACATGCAGGAGAAGGCCCTGGCCGAGGATCCGACAATATTTCAGTATGACGAGCTCTACGACGACATGGACAGTAAGCGCGAGGAGGCTAATGAGAGCAAAAGGCTGGCGCCGCGCAAGGCCAAATACATTGGCCGGCTGATGGAGCATGCGGAGCGACGCAAGCTGGAGAACGAGTTGCGCATTGAGCGTCAGGTGCAGAAGGATCGCGAGGCGGAGGGCGAAACGTACAAGGATAAGGACACATATGTGACAACAGCCTATCGCAAAAAGCTCGAATCCATACGACAGCTGCAGGAACAGGAGCAGCGAGACGAGTACCTGGAAGCCATAGGCGATGTAACCAAGCAAAAGGATCTCGATGGCTTCTACCGACATTTGTACGAACAAAAACTGGGCACCCAAAAGCCGGTTCTAAAACCAACAACCGCACCCAGCACAGACGAAGTGGCCTATAAACCAATTAAATCCGATGTAACCACTTCAACTAAACAGCGCAGCTACAGACGGCGTCACACCTCGGATGATGAGGAACAAGTGGTGCCAGCACCGCAAACTCCAGCAGTAGACGAGTCCAAGCCAGGCAGCAGCAGCAACATCAAGGCCCATCTGCCCAACAACATAGATGCCGACTCTGACTTTAGCATCGACGATTCCAGCGATGAGGAGAAGCAATGGAAGAAGCCAAGAGCGAAACCAACTGATGCTAAACCGGCGCTTGTACCGAACAAACTCAAGAAGACATATGCTACAGATAAGGAGAAGCACAGGGAGAAGCGAAAGGAGAAGCAGCCTGAATCCAAGTCAAAGTCAAAGCCAAAACCAAACCCTGAGCCTGAGGCAAAGAAAAAATCTCCAGTACGGGACGACTTTGTCAAGGAGGAGCTCAATGTGGAGCCCAAAAAGGAGCCCAAAGTGGTAAAGGCGCGCGTCGATCGCAGTCACATCTGGCTCAAGCGCACCACTGGAGAAGTATTCGATGCAGCTCTGATCCGCTACCAAGCACGCAAGGTGGCCAGACGCGCCTGATCCTGAAGCAATTTGTAACAATTTGTGCATTCAACGGCACTCCCAAGTACAATTATTCACCCCTTTCCCCCACACTATATTATGTTAATTTTAAATAAAAAATAGATATATATATATATATATATATATATATATATATAAATTATGCATGTGCTTCCTTTGCGCAAATATTTTGCCAACAGGCATTTGCATAGCCCAGAAAACAAGACGACAAAGATATTCCATTTATTTTGTATGCACGCCGCCAACAAAAACAAACATCAACCTAACAAAGCCAAAGTTGGCGTTAGTTTTGTGATACCCTTGCAGAGGGTATTATCATTTTGCCACGTAATGTGTCACGCATCGAAGGAGGCTTTCCTATCCCACAAAATATATAGTTTATTCTTGATTAACATCAATAGCCGAGTCGTTCCAGCAATGTCTGTCTATCTACATCTATGCAAACTTCTCTTAGTTTTGGAGCGATCTCAAGGAAACTTGACATAGATTCTTCTTACGTTCGGATCGGACCACTATATCATATAAATGTCGTAGGAATGACTAGTCGGCAATTAAGATTTTGTATATCATCTTTTTTGCTTATGAGGATATCCTGAACTGAACTTATTAAATAAAAGGATCATTATATTATATACTAGCTGACCAAATGTGGTCAGAATCGCAGCTCCTTTTTTGTTGACTAAGCTTAATCAAAATCAGATTACCATATCTTATAGCTGCCATAGGAACAATCAGTCAAAATTTGAGTTTATGCATGAGAAAGGGTAGCACATATTCGGTACCCCACAAATAGCTGCCTTTTGCACTTATTTCGTTTTTGCTTTAGCCGCAAAGCTGCGAATCCCTTTTATAAATAGGTGTGTCCGCCGTAAAAGCGAAAGACGGCATAGTTGAGCTGACATGGTTGGGAGACGTTGTTGTTGCTGTTGCTGTTGTTGTTGCTGTTGTTGTTGCTGATGCCGTTACCATTTCCTATGTAGTGCATAGTGAAGTTCTATGAGGTGATGCTTTATAAATAATAATAAAATATATATTTTTATCAGACCCCGTAACTGTAAGGATTTGCATTATACAAATTACAATTTAAGAATTAAGTGTTGCTGATTTGCAAAGATACAGTAGCGGACCAAAAATCCGGACACTATATGAGATAACTTCAAGACGATTTGGCAATTTAAAAAAGTATATATCAACCACGAGAAATGTTAAGAATATTAATTGGTTAATTTGCTTTACATTAAAGACGTGTTTTCCTATCGCAACGATTCCCGAAGTTTGGGTTGTGACCCGGTACCGGGTCGTACAAAGCTTCAATTTCGTAAAATAGATAGCGCTCTATTTTTTAATAGATTAATTAAAAATTAATTATTAAATTAAAATGTTGCAAAATTTCAATTTTTTTACTGTCCGGATTTTATTGTCCATTACTGTTATTACAAAATTAAAATATTTTTATTTTTCTTTCTGATTTACAAAGTCAAGTATTATTTATAATTTGTATGATAATTTTAAATAAAGTCAATAGCTTGTAATATTTAATATTTCCAATATTCAGTATATACAATGTAATCTGTGATTTCAGGCAAAGTCAACACATACGTACATATGTATGTAGTATGTACATATGTATGTATCGGCTGGTACCTGGCTGCTTGCATGACTTCTCACCTTATATTATTACAGCCTGTTGCAGCGCATTGCAGACATGCTACACTCATACATACATGCCCGCATGGATACATACATAGGTATGTTAATACATATAGGAACTAGGACCAGAACGTGGCGCTGTCAGTAGCATTTCTTTACTTTTGATGTTAACGTCTGCGCTCACGGCCTCAGCTTCGTTCTCTCCTTGCCGTCTCGTCAGCCAAATTAATAGCGAAATCCATTTTCCATTTGGCAGCGGCAGTTGCTGTCTCTGTCTATCTTTCAGCTGCAATTGACGATGACTGCATTTGGGTTGCCAGATGTTTCGCATGTGCCTCTCCCCCCGCACCAAAGTCTGGTTGCTTGCAGGTTGGGATTTGCTTGCCTCTTTACGTCATCAATCAAATGCTGCAATTGCATTTGTTTTTGTTGCTTTTGTAACTTATGCCATATTTTAGTCAAATTAAATGGTATATATGTACATACATACATATGCAATATGTAACTGCTCACCCCTCTACCAGAGAGAGAGAGAGAGAGCCAGTCATGGCATCCTTTTCTGGTTTGTGCAACTGATCGCAAATTCTACTGTGTTTCTCTTCTTCAACCAGATCAAACCTTTTCAATCAAAATACCTTAGAAGAAAAACATGACGCATAAAACAATCTGCAGGGAAATCGGTTCGTTTTTGGCTATAAAACAAACTTCCTGATATTTATTTTGGTATGCTCAATCGATTTAAATAAATCGAGAACTTAAGAAAATATCATAAGGGAGTGAAAAAATGTAGTTGTTAATTTTAAAGAATTCAATTCAATATGCCATATCAATCCAAAAGAAAAATAATGGCCAATGAAGCAATTCGCATGGAAGCAAGTTTGAAATTGTTCCCTTTGTTTACTTTAATTTCTATCTACTGTGCCGACATTGCAGCGACTATTCCTTACTGCCCAATGGCCCCTAATCAATTTGTGATCATAATTACTTGGCTTTGGTTTGACCACCCCCTTTAACGCATTCACGAATCGTACATTTTCAATCTCGGGGCCAGGACAAAGAGTCCACATCCACAGGCACACAGCAAACAGTGCAGGCTGTGCCTATGCCAGGGTCCGGGTCTATGCCAATGCAATAAAGCAGAGTAAAGGCTTAAAGATGTGATCATTCACGTGTAAATTCAATTATCAAAATTTCCAATGCTTCGCCTCGAACTGCTGTGGTCAGTTGGGCTCTGGCTCTGGCCTGGCTCTAGAGCCAGGGCCTTGCTCTGTATTAGAGTTGTGCATTGTGGTTCAATTGAATTGAAGGAATAAGTTTAGTCGTTCAATTGTTATGTTCCTTCTATTCGTCTGTTCTAGTTCCTTTTGTTCATTTGTAGTACATTTTGGTTCATTTTATTGAAATAAAATTATATTTGCTTAGGCAAAAGTAATGGAACAAAAATTGTGTTTGAATTGTAATTTGAAACCAATAAAGTAATTACACACTCCGGAACGTTTTTTACTCCCTGTACCCATAAAATGGGTAAAAAGGGGATATTGGATTTGTGCAAAAGTATGTAACAGGCAGAAGGAGACATCTCCGACCCTATAAAGTATATATATTCTTGATCAGTGTCAAAAGAGATTTCGATTTGGCCATGTCCGTCTGTCTGTCCGTCTGTCCGTCTGTCCGGATGAACGCGTCGATCTCAGCAACAACAAGAGCTAGAGACACCAAATTTGGAATGTAGGTTCCTGTATACCATACGCAGATCAAGTTTGTTTCATATTTCAGATATCTCCCCCGTTCCCCCGCAAATCGATTAAAACCGTTTTACAGTAACAATTTTCAAGATACAGCTTTAAGATTTGACATGTACAATACTTTAGTCTCTCTTAATCTACTGTCCAAATTTCAAGTCGATCGGATAAAAAACACGGAAGTTATTCACGAAAGAAGATTCAGTAATGCAGCGAGAGGGGGAAGGAGAAGCACAGCCACCAATTAAAATGCCTCGCTTGCGCTGTCGCTTTTGCCGCCTGTGTGCGTGCGTCTTTGTGTATGTGTGTGTGTATGTGTAAGTGGGCGTAGATGTGATTGAATGTTTTAGACCTGGGTACAGGGAGTTTCGTAGTCGGGTATACTCGACTATAGCATCCTTACTTGTTATTAGTTGAGATCTTAAAAAGTTAAGGATTTGAGCCAACTCAAGCAATAAAATGAAGCAGTTTAGATGAACGAACCTGATGAATCGAACTCATAATTAGTTCGTGCGTTTAGTTCAGCGAGTCGTTCGATTGAATGATTTGATGCAACTCTACTGTGCATGCGTGAGTGTGTGTGTGTGTGTGTGTGTTCGTGTGTGTGTGCGTGCTCGTGATTTATATGTGAAGCCGACGCAGGACAAGGCACAGGAGCAGGCGCGTCCAAAAATTGCGCTGCAATGGACAGAAACGTGTAATGAAAAACTGCGCATGGCTAGAAGAAGGCGAGGGAGGCGGCAGCAAAAAGCGGAGGTTAGCTGGTTGTCGCCAAGGCGACATGACACACACACACACACACGCGCTGTATCTTTGTCGCTGCATCTCTTTGTGTGTGTGGGCGTCTCGTTGCATTGGGCTCGGGCTGCCTAATAAGCAGGAAATTAAAATGTTATATGCATTGCCATTGCCCCATGGCTGCTGCTGGTCCTCGGTTCGTTCCAGTCTTCTGCTGGCATTGTCAACTCTGCTGTCGCTACCGCTGCCGCTGCTGCCGGTGCTGCCTCCGCTTCCTCCGCTTCCTCTGCTTCCTCTGTTTCCTCTGCTGCGGCTGCTGTTTTCCTTTTTTCATTGCGGCTTCTGCGGGACGTGCACACGCCTTGAAGTATGCATTATTTTTACGTGTCAGTGCGCATTTTTGGCATAATTGAAGCACAAACAGCGCTGACTGCCTCACTGCCTGATGCCTGATGGCTGATGCCTGACTCTGGCTCTGGCTCTGGCTCTGGCTCTGGCTGCGGCTGCGGCTGTGGCTGCTCTGAAGGTCGCCCTGGCGACATGACATTGCGTATACGCCACCAACACAGCAGCCAGGGGCCAGAAATTGGCTCGCTCGTGGCTTCAAGTTTGTCAGGCAGCTCCGCATCGAAACGTTTGCCGAACTATGCGACAGCAACAACAACAGCAACAACAATAATATATCAATAGCAAGCAGCAAAGTTTCTTACCAGCCTACACAACCGCACACCATGGACGTAGAACAGGGGGGGCTGAGTACCGCAAGCTGAGATTTGTGCATGCATTGCAGGCTGGTTCCCTTCTCCGAGTACACTCTGAGAAAAGAATGCCCAAGATTCTAGAACATCGCGATACAATGGCCCAAGGCAGCTGGCCTACTTTTCAAAAAAGTCGGTTTCATTTTTCTGAATGTTTTGTAAATTACAAACCAGCATTTTCTTAGAATTACTAAAATTTCTAAATTTCAGGATAAAACATAAATAAATGAAGAAATGACTTTTGAAAGACTGAAATAGGGGTACAATAGATCTTATAGTTGGCAGTACACTTGCCCCTTTTCAAAGAATTCTTTTCAGTATGTAAGACAAATAATTTCCTTATTCCCACAGATTTTGGGTGACTTACTCAATTAATTGCATTTTGGTCCCAAGTCGATAGATTCTACGTCGTTATAATTAATTTCCAGTGTGCTTGCTATTGAAATTCCTCCGCTCTCCTTCCGCAAGTAATATTTTTTGAAAAGTGCCTTGAGATGAACTGAAATATTAAAATTCGTTGAATTTTTGATGTTTTCCTATGATTTGACCAACATGTTGCCCCTTCTTGCCGCCATCCTGGATACGCCCATGCAGGAGGCACTCCTTTGGGCGACGATTTCTTAAGCCAGTTTCTTCGTTGCCTGCTGCAGCTTTGGCTGCACTTTTAGGAATCCTCCTTTGCCAGAAGCCGGCACATTTTATTTTGCTTTCTTTGGGGTCCTGCGTCCTACGTCCTACGTCCTGCGTCCTACGTCCTACGTCCTACGTCTTACGTCCTACATGGGTGTGGTCGACGCCTTGCCGCATGTCTACAGTTTCCCCGTCCTTGTCAACGCCGTCTCAAGTTCTGTGCAAAACCTAATTAAAAGTGCTTTATTATGCAATTAATGTCGAGATAATATCGCATTCGCATTATGCTGCACTCCAGCGGCCACAAAGGGGCGGGATAACATGGGGTGTGGGGCGTGGGGCGAGGGGGCGTGATTCCTGCTATGGGTCAAAGTCAAAGCATTGGTTAGTCCTTTCGTCTCTCCAACTTTCAATCCTGCCGTCCATTTGTCCGCCTGTTTGCCTCGCATTTTCGCTGTGCTGCTTTCATTGTTGACAATTATTTTGCATAAATTTTGCGACTGGCCAAAAAATGTAGTAAAGTTGCCATCCTATCAAACATATAGATATAGATATAGATACAGATATATACTATGTATATGTGTGTATATATGTACATATATATAGTATGTAGTCGCCTAGTCAGTCATCATCCAGTTTCTGGTGGGTGGCTCTTGGCTCTTGTCTTTGCTCTGCCCTGATTTATGCGCACTTTGTGTTTTGGCCCAAAAATGCGATGTGCTGTAAATGTCCTGCTCCTGCCCCTGCCCCTGCCCCACCTCCACCCCCACTGCCCACCCACACATTGGCAGTGTGTTTGTGTTGCTGTTTATACGATAAAACGCAAAGCATGCTAATTTATTGCTGTTGATTTTAATAACTTTGCCAGTTTTGCTATGCAACAGCGCCCAGATAACTATGCTAAACTTTATTGACTCTGTGTGTGTGCTCGGTGTGTAGTTGTGTGGGTGTGTGTGGGTGTGTGTGGGTGTGTAGCAGCTGAACTGCCACTTGCAATTGCCACAGCTATCAGCGCTGCGATGATGCTTAATCTCTGCATATTTACATCTAAACACAACACAAATAGATATACACATTCAACCCAGCTTGATCCTGGCCATACATCTGGACTGATACAGATGTCAACCATTGCCAATTATCAGGCCTGATCCGATTTTCACACTCAGTAGTTGGCCAAGTGAATTTCCCTAACATTTTTCCGCTTTCAGTTCTAATAATCTCTTTCGGATTGAGTTCAGTTTCGTTTATTCTACGTTTAAATGAACTCTATTGGTAATTGTGTTCTGAAATTTAATGAGATATGGGATATAGAACACACAAGTCATGCGGATGAGTAAATCGATCTTTTTTTGGGAAACTTACGAGACCTGAAAGTCTAAGAAGATCATGGTCTCTATTCCGAATGGTATAGAGAATATTTAAGAAAATAGTATGCTAGAACCTATCTTATCTGAAATCTTATCTGAAAATGAAATCTATCTAGACTAGTGGAGAAATCTGCATGTAATGTGATGAATTTTTGGTCTTCAGTCGATTATTGAATCCCAATGTAATTCGGCTTAGAAAATATATATGAAAAATCGATCAATATTTCCCAGCTGAACAAAATCTGCACCAGAGATCCGATCCGCAAGTAAATCGATCAATTTTGACTTGGATCTGTGGAAACCGAATCGTTTCTACCATTGAAATCAAGCCAGGACCTTTGTAAGCTGGCTTAAACTGCCCAAACTACAGCTAATGCAACTATTAACAACAATGAGCTTGACCTCCAATTATGTGACCCTCTTAGCCACATTTAGAAACAGCCTATTAAACTATCGAATGTCCTTGAACGAAGTGCACAAATCAAATGTTTGTAATGACATTTCTTTCACCGACTGTCTCCAGCCGGAAAGGGAAAACATGCCACATTTTGACTAGATGAAAAGCGCTGATGTGTGGCCTCAGCCCAAAGATAGACAGCCGAGGGGTTCGGGGTTGTGTTTGGGTTGGGGTTTCTGTTTGGGGTCAGGTCTTGGCCACGTTGAACTAGTTAAGCGTTGGTTTGGCGTGTCCATTTCGTATGGCATTGCTATAATTACAATTATAATTAGCTCACATTCATTGCATTCATTAGAGTCCCACACACATTTCGTGCGCAGTAATTGGACATTAGCAGCTGCCGCTCCAACTGAATCCTGTCTGCTCCTGGCCCTGCCCAATAATAATGCGAGTAATTTGTACAGATTCCCACTCACTTAAAACTTTGACGGCTCCGTCGATGCCCACTGCCAAATCACAACGCATTTCATTCCAAATGTGAATGTGAATGTGAATGTGAATGTGAATGTGAATGTGAATGTTCAACTGCAGCTTAACAATTTGTAGTATTTGACCATAAATTGATGTGGCCAGCAGCAAGTTGCAAGAACAACGTTTATGCTCTGATAATTCACAAATTCATTTCACGATTTTGACTCTCACACGAAAGCAGATCATGATTGGAACCGGCCAGTGACCAGATTGATGAACTCCATCAGCCACAAACAAGTTTTAACAATACTGGCAATTATATTCTATCCTACTAATTATATAAACGGTTATATGCAAACTATCTCTGTATTTATGGCTTCTCTAGTATATATTTAAAATTATATTATAAAGGGAATTTTGAAAACTATGATTCATTTAATCACGTTTCTCACCTTTTTGTTCAATTCTTAATAGATCTGTCAAAAAGTCTGTGTCAGTATCGATCTAGAAACTGATCAGGCGATTTATTATAATCATATATTAAGCAACCCCTTCTTCAACTCCATCTCCTGCAGGAATGGAAGGATTTTCGTCGGGTTGAGAGTTCGTATGTCTCCTGTTTGCTGAGTATATCTTTCCAGAAGCGGATGCCTTCTAGCCAGGGTAGTGTTGTAGTTCTGTAAGTGCAATGATTAATCCTCAAGTTCGCAGAGATCAGGCGATTTACAAACAGTGATGATTGAATTTTACATGCTTTTCACATTCTTTTTATTTAAATTCATAGCCCCAAATGAATAAGTTTGGGAGCAAGCATCGAAGCATCGAACTAAACGAAAGTATCGATGCTGCTGCCGAAAGTCGATGTTTTGCGCTGCTAACTTAACCTTACACTTGAAATGCGCATTTGCAATGTGTGGCAACGCCGTGCAGTTTGCGTAGTGCATTTTAGCTGAATCTTCTTCGAATTAGCAAAGTGAAGAGAACGTGAATTGCATAGCACAAACGCAGCATGCAGTAATGGAAGCAGTGCATACACATACACACATACACACATTTTTATGTATTTGTGTGTTTGTATTTGTATGCAGCGCGAGGCACAAACTTTCGACCAAAGTTTGGCGAGTCTTGCCTGTGGGGTGGGGAGTGGCAGGGTGGCAGGGTGGCAGGGGGTGGCAGGGTGGCAGTTGCCAGAAATTCAATTGAAATTGCAATGGAACAATTTGGCATTTTGGATGATTGTGTGCATAATACGAGTACAAACAAATATAGAATGTAAATGTTTATATGTATTCGAGTAATTTATATTATTATTATTTGCGCCGCTTTATTCGCACAATTTGAATTTGTGCAATTTATTTGCTTTGACTCTTCAACTTTCAGACAGTTCACCAGTTGGAATTATACAGTTTTGTTTCAATTGCATTGTTATTATTGTTGCTGTTGCTGTGGCAGCTACCGGAACTGAGGGCCGCATTTGGTAAATCCAGGACGGCAACAAATCCAATCCCCACCCTGCCAATCAATTGCATGGCCTGAGCTCTCGCTAACTCGATTGCAGTTCCTCAAAGGATACATTGAGTGCGAGTATGCACAAAGCATAGATACAATAATGGCCTAGGGCTACACCCAGTGTCTTCTCACTTCTGGGTTCGGCTTGGGAACCTCGCTCTTGAGGTTCCTCAACTATGTCTAGGCTCGAATGCACAAATCAATCACTTTGTTCAAGAAATCCCTACTTCCCTAAGTCAAACACAGCTTTGATCCCTCTTCAAAAGGACTGGGAATCCCCCACAAGGAGCAGCAACGGATGTTGTCGAGCCTCCGAGAATGCTGTTCAGCGAGGAGAAGGTCATGATTATAAATCTTCATCAAGGTAAGTCCTCGAGTTCATTAGAACTTGTGACTTGTGCCTGGGTATAGAAACGCATACTTGCCAGGATATGTGCATCTTTTTTTGAATTTTCAGCATGAGTTTTGGCCCATAAATTGAAAGGCCTCAGAAAGAGTTTTGAAACAGCGTATAATGCTTATTTTGATGTTCTCAATCGATTCAAATAATATGTTCAAAGTGTAACTTTTTTCAAAACTTTGTGAAGGCTAAGCCAAAATCTCAAAACAAAATCTTACAAAGTTTCTTTTAGGATATAAATAAAATTGAAATGAGAGTTCACAACACGATCAAAAGGACATTCCGTATGAAAATTAAATAAGTTTTGACAAAGTTATGAGAGTTGGCGATTTAGTGAGGTGAGGTAGAGCTATTGTGGTGTTTAAAGCTTTACAACTTGATATTTCTGAATTTTTAGCATGAATTGAGGCCGCAGAATAAACTTTCTCAGAACAAGCTTTGAAATTGTTCTCTTTATACCAACTTGGAAGCCCAAAATCGATAAATAGCGAAGATTCAAGATTTCAATTTTGTACAAATTTGAATTTTTGAAAATGTGTAAGAATGCTTCCCCGAATATCAATAAAATTGAAAATAAGAAACTTGATCAAAGAGACATTCCGTATGGTTAATTTATGACAGAGTTCGAGTACAAAACATGATCAGTAAGGTTTCTCAAGCCACCCTATAGTTGACCGACTATAGCAACAGTCGGTAGCTATATAATGTAAATAGTGGTCAGATTTTGAGTAATTTTAAACAATTGCGTTGATAAGACAGATGGAAAGGCAGACGCAGCTTGCACAAACCCATTATACTCATTTTCGAAACAGTTTATTGGAAACAGAGTATAAGTAAAAAGAAAAAATTGAAGTGCTTTCGTTAACATTTCGTTTAGTTTGTCACTGTTAAAAGTGCTTTCGTTAAACTTGTTGATTTCGTTGAAAATATGAAAATGTCGTTAAGTGTGGAATTGAGGCACCACACAGGATCCACAAAACTGGGTGTATGTCTGTGCTAAGGCCAAAACTCAGTTAGCCAAGTTGGCAACCAATAATGTTTTATAGCAAATGAGTAGTGTCCCAAATTGTAGACACAAACCCAGCCATTTAGGTCGAATTAAAGCACACTTAGCAAAGACATGCACCCAAAGCTTTTCACACAAAACGAGAGAGAGAGAGAGCGTGCCAATAATATTGCGCATACGCTGCGTTGGCTGGCTGGCTGGCCAAATAATCTGTAGCCCGCTTTTGGGGGCACTTGCTCAGTTGGCCGCGAGATTTCGCCCAGCAAGGATATCGCAATGGCAGACGAGTCTGGCTTGGAAGTGGCCAATTGTTGTTGCTCTGCCTGCGCCGCCTGCGCCCGCTCCTGTTGGTGCTATTGTTGTTATTGTTGTTGTTGTGCTGGTGGCCAGCAGCCTCGCGGCAATTGTTATTGTTAATTCGCGCGATTCCATGATTAATTAGCTGCCAAATTTATTGTTACTCTCAAATGTTGCGCACATCCATTGTTGCGCCCGATATTGTGATATTGTGAAGCGAGTTTTCAGCTAAAAGTGCACAGCAAAGTGACAACAACGGTAAAGTCGAGTAAAGGGCCCTAAAGGGAGAAAGGAGAAAGCTAAAACTAAAATGTGCTACTTTCATTTTCCACAATATGATTGTTTAAGTTTGTGTGTGTGCGTGTGTGAGTGTGTGTCTACTTCCGCCAACATGCTCCAATTTGGTGTTATCTTCGACTTACTTTTGATTGCTTTCGACTTTCACTGCGATTTTCATTTCCTTTCAACTTTCCCTTTTAAATAGCCCAGGACAGTGTTTGAGGGAGCGCGGGGTGCGGAGCGCGGTGTGCGGGGTCGTGCGCTGAAAGCGAAATTAAGGCCTTAAACTATCAAATCAATTTTGGCTGGCAGCTGAAAAGCAATAGTTCATTGGTTGGACGTGACTGAAACTCATTTCGTTGGCCTATCAATTTGGACCAACTGCCCAGGGAAAGGAGGTCAGCACCCCACCTTGCCCCTTCCCCCCCCCCCCCCCCCCCCCCCCCCCACGCAGCCACCATTGTCCTAGGCCTGCTCATAAGTCAGTTAGCTATACATATATACATATATAACATATACACACATACATATGCATATGTACACAAGATTTTTCTCCTCGTGCTGCAGCGGACTCGTCGCACTGTGCACAGTGGAATGACCCCGCAGTAGGTTAATGAAAACTTGCTTTGCGAGTTGTTTTTGCAGCCGTAGGGAACTTTGCAGCTACTTGCGGTTAGAGATGGGCCCCTGTCGTGCTCGTGCTCGTGCTCGTGTTCGTGTTCGTGTTCGTGTTCGTGTTCGTGCTCGTGTCACGAACAGTGGCATTTCGTGCTCCAAGAAGCTGCTCAATGCGATAGTCAAATTAATCGGAAAATATATCGATATTGATTGTCGCGTCTTTTGAATTAAGACTTAGTATTTGTACACCATATACCCTAAAAACAATGTACCACCTTCGTGCAACAGTCGGAAGCAGGCATCTCCGAGCCTATTTAACTATCTATATCTATATATGTAGATATATCAAACAGTTTGTCCTGACTGACTGATTCATAATCAACGCACAGCCCAAACCGCAAGAGCTACGATGCTGAAATTGTCACAATAGTTTCCATCTATGACGAAAGTGCGCACTAAGACGGCATTTTTGAAAATTCCTCCCACAAGCGTGGAAAATCGCGGAAAACTGTTGTATGGAACGTGTTTGTTTACCGATTGGTTGCCTTTAAAATCATTTTCCAAGAGATATATTAATGAAATCATTTGACACATATTCCACCGATTTTGGATAGTTCACCCCCATGGGCAGAAAATAAGTGTTCTCAAAGTTGTATGGGCGAAAGTCGAATTTGAGTCCGATGTGGTTCAAGCTCTACACATTAAATAATTCGTTACGTGTCTCACTGATTTTGGAAAATTCATCCGCATTGTCGGAAAATTGGTGGCATGCCACTGTTTTGTATTCTTGATCAGCATCAACAGCCGATTCGATCCAGGCCCGTCCGTCTTTAGAACCCTTCAATCTGCCTTTTACGAAATATAGAACACGAAACTGCGGTTCCGATATATCCAGAGGGGGGAAAGTCATGCCTACACAGAAAATAGATAGATAGATGATATAAAAATAATGATACTTGGGAAACATCAAATGAAGCAGCACTTATCAAATTGATATTGATATATGTTTCTGTGTAGAAGATTCAACAATAACCAAGAGGACCTTTATAGAGGTAAGCCCCTTAGAACTAGTCTCTTCTGCTTGGTTATAAAAGTGCCAAGTGCCAGGATATTCTTGGAGAGCGAGCCTGCCTAAGGACTTAGCAACCGAAAAGTCCTGCTTCTTAAATGTAATGATCCCTAAGGTGTTCTATAAAACTAAATAGTCGAATTAATTAAGGTGCGGTTTCCTTGTTTGAGTGTAGACACAGAAACCTGAAAACCCTTGCAGTATCAATTAGAATTGCCTTGAGTATGAACAAGGAAAAGATAAAATATTTATAAGTATATTGTATTATTATAGTTAAGCAACAAACACTTTTTAAAATATTCCTTTCTTTTGTGGCATTATTTCTGTGCAGATTTGAAGTAATTCAAGCTTGGACAAGCCTGCAAGTTGAGATAATAATGTTCTAATTTCTAAACTGATTTACCCATCCTCCCACTCACTCTCACTCTCTCTCTCTCTCTCTCTCTCTCTCTCTGTCTTTGTCTCTGTCTCTGTCTCTGTCTCTGTCTCTGTCTGTGGGTGGAGCTCATTAAACGCTTATCTAATTAGAATGCATCTCGCTGCTGCATAATAAATAGTTAAGAGTGCAACCCGCCGGACAGCCACCCACAAAACCTCACAGAACTGGAGCAGACCTAAATGACATTTTAGGCAGTTGGCTGAAACGGGGCCACTTGGCAGCGGGTCAGCGGGTGGGGGGGTTACAGGGTGATGGTTAGAGGGTAAATTGGTGAGTGGGTGACGCAAGGCGACAGACAGAAAGTGCTCCGGATTAGGCTAATGGGTCCTTATTCCAGCAGATGATGTCAGCTGTAAAAGGGCAACTACGATGGGATTAGTTTCCTGTTGTAGGATAATGATGCTGTTGTTGTGCTCCAAACTAAATATAAATAGTTCAAATGGGTTGTAGCTTGTGCCTAAGCTTAACTGAATCTCATACGGAGTACCTTGCTGGATTTTTGGATTTGTTCACTTGGTCTAAGTTTTGGGGGATAAATCCGCTTGAAATGAATCAAAAGTTCTTCCTATTCCTGTGGAAACTCAGCTGATGTCCCTTGTTGCAGATTCTTGGTAGCTAATCCCAGGGAGAAGCAATGGGACTGGTAGGCCAACGAGCCATTGTAGCTGGCCTACATCGCCCCAGAGGATGGCCAATGTCAATGCCAGTGGCAGGTGAGCAATGCGGATGCAGATTGATCCATTGTCGACGTCATATTTTGTGCATCTGACGGCTGTTTTGCCTTTGAAGTGGAAATGCGGCGGCTTTGGTTACAAATTCAATCAACAACTGTCAACTGTCAACTGTCAGCAGTCAGCTGGCAGGCGAGAGAGAGAGAGAGAGAGAGAGAGAGAGAGAGAGAGAGGGGCAAGTAGTGGGGCGTACACAGGCGAGAATAGAAATAGAAATAGAACCAGGGACTGACACCTGCCCACACAATGTGATATGAGATGATAGCGGATAGAAGAATCGTTTGCCAGATGTAAGGCGATGCGAGATGAAAGTGTTGACGTTCCTCTTGATTGTCATTGTTTCGTCTTTATCTTCAGCTTTATCTGTGGCCATGTCTTTCCCTGCCCTCCCCCACTATGCCCTGCGCACATGCTGCCGCTTTTCATCGTTTTCCAACGAAAACATTTTGGTTTTATTTTCGTTTCTGACGAAAGCGCAAACGCCCAAAAACTATGCCAAGTGCTGGGATTGGGGGAAGCGGGTGGGAGCTGGAGCTGTGTGCGTGCTCAAGGGGATGCCCAGCTAGGAGGAGGTGTAGGGAGCATCCTACAACACATCAACTTTGTAGCAAGGACTCATTCAAGTTGCGCCAATGCAGCAAACGGGAGCAGGCGATTCCAGCCCTATAAAGCACATACAAACATATATTCGTAGCCTTGGGAGGTCATGTTTGCCTGGAGTACTTACATTATCTAGATTTTATACCGCATTCTTGAAGATAAAGCCTACAATAAAGTCTACTTCTGCAGTTTCTATATTTCGATAATTTGTCAATTGTGAATAGTGAAGGTTTGATATCGGATGATAGGAATATTAGTCTCTCTGCTTGCTTTAGCATCGCTTTCTTATCTGGAGAGAAGCTTCTTGGGGAGAAGCATCTGTAGCAGGATGGAAAAGTGTAGCTTTCCCCAAACCTACCGCATTCTTGAAGAGAAAGCCTTGGATGAGAAGTCAAGTCTACTTCTGCAGTTTCTTTATTTGGACAATAAGCCGCAAAGTGTATTAAGAATCTATTGTAAATGTGAATGGTAAAGATTTGATGTCGGAAGATAGGAATATTAGGCTCCTTGTTTGCTTTCCAATCGCTTTCTTATCTGCCTTGGGGAAAAGGTTATATAGCAGCTCTGAAGGGTGGAAAAGTGTAGCTTTACTCAAACAACGAGGTTCGCAAGTTGAAATTGCAATATATCGCCAAAATATCTTCCAACTCTATGCCAAGGTATCGAAGCACAATCTAGCCTAATTTGGATACAAGCCAAGGGCTTTATGACTTTTCTTATACAATATTATGCACAGATCTGTGTTTAGTTAAGCAAAGCTTAATTTTGTCCCTGTTTGTTGTACGAGCTGTCCTTAAAATGCACGAGCTGTGCCCGCAATTCTCTTTGAGGATAGGGAACACTTTGAGGAGTTTGTGGTGTGACAAAGAGTCTAGAGGATGTCCTTCAGTCTATCAATCCAACTAATCCCAGCTGAAACTGTACCTTGCAGCTTACCTGAAGGAAATGCTCGCTGATATCTGCTGCTAACTGGAGGACTCACCAGCTACCTGTCTACCTGTTTACCTGTGCTCACCTGGCCTAACCAGGCCACACCAGAATGGACAGCACACCGCTGGCAGTGACCTTCACCAGCCTGGCGCTGCTGCTGCTGCTGCTGCTCATGTGCGTCCTGCTCGCCTGCCACTGCCTGGGGCCGCGTGCCGCCAGCTGGATGCGCATGCGCTCGAGCAAGGAGGAGAAGATTGGATTGTCCAAGCACACGCACAAGCTCTTCCATCCCAACGGCTACATGGCCAGCGTGAGTAGATGCCGCACCCAAGCCAGTTCTTCCAATCTCAAACGATCAATTGCAGATTCAATCCGGCTCCGAGTTTCTGCTGAGCACCAGCGGCAGCTTCAAGCGCTTCGATACCATTGACAAGGACGATCACAACCGCGCCCAGCAGCAGCAACTGCAGCAGCATCCGCAGCAGAAGCAGCACCAGCTGCTCCTGGGCAACAGCGTTGAATCCACCACGCCGCTGTGGAACCTGCCCCAAGCGGATGTCGGCATTCCGCCGCAGCCGCTGCGCCCGGCCCCGGCACCCAACAGCGCCGGACCCAGCAGCAAGACGGTGACCTTTTCCTTTAGCCAGATCAACGAGCTCAGCTCGCCGCCGGCAGAGCGGCCGGAGCCACGCTCCTGTCTACGCTCGCCGCTGCGCGTAGCCAACGGCGCTCTGCCGCAGCCACTGGAGGCGCCGCCGCCGCCGCGCCTAACCACGTCCGCTTCGGTGACCCTGTCGGCCACGGCCATACCACGACCCATCGCCAAGCGGCAGATCTCGCTGCAGCAGGGCATCAATCGCAGCACAGAGGCGACGCCGCCTCCAGCACAGCCTGGATCGGAGTCGGAGTCGGAACGACGTCCGCCTGCGCTGAAGCGTCGCAACTCCAGCACGAATCCCTTTCTGTGCGAGTCGACGGAGCAGCCGCCAGAGCCACAGGCAGATCCTCAGCCTCAAGTTCAACCGCAGGCGCAGGCACAGTCGCAGACACCGCACAACGGCAATCCCTTTGTCAACGGACATGGCCAGAGCCTCTCCAGCCGCCTGCTGAAGCTGCAGAACACAAGCAATCCGTTTACGGGCCTGACGCAGCGCGTCAAGGGGCCGCACATGCTGCAGAAGACCATCTCGGAGGACTATCTGTTCCGCAAGCTGGGCGCCAATGGCCAGCTGCCCAATGGACATGGCAATGTGACCAATGGCAACGGCAACGGCAACTCAACCTGGTGCTTTGGCCGCTCGCTGCTGCGCCAGGACTCGTCCATCAGCCTGGGCCTGGGCAGGCGGAACAGCTCACAGATGTCGCTGGATGGTTCGCTGGAGGGCATCAATCTGGAGCGCGCTATCTCCTGCGATTCGGTCAACTCGGATGCGTCCTCTCTGTGCCTGGATCAGCTGGACCAGCCCTATACACAAATCACGGGCTACCTCTGCGTCGGACTGCAGTATGAGAAGTGAGTCATCCCCAAGCAATGTTGCCCTTGAACTCTCCCCACTGTCTTCCAGGCAAAGCACCCAAAACGAGGAGCAACTGGAGCTTACAGTGAGTGTCCTGGAGGCCAAGGGACTCATTTGCCCACTCAGCATGGGCCTGGACTCGCTGGACACATTCGTGCGCATCTATCTGGTGCCGGATCATGCGGGCGGCATGCAGACCAAGGTAAGCTCAAGTCTGATTATTCAAGCTGCCTGATCTTTAAGCTTTGAGTAAGCTTAATTGTATACAGCTTAATGTGATCAAGTTCCAGTTGAAGCAGCTTTAAAAGCACATGCTTCTAGCGAGCTTTAAGCTGGAAGAAAGCACCTTTTTTCCTTAAACCCGAGTTGAAGTGTAGGGAAACCAACTAAGAATAGCAACAGTAATTTAACTTTTGTTTGTCACTTCACTTTAATAAAAGAAATCTCGCTAAAAGCTGCTTTGGAACCGATAAATAGGTTATTTATTTCTACACTTCTCGAATGCGGTCTCAACCGTGTGGTAGTTCCTCTGCTCTAGGATTAATCGAGTCCTTCAGTGCCACTTTAAGCATTTGTTACCGTCGCATACCTCTTCACTGCATTCACAGGTGGTAAGGTCAACGCTGACGCCCGCATACAACGAGAGCTTCAACTTCCGACTGAAGCGACAGCAGGGCCGGCACTCGCTCTGGTTCCATCTGTACCACAATGGACCCGCCCACACGCTGATCGGGGAGGCGGAGATGGAGATAGGGGAGATGGCACGACCAGTTACCACGTGGATACCCTTGTCGGATTCGCGCAAGTGCAATGCCCGCTGGGGCGAGCTGATGTTCTCGCTCAGCTATCTGCCAACAGCGGAGCGCCTCACCATTGTCGTCGTCAAGGCGCGCAACCTGAAGCTGGACCTGGACTTGGAAGCGGAGGAGCAGCCACAGAGCCAGAGCCAGAGCCAGAACCAGAACCAGAACCAGAACCAGAACCAGAACCAGAACCAGAACCACGCACAGTCCCAGTCGCCAAGCCCAGGCGCACTGCAGCATGTGTTCGTCAAGGTGAGCTGTGACTTAGGCTTACTCCTAAAAGAGCTGGATATCGATACTATCGAAACGACCTATCGATACTACCGATAGTGTACGTAACACTCGAAGACTGCAGTCACCTATCACATATACCTTTCCAGGTCTACCTGATGAACAATGAGAAGAAGGTGCTGAAGAAGCGCACCTCGCTCAAGCGCAAGGATCGCTGCCCCATTTTCAACGAGTCGATGATCTTCAGTGTGCCACCTCAAGGCCTGACCACAGTCCAGCTGCGTCTCACTGTCTTTGGGGTAACTGACCAGGGTATACTGCCTCTGGGCCATGTCATCGCCGGCAGCTGTGCGGTTGGCAAGGGACTACGCCACTGGCACCAGATGCTCTCCTCCCTGCGCAAGCCTGTGGCCATGTGGCACGTCCTGAGACGTGCCGTCAACCAGCCCATATTCATTGGTGGCGCCGAGGCCGTTGTGGCCGCCATGCAGAGCACCCTGCAGCGGGCCAGTGCCAAGCGCAACAGCATCGTCTAGACCCCGGGGTCTGAGACTGGCAATGGTATCGCATTCCCAGCCTGGGGTGCTCCGACTTCCATGGGTTTCGGCTATAGGTTGCTATTTATCGATATACATACACATTTTTTCCATTTCCCGTCCTTTCCACTAACTCGGATGGAACCCTCTAAATTGCATTTACTAAATTTAGCGATGACATTTTCCTACTTTTCTACTACTTTCCTACTTCGCAATAGGGCAATAGGGTTAGGGATACCTACATTACAATACGATATACTACTACATATACATACATACGAGTATTAACTTAACTTAACTTAACAAACCCCGCACCAAAGGACAAATAGCGCCTATTTACTCTAGTTATATACACACACGCATTACCTATACATACAAATATATATATAATGCACGCACTCATTGTAACCAAGTATGTATTTATACTAATTATCGATAGTTATCGAATGGCTTAATAACGTTCTGCAAGCAACAACACAACTCGCAGGCAAAATCAGTGATCAGAACTCAAGCTTAGAGTATATTCGGCATTCCGAATATGAGTACCCTTGCGGAAAACATCCTTACCAGCTAATGGGTAGTTCGATTCTAATCAAAATCGGTCCAGCCACACAGAAACTGTATGGAGAAGCCCGTTTATCGCCTGACCGAAGGGTTCCGTGGATTCTGATAATAATAATCCGATTTATAGGGTGTGTTTAGTGTATTCTGCAAGGGTAATGCTCCATTTGTTATAAATAAACTCAAATATGTCACAGTGCGTGGAATAAGTATGCCACCCCTCTGAAATAACTGCAAGGATATGAATCTTATTCAAAATTGATGCATCAGTTGGTTGAGAAACTGTTTATAGGCTCACGAATGTCTGCTGACGTTATAGGACGTTAAGCTAAGAATCTAGATGAATATATACTATTATATGAAGGATGGAACATTTTTTGGCAATCATGATTGTTGAAGTATTCAAATATTACATTAAATTGTTGCTAATTCAAATTCAAATGCTCTAATTGCCGGACTAAGATATACCCTGTACCTGGTACCAGGTGCACATTTGTGCTTATATTTTAGGTGTATTATAGAAATAAAGTTTGTTGTATTTAAGTACAAGTAATATCCGATCGTCATAAGGTCTACAGAATAGAGAGATTCCATTCAAAAATACATATAGTGCGCTCTGTACCAAATTCCAAGGCTTTATCTAAAAAACTTTAAGTCAACGAGAGCTACATAATATAAGAGAGTTCCCATACTAAATGTTGAGTACCCGTAGCTCTTCTAGTACTTTATTTGAATCGTTTTTAGGGGTACAGGGTATAGAAGCCCTAAAAGAACATGTGTGAAAGTTGCATGGGAAATGCGGGAAAACCCATTGAGCAATGTGATATATAATAGTTGAAATATAGCTAATTATACATACCATATAAATATATATATGTATTTGTATTTGTATCTGTATTTGTATTTGTATTTGTATTCGTATCTGAATTTGTATTCATTTGAAACTAGAAAGTACTTACGATGATATTACGCCCCATAGATCAACAGACTTAGCAAGGGTTAGGGTGTTAGGCTTAGAGTGTTCAGTGGACAAGACAATTAACAGTTAATGCAATAAATAATCGTATTCAGATCCATTGTGTTCCAGTTGGTATTTTGGGTACATTTGAAAGCAAAATAAAGTGAAATAAAACAACAACGAAGCAAATAAAAGCAAAAGACAATAACTTTGCAAGCATTTACAAAACATCATTTATCAAGTAATGTAACAAAGATGAACATTTACAACAAACTCTACAAAGCAACAATATCCGAAACGATTTAAGAAATACTCGACTCTATCTACCTAAGCCAAAACCTATTTTCCATTTTCCATTTTCCACTTACCATTTCCCATTTTCCTAGCCCATAACTTTTGCACTGCACGTTGGCCAACATTTGTAGGGAGCTGTTTACTTATCGAGCACGAACGCGTACAATCTATACATAACTATGCATACTTCAATCCTACTATCGCATAACTGACCAACAAATCAACCCTGGCACACAACTCTTAGCAGCTTTAATGTTCCACTTGAATAATAATCAATATTAAAACATACTCGTATATTGTTAATATTGTTAACAACAACAATTCAATGCCCATTCTTAAAGAAATAACTGATAAATGATTAATGAATAATATGAATATCTGTTTTGTACCTAAGCTTAATACTAAATGTCCCAAATAACAAAACAAACTAATTAATTAGAAAATTGTTCAAATAGATCATTTAATTTCGTGTTGAATTTGTATTTACATACATGCATATAAGTATATGCACACTAAAAGGAAATATACACATACCATATACCATATACCATATACCATATACCATATACCATATACCATATACCATATACCATACACCATATACCATATATATATATATATATCTGTATTGGATAATTGTATTGTAAATGATATATGCAAGTGCTACAAATTGTTATACAAATAAAAATGAATACAAAAACCAAAGAAAAGCAAATTTCAAGCAAAACAAACCAAAGCAATTAAAATTGATACTTTTGTGTGCTCGACAGCTACAACAGCTACAGCTGGACAGATGTACATATACACTGAGCAAAATAACCCACTGTTACATTTTATTCAAACGTACACTTTCAAATCGTCCTTATATCTTCTGCAGGTCTGGAGCAGGACGAGCACGACACGTGGTCCAAAAGAAAAAATGCCCTAAGGGACAATATGAATTTATATTATTTTGAAGAAATAGCTTCTGGATTTAAAAAATATATTTCCTAATAGTAGAAACTACTAAACATAGTTTGTTTATCTACTTTACAGTTATGTTCTTCATTTTCAATGAAATATATTTCTGAAAAATAGAAATTAAACTCTAATTTTACATTTCTTGAGAGTTTCTTTACAAAATGCACAAAAACTGAAAAGGTTCTAATTTTGAGAAAAGATCTATCTATATAGCTTAAATGCAGAAACAATTTCCTTGTAAATATGAAATAATAGTTATGTTAAATAACCATTTTTCTGAATTTTTTGAAAATTGATAGCATTAATTCTTAGTTTGTGAAAAATAGGGATAGTTGCTTTGGACTACAAGAGTATGGCGAATTTCTCAAGTCTGACGCAGTATTTTCTCCGAGTGCAGATACAGATACAGATACATTTGTATCTCGTGCACTTTTCAATTGAATTTTCAATTTTCAATTTTCGATTTCAATGATGCCTGCCAGCTGTGCTGCCATTGGATCGTTTATTTTTAGTCACTGCGATTAGCAGCCAATGGCAGCCAGGCAACCAGGCAACCAGGCAACCAGGCAGATAGGCAGATAGGCAGCGCGGCAGCGCGGCAGCAGACGCAGCGGGATCCGGGCTAGAGCCAACCCCAGGTCGGAGCAGACCACTTGACGTCGACAGCGAGAATGCCAGACTGTCTGGGCCCGCGAGCAGGAAAGTAGCAAAAGTGCTCAAGTGGTTGCCGCATCAGATTCAAATTCAGATTCAGATACAAACCTCAGCCTCGTCCTTCGCGTGCGCACATTTAAATGTGTGAGGCGTTCGCGTGATCCTGCTCAGTTAATAGCTGCCAGTGCTACCGACAAGATCTCTGCGCGTGTGTGTCCCCCCAAGCCGAAAGCAATGCCAATGAACGTCACCAGCAGCAGCCCCAAGGATCGCCGCCTGCTGCGCACCCCCAAGTGTGCACGCTGCCGCAACCACGGCGTCATCTCGTGCGTCAAGGGCCACAAGAAGCTGTGCCGCTGGCGCGAGTGCTGCTGCCCCAACTGCCAGCTGGTGGTCGATCGCCAGCGCGTGATGGCCGCTCAGGTGGCGCTGCGGCGCCAGCAAACCATGGAGGCACTGGAGGCCAGCAGCAGCGCCCACAGCGATGAGGAGCTCTTACCGAGCAGTACCAACACGAACCCCAGCACCAGCACCAGCTCCCGCCCCGCATTGCCAGTGACGCCCACCAAATGCAGCCCCATGTCGGCCCACACACTGCGCACGCGCCAGGCTCTGATTGCCCAGAAGCGCATCTACAAGCAGCGTCTGCGCAACCTGCAGCAGTCCACGCTGCACATCACCGCGGCCATGGAAGGTAAGTGAAGCTATTTATGGCGTTGCCACAGCCTGGCCAGCCATCCAGCTGATGAGCTGCTGCCATGCGGTGCCAGACTGTCTGGCCGGGCTCTGAAATTCGAGGGTGAAAGGACGAGTGCGAGAAGCGAGAGATAGACAGGAAATGCCTGATTCCCTACAAAAACAAAAACAATAACAATAACATTAAGAGCAACAAATTTGTTAAAAGTCACCCACTGAAATTGGACGCTTGTCGTATGTCGAAAAGCAGAGGGAGAAGGAGTTCGAACCCAAATCCAGGCCCAATTTTCGTTGTGTAAATTGATCCATGAAAACGGAAAAACCTCTTGAAGCAATTGCAACGACAAATGTGGCAAACAACAACAAAAAAGTGGCAATCAACTGAGTATTTCATTTTCAACTTTCCATCTGGTTTCCAAGTAAATGAACCAAAGATTCACAGACGAACAGGCACAGACAATTTGGTGCCATGCTGTCTGGTTATGGTTTCTGAGTTTCTGAGTTTCTGACTTTGGGTCTTGGGTTAGGAGTCTGTGTCTGGAGTTTCTTTGGGTTGCGCAGCTCAAATTACGCCTCAATTTACACCCAAAAGCCATGGAGTTGTGCATCCTAGTTTAATTGAAGGAGCGAGTTCAATTGTTCGCTAAACGAGCGAATTGAACACATTAGTAGTTCGTTTGTTCAAGATATATTCGTTCTCGCTCGTTTACTGTCACTATACCTACTTACAATAAGAGCTTTAATACTAATGAGCTCTAAAATTGTTCATGTTTTCCAACCTTAAAAATATCTTGAGAAACACCGCCAATACTTATTGCGAAAGTTCACAAAATGCAATGGGACTCTAATGAGGTATCGAACAACAATCGAACTCAAAAGAACGAACTTGTGTATACGTATGCAGAATGTGGTGACATTTCACAGAGTCGTTCAAATGAACTTGTTCTGAACGATGCGGTACAACTCTGGCAGGCATTGTGGGCACACGTTCGTCTGCAGTCACTGAACGAATTGAGGCAATTGCAAAGCAATTTGTACAACAGATTTGATGCCAACGTGAAGATCAAAGAGCGCACACTGCCCTGCCCTGCCCCCTCACCTTCAAAGCATGTAATTTCAACTCTAATGCCCTGCCTCCTTTCGCTCTCCACTTGCAGAGTACAAGCAGCGCTTTCCCACGTTCAACTCGCCGCTGCTGGAACGGATGCGCAAGCGACGCGCGTTCGCTGATCCGGAACTGAACTACGCAATGGATACATCGCTACTTGGCAGCTCCGCCTGTGGCGGCACAACAGTTCCTTTGGCTCCTTTGGCCACGCCACCAGCAGGCATTGGTAACGCCTTTTATGATATATTGGGCAATGCCGCCGCCGTCGCCGCCGCTGCTGCTGCTGCTGCAGCTGTTGCGCAACAGAAACATCAGCAACAGGAGGCATATCAATCAGTGCCGCTCTTTACACACACGCCTACGCCCACAGTGAAGAAGCCCAAGCTGAGTTTCTCAATTGAGTCGATAATTGGTATCAGCACGTAGCCCAGATGCCACAAACTCAAGCACGCCATTTTGTATATACTACACTCTTTTTAACCTTTTTTTTATTAGTCTTACGATTCTTAGGAAATAAAACCAATTTCATGTGACTCAAGATTTGTGTTATTATTGCTTATAACTTTTGAAGCTTGATCTTGATAGGTGGACAAACTCATCCCTGTGCTTGTAGTAAGCAAGGCTGTGAACGGAACTGGCTCAATGCCGGAATTCTATGCTCCAGTATAAGTGTTGATGCCTCCGACATTTGTACTGTTGCTAACGAACTAGATAAAGAGGTTAACTTACCAAAGGTTAGGAAAATAAGTTCATTAAACTATCAAAGCAATGTCTTTAATGTGCCAAAGCAATTTCAAAACGTAGTCAACAAAGTAACAATATGTAACAATAAATTTCGAGAGCTGCCTTGCCACCAGCTTTTAATATAATTCTTGGAGTAAATGCCCATTGTCCCCAGCATCATGGTAGTGCTGAGATGCCTTCGCGCCCCCTTTTCCATTCTCTTGTTCATTCATCTCCAGAACCCTGCCCTTCTGCTCCTGAAATGCCAACTTCATCGCTATCATTCTCCTCATGTGGCAATGGAACAAGTTCGCATGCTTCACAGGGCTCCTTAGCTTCTGTCGACTTCTCCAATGCATGCTCTTCATCCGGACATAGTTCTTCTTTATTACCCGAAATACCTTCTGAAGTTCCGCTTTCCATATCCATAGACTCTTTTTGTACGGAGTTCACAAAAGCTTTTGGAAATGCACACATGCTGGGAGTATCCATTGGCATATCTAGTTCCGAATCGATACAAATGGTCGGATCGCGCCGGCCTTTGATGATAACATAAGTTACTCCCCGTTGGATTCCCTTCAATGGTGTTTGCTTCGATTCATCGTTGGGTTTCACGGCAGTGTCTTCCGTATCAACGAATAATTGGGCGATTTCCGGAGTGACTGGGTTCGACTTCTTCTGGTTAACTGCAATGACTCCAGCCAAATTTGGAGCTGATGTCCTCGAAATACCGGCTCGTTTATCGACTCCTTTAAGCTGATTTTGTTTTTGGATATACTCTTGCGCACGTGCACGCTTGGCCGCTTGGATTTTTTCCCGAATTTCCTTTGCCTTATATTCTTCGCCCGCTTGGTTGGCATTCGCGACGTGGAATTTATACATCCATCTTACGAATTCCAGATGAGCACGTCCATGTTTCAGGTCATTTACGGGAATCTTTTGGCAAATCTTAAGCTGATGGAAGCAACGTGAAAGGATGTCAAAATTATCCATGTAGTCCCTCACATCAGTGCCCTTAAAATTGACTTTAGAGATCGGTAGTGCCTTGGGATATAGCATGTGGATGAGTTGGCAATACAGCGCCCCAGTACGAAGGTCTGCTATCTGTCCGAGATCGACCTCCATGGTCTTGTTTACCCAGTTGAGCAAGAAAAGCACGGACTGTGCATCTTTTTTCATCACAAACACGTTAGTGACTTTGTCAAATTTTGGGGGCTTCAATGGTGCCATCTTCGCGTTATATTTAATTGTACCAATTGTTCAAACTTGAAAAAATAAACCTTTTTAATTTGTTTTGTGCATAATTTGGACTTAACGTATATATGTTATGTTTGTTATATTGAATAGGACGTACTATTTAAAAAATAAAATTTGTATTTCTGTTGTATTGAAGCGCACAGCAATTCAGAATAATAAAAGTTCGAATGAGAATCTAACCAAATTTGGAATTAGCAAGGCCTACTTTGTATTCACTATTCATACATACATATATTATTACCAGCATATCATCACTGTGCATCAAGCAGTTCAGCTACATTGCAAGCAAGCAGGGCACTTCAAGAGATGGTTGTTTTGCTGCTTCATCCCGCTCTGCCGTACTGTGTTTCACATCCGATCAACCTAAATTTTGGGCAATAGATATACAGTAAAATCTACATGACCATAATTAAGGCTCTATCTTCAATCGAAGTAAATTTGAAGTAAACTTGACCTGCGCCCGCTACACAGGAACCTACATTACGAATAGGTCATTGTTCTCTACTGTCACTGTTTTCGTCAATTTCAAATCTCGCGCCACATTTCAACCCATTTGGCTGTTCACATAAGCAAAGCAGTGCAAACGTAAGCAATAAACAAGCACACGCAAGAGCAGCGTTGCCACCTGTTGCCATCGTGTGAACTGTAACTGTGATTGTATATTTTTAAGTGACTCAGTCACTGTTGTGTTCTCATCGCCCACATGCAAAAAACAACAATCCCTCCTAAGTCGCTGGTGACGCAGATATGACAACAATTTTGTACGCCGAGCCGGAACTAGTGCTTGCGCATGGTCGCAAGGTGCTGTTCCTGAATCCCAACGACTTGCAAATCTTTAAGGATATCGAGCTGCCCACAGATCTGACAACGTGTGGACTAAAAGTCCCCGTTGCCGAGCCCAACGAGGAGCAGCAGTCGGACAAGGGCGAAAAGGCAGCCCCAAATCCGGATGTATCCATACTAAATGTAAGCTACTCCCCAGATCGACAACTAATAGCGCTAACCACAGCCGGCCAGAAGGCGTTGTTGCTCTACAAAAGCCGGCCGGAGCATGCCCAGCTGCTGTCAGTTCGCGCTCTGGCACGCGCCTCCAGTGCGCTCACCTTTGCAGCGGACTCAAGCTCAGTGCTGGTGACGGATAAGACTGGGGATTGCTATCAATTCGATTGCTTGGAAGCTGAGGCACCGCCACGGCTGCTGCTTGGTCATCTGAGCATCGTTTACGACATATTGTGGACGCCGGATAAGAAGCATATCATAACGTGCGATCGAGATGACAAAATACGCATTACCAACTATCCGGCCACCTATGACATACACAGCTACTGTCTTGGCCACAAGGAGTTCGTGTCTGGCCTGGCGCTGCTCTCTGGCCAGCACATAGTCTCCGTTTCGGGTGACAAGACGCTGCGTGTCTGGAACTACATGTCTGGCAAGGAAGTGCTCCTACATGAGCTGCCTGCACCGGCTGTGCGACTCCAGCTGCGCGAGCTAGAGCCGGCCAAGCGTTATCAAGTGGCAGTGCTGTTCTACGATCACATTGAAGCTCTTGGCCTGTACGAGCTGACGGTAGATGAGCACACAAACGATACCTGGACCGTTACACGTGAGCAAGTGGTGCGCGCCGAGGCCGGCAGCTGGAACATTAGCAACTTTGCGCTCACCAACGATCGCATCTACGTGGCAGGTGCCTTGGACGAGCGTTTAACGCTGCGTGTCTACAACAGCTGCGACGGCGAGCAGGCCTCAACGGTGCCGGCTGGCTGGCTGGACATGGTCACCGATAGCTTTGCCGGGCAAGCGTGCGTGCCGGAGGACTTGTCTGTGTGGTTCAAGAAGCGCTACGACAACGTCAGCGACTACATGGAGCGCAAAAAGCGCCGCATCGAGGATCAGCAGCAGAAATCCTAGCACCAGCCCAATGCATTTCAACCTAGCCTTAGAACTTTTGCAATAAATGTAAAACCAAATGACGAGAAGTTTGTGTTAAAGCCCACAATTTGTTATTGTTATGTTATTGTTATGGCGCCTCGCTACTTCTTCCCACAAAACCAAAACTGATACAGAATTATTCCTATGTTAATTGTTCAGATAATGTTCGGGATCATATCTCCCGCCCATCCGACCGAGGGGCGCGTTTGAAGTGAAAGAGGAAGAAACTTTCTAGAACATCTGATAGGAACTGCAAAACTAATTTGGCTGATTAATTCAGAAGAAAATTACACCAAGCATGGTTCTTCTAGAAAGAGAAGGAAGATTTATTAGTAAGAGTCTACTACGATAAGAAGGCAAGCGAGATTGGGATTCCACTTAAGACCCCGGTGTGCAAAGAGCATAAATGGTTATTGTACCGATTCTATTCTATCCTGGTGAACCTTATATTGGGGACACCAAATACAAGACACATATTCAAGAAAAGCTCAAACAACATAAGTATAAAGAGTTTTAGTAATGTAGGGATCGTTAAATTCTTTCGACCCAGGACACCAAAGGAACGATTAGCGGTGGAATAGATATACTTGCCAAACTTAAGCTTGGGATCTAAAAGGATGCCCACATCATCAACCGACTCAATACGATAAATTGTTTAAATAGGGCATTCTATTAGAAGACATACCAAAGCACGCAGCTTGGTACTCCATCAGGTCCCGGTGAAAACCCGGTGAATTTTTCAAAAAAATACAGTTGATGGAAGTGTTGATGACCAACGCTTCGCATGAACGAAGTTATAAAACTTTGTAGGATCCCGCTGAAACTGTAACCGAGAGCTTCTAAGGTAATTATTATAACAATGCATGTTAAGTACAGGAAAGTTAGATCGGACAATCAGCGAGAAATCAAAGAAAGATCCAGGTTCCTTGAACTTCTTGTACAATCTCGACTTTCCTTTTTTAAGTTTACTAAAACCCGCGTAAGCCAAATAGGTTATTTTGGTAAATACAAATGCAAATTTGTTTGGTTTCATTACTCGTTTTTTCTTGGATAAAATATTTACCAAAGATCGACTCGGCTGATTGAAAATATACATATTTATATGCATGATGGGATCCTTCAATGCGTTACACATTCCTTGTCACAATTGTACTATCCTCTGAAAATATTTGTCCACCCAGAACCCTATCTTGGCGCATAACAATCAGTTGGAGCAAACAGTTGCATATAAGGGTATAAAGGTAATTCACATTTATATATTTATATTATGTATTTTAGTAGGTTGCAGACAAGATATATTAGACTGGTTTGTAGTCCAATTTGCTTTCAAGTTTCTTGTTGTCCGACACCTTGCGTACGGCCTTCATGAAGTCCTCCTGGATGACATATTCACGTTCAGCCCTGAAGAGAAGGCGTTTTAGGCATCAAATTGGTATTGAAATGTTATAAACTGTAAGTTTACCTGATGGCAAAGAGGCCTGCCTCCGTGCAGACGTTGCGCAAATCGGCACCGTTGAAATTGTCCGACAATTTGACTATGGCCTCATAGTCAATCTCGCCGTGCTTGGCTATCTTAAGTGCATGAATCTTGAGGATTTCCAGGCTATGGCGAAACAATAATATGGTAGTTGCCGTTTGAATTTCAGGTTTCTTAGCTTACCGCGCCTGTTCATTGGGCAATGGGATTTCGATTTTGCGATCCAAACGGCCGGGACGCAACAAGGCCGGATCTAGTGTATCTGGTCGATTGGTGGCCATGATCATCTTTACCTGGCCCAGTGAGTCAAAGCCATCCATTTGATTGAGCAGCTCCATCAGCGTGCGCTGAATCTCACGATCCGCCGATGTGCCCTCGGAGAAGCGACGACCGCCAATGGCATCGATTTCGTCCATGAATATAATGCAAGGCTGATGATCGCGGGCATAGTTGAACATTTCGCGAATCAAACGCGCGCTCTCTCCAATATACTTGTCGACAATTGCCGAGGAGACGACCTTCAAGAAGTTGGCATCCAGCTGCGAGGCAACTGCGCGCGCCAGCAGCGTCTTGCCCGTGCCAGGCGGCCCATAAAGCAGACAACCCTTGGGCGGTGTAATGCCAACGCGCAGAAATAGCTCCGGGTTGAGCAGCGGCAGCTCGATCACTTCGCGCAGCTCCCGAATCTGCTCGGTCAGACCGCCAATGGCGGAGTAGGTGACATCGCCAGGATCCTCATGCGACATGTTGTACACCAGCGGGTCCACCTCGCGTGGCAAATAGCGCATAATCGTCAGTGTGGTCATGTCCAGCGCAACACGCGTGCCGGACTTCAACTTGGCCTTGTCCAGCTGGCGACGGCAGCCAACCACATAGCGCGGTCCATTGGTCGCCTTAACAATAACTAAAACAAATTAACGTTCAAGCTTTAGTAGAAGTCTTTATATGGTAGCGAATGTTATAATCTTGTTCGAAACTCATTAAATGCGTAATTCCTAACAGCTCTGAAGCTGTATTGATGATGATGTATCTGCATCTTTTTGCTAGGCTTTATCCTGCGTTGCGGACGTTACATTTGAGCTAACACTTTCTAACCCTGTGGGCGCTAGCTTAGCTACAGTGATTAATTGCTTTTTGTTAATGCATGATTAGCAACTTCGTTCTTAACATGATTAAGCGCAATGTTTTCTTGCGGAAGTTACAAAAACTAAATGCCGTCTCGAAGGCCAATGTAAAATTGCATTATTTGAAGCAAAAACCAGACAGAGAGGATTATTTAAGAATATTAAAACTGCTGTCAAGGGTAGCACATAGCTAAACATTTATTCTAACGTTCAATCGTTGCAGGACCCATGACGTTACACTTTTACAGCTTACTTACTCATACTATAAACAAGTAGGAATGCTTTCGTCGAGTATACCCGACTAGGAGACGACCAGTAGCCCCTACTGGGCAAACACATCTTCGTAAATAAACATACATTTGGAATTTCCAACTCTCACTGCATTCCCGATCTTTGCGTTTATACAGACGAAGGGATAAGATAGACTAGGCTACTGATTCATAACATATGTATACACTTTACAGGGTACTGGGTACAGGGTACTGGGTACAGGGTGTAGCAGATATTTCACTTTTCCCTTGGTGGACATTTTTTCGGACTATCACACATGTCCGGATCTGAACATATCCGGTGACATTTCGATAAACACGACTGCAAGAGTATTTAGTCTTCGGCTAGCCGAAGCTTGTTAATTTTCATTTGTTTTCAGCTTACATTTATCCTCAGTTAATTGTTTAAGCACTTCGCCCACAATTTGTCCAACACTTTGCAGCGCTTTCAGATCATTTTCAGACTTGTCATACAGTTTGGTAAGCTCCTTGATTTCCTCGCGCTCTGCAAACAATAATTATTAAATATTAAATACATATAAAGTTGGAGCATTTTTTATTTTAGTGTCCCGGCCGTACGCACTTTCTTTGAGGCGGCCCTCAACTTCTTTGTGCTCCAGCAATTTCTTTCTGTAGTCGGAGAGCGCCTTTTCGCGTATACTCTCCAAAGGCACAGTAGTCACGGTCATTTTAGCTGATTTTGTGCAATGCTTTTAAAACAACTATAAACATTAACTTTTCTCTAAAGTAAATGGAATCGGTCTAATGATATTGCAGTTTTACAAAAGAGTGTGGCCAGTCTTCAAAAGCGTTGACCAAACTAGGCAAATCAAAACTAGTATTTTTAGTATGTCGCACATTGACGGACGGTATGCTGATAACGAGCTGAAATGCGAAAAAAATGCATAGCGAAATATATTTATGATAGGGTACAAATAAACAATAAAGCAGCGCAAAACCATTTTCTGTTTGCAAATTAAGATTAAAAAAATAATCTTTTGATTGAGATGATTGCATAGAATGAGATTATCTAGAAACCGTCACGTGCGTGCATATGAAAACCAATTTGTACATGAATATACATACATATGTACATATATGAAAGATTAAAGCACATGACGTCACAAACGTCAAAATACTGTTATGCACAACCCACAAATTATATAGTCTTGTGTGCCATAATGCCGTTGACCGCTCAATTTCTGCGCAATTTGCAACGTTTTCGGCTTGTGACCTTTGATGTAACGGATACGCTGATCCGGCTCAATAATCCCGTAAACCAATACATCCAAATGGCAGCGGTATGTGGCGTTACCGGCGTGGACAAGCCCAAAATGGAGCGCTGCTTCCGCCAACAATTCAAATTGATGAGCAAGAATCATGCTAACTACGGACGCTCCACGCCAGACATGAGCTGGCAATCCTGGTGGCTCGAGCTGGTGGCGAGGACATTCGCTTGTGTGGACCCCAAGATACCGCAGTCCAAGCTGGACACAATTGCCGAACAGCTGCTGAACATATTCCGCACGAGCGCCTGCTGGACGCATGTCGCTTGTGCCGCTGATCTGGTGCAGCGCGTCCGGCAAGCCGGCAAATGTGTGGGCGTGATATCCAACTTTGATCCCTCGCTGCCTCAGGTACTGGACGCCATGGGCTTTAGCAAGAAGTTTGACTTCATTTTAACGTCCTACGAGGCCGGGGTGATGAAACCGGATCCAGCCATCTTTGATATAGCTCGGCAACGTTTGAACATTGCGCCGGCCCAAGCCCTGCATATTGGCAATAAGTTTGACATGGATTATATGGGTGCCCGCCAGAGCGGCTGGTGCGGCCTCCTGGTGGAGCCGGAGCTCGATCCCGCCAAAGCGCACGGCAGCAGGCACACCTATCCGAGCCTAGCGGACATGCTCCAGGCCCTCGAGACGCAAGAGATTGTCTGGTGAAGAATACGACGAATTTACATATAGAACATTTATGTATGTGTATGTTGATTGATTTTGTAATGGGTTTGTGAATACATTTCATGAAGAGAACCCTCAAAATGCGTCCAAAACACCATTTCATGAAATGTTGAGGCGCAGCCAACTTATTCGTTAGGTTGTCTTCTGTTGGGAAGCGGGGCAGATCACCCAGTCATAATGCACATTCCTGCAAAACTAACACTTCTTGACTTCTTCATCGTTGAAATAAGTTTAGTATATTCCCCAACAAAACTACCCGCTTTTCCATATCATAAGCAAAAACTCAATTTTCCATTCTTTTTTTTTCAATTTATTATATATTTATACCATGGAGCATTGCTGATGTTTCTAAGGATCTTAAGTCTTAGGATGACTTTGCTGTAATCCTGTTAACTTGAAGCGCATATGTCCATATTGGAGTTAGTAAGGACTTGTATATTTTCACATTATTGGTGATGGACAGCTTGTTTTTGGAGAAAAGCAGTCATGACATTCGGGTAGCTTTGGACAGTACTGTTGAATGCGAGTCTTCTGTCCAAAATGACCCCAAGATATTTATGTACAGATACGATGCGTTAGTGTAGAGCCTAGCAGCGTTGCACCTCAACACGATTCTCGTCTAGTCGCAAATGTAACGTCCACAAAGCTATCAATGTTTTGCTGGAATTGCTCTGTAGTAGTAGCTATAAGACACCTTCTTGTCAGCACCGCACTGTGTAATGTATAGTGTAAAGTGTGGGGCCAAGGACGCTGCCTTGAGGGACTCACTCTTCTATCTTTAAAGAAGCTCCTTACAGCTGTGGAGTAAGAAGGCTTTTGAATTTGCTGAGGAGTCCAGGATGCCACACCCTGACAAAGGCTTGTTGAATAACCACGAAGACCGTTGTTTAGTAGATCGATGTAGTTTATTTTAATATCAAATATTTTATGGTTAAAATTATCCTACGCGTTTCGGCTTTTTGTTATGCCTTCTTTGGGGAGTTGGTTCTATGCGTGTATGCTCTTGTTGTTTTGTTTTCTCAAGCCCATGGAATTCCATGTACATGAAACTGAGAAAACGCTGCACAATACTATATCCACCTGGAAACTGGCCTGAACTTAGTCAGGAATCATGTTCCTTAAGCCCGCGAAACATTCAATACAATTGAATGTAGGTTTTAGGGGTTACAGTGTGCATTATTGTTAGTAAAGTTATGTGTACTATATATTACAATCCTAAGTAAATTATGCATATAAGCTTATATCTAAACCGATTTTATAGCGTTGCTAATGAGCCGTTTACAAATGCGATACAAGGCAAAAAAAAAACAAAAGCATCTCTCTTCATAGAGAGCGAAATTCGTTATAGTTAAAACATAAACTAAGTTAGAGCTGCTTATATCATAGCTACTTATAGTGTATATAACCGAGATATATAGATACAACTTATAAATAAAGAGTTCTAAAATAAAAACAGTTTAAAAGCTAATTTGTGACCCGAAATATGTGGGGAATGCATTTTTTGTTGCGCCTACGTCTACGTGGATTTGCCAGCCTTGGCAGGCATTTGGGCCTTGGCCGCTTTAAGTTGCTCAAGATTAAATTGCTTGCGTATCTCAGTGGACACCTGGCGTATGACACTCTCAGTATTGGCCATCAAATCCCTTTCGAGCACATCGATGTCAATGTCCTTGCTCTCGAGCCGCATTTGCATGTCCGAGTAGAAGTCACAGAAGAGCACCGGCTCGTCGGAGCCATTGGGTGTCCGTGTGCTGCAATATTGTCCACGTCGATGCAAGTCCTCGTTGTTGGCTCTGGAGTCGAGAAAGCGGCGGGCGCCCAACGGCAACTGCTGCTGTATAAGACGCTCGTGGTTCTGTGATATATGATATTTAAGCTTTTTGAACTCCTTCACCTCGTTCTTCATGTACTTCACATAGCTGTACATTTTGGATGTCTTTTTGGTCAAATTCTCCAGACAGCTAATGAAGTTGCGCACCTGCTGTGTGCGCGGCAGTGTGCTGGGATCCAAGCGCTCGGCCTCATCGAAGTGCTGCTGCGAACGATTGAAATCATGCTTCATGGCCAGTGCCGAGGCGAGCACCACATGGTTTTCGGCCACCTGTGGCGCGTGCTCCACGGCGGCGGTCAGTATAAGATCTGCATCGGCCAGCCGACCCATGCGAAACAGTATCGTGCCCAGGCTGAGCAAGGGTATATCCCTGTGCTCCGGGGGCGCCAGCATGGCGGCCAATCGGGCGCAGGGTAGCGCCTCCACCGCATTGCCCCGCATACGCCAATAGTACGAGCTGAGCGTGTGAAACTTCCACGATTCCGGCTGACGCTGTAATCCCTCCAGAGCAAACCGGCGCGTCAGTTCGACGGTGGCGGTGCCAACGTTGCTATCATGCTCGCGATCCACATACGCGGTGTCGAGCACCTCCGGCTGAAAGCTATCCAGATGATCGTACGTGGCTGGGCCGACGCCCATCTCATAGTAGTTGCTGCATATGGGCTCCAAAGTGCGATCGTGTTTCACGGTAGACGAGTGGTGCAAGTGCCGGTGCTCCGGCAAATTGATGCGTTTAAGCTGATCCGGCGTGATTTTCAAGTATGACATGCGCTTTTCTAGCAGATAGTAGTCCATAGCACACTTGGCCTGCTCGGCAAGATCCTCACCAAAGCGCATGGAGAATCGCAGATGCTCAACAATCTGCTCCCGCTTGCGCAGCAGCTCCAAGTAGCTGCGCTCCACATACTCATTGTAGCGTATTTGCTCGAGGAAGGCAATCAGATTTTGCGGCTCCCGCATGAAAAACGGCGAGTCCAGTTTCTGTACAATGCGCTCATCCTTGAGCACCCAGTGATTGCTGGCAATCAGCACGTGGATGCAGCAGGCGGCAACTAGAAACTGACAGAGCCGCATTCTGCATTGGCTGTGCTAGCGAAGTCGCTACTGGCGACTTGTTACAGCTAATTGTTTGCTGCGACGCGAAATCCTAATGAAAACATTTAAACAAAGTTTGTGGATGTGTAAATAAACATCGGACAACAGTTTGTTTTGTACTTTTGGCAATATTTAGGGCATTTACAGCTCATTGCAATTTTGCAGCGACATGTTAGCGAACTGTTAACTTAACATACATCTGTTAAAGGACTATGCCAACTTTATAATATTGTGTTGCAGACTTGGTTGCTCAGTTTGGTGAACATGTTCACTTGTTCTTTCTTTTTAAGTGAGTCTCTTGTGCGTTGCTGACTTGATTATTTAAAGTGTTTATTTGTTCATGAACAGTTCAGGTAACTATGTTGTTAAATGAAATTTCTCTGAACACAACTTTATAAATTTAATGGAAAATCTTTAGGTGCCAAACAAATATATGTTTGATATCAAAAATACTGAACATTGTTTAACGCTTAAACGGCAACAGAAATGTTATTAATGTCAAGTAATATTTACATATATGTATACCTTAATATTAATTTGTATTGCTATACATAAACATAGGGTTTCCACGTTCGATGGCTTTAAAAGTGTGCTCCTCTTACGGATGTGGCTACTAAGCGTTTTAACTTGTAGTATATGTATAAAAAGGGATACAAAGCCTGATCTACCGAGCAAAATGAACAACTTGGCAACAAAGAACACTTGGGAAGGAACATCTTCACTTATAAATATATGACAACCTTCTTCAACGATTTTCTTATTATTCAGTCCTTGTTCCCGTTAACATAATTTTTTAAGACTTAAATTATTTGTATTTTTTAGTTTTAAATTTAAGCTCACCCGTAAATTTAAGGTTTGCCAGAATATATTATTATATTTTTAAAAGTAGTCGTGTTTAATTTGATTACATTTTGGTATATTTTATCAAGTCTCTGGTATTTTTGCGTTTGTTGCAGTCGGTCACATAGATCACTACATAAAATGCGAAAAAACGGAATCGCGGAGAATTGTAACGCGGAAAAGTACATGAAAAAGATTCGTTTCTCGCGTGCGTGTTTTATTTTCCACTGCAACAAAACGATATTTCATAGTGAAAAAAACATCTACTTCAACAATTACAACGCCTCTTAAGAAGGAGATGCATGAGAAAATGAGACGTCGCGCTAATGCAAAGTAGAAGAAAAAGAAGGCACATACACATACAACATACATACATACGCACGCACGTCGTTGCGAAGGAATATATGTATCTACATATGCATATGGATGTATGAGTGTGCGCTCGTGTTGTGCGGTCGTGTGTGTATGTGTATGTGTGTGTGTACGTGCGTGCGTTAGCTACTGGCAGAGTCTGACTCCATGAGAAGGGGTGGGGACAGAACGGCGGCGTCGTTTGAGCGTTGAAAGAAAAACGTAAAAATGAACTGGCAGAGTCGACAACGACTTATACACCGTAAACGCCAAAGTACGTACGATGTTCTACTACGGCTACTTCTGTGATATTTGGATATAAAGCCGCCCCGCACCGCACCGAAAACAAGCCTCAAAGTTAACTTCTGTTTTTGCGTGACTCTGCCGCTGGACGCCGTTGACGACACAAAGAAAGGAAAAGAAAATCGGTTAACGAAGCAACAGACAAAGCGGCATCATCCAAAGTCGAAAGAAGCAGAAAACAGAAGCAGCAGCAGCAGCACCTCAGTGAATATTATTAAAGGTACATACATACATCATACATATGTACGTACGTGAATGTGTATATGTGTAATAGGCGCCGCCATTTTCCGTGTGATCCATGTAACAAGCTGAAAAAACCTGGACCTAGGGTTGCCAATTCGTGTTCTAAAAACTAAACCAGTGATGTTCGCAGTCAATAAAGAACTTAATAACTGCATTTGGTTCAAAAATGCTAATCTCAAAAACACTGCAGAAATGTATATTGCCCTTTATTAACAGTGGCCAACAAAAACTTGCAACATTTGTTGCTGCAAAATATCTAACAACCCTGCAGCCTTTTCTTTGTTGACATTTTCGTGTGTATGTGTGTGTGTGGTGCATGTAGGTGTAGCGGTGCTGCGACAAGTTTCGCATAATTTTTTTTTCCTATTTAGAATGGAAATTAAACAAATCGCTTAAAATGAAATCAAATTACTGTTTAAATAAAACAAAATAAAAGCTCGATTAATTTACTGGATTTACTTTTCCCAAAGTGGCAACCTTGCGCAGGTCACTCTCATTTATTTTGAGTCTGCAATGCGCATGAGTGCATAGTTGCTCTCTCGCTCTTGCAAATGCATATGTCTGGCCGTCTTGTAAACAGCTGAGAGCTGCTGCAGCTTTTGGGCACCAATAAAATAAATATGTATGTATGTACTTACATACGTCACAAACACACACAGACACACATTTGCAATTATTGCAGGCAGTAGGCAAGCAGCGCACAACAAAGCCGCTGTTTAAATTTTATTTTGCTTATTGGCTTTTGTAAGTTTGTGTGGGTGCGTTGTGTGTACTGTGCGAAATTAAACCAAAATTTGTGCTGCGTTTTTTTTTTGTATTGCTTCATTAATACCAACCAAAAGTGTATATCGACGCCTTTATTACACATGTGCTTCCATGTTAATTGATTTTTGTTTGGCACGTGTATGAGTGCAAAGAGAGTGGTCAGAGCTAGAAAGAGAGCGGACGAGCGAGAGCCGTCTGTCGACTTTGCATATTCCCTCGTCAACCCAAGCACAAGCGCAGGGCGAAGCCATAAAATAATTTTTAAATCAAGTTGAATGTGCCAATTGCATTTATTACTACTGAAATTGTTGCATACCATATATACATATGTATGTCTTACAGCTTTTATTCGTTTCTTTGTGCATTTTGAGTCGTCTTGCTTGGATCGCTCTGACTTACAAATTGTATACGCTTATCATTATCAGCGGCGTCAGCAGAAACAACTTTTGCTTTTGAGAGCTTTTTTTGTGTAAATTTGCGTGTGTGTGTGTGTGTGCGTGTTGTGCTAATGTTCTGCAGGGTGCCTAAAAGGGAGTGTTGCCATCTCGTTTGTTTCTGTATAAAAATTGCAAACGGCTACGATTGATTCTAGATAGTTTATTGCAAATAAATAGTGGAAAAACATTTGTACCGAATTTATTTGAATAATTTACACATCAAATATGTATGTATTTCTGCACGCATGTAAAATTATAAAGAAAACGGCTCAATTTGAGATGAATAGCAGCGCGAACTCCCACTCCTATCCTTTTCACTCTCACTTGCTTCGAACGCAAGTTGCCAGATCTCCAAAATAATTGTTTTAATTGAATGCCGGCTGATACGCAAGCAAGCAATATATTACGACCGATAAAAATACTAAACCCATGAAGAAAGTATATACATATATATATCTTTCATGCAGATAACTGTTTAGCACACATAAAATACGGGTTTACATTTACTACCAGATAATATATCGAAGTGCCACCAATCGATATTTTTCGATAGTGATAGTTGAAAAAATCGATAGTATCGAACATTGTTGCCTTAAATTACGGATTTCAGCTGTTAATAAACTGGACAGTCAATATTAAAGAGTTTAACGAATCCGAAATATATTACAAAATATTCGTTATTTTCAAGATTCAAGCTTTGAATTATTTGTACAATTTTCCGCTTTAAATTGTGAAAGAAAAAATGTAAGTGAAGAAAACCCGTCAACTATCGCCACTACCATGTTTGCCAGCTCTAAATGGTCACATTTTTGTTTATATTTAAAGATTGATTTGGCCGGGCTTATCAATAAACTGTTTTAAATATTTATTATGTGCTTGACAATAAATAATTTTTGTGAATTTTACAGACTGCACATATATACAGAATGGTCGTCGGCTCGAATCACACGCGGCGCAGTGAAACTGCGGGCAGATATACAAACAGCAGCAACAACAACAACAGCAGCAGCAACAACAACACGAATAGCAGCAGCGGCAGCAACAACACCACCACCAGCGCAACGTCTTCAATTGCAAACGCATCTTCAGCGACGGCGGCGACATTGTCGTCGTCGTCGTCAATGCCACACAACAATAAAAGCCAAAACGCAACTCTCAACAACAACAACACCAATAGCAATAATAGCAACTTACATCAGCAGCAGCAACAACATCATCAACACCATCATCATCATTACCAATCGCAGCAGACGCAGCAGAGCACAACGCACCACGGCTCTGCATCATCATCATCAACATCTACGTCGTCATCGACATCATCATCAACCTCATCATCAACATCAACATCATCAGCAGCATCATCAGCAGCATCATCATCATCGCATGGCGGCGGGGGTGCGGTTAGCAGCCTTAACGGTTGCAACGGCGGCGCCGTTAGTCGGTTATCGCAATCGACAGGCATGTCGCCGCGCGAGTTATCGGAAAACGATGATCTGGCCACATCGCTAATACTGGATCCGCATTTGGGCTTTCAGACGCACAAAATGAATATTCGCTTTAGGCCGCTCAAAGTGGACACGCATCAGCTGAAGGCGATTGTCATTGAGTTTATACACACGCAGAATTATGATATCGCCATACAGCGCATCTACGATGGTCCCTGGATACCGCGTCATCTCAAGAGCAAGAACAAAATCGCAACCAAGCGACTGCATGATCATGTAAGTAGCTTTACATTTATATATTCTTTACGAAAATGTTATACTAATATCGATGACTATCGTAAAGTATCGATAGCACTATCGAACACAATTAGTGATGGAAAATATTGAATTAAACGATTATTGAACCATGTTTAATCTAAGCCGGGCGATTATAAATCGCAATTAATCGAAGAAAAATTAAAACAATCGATTAATCAAATGATTTTTTAAATTTGCATCAATATTCGCAATTTTTGATATTTTTGCATGTGAATGTGTAATGCAAAGGCCATTTGATACCAACAACAATTAACAAATACACATAAATGATCTTTTTCATTAGTTTTGGATTAATATTTCCACACTTTGCCGTATGTTGATGCCATAATCAATCTTTGGAAATTGCTCTGTCACCTTTCATTTTGAATTTACACGCAAATAGTGATGCGATTAATTGAGCATATAATCGATTAACGATGTAATTAATCGAAACCCATTTTGCGATACAATTAAATCGTGAGTTGTGATAAAATAATCGAATTATGTGTATCATATGATTAATCGTGACTCACTAAACACAAAAATTCCCAAACACATCTTCGTGCACAACAACACGCATCCAAGCAGTTCAGCGGCATTGCAAGCAAGCCGAAAAATGTTGGCTACTGCAACAAGTTTCTTGAATAACGTCTGTGCTTATTATTCAATTGAAATTCGCTCAATAGATCAAGAGGGACCCAAGATTATGTTTTTTTTTTTTATCGACTTACAGGAGTACGGAGGCTTGTTTAATCTAAATTCCAAATCAACTTGACCTGGTGTCTCTAGCTCTTATTGCTTCCGAGATCCTTGCGTTCATAGATAAGGACGGACACAAGTACAGGGCCAGATTGTAAAGAATATATACTTTATAGGGTCGAAGATGTCTCCCTCTGCCTGGTACATACACTTGCACAGTTTTAGTAACCTCCTTTATCCATTTATAAGGTGTCAAAATAGTAGATAAGGTTCACAAATATGGATAAATACATACATACATATATAAAATGCGCAATCCGTCAATTAATTGATAAACTCTCTCCATTTCTTTCTCTGTGTGAATTAGATTGTGCGCTATTTGCGTGTGTTCGACAAGGACAGCGGGTTTGCTATTGAGGCCTGTTATCGCTATTCACTGGAAGAGCAGCGCGGCGCGAAGATAAATTCAACGAAGCGCTGGTCGAAGAACGAGAAGATTGAATGCCTGGTGGGCTGCATTGCTGAGCTAACCGAATCCGAGGAGGCGGCGCTGCTGCATTCGGGCAAAAACGATTTCTCTGTGATGTACAGCTGTCGGAAGAACTGCGCCCAGCTTTGGCTGGGGCCCGCCGCCTATATCAATCACGATTGCCGGGCCAATTGCAAGTTTTTGGCAACGGGCCGGGACACCGCCTGTGTGAAGGTGCTGCGGGATATTGAGGTGGGCGAGGAGATAACCTGCTTCTACGGCGAGGATTTCTTTGGTGACAGCAATCGCTACTGCGAGTGCGAGACCTGCGAGAGGCGCGGCACCGGCGCCTTTTCCGGCAAACGCACAGCCAATCCGTTAAACGAGGCCGCCCTGGGCCTGACCAATGGCCTGGGTCTGGTCAGGCTTGGGCGCTGCCGGCAGCGCCAATGGCGGCGGCTATCGTTTACGTGAGACGGACAATCGCATAAATCGCATCAAGAGTCGCGCCAATAGCACCAACAGCACTTCCAATAGCAACAGCAATGACAGCAGCAATGCTGGCAACAATCCAACTGCAACAGGTAACAATGGATCTGCCACACAGCAGCAGCAACAGCAGCACCCTCAGCAGCACCCGCAGCAGCAGCAGGCAGCTGCGTGTGTGGCGCGGCCCAAGAGCAGCAGCCTGGAGCTGAATGCTGTCGCCTTAATGGACAAGAAGCTACCCAATGTGGTTGTCTCGCCGCTGACCATGAAGGAGCTGCGTCAGAAGGGCATGACCAAATACGATGCCGAAATGATAATGGCCAATGCGGCATATCATCAGCAGCAGCAGCATCATCTTACGCATCCACATCCGCACCCGCATCCGCAGCAATTTCATACACACCTGCCACAGCAGCATGCCAGCTCGAATGCTGAAGCTGCCACACAGGCAACAGCCATGCAAAAGCCGCCACAAGCAGCAGCTGAGCTCAGCAATGGACGTGTTGCTGGCGTTGGAGTTGCAGGTGGTGGTGGAGGAAGCGGAGGAGCAGCCACAGCTGCGGTCAACACGCTGCGCAAATCGATGCGTGTGAATAGCACCAGTAGCAGCATATCCACAGCTTCCACAGATGAGCCAGCAGCAGCAGCAGCGGCAACGCTAACAACAACAACAACACCAACAAGCTACGGCGGCAACATCAACCCATCAGCAACAGTTGCCATTGGCAAGGCGCCAGTTGTGCTGATGCCGCGTTACAAGCCAGCAGCTTTTCAGCAGCAGCAGCAGCATCAGCAGCAACAGCAACGCCAGCAGCAGCGTCAATTGCGACGCAGCGAGCGTCAAACGCAGCGTCATAAGGTGACCGACAGCGGCAGTTTGGACAGCGCACAACTGCTGGGCAAATATCTGACGGATAGCGAGAGCAGCGACACGGATCATCATCTGCAGCAGCAGCCCCATAAGATATATATCTGCAGCGAGGTTGGGGGCGCTGCAGAGGCAACGGCAACGGCAACGTCGCTGGAGAAGCGCGTGACGCGTAATAGCGCTGGTCGCGCAGCAGAGGCAGCTGCAGCAGCAGCAAGCGCAACAACAGCAACAAATACAGCAACAATAACTGCCCACAACAACAGCAACAACAACAACAACATTAAAACAACGATTACAAATTGTAATAATTTAAATAGTAGTTTAAATAACTGTAGAAATAATATTAGCAGTAGATTTAGTGAACGCAAGCAGAAGCCAAGCGGCGAGCAGGCAGCAGCGACGGCGACGACGGCAACGCTAACTTTACCATTATCAAACGTAACATGCACACCGCCGACGCCCTCGTCGTCGTCGTCGTCCGTTTGCTTGGCGAGCGAACAGAAGCAGCAACAAGAGCAGCAGCAGCAGCAGGCAACGACAGCAGCAGCAGCAACACGCAGTCGTAGCAGCAGTCCCGCCTACAAGAAGAACCTCATGGCCAGCTTTGAACAAACAACAGGCTCCAAGCGGCAGGCAGCAGCTGCAACAGTTGCTGATGCAGCTGCGGAGCAGCAACCTGTCAAACAAAAGCGCTGTCGCCGCGCCGCAGCGCTGGCCGCCGCACAGCACATACACTGCGATGCAGTTAGCAGCGTCAGCCAGCGCAAACGGCAGCAGCAGCAATCAGCAACTGTTTCAGCCGCAATAAGCAGCAGCAGCAGCAACAGTAGTAGCGCTGTGGAGCCGTTGCTTAAGACCCCCGAGCGGCGACTGAAGCTAACGTTGCGCATGAAACGTTCGCCCATATTGGATGAAGTATTCGAGCTTGGCACCAGTCTAAGTGAGGAGCGTCAGCATGCGCAGCACAACGGCAACATGGCCGGCAGGGCAAGTAATATGGGCAGCGCGGCCGGCAGCAGCGGTGGCTGCAACAGTGGCGCTGGCAGAGGCGGCAGTGGCAACAATGCGTCGCACAATGCCACAAGTAGCGGCATTGAGTATGAGATATTGCGCATGGAGGGCATATCAGAGCATGGCAATGACGATGACGATGAGGACGAAGATGATGATGATGATGGCGATGGCGATGGCGAAGTGGAAGCAGAAGGCGACGAGGAGGAGGAAGAGATGGAGCTGGATGCAGACGAGGATAATGAGAACGAGAATGAGAACGAGGATGTTGAGCACGAGGAAGCAGCCACAATCGAAAACGAAGCAAACGAGTGGCGTTATAAAGAGAAAACGCGTCGCAGCCGACGCAGCGCTGTAAATATGGGAACGCAAACAACAGCGGTTGCAACACCGCCACCAGCAATGCCAACCGCCAGCAGCAGCAGCAACAGCATCTATGGGACACCGCAGAAGAAGCGACTGCGTTTGATATTTGGCAACGAGTCGCACACAATAGACATTCCACCAACAAACACAATAGCAGCAGCTGCTGCAGCTGGCGGCAGCGGCATTGATGAGCTGAACAATAGCAGCGGAATTAGCGCGAGCGATGAATCCTTTAACGCCTCGTACGCCAGCAGCAGCAGCAATGTTAGCGGCACTCCCAGTGGCAGTGGCAGCGGCAGCGGTACCAGCATGACTGTCAACACATCTTCACAAAACAGCACGCCCACATCAGCAGCATCATCGGGCTGCGATATGCTTGCAACAGCAGCGGTGGCAGCATTGGCAACATCGGCAACACGACTGCCAGCGGCCGATTCACCCACATCAACAACATCCAGCGCCAGCTCGTTTCAATCGGCCTGCACATCAACAACTAATTTCTTTACGCGCTCCAAGTCGCCCTATCAGTTGAACGGTAGCAGAAGCAACAGCAGCAGCCAATACCTGGCCTACTATCAACAGCAGCAGCAGCAGCAACAACAGCAGCCGCAGCAGGCACTGAGCAAATTTGTCAGCAACAAACGAGCTGCAGAGCAGGCACAGGCTGTTGTCAGTAGCAGCAGCAGCAGCAGCAGCAGCAACAGCAACATTAGCAACAATAGCAACAACGGCAGCAGCAACAACAGCTCAACAATAACCAGCAGCAATGGTGCAACTGGGGCACCGAGCAGTGTTTCCAGCTCACATACCTTCCTGCCCACAGCGCTGACCATGCCCAAGCATACATTTGGCACCTGTGCTCTGCTGGCCCCCACAAGTTTTGCCAGCCTGCAACAGCAACAGTTGCAGCAGCAGCAGCAGCTGCAACAGCAACAACAACAACACCAGCAGACGAAGCTGGCAACTGCTGCTGCCGCTTCATCCACAGCAGCTGTTGCTGCTGAGCAGCAACCATCGTCTACGTCGCCGCATCATCAACTTCTTCCACACCAGCAACAACAACAACATAGCAACAAATAACCAACGACTGATCTCTATGCGTATTGACTGCGCTGCTGCCATTGCCAACAACAACATGAACAACACTCGCTTAAAGCAACAACAACAACTGTTGCGCTGCGCTTGCCTGCCCTTGCCTGCTGCTAGCATTGGAACACACGCGCCCTCTCACCCACACCCCACCCCCCAATTTCCTGCCACTTTTGTCATGTTATGCTGGTCCCCATTCAAGATGCCTTAGCTTCAAAATTAGGAGAGTGTAAATTGTTGTGTCCTTATGGACGTAATTATGTGTATCCCACAAAATTAACATCAAATAGGCATGTCCGTTTCGTCTGTGTGAGTTTCTCTTTTCATCCGTAAACGATGGCCGCCGTGAATGGGTCTCATTGTACTTACACTCAATGATCGCTGTGAATGGGGATCCTCTAAACTTTGTTTATTAGCAGAAAGTCTGGCAACCTCTGTGTTTGCCTCTCCTTCGAACCAATGTTAGTTGTGCTTTTGCACGTTGTGCCTCATTGGAATGAGAGATTCCATTTATTAACCAACTCGGGGATGGAGGGTTTCAATTTTGTGTCGAAGTTTTGTGCTAGTTCTGTGTAATTCAAAATGCACAATTGAGTAGGTAGTTGAAAACAAAAAAAAGAGAACCAACAAAAGCAAAAAACAAAAGCAATAATCAGCTAAAAACAATAACAACAAATTTGTTAAATGCAAATCTTTGATTATATGTTCTTTCTTTTTTGCTTTTCTTTCTATTTCTCTTTCTCACTCTCTCTCTTGCCATTGCAGATGGATATTTAAAACATAAATGTAGCAAAAAAACGAGTGTAAATGTTGATGGTGGTGATGATAATGAGAAAAATGTTGACATAAATATGAATAACAACAATACCAATTATGATAATAATAACAGCGGCAGCAGCAGCACCAGCAACAACAAATTCATAGTTAAAAAGTTAAGAGTAGAATTAAATCGCATACAAATCATGTACAGTTGAAATATTGAAAAACAAAATTGAAAATTGAATTGAAATGCTAAACGATGTAACAACTAACGGTTAAAACACAGCAAAATGTCCGCGAAGCGAAATGCCAACTACAAACAAAAACAAAATAAAAACAGCAGCAGCGACGCATCAAAAGCAGCAACAACAACAACAAGAGGAGGAGCAACATGGAATGTTATTTTTGCCATTGGATTGATGGAGAGAGGCAACAAAAGAAGAAGCGACAAATCAACGACAACAACAAACGTCCTCTCTATTCCATCTCTCTCTCTCTCAGTCTCAAAGTGAACAAATGAAGCGAAGCATTGAGGGAAATAAACGAAAAACAAAACAAATTAAAAACGTATAACAAAAAATATATTCTAAATGCAATGCACACATATACATACAATACACTTACACCCACACACGTACATACATACATGCATATGCATATACAGTTACAGACACAACCACAAATGCAATTAGCAGCGGTTTTAGACGCCTTACGACTAAAGTTAAATTTATAAATACTATATAAATATATAAAAAAATATGTGTATATGAAGATGATGCGAGTTAACAAAGAAAATCAGTAAGCCAACAAACTAAAATAACGACAGGAGGAACAAGAACAACAACAAATATAGCAGCAAACGATTAACAAAAACAATAGTAACAAAGCAATATATACACAGTCTATACATACAAATACAAATATATACATACATATAATATATATATACACAAATATATATATATACATACATATTTAAAACAAAAATCGTAATGCAAGCATAGCAAACCAAAATAATTTCACAAAACAAATTTAAATGTATATAAGAAAAAAGCGAAATCTAAAAAAAATATAAAACCTATTTAAATTATAACTAAAAGTATATACATATATATTTAAAAGAAAGTCAACAACAAAATCAACTTTAAAAAAATAAAAGCTGCAAATTAAAAAAAAAACAACAACCAAAAACCAACAAATTTATGACTTGTGTAAATTATAGAAAGAAAGAAAACAAAAACAAAAAACAAAAAACGAAAAACGAAAAAAACCACACTATTTATTGCACTTTTTGAATTTGTATCTCCTTTGTTCTGTTGTTGCATTCACCACACATAAAACTATTTCCGACAGATGAAACTAAACAAACAGTAACAACAAACATACATTTATGTATTTTAGCAATTAAAAATCATGATTCGGATATTTGTGTTAACTAGCAAAGAAATCATAAAACACTTGCATACACTTTTCTAGTGTTATCTTGTTAATTTTAGCTTATTTTTAGTAAATTAATTTTACAATTTATTGGTACACTCATACACACACACGACACACGACACAGACACACACAGACACACAGACACACACACACACACACACACATACACACAAATTTGTATTTGGTCTAGAAATCAGTTTTGAATTATTTTTCGTTTACGCCCAATTTTGATTTTAAACTGTAGCATATTAATTAACTATACAAACTATAGGTTATACACACATACATATATTTACAAATACATCAATTATATTAAATATATATACATTACCAGCGTAGTGCTCGGCGTGCTTCCTCAGGGGACGAGGCTTCGAGGGCTGTCTTTAAAGTTGAGCAAACACGCCGACATATGCTAGTTTTAATTTTTTTTTTTTATATACGAACCTACATACATATACTGATTCATATGTAATATTGCTGTGTATTATTTTGTAATTCACAGCACCAGCAAACATTCATTATAATAAACTAAACAAATTAGTTTTTAATTTCTTGATCTCTTTTCTTTTTCTTTTCGTCACCTTATTCACATAGAGCATCATCATATGGGATAGATGTTGGGATAGAAATTTCGATCCCATTCCGAGCATTTGCATACCCTTGTGTAGGGTACTATAAACTTGTCACGATGTGTTGAAAGAGACGTTGCCGATCCCACAAAGTCCATATATGTACATATATCATTTGAAATAAAAAGTTGTTCACTAGTTTTTCACCCAATTGTTCCTATGGCAGATGAAAGATATAGTGCTTTAATTTGAACCGAATTTGTTCAGCCTTTACAAAAATATTGATTTGCTGAGCTTAGTCAAAATATCTTCTTAAAAGAGGTTTTTCATTCAACTCAATATTTGATCGTTATATGTTATACTGATCCGTGGAGCAAAAATAAGCGTCTCAGCTAAGTTTCAATAAGATCGTCCTAAAATTGCGACTAGTCTGCATAGATATAGACAGGCTGACATCGCGATATCGATTCAGATGTTGATGCTGAGCAATATACATATGTATGTATGTATATATACTCTGTGGGGTCGAGAACCTCTTCAAGGCTTTAGCAAATACTTATTTAAATTGTTAAAACAAGGCACCCAAGGGGAATTCCGGGAACTGCAGCCCTCACAGGCCGCCCACTTCTCCACACGAGGACAACGCTCGCCGTTTCCTACAGTTCCACGAAAAAGTCGTATGTACATACATACATATACGTATGTGATACATACATACATACATATACGTATGTGATACATACAAGCCCAAATTCGTCATGATGGCGACCTCCACTTTCATCCGAAAATGACTTACAAAGAAACATTGGAAATCAATAACGATAACATGCCACAAAATATTAGTGTAAAGCACGAGTTTTTATTTTTTTCGGGGCCCCTACTTAACTTAAGAGCAAGTCGCGTTTTTCCCGAAGACATTTTTCAAGTAAGTTACATATTTAGAGTGTTTGTCGACAGGCAAAGACACGACTTGGCCGTGTGTGTGTGTGTGTGTACAAAAATGTTAAATTGTATGTGTGTCGTTAGTAGCATTTGTTGTTTTTGTTGCCGCTGATTGTTGTGTTGTTGTTACTGTGTGGCTCATCTAGTGCCCATACTTCTGGAAGTCCCACTCGCGGTTATCCAGTGGACACACTTGACGAGTCTTCAGCCAGCGCGAAATGCAGTGGAAATGAAAGGCGTGATTGCAAACGCCCCAGGCCACCGTGCATTCCTCGCTGGTGGCCGATGCCTGATTGGCCTGGCACTCGATGCATAGATCCATTATATGATTGCGGCAAATGGCGCAATTGTCAACAACGATATCTAATTATATTTTAATAATAATATATATTATTATCAAATGTCTATTATTTCAGGCTATGCATTCAAACTTACCCCAAGCCCACAGTGCAACGGCATTCCACTGTTTAAAAGAGAACAAAAAGAAAGTACGCACAAAAGGAAATTAGCAAACCGCCGCCGACATGACAGTGCCGAAAGGCATTTTTTTGGCAAAAGTTAATGGACGGTTCTTGGTTCTTACCTTCTTGACTTCAAAACGCTTCTTCTCTCCTTTGCTGCTGCTGGACGGTGCCTCAAATTCTTCCTCATCGACTTCCATTATTGCTACAAAATTGCTTTTCGTTCAATTTAGTTATATTTCGACAAGAGAATTTGAAGGAATGGCAATGGCAGCAAAATTTATGCAGAGCCGCTTGTGCGTAGTAATCGATTACAATAGCCGACGATTGCTGTCACGAAAACAGTGCTGAATAAGAGTAAAACAAAATGGCATAAATACCAAAGTGGTATTTATTTTTAATAAAAATATTTACCATCATACTATACGTTGCTTTTGGTAAATGAATTAAATTTAAGTATAAGAGACACTATTTAAATATGAAAGAACAAATTCTAGAATAACCATCTTGAGCCGCATAATAATTTTTACTAGAGCTTTTGGTATTTTTAACGTGTTGGTATAAATATTGTATTTGATCAATTTTGGGTATTTTTGGGCTTGCCGCTTGCAAGTCGCAGCAACATTGATTTCGTACTTCTGCGCAAGTGGGAACGTCGCACGTGTCTTTGTTGTTTAGCAATTGGAATTTATTTTGGCATCAAAAATCAACTACGCAGTAAAGACACGTGCAGATATGGAGGACGTCGACTTTACCGGCGTTAGCCCATTGGGCACTGACATCAGCAGCAAAGGTGCGAACACTGCCATGATACTCTGCTGTGAATGTGGCGTCGCCATCCAACCAAATCCGGCCAATATGTGCGTGACTTGTCTGCGGAATCACGTTGATATAACGGAGAACATACCGAAGCAGGCGGTGCTGCACTTCTGTCGCAACTGCGAGCGTTATTTGCAGCCGCCCAACGAGTGGGTGCAGGCATCGCTCGAGTCCAGGGAGCTGCTCGCCGTGTGCCTCAAAAAGCTGAAGGGACTCAAGGAGGTGAAATTGGTCGATGCGGGCTTCATCTGGACTGAGCAGCACTCGAAGCGCATCAAGGTTAAGCTGACCGTGCATGGCGAAATCTCTGGGGGCACTGTGCTCCAACAGGTTTTCATTGTCGAATTCACAGTACAGAATCAAATGTGCACCGACTGCCATCGCACCGAGGCAAAGGACTTTTGGCGCTGCCTGGTGCAGGTGCGCCAGCGTGCCGAGAACAAAAAGACCTTCTACTACATGGAGCAGCTGATACTCAAGTACAAGGCCCACGAGAATACGCTGGGCATCAAACCGGAGCACGGCGGCCTCGATTTCTACTATGTGAGCGAGAATCATGCGCGACGCATGGTTGACTTCTTGCAGACCATGGTGCCCCTCACGGTGACCACATCCAAGCGTCTCATCTCGCATGATATACACAGCAACAACTACAACTACAAGTACTCGTGGTCCGTGCAAATTGCGCCCGTATCGAAGGACAGCGCAGTCTGCCTCTCCAAGAAGCTGCGCCACCAGCTGGGCAACATATCGCCCGTTTGCCTGGTGAATCGCGTCTCGAGCAGCATTCATCTGATTGATCCACTGACGGCACAAATAGCCGAGGTGACCACACAGCTGTATTTCCGTGCGCCATTCGAGGCCATCTGCAATCCCAAGCAGTTGGTCGAGTATGTGGTCATGGACATTGAGCTAATTAACGATAAGGATCGCAAAACCTATCCCGGCCAGGGCACCGTGTCCTTCAAGCATGCGCTCTGCGATGTTTGGGTGGTGCGCGCCTCCGAGCTGGGCATCAACGAGAACACCATACACACACGCTCCCATCTGGGACATCTGCTGAAGGTCGGCGACTCCGTGATGGGCTACAACACCGGCGAGGCGAATGTCAATGATGCGGAGTTTGAGAAGCTAACGCCAGAGCTGATCCCGGACGTGGTGCTGGTGCGCAAGCACTACGATCGCCAGACGCGCCTCAGCCAGCGCCTCTGGAAGATCAAGCATCTCGCCGCCGAGGAGACCGATGAGCGTAGCAAGCACGACTACCACGAGTTCCTCGACGACATCGAGGAGAATGTGGACATGCGTGGACAAATCAACATTTATCGCGATAGCAAAAAGACGCTGCCAGTCGAAGCTACCCCCGATCTGCCGCAGATAACCCTCGAAGAGATGCTCGAGGATCTGACGCTCGAGTGTGCGGACGATGAAATGGGCGAGGCCGAGAACGGAGAGCAAGCAACAGAATCGGAGCCACAGCTATAGATTATCTTTATTTCACTTCATTTATGTATATGTACATATATTTGCAGAATAAAACCAAAACAGTAAAGTAGTTTCCGTATTTAAACACTTAATATATGTTGTATTAATTCACACTTAGCTAGAGGATCGCTGCTCATACTTCAGCTATATTTGCTAGGTAGTTGAATTGTGCTGATTGGAAACGAGATTTGGCAACTAGCTGTTAATAATTTATAAAGCGGGCAGCTCACAATTAATTAATATATAGGCTAAAAGCAAATATTGCCAGCAGGCAGCAAGGCAATAACTACAAAGTTCACAAACTGCAGGATAACTTTCATAAGGAACAGTCAGTTATAGTGAGATAGGAAAGGAAAGTGATCTGTCACAGATGTAATCCAATCTTAATAACACTTCAAGAGCTTTTCTGCCTGCAAAGTAATCAACTCTGATGTACTTAATCATACTAGCTATATGATGAGACTAGCATAGGTCTTTCTTATAGAGTCAGAGGTTTGTTACAAGTCAATGAAATTATACTAGGATAGTCAGACCCGTCACCACAATTGAGTACTTAAAATGGGTAAAAAGGGGGCATTAAGTCTGTGCAAGTGTATGTAACTGGCAGGAGACATCTCCGACCCTATAAAGTATATATGTATATTCTTAATCAGTATCAAAAGAGATTTCGATTTGGCCATGTTCGTGTCTGTCTGTCTGTCTGTCCGTCTGTTCGGATGAACGCGTCAATCTCAGCAGCTATAAGAACTAGACAGCAAATTTGGAATGTAGATTCCTGTGTACCATACGCAGATTTCAGACATCTCGACAATTTAAAAGATATAGCTTTGGTATTTGGCATGTGTAATGCTTGGGCCATTCCTAATCTGCTGTTCAAATTTCAAGTCGATCGGATCATAAACACGAAAGTTATTCAATAAAGATTCAGTGCTGTAGGGGGCGGGAAGAAGCAGCATAGCCACCACTCAAAATGTCTCGCTTGCGCTGTCGCTTGTGTGTGTGCGTCTTTGTGTATGTGTATGTGGACGAAGATGTGTTGGGAAGTTTGAGACCTGGGTACAGGGAGTTTCGTAGTCGGGTATAGTCGATTAGAGTATTCCTACTTGTTGGTTCTGGACTTTGCATGTTTTTGAATAAAACATCAATAGTTTTGACTTTACGACGCTATGTTTCAATTTAAACTATGTATTGCACTGGATCAAAGTCGAAAGCTTTACAAACCGAATATCTAAGCGTTTTTCAGAACTCAGAACACCTAAAAAGCGCAGTTCCGGGCTTAGTATTTCAATGTAATATATATATATCATGTTGCCTGGTCACGGTAAGTTACAAGGTAGGTGATAAGTCTTGTAATAAGCGTAAGCTTGCGTGATTAGCGTGATTAGAAGGGAGATGGGAAAATGCAACACAACTTATCTGCCAGATAACTAAAGATAGCAACAACTTAAGCTGGCTAATTTAAAATGTCGGGATTGAGCAGGCGATCCTTAATAAATATAGTTAGTTCTTACATTGAATAGATTTTTACTACGCAACCGATTACAGTTGAAGAATTCGAATTCTAAATTGCTAGTTTTGGTTAAGTTCGATATTTTGATTCTACGATGGATTTGTGGCACTTGCCGAGTGCTTTGGAATACGCTAATAATATGCGTTTGGTTATATCAATTACGTTAAACATATATATCATATAGCATATAGTATATAGTGTACGAATACAGAATCGTTAATATTTCAATTGTAGTGGATCGGATCAGTGACCTTTGATTTGTCAATAGCATTGATAAGATCTCAGGTGCTGATCATTGCACATAAACGTTAAATTCGCACAATATCAGATTACTTAATAATACAATAAATAGCTTCCGCTGAACATTCAATGATAGCGCCAGCTTATGTGTGTGTGTGTAGGTGTGTGTGTGTTGTCCCATGCCTTTGTACTTGCAGGTGGACATGGTTTGGTGAGCCTCTTTGTTGTGTGAGTGTTTAGGAGAGACCCAGCTTGGGCTTCTCCTTGAAGAAGTAAACATCATCGCAGTCGCAGGGCTGCAATGCCTCCACATCCATCAGCACACGCTTGATCACGGGCAGGATGTGCTTGCGTGTAGCCTGGACATTGTACTGGCGCAAGAAGCATCCGCCCATGAAATCGGTATCCACAAGATGTGGCTGCAGTTGCAGCGGCGGCATTTGGCACTCCAGCAAGGCCGCACGCACACGCTCCACCAGCTGCGTTTGTCCCGTCAGCGAGATGAGGGCAACATCGCGCTGCACCAGATGCTCGGCGCCTGGTGGCACGTACATGCCCAGTATGACCAGTAGGCTGCTGCCTGCGGCAAACTCGCGTATGGCCTGCTCAACATCGGGCTTTTCAATGAAATCCCGCACTAGCATGGGCAGCCCGGCCATGGGCACCCTGAGGCGCTCCGTTAGCAGCAGCTTCATGTCCTTGCGCAGCACCTCGGTGAGCGTTAGCTTGGATAAGTCGGCGCGTGCCGAGACTAGCTCATTGAAAAACAGACGACGTTGTTCAGTATCGCCGCTTGGTAGCTCCTGCAACTGCTCCAGCCGCTCGACCATGGTCAGATCCCGTGCACAAAAGCGTCTGGCGGCTGGGGCAAAGTTAACGGTGTCCAGCACAATGGTGGCGTACAGCAGACGGTCAACGATGCCTGAACGTGGGTAATCCATGGTTAAATATCGTTCAGCGACGAGCGTTGCACAGGAGCCCAGCTCGGGCTCAATATCACGCACACAGTGCGCGGGCAGCAACAGCGTGGACGCATTCTGCTCCAAGGGGCGATGATCGAGTATTTCCAACACATGGGACGCAAATTTGCTGGTGTGATGGTCGACAAGTATTACATGGATTTCGGGGTCCAACTGCAGGGGCAGATCATCGCGAAAGATGAGCATTTGCTCGGTAATTTCGCACTTGTTGAACATGTAGCCCACCTCCGTTTTTAATGGATAATCGATGCGTGGTATATTCAAAATGGGTACATAGTCGTACCCCTTTTGACGCTGGGAAAGGATGAAGGCCAGCACTAGGGCGGACACAGCCGAGTCAAGATCGCATGACTCATTTCCAATCACTAGGTGCAGCTTATGCATGTCCTTGCGCACATCCCGAGGTTGAGTTCCGGCCTCTCTGCCGATGCCCGTCCTCTCGGGTAGATACTGCAAGTAGAAGGTGGATTAAATGGAAACATATCGGGGCACATACTGTCGGTGCTCTTACGCGGCTAAGCGTGCTACGCGCCTGATTCAGAAAACGCAGAAAACACATTACCCAGGCGATTTTAAGCGCGCACAAATTTACATGAAATGAGAAAATAAATGACTGGAATGCGAAAGCTACAGTTGTCACTTTGAAATCGAATGCATTCGATAAGTGCAGTAATAAATATCGATAATATCAAGCCGTCAAACAGTTAGATCGGACGATTTTGTAATGCAAATCATTAAATATATATACTATAAAATTGTCTCAGGTAAGCTGATGGTCTGTTAGACAACCACCTTAACGCACTTAAAATATTAACGATAGTATTTGAAGAGCTATTCGATATTAAGCTGCCACAATGTATCGATACATGCAAACAGACATGCGCACGAATAACAGAATTAATTGTGAAATTAAGTTAAGCTTCCCACCTGAAATTTGTGCTTGGCATTTTTCCGCGTGTTTTAAGCCAAAAGCCAACATTCTCAGTGCTTTCTTTATGTGCGTAACCTAAGCCAGAGTATTACCGAAAATTTCCTCAATTTGGTTTTCAAAAATACCGCCATCATTATCGATACAGGTGAAAATCGATTGACCGATAACAGAGAAATATCAAAACACCGATATGACATTATCGATAGGTATTTCAAGCCAGCCCTACTTTTCAATTAAACGGCGTTTTTGTGCGCGTCACATAAAATATCAAATTGTTTTCAAAGCCAACAGTTCCGCCATATAACTGACCCAGCAACAGCAGTAGTTAGCACAATGGACACTCCGCGTCGTAAGCTGCGCAATCTACACATGGAGAACGTGCAGAACAACAGCACGCCCATACAAATTCCGCCATCGCCGATGTTGAAAACACTTGGACAAGGAACCGGTGTCAGCGTATACCGCCTGGATAGGTCACCCAAACATGGCCATATACGCTCGCCCTGGGCCGTTAAGCGCATAACACAACGCACTCGGGCCAAGAAGGATCCGACCTACAATGACCGCATCGTACTAGAAGCATCCATTTTGCGGTGAGTCCTCGCCTCCCTAATTATGCATATGTAGTATTTTCATCTATTGGTGTGTACCACGCGTGAGTGTGTGCACATACACAAAGATGCCCAATAAGTGTGTGGTGTGTACACACGTGGGCGAGCCGCTGGCTGTGTGTGCAAGTCTATGCATGTGTTTGTTGTGTGTGGGCTGTAGGCTTGCTTGCATGCGTGTGCATGTACACACCCGACCAAAAATTCAAACGCAGTTTCGCGCGCTTGGGTCAAAGCCAACCAAACATTCGCTTGACTCGCGAAGGCGCTCCTGAGTGTTTGTGTAAATCTGAAAGGATTTTAGGTTTTATTCCTTTCTATTCATAATGTTTCATACAAAGATACAACATCTTCATATATCTTGTTATTTAAAACCGAACATCCGATTCTTTGTCGGGTGGGTGCGTGAGGCTGCTGTGGCTCATGTGTGTGGGTGTGTGTGTGTGTGGGTGTGCGTGCGTGTGTGTGCGTGCATTTGGTGTACATAAATCTACCGTTTGGTGTACACACGCGCACAACAATAACTAAAACAACAACTGCAACTTATGCATGTAATTTTCCATTGCAGCAAACTAAATCATCCGAATATTGTTGGCTTCCGTGGCGTCATTAAATCATCAGAGGGATGGGACACGTTGGCCTTGGAGATGTGCAGCACATCCCTGGGCTCCATACTAGAGGAGCGCCACGATGAGGATCTTGGCCCGTTGCCCGCTAAACACACATTCAAAATGATAATGGACGTTGCGCACGCCTTGGACTTCTTACACACTGAGGCGCGTCTGCTGCACGGCGATCTGAAGTCCTTCAATGTGCTCGTCAAGGGCGAGTTCGAAATATGTAAACTGTGCGACTTTGGGGTCACACTGCCGCTGGACGAGAACGGCGAGATCAACTTCCAGAAGCATCCCCATCTACAGTATGTGGGTAAGTTAACTGGAAGCACAAACCAACTGATACCGAGTAATACGGTGGATAACTTTATTGCAAACATTATGTAGCTCTTTCCAAGTACTACAATCTACCATTTATTTCAACATTGATTTCATCAAACAAATTATTCTTGGATGACTTTTATGAATAGACAATTTTCGGCATTTTTGCACATTACCCACTCCCTCTGTTTTTGTGGTCGAAGGGTATGCCGATTGATGCCGATATCCGTTTTCAAGAGTCTTATTCCCTCACTTATATTGCTTTTATTACTTTTAAAGAGTCTGCAGAGTAGAGATGTGAAGTGGTGAAGGACGTGGTCCTCTTTTTTCAATAACACATGCATATCTAAATTCTATAAAACAAAAGCAGTTGCTGCCATATTCACCTTATTTTTTGATCATACCCCGTACAATCTTGTTAACTTTAAGCTTATTTCAAAGGTACGCCGCTCTGGTCGCCGCCGGAGATCATTGACGAGGTGCAGGTTATAGACAGCAAAGCAGACATCTTCAGCTTTGGCCTAATCATATACGAGACGCTGGCGCTGTTGCCACCACACATGCTCGAGCTGGAGGCGGCCTACAATAGCAGCGATGCCACCGATTTGGATGTGCCGCAGGAGCTGCTGCAGCGCAAACAGCTCAACTTCACGGACAACAACGTCGATGTCTCGCTCAGCGATGAGGCAAAGCAAGCTGCCGAGCTTGATGAGGATGACACCAAAGAGAATGACATTTCGGATCTGTCATTCGATCAAATGGAGCAGGCTTATGGCACCAGACCGCCGCTGCCGGTGGCCTTTCAGCTGAGCGATGACTACAACTGCATTGTGGAGCTCTTCTATCTGTGCACCAATGCCCACAGCGAGGATCGTCCCGCTGCCCGCACAATTTGGCAGTGTTTCGAGAACAATGCGGCCAACATGGCCGCATCAAATGATGCTGCCTGCGAGTAAGCGAGTTATAGAAAACCTTAGTTATGTAAGTGGATATGTAACATATAGTTATGTGCGTGTCTGTCGTATCGTCTATCCTCTGTTCTCTCTATGTACCTATATGTGTAACTGCCCTTCGCTGTAAAAATAATGCAACTGCATAATATCGAAGGTCGCTTAACAATCGCAAATCTGTATTTAATCATTTCATTTAGTTAGTATAAGTTGAAAGAAACGTGTATCAAATATTCCATGTATTCCATATAAGAACAACAATTAGTTTTGTTATTTTGCTCAACAACATTTCAAAGATGTATTTCCTTTTTTTTTTTCATATATCAAATAAGATTTTAAAAATGTTCATTAAACATTTTCGAGGTCAATATTTCAAGTTCTATTTGAGACATCTAAAAGATAATTTCTTACAAGCACTTTTAGTCAAAATTGAATGTTATATGACAAATATTCCATATATGCATATATTCCATATAAGAAGAACAATTTGTTTCTCTTTTTAATAAGTAAATAAGCAATATAAATCAATTATTTTTTATTTGCAAATTGATTTTTATAAAAATCTTTGAAGTACCAGAATAAATCGGTAAACTGTCAAGTACTATTTAAGATATGTAAAGAAAAACACTACTTATAAACACAAGCCGTCAAAATTGTTATGGTATGATTAAATATTCCATATACGCCAAGAATAACTAAATGAAATTGAAGCGTTTGTTCCGTACTTTTGTGTCTATAGTTCGCAAATAAAAATAAAAGTTACTTTCGTTGAATTTCATTTGTAAATTTGTCTTCAAGCAGATGTTGAGAACATCAGCATATCGAGAGACTTTCCATATAGCCTTAAGCTATAGTTATATTCGTCTGTACCAAGTTTCAAGAAGCTGACCAAATTACCCAATGGAACCAATGCTTTTTTCAAGGCACAACAGATTTAGAAATCTTCGCTAAATAAAGACGAATCCACAGGATTTTGTTATTTCAAATGAGTGGGTTCGAAAATGGCTTCGGCTTATAAGAATTATTGCAATATGTGTTACGCATTGAAAGGAGACGTTTCCAACTCACAAAGTCTATATACTCTTGATCAGCATCAATATCCGGGTCGATATAGCGATGTCTGTCTGTTTCTATGCAAACGTGTCTCAGTTTTAGAGCTATTGTGATGAAACTTGGCACAGACCCTACTTTTTGATATCTTGATATCCGGCCGGATCAGACCACTATAACAGTTATGGTAAGGACTGATCGATCAACACCTATGTTTTTGTATTACAAATTATTTGCTTATGAAGATACTCTCACTATACTTGCCAAAACCGAGTCTCTGGAGAGTGCATACAATTTGACCACAATTGAATATCATATAGCTGCCATAGGAATAGCCGGGTGAAAAGTTAGTTTTTATAAAAACCTTATATTTCTTTGTGAAAATATTACTTCCAAACTGAACAATTGGAAGTCTTATTATGCTTCCTATAGTTTCCTTTAATTTTCTCAAAACAGCATTCTTTCTTGTTTTTTCCCTTTACTCATCCTTCTAATGTTGGTAGTTGATTTCAAATTCAGGCTTTTTCTCGGTTCCGTTTGTAATTTGCAAAAATGGTCGTTTCACACAAAATAATTGTTTTTAGAGAGACTTTAAAATAAGGAGCCCAGCGGAGTGCCGAAGATATACTACTATGCCTCCGCAGGAAGATATTTCTTGCAGAAACTCAATTTCCCATGGCTGTTATATGATATTTCTTATATCATACGCTTCTGATCAAATTTAGTCGACCTCCTAAGAGTATTGCTTGGCTTGAGATTTGTGTTTGCTTGGAGATATCTTGAAAAACGAAAAAGTTATTCATGCAATTCGTTCTTCTATAGATCGCTCCGATCCGCTTGGTTCCGTTCAGGAAAGACGCATCTAGCCCTTTTGTTAAAAATAATAATTATAGAACCCAATAATGAAATACTTTTTTGATAAGTTTCAGTGCACCAAGAAGTTCACTTCGATTTATTAAAAGTACATGCATCAAAATGTTACTTGTTCTTATAGTTTTTATTGTTTTTTATTATTGTATGTGTGTGTGTGTGTGTGTGTATAATTATATAATGTAGAGTTACTGTTGTTCGATTCGTGTTAGGTTAGTTAATATTATTTACGCGTATTTATATTGTTTTCTTTAAAACTTGCGCCAGTTGAACTTGGACACAATAATATTGTATTAAGCGGCTATGTATATAGAGAAGGGTATTGGGTATTGGGTATTCGGATTAGGATTAGGATTAGCTGCTGTCTTTTATCGTATAAACGCTAACTATCAATTTATTTATATTAATATCTAAAATATGCCTGTCTCATATGTGTGTTTGTTAACTTCAAGTCGCAGTTCCGCTTCAATTTGACTACAATAATAGATCTGTGTATAAAACTCCATTAGATATATCGTATATATAGTATAGTATATCGTATATCGTATATCGTATATCGTATATTGTATATTGTATATTGTAAAGTTTAGCTATATAAAACGTCTGCGTTGCTATTTTAAAGGCGCTGTTGGTGTTTGGTAGTATTTTTTGCTTCGTTTTTGTTCAGTTTTCTCATCTTCTCAAATTAAAATAGAAATACAACAAAACATGAACGAGTATTGGACACATGATGAAAACGATTTAAAAGAAAATTAAATAAAACATACATATCATATATATTAAGAATATTAAGTAACACTTTTTAAGCTCGCACACGTTACATACATATTTAAAAAAAAAGATTAGATGAAAACAAACATTTCTCTTAAGTTTTAGCTAACGTTGTAAGTACATACAAATGTTTAGTTTCTTGTTGTTGGTGTGTTGGTATGTTGTTGTGAGTGTGTGTGTGTGTGTATGTGTGTGTGTGTGTGTGGTGTGTGTGCCGCAAAGTACATAAATGGAATGCAATAATCAAGTTCGAGCGCACTTGTTCAGAAAGGAGCGGGATATGGGGTAAGCTCAACCCATCTCTCTTTCTCGCTCTAACGCTCTTGCTCACTCTGTCTAACTCATGTAACACATCAAGGAATATATATAGGATAATAACAAGGACATTAATGCTTACAATTAAAATACATATTGGGAGAAAATAATAATTAAAACAAGTCTGGGCTCGTGCATATAACTGGAAATGGAAACGTTTTTGAAATGTGGAATGTGTTCGCTAGCTGCATATATAATCCCAATATTATATATATATATATATATATATAAAGGGTATTCCCGGTTACTTGGTTAACGAATAAGTTGGTTAACTGATTAAAGTTAAGTGCTGTTGGTCGAACCTTTGCAAAATGTTAATTCGTTTAGTTATTGGGCCGAAATTCTTGATTATCTTTAAGCAGTTAGCGCGTCAACTCGTCAACCCAGTGATCGTGAGCACCCCAATAGATAATGTGTATAGTTTATGTGTATGTGTGTGTATGAATGGGTATGTTGGGCCCGCTCCGTTTGTTGTCGGTCTCTTCTTGCTTGGCTCACAAATGCAGCACGCCATCCTTAACATCGCTGGCCATGATCGTGGACGCATTGGAGGCGGCCTGTCTGTGATGCGTGGATGGAGACGTTTGGTGACTGTGGATGGCGGTCACCGATACCGCGCCTGCGCCCCCGCCCGCGCTTGTTGGACTCTCGTCTAGCGTGACACCAGTCAGATCGACAATATCGTCCTGATCCTCATGCTCCAGTTCATCGGATGTGTTTGTGTGGTTCGTGTGGTGGGAGCCGCTCGACAATTGACTATTGCGCGAGAAGGAACCGCGGTGCGTGGACGTGAGCGTGCGCTGATTGGCCGGCTTAACGGTGATGATCAAATTGGAGCTATTCGCGACCATCATATCGGTTACCTGTGGGAAGTTCCAAGTTGGTCAGTGAATGAATCAGTTCAGTCGTTCTATTATTGGCGAGCGAACAAGTTGTTTGTTTGAAACGAACTTGTTCTAAAGGAGTTCAATGCAAGTCTAGGGTCCATACCTGATCCAGAGTCTTGCCAGCCACCTCAATGCCATTGACTTCGATAACCTCATCGTTGACAGCCAGTAGGCCAGTGCTTTCGGCCAGTCCGCCGGGCACCAGGCGCGAAATGAAGATTCCCGGCTGCTTCTCCAGCCCGCTGGCCGTCACACGCACCGATGTGCCGTCGCGTATGTAGAAGCCCAGCGGCTTGTCGCTGCCGTGCTTGAGCAGACGCACCCGTCTGTGTGTCTCCGGCACAATGTCCACATCGATAATGGCCGACACCTGGCGAAAGTCGTGCGGTATGGATATCGAAGGCGCTTTGGTCTTCACCGGCGTATGGCCCAGTATGCTGCCAATTAGATTGCGTGGTTTCATGGTTCCAAAGCCCGAGTACTCGTTCAGATCATCTGCATTGAGTGATATCATATTAGTGATCGATAATGCTGATAATGGATGCTCACCTTTGCGCTGGACAATGATGCGCAGCAGCGGGCGTGCCGTTTTGAGTGCCCGTCCAAAGTTATCATCGTTGTTGATGGGCAACAGGTCGTTGTCGCGCGGATCAATGTAGAGTATTAGAAACTGTATGTTGGCCAATTTGTGCAGCTGCTCGATAAGTGTGGCGAACTTATCGAAACTTTGCTCGGTCTCATGGCGCTTAAAGCTCCAGCGTCGGAATTCGGCATCGAACTGCAATTAATGAACGTTAAATGATCGAGCTTGGAATCGAATTCGAATTATCGGCAGACTGACAACCCTCCCTGACAACTGTTGCCCACATTTGTGTGTACGCGTGAATCAGCCGCGCCGCAGTCGCTGCTGCTGCTGCTGCTGCTGCCGCTGGCGCCGCTGCCTTATTGGCATCCAAGCATATTCGTTCCATTTCCATTGACATTTATTTAAAGAGGCTCACCTTTGATTTCACTTCAATTAGATTCGTTTCAGCGTTCGCCGCTGTCGCTGCAGTTGTGTTTATTTTATTCTTCGACATATTTGCCCACTTCCACTTCCAATTCCAATTCCACTTCCACTTGCACACACAATTTCACAGCAACACCAACGCACAACTGATGCAGTGCGTTCATTCAAGTGCTGTCGCGGCGCCAACCACCAACAGCAGCCAAATGAAATGTAGCCAAAGAAATTAAGATTGTTCAAATAAATTAGAATTCGAAAAAAGTTTAAACTAAAACTAAATTATGCGTTGGCGTTTGTGTAAAAAAACATCGAGACATCGCGATTTCTTTTCATAGCGACATGCACCAATGTTGTTGCATGCATGCTTATCGATATATTTGAAAACATTGATCGATTGTTCTTATCGCTTAAAGAAGATCAAAAAGTTCACAATTTATAATGTATTTATACTGTAATTAATTACCTTACATTTACCCTCCATGTGTGCATAAAAAATGTATAATAATATTTTCTCTTTTTCATGCAATTTCTATATATCGATACTTAGATAAGCAGACAACTATCACCGCCCGTAATTTTTGAACTATGTGGCAATGCCAAATGCATAATTGCATTGCAGAAATATAAATTTACGACATATTCAATCAATACACATTTTGAAAGTATATTCATACACACACATTTTGGAAACAACAACACCGTTTTATTTTGTTTCAACAAATTCATATTTATATTTTACAATTTGTTGCGAGACTGTTCAATTCAATGCACAAGAGGGAGACAACACTAGTGCATGCGCATGAAAAGAGTATAGATAGCAGCTTGATGATTGGACAGAGGACACTTTCGCATACGCTGCACACAGGCAAGGACATGAAACAAGACTAATTGAAACCAACCAAACGTACACCAAATAAGACTAAATTGTGCGTATTCAACAAATGCAAGTGGCCAAAAGGACATCAATTGTTTTTGCCATTGTTAACTAATGGTAAATTAACGGTGTTAATAGAACGTAAACGAAAAGCAATATACCTCATAGTGTAGCGTACGCCATACGACGAGGGTTTCTGTAAATGGAGGCTGTTTTGTGTTTTGTTGTTGAGCGTGAAGTGTGCAATTGACTAGAAATTGTTATATTTTTTTTTAAATGTGTCGAAAAGCCAATAACAAAAAACACGAACAAATCGATTACAGTTTTAAAGATATTCAGCTACACAAGAAGCACACAATACGCGGCTGCAGATATAAAACGGACGCAACTAGAAAAAACAACAGCAAATACGAAAACGAAAACAGATCAAACACTTTTCCCCCCACTACGCAGGGCGCTGCAGCGACGCCAGTGAAAATACAGTTAGAAGCTAAGCTTTTGAGATTCCATAAAGCTTCAGGATACTGGAGTCACCATTGAGAAACCTTGAAACGCATTCGCTCACACACACAACAACATACACACCCACATACACACCCTCACACAATTCACATAAACATAGACAATACATAGACGACGCAAACACACACGTACGTACGTGCATACAGGCATACATATACATATACACATATATACATACATACATACGCACAAGGGGAGCATCAGGCGCAGCGATGAGTTCGGTAATGTAAACAAATAGCGTTAAATCGGATCAAATGCAAAACTAATTTGTATGTTTTATTGCTTTAACATTGTATCCATTGCAATTGGGCACGTTGCACATTTTAGCAATACTCGAATGTGGAGAATCTGTCGCCGCAGACCATACGGCAGGTTATGAAGGAGCTGCAGGATATTGAGACAACGCCACCGGAGGGCATCAAGGTGTTGATCAATGAGAGCGATGTCACCGATATACAGGCCTTGATCGATGGTCCGGCGGGCACACCGTATGCCGTTGGGGTCTTTCGCGTTAAGTTAACACTGAGCAAAGATTTCCCCCAAACGCCGCCAAAGGCATATTTCCTAACCAAGATTTTCCATCCAAATGTTGCATCCAACGGCGAGATATGCGTCAATACACTAAAAAAGGATTGGAAGCCAGATTTGGGCATTAAGCATATACTACTCACTATCAAATGCCTGCTAATTGTCCCCAATCCCGAGTCCGCCCTCAACGAGGAGGCCGGCAAAATGCTTCTCGAACGTTACGATGATTACTCACAGCGTGCGCGTATGATGACGGAGATACATGCGCAGGTGAGCATTACAACTAGTTCAATGGGATAAGCTCAGCTGGTTCCTTTTGGGTGAACGAACGAACCAGTGAACGAATGAACCAGTGAGCGAACCGTTCGCTGCTTCATTCCGTTCGGTTTCATCGCCAGCTCGCATTTTTCGTTCGTTTGAGTCCTCGTCTCGTTCTTTTTGCAACAATTTGTGAAATTCAAATTGTAATATATTCATTTGACCAGAAATAATTAAACTTCATTCGGAATACAATTTGAATGCTTCCATCTTTTGAAAAAACCAATTGGTTCCACATTTCGTTACGCTTTCCTTTCAAATTAAGTTGAACTTGTTTGTTGCAAACATATTTCAATAATAATTCGATCCCAAGCAAAAATTTGTTTTTAAGCTGATCCTTACTATAGATTGAACCAAAATTCATTTTCGTGATGAAATGAAGTGTAGTATTTTTCAAAAATTGAGCAATTTTAAACAACATTTTCAATGCTAAAAGCGAGTCATCCCTTTGAATAAATTGAATTTTGTATTCCTTTTTTGTTCTTGTGTAAAGTAATCGTTTTTACAATGAACAAACTTTGGGCATGATAGCAAACAAGAAAGAACGGTTGTCTTCGGCGTGCCGAAAATATAAACCACAATTGTTTCTATGCAAACTTGAGTCTCAGTTTTAGAGCTATCATTATGAAACTTGTTGCATATGCTTCTTTTTGAAACCGACTGGATCGGACTACTACTAGATATAGCTGCCATATGAGCAATCGTTCAAACATTGAGTTGTATGAAAAACGTCATTGTTTATAAAGATATCTTGATCAAACTCATGAAATTAAAGTTTGATTATATTTTGGTTAAGATCGAGCAACTATATCTTATAGCTGCCATAGATTGTTCCTATGGAGGAAAATGAGTTTTTCTATGAAGAATTTTTTGTTTATACAGATATTTCATACAAACTCAGCATGAGCCAGTTTTATTGTACTTTGCATAGTTTGCTTTAGCTTGATCAAATTGGGATACATTATTATATGGCTGGCATTGGAACGATCGGGCGAAAATTGAGTTTTTGCAAGGGTATAAAGCATATAGTATACATATAAATTGGTTTGAAGGGACTCAAACAAACAGAATAAGCGACTAACACGATCGAACGAATATCAGGAACACAAATAAGTAGTTCGTTCATTCAGCTAGTTCCGTTCTCAACGATTCAATAAAAACCAGATTCTCGACTCAAATTCATTTTCTCTCTTATGTTTCCACGCCGTTTAGCCGGTTAAATGCGGTGCTACCGCCAGCGATGCCAAAGACGATGATGGACCCTCAACGAAGAAACATGCGGGCGTTGATAAGAAGCTCCAGGATAAGAAGAAGGAGAGGTTGCTCAAGGAGAAAAAGCGCATGCTGAAGAGATTATGAAAGGCATAAGCAGCAGCCAGAGCAGCCAGGAGCGTGGGGAGCAGCATGTATGGAGCAATTGTAGTGAAAGGATTGGACGTAGGCAACAACAACGGCAATAACAACATGATCAGATTATATATATCTTATAAGCCGCAAGCAGGCAGAAATCTACAGTGATCCGTTAAACTCAACAAATAACAAGAGAAGACAGAAAAATTCATAAATGAACTGAAAATTGCGAAATGAGAACGAAAGTAATTCAATCAACTTGGCTAATTATCATCAATATTATATCAAATCAATCAAACAACAAAAGATTATTAAGAAGATGAGAAAAACCACTCCAAAGAAAAGTGCATCCAGTTACATATACAAAAAAACATTATACCTATAATATTATTTTAAAAAATTAAGAAGAAAGCAAAATCAGAAGTAAAAAATATACAACAATTGATCCAAATTAGATTAAGCAGAAATCATGCTCTATTAATTTAGTGTCCAAGCCCCTCCCTCTTCCCTCTTCCACCTTCCACCTTCCACCTTCCCCGCACTTTCCCACCACTCACTCCCTCCTATTTTTTTTAACGAGCACGCGCTATCCTAGCATAATTTATGTGTATGTAATTAGTTTAAACATTTGTCGTCCTAGCCCTTTCCACCCATCTATCCCCTTATTATTTCCCCCCTCACCTCCCCCATACTATGCAGAAACATCACCAATGTACCGTAATGAGTTAGATCATAATAATGTGAGCTTCTTTTAATTTCGAACCCTTAACACTTATATTTTGAATTGTTCTCTTTAACATTCGTGCGTTTCAATTAAAAACTGTCCCTAGAATAAGAAAGGAAAACAAAAACAAAAACATAGAAACACGTACACTCACACAAACACAAACACAAGAAACACATACAATGGCAAAAGAAGATATGCATATAAAGCAATATATTGAATGAATTTTAAGAAACTAAAACATTTGCACATGCTATATTTCTACGAGGGCCCCTAAACGTGATTGTAGTCTTGATCTATGTAACGATTCCAGTAATTTATCATTGGCTCTACCCGATTTCATTTAGAAATATGTATTTTTGTATCACGTTTCGGGAGCTTCGCACAAACGTAGTAACATTCTCTGTTTATAGCTTAAGTTATGTACTTATACAAAATCTGAGAAAGAAACAAAACAATTTCAGAGACAAAATTGAAAAAAAAAAAGATTTCAAAATGATGTGCCCTTCTGATGATAATACTTAAAAACCGAAACATTTCTTATTGCTTAACTGCTAGACGATTTCCGAAACGCAATCTCTCAATTCAATTATCGTAGTAGTTCAAAAAAAGAAAAAAACCAAAAAAAATACAAAAAAAAAGAAAAACTCTTTCGTTGAATTGTCACACAACAAAAGTGGAAAATCCCATTTCGAACACAAAAAGAAAACAAGAAAACAAAAATGAATGATAAATAAATCCAACATTTGGGAGTAATCAATCGTAGTGCATATCTCTATATAGAGGATATACATACATACATAGGTATGTATGTAGTTGACAATAGTTGATATTTGTAGCGCGTGCCAATGCGAAGGCATTTCCGAGTTCCCAGCCGGAAGACTATTTTATATAGTCGATTCTACGAAATGCCAATGAGACACATGCTTACATGTACATATGTATGTATGTATGTACATATGTAATATACATACGTACACTATATGTACATAAGCCTGTATATGTGTGCATGTTTAGTAACACAGGTGATGAATGTGTGTGGGTGTTTCTCTCTCTCTCTTACTCTCTTACTGGCACTGACACTTTGCGCCAACGCTTACGCCAACGCCGGCCAACATTCCAAGCGGCTAACCTTCAGCCCAGCTCCAAAATTGTCGCAGCTCCACAACAACAACAACGAGATTGCTTTTTAGCATTTTTGAGCTCTCACTCTCTCTCTCACACTTGCCGTCGCTCTTTCTATAGAAAACCTGATGAGGCGTTTCATCGAAAAACAACAACAACTAAAGCTAAGCTCATGTTAATGCCTGGCTCATGGTGTCATAATACAAGATGGTGTCATGCAAGCAGCCTGTTACCAGTTGAAATTACTTGATTTTTAAGCATTGAGTTTTTGTATGAAGATATGTGTTCTTTCTAGTGTCTTTAATTTCACGCAGTTAGTTTTGGAGCAATTGAACATAGGAGTCACAGTCCATTGGTTTTGCTTTTTCATTTATTGCTTGGCAAGCCTTTCTCACATATTTGCCCATCACCCATTATAATTACACCCTGGCCTGGCCAGTGTTGGACATTACATTGCGCTCAATGCGTCTCTCTCGCTTAAGCTCTCGGGCTGTCGCCCGCTGAGAGCGTAGGTATGTGGCTTGAATGAATTGGCCGTGCCCGTATTGTTGTTGTTGCTAGCTGGCTAGCAGATGGACCGCAAAAGCCAAGCTTGTTGTGAATGTGATTGCCGGGGGAGTTGAAGGGGCGCCAGTGTGTGTGCATGTATGGGTTGTGATCGAACGATTGGAGCGGGGATCGGGGCTTGGGGAGCGCAAACGCAAGCGCGCGCGCTCGATCGCCAATTCCAATTTGGCTGCGCGCGACAGCCAACAGCCGCCAGCAGCAGCAGCAGGCAACAGCAGCAGCAGCAGCAGGTAGATCAGTTGTGAATCTGGCACGGACGGACTACAACAAAGCATTTAGCTTAAGCTCTCGCACTCGCAAAAAAAAAATAACAAACAAAAATTGAAAAAGTTTTGCGCGCGGCTACGAAAGGTGTGTGTCTATGTGTGTGTCTGTGTGTGTGCTGTCCAGTTGCAACGCTTGTTATTGTTGTTATTATTATTATTATTATTATTATTATATTGTGCGGCTGATAAACAAAAGCAACAATCAAAACGATCAAGCAAATCAAATAAATAATAAATAAACATCAAAACACGCCCTGCTTATGTACGTATATGTATGTATGTATGTATGTGCATATGTATGTGCGTAATTTGCATTATCGAACGTCAATCGCTGGCCGATAGATTGATCGATCGATCGATCGATTGGCAAATTGGTCGCTCGATCGCTTCGATAACCGCCCACGCCCAAGGAATAAGCAGGAGCGTCGCGTGCCGGGCAGATGCGATAATTTGAATGGCTGGCGGCGCAGCAGCGCGTGGCATGCAACAGTTGCGTGTGCGCTGAAGCGTCTTATTAGCCATTTTCGCAACATCTGTTTGACCAGTTAAGCGTTAAAGCCAAAACCAAAACCAAAACCAAAACCAAAACACAACCAAAGGCTCCAAAACACAAGCGACAAAGATCGCGAAATTCTGTTGTTGTTGCTGTTTTTTTTGAAGTGTTCCGTTTCGAGTGGTCTTATCGATTTGTCCAGTGTGACCTTGCTCATGCTTGCATCAACTCCATGCGGTTCATGGCCGGATTCTGACTGGACTCAAACAGAATTGTGTGTGTTTATAGAACAGATCTCATTCGGTATATCATTTGCATATATGACAAAACTGTCTGTCAGTCGTATACCATATCTCCACACACACACACACACACACACACACACACATACACATGCATATGTGCATATGTATGTGTGTATTTCCATCTATAACTCGCCACACACGAGAGACAAAACATTTTCTACAATATTTACTTGTATATTGTGTGGGACGCTCAAACTAAGTAAAGTCGCGCAAATAACTCGTTCATTTCGTCATTTCGAGCAGCAGTCAATAAATATTTGTTATTTTTGTATATACTCGTATGTAAATTCACATACACAACGCCTTGAAATTGTGTGTCGTAAAAATCCTCCGATTCATATAATATGTTTCTCTTCTTTTTGTTTTTGTTTTTCGAAAATGGTTTTGTAGACAAACTCGAGCCGAGAACGCTTCAGTTTTCGACACAAAACTGCGTGGTTGTTGCGGGTGTTGGTGGGCGGTCAGCTGCCACAGCCAAATACGTTAACTCATTTTGACCAAATGCGTTTGAAAGCATTTGCGCCAAGTTAAGAGTGGGCGACAAACCAGCTGAGCAATTACATTGCCCAAAAACAAAGCGAATCTACATTTGTGTGCACTCAATTCCGCTAATTAGGGGATGTACTTCATTTCTACATTCCACAACATACTCTCAGAGCCTAAGCCTACTCCAACCAGTAGAGTTACAGCGCCACGACAAGAACTGCCGATAGTTTCAACCAAAGTCCTCCCTACTACCCTCGATAGTAGATGCGAGCTCTAACGGTTCATGGACATCAATTTCATCTGAAAAAACAACCTAGAACACGAGAGAGAACGGATATCTTCGACTTGCCGAAGATTAATATCCTTGCAGAAAGGTTTTCAATCCCAGCTATGCAGTCATCTGATTTTGATCAAAACCAAGAACACTAAAGTTATATCAAAGATCGATAACGTTGAGCTTGTTTGAAATATTTGTAGGAATAAAAACCTTTTTGATACAACTTCGTTTTCAACCCATTATTGTATGGCAAGATATAGTATTAGATTTCTTGGAAAACAAAAAATTGGTTCAATAACTCAATTTTGCAGCAATCGTTCCTTTGACAACTAAATACACATATTTTTTAAAATGATCCGATTTTTATTAAACTTGTCTTTTTCTTGGTAAATTACAATGTAACATTATAAAACTTCGATTCAGTGAGTTTATCATACAACTCAAGTGTTATCCATGTTATATGTTAAAGTGATCCGATCCGGGTTTTACGATAGCTTTAAGACTGAGAGACTAGTTAGCATAGAAACAGACGGATAGAGTACATATACATACATACATACATACTTTGAGGGCTCGGAAACGTTACACAATTCGTGATAAAACTGCGACATCGAAAGTTTTGATACTGATCAAAGAGTATTGAAAGTCTCCAGAATAGAACTCCTGTGATATTATCGAAAGTCTTCTCGGTGCTTGACATTAATACTACCTGGTAGAACACAGGAAAACCATCTTTGTAACTATTTTGAACCATTAAGGAGGTTTGCTCCTATTGATAACAATTCGTTCACATACAAACAAACTCCTGTTTCTAAATCTCCACCGTGCTTAATACCTTCCAGAATTACACCCTAGTTCGCATTGTCTTTTCACAATTTCAAGAGTTCTTTAGCACCCTTTATGTTGTGTACAAATATTATCGATATTTCGAACAATGTTTCTCTGTCTGACCTATCGAGAATATATTATTTACCTACCTACTTTTGGCATAAACCTATCAGTATAATAAATAGAAGAGAATATTGAAATATTTTGTCTATAAATATAAACAAATGCAAATTCATCCTTTCGATATAATCGATAAGCGATTACAATCGAAACTATCGATAACATCGATCAATGATCACTATAGAAACTATCGATACCTCTACAAAAGGTTTAAACATTTGAAACAGTTATTAGCCTGCGCTTCCGCCAACTTAGCGAAGACAACAACCACACGATAAAGCAAACTGCGCGACAGCTGGAAAGCTTTTGCCTGCGGCGCCTAAAAGAATGCAACACAAATTGACAATAAACAAACATTTTTCAAATTGCAGCCAAAGCAAGCACACACACACACACTCTGACGCGCACAACAAACATAAACGTGGGCGTTTGTGTGGAGTTGGAGCAGCAGCAGCAGCTGGGAGGCCGCTGGGAGGCGCCATGGCACTGAGCAAGACGAGCAAAACGAAAGCTGGCGCCAAAGACGAACGAAACGAACTGGTGAGTAAAGCAACGAAAGAACGAAGACAATAACAAAAACAAAACGAATTAAAGCACACACCTACAACTGCCTGTATGTATGTACGTACATGTATGTATGTGTGTGTGTGTGTGTGCGTTTTGTGGCACTGGCTTGGGCAAAGCTCTGGCGCAGCGGCAAACAATGGAGCGCAGGCAGCGCACTTGGCTCAACGCGCGCCGCTTTTCAGTTCAGGTGTAACAAACTAACGGTGCAGCTCATGGAGCGCCGCAGTCGTCGCCGCGCCATCGTATCGAACACGCCGCGCATTTATTTCTATTTTTATTTAAACATTTTTTTTTTTCGACTTCGACTTTGACTTGCTTTTTTGTTGTTGTTTGCGCGCGCGCTGCAATTAAAAGTCGGTTAAATATTATTAACTAAACATATTATATAAATTACTGTATATATCTACAGATCTAAGTATCATAGCGTGTATTAACAGTTGAACTCAATATTGTGATTTTTGTTCTGTTTTGTTTTGGCCTTTTATTGTTGTTGCTGTTTGGCCTTAATGGCAGAGTGCAAAGTGTGACCACACACGGCAAGGAATTAAATGGGATCGCGCGAGGGGGGGGGGGTCAGTAGCGCTGCACAATGCAAAGAACTAAGTTATTGAGAGGTGGGGGCGCCAGGGGTAACAGCGCTGCCGTGTGACCACACAAGGCAAAGAACTAGGTAAGACAGTGGCAGAGAGAGGGGCCTGCAGTGTAGACATTTGCCCATATGCCCTGTTGCACTTGTGCAAACTCACTCTCTCTCTGTCACTCTGTCCCTCTCCAACTCTCCACTCCGCTTGCCGCTCCAGCTTTAAGTGGCGGGCTTTACATGGCACAGTACGTGCAAAAAATTAATCATTAAAGCCGCCGACGTTGTCGCTAGTGTTGTTGTTGTTGTTGTTGTTGCTGCTGTTGTTGCTGCTGTCGTTAACTGCAGCGTTTTTCTAGTTGTCGTGACATTTGTTGTTGCTCTATGTTGTTTGAGTTTGCACTACTTTTTGTTGTTGTTGTTGTTGTTTTGGCCGCTTCTACTTGTTGCATAATCATTGCGTATACGTAACGTGCGATCGCCCAGTCATAACCTCAACTTCAGATCCTGCGGCAGTTTATCGATAGCAAAATGCGGCCCAAAACTACAAATCCAAACAAAATAAGAAATCCAAAAATCCAACAAAAGCACAGCAAAAATATTTTCCCACCATTAAAGCGCACACAACAACAACAACAACAACACACACACACACACATTCATATACAAAATCACGCGCATTATTCGTACACAAAATGGACAAATGCTTGCAGTAGGGCAGAGGCGGGGGCGGGGTGTATGTATGTGTATGTGTGTATGTGTGTATGTGTGTATGTGTGTGCACCCACAAGCAGCAGTTGCAGTTGTTGTTGCTGTTTGTTTTTGCGCTGTGAAGAGTTTTGCTTTAGACAATTTGTTGCAACAACAGAAACAGCAGCAACAACAATAACAACAATGCTTAACTGTTATTTAAGATTCTGGCAGTTTTGTGCGTCTTGAAATATTTGTGTTTTTTTTTCATTTTTGAAAGAAAACTTTAAATGGGCAACAACAATTCAATGTCTTTGTATGGCAAAGGCGCAAATTAGCAGCCAAAGTGGCAGCTGGGCGTCTGTGAGGGGGGGGAGTGGGTAAGGTGGTTAGTGGGTAAGGGGTAAGGGGTAGGGGTAGGGTGTGTGTGGTATTTGTTGACCAGTGCGTGACTAGTGGGCTCGGCCGTCGCCCAAAAAATAAAAATCGTTTTGGCCAAAACACATTTGTATGGCCAAGTCGACGCCTTGTTGCAGTTGCAGTTGCAGTTGCAACTGTTGCTGCTGCTGCTGCTGTTGCTTTTGGGTCAAGTAAAAGGCAATGCGATTGCATTTTGAATTTGTTTCTTGTTTTTTTCTTTTTCCTTTTTTTGGGAGGGAATTGTCAAAGTAACATTTGGTTGGCTTTTGGGGAGGGGCTTTGTATGAAAATTTGCATATCGTGGTGAGTCATGCCCACGGACGCCTCACACTCGAACTCGATTTCGAATTGGAATTCGAATTGGAATTCGAATTCGATATCACTCTCACACTAGACTTTATAAAACTTCTGATTAGGTTAAGTTGCCTCTAATGTAACATAACACATAAAAAAGAATTCGATATCGAATCCAAATTTGAATTTGAATTCGAATTCGAAAGCGACAAAGCGTAAGCCAAAAAGGTTCTAAATTTGTCCTAAGTATCTGTCTGTCTGGCAGCGGAAGTAATTACAAAAATGGCCAAATTGCAATCACAATTTAATAGTTGTTGCTGTTGTTGTTGTTGTTGATTTGTCGGTCTGACGTCATGCTTATATACTTATGTATACATATATTGATGGTCAATCGGGCACAAATGGAAGTCCAAATTGATCGCGAATGAATACAAAAGTACAAAAAACTACACAAAAGGCAACCGGCAACCGGCAGCAGCAGCAACCACAACAATGCCAAAAGCTCCCAAATTGATTGTTGAAACTTATTTATCGATTCAAGAATCGTTTCGCACATAAAACAAATGCCAACAGCAACAACAATTACCAAGCAGACAACCACAACAACAAAAACAACAGTGAGAACTTTGAGAGCGACAGACGAGGGGGAAGAGGAGAAAGCGATAAGCAGGCGTTAGTTAGAGATGAGAGCTTTGGGCGTTACGCGCAATAGAAAGCACTCAATGGGAGAGAGGAAACTTTGAGGAATGCTCTACGACCTGCGCTCTGTAGAAAGCGCTTAACAAGGTGGGCTTAGAAGCATGGAAGGAAGCAGGCTATATTCAAGTGAGAGCTTAAGGAGGGAAGTTTGAGTGCGGGAGTGCAAAAGCTAGGAATTGCCGAGAGAGGGAACTTTGATACTTGCTGTCGATAAAAAACGCTTAGTGAGAGGGGATAGAGGCCAATATGCAAGGCTTACGTCATTCCAGATTTGATTATTCGAGAACTTGTTGTTTTACAGTTTCGGGTTAGCAATATAATGATCCGATAAGACATACAGAGTTCCAATCGTTAGCATCTATGAAAAATTTGGCATGTACTCCCAGAAAACAAGATCAGAAATCTTTTTCGGTTTACCCACCCAAGGGTTTTACTTCAAGCTGAGATGTTACTTTGATTATAATTTATAGCTCTATTGTTCTGTCTGATAAAGAAAGGTAAGCTTTTTAAGACACACATACTACCTTATAGTTGATCTGTGCCACAACTTGTTTCTAGAGTGAAACCAATTGGGGCTTGCTACTTGATTCGTTCTGGTGTTAAAACGGAGCTAGATCTTTCTTCTCATTCCCCAGATGCGCTTATACTTGATTTTCGTTATTTTATGTATATGCAATAAAGCTAGAAATTTCAGTTCAGCCTTTCTTCCTTAACTAAAGATATAGATAGAAAATAGTATAAAGAGACATAATCTAGTCGCTGCTTTGATAGAAACAATTGTTTCGAACCTTCGAAATACCATTATCTGTTTTATGTGTGCCTTGGCTCTTCTTCTGGTCACGTACTTAGAGCCGAAAGACAAAGTTGGCTTTCAAATGCCCCCTTTTGGTTAATTCGTTTAATCAGCTACTCAGCGCCCAATGGGCAATGGGCAACATTTGTGAACCTTTTGTTGTTTGCTGGCCCGACCTTTGACCGCGTTTTATTGTGGGTTTTGTTTTCCATTTCACCGCGCGCCGCCTTGAACTATGCACGCTGCCCTTTAAGCCACCACTCAACAAACATTTGTGGTGCAGTTGGGTCGCTGGTTGTGTAATAACCCGACTGGCCAAGCAGACAGACAATCCAGCAATTCTAGCGATTCCAGCGAACTCCCCCAGCTTCCTACACGGCTGGCCTTTTTATGGGCAGCTCATTTTATGAGCCTCTGGCGGCGATCGCTTTGCTGAGCACGAGGGGGCGTCTGGGGTGAGCTGCGGGTGCACTGGGAGACCTAAACGGGAAGACCCGTTTTGTTCTAAGACTTAACGCTTGGCCTAACTCTTCTCAGCTCCTCCTACGCCTGCACCCCACCCACATTGGGTAGATTTGTACTTGTCTTGTATGAAATTCGCGTTGATTTTCCAGTCAAAGTCAAAGCCCGCGAAACGCTAACAAATTTCACTTGGCAGAAAGACTCTCGGATAGAGCAGCACTACCCGTTTGGCTGCGGGTGGAAAATCGCGTGTCGCGCTGAGATGTTTTGTGCGGCACATGAAATTCAAATCGCGTGCAGCGAAAGTGCAACATTAATTAGGCAGCCGAGGCAGCAACAAATCACAAATACAGCAACGACAAGACGCAGAAGAGGAGCGGGAGAAAAAGGCTAAAGTGCGGATATACGGTACAGCAGGAAGCAGGCCAGGCACCGATGTAGTCAACGCCCAGCGCCCCGTCGCCGCCGCCAGATGATCGAATGGTGGTGATCCTTCTACTGTCGCCATGCACATGCAGCAGCAGCCGCCACGCCCAACACCACAACCAACAGCACCACCCGCAGCACCATCCGCAGCACCATCCGGAGCACCACCATGCCCATGCAACGCACAAGCCCACGCAGGGTTGCTGCGAAGCGAACTCCTCCCCAAACAGCAGCAACACAAACAGCAACAGCAACAGCAACAGCAACAGCAGCAGCAGCAATGGCAACGTCTCCTCATCGGCATCCACGGGTGATACGGCCATACCGGCTAGGTTCTACCGCCATCCGGCACCAGCTACGCTTCACACTGTCCCCCCGCACCACTGGCCTAGTCATAGTCATAGCCACCAGCCACTGCCAGCCGCCAGCTGGCAACCAGCCTTGCCAGCAGCTGCGAATGCTGTGCCCAAGCCGCCGCGCAGCTACGTTCACGCCCTTGCGGTACCGCCCGCACCCATTGTCTTTCGCATCTACGCACAGGCTCTGCGTGCACCGGCATCAGCGTCGAGCCTGCCACTGCCACTGCAACAGCCACAGCCACAGCCACAGCCACAGCCACAGCCACCTGCCAGCTATACTAACAATAACAAAACCACCAACACCGACGGCACCACCAGTGCCGAGTACGTGCGTCACGTGACCCGCGTTAATTTCTACGACGTTGATACTTCGCAGGTCGAATTCGAGCCCAAAGATGACGAGGATGGCAACGAGGTAACAGCAACCGATTGCGATACAGAAGCTATAACCAAAGAAGGTGAGTGAACAACTATGTTAACTAAGGATGAGGATGAGGATGAAAAATCAATTGTAAACCAAAATATAAGAATTTTAAGGATGTTTGCTGTCTAGGAAGAGAGGGAAAGCTAAGGGAAGCCACGACAGGGCTTAGATATTAGGATTGATATAAGAATGGGTTATGCGAGGAATGGGATCATCGATAAGATACTACCAACATCAGCTACTATCAAGGAGATTTGCTAAGCAGTTGATACAGCAGAAGAATTCGGAACTAGACAGATGCCAATCACCACAGATTGAGGTTGGTTAGGGAATAACTATAAAAGGTGGGAGAAAGGAATACTATCATTTTAGTAATCCGATTGAGGGTGGAGATTGATAAATTTCAATGAATAGGTCATAAGATAAATAACTAATTGGTGAATTATCATTCAACAGAAGCTACGAGAACGAATAAGGAGGTTTTCTTACCATAAAGGAGTCCCTTGAAATGATTAAGATTAAGAGTGATTAGGTCTCATTGACAGTTCTCATTCGAAGGGCCTGACAGAGCTCAAGGAAGAGGGATATGTATAGGAATGGTATCCATTAGAAATGAGATGAAATCCTTATTGTAAAGTGACCAACTATGAATGCAAATTAGTTAGTGAATCTTCCAGCTATAGGGAGAAAAATAGATAAGTTGTCTGGATACTAACTAATGAGTTAGTATTCTCCCTTTATTTTTCATAAATTGATGTTCTACTTAATCGTACTGTGTACTCCAATGCTCAATAATTCTACAGCTTTGTTTACTACATATTATGTCACCTTTTATAGGTTTAAGTTCTTGAGCTGATTCAACTGACAATGAACCGCTCCCACTCCCCCTCTGCCACTACAGTGCACACCAAAGTATGCTCACACCCAAACAATGCTCATTTGGTTACTCATCCATCAATTTGGGATTGTGATTTGTGTTCTAGCCAATTATCAGAACAGTGCAGTACATAATGGACTTTGTCATTATTGTTTATGTATCTATCCTATAAATATATGTATATATATATGTATATATTTGTGTATTATGCGATCGTATCAGAATATGCATGATTGTACACGAATTGGCATGCGAGGCTGTGCCTCTGACTGGCCTGACTCATGAATATTACGTATACGAGTACTCACGACTTGATCGGTTTCTGATTCAAAACTCAGATATACCGGAAAGCGAGTGATCTGCGCCCACTCTGGCTCCCGCTCCCGCTCCCGCTCCCGCTCCCGCTCCCGCTCCGCTCCGCCCCTGTGCTTTTCTTCTTCACTGTGAACAGATCCCTTTCGCTATGCAGCAGGCGAGCTGCATACTTAACGCCCGCCTCTCTCCACTCCACTCCTCTCCCTGCTGGCTGGCCCACTGCCTCTTTATCATGCCTGTTGCGGAAATCATAGAAAGTTTGATTTAATTATGTGATTAACATAGCACAAAGGCGCCTTTGGCTACAGCAACAACAACAGCGGCAGCAAACGGCGGACAACTTGTAACATTGTGAAAAAGTGTAAAAATTAGAAATAACAAGCAGCTACAGGCAACAACAACAACAACAGCAACAATAATAATAACAGTAACAACAACCACAATGGCAAAATGGTAATGTAAAAGAAAATGTTTCAAACAAATTTCCCACGTTAGCAAATCATTAAAAATCAACACTGCAACAAGTTTGTTGTTGTTGTTGTTGTTGCTGTTGCTGTTGCTGTTGCTGTTGTTGTTTTGTCTTTTTGCATATGCAGATATTTAATAATTGGAGCCACAGCTCGTTATGCCACCGGACTCTCCACAGGCAAACACTCTACACAGCTCTCCACACAGACGGCGACAGAGTCTACACAAGCTTGAAGCGGCAATAAGTTCCAAATACAATTCTGACCTAACCTAATAATCCAAAACAAGGAAAATACTTGTGGTAAAGGGACTTAGACTCGCAGGAAAGAAAGCTTTCTTCCGACTTAATACTCTTGATCGATTCTAGAGTGATGGTTTCTATAACAGTTATATGTTATAGTGATCACACATTGATCAAATTTGTGCAAACTATATGAATATAGTTAAAGAAAACATGCAATTGCTAAGTTTAATTGAGATATCTTGAAAAAGAATGATTGCTCCATATAATGATATAGTAATGCAATTTAAAGTAAACTTGAACAACTTGTATAAACCATAATAAGACTAGGAATTGGTGGGTTATGTCGAAACGAATCTTTTACCGCTCGTGCTACTCGTGCTGATCAAGAATATATATACTTGATGAGTTCGGAAACGCCTCTTTGAATGCATTACACATTTCGTGAAAAACCCTTCGAAATCTTTGCAAAACTCAACTCCGCATGAAGAGGGAATCTGTTTTGAAATAGTTATTGGAGCATAAATTTGATGGGTTTTGAAACTTTGCGGATGTAATAAATAATAATCTACAATCTTCGTTAAAGTTATCCTAAAGTTTTGAAGGTTTCGAAACCCTGAGAAGAGTATTTGTTTGTTAAAAAGTGTTTTAAAATATTTTCTTAAGCCTTAGCAGGTAAAAAGAGGCCGACATTTAATTAGCATGAGGCCCGACAAGAGCGGGGCAGGGGTTGAGGTGGGGGTGTGAGTGGGGTAAGCTGGTAGTTGAGTTGGTTGACAGTAGCGGTTAGCAGCGAGCCTCTTAGCCACTTAACGTGGCCATAATTGACACCACAATTAGCCCAATGAGCGGCAGCAAATGTGCAACAAATGTAATGAAATCTGCCCCGCTCTGACTGCGGGGAGGGGCGGCAGCAGTGAGGGCGTGGCAGCTTCATAAATAGCGATTACATGTCATCGGGCTGCGCAATCGATTGTAGTCGATGAACGAAACAATGCAAATCAAATCGGAGCTCCAGTCCCAGCTCGAGCTAACCAACCGAACAAACACCCAACCACCCACCCAACCACCCAACGTCTCGAGTCGTTTGTTTGTTTAATTGTGGTTGTTGTTGGGGCTACTGGTGCAATTGGTATACCCTTGCCATAGGTGCCATAGGTTCCTCATCAAGTGCGTAACCCATTGGAAAAGGCATCTCCGATTCGGAAAGGAATCGACGAGCCTGAGTCTATATATTAACCCGAGTTCCTCTGGGTATTTTCACACTGAGCGTAACGAAGGTAAACTTGAAATTTAAACCACAATAAACACTTTGAAAGTGGAGTTGAGCAAATCTTAAAACGTTTTGAAGATCAAAATATATATTTTATTAAAAATTTCTTGAGTTTCTTAAGATCAAAGATAATAAGATCAATATTTCCTAAGAGACTTCATAAATTTGTAATAAAATATATATTTTGATCTTCAGTCTGTTTATTTTAGTATTATTTTAATAAAACTTGGCACACAGGCCTGTATATCGATATATCCTATATCTTATAGCATGGGAACAATCTGATAATGGGTTTCTCTATACGAAAGCAATATTTTCTTACAGATAGATCAAACTCGGAAAATGTCTTATAACATGTTACACACTTAATCAAAATCGTATTTCTCTATCCTATAGCTGAGTTTTTGTATGGGAAGGGCATTAAATCTTCGTTATTCAAAGACAGCTTTTCCTGTTATTGTTGTTGTTATTTATGAAGTGCTTGGTTGACTGTCTGGCAGTTGGCTGATGCAATGCGGATGTATGCACAAATGATAAAGCCAAGCAGGGAACGGGGCGGGAGTGGGAGTGGGAGTGGGAGCGGGAGCGGGGGGAGAAAGAGACGATCGTCGGCTTAAATAGTTTCGATCAAGCCAACTGACCGGGCCAATTGCAAATTGCTGTCTTGCCCACCACCCCCACTTCCATCTCCATTTCCATCTCAATCTCCATCTCCATCTCCATCTCTATCTCCAGCTTCAGTTGAAGCTATCAGCCCAGCGAGGAGATCTCGTTTCGGACTGCGACTGGGACGCCGACTTCAACTGCGACTGCGACTGCGACTCGGACTGCAGATAAATTATATAAGCGACCTTTAATGGTCCAGTGATTTCTATGCAGCCAGCAAACCAGCAGCCACTCAAGAGCCACACAATAAGACCAACAAAGAACAGTTAGCTTCGTTGCACCGTAGCGGAAATACCCTGGAAAACATATTTATGAAACTGATTGAGCCTAACCCAATTTTAAAGCAGAATTTGTGTTAATGGGGAACCCTAACTCTTGAAAACTTATTTTTATTTAAGCATTGACTCTTGAATTGCTTAAGTTTTCTTCCTTTTCCCTAAGAAATCTTTTCTAACCGAATATGGAATTTAAGACAACTGATTTAAGCGGCATCGGGAATGGGAACAGGACAAACTTAAATTTTAAATAAATTAAAATATGAGGTCTGGTTAGGATATTTATGAAAACAAAACGATTCAACAACCAAAACTCTTCTATTCCGATCGATTCTCTGTGTTGATATATACTCGTGTGTATTTGAATTTGAATTACATATGACTTGTGCTATATGACACGGACTGAAACTCATAATAAGTAAATTTTGGTTAAGATACAAATCATATAACTAAGTCCTTGATCGATTGTGGCAATGCCAGCTTTATGATATAGTCTACCAATTTAGCATATTTTGATTTATACACTTATAAGTAGCCGCCGTACCAAATTTCATGAAGAAAGCTACAAAAAAGTGGCAGAGCTTCGTTCCTCTATTTAAAGTAGGTTAGGTTAGGCTTGCGGCTGCAAGATCGTCCCCTTGTGCTGCCGAGGGATCCATTCTGCCCTCTTGATATTGAGACAACTGTTCAGAAGGGGCTCCATCCGTCTGGGATAGTTCGAATCAGTTAGTTAGGAGGGGGTTGCCCTATGGCTCTTCCTTTCCATAATACCCGTTGCTGAAGAGCATACGTAGAAAAAAACTCAGTTTTCATTCAGTAAATCTGCGGCAAGTCAGACTTGGACACAGTCGCCCCACAGTCGTCGGATGTCCGTGCTCAAAGCTTTGCTCTGTGGTTTTGGCGTCACAGGTTGCCACACACAGACACACACACCGCACACCACACACCACACACCGCACACACACTCATTGTACAGTTAGTCAGCGGCAGACAGAGACCAACTTGGACTTGGGTTACGTAATTGGGCGACCAGCAAAGGCAACCAAATGCGGCAGCCACTCGGCGAATCGCTGAAGCGCTTCGTTATTTCTTTTTTCCTCTGCTTTTTGTTAGAAGCGGGACAAGTGGAAATGCAAAATGCAAAACACAAAATAAGAAATAAGAAATACAAAATACAAAATGCACTTTATCTGCATGCAAATTCAATTGCGAATGCGATGCATAAGCTTTGAGGTGTTGCAACATCAGAACTGCAACATGCTCGAGTGGCAGGCAACATGTTGCCAATGCACTCACGGCTGTTCAATGCGAACTAGTTCAATTGCTCGTTTTTTTGATTGTTTTTGCGGCTTTACGAGTTTCCTACACATAAACTTGATTAAATCGTTTTATTTATGTTCGGGCCACTTAGGTCTTAAGCTGACCCATTCCCATGCCTACTTTTATGAGCTCACTTGGTTATTTAATTGTTTTTTTGGGAATTCCCTTACTAGTATTCGAATATAAGATTGTACAGAACCCATAATCATAATACTACTTGGAAACTAAGGCAGAATAATATCAAAATATTCCTGCAACAAGTTAATTCTCTTAGTTTAATGATCTTTATTATACGACCAATTCGAAAGTGTGAACAAGTTGACTGTAACACTGAGACATATTAGAGACAGATATTTCAATCATAATTACCCTTTAAACCTTTTGAAAACTGATTTTCTCTGGCAATCGCTAGATTGAAACCTTTCGGTACAGTAAACACCCTTGGGTTTCACTCCTGAGTTCTTTATTTCTTGCGTAACTCTTGCTATTGTTCTCCTTCATGATTATGTTGGATATTTAATGAATATAACAAAGAAGTTTATTGTGAGGAATTACAAAATATAAACGTTTTCAGTTTTGTCTCTGATAATATTGAGTTTATTCCTGCATTTACTTCATCTGATCTTATGATCTTATCTATTATCTCAACTCTCACTGAATGACCTTGAAATCTTGTTCAAAATGCGTAAGTGCCTCAGAGGATGAATGAGGCAAGGCGCCCGAGCAGGGACCAACCAAAGGGGGAAGTTGCTCACAGGGTAACTGTGCTGCTTTATCCCCCACCTTCTCTCTCTCTCTCTCTCTCACACTCCCTCTCCGCTGAGCTTAAAAGCTCTGCGCCGAACTTGCATAGCATATTTTAGGGCGTTCTTAGAAAATATAAGCACAAGCCACGCAGTGCTAAATGCGGCAGCCTGAAAGTATGCAATACAATTTATCAGTGACGTCACTAATTGTCGCTTTTCATGTTTCTTGGTTGCAGAGGAATGGATAACGAAGCGAAAAACAGAGCTGACGACAACGAGACAAATCGAAACGCGCGTCAAGCGGCAGGTAAAACTACAGGATGGCAAGGTGATCGAGGACTCTGGCCCCATAGTGTCCACCAACACGACCGAGGACACTGACAAACAGGAAACGGAGACCACTGAGGTGAGACTGATGACAACTGGAGCTGAAAATAAATCGATTGCCAAATCGAACCGAATTGGCATTTCAATTTGATTGATATTCCAAAATAATTTTTTCTTCAAAAATTGACAAGGGTCCCCCTTACACATTTTCAAAAATTAATATTTTGAAAAAATTAAAATCTCAAAATTTCATTTTTAATCGATTGCGGATATCAAAGTTAGTATAAACAAGTAAGAATGCTATAGTCGAGTATACCCGACTACGAAACTCCCTGTACCCAGGTCTAAAACATCCAATCACATCTAAGTCCACTTACCCATACACACACACATACACAAAGACGCACGCACACAGGCGGCAAAAGTGGCTGTGCTTCTTCTTCCCCCTCTCGCTGCATTACTGAATCTTCTATCGTGAATAACTTCCGTGTTTATTATCCGATCGACTTGAAATTCGGACAGTAGATTAAGAGAGACTAAAGTATTGTACATGCCAAATCTTAAAGCTATATCTTGAAAATTGTTACTGTAAAACGGTTTTAATCGATTTGCGGGGGAACGGGGGAGATATTTGAAATTGGAAACAAACTTGATCTGCGTATGCTATACAGGAACCTACATTCCAAATTTGGTGTCTCTAGCTTTTATAGTTGCTGAGATCGACGCGTTCATCCGGACAGACGGACAGACGGACGGACGGACAGACGGACAGACGGACAGACAGACGGACATGGCCAAATCAAAATCTCTTTTGATACTGATCAAGAATATATATACTTTATAGGGTCGGAGATGTCTCCTTCTGCCTGTTACATACTTTTGCACAAATCCAATACCCCCTTTTTACCCATTTTATGGGTACAGGGAGTAAAAACTATTTCTAAACTTGTTCTGAGGAAGTTCATATTTCGGCCAAATTTCATGCTAATAATTCAAAAAATTTGACTTCTACAATTTTTTGAATCCAAAGAAGTTCTGCCTCCTTGACTTCCAACTCCCATAACTTTGTCAAAACTTAATCGATTTCCAAACGGAATGTCTTTTTGATCATGTTTTGTACTCTAAATTGACTTGGCATTAAAATTGTATTCATATTCTAAAATAAATTTATTTTTTTTGATTTTTGCATACCCTTCTCAAACTTGTAGAAAACATTATTTTAAAATGTTTTTCGATAGTATCGATACATTGAAAGCAGTACTATCGATAGTATCGATATATTGAAAGCAGCACTATCGATAGTCGTTAACTCTTTGACCAATGACAACCGTTTGAATTGCTCCACAGAAACGCGACCTGGGGCTGCCCGACGAACTGGATGGCAATGCCCAGCTGATCGACGCCGCGGCGCTGCAGGGGGGCGCCGCCAATGAGGGGCAGCTGGCGCAGCTGCAGGAGGCGTTCGGGGTGGGTGTGGGCGCGGCCGCGGGCGGTGGGGCAGCGTTGGCAGATGGCAGCAGTGGCAAGCTGGTGAAGCGCATGGTGGCGCGTCCAGCCGACGGGCTGGTGCGTCAGGTGGACGACAAGCGCATCATATCGCACGAGGAGATCAAGGACTACCACGAGACGCAGGACGTCAAGCACTTGGGCGACTTTACCGACGAGGTGAGTACGGGCAGCGGGGTGGGGGCAGCAGCAGCAGCAGCAGCAGAAGCAGCAGCAGCAGACGCTGCGGTAATCTGAGACACAGCAGCAATAAATAGCCAGGCAAATAACTGAAAATCAATTTGGCGTGAAAATAAAAAGGTAACAGCAAACGAACGAGCGAAGAGCCGAAGAACGAACGAGCGAGGAACCGAACAACAAACAACCGAACAACCGAACAACCAGTTCGGCCGCTAAAGCTTATTCGAAAGTTGTTGCTGTTGTTGTTGTTGGCGCTGGCGCAGAAAAGCGTAGCTGCATCCTAAGCTGTGGCTGCCGCCAGTTCAGTCGCCGCCGAGCGAGCGCCGAGAGCAGACAAGAACTCGTTACTCGTCAAACGCGTCTCGGAAAGTTGCAGCTGAAACTGAAACTGAAGCAGGCAACAAGCAACAAGCAACCAGCAACAACAACAACAACAACAACAACAACAATCGGAGCAAGCCTACAATTGATTGACTTTTAACTTGATCTTTAGTTTAGCTTAACCTTAACTAGTTTAGACTAACTTAGTTCCCGTTCTCGGTCTCGTTCTCGTTCCCGCTCTCGTTCTATTGTTCTCGCTCGCTCTCGCTCTTAGTGGCTGTGTCTTGTTTGATTTGAAACTGATTTTTTCAATTTTGTTATTGTTATTATTTATTTATGTGTTTCCGAACGATTCCTACACGCGCCGCGCCGCGTCCCGCACGCCTGTGATTTAGTTAAGACTCGCGCTCAGCCCTCGCCCCCCCCCTCGCATTGCCCAGGTCTCAGTGTTTAGCAAGTAATTAACTGAACTTTATTAAAAGCAGAGCACAAAAGCAAAACAACAACAACAACAAACCAGCTAAAACAACAACAACAACAAGGAGAAAAAAGCCAATTTTGTGCGTGGGTTTTGGCTAAGCGTTTTGGCCAACGGCCAACGGCAGCGCTCAATTTGCTTAATTATCCAGGTGCGAATATGTGAATATTATGTGATTATTATGAGATTTCGTTTCGCAAGTTCCGAAAGTTGCAATAAACAAACGAAAGACTTAGGCAACGAACTTCGCATAGCACACACACACACACACACACAGACACAGACACACAGACACACGCATGCAAAGTGTGTGTGAGGTAACAGCTTCCAGCTCCAGCTCCAGCTCCAACTCCTAACTCCTAACTCCAACTTCATTTAAGATCTATGCGAGATCTAAGAATCGCTTCCCTCCGCCTTGCTGGAATTACTTAGGAGCATGTCTTTAAACCGGTAGTTGGCAATTACCCAGCCAGCAAAGGTTGTGTGTACCACAGCAGATGATGGTTGAACCAGGCATACACAGCACACACACACACACACACACACACACACACACACACACAGAATCACAACACACAGCGCCAGACCTGTTCTGAGAGCCCAGTTTAATCAATAGCCAAAGTGCTTGGGCAGCTCCTGCTTAACTTAACTTGGCTTGGCTTGGCTTGCCTGCGATTCTAGGCGTGTCTGCAGCAGGTCCATGAACCTAACTACACACACACACACACACACACACACACACACACACACACAGACACACAGACCTAAGTTTGGTCTATGCCACCACAAACAAAAAAATATGCTGGAATTTCGAATTTGAATTTCAGTTGAAATTTTGTGTACTTCTTGTCTTGCGGCTGCAAGTGTGTTTGTGTTTGTGTGTGTGTGTCTGTGTGCGTGTGTGTGTGTGTGTGTGTGTGTGTGTGTGTGTGGGTACTTAATGCCTTGGAAAAACTTGTTTTTCGTTTGGGCCCCATGTGCCCACATTGACTTGGGGCCACACTCTAATCAGCAAATGCCAATCAGCGCCAGCGCCAGCGCCCAGCTCAACGCCGGCCGCTGACTCTGGAACTGGCCAAGTGGTGACCAGTGTTGACCACTGGGCGGTGGACAGTGGACAGTGGACAGTGGACAGTGGACGGTGGACGGTGGACGGCAGACAGTGGCTGGAGTCCAGTCTCTATGCAGCTGCGTTGGCGTCAACGCACACCAACTGAATTATAATAATCATAATAATCGAACGCTTGGGCTGTGCTAGGCCGCAGGTTGAGCAGCTCCCAAGGCAAACTGGTCTGGTCAGCGGTGCGACGCACAAAAGACGCTAAGACGTTGCCAACTTAGCCGACTCAGTTGGCCAGCCCAGCAGCAATGCAGCAACTTCAAGCACAAACACACAAAAACTTTATAAAACAACAAGAAGGAAAGGCTATCCATGGCCCCCGAACATTTAATACCCTTGCCCCGAGGTGCTAATCAACTCACTTCCAAGACAATCCAGAAACACCAAGAAACTGAAGAGATTTCCATACATTAACTCATATCATATAATAGTTCTTTATCTATAATGTAATTGGGAATTGGACCAATTTGTGAAGCTTGGAGTTGGGATAGAGAGTGAAATACCAAAGGAAAATTCTCCGAAATGTGCAGTATTTTGTGTTTCCTTGCTTAGTTTAGAATGTAAATTGTATTTGTTTGGGTTGCAAAAGGAAATCTGAATATATTTACTTATTGTATCTTAGAATTAACCCTACCTTTCAAGCTTTAAGCCAGAGCAACAAAGGACTTCAGGATGAAATCTGAATTGAAATAGCTTACAAATTTGATGACCCCTTAAAAGGGGAAAAGAAAGAGTTTAGCTTAGTTTATATGGGATTGGAAATGACTTTTTCCGTTACACAATCAGTGAGCTAATGATAATACCCTTCGCAAGGGTATGAAAACACAAATCAGCAGCTTGGCTCATTTCTCTTTTTGGCCACTTGGCATGCCAACAACAGCAAAATTCATTTGAATACCTTCAAGCGGGCCAAAATCGTTTCTCGAATTGAAAATACACTCAGTATGTGTGTGTGTGTGTGTGTGTTCAATCTTAACTCCACTTCATTCCACACAGTCCACTCCACACACTCTGCGCACTCCTCGCTCCACTCGACGTTAACTTAAACTTTGCCAACGAATTTCAAACGGTTTTTTATAATTTTGGCATTTTTGGCCAATGACAAAACTCTTGACAATATCCCAGCCGGAGTCGCAATCGCAGTCTGCGTCATCGACAGCGTCATCACGACATAATATTACCCATAAACATTTATCATGATCTTCATTGGCGCCAACGCCACAACACAAAAGTAGATTCAGCCTCAGTCTTACTCTTGGTCTTGGTCTTAGTCTTAGTCTTAGGTACCGCCTCTGCCTTCGCCTCCTCACTGATCAATCACAAGCTGGAGCTATAAATACGCTGTATACCCTGTAATCATAATAGGCGAGTGTCCCACAGCTTCTAGCTAAAGCGAATGCAACAGCATTAACCATCCAACCATACACTCAGCGACCTCGGTATCTATAAACGTTTTAGTTATTAAATTTGGTATGTGAACTTCCATTATCATTTACTACTAAGTTTTATTTAAACTTTTTGCTTCTCACTTCCGCAAGAGCGCAATTTGACAAATGAAACCTATTATAATATGCGAAAAACCATGTAAACTGTATGTGTCAAGATGCTAAAGCGCTGCAAGTCTATGTATGTTTGATTTTGCTTCAACCATCAAGTCAAAAAATGCAGCTTCGTCTATATAACTGGGGATCTCAGAGGCTCTATAGACTGGAGCTATTCAATGTGATCTGTAGGTCTTCATAACGTAATATGTACACTTAAATTTATCTTCATATTTTGAAATAATCATATTTGCAGAATGATAAAAATATATCATAATATGGTTTAAAGGTCAAGATATTCAATAATCTGTTCATCAACTTGAATTATATCAACTAAGAGATCAGGTATCAGAGATAGAGTTACTAAATTTGGTATGTGGGCTCTCCAATACTATGAACACTACCGCTTTCCTTCAAATTTTGTATATCCGCAAAATGATTAAAAAAACTATTATAATATCGCTAAAAGGTACAGATGTTCATTAATCTGTCCATCTACATGAATTATATCAACTCAGAGATCACTTATAAGAGCTAGAGTTCGGAAATTTGGTATGTGGGCTCTCCAATACCATTAACACCACCAGTTTCCTTCAGATTTGGTATATTCAGGCGCTTATTGGTAGAAATTGATGTATGTACATGAATTAGACCTCAAGATGGTGTTACGGGGTATCTCAGAGGCAAGCGCTCTTACTTTTTCTGGCTATTGTTGTGTTTTTATATATTTTTCTTGTATTTTGTTTTCTTATAACGAATTCGTGTCCATCGATCGTTCAATGATCAGTCAAATTCACAGCAGAGCCTGAGGCCGTTGATGAATTTGATGTTGTTGGTGTTGTTGTTGTTGTTGTTGTTGTTGTTGTTATTCTAGTTTCTGTTGTTGTTGTTGGCATTCAAGTTTTTCAGCTTGAAGCTAAAAAAACAAAACACTTTCTACGCGCGTTACCGTTAAACAAGGTCGCCGACAACAGCAACAACTAAAACAACAACGAGTTATGTACATATACATAACGGAGCCACTGTCGGAGGCGAATCTTCCAACTGGTCAAGTGCTCACCCATTGGCCACAGCTGGTCACTCAGTGGTCAGCTCGAAGTCAGCTTCAGCTTCAGCTTCAGCTTCAGCCTCAGTCGCTCCAGCGATGCGTGCATTTTGCTTGTCATCATGCCACAAATGTGGCGAAAGGCAGGGGGCAAAGTGGGAGGCGTAGGAGTAGAAGTGGCACCTAGCTGACCTTGAGGCGTTGCTGCTTCAGCTGGTGTCGCATTCTTACCGTTATAATCGCATATGCTTACATTTGAAAGCATTCCACGGAGCCAGCTCGGCTCCAGTTTGGGGCTGCATTGTGGTTGCTGTCTTGCTCTGAATACCATGCCAAGTACCTCTCTCTCTGTGCTCCTCTCTCTGTGTGTGGCAACTGCATCGAGTTGGAGCGACGCCGACGCCGACGCCGACGCCGACGCCGACGCATCGACCATGTCGATGATGCAACATGATCAACCATACATTTGCCACAAAGTCTCAGCCATCTGCAGTTCTGGCATCTTCTTATATTTATTTCTTAAACAAATCCTTCCCAGTAAACCAAGACAGTCTTTTAAGACTCTTTTAACACTCTTGTTTCGGAGAGTTTCCCTCAAATATGAACTCAAAGAGAGTCTCGCTTGAAGATTTCTACGCTCTCCTGTTGATCGCCCTTCTCTGCGATTCTCAAAATTTTATCTTTGGATACATTTCTCGGATATTTTTATGTAAAATAATAATATACTAAACAAGTACGAATGCTGTAGTCGAGTACGCGGCACTGTAAGCAAGCAGAGCACTTCAGGTGGCTGCACCGCCTGCAGTACCGCCTGCAGTACCGAGACTAGTTTCTTGAATAGCTTCTTTGTTTATTATTCGAATATTAAAATGTTCGCAATAGATCAAGCGCGACCCAAGAATTATGCATACTTAAAATCAAACCATTATTTCTGAAATTGTCCTTACAGATGACATTTATCGATTTGAAATTTTGAAATACATTTTTTACAGGGTCTGAGATGTCTCCTTTGCCTGTTACACCTTTACGGCTAATTAAAAAATTTTATAGTAGTTACTTCAGTACTGCAAAACATACTAGGAACAGAGTATTCTGTGGTCGGGAACTTCTGGTGTGTAACGTTCTTACTTGTTTTTTATAGGTGTACTTAACTAAATCTCTTGATAAAACACTGAGATTTGAAACCAGCCCAGGCCGGTTTTCCTGACATTTATAACTTTTAATTCGGTTAGAAATCAGTTGGAGTTGGAGATAAGAAAAGTTTCCGTGACACCTCCGGATGGCAACACATAATCTATCCTTGAGGTCTGTATCGCCAACTAGCTTTTGAGCGAATTGCAGTTCGTATACAGAGTTCAGTATGATGTTCTTTGATGTTCGGGGAGAAATAATCGGGGATTGTTGGGGCTATCTAGTTTTAATTGCAACTTAAGAAAATAAGAGACTAAGAAATCGATCCATTTTGTTTTGTTGTTCCCCTTTTGGAACAGAGAACGGGTTTGTCTTATTTGTTAGTCATATAGTCAAATGCAATGACTGCCTCACATTATAGATATATATGTATATTATATGTACATATATATATTTGCTAAGAAAAAGAAAGACCAAACTCGATTAGTAAGCAACTTAATACAGCACAGAGCAGCTGCTTGGTTGTCTGAGTTGAATGTTGAGTTTATTACATAGTAAATGGGTAGAAATTCAACCAGTCCTGGGCCAGACTATTTCCGACCATAAACCAGTCGCTTTTCCTGCACGGAACCTTTAAAATCTTGTATCAAAACTTATCCTTATCTAATCCATCTAATTTTGTTGATCCCAGAAAGTATATTATTGATCAGGAGATGAATTGAGTTAATATAGCAGGAACCTTAACGGTTATAAGTAATATTTATAAATAATATAATATTATAATTATAATATTTATAACAATTACGTTTTAAGCATTATTTCTTGAATTAAGCTATTGCTCAAGAAATTAACCTTATTTTTCAGAATTAATAATGAAATAAATATAGTCAGCTTGCCTCTCAGTCTTGAGGTTATTGTGGTGAAATTTGGCCGAGAGAGAGAGAGAGTTCGGTCCATTGCAGGCAGATAATGAATCGGCAGCGGATTAATATATCATGGAAATAACTGTCATATAAATAAACAAAACTGGCTGATTGGAAATCAGCGCACAGTCCAAGCCGTAGGAACTGGAAGGCTTTCAAAAGAAATGGTTGAAAAATTTCATCCACAAGTGTGGAAAATTCGTGGAAACCTGCCTTATGACATTTTGATTGCTTACCATCCCATCGGCTTCAAACTAATCATATGGCAAATGTTTCACCGAATTCGGCAATTCCAACCGGGTGAAGAACTTTGACATTGAACCTTTTCTGTTTTTCAATGGGCAATGGTCGAGCTGAAATGTATGAAATTTGTTAGTTATCAGATCGGCATCAACATAATTTTCAAAGCGCTGCACTGAAAATGAATGGATGTGTGGAACAGAGATTCAGTCTGATATAAATCGATGTAATTTTTGAAAGAGTTATGCGAGTTGAATTAATTTAATTTTGATGGAAATACCTCGCTTAGGTAATACCAGCTAGTTCAATATAAAAGATCACAACATTTTATTGTATTTCCTTGGGTTTGGTTAAGATCCATGCGGTACAGATCTAGATATAAGATCTTACTATTTTGTTGAAATGATGATCTGGCTGTAATATGGATTTGGATGTGATCTTTATTTGAAATCCATCTGATTTTCATCCGATCCTCATCTAACTTTCATCCGATCTTTTAATTTCCTTCCTTGGAATGTAAGCTTAAACATATTTGGTATTGCTTCATTTCAGACCTACGTGAAGGCCGTGCGGGAAGGCGCTGAGGATCTTGAGGCGGTGCTCTGCTCGCCGGAGAGTCAACAGCAGCTGGTGCCACTGGGACCGCAGCTTGTGGCGAACACGAGCAGGTCGCGGAAGACAATCGATTCGGAGGACACGCAGAAGCGGTGCCTGGCGCAGGGGGACGGCACATTGGTTACCGAGAGCAAGCGGACCACCGAGCACGAGCTGATCCTTGACGGCGACGAGGACGCGCAGGCGGGCAATGAGCTGGTCGGCCTGCTGGGCGAGCAGTTGACCACAACGGCGGCGAGTCAACGCTATTTCAAGCAGCGGGACGAACAGCATGTGGATCTGATAGCCGACGGCAAGCTAGTGGCCACCGAGATGCGCTACGCCGCCGAGACGACCCAAATGGACAAGGACGGCTCCCTGGAGCGGCCCGGCGACTGGGACAGTCTCTCGGATCGCATGCGCAAGTTGCGACGCTCCCAGCAGCAGCAGCAGCAGAAGGGTAAGCTCCTGAGTCGCCTGGGCAAGTCCTGTGGCCTAATCCCATGTCCTTTGCAGAGGTGGCCCTGCTGGCGGATCGCAAGGATGCGCTAACCAAGCGCCCGCTCGACTTTGACCGCGAGGAGGAGACGCGCAAGGGCGAGACCATGAAGTGGCTGGAGTCGCACTTTGGCAGCGAATCGACCGCCTCCAACGACTCCCGCGACGACGAGGCCAACGACGTGGACGTCGAGCCCACCAAGAAGAGCTACTTCAATGTGACCATCAAGTCACAGAGCCAGCAGCCAGCTGGCGCCGCTCCAGCGGCATCTGCCTCCCAGACGCAGCATCATCCGCAGACGCTGCCCCGCAGCGCCGAGAGGGAGCGCGAGCGGGAGCGGGAGAGGGAGCGCGATCGGGAGCGGGAGCGTATGCCCAATACGCTCGATCGCAAATATGCAAAGGATGCGAGCGGCCTGGCAGCTGGCCGGGCCAAGTACTTCCAGGGCGTGTCCAACTGGGCGGAGCGCCAGGAGACGCCCGTCAACCACTTCTCCTCGCAGGCCTTCCGCGAGGATCTGCAGGAGACCATACGGCGCAACGGGCTGAAGAAGAAGCTGAGCGGCACTCAGGAGCCCGTGGCAGCCAACGACAGCTACGTCAGTCGCGAGGACATCCTGCAGCGAAGCGCCAGAGCTTGTCCTCCCAGTTTCTGGCTAGATCGACGCGCGGCTCGCGGGATGCTCTCGATGATCTGGATGCCATACCCGGGCCGGGCCCTGCTCCCATGCGCATACATCAGCTGGCCGGCGCCCCGCCACGCCCCGAGGAGCCCTCGCACAAGCGTGTGGCCTATGGCCACGCCCACGGCCACGGGCGCAGCAGCAGCAATCCCATCAATGGGCTCGCCCCGGGCTCAGCCAGCGGACGGGGCAAGAGCTACGAGCGCAGCTCCCTGGAGACGCCCATGGAGTTTGCCAGCAGCAGCAGCAGCAACCTGGGCCGGCCCACGGTGCCGCAGCGCCGACGTGCCATTGAGAAGAAGCTGGGCGAGCACAGTCACAGTCACGTTCACGCTCATGCCCATGTGCAAGGTCACAGCCAGATGAGCACGTCCAAGGTGACGACCTCCGCGGGCGTGTCGCAGCTGGAGCCGCCGCCGGACTACTCCCCGCCGCCGCGCAGCCGCAGTCGCTCCTCGTCGCCGCAGGTAGACTATCTGGTGAACCGACCGCGCCACGTGCCGGCAGCTGGCCCTGCGCCCGTCGAGCCGTCGCCCAGCACCATGACGCTCAACCGGAAGCAGCAGCAGCGCACAAGATTCGCGCCCACCTCCAGCTACCCGCCGGCCTCCGCCAGCGCCACCAGCTTCAACGGTGGCACTTTACGTCCTGGCACGACCTCGGCCTCCACCTCGAACCTGTCCACGGTGAGCGCCAGCAAGCCCAGCAAGATGGGCCAGGTCATCGGCAACTCGCTGCGCAAGCTGGTCAGCAAGATCCGCTCGGCCAGCGCGGAGCGCAAGTTTCGCATGAAGTCCGCCGCCAGCAAGTCCCGGGAACAGTCCCCCAGCCCGGCCCAGGGCCCAGCCAGCGGCATGACCACCTATCAGCAGTACAATGTCATCGATGGCCACATCGGAGGCGCTGGCAACGGCCATGGCAACGGGAATGGGATCGGGAATGGCAACGGGGTGCGCCACAGCAGCAACGAGTCGGATGGCTCCATAAGCGATGGCCAGCGCCGGCAGCGGCAGCGGCAGCCCCTGAAGCCAGAGTCTCAGCCCAGTCTGGTGACAGCAACGGCAGCGCAGCCGGTGCGGGGGTTCAAGCGGGCGGAGTCGGCGGATCCGCAGCTGCAGCTCGAACAGTCAATGAGTCCGCGCCAGCGCTACTACCTGGGCGAGGATCCCTACTCCAGCACGCTCTACGGCAAGGAGAACATCTACGAGCGTCATGCCCATGGCCAGGCCCATGCCCAAGCACAGGCCCAGGCCCAGGCCCAGGCCCAAGGTCGTCTGCGCCAGCGCTCGAATGAGCCGCGCTACGAGCAGCGCGCCGAGGAGGATGAGGATGACTATTACGAGACGAGGGCGCCAGCAGCGCCGGTGACATCGACGCACACGCTGGGCCGCTATCAAAAGCACGGGCAGCGCTTCAGCGGCTCCACGCCCAATCTCAACGTGCATCAGGACTACCGTTCGGCACAGACGCTGCCACGCAAGCTGCACGAGCATGCACCAGCTGCAGGGCAGTACCGGGCACAGCGCTACGTCCAGACGCTGGAGAAGACGCCCAGGCCCATGTACAGCACGCCACCATCCTCAGTGCTCAGTCAGCAGCAGCAGCAACACCAGGCGATGAAGCCACAGCAGAGCCTGAAGCCGCAGCAGCGACAGATTAGCCAGACCTTGGTGGCGCCCGAGCAGGGACAGCTTCCATCAGCTTTGGGGCAAGGACCCGCAAAGCCGGCTCGCACCTATGCCAAGGTGCTGAACCGCAGCAAGAGCTTCAACGTGCACGGCATGAACGGCAGCAACGATCCTAGTCCCATTTACATTGAGAAACTGACCAGGAACAACTACACCAATGGCTACGCGGCCAGGCAGGAGCAATCGCTGGCCCAGGCGCAGGCGTACAAGTCGAATCCGCATCTCTTTTCCAGCGGCAAGGACAACTCGCTGAAGAGCGGTCTGAAGAGTCCATCGATTGTGAATCTGATCAGCCGCAGCCAGAAGGATCTGACCAAAATAGCCGACAACGAGGACGATCTCTACCAGGATGATAAGAAGCAGCTCTATCTGCGCGGCCTGCATCAGCATCAACATCAGCATCAGCATCAGCAGTCACCCGACCCCTACCGTGTCATCCATGGCGACGAGGACTATGCCAGATCCACCGGCAACAAGTATCCCCTGCAGCCAAAGTACTCCCTGGACTCGCGCTCCCCGCCACCCGTTGAGCTCAACAAGGATACGGCGAGCATTGTGCGGCGCAGCAGCGTCAGCAACGACAGCCACAACGACAGCAAGCGGCTGATCTATGCCGAGGATCATCTCCAGTCTGCTCCCATCCATCATCACCACCATCCCCATGCCCCTCCCCCTGCCCATCTGCAGCCCCATCATCTTCATCATCAGCAGCAGCTGCGTCGAGGCTCCGGAGCCACAATCATCGAGCTGCGCAATCGCAAGTGATGTCTCTGTTTCTCTCTCTCTCTCTCTGTCCTGTCTCCTCACTGTTCTCCCTGTTTTCTCTCTGGAATTATCAACTCTCCCGTTTCGCGGCTCGGCTTTAGTTTCATTTGACAAGCAGCAAATAAAAATGAAAGGCCCCAAAATGGATTTGGATTGGAGTCGGCTGATTCTGATATCGGTTTTGCTGCTGCAACATGCCACATGCCACATGCCACATGCCACATGCCACACGCCACATGCCACATGCCACCTGTCACCTGCCACTTCCACCATATTCTATTATTACTTACATTTAAATACAATTTTTTTTTGATTTTTTTTTTACTAATTGTAACAGTTTAATTGTAACTTTTGTTGTATAGTTAACGTTAAATTGACGAGAGCGACTAACTAATTAATGAATTAATTAATTACCCTACTTACTACTCCCTAATATGTACTTATACAATTTAATTAACGTGTAGAGTGGGAAAACATGAAAGAAAACAACAAACAATAATTTACATACTTAATAATTTGCTTAATAAACCAATTCCAATTACAATTATAATAAACGACAAATAAAGTGCCAAAATAAATAATGCAACAAATCTGACTACTTTGCAGAATACTTAGATATAGCTTAGATATACCTTCTTTTTTTTTAATTTAATATCGCTGCCTTGTGAACTTAACCCAAAGGTTTAAAGGTAAGGGTATCACCCTTTACCTACAGAGGATGGATATTAACAAACATTTACAAATGTACAAGGTTAAGAGATCTTACGGGTAAGGAGATCAGAGAATACATCCCCTTCAGGCGTCGGAAGGGTATAGGGCAAGATTGTTCGCCAACGAGCTTGGAGCTTAGATATACCCAGCTGCACCTTAAGCACCTTGCGTTAACTCAAATACTTTCCGAGTTAATAATCTGATCCATGTTCGAACATTTTAGAGACATTTTTGAACCCACAGGGTTCATTTAATAGGAGAACACCTTATAAAGGGTGTCCCAAATTGAACGCAGGATTTAAATTTGCAGTCACTTTGTGCACTACATTTTGGGCAACACTGAAATAAAGACAATTTAACAGCTGATATTCTAGGGTTTGAACAAATGAAGCAGCTCACGACAGAGCAATATGTTTTTATTATCAATATCTCAAAAATAATAAATGTTTGCTTCCAAAATTGCGTAGAAAATAAAGTCGGAATTGTGTTTTAACTTCGTCAAATGAGAAAAGATTAAACACCATCAGATTTCTTTTCATGTGGTTATTTAAAGTCAAAGGTTTATGTCCACAAGCCCACAACCATCCGTGCACTTACAGGAGGAAAATAAATGATGGTAATGGGAAAATGTCGGCCATTTGTCCGATGTGTTATTCCATAAATAACCCTATGCTATGTACTTTATGATTCAATAAATAAAATAACAATCTAAAGACTAATAAGTAAGAACGTTGCAGTCGTTGCAGGACGTATCCGACAGCAGAATATTATGTTACCAATCCGGTATAATTTGCTTATTTGTGGGTTCGGAAAGAGACGCGAGGAAAACAGGGCGATCTCAATGCTTCATAAATTGAGGGTATACACCAAGATGTGTACCAAGTTTGGTTGCTCTAGCTTCAAGGGTGTGGAAAAAATTGCGTTCATACGGACAGACGGACATTTCGCAAACTCAATATACTCTTTTTACCTTCGGGAACAGAGTACAAAAACTACGTAACTTGCGTTAATTTTGGGAAACCCTATTGGTTATAGTAGGCCTTGAATGTTCAAATATATTGTTATATTCTGACTCGATGTTACATTGTTCAGATTGAATTCTATGCGTAGACAAAAATAAATTCAATATTTTCTGAAATACAAGCTATTCGATATCGAAATAACCAAAAGGAATATATTCTAAGATCCCTTATACGATTAATAAAATGAAAAAGGTATATTTTCTCGAATTCGAATAATTGATATAATAATAATTTCATATAACTTAAAGATGGCTCCAGTGGCTCCAATGGCCCCAACCTTGGACAAGCTTACTAACGTGCTTGTGACGAAGAAAGATGCGCAGTCCGTGCTATTTTTGGTTAACTGGATCAATAAGACTTTGGAGGTCGATCTGGGACAGATAGCAGACCTCAAAACTGGGGCCTTATACTGCCAACTTATACATATGTTATATCCCAAGGCAGTACCGCTCTCTAAAGTCAATTTCAAGGCTACTGATGTGAGAGACTACGTGGATAATTTTGACATCCTGTCACGTAGTTTCCATCAGCTTAAGATTACCCAAAAGATTCCCATAAATGACCTGAAACATGGACGTGCCCATCTGGAATTCGTAAGATGGATGTATAAATTCCACGTCGCGAATGCTAGCCAAATGGTACCTGGTTACAAGGCAAAGGAATATCGGGTAAAGTGCAAAACGGTCAAACGAGCTAAGACCCAAAACCCTATCCAAAAAGCCCAAAAACAACCCAGTGGAATCGATTGTGGCAATACTTATGATGTTATCAACAAGGAGCTCGAAAAGAAATCCAGTATTTCCAAGACTTCTCCAAATTTGGTTGCTGCTCTTAATGATGACGACAAGGAAGAAAAACCGGACGCACTCAGCCCAGCATCAACCGAATTATCCATAGATAACGAAAATCCAAACGAAAAACCATTCAATGGAATCCAACGTGCAGTAACCTTTATTTTATTCAAAGGACACGGCGATAAACCAACCATATGCATCGATTCGGATTCGGACACTCCAGACAGTTTTATAGATTTTGGTAAAGCTCGTTCAGCTAATGAACACAAAGAATCGCGGGGAAGCACCCCAGAACCTCAGGATACAGAAAGCGAGAATTCAAATAATAGTTCGGAAATAAACTCAAGCTTTAGTGATGATGATAAGCATGCATTGGAGATAGTGTCAAAAGCTCAGGAGGTCTACGGAGATTGTGTCCTTGTTCCATTGCCACCTGAGAGTGACAGAGATGACGATAGCGTCTCGGGAGCTGCAGGACACCCTGGCGCCGATTAAGTAAATGATGTATGTAGGAGAGATCACGGAGGCTAACATCTTAGAACTCCCAAGATCTCAGCAATTCTGGGGATGAAAGGTCTCTACTTCAAGAAGTATATTAAAAGCTTGTCGAAATGCAGCTTCCGAAATTTATTGTTACCTATTTTTATGTTGTTGACGTTTCTTGTTGACTAATTAAAAACAACTATGATCGGTCAATTTATTTTCCGAACTTTTGGAAAGATCAAGCATTTCAATGTTGATGTGGGGCAGAGTGAAGGCCTCAAGGGGAGCAATTGTGAGATATGCTCTTGTCAAATTGAGGGGCGGTAAGTTCACCTCTTCATCTATAGTTCGTTGGAGGGTAACTTAAGCAGGTAAGAAGGTGGTTATGAAAGATGCCAACGTGTTTTCCCCAGCACCCTCAACTATTTGCAACTGTTTGAAGGATACAGCTTTGATTTCTGATTAGTTCGGATAATAAACATGATAAGGGTAGCAACAGCGCAGCCGCCACTTGAAATGCTCTGCTTGCAACTGTGCTGCTTGATGGGAACAGGGTGTCTGGCAGCTGGGTATAGACTCAGCTATTGCATTCTTACTTGTGTGATGTTACAGATCTTTTAACAAAATGCAGCAATTGCTAGTTTAACTATAGTATATTACTATAGTTGGCAATATTTTGATAGCGAGAGTCAAATATATATCTTATAAGTATCATGAGAACAATCTTTCGAAATGGACTTGTCTTTCTAGATTTTATTCTATGAAGACTCAGTAGTGTGTTATGTGTTGGGCCCTTTGTGTGTCAATATTTGTGTTTCCGATCCTAAGGCCGTTGTGGTTCATTTTAATAACAAGTAAGAATGCTATAGTCGAGTATACCCGACTACAAAACTCCCTGTACCCAGGTCAAAAATTTCCGATCGCATCTTCGTTAACTTACACATACATCCACAGATACGCACACGCACGAGCCACAGCGCAACCAGGCATTTTAAGTTGTGACTGTGCTTCTTCTTCCCCTTGCTGCAGCACTGAATCTTCTTTCGTGAATAACTTAGGTGTTTATTATCCGATCGACTTGAAATTTGGACAGTAGGTTAAGAGGGACTAAAGTATTGGACATGCCAAATCTTAAAGCTATATCTTGAAAATTGTAACTGTAAAACGGTTTTTATCGAATAGCGGGGGAGGAGATATCTCAAATCTAAAATAAACTTGACGCTCCTCCCGCCATCACAGTACATTCCAAATTTGGTGTCTCTAGCTCTTATAGTTGCCTGAGATCGCACTTCATACATACGGACAGACAGACGGACAGACGGACGGACGGACAGACGGACAGACGGACAGACGGACAGACAGACGGACATGGCCAAATCGAAATCTCTTTTGATACTGATCAAGAATATATATCTTTATGGGGTCGGAGATGTCTCCTTCACTGTTACATACTTTTGCACAAATCCAATACCCCTTTTTGCCATTTTATGGGTACAGGGAGTAAAAGTACCTTTAATCTTGAGAATTGGCAGAGGGTATATTTAAGTCGAGCATTCCCCGTGCATTGCACTTAGTTATTTGTGAGAAACTTTCATTATTACAGTAAATTGTTCTGTAATTGTTAAGCAATCGAGATTTTCCTAAACCAAGGTCACACATGTGACCCATATACTATATGCTACTCGTACAGTGCGTAATGAAACTATGCGACACTTGGGCACAGCATTAGAGACCCTAATGCTAACTATGCGTAAAGTGCCCCATCTCCCGAAACTCTCAGCTTTATTTGGGTTAGAATTACAATAGACAGAACTGAAATGATTAGATCATTAGTTTATAGCACATTCCCTATCGGATTGATCATTTTCTTAGGAATAGTCAGTATTGTATTCACAATAGAATGCCTTCTAGCCTGTTCTAAGTTCTACGTTTACAGATCTGATTCTTCAGAACCTATCTTGACATATACTTGTACTAACATTATCCAATTATAGAGATTTGGGAAAGTATAGTTTCCAGTGTGTCGTATAGTTTCGCTACGCACTGTAAATATATATACATGTATTATATTATGTTCTGTAATTTGTACATCGGAGCACTTGAACATTCCGATGCCAGATGTAAGTACAAGGGTTAAGTCGCTGTTCCGGATCTAAATTTATTTTAGCCCATAACTGCGCACGAGCTAATCTGCCGCTCGCCGGATGGAGTAGGGCATAGTGCTGGCCGATATCTGAGGCGCACGGTTGTGGCGCATTCTCTGGATCGTCGTCTGATCCCAATCCGAATCATGCTACTATTGCTGACGCTGGCGCTGTCGGTGCTGGGGGTGCAGGCTGAGTGGGGCACAGTTCCGGAGTCCGGCTCGCTGTTGAGGAGCATGACGAATCTCGTGCGGCTGTCGGGCAACGGGACGACGCAGCTGACGCCCTGCGAGGAGCAGCTGCTGGCGCTGCATGACGCTTCGCTGGAGCGGCGTGCCTGGGCGCTGAAGGGTACAGCTTGCGCGGAGGGTGGAACATTCAGTTGATGCTATTAATTGATCCTTTGCAGCTTTCGATGCCTCCGGCAGCGGCTACGGCAATTTCATGCTGGGCAACAGCTATTGGCTGGGCAATCGGTTCACCTGCCGCTCCGTCAATGAGAATTTGCTGACGTACGTTACCAGGCAGCAGGAGCAGTTGCTGCGCCAGCTGGCGCCCTTCCCCTTCGACTATCGCCTGGCCTACCTGAAGGCCAACTCGTCGTGGCAGCTGGCGAGCAGCTTCAAGGATCCGCCGCTGCTCCACATTGCGCTGTGCGTGCCGCACAGTTGCGCCCAGTTGGAGCTGGATCAGCTGCTGCGCCAGACGCTTGCCACAGGCGGGGAGCACATGCGGCGATCCGAGCTGCTGTACACCAAGCAGCCAGATCCGAGCGGCAGTTTCTTTAGCAGCACCGCCTTTATTATGCTGCTGGCGCTGCTGGGGCTCATCCTTTTGCTGACCGTGCTCGGTACGGGCGGGCTGGCTGCTTCCTCCCGTGCCCTTGCCTGCTTTGATGTGGCGACCAACTGGCGGCGTCTATGGCAGGCTTCTTGCGGCAGCCAGGACATTGCTGTTATCAACGGGCTGCGCGTCATCAGCGCCTTTGGCCTGCTGGTGCTGCATGTCCTTTGGTATAAGTGCTTTTCCGTCGATCACACGGCAGCCTTGGTCCAACAGGTGGCGAAAGTCATCTGGCAACACGTTTACCTGCCTCTCTTGGTGGAGATCTTCTTTGTCATCAGGTTTGTGGCCTTACAGCTTATACCCTGCCTCCAACTTAAGCTCCTCTCGGCAGTGGCTTCCTCACCGTAACCAACTTCCTGCGCAATGAGCCGTTGCAGCGCAGCATTGCGGCGGACACGCTCGGCGGCAACCTGCGCCGCTTCCTGAGGCAGCTGCTGCATCGCTACCTGCGCCTTGCCCCGCTCCAGTTCTTCGTCCTGCTGCTGACCGCCATCAGCTTTGCCTATCAGCGCGAGGCGTCCGTCTTTCACGTCCTGGAGCCCCTGGATGAGCTCTGCAGGCGCAACTGGTGGCACCACTTGCTCTTCGTGCAGAACATGTTCCCCATGAGGACAATGTGTGGCAGCTGGACCTGGTCGCTGGCCTGTGACATGCAGATGTACGTGCTGAACATGCTAATGCTCTTTCTGCATACCAGGTAACAAGCTGCTAAGCTCAAATCTGTCCTCGACTGACTGCCATGTCTGCTCCTTCTGCTGCTGCTCCAGATACCCGAGCTTGGTGCGGCGTCTGGTACTAACGCTGCTCTTTGGCAATGTGATTTACACGGTGCTGGTGATGGTTGTTCTGGATATGCAGTCCGACTTTGACAGCATGATGTCCACCATTGACATCATCTACACCAGCACCTTGGTGCGCATGCTCTCCTACATCATTGGCTGCATCTACGGCTATGCACACGTGCGCGGCGAGGGGGCACCCTTCGATGCACTGTTCCCCAACAGGCTGGCCAAGGGTGCGCTAGCTGGGGTTACCCTGTGTCTGTCCCTTCACGCGCTGACTGCCAACGTGATCAGTCCGGTTGAGTTCGGCACCGTAATGGTGCTCCTGCGTGCCCTCACCGCCACGGCTGCCGCCCACCTCATCCTGTGCAGCTTTAGGATCGAGCAGAGTGGAGCCGCAACTCGCTGGCTGGTCAAACTGCTGCAGTCCAGCAACTGGCAGCGTCTCGGCCGAGTGACCTACGCCTTCTACTTGGCCAATGCCTTGGTCATACTTAACTTTTACTATTCCTTCAGCAGCGAAATTCCTGCGGATTTTAGCATTTTGGTAAGTTGATCTTAGCAAGTTATCCAGTCTATTGATGGCCTTCTCTTTCCAGCTGCTCCTGGTGCCTGGCCACTCTGTTCTAGTCCTTGGATTGTCCTTCGCACTGACCCTGTTCTTTGAAATGCCCTTCAATAGGCTAACGAGTCTACTGCTGGCCTCGGAAGTTCCTAAGACCAAAAGCACATAAAAAGAGGTTATTAAAGGTTCATCTGTATATTCCTAATTAAATATAAGTAGCACTTTGTTTTCTACAAGCTGCAATTCAAATTGTCCTTAGTGTCTATTAACGTAATTTCTTACATTGGCCTTACGTTGCTCCGTTTTACATTTCCGTAGCCTTTTATGTGCTAATAAAATTATCGATGTACACAGCTACGTGGTTAATGCCTACGCTTTATACTTTTTTAGTCTCTTGGTTATAATTTTATTCTTTTACTATACAGTAAGTATTGCAAGTTAGTTTTTTGATTTAATCTTTTGTGGCTGTGCTATTGTTATTTGTAATCTATTTCTTGCAGTTTGTTCTGGTGCTGGCCCAATAGACACAGTAAAGTCGTTACTTAACATTTAATGAAGTATATCATTTAAAAATAGCAATTTTAATTTTCAATAACGTCCGTTGGCGTAACTGAAATTCAGTTCTATGCGTCTACGTGGCTCAGTTGCGCTAACGTTGCTCCGTTTGCGTTTACGTGTCTCATATGCTGCGTATCCAAATAATCGATATACAGCTGTTCAGAATAAAAAATACATCGACTGCAATCGAGGTATCGATATAGCATTGCTAGTGCACACGATTGTTTTCCATATCAACAGAACATAAATAAAATGTAATATACACATATGCTTAATAATTAAATTGTTCACACACCAAGTCAGCCGTCTGCAGCGCCAAAATGACGTCACGCAATCTGACGGAGGTGTTTGTTATTATGCGCAACAATGCCAGCAAGAATCGAAATCATTATGACGATCGGGTGAGAGTCCATATGGTCAATTGATTTCATTTGACTTGTTATTTATTAATGCAATTTCATCAGCGTGGCAGCGACTCTGAGCGACTGCTCAAGCATACCGTGCGCGAGGCTGAGGAGGGGCTGGAGCTGCAGGATGACTACGGCACGCCACCCGTCTGGCTGGACAAGTTCGAGGAGGCGCAATACACGATGTCCAAGTAGGTGGCCGTTATCAGTCTTTAGCTTGGAACAGCTGGCAATACGTGTGCTCTTTGTTCTGCAGAATCAAACCGAAATTGGATGAGCTGGGCTCGCTGCATGCACGCCACCTGCTGCGTCCCACCTTCGATGACCAAAGAGATGACGAGTGCGAGATTGAGGTGCTAAGCCAGATCGTCGCCAAGCTCATCGCCAGCACCCACCGGCACATACAGTGTGTGCGCTCCAGCCTGGGCGTGGGCAGCAAAGTGGAGCAGCGTCTGACCGCAAATGCGGTGCAGTGTGCGCTGCTGCAGCTGCAGGACTTGACAATCAAGTTCCGGGGCAGCCAGAACGCCTATTTGCTGCAGCTCAATTCCCGTGAGGAGCGCTCCCAAAAGTACTTTGACAACAATGAGTTCACCAATGTGGAGCTAGGCGGCATAGGCAACGGCGATCCCAACGATGAGCCAGCTAACTTTGTTGATACATTTGACAACTTTCTGCAGCCGATGGACGGAGCTGGTTCCACAGGCAAGACTAATACGAACACGTATATGTTCGAGGAGGATGATCAGGAGATTGACGACCACTTCAAGAAACCGGTGGCCAATCGCATGACGCAGCAGCAGCTGCTGCTCTTCGAGGAGGAGAACACACGACTGGCGCAGCATCGCGAGCAGGAGGTGACCAAAATCGTTAAGTCCATATACGATCTCAACGATATATTTAAGGACCTGGGCCACATGGTGCAGGAGCAGGGCACGGTGCTGGATCGCATTGACTACAATGTGGAGCAGACCCAAACCCGCGTCTCCGAGGGTCTGCGTCAGCTCCAGCGCGCCGAAAAGTATCAGCGCAAGAATCGCAAAATGTGCATCATTCTGGTGTTGGCCGTAGTCACCTTCATTATGCTCCTGCTCTTGATTCTTACCAAGCTGTAGACCCTCCAAGCATGCCGCAGCTCATGCTCGCAACCCATTCAGTTTTAAAATATAATAAAACAGCCTCAGCCAGCAGTTATTCCGTTATTAAGTGTAGTTCCGTGTGTATATTGTAATCCTATAATGTAAAATATACGTTTTATTTATTTATTACTATACTAACTGTGTCTGCTATGCAAATATGTGCATTCCCGAGCTGTAACCTGATATTCAGTCCTATATATTTCGATTTTCATACCAGCTGCCTTAAATTATAGAATTCGAGACTGCAAGCCCAAAAATAGTTGTCAATGGTACGGTTTGCGGCTCGAACCAATATCTTGCGGCTGGGTTCGGTTCGTGCACAGCGTTCTTGGGATTGTTTTTAGCACAGGCTTGTGTCTCATATTTTTACTCCCTGTACCCATAAAATGGGTAAAAAGGGGGTACTAAATCTGTGCAAATGTATGTAACAGGCAGAAGGAGACATCTCCGACCCTATAAAGTATATGTATATTCTTGATCAGTATCAAAGAGATTTCGATTTGGCCATGTCCGTCTGTCTGTCCGTCTGTCCGTCTGTCTGTCCGTCTGTATGAACGCGTCGATCTCAGCAACTATAAGAGCTAGAGACACCAAATTTGAAATGTAGGTACCTGTATAGCATACGCAGATCAAGTTTGTTTCATATTTCAGATATCTCCCCCGTTCCCCGCACATCGATAAAAACCGTTTTACAGGAACAATTTTCAAGATATAGCTTTTAGATTTGCATGTACAATACTTTAGTGTTTCGCAATCTACTGTCTAAATTTCAAGTCGATCGAATAATAAACACGGAAGTTATTCACGAAAGAAGATTCAGTAATGCTGCGAGAGGGGGAAGAAGAAGCACAGCCACTTTTGCCGCCTGTGTGTGTGCGTCTTTGTGTATGTGTGTGTGTATGGGTAAGTGGACTTAGATGTGATTGGATGTTTTAGACCTGGGTACAGGGAGTTTCGTAGTCGGGTATACTCGACTATAGCATTCTTACTTGTTTCTATTTCCATTTATAATATTTACACAGATTCAAGCGAACATGTTTGATTTTATTTGTTTTAATCATTAATTTAAAAAAACATTAAGTGGGTTGAAATTTCATTTTACACTAACTGTACGTCGCTAAAATCCACGTTGCAAATATTTTTTTGGAATTTGAATGAAATTTAAATATCAAGTCAATTAAGAGTACAAAATATGAGCAAAAAGACGTTCCGAATGGAAATCGGTTAAGTTTTGACAAAGTTATGGAAGTTTGAAGTCATGCAGGTAGAGCTATGATGGTGTACAAAACTTTACAAGTCGAAATTTTCGGAATTTTTGGCATGAATTTTTACCGCAAAATGAACTTTCTCAGAACAAGTTTCGAAATACTTTTTTATACTAACTTTGATGTCCGCGATCGATTAAAAAATGAAATTTCAAGATTTTAATTTTTTCAATATTTTAATTTTGGAAAATGTGTTTTTTTTTGAATATGCGTAAACTTTAAATGCCAAGTCAATTTAGAGTACCAAACATGATCAAAAAGACATTCCGTTTGGAAATTGATTAAGTTTTGACAAACTTATGGCTAGACTGTATTGATGCTAATCAAGAATCTATATACAATAGAGGTCGAAAACGTATCCTTCAATGGATAACACATTTCGTGACGAGACAGCTATATAAACTGTTCAGTGCACAGATTGATTAAGTGCATTTAACAAAAATTTGAGAAATGTGTGAAATATCAGTTTTTAAAATTCCCTTTGTCATATAACTTCCAATATATATATATATTATAGAAGCCATAAATACGGAGATAGTTTTCATATAACCGTATATTAAATGAATAAGATGGAATAGCCATAGAATTCCTCCTGCAAGGGCAGTCTGCAGTCGGTATATTGAAGATCTTACATTATCAAATGATTTGATTCAAATCATATTAGAGTGCGGGCTTGATGGAGTAAACTAATTACAGCCAGTTTAGTCCTTCGAGCGTGTTTCCAGTGAAATTAACGTGTAAATATGTGAGATATAAAATACATTCATTTATTATGTAGCATTACATAAAGAAAAAAAGAAACTTAAGCCTAAGTGTAGCATTCGCCCATCCCAAGAAGCCCAAGATCACAGCCTTTACATGCGCTCCGAGAGGCGCGTCGCGACGGAACGCAAATTGCCGTAGACTTTGCTGGGCGGCGAACCGAGAATCAGGTTGCAAATGGCGCGACGGGCGAGCTGTATGTTCTGATAGCTGCCCAGGATGTGTATCTTGCTGTCGGCGAGGACGATGCGAGTTTTGGTAACGTTCTCAATGGTGAATTTGGTGCGACCTCCTTTGCCGGCAAGGCGACCAATGGCGCGCGACTGATGGTCGCCACGCAGCGTCTTCACGTCCTTGATCTCGAATGTCTCAATAAAGAGATCCTCCAAGCGCAGCAGCGCCAAAGCATCGTCCACTTCAAAGCCACAGAGAAAGGCCTTAACAAAGTCGGCGCCCTTCTGCAGATTCGAAATATCCGGCGTCTCGGGGCCAATGCGCAGCTCAACCTGGCGCGCCTTCATGTTGAAGCGTATCTGTAGCTTCATGTGCTCCACCACGGGCGTAAAGATCTTCATCCACTGCTCCTTCAGCGAGGAGTATCGGTGCGGCGGCACTGACACCTTGCGCAGCTCGCTCCGTATGCGCTTTGCCCGCGGAGGCGCCTGGCCGCCGCCGGAACGTTGGTTGCCCTCAATGCCTGTGGCAGCGTCCACCTGCATTTCAACATCGTGGCTGTCAGCGATGGCGCTGCGTTTTTGCGCTTTCTTTGCAGGCACAAAGGTATCCACTTGGATATTTTCCAGCTCCATAATTGCGTTGTTTTCGACTCTGTGTGTATTTTATTGTGCCTAAGAGTTCTCCACGTGCGGTAGAGTTGAGTCGCTTCGCTCAGCAGTTCATTTGAGCTGGATACTCAAATGAACAAGTGATTCATGATTGAAATTGCTCATCATATTGTTGTAATTCCAACATACAATATAAAGTGGCATATTATTTGCATTTGTTGAAATACATTTCGAATACAAACAATAATATAAAAGTTAAAATTTGTACTTAACTAGCTTATCAGTTAAATATTAAGAACTGAACTTACTCATCAAACTGAACTAAATATCACAACTCTCACAACAGCTATGATTTTTAGTGCAATCGTTTCTTTGGCAAGTTGACAGCGCTGATGCGTGCTGTAGCAATCAGCTAACTAGTGCGTGTATTAACGACTATTATTTATCGATATCAGTTATCGCTAACGCTGATAGAAAACTATTGGCGGGAAAGTAACGTGTTGTTTATGCTATAACAAATGGAAATTCGTATCGTTCAAATGATTTGTGTAATATTGTGTAATGTATTGGTGAAAAGAGCAACGCATTGTGAATTGAATTGATATTGTTGGGAAAAGCTTGTTTGCCGCTGTGAAAGCACACATTTGTTTACACAATGAGGGTAAGTTTTCTTGTCAGCTTGTAATTTATGCAATATTCTGTGGAAATGAATTCATATACAATGTCAATATGTGGCCAGTTTTGTATACTACCCAATTTCAGCCAGTTTCAAATTACTGCAATATTTGAACAATGTTAAATCGTGGGCTTCTGTTCTGTGCTGTTCTGTTCGGTTCTGTTCTGTTTGTGTGTGCTTTTGGATTAAGTTTTGGGCTTGTGTTTTGTTGCGCGCCTGTCAAAATGCTGCAACTTTGACACCCAAAATGCACTATGTTGATGTTATCAGTGTACTTATTGTGCATGTTGCATAAATGTCCTGTGCCTGCCCACCAGGCACAAAATGCAAATGATAATGATGATGGCACAACGAGCTCCTTTTTGAAATGGCCAACCAGGTGTGCAACGCTCCCCCCTGCCCCCTCTCTCTCTCTCTCTCGCCCTGTGTTTGGTGTCCTGCTTGCCCAGGTGTCTGCCTGCCTGTCCAGGCCGCCATAGGCCTTTGGCTGTTGCGCTTGTCTAATCCACAATAGCCGACATTTTAAATACAAATTGCAGCGCTGTTGCGTCTCCGGTTGCCCCGTCCTCCTCCCTCCACACAGGCGTCGAATGCCTTGCAACTTGCAAGCGTGCACCGAGCTAGAGATGGACGCGTGTTGCAAGACACGAGCACGAAGCAAGCAGCACGCACGACTGAAAATGGAATGAAAATCATTTAAATCGATACTTCTATTGTATTGTATATATATTTACGGGTGGATAGAGTCATTTATTAAACTTTGAAACTTTAGTTAAGCAGGCAAAAGACCGAAATTATCACATAAATAGCGATACATGGGTTTCCCAAGATGAGGAACAAATGGGTTGTTCAGTATCTCCCACATCTTCATAGGGCTAGTCAGTACGTTCTTCTATATCTTCCACATCTTCATAGCTGGAGTCAGCAAATTTGATATGGGGACTAAAGACAACCGCCTTGATTGATTTGACTTAAACTATATATGCACGCCCACAACTGCTTCTGTTAAATAGCTAAAGAAATGGTTGGAAAGGATTGCAACTTTTTTGTTTATGTTTATTTGAGGTAGTATACATACAGAGGTAGTCAAAAGTATTTACACAATGATCATTTCTAAACTTTCTTACAATTACTCTATTCTATTCTTTTCGAGCCCAGCCTGTTGTTATTATCGTTGATTCCTTCCGTCATCCTTACCTTTGGGGATTCGAATGGTATGAGAGTGAGCTAGAGCTAAAGATATCTATGATTATCAATATTTAAAAGCGTTCTATCAATTGTGATACATTTTTCTTACCACCTCCTAGATTATAAACTCAAGCTGTGAGCTTGGGGTGGTGATAATTTTCTGATTTCTTACTGGGCAGTCAGGAAATGAAAAGATCGTGTCACGTAGGAAGTCACGAACCAAAGTGCAACTCTGCAGCGAGCACACACACACACACACACTCTCACCTGCATCCACGGGCTGTGCTAGCCTTATAGCCCAGATAGTCATAGTCATAGTCATAGTCATGGTTATAGCCATTGCCGTTCGGCTAGCTGCTTTGGAGCAGTCTCCTTTTACTCTATTGGCAACTGATTAGCATTTAAATTAAAATGTCGCAAAGTGGCCTTAACAAAATGTTGCTTGCTGTGTGTGTGTGTGCGTTTGTGTGTGTGTGTGTGTGTTGCAGCTTATTGTCTCTGGTGTCACCTGTTTATGCTGCTGCTGCTGCTGCCGCTGAGATTGGCTCGCCTCGCAATTGCCTTTGTGCCTGGAACTGAAACTGAAACTGGAGCAGCCATAAAGGAGTGCATGCGGATGTGGATGTGGATGTGGATGTGGATGCGGATGCGGATGTGGATGTGGATGCGGATGTGGATGCGAACGCGTTTGTTGTGCCACTTCAAAAGAGCTCAACGCGCGGGCATTATTATGAAAATTAATTGTGTTTCGAATGAATAATGTTAATTGATTTTTTATTCCTGTCACCCGACCCCACGGCCGTTTGTATAAGTAATCAAGCCGCTTTCAGATACTATGCGGAGCTCACCATGTCGCATTGTCGCCTCGCCTCGTCTCGCCTCGCTCCGAGCCGTCTTGTCCCGTCTCATCCGGCTCCGCACTGCCTTGTCTCTCATTTAACCAATTAATTAGTCCATTTTATTGTTGCGCCAGATACAACGCAAAATCAAATACTTTTCGCTCGCTGCCCGCCGTTATTTTGCAATTGCGATAGTTAAACATTCAGTCACGTAATTCATTTGCATGGCGCGCGTGGTCAGGATTGAATATTCTCGGGTGACCCATCAGCAGCTAAAAGAGTGCCATACTCCATACAAAAAGGAGCCAGTGGGGGGGTGGACCCCTGGCATTCAGCCTGTAACGGAGACACAGCCAGGGACATCCTTGGGATGAAGCAGGAGAGTAAAGTCTCATTGGTGATCAACAATTCCTTCCTGGCGTGCGGGTTTTCTCTCCCTCTCTATCTTCATGAATCTTCCTGTAAATCTTCTTTGAAGTGGAGCGATCTCCATTGCTTGTTTTCCATCTACATACTTCTTCCTTAGCTATCCATCATCCTATCCCTTGTAAATCTTGCTTGGAGTGTCTTTCTCACGGAGACACAGCCAAGGACATCCTTGGGATGAAGCAGGAGAGTAAAGTCTCATTGGTGATCAACAATTCCTTTCTGGCGTGTGGATTTTTTCTCCCTCTCGATCTTCATGAATCTTCCTGTTCATATTCTTTGAAGTGGAGCAATCTCCCTTTCTTGTTTTCCATCTCCATATTTCTTCCTAAGCTATCCATCATCCTATCCTTTGTCAATCTTGCTTGGAGTGTCTTTCTCCTTGGGATGAAGCAGGAGAGTAAAGTCTCATTGGTAATCAACAATTCCTTCCTGGCGTGTGGGTTTTCTCTCCCTCTCTATCTTCATGAATCTTCCTGTAAATCTTCTTTGAAGTGGAGCGATCTCCTTATCTTGTTCTCCATCTATTTCTTCCTAAGCTATCCATCATCCTATCCTTTGTCAATCTTGCTTGAAGCGTTTTTCTCTCTTTACCTTCTCCCGCTCTCTTTGTGTTTTATTATCTCTCCCTTTGTATCTTTTATTCTCTCATTTTCCGAGTGCATTTCCTTTCCGATGATCATGATCGTGACAGTCTCACACGGACGTCGCACCACTCTAACTTTTTTCTCCTCACTCCTCACTCTTCTCTTTGTCTCTGTCCCTCTCTATCTCTTTTTCAACCCAGATTAGTCAGCGTGTCAATAGTGTGAGCCACTATATTGAATCTTTTTCAAGCCATTCAAAAATTGTCATTATGTAATTACTGAGAGTTTTAATTAAGAGATCAAAGAGAAACACGACTGAAGGACAATCATATCATTCAGCAGAAGTAATCGCTGACTGATATCCGCTGCTTTCTGTCTTTTGCGATTGTGATTATAAAGCAGTAATACTGAATATGCTATAGTTTAATTAAGTTTGTGAGCCTATAATTCTCATCCGAAAGCGCTGAACGGCTTTTATTTAGCTTATAAACTGTTTTTCTACTGGCACGAAGCCCACATATGTAGTTCATCTCGACACATCATCAGTAACAAGATATCACATCCTTGGTATGGGTTATTATCCTAACTATAGGAGAAGGTTTTGGCCCTGGCCAAGGTGTGACTTCTGGCCAACTGTTTAACCAAATTAATGCGTCAAACTTTCTGTGTCGCATCCAGCAAACAATTTTCGGCTATTTTTTATGCGGCATTTGGTCATTTTTCATGGTCAGTAATTGGCAAGGCTCCTCCTTCTACTTCTCCCTTCTGCCCGCCCTGCGAGTCCCCCACAACGTCCTGCATTGTCCCCTTGGGCTGGTGACAGAACGCGTGCTGCCCTACCTCCGATTCCGGCCTTCATCTTGGCCTGTCCCTCACACACACACACTTACACACACTCACACACACACACAAAGGAGCCATGCATATATATGCGCTATTTATGTGGGCGTGTGGGGGCGTGGTGTCATCTATGCTCACGTATCAATAAGTGCTTGAGACGTGAACTGAATTTTTTATTACCGTTTGTATAAGTATGCACAAAAGTGAATGTCCCTGGCAGCGCCGCAGGACGAAGCGCAGGACGAGCACGAGAATATGTCTCTTGGCATGCGAAATTGCCTGTGAAATATTTTCAAAATATATACACATACATACAGATGTAGTTGTATATATAGTAAGGCATATATGTTCTGAATTCCACTTTCGAATCAATTCCACTGAAATGTGCACAGTAACAAATCAACAAGTAGGAACGCTACAATCGAGAGTGCTTGACCGGGAGATACCCTGTAGACAGGTCTGGGGTACCCTCAACACACGCTTCTATTCAAAATATCGATAATTTCATTGCATGCGACAATCGATACTATCGATAGTCTAAAAGAACTTGAAATCTTAATTTTGGGAGTTTATTTAGTTATTTATAACCAATGTCTTAGCTTATATCTAGTTTAACATACTTAAGCTTAAAATATCGATTGTTTGCATTTGGTATGCGACAGTCGATACTATCGATCTTCCTGAAGATCTTACTGAAGATCTTCCTAGGGATATTCCAATCCTAGTTTTATAAGTTGAAAGTACGGAAAGGTACGAGCATATAACATTTTGTATTTTCCTTAACTATTCCTTTATAGTTCAGTTTGAGACCTTTGGAATGTTGAATTAAGCTATCGATAGTTGGAAAACACATTATCGATACACAAATCGATCTTTGCTGCAGCGCAGATTGCCGATATTTACCGAGAAGTATCGATGCTTATCGATGTTTGCTAAACGATACCAAAAGTATGTTTCTTATCGTGAAAGCAGTTCGAATGTGGAATTGGGAATAGAATAGAATAGTATGCATGCACATACTTACGCGCGTATTTAGATGAAGGATACAGATGCTCGCGCCTGAAGAAAGGATACTTTTGAGGGGCGCTTAAAAGCTGTGGGCGTGGCAGTGGGCAAAGGAGTGGGCCAGTGAGGAAACTAGACAATTGGCCAATAAGTGGATGAAATCAAATCAATGGCAAACTCAATTCAACTCGACAACTGGCCAGGCCGCGACACGATTGCCCATGGCCAATTGCCAATTGCCGGCTGGCTAATCTGAGGCACTCAGCGCGCCATTTGGCCTAATCCTGCGCGGATGAAGGATGTGCGCCGAAAGGGGTCTCGAACGCATCCACTTTAATTGTATGCGGCTATGTGCTGTGTGGGATTAGCTTTGAAGTTGCTGTTGCTGTTGTTCTTGTTGTTGTTGCTGACTTGGAGATACGACGAGTGCTTAAGAGCACAATAACAGGACACTTAAGTGCGTCTCAGGCCGAAGGACTCTGGCTGAGCAGGACTCAACTGAGGGTTCAATGGCTTTCAGGTAATTTCTCTTGATGTGCGGCTCGGTGTGGGTTAAGTTGCCCAAAAGTGAGCCTGGCCAGGCGCTGTTTAACTCGTCGGAGCGTTAATTACTGCCAGTGTCAGGACCCCAAGCCCAAACCCAAACCCAAACTCGAACCCGAACCCGAACCCGAACCTGAACCCAAAACCAAAGCCAAACTCCAGCAGCAACTGCAAGTGATAAACGGCCTGCTTGGGACCGGGACCGGGACCTGAACCGGGCCAGTCCAGTTGAATCTCTGCGACGTATGCTGAACTGAACTGCCGTTGGCTGCTCCAATTGATTTATAAATCAATAAAAATATGTGCATAAATATTTGCCGAGACAATATAAATAAATTACAATGCAGTGTGAGCAGTCGGCTGAAAAACCGTATGCAAAATGCAATCGGACAGCAGCAAAGGACAACAGCAGACGTAGACGATGAAGTCCGAGTCGGAGCAGGAGCAGGAGCAGGAGCAGGAGTCGGAGTCGGAGCTGGGAACGGAGCGGGAGACGTAGCCAGACAATGCCGAAGGGCTGTAAGCATGTGCATAGATGGTTCAGGCTCTTATTAACTGCCTTGACTTGGCTTAGATATATGCACTTGCGAGGGAAGGCCAAGGACTTGGCAGTCGGGCTTGCCAGGACAGCGAGGACTCAGACTATGGATAGTCCCTCTGGGAGGGTACAAAAACAGGCTTATAAACAATGTTTTCAGGGAGTTCTAATAATATTATAGAATGTCATTCAGATTGATTACTTATCAGTTAGCCCTCGTGGCTAACTAGTCATGTATGTGCATATGAGATGCGGACGCAGGATGCAGGATACTGGACACAGGATACGGCTACTGTGCTGTGTGGCCAGCAATAGTCAGATTTAGTTTGGGCCATAATTTGATGTATTGTGTGCAATGTGTGAACGCAATTTAAATATGTGCGCAATTACGTAAAATGTTTGCAGCAGGACCCCAATTCCTGCCTGCCAGCCATCCTGCCAGCCATCCTGCCAGCCAGCCAGCCTGCCAGCCAGGTGCCAACTAATCAAAAATGCCAGCAATTATAATTGATTAAACCGAGAACGAGTCGAGTCGAGTCGAGTAGAGTCGAGTAGTCGATAAACCCGACATGGGACATACAATTGTGCACACATTAAAGAACACCCAGTATGACTGGGAATCCCCCGCACCTGCGACTGCCAGGATGTGCAATTGAATCAGTGCAGTTGATGGCTCCTGTGAGCTGCTCACAGCATTCACTGATACTTCCAATTTCACATACAATCCAATAGGTGCTAGATCGTGATTTCACACATTAGTGCCGGTTCTGAATACAGTTTAACTCGAAAGTATAACTCGGCCGGACTGAAAAGGACAGACTGAAAAGTGCCTTCAAACTAATAAGATTGGACAATAAAGTTTACGCAAATCTTTTTCGGATAAAACTATCGCGACCAGATCCGAAAACGATCCTCAAAGTAATCATCTCTCGCTCAGAAAACGAGCCTTTTACGATTTCTTTTGCGAGTAATTTCTAATATAGTTTTCAAGCCTTCTACGATATATTTTGTGTGCAATTATTAGTATCTTTCTGAGCTCGCTTGCAAGAATTTGAGCGAACCTTCGCTAGACATTCGCCTGTTGGTCGACTGGGCTGATTTTTATCAAAAAACTGAAAGATAACTCTTATTTTTCGATCGAACGAGAAATGTGAATTAATAGTTAAGCTTCAATTTTTATTTAAGCATCAAAATATAACCTTTATTTTCAATTGTTTTTATAAAAATCAAAAATGAAAGGAATTTTTCAATATTTATTTAAAAATTGAAAATAGAAATTGAATGTTAATATCTTTTGAACCAAGTGGTGTGTTTCCAAAATCTAAAATTATTCACGATGTGTGGCTCAAAACCTTTTTTATGGTACATCACATGTCCTTGAAGCACCTATATTAGGGATATTGAAGGTATGGTTCCATGTGAGGCAAAAAGTGGCAATGCAATATGCATATAAATATATATATAAATATAAGGGCACATCCAGGGGAAGTCGGGGAGACACCACCTTTTGATACAAATTAAAAATAAAAGTTTATCCTGTTTCCAGGATTCATTACTTTTACTTGTGATCCTTGCTGCTCAACATGCAAACATCATTCATATATTGTCAGTAAATATAGATAGTAGTTATATAAACTGATCTGTAACTGTACAAACATGATCATGGTGATCAAACAATGTTTAAGCTTGCCCTCGATCTCGAATTTCTTGTGTGGCCCATTCACGGCGACCATAATTGCGATCATTACGTGAACATGTGCTGAGAAAACTGACACAGAACTCAATGAAGGTTCGACAGGAGGATGCATTATGTTTCGGGATGCACCCCTCCTTTGTAATGTTTAGGCATAGTATGACAAGCCCGGCGAATAATACTTATAACCAGAAATAAATATTGATCGTATTATCAAATGTATAGTACAACAAAAAAACTCCTTCCCGTTTCCCAATCAACCATAAGCTCTGGAAAAATCGCCCAAATCTTGATTTTGGCAAACTTATGCGATTTGAAAGTCTAAGAAGATCATTGTGTATGATATCTATGAACTTCGGTATAGAAAATATAATAGAAAGATTGATGAAAATGTTTCTTTTGATATAAAATGAGAAATCAATCTAACGGGCATTCCCTCTCTGTCGAGACCCCTCGCTCTCCATCGAGAGCCCTCGCTTCCTCGCCTCCTCGCTCCCTCCTGCCATCTTGGTCCACAATTTGAGCCACTCTAAGCGTAAAAGGACCAGCTTATGGATATCGAGTGCAATGCAATGCGATGCACTGTCCACAAAAATGCCGTGAAATCAATTTTGCATCAAAATTTCAATATGCAACTCAGGATAGGTAGACGGGGAAAAACGGGGGGCGGGGCTTGCAGTGGCAGTGGCAGTGGCAGTGGCAGTGCAATTGCCACAGCACGCATGCTTATGCCTTGCACCTGGACTGTGTGCTGGCTGTGTCCTGGCTGCATCCTGGCACACTTGCCATGGTCAACTCGCACCGCATACGAAACCCGAAAATGTAATTGAAAAATTATTTTGTTACACGTGTCCGGCTGCAGTTGCTGTTGCCGTTGCCGTTGCCGTTGCAGTTGCAGTTCCCGTGCGGTCGCATCCTGGTGAAATCCTGTCCGTCTGCTGGCCTGTTGTCCTGCCGTGCCTCGATGATAATTTCGTGGCCTGGCCAAATTTTAATTAATTTGCCGAATTGCAAACTCGCATCAGCTTCAAATGTTACATCCGCAGCGCCCACAGAAGATTTAATAAGTCGCTGGAGCGCAGCGGGTTGGGGTGGGGATTGGGGTGGGTCTCTAGGCATAGCCGGGTTCTGATTAGCATATAAATTACATTGACACGCCCTGACCCCCTCCCCATCCGCCCTGATTCTTGATCCCCCTCTATTGCAATATATTTGCTTATTGATTTAGCTTAATTGTTTATTGTTAATAACCGAGAAACGATGCGAAATTTAACGCACCTGCAGCAACAGAAGAGGGCTCAAAGGCTACTCCTTAGTCCTGGGGAGGAGGCTCCTTCGACTTTTTGGCTTTTAAGGCAAGTCTGTTGCAGTCCTGGCACGAAACCCAATTAACTTGTTAATTTATTTGTCATTTGCTTTGTTCGCCTCGCCTAGTGCTGCAAAAACAATTCAAAGACAAGGACATTGTGTGAGCCGAGAAGGCTGAGATGGGAACAGGCAACAGGCACAGTAATACTACTTTGGGCTAGCAGGAGCAGGAGCAGGAGCAGGAGCAGGAGCAGGAGTTGAGCCATTCGAGGCGACAACTTTCCGTTGACTTTGTGATGGCAGATGTCAAGCCAAATAAATAGATAAAGGGGTTTTAGATAGATAGTTCTTTGGGACTGATTGCTTTGCGGGTTCTCTATAATCAAAGACTAAGGATACTATTCCTAAGAAGTTGGTTCACTCCCATTAAAATGAAACATTGTGAAATGGACATGCTGATTTCGCCGTCTAACTCAGAATAGTAGGTTGGTTGGACTTCTTATATCCTTAGACCTTGCCTTATGGTTGCTAAAAGGGGCTTAAGACATTCTTATATTTTAGTAATGTTCTATTCGCTTGATCTGTTTTGTATAATGTGTAGAGTCCTCCAAGTATAGATTTCTCTCTTATTCTGTTTTAAATATATACATATCTTAAATTGCATAATAAATGTATTTTTAATTAAATTCATAAATGTTAACTGTAAACTATTTATTATTAAAATCGATAAAATCAAATTAAATTCATGTTTTGATTTGCTTACACTTGAAACACAGGTGTAATTCCTCGTAGCTCTCCTTCTTAATTAAAGCGGTTCTCCTTGTTATGTTCATGCTTGTATTAGCAACTATTTTGAAGGTCGAGCCATTCCTTATTCTCTCTAACGCATACCGTGACTTTAGACCGTTCTTTTCACTCTCTTATGTATGTCTCGTTGTTGCGTTGTCTCTCTCTCGCTTGATTCTCTGTACTACACCATTGCTAGCGTTGGCATCTCTTTTGTATATCGTGGCATTAGACGACACATCTTACTCTCTTTTTGGACAGTTGTACAGATGGTGTCTCTTTCTTTCGATTCTCTTTTGACTGTTGTTCCACATTCTGCTGCCTATATGGTAACCTCAGCTCTCTTATCTTTATTTTTCACGCTCTCTCTCTAGCTATCTAATATCTAAGTACAGCTGCTCGCTGTTTGGCAAGTTCGTATCAATATCGCCAGAGCAACCAATGGAAAACTGACAGGGAAGCTGGTGCTGGGATGGGTCTGGGCTCTGGGGTTTGTGGGTAGGGGAAGCGACAGGAGTTGAAAGCTGGGCAAATCCTTTAACCGTTGCTCACATTCAGCTTTGAAGTTGCCAAAGTTTTCGCTTTGTATAATTAAAACTAGGCAGCCAGCAAGGAGGCTAAAGCAGGGGAGCAGGGGAGCAGGGAGGAGAAACGAAGACAAACCAAATTGTTTACATGTGTCTTTGTTACAGTTATCATTGGTGGTTAGCGAGCTGGGCGGGTGGGGCGGTGGGTGGGTTGGATTGCATTGGGTGGTTAGCTGCAGGCGCAGTTCATCTGTAGTGTGTCCTTGCGTCCTTCCACCCGTCTATCTGTCTGTCTGTCTGTCTGTCTGTCTGTTTGTCTGTTTGCCTGGCTGTCTTTCGGCTTCGTCGCGTTTGTTTGCCTCTCCTCTCTACACATGCATATGCAAGACGCTGACACGCCCACTTTGGCTCGGCCCATCCTGTTTTGGCAGGATATTCCGGCTTGGAGGCTTGGAGGCGCGTTACGCCCCCATTTATTTAGCATTTTGTTGTTTTTTCGGTTTCCTGCGGTTTTTAATTAAAATTAACTTTGTTTATTTTGCGCTTTTCCCCGTTTTGGCCAACCCACCCCCTCCCGCTTCCCACAATGCCCTCAATGTGATGTTTACTCTCCCCCGACCAGTTCGTCTCCTTGTTGCAGTTGTAGCTGCTTGTAATTGCCGCCATTTGCGTTGTCGTCAGCAGCAGACGGCTCCGCATCCGCATCCGCATCCGCATCTGCATCCGCGTCCGCATTGCACATTCACATTCGCATTGGCATCCGCACTGCAATCTTCGTGTTGGTGTTAGTTTTACCTGTTGGCTGCCCCCTCAACCGGCTGTCAACTGCTAACTGTCTGCCAGGACATTCAGGATTGCCAGGAGGCGTTCTTGGAGGAGTTTTGCAATCATCGTCATCATCTCTCGCGCGCGCTGTGTAACTTTTAGTAACTTTGGGCCAAGTTTTTGTTATGCCTGCTGGCTTGCTGCACCCTTAACTCACCCCTTACCTCTCCCACACTGCCAACGAGCGTGCTCAACTATGCGATACCCTGCAGCCTGCTCCGAATCAAGCCTAAACTGCATACAATATGCATTTGAGTTTTCTGCCGCATCAAACTTTCATTTTTAGAGCGAACATCTGCCTGATCCAAAAATGAGGATCTGTGCCAAGTTTCATCACGATAGCTCCAAAACTGAGGGACTAGCTTGCATAGAAACAGACGGACATTGCTATAGCGACTGGGCTATTGATGCTGATCAAGAATATATATACTTTATAGGGTCGGAAACGTTTCTTTCAATGCGTTACACAAAATTATAATACCCTCTGCAAGGATATAAAAGCGATTCGAAATGAGAAGTACTTGGAAATGGGAACAGGCCTATATAAAACAGGAAAACAGTCGATGGCTCTGTATATATTATCGAAAGTAATATCCTTACGATTATATATGTGTAAGTCTAGAAGCTAGAATAGCTCCTGTGCTTACAATACCACCACAGTAATATAGACATCAGCTCGATGGTTATCTAAGATGGACTATGAATAATAAGTGCTTATGCCCTGCAGGCATTGGCATACCTACCCTGTTAGCTTACCGCTTACAGGGTGTGTACCCACATCCGGCTCCATCGCAGTTGGAGCCCGTTGCCATTTTGATTAGCGCATTTATTTGCCTTTCGATGCATTTCGTGTTTGTCTTGCACTCGCAAACAAACCAAAAATAATAAAACTATCATGTAACATGGCGTAGTAGGGGCGGACCCTGGTTCGGGATGGGTTCTGCTCCCGGCTCAGATTAGGCATGGCTTTCAGTGCGGAGATTGGCCAGGGCACGGTTGAGGCTGGGTGCAGTTGGTCGCGTGCTTGGCAAGCTATCCTCCCAGCTGGTATCCTCGTCGTCGTTGCCTGGCTCCGGCTTGGAGGTGGTTGCGGCCAGGGTGCGGTAGTCGTGGCTCTCACTGAGCTCCGCATAGAGCTGCTCGAGCAGTTCCCGGAACAGTGTGGGATTCACGTTGATGCTGACGCTCATGAGCACAAACCAGTCGCCGTAGCCGGCATTGGCCAGCACCTGGCGCACGTGGGCCTTGGGCATGCCACGCAGGTGGGTGCGCAGCAACTGGAGACGCAGCTCCGGGCAGCAGACGAGCAGTAGGCGGTAGAGTATGTTGATGGCCGCCAGCATGGCTATAAAGACAAACCACACATAGAGCACGGCGAAGAGCTTCTCGTTGAGTATGTTGAGCGGCAGGACGCAGAGGATGTCCAGTATATTGGGCGTACCGGTGGGCCCGAAGATGAACATCTCGCACTTGGCCACCTTGGGAAAGACGCGCGAGGTCATCAGGTTCCACAGATTCCAGTCGTAAACGGGTATGGCGGCCAGGGCGTGGATGTACTTCTGCCAGAACCCATTGAAGATCACGTCCATGAGCCAAAAGTTGAACACCTGAGTACACACACATTAAGGCTTAAACTGAATACCGGAGTCTCGGGTGTCGACTGGGCAGACTTACGCTAATAATCAGATTGAGCAGCTCGCAGAAGGCGTACTTGATGGCATAGCAGCAGTGAATGCTCGAGAAACGGGCCCGGAAGTACTTGGTGAGCATGCGGAGACGCATGTGGTAGGTCTCCTCGAGGATAAGGGCGTCCCCGACCTCACAGCAGAGCTGCTCCATGCGCTGACCCTCCCAGACCTTCCACAGATACGAGGGGAAGTAGAAGAGCAGCGACTGGAAGAGCAGCACCATAAAGACCCACTGGTAGTAGCGCAGGTAGAGGCGCTTGGTAACACCCCGTACCTCTGGGCCAACACCCTCGGCTATGGACAGAATCCGGGCGTACTGTTCATTCTGGGTAACCAGGGAGTCCAGGGCCTCCAGGCTGCTCCGATTGCGGGCGGCAGTGCGGAACTGGCGCAGCTGCTGTTGTTTCTGCTGCTGCTGCTGCTCCAGGAGGGCGAGCTCCGGGAACGGCTTGGTCGCATCAATGTTGTCGTTCTCCACGGGCAGGATGTAGGTGCCCATGGTCCAGCAGTAGGACTGCACGTACTCCGTGTGCTTGGTGGAGCTGAGGCAGATGATGGGCTCGCCAAAGTACTGCTTGGCCGACAGCAGGAAGGTGCAGGTCAGCAGTATGACAATGGTGCACTTTGAGTGCAGCGTGAATATCGGATCGTAGATGCGCACCGTCTTCAGGCGCATGTACTTGGAGAGCGGCTTAACGGCGGCGTACATTGCTCTCTTTAAAGTTTACCTGCTCTCGCTCACTCTCGTTTGGAGACTGTGTGAAGTTGCTTACAAATAAAACTGAGCGCTTGACAGCAAATAAAACAGAGCAGCGAGTGGGAGAGGGAGATATATAGAGCGCACCGACTGGCAGGCTACAGCGCAGCTATAGTCGTCTCGCTCTGGCACCCAGCTCGCCCAACAGTGTTGGGCAACGCAGCGCGTAAGCTGTCAGTTGAAAGCTGCCTGCTTAGTGTTTTGAGTATAATTCTAGATATTTTCCACTGAACTCCCCCGAATCGATAACAGCGTTTTCGATTGATTGAGTTTTGGCTTTACTGATAAGTCGATCGGATGATAAACACAGAAGTTATGTAAGCAACTAAACCAACTGTACTGCTTGGCTGCAATGCCGCTGAACTGCTTGATGTATATATGTGTGCGTGAACGAAGAAGAATTTAAAACGTGTGTACATGGTGCCTCCTAGTCGGGTATACTCGACTAGAGCACTCTTACTTGTTTTATTAGAGAAACTGTTAACTGTCAGAAACTAAAGTTGGGTCTAGTTTGTTCAATCGCATTTTCTTCTTATTTTTATGAATCAAAATTTGATCTAATAACTATTGCAAGTGTCCTTTTCTCAACAACTGAAAACATAACCAAACAAAGATTTGTTCACTTAACGAAAGCTTGTGAACAGTGACCAGGGAGCAAGTTACTTTGAGAACAGTCACTGAGACTTGTCAGAACCAGTACCAAGCCACAATATCTCTCGTCTCTACAATCTATACAAGCATGCACGTCTGACAGTCTGAAAGTCAGAAAAGTAAACATTTACAGTCAACTGGTAAAAGTAAGTTAAATTCAGAGAAAAATTGGAGAATCATACAGCACTCATTCACTTCTCAGTTGCTTTAGTTATAATCTAATAATCTTTAATCTAACTTGTGGAAATGGATAATGGGAATCGAGCACGTCGCCGCGCCCCCCTGCGCCCTTTCTTCGCTTTTAACTACATATTTTTTGGGCTCAACCCCGCCCACCCTTATTTGTTGTGTGAGTACAGTCATCTACGAAGGACAATGGTAATAATGAAAGAGTTTTCCCCCCTCTAGTGCCCGATGATGAGTGGGACGATGCTTTTGCTCAGGAATATTTCGGCGAGTTCATGAGGGTACTTCTGTTTTGTGTCATCTGTCTACTGTCTATATCATCATTTCTCGTATTTTACATATGAAATGCAATAAAATTAGTAATATGTTACAATATGTTGGTTGGACCTTGGTTCTGGTATGTGCTGACTTGCCAGTTTCCATGCTGTGGCTATATCATATAGCTGCCATAGGAACAATCAGAATTGTCTGAAAAACATCTGCAAGGGTGTATATTCGGTGTAAGGCGATATATTTATAAACATCAATGCATTTAGTGGAGGATACTTTGATGAAATATTTAATTCAATTTCCTTAAACTTAATAGTAAATACAGCGACAGTATTTCAATTTGAAGAATATGTTTCACTATATATATATATATATTCTTGATCAAAGTCAGTACATAAGTGTGTGGCAACTGGCCGGATGGATCATGGGAGCAATTTCTCAATCAGGGAAGGTTTCGGCACCCCGGAGGAACATCCGGATAATATTCAACGATCCGAGTCTTGGGTCCCTTTCTGATCGAGTGGCCTCTGGGCCTCAATTGACAGACAAACTTGTGCATACATAAATTGCCATGACTTTTGTCATTTGACACGCATAATAATAACGCACAGTGGTCGGTAATCCGGTACTCCAGTGCTGCAGGACTTCAGGACTTGGGGACTCTGCACTGCGTGCTCGTATGTATGAGGATCACGAGCGATGGGAACGACAACGAATGGCAGCAATAATAATAAAATGATTAATCGATGCTACATGACTGCATATACAAAATACGAAATAATTCCCAGCGCTGTGTCGTCATCCAGCGTCATTACCGGCCCCCGAGCCCCCCCGCGCCATCCCTGTGCCCTACACCCCGCACATCATCATCATCTTGAACAACATTCAACATCATCATTATGAGGCAACATTCAACATTATCATTGGAATGCCCCTGCCGTGCAAATGTTTATTGTGGGAATTCGTTTGCTGCGACGTGTCATCGTACGGCGGAGCGGTTCCGGGAGTCATCTCTCCCCATCCTCATCTCCATCTCCATCTCCATCCCCATCCCCATCCACCTCCCTCACTCCGCTTGACGGCAAATTAAATTTATGAATTCTTTCGCTGGTGCGTGACCAGAGATTTACTATAATCAGGCATCGGGAATCAACGAACACGCTCAGGAGACTAATTAGTCGAGTACGAGTGCCAGTTAGTATCACAGCTCGTCCGTTACACTGTGCACTTTCAACTCCCCTCTTCCTCTTCCTCTTCCTCATTGCCTTTCCCTTCCTCTTTCTCCATACACCTCTCTCCATTCCAATACCAATCGCATTCCCATTCCCATTCCCATATCAATTACAAATACAAATTATAATTATAATTTCTCGTGCCGCATTGATTTCTTTTCCTCCCGGCCCCATTGATTGCCATGAATTATACAAAATGTTAACTACAGTCAAGCTTCCTTATAGCAGGCTCGAAGGGAAACATTCAAAATTTGTTAAGCACAACATTTCAAAAAGGAATGTTACAAAATCTTCTATAACAAGATTATTATCCGCATTTTATTTCCTTACAGTATTTGGTTTTATATTTCCAAAACATAGATATAGAAGATGAGAGATGAGAGGAAAAAAAAATGCAAAGTGAGCTGGTAATTTTGAACATAAGTATCATTTGCAAATTGTTTGCATCGGCTTATGGGATAATAGGGAAAATTGGTCACATTTTAAATAAACTTGATCTGCATATGGTATAGGTAGGAATGTTAAGGAACCTGCTTACCAAACTTGGTATATCCAGTTGAGATAGTCTCCAAGAGCTACACGCTTGTACCTATAAATATCCTATGCTAGGGTGGGATTTATTTTCGCTTTGCTTCAATTAAAATATACCCATTTTACCCGTTTTGTAATGGATCTTGTTTCAAGTTTTTACCCTGAACATGAAATGACTCGTATATCAAATTGGACGCTCGTTATATAGAGATTCCACTGTATGTAATTTGGCATTGGGTCAGAGCATTCCCAAGGGCAAAGCTCGACTGCTGATCGCGTGCATCCAATCTCGGCCAGGTGCCACAGCCCACAGCCCACAGCCCACAGCCCACAGCCCACAGCCCACAATCCACTCCCCACTTCCTGGTCGGGGTTGGGTGAAGGAGGGTGGGATGGGTGTTTGTCTGCTGGCAGCGCTTTTAAATATTTATTTAAATGGAATTTATTATTTAAAGCGATTTCCCATTGACCACAATAACCAAAAACGTTTGTTGACCATCCGCCCCGCCCCCTTGCTCCCTTCCTGCCTTCCTGCTTTCCTTCCACCCGTGGCATGCCCCGGACCTGGTTGCAACGGCACCAAATTCGCGCTTAAATAAATAAATTGAACAATTATGCGTGGTTGCGGTTGTTTTGGCTTTGATAGAGTCCACTTTCGTTCCAGGCCATAATCCTATTACCTTGCACTGTAACTCCGTTCGCGGTGACACTTTCCCATACCCTGTACTGGCCAAACAGGGCATGATCAGCGCTTAATAACTATGACCAGCAATTTACTTCTTAACAACATTTGTGTTCTCGCAAATCAACTGATTATTTCCATCGGAGGAGTAAAAGGCGGGAGGAAATTCTTAAAATGTGTATAACGACCATACAAAGCTTATATATTCCCGGTCAGGATCAACTTTGGATACTCCGTACACCTCCACGAAAATATACTATATTTTAAAGATATGTAACTGATTCTGGGGTTACTCTGGATCTGCTTGCTTGCACTGCCGCTGAACTGCTTGATATGCGTATATGTATGCCTACAAAGATGTGGATGCTAATTTTAGAGCTGATTATAGGATCTCGCATAGTCGGGTACACCCGACTAAAGCATATTTACCGCTCGGTTTTGCTTTTTTAGAAAATGTTTCGGCATTTCAATTTTATTAGTTCTGTTTTCAATGAATGATTAGCATTTCTATACCCTTGCGGAGGGTATTGTAATTCAGTCCCGAAATATGTAAAGGCTTTAGGATTATTTCTTAAATTGATTATATTCCATTAAGTGGAACCTAAGCGCATTAAAATACTATATTGTACTCCGGAACTTCGGGGAGGGTAAGAGCTGTATCGCATTCTACTGTTTTTGTGCCCTTTCGACTGAGGAACGAAACAGACTGGAAACAGAGTATATGGCAGTCGGGTGCATCAGAATGCAACGTTTCTACTGGTTTTTTGATAAATTCGACGAACAGATGCAAAAAATTAACAACAATTGAGTTGGGCTGGCGTAGGCTGAGGGAAATGGCAGTGAAAATCGGCTGGGTGGCTGGCCTTGGGGGTGGTGGTGGGTACTGCCGGATTGTGGGGTCATAACTGCGGTCGGCTCTGTGTCGGCGCACTTGTCAATTGCACTTGGAATGCAGTTGCGAATTCCGCTGGCAAAATGGCGCTGGCACCGCAAGGCGGCCGCAAGGACACACCACTGGGGCGACACTTGAGAGTCGCTGTGCTTGGCATCCGCTTAGCTGGTGCTTACCAAATCTATGTGCCCAATAATGCAGATGACTTGATGGCATGGCCAGGTCAGCTGGCCGAGCCAACCAACCAAGCCAAACCAAAGCCACCCACCGAGCTAAACTCTCTCTTGATGTGATTGTGTTTTCTGCGATTGTCGATTGCGTCTTCGTTTGTTGCTCGCCCCGCGGATACACAGCAGCCACAACATCATTATTAGCATTTAAGGGGGAAGGGGGAAGGGGGAGAGGACCGTGTGGTCGGTGGGGGGCGGAGGTGTGGGTGTGGGTGTGGGTGTGTCGGGCGTTTGCACTGTTATTATGTGCCAACATGGTCGTCAACGTGATGGCGTCGAGGCGACGATATCAGCATATGTTACGGGGCCATCCATCTGTGTGTGTGTGTGTGTGTGTGTGTGTGTGTGTGTGTGTGTGTGTGTGTGTGTGTGTGCAGTGGCGGATCTAGGGTTGCTGGCGCCCGGGGCAAAGCAGGAAATTAGCGCCTTCCTACCCCTCTGCCGTATGAACGTAAAAAATTGTTCTTTGTATGAATAACATTCAAATTATTTTGGGTGTGTGAAGGTTTATTAATTATCTAATGCTCATATATATGAAGAATTGTATTTCATTATAATCATTTTGTTACATGCAACGTAAAAGAATATCATATTTCGTGTTTTTGTATGAAAATGAAATATTACTTCTGAAATATTACTTTTCTGGCACTTTTCTTGGTTGCCGCTAATTCAGCAATAATATCATTGTAGTCGAGTGATGCTGCTACTTCATTTTCGATGGAAAGTATAGCTAAATTTGACAGCCTGTCCTGGTTCATGGTTGCGCGGAGATAAGATTTTATCAATTTCAGTTTACTAAATGATCGCTCACATGAAGCAACAGACAATGGTAGAGTCAGCAAAATTTTCAAAGCCGTCACAAGTGTTTTGTACGCCTCCAATCCCAACGATGAAACATATAATAATATTCCTTTTGGAGTGAGATCAAGTGTTTCTCCTTTTTATCGGCTCTTTTTAGAAGAAAAATAACATCTTTGATATCGTCAAACAATTCCCTGCCGTTCAAATCATTGGAATAAATCTTTGTCGTCATAGAGATATTCTTTGAAGTCGAAGAAAAATCCGAAGCGTTCATTCAGCACTCTCAAGCTAGCAAAGCGAGTAGAAACTTCAATCGAAAGGCTGTCCAAAATTTCAACTAATGAGCGTCTTGTTTCTTGGTACATATCGAGACCAGCGTCATCAGCAATTTCACCTGGCATCTTACGTTTCCGAATGATCCTCTTTGAAATCGTTACCCCCATTTCTTCACATAGTTTTTTAGCTTTCAGTATGACTGTGTCGCAAAGGCTAACTCTCCACTCTTTTATGTGATCTGACAAAGTCTCAAGTAATTTTACCGCTTCGTAAATGCTGATCCCTTTGGTTTGAAGCATTTTCTGCATTCTGTCAATAGAAGGAAGGATCTCTGCCCATAAGAGAAGCAGAACCAGAAAATCAAATTTTTCAACAGCGCCGATGACAAGTGCTGCGTCTTGTCTCGTGTCCACGGTTTCAGAAGACGTATCTCGAAGTATTTCTAGAGCTGTTATCACTTTATCAAGTTGGGTAGATAAAGTATTTACTGCTGCTGCGTTGGCACTCCATCTAGTATCAGACTGACGTTTGACCGTAATTGTGACATACAGTGCTGGTCTCGAGCTTGATTTTGCGCCCCTTAGATTTGGCGCCCGGGGCGCTTGCCCCTTTCGCCCCCCCCTAGATCCGCTACTGTGTGTGTGTGTGTGTGTCTGTGTGTGGTTGTGCGGCATCTTCCTGCCGTGCATTGTTCGATTAATGACTTAACGACGTGAGTTGAATAACTTTGATTTAGTGTCATCTCATTTTGCCAGCCACGCAGCGGTCGTTCCAGCTAATTGTATTTATTTACTAAACATTCACACACACACACACACACACGCACAACCAACCCAACACACGCATACTAAAACTAGGAACATGTGGTCGCCTCAAGATTTTAATTAATATTACTATTATAATTCGCGCGCATCTGGAATATTTTGATAATGCACCAAAGACTTCAAATATTCCCGAAATAAATGTGCTTAAGCCGAAACAATCGGTGACTCTATCGATAGTATCGATACTTCAATCGGCTTTAAGCTTATTTCCCACAAGTATTGATATGAAACTCGGTTTGGCATGCTGCGTTCGATTTAGGAAACTAACTTTTTGTTTTATAGCCCGAAAACATTATAAATGCCTCATCAAAATAAGGATCTAGATGAGACTTAAAAGTGTTCTTCCAAGAAAGGGAATGTATTTAATATTGCAAATTAATCACTATAAAATGAACCATCAGTTAACTCTTTCTTTTTTTTTAGATGCATATCTGAAACATACCGTTTAAAGTAAATTATTTCGTAATGTAAGTCTAAACTGTAAAAAACCGTTGAATATTGTAGATGTGCATAGTTTGGGGGCTAATGATAATTTGTTTATTGTATTTATTTTGTATGCTGCATATTGTTAAGTCCACTTTCATAAATATAAAAGGATACTGGTATCGCAGTAGTTCCAAATCCAAAACTCAGACCATTTCCAGTAAGCAGTATGGGTTCCAGTATACAGTTTATAAAATTTAGAAATAATCCCTGATAAAGTATATCCAAGGTATCCAAAGAAAGTCAAGTTAATCATATTGAAAATAAGAATACTAAATCCTCGAGCTTACTTTAAACGTGTATTTGGGGTATAGAAATACATAGGGGAAGGGTTTCGACGGCGCTCCAGGGTGCTCTGCTATAATCGGAAATCAGAATTGAATTGAAATTGAAAAAGGAAGAAGGAAGTAGCCGAAGGGTTACCTGGGTTGTGTTCTTCCAAGAGAGAAAGTGTATTTAAGATTGAAAAATAATCACTCTAAGATAAATCATCAGTTAATTAAAGGATCTAGTTGGAAAAGAATGTTAGGTAGCTTGTCTATGGCTCAACTGAGGGTGAGCTGGGGCTGAGCTGCCAGGTACAGGTACAATGTATCCTTTAGTGCTTTATCAGTTAAGCTGCGAGTTATGCGGCTTGGCGGATCAACTTCCCTTTCGAATTGACCAGTTGCATGTCCTGCTACAATTGGCCCGTCGCTTAGTTAGCCAGTTAAATTGTTGGCTGTCCGTATCCTGCGCTGTGTCCGTCTCCTTCTACGTCTCTGACTCCGTCAGCCGCCTGGGGCTGATCATGTTTAATTAGTTCTAATGAATATTTAGCCGGGTTCCATGCCACGTTTGGCCAATGCAATTTTCTACACGCTTTTCTATTAGTGTCTGGCCAACTGAATCGTTCTTTGGCCCCCAACCCCGCCTCCAACCCCTCCAAAGACCAAACTCTTTCAGACAGATACTCATACGGTCTTTGGCTCGTTATTTGTAATTTGTTGTAAGTTTTGTTTCAGTTTTTATTGTTGTTGCCAGTTGCAGGGTAACACTAGCCTGTCCCCGTTCCCGTTCCCGTCCGAGTCCTCGTCCGAGTCCTCATCCGCGTCCTCATCTCCCTCCTGCTCCCGGTTCTCGTTCCCACAGCTCGTGTCCTTCTTATGCCCTAGCAGAGGGTGTTGGCATTTTGTTGTGGAATTTGAATTGCATTGAGAGAGGCCTTGTCGAATAAACAGGACCTGTTCTGAATTTCGCGGATATAGTAAAGATTTTAGGATTGCCTACAAAATTAAACCTACTAGGAGTATTAATGGTCAAAGGAAATTGGGATTAGATTGGATATTTTGGAAAGATCTAAATATACTTTTGTTTGTTGTATGAAAACTTTCCCCACAGGAAATAACTTCACCATCTATAATCAAACAAGCTGAGTTTCACATAGAACTAAGCCTGTGAATTGATTGCAAAGGGTATTTATTATTCGTCTCGTTCGGTTTCTGTTTACATTCCCGGCTCTATTCCAGTTTCAGTTTCAGTTTCAGTTTTTGGTTCGGTTTCTGTTTCTGTTTCTGGTTCTGGTTCTGGTTCTGGTTCTGGTTCTTGTTGCTGGCCATCGTTGTTTTTATCGGCATTGAAATGTGGCCCCAAAACAGTTTCAGCTCATAAAAATACAATTTGCTGCTGCTTATTTTTTACGATGCACATGAGGGCGATGTTGGCCTCCTGTTGGTCCTGGACCTTGTCCTGGCTCTCACTGTGTGTGTGTGTGTGTGAGTGTGTGTGTGTGTGGCCAAAACTATTTTCGAGCTTGAAATGACGCGCACACATGCTCCAAGTGCGTCCAGTGTCCAATGGCAATCGGGTTGCCACCAAGTTATGTATGTGGCAAGTGTGAGCGTTGCACGTTTGCGGGTGTAGAGAGGAGGGGAGGGACTGTGGACTGCGAGGGGGCGTGGCGTGGCGTGGCGTGGCCAGCTGCTGCTTTTCGGCTGCAGGCATTTAAACGTTTAAGGGATTTGTTTATGTTGCCGCTCCATTTTGGGTCAAACGATCCGGGCAGCCCCTTCCCTCTGCCCCTCGCTGCAAATTGGCAAGTTGCTTAAACATAAAAACAATGCGGCCAACTGAACGGCCCATGTATTCATAATCCTGCCTAATAATCCACACCAACTATGCCCTTTCTCCCTTTCTCCCTTTCTCCCTTTCTCCCCCTCTACCCCTCTACCCACAACATAATTCGGCATTTTTTTTGTTGGTCTGCTCGGAGGGTCATAGAAAATAAAATAAAATAAAATAAAATGAAATAAAATAGGCAGAAATGCTTCAGCTTAATAGATAAAATGAGCGCAGCTGGACTTGGCCTACACACACATGTGTGTGTGTGAGTGTGTGTGAGTGTGCTACCCCCTTCCCCACACCCTCTCTACGCAATCAAATTAGTAGTCCCCTTTAATAAGCAGCATAATAGTTAGTTATCTATTTGTGAACCACATAACGCGCAACTCGAACCACAGTTGAACCGGTTTTGCTTCGGAAAGTCCGATAAAATTGCTTAAAGGGTCTACTAAACAGGCAGAGAGATACAAGTTGAAGAATATATGCACATAACTGGGCTGAAAGTGCATCGACTTAGAAGTGTCAATCTCAATGCATGTGTGTACTTGGAAACAGTGTTGGGTAATGACCATTAAAAGGCATGCTTGCAACACTATACTTTTCAATATGCTTCCACTTACATGTGAGTGTCGGAATATAAATACATCTGCAATGTTATAGCAATCAAGGATGGGATTCAAGTACGAATTCCAGATTTCTAATCTATAACCTTATTTATAGGCTTATTTAAATAAAGAACTAAATCTACCTAGCTAAGATCTGATGAATTAGATCATACTGGTAACAATAAGGAAAATATCAAAAATATTATAATAATATTAAGAGCCCAACAAGAGGTGGCCATCCGACTGACGGACTGATAGACTGGTTAATAATGCCTCACATTAATACCAGCTGGATTAAAGGGATAAATATGTAGATATGTAGAACATGGTCACACCCAACAGTTTCCCCTGTTTGCTATGATCTCAACAGATGCGGTATATCGATTTCCAATTTCTCGTATCATAATACTTGGGCATGTATCAAAGACTTCTTTGAAGTGATTGTAATGCCATCAGCTGTTTTCATCGATATACTTCTTATACTTATCGATATTTTGTGTGAGAACAAAGGAAAGTAAGCTTATTAAAACTAAAATTGCGATGTAAATTAGAACATTCTTATTATTATTCTTATTGAGCATTCTTATTGTCATGGAGTAATTCAAAGGTGTTCCCAACAGTTGTAATAAGAATTTCAATAATAATAATAATATGTATAATTGGCAAGTGCAAATAAATATCTCGTACTAATACTTAAGCATTGTATAATTATGGGAAATATCAAATAAATAAATAAGTAAATTGATTATATACTAGACAGCATCAAACTTATCGATAACTTGTATTCAGGAAGCTAGTTATTTTCGTTAACTTGACTACAATTACTGACATTCAAGAGTGCCAGTTGTTACTGAAACTTCAATATCTCTCATCTCTACAAGCAAGCACTTCTGACAGTCTGAAAATCAGGAAAGTGTGAACTGGCAAATGTAAGTAAATTTCGGAGAAAAAGTTAGGAATACTTCTAAGATCACAGTCACTTCTCATTTTTCAGTTGCTTCAGTTATAATCTATAACTTCGAAAAATGGATAACGGAGATGGAGCACGTCGCCGCGCCCCCTTGCATCCTGACAACGACATTCACCATATTCTTTTCGGGCGTCGTCCTTTAAATCGAGCTAGACGTAATATGTTCGGTGAGTACAGTCATCTACAAAGGACCATGGTGATAATGAAAGAGTTTTCCAGCTCTAGTGCCAGAAGACCAGGAGTGGGACGAGGATGCAGCTCGGGAGTTTTTCGAAAAGTGCGTCAAGGTATTTTTGTTTGCCGTCATCATTTTCGTGACAATTTCATCCGTGTATATACTTCTTTATGACAACTATTAAATTGGGCGACTGACAACCTTAACATTTAACGTTTTGTTAGCCCAGGAAAGCATTTGGAAGCATCCTAACCATCCAAAATCGTAACTTTCTATTACTAGTACTAATCAGTTATTAACCTAGTTAGCTTCAGCAGTCTCCAAACTAGACTCCTGCAAATTCAAGCACTTCTTAGCCGGGCTTAAAGCTGAAACCGGATTCGGATTGACATAGGGAAAAGCTTAAAGCTGTTAAACATCAAATCGGAACATTGCAAGGAGGAGGAGGCGTGCTTATTTATAAGTGTGTATGTAATGTGCTCATGCATATGCATGCAACCCTGAGGGGGTGTGGCAGACGTATGTACGTGCGGGCGGGCGGCCAGTGGCGGGGGGTGGCGCTAGTGCAGTGGGCATTAAGGGTGAAAGTCGATGCCGTTGCACTTATTGTATAATTATGCAATTTAATGAATACTAAAAAGCTGCCCCTGCAACACGATGATAGGGTGTAATGCGGGGGGCTGGTGCGGGGGGCTGGCTTAAAACTGTATTGCGGAGCAGAGCTAAGAAAATGAAAACACAGCAAGTGTGTATAAAATTAAGAAAATCATACGAAAAAGAAAACAACACAACGCGTAATGTGAGCTCCCTCTGTGTGTGTGTGTGTGTGTGTGTGTGTGTGTAGCCGCCATGTTGATTATTATAGTTATTATTGTGGACCGCCAGTTGCAGTTAGCAACAGTTCCCATTCCTATTCGCCCTTCCCTGCCGTCGCCTTGGAAACCCCTCCTGCACATTGGGGCTGCCAGCCCCTTGAAGTGCGGGGAAGAGGGTGGGGCAGGGACCGGGAGAGAGCATAAGATAACGATGCGGTAATTAACATAAACCGTTTTGTCTACTGTTTTTCTTTTAAATACTATTTTTATCTCCTTGTTTTTCGGGTGCAAACGTTCCTCGGGTGAGTTTCCTTGTTTTTAGGTTAGGGTATGCCCGCTTCGTTGTGCTTTAAGCCCGAACTGGCTGTCTTTTTTAATTTTGCTGCTTCACTTACTGCTCTGTGTGTGTGTCATTTTATGCATGAATTTTTTAATAGCTTAAATATGCGGCAATAAAACTTTAGCACGCTCATCTTATCGCCAACGCAAGTTCTGCCACTACACATCGAGCCCCCCTCCTAACACAACCTCCCACCCCCTCTCTGTCTGACTCCCTTCCCTGCTCCGGCTGCTGGACCTGACGCAGACGACGTCGACGCCGACGTCGCACGTACCTAATAAAAGCCACACCACGGCTCCTCCGACTTCGTCTCCGTCTCCGTCTCCGACTCCGGCAGATGCAGATGAAGATGTTGACTTGGCGCTGGCAGCCGCCGACATGGCGCACTGCACGTGCCTCATCCACCTCAACCACCTCTGCCCCCTCAGCCACCTCAGCCACCTGGGCAGGCTGTGAAGGTAGCCAGCATCCTGACTTTTAACTAGCTAACTTGATAAAACTACAAAACTATACAATAAATATGCAAAAGTGCTGCAAAAAAGAAATGAAACACAAGTTAGAACGTTGCAGCTCCCGACTGCCGTATACTCTGTTTTCTGTTACATCTGTCAGGGAGGTCACCAGTCGAATTCAGTGAGAGTTATATGTTGCTCATTTGGGGAGTGCGCAATAAAGGTCTTAAGAATGTTCTATGACAAATCTGTCAAGGAGGTCATCAGAAGTCTACATACCAAATTTGGTGAGTCTAGCTATAAAAATGTGGAAGATATAGGCTTTGCCGAATTTCGTGTGAAGAAGTTGGGAGAGAATTATTATAGCCTTGTAAACTGAGGTTATATACTAACAGGTATAACAGATTTGCTAGGACAGAACAGAGTATAAAAAATGAAAGAAAACGAAGTGAAGGCGAAGACGGGGCGAAGGAAAGTGCAAGCGCGAACGCTTGAGCGGAGTGTGCTCCAGGGTGCGGAGTGGCGGACCAGAGGATGCCCTGCAGCGCATAAGTGCTTGCCGGCCATTGCATTGAGGATGCCACAAGACGCAGGCGACATGCCACGCGGCACTCCACACCCCACCACTCCTCCCGCTCCTTCCGCTGTCTCTCGCAGTCAGATCTAAACCAGCGCATGGAAGGTGTCATTGCAGTTTCCAAAGCAATTTGGCCCACACACACTGAGAACCACCTCGGCAGCCTTTTTTAGCTGACGTTTCTATATGCAGGATATGCAACTGAACCGAGTCCTGCCTAACAAGCGGAAACTAACTATGCTAATTATGATATACATTTAATCTAAGTAGAATTTATAGAATACTGGCTGGAATCACCCCGGAGTTGCCCGGAGAGGTATTTTGATTAAAAGTAATTGCATTGCATACTTCCCTCAATCGTAAGAAAACCAATCATAAGAAATACATATTAATAAAAAACATCTAATAAAAAACATGATCTTACCCACTTGATCTCTTCAACCCATCGGTTGAGAAACATAAAAGAGTTTTCCACCAGTTTTTCGAACGTGAAATTGAGTTTTCCAAAATCGATGAAATATGGGATGAATAATTTGTTGTATAGTTTTTTGAAAATGAGCTCGAAGCCGATAAGCAAAAAGGTTTTTCGCGAATTTCTACGCTTTTGGATAGAATTCTACAAAATACCGTCCTGGTGTCTCCATAAATGGAAGCTAATATGATAATATGCATTCTAGCTCTCACGGCTTGGGCTGTGAGTTGATTATCAATCAGTCAGTCAGTCTGTCAGGGCAAGCGCTTTTATATATAGCATCATCGCATAGATGGACCATTTGCACACCTTATGGAAATTTGAATTTGTATAGCGAAGCTAATTATGCAAGACGGCGACCAAACTGAGAATATTTCATCACAAAAAGGCAGATGTAGAGATGGACGATTTCTATCGAAACTGAGACTAAGATCGACAGTTGCAGTGAACTCTACTTATTTCTTACGGGAGAGCTGAAGGTCCATCTCGAACTCGAACTCGAAAATAAATTGAGCTTTATTTATAAAGATTTGAGCTAAACTTTTCTGTAATTGTTAGAACATCACAGTTTGCGTTTACCAGCAAAAGTTGCTTAATGATAATTTTTATGCTTGCTGTTATCCTTGGGGAGAATGCGTCTTATCCTAATACCGAATTCTCGATGCATGAGCTTGTGTGGTGCTATCAACACTTTGATCTACCTCGATAGCGGTGTTCACCAGAAGCTATCAAGGCCGTAGTTTGATTTGTGATACTTGATAGTTGATGGGTAAGGTTGCTGTATTTCCATTAATTGAACTGATTGGTAGAGTATCGAGCCTTTGGCGCATAACAGTTCGTATCTTGTCCTTTGTTGAACGGAGCTCCTTTCGTGCTCGTCTGGCGTGCTCGGAGTTATCCTTGGAGTTGGGATGCGCGCGTGTGTGTGTGTGTGTGTGTGGGGTTGGTGTGTGCGTGTGAATGTGCCTTGGCATAGTTTTTAAGTTTATAGGCTTGTTATTTCATTAGCATAATCAAATGGCTGATCGACCCCAGTTTCCGGCTCAGTTGCCTGGAGCCTTGGGCGCGGGGGAAGGGCAATAGCTTGTATCCTCGTATATATATCTTAATTCAGTAGTTAGGTTGTTTCTTTTCTTTACTTTTCAATCAATTCCCATCGCTTTTACCGTTGTCGCTGCCTTTGTGCCTTTTACTGCCTTCTGCACCCCTCCGCCCATACGCCCATTCCCAGCTCCGAGCTCCCAGCTCCCAGCCTTGTCAGCAAATCTCTGCTGAAAGCCATCAACTCGCAGGCATTGTCAGCGACATAACAAGGACACGCAGCTGAAGCTGTTTACACTTTTCTCAGCACCCCACCCCGCACAGCTCAGGAGAGAACTGCAGGGAAGGGCAGGGAAGGGAGGCAGCAAAACAGGAAAAAAGCAAAAGAAGAAATCAAAATAGAATAAAACTTGTGCGTTTTGCATAAAGTGCGCTTATCCCCGCAGGATATGACTGGCAATGACGCCCCGACGCCTCTCAGCTGTACACACCCCTCCTTCGCCAGCAACTGGAATAAGGATAGAAAAAACTGACGCTGGAGGTTGTATGCGCTGTCTAATTTCGCACAAAACTGCGCAGTTTCTGAGCTGAAAGGAGCAGCGCTCCCTTTCAATCCCCCGCCTGCTCTGCCCGCTCCCCTTGCTGCCCCAAGTCGGCAATATGTCAAAAGCGCTGCTCGGCTTTTCAAGTGCACGTGCCGAAATGAAGCTGGATGTGTGTCAGGCGGCATTTCCGTTGGCTCCACTCCCGTCCCCTCCCAAGTCCCTCCCTTTACATCCGTCTCCCCTCGCCCCTCGCCCCTCGCCCCACGCCCCTCGCCCCTGGCCCCTGGCTCCTGGCGGTGGCATCGGCTCATACCTCTGGCCACGTCAGCGTGGCAGAGGGAACCGCTTTGTGTGCGCCTGTCGCTCGCTTTGAGTTTGGAGCTTTGATTTATGTTAACGCTCCATGCAGCACCATGCAATCCTGGCTGCCCCCGCCCCTTGCGCACATCCCGGCACACCCCCGCAACCTGAAGCGGCACAAATTGTCTGCATCTGCATAGAACAGCGGATAATGGTGCACTAAAATACGAGCTAGCCACACAAACAAAGCCAACACACAATATACAACGCACACACACCCACACCCACACCCACACACACACATTGAATTTTGGCATTTCAGGTGTTTTGAGCTGCCATTGTTAGCCAGACAGCAACAACAACAAGAGCCACAGTATAAGTCATCTGGTGTCGAAGATTAAATATCCTTGCACTTCTATTAAGGACTTGTGGGCAGCTTGTATCAGTCTGTTGAAATTAGCTCGATACACAAATGCTATATATGTAGACCGATAGTATCGATAGTTCCCTCTCGAGCTCCATCAACTGTTTTTCTGTCTTATCGATAGTTTTCAAGTCTTTAGAGTCTTCTTAATTTCCTACGAAATGATAAAGTTCTTAGTTCAACATTAATTAAAGCTAAAAAGCTCCTTTGAATAGATTGAAGCCTATCGATAGATGGTGTCGATTAACGACTGTTGGAGCTAGCGATGGGAGCACTATCGATAGTTTTGCAGCAGTAATACATTCTTGAGTAATATATTAATCGAATGCAGCTAATTCTTACTTTCGATAACTTGTGTTAAAACTGGGATATGTTCAAATGACATTGCTTGATTTCTGTGCAATCGAAAAGCAACGGAAACCCAATTTATCGGCTTATGGTATTCGATAACTTAGCCGCCATCGATTCTACTGTAGATACTAAAAAGAAATATAGCTTATAGGGTCACAGATGACTTCCTCTGGCTCTAACGTACTCTTGTGGAGGTTTATTACACCCTTTTATTCAGTTTAGTGGGTATAGGGTATAATAACAACGACATTTAGTCTTCCATTGCAATTGACGACGGGGTTGACGCTGTTTCCATTGACGTTGGCATATCGCAGCCATCAACAGCAACAGCAACAGCAACAGCAACAGCAACAGCAACAGCAACAGCAACAGCAACAACAACAACAACAACAACAACTTATGCCACTACCTCCAATTGTGAATGCCTGTGGGCGTGGTCGTGTGTCGTCGTCCTGCCTAAGTACCTGTCATTTGATACAATGAACCAAATGGCCGCAAGTCAGCGATTATCATCTGAATGGTTATTGCGGGTCTGTGGAAGTGCACAGTCCAGGGAGTATCAGGTATCACTGATGTCGAGCCATCGATGTCAGTATCGATACTCACAGCTATCAAAGTATCGATGATGGTACTCTTGAAAGTTAGACAGATGCACTTAAAAGTTTAGCGAGTTCGAAACGAGATTCATAAACTGTATATGTTTCCCGTGTACTCTGGTAGATTATAGGTTGAAGCCTTCAAAGTGGAATAAAAGACCCAAATTCGTTAATATGCAATATTTGATTTGATATCTTTTGTTTAATTACTTACACAGTAAAACAAGAAGATAGAGTGAGGAGAGGAGGCTTGCATTGTAATATTAAAAATCAAACAATTAAAGGAGTATAAATACAAATACATTTCGGTGTGTCCTGACAATATGAGAATATTTATAACGAAGGCAAAAGGAGGAAAAGCAAATATTACGTATACGCAATTTTTTATTGGCTTTTTAAGTGGAACGCGTTTATTGACGCCGGAAGGTTAAAGGTAAATCAGATCGCCACATACAAATTAACATTGAACACTCACACACACACACACACACACACACACACACACACACACACACACACACACACACAGATACACACGCTTATACACAAGTCAGTAAAATCAATTGGGCCACGCATCGAATCGTGTATCTACAAGATACAAATGCATCTATCTAGCTGTGAAGGCGTAAACATGCTTGTTGGGGGCGTGGGGCGGAGGGCTGTGGACGGCTGTTTGTGCGAATTGACCCGTATGTACCCCGCAAGGAAATGCAATTGAACAATGCGCCAATCATTGTAAACAATTGCGACCGCGGGCGACTATGAAAATGAAATGAAAATCAGCTTTTCCTCAGCGCCAACTTTAAATTGAATCAAATCAGTTTCGCTTCATTGAATGTTTATCATTTGCCTTTTCTCCGCCGTATTCCTTGTCCGTGCTCCAAGTCCTTGCCGCTCCTGTTGTTCTTTTCACGCGCTCTTCATGGTCCAAGCTCGGGCCAATTGAACGAATTGTTTTGTGCTCGTTACATTTACGTATTTATACTCCTATTATTATATTTGTATTTCCCGCCATATTTTTCTCACAATTATGCGCCATTTCCACTGATAGTCTTCTCGTATACCCTTGCGGGGGGTATTATAACTAAGTCACGCAATGTGTAACACAGACCCCTCTTTTTGCTGCTAGTTTGTCTATGAAGATACCCTCACAAACTCACCCAAACCGAGTCTCTGGAGAGTCCATACGATTTTAAAATTGAACCACTATATCATTTAGCTGCCATAGGGAAACTATGTTTTTGTATGAAGATATAAAGATACCCTCACAAAAGTCACCAAAAATGAGTCTCTATTTAGTTTATACACTCTGATCAAATTTGGTCAAGATCTAACCACTATATCATACTACAGCTGTGATAGGAAATATCGTTCAAAAATTGAGTCATGTGAAAAACATTGTTTATGAAGATATTTGAACCAAACTCACTAAATGAAATTTTCACCATGTTTTATAAGGACTCGCCAAATTTGGTACAAATCGAACTACTATATCCTATAGCCTCCATACGCACAATCGGATGAAAAATGAGTTTTTGTATTTGTTCTTATTTGATAATACAAATATTATATCCAAACTCATCAATTGCGAGTTTAATAATACTTTATATAGTTTTATAAAATTTTATGTAAATCGAACCTCATTATATATATTTATTTCATAGGAACAATCGGACGAAAACGGAATTTTTCTTTAGAAAAACATTGCTGCTAGTTTAAATAAATATCTTCGGCACGTTCTTTCTTGTTTTATAAATAACGTGATTTGAAAACAAGTTCTGAAATGGTATATTTATTGTTGAATTAGGAAAATGTTGGCCAGAAAAGTTGGCAATCATTCTATTCCCATAACTTTGGCTTAGACAGATGTCTCTTTGATGCTCTTTAGGTTTTACATTTGAAATTTGAAATGGTTTATTGTAATATATTTATATAATAATATCGTTAATATGACGATGAACTCAAATGGTAAGGATGCACAATAACAGTTTCTTGACAAATTATTTCAATTCTTAGCGCCACTCCAATGTGACCGTCTTCCTTCTATCTTAAAATCTCAACTTATGATCGATACATTGACTTGGATAACTTACCCTAATTGGTCACACTGACCTTGTTATGTCGTTAAGCGTTCGTTATTATTTAAATCTTTACAATTTGAATACTATTTGTTTCGGAAAATTGGGAATTTGTGTATTTGCTTTTAGTGTTAATGGATTTGCAGCTGCAATGAGTGTGTCGCGCCACTTTAGAGATACATCTCCCTCCATAATCCGCCATACATTTTTAAATGCGTCCGTTGGAAATCACCGGGCTCGGAGGCAATGAAAGCTGGAGCTATTAAATTTGGTATGCAGGTACTCATATGTGCAAAGTAGATACAATTTGTTTAAATCTCTGATAATTCCCTTTGCTGCGGCGCAAATTGGTAAAAACGAATTGCATGTTGCATGTTGCATGTTGCCTGTTGCCTGGATGCTATATGCTGTATGCTGTATCCTGGATGAGTGCGGTGCCACTTTATATTTCGCTCAAACATATTTTTTTAACAGCTGCCACATTTTGATTCGATTCGTGACAATTATGAGACATTTCAATTACAGTTGCCAGCCAAAATGCACTTTCAACAGAAGCGATCCGCTCAACTTTAACTGGGGGATCAGCCATCATTGTGAGCGACTGCCCCCCTTCCCGCCTGTTGCCTCCCCCTGTTGCCGCCTGCCGCCTGCCGCCTGCCGCCTGCCTCCTGCCGTGTACTCTGACAGATATTCAACTGCTGCTGTGAAAAGTTTTTATTGAGCAACTAACTGTGAAATTAAATTGTGAATTAAAAGCTGCCACCATGGCCAACAGCGATTACGAGCGATGGAGCCAGCCAGTGGCAGCCGGCAGCCGGCAGTCCTCAGTCCTTCGTCCTCAGTTGGCAGTCGGCAGTCGGCGAGGGGGTTGCGGGTGGCTGCGGGGGGTTGATTGCTGGTTTCCTTGCGCTGGGGACATGTCGTTAATGCCGCGCTGCATTTGTGTCGCTGGGAATGCGGCATTGGCATTGGGATTGAGGGGATTGCCAATGCCAAATGGCCGAAGAGAATGTCTTTAATGCGCCCCCTGCAACTGCTGCTGCTGCCCCCTGCAACTGCAACTGCTGCTGCCGCTGCTGTAGTTGCTGCTAGTTATGGCTGAGACACACAACCGCACGGCAGCTTCTTTGGCTATTTGCAGTAAATTGAAAAAGTATTAAATCAATAAATAAAAGTTACACACACACACACACACACACAGAGAGAGAGAGCTGCACACACGGGACGTGTAACTTTTCGGCGGAGCATGGGCAGCGTTTGTCCATATGCGTGGGTGGAAATATCCTTCGCTTACGCTGCACATTTACACATTCACATTCACATTCACATTCACACACACAGACAGCCAGATCCTCATCCGCAGTGACTCTGGCCATTTGGGGTTACACACGGCGCGTGTTAATTACTCGGAACATTTTAAACGGCGGCGGCGACCACCAGCAGCGAAATTTGTTGTATTGATTTAAAACTGCTCCTGTGCCCGGTTGTCGTGCCGTCCTCTTGTCCTCTTGTCCTGTCGTCCTGTCGTCCACCTGGCCAGCAGCAGGCTGGCAATCAATGCAGCGACAGCGAGCAGCAAAAAAGTGCCAACGCGCACAGAAAGCAGCCAACATCAAAATCAGAACAACAAACTGAAGCAACAACAACTGCAACAAGTAAGCCGGCTCTAATTGGGACTGACCGATCAGCAGATACCCTGTACTATCGCCAAAAGAATCGATAGTATCGATAGCGATAACTGTCGATTATATTGAATTTGTGCGTAAGCTTATACAGGATCTTCACAGATAGAATTGTAGGCACAACTCGTGCATTTCAGGGACATCTTGAACGGATTGTTCGAGCTTATATTTAGTCCTGACAGATCTTATCCTTTGGGACAATTCAACCTGAGTAAATCATGGAATATACTTTATTAATCACTGATTGCGATTCTATAATCACTGACTGTGCTTTATCAAGGTTCAATTTGTGCGTGCGATAAGATGTACAATTAAGGTCAATTTCAACTGTCAAGATTCAAACTTGTAAATAAGTAAATTACAATTTGTGCTCAACATTTATTCTCTGTTCGAATTGGATCTGCTTCCATCCATGCCAACTTGTCGATTTCTAATCTCCGTTTTCCGATCACTTTTTGGTTTTTTAAGATATTTAAGACACACATTCTGATTTTTAAGATATTTAAGACACACATTCTGATTTTTAAGATATTTCAGGGAAAGCTTTTCAAGCCAAATACTGAACCGTATATTTGATAGAATCAATTTCGATATAGAATAATTCGATCGGAATCAGAAATGGAAGCAGGCCCGAATAATTCAATTATGGAATGGCAAATTAAAGATTAAAGCTTATAGAATAGGCTTATCCAGGCCTGATAGTGAAAATCAATCGATAGTTGCGATAGCATCGATAGCATCGATAGCATCGAAACTATGCAAGTGCAATCAAACTAATTTTCAATTCTGTCCTTTACCAAGTTAATTGTTTCCAAATCTGAGAAAATTAATATAAAATGTTTCAACATTTTGAGATAATACTTAACACTTATGTATAGAAGAAGCTGCATACCAAATTTGCTGACTCTAGCTGGAATAGTTACTGAAATAAGCTCAGAGAGACGGGGAGGGCTAGATTCAAGGATACACTCTATACCTATTTATAGGATCAGATATGTCTGCATGCGGTAACCATACTCCCTTGAGGTAGTTTTAATGGTGACAGGGTATACTTACGAGTAACAACAAATGTTGGGTCAACAATCGCTGCGGTGGTTGCCGGGTGGTTTTTCGGTGGGTCAGCTACAGCTTTACGAGTACGAGGACGAGTGCGAGGACGAGTATAGCCGCAATGGCAGCGCGCCGTAAATACGAGCATCTGACAGATTGTGGTGCACACTTTGTGCCGTGTCAGGGATAAGGATATCGACGCCTAATGAGTCTAAGGATGCGGCCTCAGCAGCAGCTGACCCACTCCCAGCCCCCCGCCGATATTCCATTTGCAGTTTATTAAAAGCGAATGCAAATTTTGGGCAATTTAATTAGCAGCAAATTCAACAATTTTCGTACACACACACCCACACACACGCACACTCGCACACTCGCACAACCCGCTCGTTATTGTCACGACTGTGGGAGGTCCTTTAGACAGTGCGGGCAGGGGGGCTGGCGGGTCAAAGTCAAAGGAGCGTCCAACGTTTTTATTAGAATCGTAAATAGTCTTTACGAGTTGTACGTGCCCAAAATTTGCAATAGGCCAACAATTTTGCCTGCCTTATTATTATTTTTTTTATTTTCTTTACAACAGCAGCAACAACAAATTATCGACGACGCCTCCCCGTCCTTCTGCTCAGCCCCCCCCCCCCCCTCCGTTTCATAATCGTAATCATAATCATAATCATTATCAAAGCAATGTTTATGTCCTCAGACCGTTGAGAGCAATCCGTAATTTGTTCTCCCTCCACTCAAACGAGTATTTGAAACCTTTTCAAAATGCACTCACTGAAACTTCCCAGCTCGACAGTTGCAACACGGCAGCAGAGGGGTCTGAGGGGGGAAGTCATTCGATGAGGGAGTCATTCATTCATTTATTCGTTTAGCTACTCGTTGTAGAAGTGACCACAATAGGAGCAGGCTGTTCGAATATTATTGCAGCTAGGCAGCTAAGCCTCTTATGGCTGATATGAGGGTGTCCTCCATTGTCACTTGTGTTGTGCAACACTCTTGTGGCCAATCAGGCTGTCATTCCTTTAGTCACTCAATGGGCGAGGGAGTGGGAGCTGATTGAACGCATTTACAGCTGGATTAGTTTGCTTCCCATTGTCGGCATGGCCAAGTCCGCTGTGGTATCTCGTTTTTAATTATTGCCATGTAACCAAGTCAGGAAATTCCCTTGGACAGAAGGATGACGACCTCCGGGGAGCCCAGAAAGCTCGCAAACACCAAATGGTACTCTGAACCATTATGCAGACGGAACGGGAACGGAAAGTAAATTAAACCTGTCCGCACAATTTGTGGTTAATCAAGATCTAATTACTCGGCTCACATCGATTGATTACAGCTTGCTCACCATGATTTTGTTTTCAGTATACATTAGAGTACTGTTCTATATGAAAGCATGGATATGACAATATGGACATTGACAATTTTCGAAAAAATTTCAAAATTTTGAAATTGGAATATGAATATAATTTAAATGCCAAGTCAATTTAGAGTACAAGGCATGATCAAAAAGACATTTCGTTTGGAAGTCGGATAAGTTTTGACAAAGTTATGGAAGTTGGAAGTCTAGGAGGCAGAGTTTCTGTCGTGTTTGAAACTTCACAAGTCAAATTTTTTTGAATTTTTGCCATGAATTTTGGCCGCAAAATGAACTTTCTCAGAACAAGTTTTGAAATAGTTTTTTATACTAACTTTGATGTCCGCGATCGATTAAAAATGAAATTTCAAGATTTTAATTTTTCAATATTTTAATTTAGGAAAATGTGTAAGGGGGGACCCTTGTCAATTTTTGAAAAATGTATTATTTTTTGAATATGAATAAACTTTAAGTGCTAAGTCAATTTAGAGTACCAAACATGATCAAAAGACATTCCGTATGGAAATTTAATGAGTTTTGACAAAGTTATGGAAGTTTGTAATCTAGGAGGTACTAGAGGTACTGTAGTGTTAGGTTGATAGGATATAATAAATTGTTTAGTAGAACATTTCAGAAGATACTTTAGAGGTTGCCTGTAACAAAGTGAAAGGCATTTAAGAAATTTCCTCTTAGCGAAATTTTGTTATAAGGGATATTGAAATCGTTATCGACAGCGGTATGCATATCCCCAGATCGATGGGCAAAGTGCAAGTAATACTCAAGTATTGCATACTTAACCTAGCAAATGGTAAATAATACACCAAGTTATAGTTCTGTAGTTCGTGTGAATCCTTCCATGCCAGTTTCGATTCACTTTAAATAACTTTGCTGCTAAGTGGTAAATGAATTTTAAGTGGAAACCTCTTTAAATAGCACAAAATAGAACTTCATGTTAGTTGAAATTATTCATTTTAAATGAACTCGCAGTCATTTGCAGCCTGGCATTTGGAAATGCTGAAGGTAGAGCTCTGGTCGAGCAGGGACCGGGGAGTGGGGAGTGGGGCGCCGAGGGCACTTTCTTATACAAGTGCACCACTTGACAAGTGCTGTGGGCGGTGGGCGGTGGGTGGTGTGAGTGGTTGCTGTGCATCCAGTCTATGCTGTTGTTGTTGTTGTTGTTGTTGTTGTTGTTGTTGCTGTTGCTGTTGCACATATAAAAGTGTAAATATTTATTGCATTAAATAACGAAAACAAACAGCGTTTTGACATTTTAATTGAATAAAATCGTTTTGTGGTCTTTTAAGGATTATTTCATGGCCAACAGATGCGTGGCACAAACGGACACACACAGAACTGTGTGTGTGTGTGTGTGTGTGTGTGTGTGTGTGTGTGTGTACAGTTATGTCTGTCCAGCTGCTGGCCAAATGCATCCATGGAATGAATTGAATAGCGTTTGTGTTTGCGCAGCAAGGTGAAAACAGGCGCAGACACAAACCGGCTGCCCATTTGTGAATTTTCGGCCCAGACAGGTGAGTGGACTCACCCGAGAGCCGGGAGGGGAGAGTTTCTATATATGTATGCATAAGTAGGTATATAGAAGTTATATGTGCCAGCTACAAACATGCATCACATTATGTATAAATACTGAGTGTTATATATAAACAAGTAAGCGGGCTCTACTCGAAAGCGCTCAACTAACAGATACCCTGTGCTCAGCTGAATAGAACCCCAGCACACATTCGGGCACTCGCCTCATACCCTGGAATCATTTTAAACTGCTTCGTAGCTCCATCGCCCGCCCGACAGTGTTGCCATACTTTGGAAACATTTTTAAAGGGTATTTTCATGACGAGATCCGGCTATGGCTTAATGGATTTTTAAAGATCTAATAAGAAATATAACTAATAGTTACAGATTTAAAGAATTACTATAATATTCATAATAATAATAATAATAATAGTTATAATTTATAATAATCTTATAAGTTTTCACGGGCAATAAGCGACACTTCTGAAAGAAACTCATTCTTATCATTCGCGATAATCGAAATATTTACAGGGTATAAGAACTAGAGCTGGGCAAACAGCGTTGTTAACATCGAGGTCCTAGTGGAAATCGATGAACAAGTAAGGCATATGCCTCAAGGGTATCGAATATTACAGACGGACATTGCACCAACCCAATATGATTTCATTTGCAACACCAATTTTTGGAAATACAGTTAAACTAATGGGTGTGTTAGTAGTCGAAACAGTCATTAGACCTCGAAATACAAAGTACAAAATAGTTACTTGATACAAAGAAATTGTTTAATGCGCTTATTCCATTATTATTCGATAATATAGATTTGTATATATTTTCTTTCTCAACTCAACTCAACTCAACTCAGAATAAGTTTTTAAGTCTTAATGTCCGCAATCGTACAAAATTCAAAATGGATCAAAAGTAAATAGGAACATCAAATGTGATCAAGAAATCAATTCGGATGTAAATCGCTTTAGAGTTTAAAAAGTTAGTTTAGAGGAGCATTTTCAAAGGACCTGGGAATTTTACAGACTCAGTATTTAAATGGCATCCGCAATCCATTAAAAGTGTTTTAAATTGTTTTCTAAACAAGTAATGAATAAAATATAAATGCCAATTTAGTCTAGAGAAAACATTTGATCAATATGAAATTTGTGGAACACATGGATGAGACTAATCTGTACCTTATAGGGTGGAGAACTTACCTGTATTACCCATTATCATTCATTATTTGAGTACAGAGTACAACGAGTACTCGCTTTGATGTGTTTACCTGTGAATGTGGGTGTGGGTGTGGATGTGAGTGTGAGGGCGGATGTGAGTGTGGATGTGAATGCATGCTTGGGCGACCAAACTAAACACACTTCAGCAACGGTACGAGCTGAAACTGTGGCCACGCCCATGTTTGCTTCACTCGACACGAAACCACTCAAATTGTGGTGCTGTGGTGCATCCTTTGTCAGCTGATTTGCATTTAATTGCAGCGATTCTGTTTTATTTGAGGGCGTGGCGCCATCAAAGTGGCCTCTGCTGTTGATAGACAGCACTATATTGGTAATAAATGTGTGTATCAGCGCTATCCGATAGTTCCGTTGGTGGCGGCTCAAAATCGAACTATCGATAGTATCGAGTACATTTTCAAATAATAGAAAATGTGCTTTTAAAAGCTTGTACGAGGTTATTTAGATAAGAGTGTTTGAAACTCTCGTTGTGTCTGTGTACTAAAGCCAAATAACAATGATAGTCTAAAATATCGATAACATTGAAAATGAAATAAAAGTTAAAAGTTGCTTATAATTTGTTGGAGTTTGTCAGACACAGTGAAAACTGGGCTATTTATATAGGAATGTGTTTATAACGCTGGGTATTAGAGCTGGAAAATAAACTTAGTATAAGCTATCGATAGTTTCGATGAAATTCGTATTGAATTAGACTCACGCTTTGAAACAGGATTATAACCTTTCTTAACCATATAAAAATCAAAATTAAAGTTTCGATAGTATCAGTATTGACGGTAATCTCGATGGTGGCCCAAAACGAGCACTATCGAAACTATCGATACTATCGATAGTGCCAGCTGTTGTGTTTCTGCTCTAGCTTGCAGTATGTAAGCTTACATATGTATGTGTATATATATACTTGTATGGATATATATGTATGTACGTCGGCCCGCACTCTCCAGTGTCCTCCAGTGTCCATTTTGTCCACTCTGTTCGCTCTTTTGTTGCTGTGTCGCTTAAGCTGCTTTAAATTTATTGGTGTGCACAGTTTAAGCGATTTCGTTTTGTATTTTTCATTGCTGCCACCGCTGCAGCCGTCGACCCCTGATCCTGCCCCGTGCCCCCAGCCCCCAGCCCCTTGCCCCTTGCCCCTTGCCCCTTGCCCCGGGCAGCCACCAAAAGCGGCCAATGGATAAAACTTGCCAATTATGCCATTGTATGCAATGAACTGAACTACTCGAACTGTTTGTACTCTCTGCTGCAGCAAAAACAGCAATAAGCATATGCCGTTGCATGCTGCATGCTGCATGCTGCATGCTGTCCCCTTTGCCCCATCCCCCCCACCCTGGGCGCTTGCCGCTTGCTTCAGTGCGTCCCCGTGTCCCTGTGCTTCTGTGCCTCCGTGCCTCTGTGTCTCTGCGTTAGGTGTCTGGCGCCTTTAAAGCCGCACTGCCATTCATCGTGCAGCCCACAGCGCTAAATGTGGCATTAAATTTGTTGCCCAGCAACAACAGCAGCAGCAGCAGCAACAACAAGCACACAGAAGCTGCAACACACCCACACAACCACACACACACACACACACACACACACACATACAGAGATATTTATAACTGCTAACTGGACACTAAAAATATGGTCACAACGAGGACTCAGAGCTGAAAAGAAACGAAACAGAGTGAGAGAGATAGCGAAGGAGAGTCTGGCTATACCCTGTATTCAAGGGGTATATTATTGAAAGAACTTTTACTTATACTCCACAACTATGGATGGTATCGAGGGTTTATTAATTTGGATCAATTAGTCTAAGCGCAATGTGTACTTTTGGATACAGAAAAGTAATATTATTATATATATCAAATAAAGAAATTGATAAAAAGGGGGATATAAAGGGAGGGTTCCGTAGATGGTACATCTTTAATTATTATTTGTACTTCCTTTTATTGACTTCTTATAAGAGCGAACACTTTGTTAATATTCGACTCGATCGAATGCTGATGCTGATCCAGAATATATACTTGATATGGACGAATAGGCCCACTCTGTTATACCATTTCTATGGGTACAGGGTATAGAAAAACAACAAAACAGCAGCGCACAACAAAAGTACAATACAATGCTACAATACGGCAGTGATTAGTTTGGTTAGTTGAAAATAGTAATACTTCAATGGTATCAAAACAAATTGCGGCGACCTATTGTCGAATGCTCCTTTGTGTGGCCCAATTACGCGCTTCAAACAGGCCTTTATCGGAAAAAAGTCGAGAAATAACAAAGTTTCTATAGAAATACCGAGTACTGAGTGGCCATCAAAGCAAACTGGCCAAACAATAGAACGTGCTGTTTGTCAGGCGGTTGAAAGGTTAATAACTCTGACCTTCTCAACTAGGCTTATGTGCAACAGATAAAAACAATCTAGAAATAGTTGTGGTTGCATAGGAGTTGGCAGTAGTCCTAGTCAATCAGGCATTGGTAATACAGAACAAAGATACATTAAACAAGAAAGATCAGGTAACTTCAATAGTACGGAGGGCTTTTTATGAAAGAGAACTCCTCCCTCCCTATTCGGCCGATTGTTCCCATGTCAGATATAGAGATGGTGATCAAATTTGCGTGAAAGCGATAAGATATAGTAGTTCAATTCGGTTATAATTTGATAAGACATCAGGAAACTTTGATTTGGTAAGCTTGGTCAGATGAACTTCATAAATAAACAGTTTTTCATACAATTTTGGACTGATCTTTCCTTAAACAGCTGCCATATAATACCGTGATCCGATCCCGACAGTTCCGATGTATGTATCGAACAAGCAGCTGTACCAAGTTTCTGGAAGAGAGCTCAAAACTGAAGGATTAGTTGACACATAAGCATAAGACCTAAGATTTTTCAGGATCCAGGGGAAATTGCGGGACCGTTCTTCGGGATAGGCGAGCAAGTCACCCCGCACAGCTTATAGAAGCTTATAGCTTGTAGAATTTCTCCCGATTCTGTCCCTCCCGCACATTATATCTGTACCGTTAACCAACTATTTTCAGGGATTTTCAGATTGCAATTGTTACCAGACCAACGCGTAGTCGAGTACATCCTTTTTTGCTTGACATTCTTGCTGTTGTTGTTGCTGTTGTTGATAGTCGCGGAGGTTGCTTGCGCACTTAGCGGTACTTTCGACTAATTTTTAATGCCACTCATATTTTGCAGGGAGGCAACAACGCAAACAATGCGAAAGGGGGCAACCCTGCAGAGTGTTGTTGTTGCTGGCGTGTACAGGTGTGCCCAAAAGTAATTGCTCAGAGTGCTGACTGTCGCGAGCTGCGACTTAATACTAAATTTTGTGATGCCCACCAATTTGAAAGGGGACAGCGGGCGGTACATCGATTTGGTGACACATTCAGCATGACTGTTCTGGTGTGCGTAGCTTTTTATGGCTCAGTGTGTGCAGCCAGTGAATTGTTGTTGGCATTGCCTGCAGCTTGTTACTGCAGATACGAGAAGACTACACAAGGGGCTGCTGGGGGGACTTGCGACTTATGCATACAGATACTTACTTGCTGCATGTGTGTGTGTGTGTGTGTGTGTGTGTGTGTTTTGTTTTCATTTTTTTTGTATTTTGTATTTTGTTGTGGCTGCGGTTGACTCGCGATATTTATTATTGTTGCTGAAATTGCTGTGTGTCCTCCTCGCACCCGGCCGCCTCCTTGTTCTCCCCTTTGTCCTCATCCTCATCCTCGTCCTCGTCAGCGTCCTGGTGGCTATAGTCGCTGCTGCTGCTGCTGACGCATTTAAAGCTTTTGCGGCATATAAATAAAAAACACACAAAGCATAAAAAACAGGAAAGAAAGTCTATTTTCGGCCAGCCGCAGTCTTAATACCCTTTCCCTGACTAAACTGAAACTCATACAAAAGCTTAGCTATCAACTGATTGTTCCTATGGCAGCTATATGATATAGGAATGCGATTATGTTAACATTTTAAAAACATTTATTAAAGTTTTATAAGGCAAGCAGAATCTTCTGCTTTGACAGATCATTCCTATGGCAGCTATATGATATAGGGTTCCGATTTTGATCAAAATTGGTCAACTTTAAGAAAATATAACGAAACTTGGATCTGCTGAGTTCGATTGAGATATCTTGATAAACAAAAGTTTCATTTGATAAAAGAGCTGCAGCTATATAATATAGCGATCCGATCCGAGCGGTTTCATTGGGAAAATTAAAGCTTATTTGGAAAGACCTGGCTATATCAATGCTGATCAAGGATCTATATACTGTACGGTCTCGGTAGTGGCTTCTCTGGCAGAAGCTGTGACAAAAGTGAAGTATCCTCTGCAAGGGTAGAGAATGGAACTAGCAAAGCGGAACAAGGAGAAGCAACAGCAGCAGAAGGAGCCGCAGCAGGAGCAGCAGCAGGAGCAAAAGGATACAGAAGATGAGGCAATGGCGCCGGCGACAATGGCAACAACTGTCCTGCCTCTCCGTTTGGCTTTAAGGATGCCGGCATCCTGAGACTTCGGTTGGCGTCGTCTGATGCGCCAATGCCTGATTTATTGGCCCCCCAATTGCCACGCCCACTGTCCAGCTGACAGGGCTGCTGAAATAAAGATACTTTTGGCTTTGGCTTTTGAATTTATTATGTTTTTATTTGGCTTTCTCTTTGAATTTCTGTTGGTTTTGTTTGTTTGGTATTTTCTTCCTTTTGTTTGTTGTTATCGATAGTAGTTTAGGGGTTTATTACTCGTATGTATTCAATTGTTGCTGGTAGCTATTTATCGTTATCTTTATCTTTATCGTTATGCATATCATATATCATGCTTGACATATAGCATATATATCATCTCCGTACTGCACACAGCATAATAAATAATTCAATTTACGAGTACGCGCAACAATAACTCTAGAGAAATCATGTTTTGCAAACATTTCAAAACATATGTGCTTACATTAAATAAATCTAATTAAATCATCTAGGAGAGTTCTTCCGAAACGAACAGAGAATCTTATTCAAATCCACACTTATTACTTGCTCTTAAAAAAACCTTAAGTCGTTGAGTGTAACTCGCGTTAGTTTCTATTTTTGAGATCACGTTGAAAGCTTGTTAGTATTTTAAAGTTGGCTTCAAATACCTCTAACTCTTTAAATAATTGCAATAGTCCATTGAAATTTTGTATGCGTGTAATTTGGCTAATATTTAAATAGAACTTAATATTATTGCACAATAGGAGCGGCGCCTTAAAGCCCAAATAGGCATTCTGGAAACAAGAGTAATGTGAAACAAGAGCTGCTGCTGCTGCTATTTTATCTAATATGCGTTTGCTTGTAAGTTGTAATTAGACACACAGTATTTTGGCTTAGACTAGTCATACATATAGTACATGTATACTACACGCACACACCTATATAAGTATGTGCACATGTAGTAGTATAGATAATGCTATTTTACACGATGTGCTCGCCACACTTGCTCAATAGTTTTACTCGTACATTTACCAACACTATAAATTTTTTAGGCTTCGGTTAGTCGGTTAGTCGGTTAGTCGGTTAGGTGAGGGGGCTTTTTTTGTATATTATATTTTATAGTTTTTGCTAGTTTCCATATTGGATAGTTATATAACAGATGCAAACTCTCGGTTCGATTAAGCATAGTTGATACTTGATTTATTTGTTCTTTTTTTCCTTCTTTTGTTGTTGTTATTTTTGTCAGATTTTCTCCTTTTTTGATATGTACAGTCTGCAAGGGAAGGAGCTCGGGGAGGGGAGCTCGCTAATTGCAAATTGCAAAGATTCTTTTATCACATATATTTATTTATAGGTATAATATGCAGTAATTTCATCGTATAGTAGTAAGTATCTTTAAGTATTGTTATTTCTATGCGTTTATAAAATAAGTACAAATTTTGCTCGCTTCGCTTCGCTTTGCTCGGTTTCCATTTTATTTTAGTTATTAGTTTAGTTTGTTTAAGTTTAGTTTGTTTGCTTATGTTTAGATTAGCTAATAGTGTGGATTCAAGATACAAGATACAATTTCTCTGGCTTTAATTGACTAGACTTGTGTGTGTGTCAGTGTGTGTGTGTGTATTTAGCTATCATATGTGTTTGGATTTCTGTGTGTGTGTGTGTGTGTGTGTGTGTGTGTGTGTGTGTGTGTGTGTGTGTGTTTTCGACTATGTAATTAAGATATTGGTATTTGTTTATTTGTTTATAAATTGCTCTTTATTAATTGGCCAATAAATTTTTTCTCTCCCGTTATTTATGGACTACAGACTATTAAAAAAAAATATCCACTATACGTACATATAGATACATATGCTTAAATATGGTTTAAATCGATTGTAGTTGTTGCTGCCAATTATGATTTACACATTAGATTCAAATTCGATACATACAATAATTTAGAGTCATTCGCATTGATTGTGCGTTTTGCCTGGAAACAAGCAACTAACAAACCCCCCCGCAACCCGTAACCCGCAATCCGCAGTCCGCAACCCACAACCCACAACCCACAACCCGCAACCCTTAGCCCCCGAGCCGCACTCCAATTGCATACCCCCGACCTTCAGATCCATGCAGGATTAGCCAGGAGCTGCATAAACATAAAATAAACATGGATAAAACAAACTGACATATAAAACTGCAGTGTTTTTGCATTTGACAAATTTGTGGCCATTCTATACCCTGTAATCGAATGATGCATAGGGTATATTCTTGAACCGAAACACCCCATGCCAAGATTCTCAGCTTCCAGAACTACGAGTACTGCCTTTGGGGAAATGTCAACATTCATTTGATAAGCACTCTTGTTTATCATTTTCGGTAATCAGAGATAGATAGGGGAAAGTATCAATGAAACTATCGAAGTTATCGATAGCTTGTTAGGATGGAGGAGAGTTTTTCTTTTTTAAATTATCGAAATTATTTCTTAAGCTCATTAATAGCTTACTATCGATCAACTATCGATCATTTGGGATCACTGCTGTAGTAGACAGTTCATAATATATTTCGGGATTCTCCATATTCTTCATAAGTTTGGTTAGGTTTGATTAGGTTGAAACAGTTGCCAGATTTCTATTCCCTGACAAACTAGTGCTTATGTCGAATCAATTGCAAGGAAACTCATCCGTAATTATTCTGAAACTGAACTAGACTAGACCAAAGATATTGGATAGGAAGGGAGGGTTGAACCTTAGAGTCTTCTGCAAGAGGAATCTACTTTTTGGGCACCTACATGTTTTAAATATAGTTGAATCTATATATCGATATCGACACTAATTGCTATAGGCTTACAAGCTTGACTTGCAGTCGGAGTACAGGGTATCAAGCTGTCGGGCACGAGTTAGCTTGTGCCTGTCGTGTGTGTGGAAGAGTCTGTTAACAACAATAAAATGCTTCGTTGTCATAGCTCAGAATGTACATCGTCAAGCAGATTGATGCCCCACCAGGCTGGCTGTAGGGCGGGGAGTAGGAGGAGGAGGGAACTGGTAGAAGAGGCAGCGAGGCTGGCAGTTGAGACTAGAAAGGACATTCGAGGGCACTTGGATGCCTATGCGAGCACTCGTTGGCATCCACATACGCATACATACATGCCCATGCACATATGGATACGTATGTATCCAAGGATATGAAGCTGTAGCCAGGACATACCGCAGTCACAGTCACAGCCACACTCCACACTCTCCCGCCTCGCTCCCCGCACTTTGATTTATGTGCCAGTTGAACTCAGTCCGTCCCTTCGTGGCAGGCAGCTCCAAGCTTAGAGCTTGCAGCCTGCAACTTGCAACTTGCAACTTGGAATTGAGTTCCGTTCGGGCCCAAAACTCAATCTGCTTCAATTGCTTGCTGGCTGTTTGCAGACACCAAACACTCGCGATTTGCTTGCACTTGTTTTTAGATTCGATTTACAAGGACGATCTTGAGCGAACTCTTGCAGTTTGAGGACGACTTGGACTTCGACTCAGCACTTGCACATGAACTGAGGACTCCAACTACGATTGAGACCTTAGCTTCGGACTCTAATTTTGACTTAGGCTTCAACCAAGTTCTGAGACTTCGATGCGAACTAGACTTTAACTGACGCTCGAGGCTGAACTTGGATTTGAACTTCGAGTTAAACTTCAAACTTAAACATCGATTCGAGAAAGACTTTAAACAAGGTTGTGATGCCGACTTGGACTTCAACTGCGGGTATGGACCTCATCTAAGGTTGCACCCTTCGATTCATGCTGATTAAGTCTCGCTCAGACTCTGACTTCCAGAAAGGACTTCTTCAACTACGAGCTTGGACTTCACCTACGGGCTTTAACTGCAACTAGGAAATTAACTACGCACTCTGCTTCGGATTTGGACTTCAAGTATATACTTGGACTTCGCCAACGGACTCGGTTCCAACTTGAATCTGAAATCGGACTCCAAGTTGAACTATAACTACGAAGTGGGGTTCTACTAGGAACTCGGGCTCTAGTTTGAACTATAACGATCTCTGGAACTTGGACTTTAAGTTGAACCTTAACCACAGACCTCAGCCTAGTTCTCAATAGCCAATTCGGACTTCAGTTATTAGCTGGTCTTCTCTTGAGCTTCAATTGATTCCGGACCTCAACTCACACTACAACTGGAACCTTAAGTGTATCTCAAGTGTACAGAGATTAACTGCGACGCTGATTGACTGACTGACAGATTGACTGACTGGCTGACTGACTGACTAAAAGGCAAGCACTTTAGGCCTTGTTGGCTGCTTGGCTCATTTGCATGTGTCACATCAGTTTTGGTGACATCGCAACGCTACACATCTAAAGACACACATCTCACACACGCACGCACACACGCACACACACACACACACAGGCACACACACACACGCACACACACACACGCACATTCGTGCCGCAGGTTGCGAAGCCTGAAGCTCAGGCTGAGCCTTTGGCAAAGGCGATTTTTCAATTAGTTGGCTCCCGCTGCTGGCGGGGCCTACAAATTTGCTGGGCTTTGGCCAGGACGGGCGCAGTGGGGTGCTGGGGGCGCGGACTGTTTTGGCCTGTAGCGCAAATCCTACATAATTAAAATGCTTAAAGGCTTTAAGCGCAGTGGCAAAGTTTTTAACTTTTAAATTGTTGCAGGCACAAAGAAAGGAGGACTAAAGTAGGCACATGTGTGGAAATGTTTTATGTGCCCCCGAGGGGCTGCCAAATGCCAAGGGGGGGGGGGGGGGGGGAGGGGAGGCACACACACACACACGCATACTCACTAAGCTCACTTAAGCATTCTTGCCGTCGTATGTCAGGCCCAATCTCAGTCTCAGTCTCAGTCTCACTCTCAGTGTCAGTTAAATTCGAACCTGCTCAGTTACTAAGTTCGACCTCCGCCCTTTAAGAGTGCGACACATCTTGAAAATGTTAATGATCTGGGGTGGGGTGTGGGGACTGTCTGGGCGGCTTAATTGTGGGCGTGGCAGGCCCGCATGGTTCATACGCATCGTTGGGCCCCAACTCCTTGCGGCTCGACGGCTGGGGCCATATTAATTGACACAGGCAGCGCCCACATAGATTTTCATAATTTTTGTTATTAGATAAACACACACACACACCCACACCCACACCCACACCCACACCCACACCCACACACGCACACGCACACACACATGGAGGTCATCTAGCCGCATATTTAATTACATTTGTAGTTGCCCCTTGCCACACGCTTGTGGCACTCACCCCAAGTTTGGGACAGAGGCAGGAGGCTAGCCGCTGCCTGGGGGCAAAGGGTACAAGGTACAAGGAACTCGGCTGTTTTGACCCCGATTTAACGATTTTGCTTTGTCATTTGGTAGTTTAATTATGTGCATGGAAATTTATGTGCGACTCCTTGACTTTAAATGAAGTGTAAGGACCCAAGTGACAAACCCAAAGCCAGCGCCAGCGCCAGAGCCAGGACCAGAGTTAGGGTAAGAGCTAATGCCAATGCCGAATGCTGAATGCCAATCCTTTTCCATGACGCCGCCAGCTGTTTGGCCGAGCAGTTCGGACTACCCAGGACTTCCCTTACGGTTATTTATGGGCGGCGCGCCTGATAATCCTGCGAGCGAGCCCTTGCACTCACTGCCCAAAGGCTCGGAGCCTGATTAAATTTTGTATTAGCTCAATAAATTTGCAACGGCAAACGGAATAACAAAAAAAGAGAACTCGCAAAAGTGGCAGTGGGGGGGTGAAGGAAAAAAGAAATGAATGCCCAGCGACACGCAAATGGACATCGCTTAACCCGCCGCTGGCCGGCGTCATATTTCAGGCACAGGTCCTAGCTACTTGCCCCTTGAGGATGGTCGAGCTCCAGCTGATGAGCTGTTACTTGAGGCCTGAGAACAGAGCTGATAGCCGTCCTTGCGTTTAGTCTTGACTTGCAGTTGCAATTTCCGAGCATTCAACACTCTGTCTCAAATCTACTTTCTCCTCCCTTCTTCCACGCATTTTTCCTCCTTGGACCTTTGTCGCTTACATTTTCAATTGACTTTCACTTGCGCGCTGATCTTTTGCTTGAAAGCACTTCACTCTCTAGGTGTTAATAATGTCCTGCTAACTGTATTGGCCTGCAAGTAGTCCTTTCGGCTGTTTGTTGCTAAAATCAGAGCTGCGACGCTTTAAAGTTTCAAGCCTGCATGCTAATCAGCTAAGCTGTTTACAGGGTATCTTATAGTATTGCATAAGGTTGCAAATATGCTCAGTTTATGGAAGCCTTTTCGTAATGTCATGAACGCGGCAACTATTTAATTGACACCGGCTAACGTGCTAACTATGTGTTTGGTATACTCTGTAATCTCTTTAGACTGGGGGTGGGCATATTAGTGCTGCAGCTGGTAGAGCTTATAAGGTCTTTAAATTCGGGATTAGCAGCTGGCAATTTAAATGTTCATCCTATGCGAAGGTTGCACGGAAAATATTTCAAAATAAAAGCAAAAACATTCATTTAAAGAAATATTCTCCTTTCGAAAGCAGCAGTTAATCTGGTCACAGGGTATGTTGTAGTCGTATATTGTGTCAGTAGAAGTCGAAAGGCATTGCTCTTGCTCAACTTGTAACAGGGTATCCTGGGGTCGGGCGGAGAGGTGAGTCTAACATAATTTGCGATCCTTGGCCAAATTTATCACAGCTATAAAAGCGCCGACGAACTGATGGACTGACAGATGGTTGCCAGGCGAAGGTGTGGTGGAGGGGCAGGGGTATCCAGATTTAATTTGGCCTGCCGGGGTTGCTGGCTGCTTTGACTGCAGAGGGAACAACAGCACAAGGGGGGAGCAACAGTCGAAGCGTTCCTGGTCCCCGTCGCGTTAATTACGCGACTTTTGCTGCGGTCGACCATTTGCTGATTGCAGCGACGTCAGCAGCGACGTCAGCGGCGGCACGCACGACTTGTGCCCGCCCTCGGCCTCGCCCTCGCCCTCGCCATCTAGTTGCTGAAGGCTCAGGGGGGGCTGAGGGGGATTGGAGGCGCTGCCACGCGCCTCCATGTTCAGTTAGTCACGCCAATTTTATTGCATTGCTGACATGGATGATGACGAAGAGATGCTGTGTGTGTGATGGGGCCTGAGTGCGGGTGGGGGTGGGGTGATGGGTAGGTGTGGCACACTATCAGTCGCAACAATGGTGAACAACAGTTTTTAGGATTTCAAGCGGAACAATTAAGTTAACGATCTGCGGACATGAGGAGCAAAGTGACAGAAATCGTGTGCCAAAGCCAGCCCACGTGCTGGTTGGTCAGCGTTACAGACGTTGTACGTGGACACCCTCCCCCTACCACGCCCCGTTGCAGCAACAGAGACCCACTCGAAATGTTGGTTACAGCTTTAAGCCGAGTTTCGCATTCACTTGGCCACATGCCTTCAATTAGCCAAATGTCAAACTGATTAAATGAATTGCCATATTATGTGTGCCTAGAGTTGAGGAAAGGGGTGTGGTAAGCAGGAGGTAGGGGTAGGGGGCTTGCAGCATGGCAAATACGTTCGAGAAATGCGAAATGTAAGACCAGCAGCTGAACAAAAGGCCGACACAGGGGCGGGAGGGAGCTAACATTACAAAAAGTGGACTTGAAAGTAAACAAAGTTTTAATTTCCTTCAATGATTTCTCTGCGCATTTGTTTAGGGGCTGCCCGGACCCCAAAAAACCCCCCGAGAATCCAACAGAGGCAAGCAGTCAGTCAAGGATCATTCAAGTTTGTGTGTGTAGAATGCTTAGCATCATAATCAAGTTAGATAAATCTAAATCCTTTGCGATAAGCGACTAAAGAATAGCCTGAGCCTGAGCCTGAGCCTCTGCCCCTGTCCCTGCCCCAGCCTAGTCCTCAGCTTGCTTTGCTTTTAAGGCTAGCAAAAGTTTCAGCTGTGTGTGTGTGGTATAGGGTGGTAGGATGGTAGGGTGGGGCAGGGACAAGTTGAACCGACGAATTAGAGCGCCCCAATGCCGTAGCGAGTGAATAGAATTTGTAATTTCCGTTTTCGTTTTGTATGCTAACCCGTAGCAGCAACAGCCGCATGCTACCCCCCTTCATTTCTCACTCCCTGCACGCCTCTGTCTCCAGGTCAGCCTGCAGCACTTTAAGTGTGCTCTCTGTGGCACAATGAAACTGTTGAGGCTGCACTGCAGCAGCAGCAGCAGCAGCCTTTAAGGCAGCTGCAGTTCAATTAAATCCTGGGCCATGCCACTCGTAGTAGCCATAAGAGCTAAAACCAAAATCGTTTCGGATTTTGGATTTAGTTAACGGTTCGGAATATGACGTTGTATGCCACTAACGTTCTTTTTTTGCTGCTGCTGTCTGGTAAATGCCACGTCAAATGCATTTAAAGATGAGAGAGAAAGAACTGAAACCATTTTCCATTTGCATTTGAAGTGAAACCCAAAACTTGATGGCAATGGGCGTGGAAATAGGCATGCTCGCTCAATGAGTGCCAATGGTTGTGAACGTGATTAGTGCGATAAGCAGTTTATCGGAGGGGCTCTGGGCAGAAAGGATGAAGAGGACCTTGCTGTCACACACTCTTAGACTAAGACCTTTCTCAATGGGCGGAGATGATGTTTTGTCCTAGATGTCACACTTTCTAAGGAATGGACCTCCGTGCGTGTCCCTAGTGCATTAGTGTGATTAAACAATTATCAATCGCTGCTGCACAGGGACGAGTGTGATGAGGGACCTTTATGTGGGACACTATTGACCTGTCGCTGTACAGAGTTGCAATTCATCAGAAATCGTGATATCAGATCGCCTCATTGGCTAGAAGCTTACTTTCAAAAAAAGTATTAGAAACACTGAAGTTGGCGTTGGAGCGAAGTGCAGCTCAGAGATGATTAAGGTAAGTAGTTTGTTATCCCTGCTTTTAATAGTTCTGAAACGGACTCTTGTGTGACTCAATGTCAGTTGGGCACATGACCAGTGATGAGCTAGAACACTAGAATAGAGTCAGTTGAGGAACTAATACAGTGGAATCTAGGGGAGTACGTTGGGTTGAAGTTGAGTTGACTTGGGCCTAACTAGGCAGGCTTCTCATACACATACGAACTAATTTACTTATTAAGCGGTTTAAGATTAAAGTACAAACGTTTGTTTTTGGTGAGTGTGACTTATGGACTTGTTGCTTAGTTGCTTAGTTGGGTCGCCGACGTTTCCGGCGCCGACGCCAGGCAATGTGACTGTGACTGAGTATCTGGGCCAGGCGAGCAGCGAGGAGACGGGCATAGCGCCACTCAACGCAACTGGCAACGGCAATCAGGAGCATGGCGTTGATGCCTAGTGCTAGGGAGGCGGCGGAGGAGCCAAGATTGCCCTTGGTCAGCTGATCGGCGCAACGGCCAATGGCATCGATGTCCAGCTCGCTCATCACGCGTCCATTGACCTCCAGCGGTGAGATGCAGTAGTTCTTCTGTAGAAAATCGGTCAGATTGTGTGCACCCTCAGCGAGGGGTCCGTCGAGCAGGGTGTGTATGTGGCAGCCGCAGGGAAAATGGTTGTTCAGCAGCTGCAGATGATCGACACCGTCGACAATGATGGCATTGGGATCGGGTGTCTCCAGCACGTGATTTCCATGAAACTTCAGATGTTTGATGGCCGCCGTATTGGTAAAGTTAAGCTCCTCAATCGAGTCAATCTTGTTGTTAAGTATCTGCAGTGTTTCCACCTGGGTGAGGCCCGTAAAGGCATCCGCACAGATCACGCCCAGATCGGACTCCTGCAGCGTCAGCAGTAGCACATTGGACAGACCTCGAAATGTGAACGGCGAGATCTCCTTAAGATCCATATAGGCCAGCTTCAGCAGCCCCACTGCATCCATGCCAAAGAAGGCGTCCTGCTCAATGCTCCGTATGCCCGAGGGCAGTATCAGATGCCCTACATTTGTTAAGCTCGAGAAGGCCGAGCTCTCGATCCGTATCAACGGATTGTTGCTCAACAGGATCAGCTTAATGTTCGACGTGCCCGCAAAGGCATTACCCTCAATGCGCTGGATCTGGTTGTGGCTGAGCAATATCGTCGATAGATTCTGCAGCCCGGCAAAGGCAAACTGGGCCACCATCTGCAGCGGAGTGTACTGTATGGATAGCTCCCTAAGCCGGGGCAGACCCCGGAACGCGAACTGCTTTATGCGCGTAATGTTATTCCCGTCCAGGGAGAGCTTCTTCAGCGCACGCAGACCCGCAAATGAGTCCGGCTTAATGATCGGAAAATTGTTCTTGGTCAGCGCTAGGTTCTCCACCGTCGCTGGCAGCTGCCGCAGTGGGATCTGCTCGAGTCCGCCCGTGTTACACAGCACCTGCCAGAGAAAGAGAGGGAGAGAGAGAGAGAGAGACAGAGGGGGAGTGAGTAAGAGAGTTGGCCAGCTGGAGGATGAGTTGATGATGACACTGACTGAGTCTGAGTCTGAGTGGGGCAATCGGATGGCCTGGCGCGAAAATTGAATTTGCGGCTTTATTGCTGCAAATAAAATTAAATCGAATTTTTCCCTCTGTTCATCTTCATTCTGTTCTTTCTTTGTTTTGTCACTGTTTCAGTGCTACTCATTTCATTTTTCGGGTTTACCACGCGCTTTCTCCCACCGCTTTCCCCCACATTGCATTGTGTGCCCCTGGTTCACCATTTTCTCCCTGCTGTTTGGTCGCCTTGTTTCTCGTCTCTGCTTTGTGCTTTAATTTTTTATAACTATTATGTGCTGATGTGTGCGATTGTGAAAACAACTCCTCCCGAGTCACCCGAAAACTCCATGGAAGTCCTCGCAGCAGTGTCCGGTGCTGGGCGTACCCTGTACCCCGTACCTCGTACCCTGCACTACTCACCATCCGCGGCCATCTGTCTATCTGCCGTCGCGACGCTTGTTGCTGTCACGTTGATGTCGTTGTCGTCTCCACTTCTTTCGCCTCTTCCATCTAAGCTGCAATCCCCGCTGTCCAGAGCTTACTATGCCTGACCCCACCCTAGGCCTCCACCTCCCTTCGCTCATTTTAAGATGCGTAACATTTACACAATTTTCATACGCTTCACCTTTTAAATGAGCGAATTAAAAGTTTCATTTCTTTCAGCTCGACTTTGTTTCTTCCCCATGCTTCCCCTTGCTTCCCCTTGCTTCCCCTTGCTTCACCTCTCTACCCCATCTTCTTGTTTTTGTTCGTATAACTGTTGTTTATGTGCATGCTTTGTTGCTAATTCCGTTCCGTTTCGTTTTAATGCGTTGCATTGCGTTTCATTCCCCATTGTTCCCCTTCGTTTAACTGTTCTGTTTTGTTTACGTTGTTCGATTTCATGAAATTTTCTTTATTTTCCGCGAATTCAACGACTTGTGCGACAACTTTTCCCGTTTTTGTCGTTTTCCAGCGACTGTGCGCTTTGTAAACCACTCCGAACTTTTACCTTAATTGGCCTGAACCTCTTAAAAGTATGCTAAGCCTTGCGAATAACAACCGTAAATTCAAATCTTAAATACGGCTCTGACTGCAACCATTTGGTAGGGTTGCTGAGCGTGTTTGTGGCTTGAAGATTGGATGAAATACCTCATTTTTTGTCCCGTCGAGTGCTGAGTAAATCATTTCATTGTTCATAATCTGGAATAATGAAATCACTTAAGTTCTCAATTTGGTAAAAATGACGATGCCAGCAGCGTCGCTCGTCGGCCCCAATGGTAATAAGGATGCGCATTAAGCGTAGGGTGTCCTGCCACCCCCTGACATCTCGCCTACACGGCTTCGGCTTCGGCTTCTTTGGCAGCTGCCCGCAAAATTCTCGCGGGAGACAATTGAATACCAGGCTGGCAAACACACAAAAGCACGGGGAGGAACGGACAGACGTAGGGACGTGTAGGCAGTGTAACAAGTGGAATGCGCGCCCTCCTTCCCCCACCAACATCGCCATCGCAATCCCAATCCCCGCTACTGCTTATTGTGTAGTGCATTTGAAACAAAGAGAAATTACCATTTCCCAGCATTTTCGATTTAATTTTTGTGCTCATCACTGAGGCACAGGAAGCAGCTGTGTGGGCAAGCCCAACAGCCTCTGACCAGCAGGATCCCCCAGGACGACCTGCTGCTCATCTACACTTTTTGGTTTCTTTTCCTTTTCATGCTGATGCTGATGCTGATGATGATGATGATGATGATGATGATGATGATGTTGCTCACAGAGCTAACAACTAGAAAAAACTACAAGTGGAATGGCAACAACTACAACTACTACAACAAATAGTTGGAGGAGACATTGTTAAGCTTACTTGAGTCTGGGACAAGCAGATGCACTCGGCTGGGCATGATTTGGATGTTTCGGTTTGTTGCGAGTTCCACAGGCAGACAACAGTGAGCGCAATTATGAGCAGCAGCCAGGAATTGCACATTTCACGTTGTTGCTGACACGACAGTTTGGCGGCGTAATTGAGCTCAATTCTCTCTATCTCTATCTCTGTCTCTGCTCCTGTCCCTGGTCTTGTTCCTGTCCCCGTCTCGCGCTCTACTCTCCACACCACACTCTCCTAACGCTGTGCGCTGCCGGAGTGTGGGGTTGCCAGACTGCCAGAACTGCCAACCACCAGAGCTACCAGCTACTCCCCAGCTGCCTGTTGGCCTCTTGCCTTCGGCTCGTTGCGTTTTGGCTGCTTTCTTACTTATTTATTTATGTTTTTTATATTGCGTTATTTCATTTGAACTTTCTTTTTATATATTCTTTAGCTTAATCATATTTATTTATGCTTCTGCTGCTGCTTCTGGTTCTGGTTCTGCTACTGCTCCTGCTCCTGCTCCTGCTTTTGCCAGGTTCCTAGCGCTCCTGCTCCTCTTGCTGCTGGGCGGGGCTAACTGCAAAGAAAAAAGCAAAGCAATGCAATGTTAAGTTTCAGTTTTAGTTGTTTTTCTTTAGCATTTTCAGTGCAGCAATGCGACACTTAAAACTTATGACTTACTACAAATACATGGACACCCAGACCTGCTCGTACATGGTATATACAAATATACATACACACACATACATACATAAGTAGTATACTATCTATGCATACATAACCTCAAATGCTGCACTTATAATCTGTTGCCTTCGATACACAAGCAAACAACTTCAACTAGCATGCAATATTAATACACAGCTTAGACGCTGCAAAGTCAGTGAGCGAAAGAGAGGAAGAGAGAGAGAGAGAAAGAGGCAGCCAGATCGACAGTTGGCATAGGCTTGCCACCTGGTTGCGGCTGAAGGCTCAGCAGGCTCAAACTCAGTGCTGAGCTTTTGCCTGCCCCTGTCCCTGCCTCTGCCTCTGCCTCACCACCAACCCCAAAGCTGACGTTAGCGTTGAGCCTCGACAGTTGGTTCTGGCTTGTTGGCTGGTTGGCTGGCAGGTCTTGCTCGCTTGGCCAAAATAGCTGCTTGTTAATCATCAATAATAAATAAGTAATGCCAGGTGGACGTCAAGTTGCAGCTGCCTGCAACAACTACAGCAACAGCTACAGCTACAACAACAAAAACGAACAAAGCCAATGCAATATAATAACTAAAATTGCTCTAAAGAGAATTTGCAATGAGGCGTCGCTTTGGCTGCTGCTGCTGCTGCTGATGGTGGTCTTTTAACAAGGGGCATGGGGTGCTGCGCAGGGGGCACGAGCCTTGTTTGAAATGTTTAAATGCACAAATCAAATATGCAAGCAGCCAAAATGACAAACAGGCAAACGGACAAGCACACAAACAGGCAAACAGCACCTGATGTCCAGCTGAGCTGAGTACTGGCTTTTAATTGAACACTGAGCAGCGGACTAAGCAAAATGCACAATGGCGGACAGGGTAAGCGGCGGAGACGAAGATGGACACAGAGATGAAGTGGGGTGCAGTCGGAGGGAGTGGGTTGGGCGACAAATTGTTTGGCTCCGCAGCAGGCACAATAAATATGCACAGGCATAAATGCGTGGGCATTATAATTGGAGAGCAGCCAACAGTAAGAAGGGAAAACAGAGAAGGCAGCAGAAATGTTTAGCTAAAGCGTGTGCAAGAGAGGGATAGAGTGTGTAGACTCTACACTGCAGAGTGCCGATCTGTTGTTGCTTTAAGTATTGAAGTTTGAATAGAGAGGAAAAAGCTTTAAGACGTACATACATAAGTGTGTGTGTATGTGTTTGTTCGAATTAGTGTGCATGCTGATGGCCATCTTAATCATGCTGAAGGTGTGTTTACGGGTGGGTTAGCTGGAATTATACACACATACAAATGCATGCAGTTTTTCGCACAGGCAACTGCACGCAAATAAGCTGAGACACTAAGTGAGAGGGACATAGAAAGCTTGACAGTGCAAGGCACTCTGGCAATCATATAACAAATGTACCAAAATTGGTACATTATTAATGCATTGGTACAATGGTTTTTTACTCCACTCTACGCATAAAATGGGTAAAAAGGGTGTATTAAATCCGTAAGCAAACAGGAACGAACAACGGAAGATTTGTATGTAAAAAGAAGCACCTTCGCCAAGTCTAATCAAGATGGCTCTAAAACTGAGAGACCAATTTTCATACAAACAGACAGACAGGCGGACGTCGCTATATCCGCTTTTGATGCTGATCAAGAATAGTTATATTACTGTGTGGGGTCAGAAACGTTTCCTGCAATGTTTGCATATTTCGTGACAGAAATATAAGACTCTCCAAGAGGATATAAGAATGGTATATTTGTTTTTAAGCTTTGGCACAACTTGGGTAATTTTGCTAAGTGGCAACCATGGTGTAGAGTGCCGATCTGCTGTCGCATTAGGCAGAGGGAGAGCGAGAGATAAAGAGAGAATAACTTTAAGGGCTATGTATGAACACATGTATGTATGTATGTATGTGTATACATGTGCATGTTTTTCGTATGCAGTGTGTGTGCTGACGGCCATCTTTGTCACGCTGCGTGGCATTTTGGCAGCGCTGGGAAAACGCGGCTGTCTTGTCGGGATGGGGTGGGGGGATATAAGTATAAGTACATGAAATCAGTGTGCAGAGGACGCGAAGCTCGTCGCTTTCCGTACCTCACACAATCGCATTACGTCCTGATCTAAAGGGATAAAAGCAAAATAACAAATGCCGACACAAGCTCAAATAATGCACAGACAATTGTGCAAGCAGCAAGAACTGCAGCAGCAAGAGCTGCAGCAAGAGCTGCAGCTGGAGCAGCCAAGCCAGTGTTGGCGATGCCAAAAGGAATCACAAATGTGGCAACAAAAGAAGGCAACAGGAAACAGCTTAGTGCAACAGCAGCAGCAGCAGCAGCGACAGTGGCAGAGCAACTCGGAATCTTTAGACTGCAGTCGATATGTTGCACAGACACTAGACCCTGGGTCGAGCAACTGCGTCCAATCCACAAAGGATTGGTGTAGGGACAGCGGCAGAGACGAGGCGGGGAACGGGCAGACAATGCGCAACAGCCATTTGCAGCTAATCAATCAATTTTATTCAACATTTTATTGAATTAACACAGTCGGAGCAGAAGCGGCTTAAGGAGAAAAAGATAAATAAACAACTGCTTTCAGACGAAGGCGAGAATGCAATCCAGGCTGGGAGCTCGGTTGGAGTCGACACTCCCCCAAACAGCGTTGTTCCTTGCAGAGTTACATTTGCAATCATTTAAGCCGACATTAAGGCCAATTAGTGGTTTTACAGTAAGGCCATATACAAATACCTTAAAAATACATAAGACTGGCATTATGTTTACCTTTAAAGAGGCATATTGAATGTTTCAATATATGGTCACCTTAAGCTCATTCCGGCTGCCCTGAGAGGAATGTGAGAGCATATGTGCGTAATGATCTCACACACAACACATGGGTGTTAAAGAGGCGAAGCTAGTCTCATCAAAGTCTACACGGAGTGTAGACATATCGATCAAGCTTTTTTGAGCGTCAGTCCCGATTGAACTTTCTTTGTGAGAAGACGTGTTTCTAAGTTGTGTTTTTCCAAACATATTATATAATTACAAAGGGTAAGCAAATTAAATTGAAAACTCTTTTTATCACGATTGTGCCAGCCTAAATATTGCAACAAAGATGTAATAAGCTAAGGAAGCAAAGGGTAATATAATTCTGGATTTGATCGCATGCTGAAATATACTTTTATCCTTGACAAGGCTTGCAGGGAAACTGAATAAATAGCTATTAAGGACGCTAGCCAATACAAAAGGCATACTTTCTCTACTTTCTCTTGAAAGTCGTTTGTTTTGTGTTACTTTGAAAGGGCGTTTCAAACATCCTTCGAACATGGACTCAGTCAATTTGCTGGTTTAAAGGAAATGAATTGCCTTGGAGGATACTTTTGGACAATTGCAACGTCAGGACTCGTGTGTGTGTGTGTGTGTGTGTGGGAGGGAAGGGCAGTCAATAGGGCTGGAAGTTAAGCATCTGCGGAAATGATATCTATGAGATATGTTGGCTCATAAGTTAATGTCCATTTCACAAGTAAAATAAATATCGTTAAACAGATAAGCAAAGAAGCCAGCAAATAGAATTATTTTGCCACGCTGCACACAGGACCGCAGCTAGAAGCGAGTCCGGAGCCAAAAACAGCACCAGGACGATGCTCATACGACAAACGACCCACAACCTACAACGTATAACGTACAACGTACAAAGGACGAAGGAGCGCGGGGCGAATAACGTTTTGTGTCGTTTGTCGTTTGTCGCTGGTCGCCAGGGCCACATTCAATTGCTGCCAACTGTAGACTGGACTGAAGCACACCCACACACACACACACACACACACACACACACACACATGTGTGTGCTATGTCTTGTCTACACTCGGAAAAAAACCGCACCGCATTGAGTATTGAATCGTTTCCATGCCTTGGAAGAAGTAGACTAAATAAGCTTTAATCCAAGAGAATATTCTCCCCTTTTGCGGGATGCACTGCTTGCTCCTTTAATTGTTCATAATTTGTTATCCTTTTCTTATCTTTTCTTGATAAGTCAACCTTATGATTCATTGAGAACAGCTGCTTTGTTTCTCTGTTTGTCCGAGGGATTCACTTTTTGAAGGTGAATTTTACAGAGAGTTTCCTAATCAAATAATAGGCATGAAATTTGACCTTTATGAAATTAGTGAGTTACCTAATTCCATTCTAAATGTGATGAAGTATATTAGAAAATTGTGCTTATGAATAGTTTATTGAATTTTCCCATGTTATCTGGAGATTACTTGCAAATCCGATGACTAAAATACAATTTGTACTTTTGACGAGTTCGGAATTCCGGATGTGGGAACTGGCCTGTCTAAATAGACAATTTATGATATTGGGAATATTGCTTATCTTTCTATAACTGACAAATTGCCATCACAAACAAGATGTAACATAACAGACCATTGTGGGGATAACATTCTAGAGAGTTCAGCTCGAATGAACAAGTTCGCGTTCGTTTTTTTGAGTGTATGCGCTGGCTGGCTGGCTGGCTGGCGGCTCCACCCTTCACCCTACACCCTCCGCCCTCCACCCTCCGCCTGCGCTCCTACCAGCAGGAGCAACAACAGCTGCTGCAGCTGCTGCAGGACAAGAAGCTGGCACAAGGCAGAGCCAAGTGCTTGACCATTGGCGCTCGCTTTGGCCCATGCCCGTTCGGGCCATGAAGATAATTTAGAAAACCGCACAGAGAACACACACACATACACACATACACAGAGACTGCCGCCCATCACTCAATCAGGAGCGGGAGCGGGAGCGGGAGCGGGGGCGGCTGTAAGGGATGCCTGGCTGCTGCCTTAAATTAGTGGAGCATTAGTAAGTAAGTTTTGTGGCTGCAATTGAAAAGGTTGCTCTTTAAGCGTGGCCCACAGCAGAACATGGCCGACACTTCATTAACGTGGCCCTCAACTCTCGTCCCTCGGCTCTCGGCTATTGGCCCAAGGCACAAGGCACAAGGCCCACGGAGCACGGCTCTTGGCTCTTGGCCATTTAATGATCAGCAGCTGCAGCTGCACTTGATCCACAGCTCGCATTTAATTGCTGTGCTTAGCCGGGCCCACAAGGGGGCAATGGGGGAGGGGTGGGGCTGAAACAGTTTTGGCCGCTTGCCAGCTAACCAGTCCAACAACGCGCGTGTGTGTGTGGGTGTGTGTGTGTGTGTGTTTGCTTAACTCGCTTATCTTTTCAGCCAAATGCCTGTGCAAATGTTGCTAATCAAATTATGAAAGCCTTGTTAACAGCAACAACAACAACAACTAAGAACAAACAACAACTAAGAGCACATTGGTCAGAGAATATCGACTAGAGAATACCCTGTAGCGAGGACTGAGGCACATTTATCTATAAGACCTAGAAATTTAGAATTGTTTCCCATTGGAATCTACCTCAATTCTGATTTAACAGTATGCGAAAATGCTGTCTCATCCTTCAGAAGTGTTCAAGAAGTCCTCTTCTTCCCAAAGGAAGAAAAAATGCTTAAGAATGATTGGAAGTAATAAATGTAGAAAAAAGGGACCGTAATTAATGATTATTCTGTTTCTATTTTGCAATCGGAACAATCATTCACTTATAAAACTTTGAGCGAGAAATATACTAATACACTCCTTTAAGGATAATCTATGCATTTTCACCCTGATTTGAGTATTATACTTAGATACTCTAGTGAGAGAATTAATAATAAATTAAAAACGATTATAATTTGTAATTTTTATAATAACACTTATAATGATCACAAGTCTTTGGTAGAAACAACCGCGTAAGGTTTAAGGTTCCTAAAAGTATGCTACATATTATTCTGTGGAATTGATTCGTATGTGAAATTGGGAACAGGGCTAACTTTTGTTTTATCAGTGAAAATATATATATTAAATAAACATCTAGAAGATTGTGATGAGAATTTGATCATAGACTTAATTAGTCAATTCGAAGTGGATACTTTTCGGCAGTGGATAAAATTTAATTTGATTTTAAAATGTTCCCAAACGATAGAACTCCGAACTGATGCGAAGTCTCATTCATAGTCAGACAAATCAGCTCAGTTCGTTATGATGATCAATAAGTATATATACTTTTTCATACGAGTGCTTTAGAATCCTCCCTACTTACCCCCTAATATGGCACAGGGTATAGACCGTAGCCAACTATGAGCAATGATGATGTGCAACTGGATAAGAGAGTCAAATTCAGAAATCATAATTCCAAATTCACCTGGTCAGTTGGAAAAGCAGTCAACGGAGTTGTAACCTTTTGAATTACCAAGGACTGGATAGGAAGGATTTGGCTTTGCCTGCTGCAAATATGTTTTCATAGCCTCGTGGGCTTTGCGTTGGTTTTACTTGTAATATCCTTTGGCAAAGTTGAACTTCGCCTCGCGCTCTATCAAAGTTAAGAAGCGAGGCAACTTGGCACAAAGTGAAAATCTCAGCGGGAGGGAGGGGAGCGGGGCGGGACGGAGCAACAGCCTGTTGACGTCTCATAAAACATATGTAAAACTTTGGCCTACAGATTTGCACTTGGCCCAGACAGCTAAGGCAACGCTGCCCCCAACCCAGCCCCGCTAACAAGGCTTTAACTCCGTCTCTCTGTCTGGCCTTGGCTTGTCCCAATTTGTGGCCGTCAACGTCACCTTCGTCTTCATCTTCATCTTCAACACCATCTCCGGCAGCATCTCCATCTCCAACACCAACACCAACACCAACACCGACACTAACACCATCTCTATCACTATTACCATCGACATTGACATCATCGTTGTTCTTGTACTCGTTGTTCTCGTTGTCATCGTCCTTGTCGTCCTCATCCTCATCCTCATCCTCATCTTCGTCGTCATCATCAGCAATTCCCAAGTGCGTGCAGCGCCTTTGTCTAGCTCAGCCTCAGAGGCATCTACACTGCGACAAAAGCCGCACAGCTACATTCAATTCAGAGGAACTGCTCCTAAGAAACTCTTATATTCGGATAGTATTGTGAATAACCTTGAAGCCTTCCAAGACTATCGATTGAGGCACTTTTCGCTGGTTTGCATCGATATTATCGATAGTTTTCAAGTTATAACTAAACGCGCGATCCTTAATACAATCTAGTATATTCCATAATTATACAATTTATTTTTTAAATGCTTTTCTCATTTGTTATGACTGGGATCACTTACGCCTTGTCCTGACACGAATTATTTGTTTCAATTGAATGTGGAGGCCCTAATCGATATCAACTATGCTATCGGTACTATCGATAGTTTACCAGAACTGGTGGAATCATATGTCATTTACGAGTATACGTGATAACGCGCACTTATCCGAACTTGTTCAAAGTAATTCATCAGTATATGCTTAGTGCAAAGCAATCAAAGGGGCCATTCAGCAGAACCAAGCGCTGACTGATTTCCGCTGACTTACTGATGAGATTTAACTCTTCTGATCAGATGAATCTTTTACTCGTTCACTAAATCTTAAGGAATATTTCAAAGTTTACAGCCACAATAGGCAAAAAGCAGCGTAAATCAGTCAGCGATTAGTTCTGCTGAACGAATAGCTGCTTAAACATGTTTCTCAATCATTGACCGATCTCAATTTGGCAGAAGTCATCATCTGAAATATGAGGGCCTAGCTTGATTCAGGACAATATTAAGTAATATCCTTGGACTTAAACCAAGTGCCCTAATCAAATATGAACTCTTAAGTTCTAAGCAAATAAAGCAAGGAGTATTTAACTGATTTCAGCTGCACCTTTCAGGCAAAACGGGCAACATATAAAACGCACTTCAGATTATATTTCAATTCTGTTTTGTTTTTGGTAGTAAAAGAAATATGTGTGTGAAAAGGAGGGCTTCATTTAACGATCTACCACATCGGACTTTTCTGGCTGTGTATTTGATGGGGTTATATATATGTGGCTTAATAGGAGCTGCTGCGTGTCTTATGTCAAGAGTGAGGCGCCACAAGAGGGGAGCGGGGCAGCGTGGGTAGAGGTGGAGCGGGGCCAGAGGTGGAGCTGTGTGAAGAGGGTATAACGGGACATAAAGCACGACAGCTTCTTGGCATAGCTTTGCATATAAAGCTTTGAAAGCCGCTGCGTGTGAATTCTTGAAGAGAGTGCGAGTGTGAGTGAGAGTTGGAGTGTGTGTGTGTGTGCGTGTGTGTGTGTGATTGCTGGTTCAACGATTTTGGGTAAGCCTGGGTCTAGCTGCATGGAGGTCAGCGGTTATTGTGTTTATGGGATTCTATGCATGTCCCAAATCTGTCCGTCCTGAATTATTGGTTAAAGTTCAAAGGACGCGTCGCCGTAGATATATGTTGTTTATCTGGGCGGGGGCGGGGGCGGGGGCGTGGGATATGGTAGCCAGACAAGCAATATAAAATCGGCAATCGCATAATTCAATCATTTTGGGCAAATAATCAATCATTCAAGCATATCATTAATTAATTCGAGCATTTAGCCAGCCCCAAGCACTTTCGAAGGCGTTCGCATTCACAGGCCCCCCTAGAACCCCAGACCCCCAGACCCCAATCCAGTTCAACCACATAGATACAAATAAGAGATAAACCAAAAACACTTTCATAAGCACACACACACACAGAGAGAGGGAGAGGGAAGGTCCTGGTGGCAGTGCTGACTTTACTCGTTGTCCTGTGCCCTGCCAGAAATTTATTTGCTGGCTTCATGTCGACGCCGCGTTTTTGGGCTTGGGCTTGGGCTTGGGCTTGGGCTTGGGCTTTGGTTCAGCTCGACTCGGCTCGGGTCGTGTGTATTTGTAATTAACTGTTATTTAATACGATTTCCCTGATTTTGTGGCAGTGGCAACAAGCTAAGCAGGCTAAGCGAAGCTGCAACTCGACTGGAGTTGGAGTTGGAGTTGGAGTTCGAGTGGGCCAAGTTGAGGTCGAGTGGCTCAGAGATTGTTACTGCGGTTGGCCTACAACACAAAAGCCAAACAACTATCCAAGCTCGTACTATATAGTACGATATAAACATGTATATATATTCTACCCGTATATCTGTTTGAGAGTGTGTTAGCTGTTGTAGTCTAGCTACGATTTAATTTGCCAAACTTTTCGACGCCTTGGCCTGTTTTATCGCTTGTGTTTTATACCCTGTAACCAGCAGCCAGCCTAAAAGAGGCATGCTTGTTATTAGCTGTGCTTGTAACAATCAGAAGGGACACAACCTTAACCCTCTGTCTGTAGATTCCTTTATGCCTGGCTTATTTCAAGCCACAATTTCCTTTTCAACACATTTAGTTCACAGTGTCAACTAACTGTCCTAAAAACCTCATAACAATCGAACAATAAGCACAAAAGTTATACGTGAAAACGTTTTCTACTCTTCATTGTAGCGTGTGGTTATCGAGTGATGGCACTTTCGGTAGTATCGATAACTGAATGGTATCGAAGTGGGTCGCACAAGATAATATCGAGGTTCTTCTATGGACTGTCTGAATAGATTCGTTGTAGTACTCAACTTGTCTTTATTTAGCCATTCAATGAATAAACTATTTTGCTCCTGATCTCATCTTTAACACCCTTTAAGTATTATTAGGTTCGTACAGTTAGGATCTTATCGATACTATCGATCGATAACACCTTACCTTACTTACAATCGCATGGTGCAAGGCTGAAGTCTTTGACTGCAGGGTATCGCCCAGTCGATCACAGTCGAATAGGAAACTGTTGTTGGCTTTGCTCGGATATTGATAAATGTTTTTGGCCTTGTTGGTCGTTAATGATGATACTTCTCACTTCTCACTGTCAGTCCAGTCACTCAGATGGTGATTTGTCACTGATAAGTAGACAGCCGCAACAGCAAAGAAGAGCAACAACAGGTTAAGGACTCGCCACAAGGACGAGCAGCCTGCACAGCTGATTAGCTGATTAGGATAGGGATAAGGGGGACCACACCTGGCTAGGCCTTAAGCTACGTTTAGGCAACCCAAAATAGCAGATAGTGGGCCTAGGTAGGTTGCTGCTTAACGTTTAGGTGGTTTCAAGTAGGAGCAATCTCTGTTGTACTTGAACCGCTTTAAATATGGTTCGTAAAGTGGTTCGGAGTCATAGTTCTTAAAGCTGAAAGTTGGTTAGGCTCTGATGAGAAATACATTCTCGACTTGAGAGTGACATTTGGAGTTATATCTTCTCAAGTGGCTTATGATGTAGAGTTCAACTGAAACGAAGGTTTCCCGGCAAAGTATTCAAGCAATTGTGCTTAAATTTGGTATGGAGCCTAAAGATATTTAGTACTATATAATATCGGCTTGAGAGTGCCTCAAAAGTGGCCAATTTTGCTGAAATTTGGTTACGAGCTTCATGTATCTTCGAAAGTCCTTAAGCTAGGATACTGATATTTGGTATATAGACTTATGATGTGATGTTAAACATATGTTTGCCCTGAAATCGGCCGAAATATCAGGGCAGGTAGCGCATATGCCAACTGATATACTTTCAATTTGCAACCAATCCCAATACCAAATCCAATTTCAATCCGTTTCAATGCGGCGCGTGCCGTGTTGATTTTTGTTGGCCAGGACATGGCCAGGAAGCCAGAGGAGCGCCAGAGGAGCGCCAGCAGGGAGAGCGATGACGAGGACGATGACGTTGGCAAAACAAAACAAATGAGATGACGATGATGAAGTAACAACAGCAACAACAGCGAAAACAACAACAAGGTTATAAAAACATGTGTAACTAGACGGCTTACAAGGATCACGCACTCAGTGACACTTAATGCCCCGACGTTGGCGACGACTGCGACCGCGACAGCGACAGCGGCGTCAACGATGCGAGCAGAAGGAGAGCAAATGTCACACACAAGACCAGGACCAACAAAACACACACACACACACACACACACACACACACACATACATGTAGAGAGAGACACACAGACAGACAAACGCAATTAGCTTTTAGCCATCATAACATTATGAACGGCAACTGACAGACGACAGCGACTGCGGCTGCGGCTGCGACTGCGGCTGCGGCTGCGACTGAGGCAGCGACCTCTGCTAACTGCTAATGATGAAGAGGAGGAGGAGCACAGGGGGAGTGGGGCAGGACCTGAAACCTGCGATAGAGACCCTCGATGGGCAGACGATGAAGAGATGTTAACTGAAGCCGCCTCAGGCTTTGCCTCCGAGGAGTCCTGTCTGCGGGGCTGGGGCTGGGTTTGGCTGTGGTGGCTGTGGTTGACGGGGGGTAGGGGGCAGCGGGGCTTGCGTCCGGGACGCACGGGCGCATTATGTTGATGTGCAGTAAGCAGAGCTCACGGCGCTGCCTGCCAACAATGCCGTTAACTTGTGTCGAGATTAAAATAAGGACACTCGGAAAAAAAGGCAGCAGGGACGGGCGACCGAGAGACCGACTAGTCACAGGATGGACGTGGACGTGCCACACACTCATCGAGTTGCAAGTTGTGAGTTGCATGAGTTGCGAGCTGGCAGCTTTGTTTATTATGCCAAGCGGGGGCAACTGCTGGCGTCCTAGATGGATGACTGTTGCTCTGTGCGGGGTGGTGTAGTGGTGGGGTGCTGAGCTGCCAGGGAGGGGGCCAGGCAGTAGGAGCCAGGGAGTCGAGGGAGGGAGCCCGCTATCGGGCCGAGTTTTGGGCTGGCTTCTAAAAATTACTGCGTAAATGATGATATGAGATTTAGAGCATTTCTGCGGTGTCATTTGGCCCTGGGCGGAAGCGGATGTGTGGTATAGGGGTGCCACGACAGGGACGGGGAGTGGGAGTGGGGCTGTCAACCGGCGGAACCGGAAGGAAGTTATTTAACACATACCCACGCACACGTACCCACACACTCACGAGATGAGGGCGGGGGCGGGGACGGAGATGGAATGAAGTGGTGCACCGAGTGGAGATTATGTGGCACGATAATCATATTACGATTATGTCGCGTAAAATTTGCTACACTCCGCTCTGTGGCAGTTTAACTAAACTTGCTTCAAGTTAAACAAATGAACAGAAGGAGTGTGACAGAGACAGAGAGAGAGAGAGAGAGAGGGAGAGAGGGAGGGCGATAAAGTGGGGGAAAACAGACAGTAAAACATCAAATAATATACTACTAAAGTACAGTGTAATGGCTCTTGGGGGTAGCAAGGGTTGCGGGTTGCGGGTTGCGGGTTGCGGGTTGCGGGTTGCGGGCTGAGGGTTGACGATTGCGGGTTGACGAGGATGGAGGGAGGGGGTTGACTTTTGCCCAGCTAAACAAATTCATTAAAATGATATTTTTACATTTTACATTCTACTCCATTCAGCTCCTCTGTGGGAAGGTCCTTACCGAGAAGTGTGTCGCGGGAGCAAATGGCTTAATAATAATATCCTTATATGAGGAAATACGAGCATATTTTTAGGTAGCTCTCTCATGTAAGTAAGTAAATGAACGTAAAGCGTAACAGGAGTGCAAAAGATTTCCTTGATTAAACTTTATGAAAAGGATAATGACATCGCCAGAGCTTAAAAACACTATCAATAGGACTGGGCTATGGGGAAACGTACAGATTCTCTAAACAAAACAAAGAACCAAGCTTGAAGGTTCTTTGAGCATGAAATAATGAGAATCAGAAATAATAAGCACTTCATCTTTTTTATAAAGAAATCTGTAGCAAAGAGATGAGGATGCCTCGCTTCAAGGAACAGTCTCTATAGATCTATAAACACTTTTAATTATACTTATTATACGAATATAAAGAATACTCCACCTGATGATTAATTATGTATCCGAAAATATTAAAATACTTTTACCATTTCTTGTATACACAGAAACAAATTAAAGTTTGATTGAATTAAGAATTCTTAGATTCCCTAAATTCCTCACCCAATCAATAATATATCCAAGAAATATGCAAATTCTTTCTACTTTTCTCTTTTTAACAGACTGATCTGAATTTTCAGAACTAAACTGGGTACATTTCTGAAGAAGAAATTCTTGACATCAACTTGAAGCTCAGTTATCACATTTTAATAGTATAGACTCTCCAGGACATTTAGGAGTATTGTATTAGCTGACACTTTTTCGCTCAGTGTACAGAGTGTTCGCACTCTTGTGAGGGCGGGGGGAGCGCCGTTCTTTTGGCTGCCTTTGAGTTCATTTTTTTGTATAATTGTTTAAATGTTATTTCATTGAATGGCGAACGCTGTCACAGTCAACGTCAACGTCAACGTCAACATCGCCGTCGCCGTCGCCGTCGCCGTCGCCGTTGTCATGGCAGTGCGGAGGCGGAAGGGGTGCAGGGTGGCAGGGTGGCAGGGTGGCAGGGTAGCAGGGGAGCTGAGCAGTGGCAAAGGATGCTTCAGAATGGAATTGTGGGGAGCGGATCGCTTAGCGTTAATGTCTTTCATTTATTGTCATTGTTGTTAATGTTTTTTGTGTGCGTGAGAAAAAAGCATTTGCATTTAAACGCAGGGACGCTCCTGTCGGGGGGGAACTGGGGCTGGGGGTTGGGGGTTGGGGAGCTGGTTGCGTGGGTAGCGCACAGATTTTGCTTGAATGATTTTTATTGCTCGTTTGTAGTAAATTTGGTGTATAATTAGAGAGAGAAAAGGGTTATTAAGCAACTCTGTGTGTGTGTGTGCCTGAGTGTGTAAAATATGTACGAGGGGCAGCCTGCAGGATGTAGGATGTGGGATGTGGGATGTAGGATGTGGAGTGTGGAGGGTGGAGTGTAGAGGGTGGACCGTTTGCAAAGGTTGTGCGACACAATGGAAGTCAACTGGTCCGTACGCTGGCAGTGGAGGAGCCAAAAGTGCAACTGCCACGTCGAGACCAGAACCGGAAGGATTGGGAGAGCATAAAGAATGGCAAATGCCAAATGCTAAACGGGTGCCCCTCCCCCACCGAAATGAGCATTGTGCTGCGAGTGGGTTGACTGCAGTTGGACAGCGAAATGAATGTATTTTGTTTCAGCAACACAACAGCCATGGAAGGGGGGCGGGAGAGTGGGCCGGGGACTTATAAGCGGGATGATGTTGCAAGCCTGGGTCAACAGACCAGATGAGAATGATAAGTAGTGCTTATGATAACCAGGAAACAGCCGAATGGCAACATCAGCGCTGATTATACCCTGTATACTCCTAAAAGGGGTATATATCTAATGTACATCGTTTAAAGTCAGAGATCTCAGAAGATAGACGATAGATAGAAGATAGAAAGGATATTGTTTTGGAAATTGTTAAGCTATAGTTGTGAAATTTAGTACACGCATATTTGAGCATGTTTTCTATTTACAATAATAATTTAATAAGACTCGGTGAAATAACATAGAAGTTATTAGGAAAGTTGGTTTATAATGGTCAGAAATATTTCATGTATTAACTGAATTAAATAGAAATGATCAGTTCTTATACATGATTTCCAAAAATGACAAGCTTGTATATTCAATTATCAGTTCGAGAAGAGAAGCCATTGAAACTTGAACTATTTAAATAGATTGGCGGGGGAATTGATTAATTAATAATAAACTTGCTAGCTATCCTTTCTGGTTCAATGGCATCGATAAGGAAAAGTGGCAGGACAAGTGGAAGTTCCATCGAAAGGAACACAGCTGTTATGCTCAAAGTGATCTGTTATGTTAAGGCCTCTGCTCGTTAATATTAAGTGTTAATGTTACTCAAAGTGGTCTGTTATGTTACAGGTTCTTTATAGGAATATCCCTTGACTAGAGCTGTCTTTTGTGATAAGAGCTTTCTACTTTGTTTAGCTGTTGTTTCGATAGTCAGCTCCAGCTTAAGACACATCTTTTTAAATAGTTTTGGGCGATTACTCACTTCTGACACTTGTGCTTTGGTACAGGGTATCTCAGAGGACCGCACGCCCAGCCAGAGGACCTTAACTTGCTTTATTTGTTGCAGTTCGCAGTGCTAAAGAAATATACTCGTTAACTTCATTGTGTGTGTGTCCAGGCTGCAGTTAGCTGGGGCAGCTAGAAAGGACTCCGTTTCGGACTGTGACCAGGGAATGGGGTGCGGGAATTGAGAATTAAAGTTGGCCAGGCTAGGCCAGGCCAGGCCAGGCGCTGGATAGTGGCCTTCTTCGTGGTAGCTGCCAATTGCCCTGCTCCGGCATCGTGTGGTTGACGCCTCTTTAAGGCAATGCGAATGCAGTTGCCATAAAATTAAATTCAATTTGGGCTGGCTGGGCGCGGGCTGGGAACTGTGGGAACTGTGGGAACCCTGCGGATTACGTGACTGGCAAGGAGTCGTCGGAGAGGGCTGGTCGTAGGATGCATAGCAAAGTAAATCGAATATTGTTGTAAACTTAAGGAATCGTAGGATTCAGAAACTAGATTCGACACAATAGGCGAGAGAGCGCCATTGGGAGATGGCCTTGGACAACGCCAAGCAACTGGGGGGAGGCTACTCCCCCTCTCAAGCGATACTCCAGCTGGCGCTGGAGGAGGCTGCGGTGGTGGGGAGGGCGACCAGCAGCGAGCTGAGCAGCGAGGGCAGCGACAGCAGCGAAAGTGAGTGCTCCAGTCCCATCGAATCTGGCCCAAGTCCACAGTCCCGCCTCCCACAGTTTTCAGCGACTCCGGCTGGAACATTACCGATGTCCAGGATGTGGAGTACAAGTACAGTCCGCTCAAGTGCGACTCGGATGTGGACAACGACGCGGATAACTCGAGTGATGAGTCCATAGCGCTGCTCGCCCACGAGATTCTCTGCTGCGAGTACGACTCGGACTCGGAGACGGACAGCGACGAGGATGTCGATGCCCAGGGGGAGACTGAGCCCAACTACGCTCTCCTCATGTGCAGCGAGGATGACGAGGATGTGGCAGTCGGACAGGAGCAGGAGCAGGAGCAGGGACATGAGCAAGGACAGGGGCAGGAGCAGCAGCAGGATCTGCTGGATCTCAAGTCCATGCTCCTACTTAACACAGAGCAGTCAACGAGCGAATCCTAGAAGCTTCAGGATTTGCTTAGATCAACACAACTGCGAACAGAATCGTATTATACATACTATATACTCGAATATCCAGACATTTGCCAATCTTCATATTCGATTAAATACTGTATTCAAACATTCATCAAATATATCTAACCGAACCGAGAGTATAAAGGATGTACGTCTTAGGGGGAAGGATAAGGATGGATTTGGAAACCTTACACCACAGAAACACATGTAAAATATAGCGATTGAAATATTATATTTAACAATTAGTTTTCATTCCATTTCGTTGGAGGAAAATATTCCCAGAGATTGGGAAATTATTAAAATGCATATTCAATCTAAGGGCCAAACTGAAAAGTTGAGTAAATATTTATGCCGTCGGCTCAGTTAGTCGAACTTATTGAGCTTTAATCACTGGGAAGATTACTTTACATAGACCCTGAAAACGTTCTAATTACTGTTAGAGTTTGAATCAGTTTTCAAAGCGCATTTAATACTACTCGGAAATTAAAATTTAATCAATCTTAGGGGAAAAACTAGTTTGGCACGGAACCCTGTTTAGATTTGTGAAAGTTATAAAAGTGGGAATCATTTAAGAGCACTTTCTGTGGATCTTGAAATTTAACATTCAAACTGTTACATTGGGAATTATTATATAGGAAAACTATAACAGTTCTCAAAAGATTACAAATTTTAAATTTCCAAGAATTTAGTCATCACTAAATGTGAAAAATGTTTCTCCTTAAAAGATTCCAAGAAAAAAAAGTAACTTAAAAAAAGAGCGTCATCTTTAGGTTTCCAATTATTGTTAATAGATTTTTGATAAAGTTGAATTTTGACTAGAAACTGAATCATGTGTGAAGAAAACTCAAAAACAAACTATATTATCCGAAAACTATATCATTCGAGGCGTATAAAGATATAGGAATGATAAGTACCCAAAAGGCATTTCGGAAATATCAAAATTAATCATATCTAGATAAGCTGAGGTCAAAAAGAACTTTGACATAAATAGGCAGTTTATCGAAACAGATAGGTTAGCTTTTACAGCCATGTTCGTCTAGTACTTATACATAGACCCATTGAACTCAGAGATCATAGGAGCTAAGCTCATCAAATTTAGTATATAGAATCTCATATAGTAGTAGAGGCTGCTCGAGCTTATTTGAAAGCAAACTGCCAGAGGTATAAAGACTTGGCTTTGAAATAAAGTATGATTGTGTATAATGTTGTCTATGCCTATTGACAATTGCAAATTGAAGATATCAGTTACTTTAGAAACTCGTGGGGCAAGGAAAGTTCTCGTGTGAGTTAATATGCTCAAATCTTTTGAATTTTGTTGGGCCACACTCAAGCAAATACTTGAGTTTATGCGGGTCAAACTCTTAAACTCGCGTTAGGGTCTGCAAGGATGCAGACTTGAGCAACTTCGGGGCGGAGCACTCGAGAGTGAGCTCGGTTCGAGCACTTGTAGAAGGAATCGCGCTGTGCTCTCCTGGCACTTAGCTGAACTTGGGGAATCGAATGCCTGTGGTTGGCATACTCGAACACTCGGTAAGCGTTACTATTTCCGGTTCCGGCGGCACTCACCAGCTCACCACTCACCGAGTTTAGCAGTCTACCAACTCACCTGTGTGCACATTGGACACTCGGAAGCTGCAATGGATGCTCCTCGACGCGTTGCAACTGAAACTGATGCGGGGCAACAGTTGGGAATGCGTGATTCTAGCTGTCATTTACACTTTTTCTGAATTGTGAGGCGCGATTCGCAATTATTATTTATTGGGGCGGACGCCGCTTTCTGACCAACTCCACTGGAAATCTGGATCTATAATGGGCGACCAATATCAGCAAATATAATAGCCTGTCAAGTGTATTTAATTCTGATTCTGACAGTTCAATTAATGGCGATATTTATGAAATTTGTAGCCGCGCCTAAAAGTATGCTGTGCATTTAACTCGAAAGCGAAATTAGCAACAGGCCTGCTGAATTTGAATTTCGATTTAGTTTTTACTATTTCACTGCGTGCAACAAACAACAACAAAAAGATTTAAGCAATATTGATGCAATTTTCACTGTTCGGCTGCAGTCACTTGTGATAATTGCAGTGCCATCGGTTCTGAGGTCCTTTCTCTGCCGATGCGTGGCCCGCTCAAATTGCGCGGCAACCGCGTCAAAGCCACCGCAAAACTAGCTAAACGGTAGTGCAACTCGAGGCACCGACGGCGGCCGCAACTGCCGGAGGGCCTGCCAGCTGCAGCTGCAACTGTTGCCGCGGTCAGCAGCAGCAACAACAACAGCAGCTGCCAGCAGCAGCAATCCAACAAAGTGGCCAATCAGCCGGCAAAAATCACTCAATGGTACAACACACAGAACACAGAACACAAAACACAAAACACACACGTGGCACGTGGCACAGCCAAAAAAAGAAGATAAAAACAAAAACCGAAACAGAAGGAAATCAAACGTGGCAGCAACTGGGGGATTCCCCCACAAAACAAGCAACTAACAATTAGCCAGCTGGGGCTCGAACTGAATGACTTGGCCTCGATCTGAGTTGGCTCTGAGTTGGCTCTGAGCTGGCTCTGACTTCGCTAACTGATGTTGTCGCTGACGCTGTTTTCTCAGAATGAAGCTTGACTCGGCTGAGAGCGCACGTGTTCGCATCCGCATCCGGTACCCGGTACTGATGTCAACAAGCTACCACACGCAACTAATTCAAAAAATCCAGCGAACGGATTACGTTGGACGATGTTGCTGCTGCTAGCATTGCTGCTGCCGCTGCCACTGCCACTGCCGCTGCTGCTGCTGCTGCTGCTGCTGATGTTGCTGCCGGGCGCCGACAGCAGCAGCAGCCGAGCACGAGCCGCCGTCGTGCCTTCGGCTCGGCTTTGGTGTCCTTCGTGCATAGCTTCGTAGAGGGACACGAGCCGCACACGAGCTGCCACGAAGCAGCCTCGTTGCCACGAGCGAGGACTCCGTGTTGCACGAACCAACTTCGGCTGGCTGTCGGCACTCAGTCGTTGGCCGCATGCGGCATCGTCCGCACGTGGCCACGGCAAACACACACACTTGTATGTCACTGTGTGTGTGCGTGTGTGTGTGTGTGCATGTGTGTGTGTGTGTGTTGTGGGCATGTGTATTAATGTGTTGTGCGTATTATTTAAAAAGCAGCTTAACCTGCTTTTGTGACCTTTTCCCTTGGCCGACTCGTGGCTGCTTTGCAGATTTGTCCACTTGTATCGATGTAGCTGGAGCCCAATCCTGATGGAAATCGAACTGCACACATATGTGTCCTGTGTGTGTGTGTGTGTGTGTGCATGCCTGGCTGATAAATGAGTTTTTATTTTGATTTTATTCACTGTTTACCTTGCTATTTTTGCATATCCCAACTGTAAATTCTCAGACGCCCCAAAGCGTGTGTGTGCGTGTGTGTGCGTGTGTGTGTGTGTGTGTGTGTGTGCCTAACATTGAAATCCCCAAATGGTTTTCAATTTATTAGCAATCAGTAGGGCTAAGAGTAAAAACAATGCATGTGACTGATGGAGCAGGCCCGGACTCCGACTGAATCCCAGTCCGATCCCGCCGCAAAACTCGAGGCCTCCTAATTATTGACTGTCAATTGGCTTTCGAACTGGCAACTGGCGATTTCTGACCAGCAGACTTCGATTGATAATGCAATCGGATGACGGCTTAATTATGTATGTACTGTCCATTTGCGAGCGCTATTGAAGGACTCAACTCATTATTAATGTCCTGGCTCAGGCATGCTCGAATACAGTCGGGGCATAAATACCAGATTTCAATCGATGATTAGCTACCAGGATGGCTGAATAGCTCCATTTATATTCGTGTCCTTACCACTTTTAATTGGCTCGCCAATGCGTTTTCCGATAGTTCACATTTGAAAGGCTTCTAAGTAGAAGACATCAGTATGTCTAGCTGGTAATTAAATATACAAGTTTGTAATCTTTAGAACGGTTACTTAATTACCTTTCATTTGATATCAAAACATGCACACACTTCATATATATTAAAACTGATAACTTCTATTTCATTCAAGCCACTTGGTTAATAAATCAAATATTTTTAACCATTAGTAATTCGTTTGGCAACAATGTTCTTTCTTCCAAACAGTGGAAAGTGGAATTGAAGTCAAGAATTGCAAAAGTAATCCTTACTTTTCTATATGTATGTATGTATATGTCCGTCCCAATTAAAAGTAAAGCAAAGTAAAGGACTCGTATACTAAATATCAGGGACCGTAACGGTTATAACTCATAAGTAATATTTATGGGAATTACATTTTAAGCATTATTTCTGGAATATATTTATTGTTCAAGAAATAAAACTTTTCTTACAGATTCCGAATTTGCCTTTAAAATTAAACGTATTTTATGGATATACTTTTTCGCTCGGAAATAAAAATTGTTTCTTGAGTTTTATATTTCGTAGCAAAATAATGGTTTCTTTTGAGTTTTATATTTTGCTTATAAAGAAAACTTACTTCTTGAGTTTTATTTCTTGAATACAAAAATACTAAGATACTAAATAAAATGTTCTGTATTAATTTAAAGCAGATTTAAATTTGAAACAAGTAAGAATGCTATAGTCGAGTATACCCGACTACGAAACTCCCTGTACCCAGGTCTAAGACATCCAATCACATCTACGTAAGCTTACACATACACACACATACATACACAAGGGTGCATTTTTTTTCCCCTTGCTGCAGCACTGAATCTTCTTTCGTGAATAACTTCCGTGTTTATTATCCGATCGACTTGAAATTTGGACAGTAAATTAAGAGAGACTAAAGTATTGTACATGTCAAATCTTAAAGCCATATCTTGAAAATTGTTACTGTAAAACGGTTTTTATCGAATAGCGGGGGAACGGGGGGAGATATCTCAAATCTAAAACTAAAACTTGACCTGCTCCCGCTATACACGAACCTACATTCCAAATTTGGTGTTCCTAGCTCTTATAGTTGCTGAGATCCTTGCGTTCATACATACGGACGGACAAACGGACAGACAGACGGACATGGCCAAATCGAAATCTCTTTTGATACTGATCAAGAGATATATATACTTTATAGGGTCGGAGATGTCTCCTTCTGCCTGTTACATACATTTGCACAGATTTAGTACCCCTTTTTTACCCATTTAATGGGTACAGGGAGTACAAAAAGGAAAGAGGAAAGGAAATAAAACTCAGTATTAAATTAATACTGCATTATTATTTTGTATTATTTGAAGAATTGGGTTTAAAATTAAATAACTTTTTGAAAATGCTGAAGCAAATTGTTACTTAGTATCTTTTTGGTATTTTTCGGTTGCGAAAAATACCAAAAATAATACCAAAGAAATTCCAAATTCAGTATTTTTGCAGAAGTCACAAAATACTAAAAATACTAATATACTCTTTCATTATGATTTATTTCTTTTAAAAATGTAAATATTAATTGCCACCTGAACAATCAGCCAAAACAATTGATCTGCATTTGAAATGTGACCAAATTTGATTGAAATGTTGCTAATAGCATAATCGGAAACGTGATTGAAGATCAGAAGCAGAGATAGGTGCGGGAAACTTATCGTAAGATTCCATCCCGAACAAAAATGAACATTTCCGATCCTGCCCCTTCAAGGTATCTTTTCTGACATGAAGAATCTCAGGGCTTCGAAACGAATCTCTGTCCATATATTCAGAATATAATGTATCTGTATCTGTATCTGTAGGATTCCTGTGCCGCGCACCTTTCTAGTCTGGAGTGCTTGATATGTGCCCTTGGCTCTCGAGATATGCATATCGATAGGGCTACAACCCTAGAATTCTTAATGAATACCTGTCTAATCTCCTAGTGTAACTGAATTGATGGGATTCCATTCCCCAGTTCCATATGTGAATAGTCTCCGTTACCATTGCTTAAATCAACTGTCTCTTCCTAGAGCAGCTCCAAGCACTCACTGCAAGCGTATCAGGTTTCATTTGAGTTTCATTTCTTGCAACATCTGAAACAAACGCTTGCCCCGTCGCCCCCTCAGCAGGAAGATCAGTTAATGCGTCGGCTTTGCTGCCCATTCCGTTGCCTTGCTTCATTTTTGTGCATTTTTGGGGCATTTTTGGGGCATTTTTGGGCCATAATTCGCTCAACATCCGATATGACCGCAAAACGGCAAATTGGTCAAGTCGGTTGCCTTGCCACGTAGCAGAAGGAAACCAAATGCCCCAATCGGCTTGCCACCGCCTCCAATACCAGGCTGGGACCAGCTCCAACTCCAACTCCAACTCCAGTTCCAGATCCAGATCCAAATGCAGTGTCGATGCTGATGCTGATGCAAATGGCAGGAAATGCGTGATAACGACCAGCGACAGACACACACAGAAGCACACACAAAATATTGCAAATTTGAATGGAGCACACACCACACACACACACACACACACACACACACACACACACACACACACGCACACACACATACTCATGTGAAGTGTGTGTGGCAGCAGATTCGAATGGACCGGAGGCGATTGCCTATGCTGCACAGTGGTTTGAAATGATTAATATCCTTGCTTCACCAATATTTTGAATGTTGCCCATCGATATTTTCGTCAATCGATGACTACGAACAATACTGTTTCCCTGCAGTTCAGCTTAGCAACTACCAACTCCACAAGGATGTGTGTCCTTTAATCAAAACCTAAAAACTTTAAAAGAAATTGCTTGATTGATAAGCTTAAGTCAGTTTTACCGGACATTCAGAGAACGAATTCAAGTGTTAAATTGTAATAGAAGTAAGAACGATTGAGAAAACGAATAGTATTATATTAGACTTGGAGGATGGTAAAGAGTTGAAGCAGATAAGTCGATCTCTGTACACATTTTCCCTATAAAGAAGAAGTTAACGGAATTCAGGAATTAAGCCGTTCGATTACCGGAAAGTAAAGACGGAACCGGAACAAATAGTCCTTAGAGTAAAGTAATTGTAGTTTGGGTTTCAGCCACAAAATGAGCTGTGAGTTTCTGAAGATATTAACTTCCCACTCGGACTAACTAAACAAGAAAACAAACCTAGGCCGAAGGACAAGCTTTGATTGATTTCTTGTGGATGAAAATATGAGACGAAGGAACTATTATTTTCGAAGATTATCGGAATATGTGAAGTAGTGTGCTTTAACCACTGTGTGCTGCTGGGAAAGCTGCTCCTGCTTTACCTCCTGCTGGTTCTCCGCCTGCTTCAGCTGATGTGTTGGCGATGATGATGCTGATGGTTCTGGCGATGTTGTGAAAGTGTCGACACCAGTTTGGGCCGGGCCAAAACACATGGGCAGCATGGCAAATGGCACATGCCACATGCCGCATGGCACATGGCAGACCAGCAGGAGCAGGAGCAGAAGCAGGAGCAGCAGGAGCAGGATTCGTCGCGTCTGAATGTGAAGGAGCGAGCATAAAGAACCGCAAAATCATGAAATTGAAATGCAATAATGAAGGCTTCATGGTCGATCGCTCAAACACACACACACACACACACATGGACAGACACACACAAACACACACACAGACAGACAGATAGACTGAAGCCATAGAAGCAACAGAATCATCGGCACTATGCGAGGCACAGAGCCAGCAACAGGAGCTGGAGCTGGAGCTGGAGCTGGAGCTGCAGCAGGTCCTGGAACAGGACGTGCAATCGACACGGGCTGTGTGTGCTCGTATGTGTGTGTGTGTGTGTGTGTGTGTGTCGACACCACAAAGTTGCCATATTTAAAGCATAAAAGCAACATTTCCGTTTGTCGCATGCCACAGCAGGCAGAAGGTGAAGCAGGAGACGCGGCCCAAAACTACGGAAACTAAGCAGAGGCCACAGCGAAGGCCGAGGACGAAGCCGAGGCCTACTGTGTGTCTGTGTGTCTCTGTGTGTGTGTGTGTGTGTCTGCGTGCGCGTTGCAGTCATGTACAACATGCAACAAACGTGAGAAACTAAAATGAGTGCAATTTGTATGCCACGTTTATGGTCAGAGGGGGGCTGACTATGGGGGAGCGGCACAGGGGAAGAAGACTAACACAGACGAGGCTGTGCGGCAGTCGAAAGTGTGGTGAGGAGAGGGGCATGGGGCATGGGGCAGGGGGTAGGACGGGGGAAGTAGGTTCATCATCAGGCGCTGCGCATCTTTCATTCTTTTTGACCAGAATTCATTTTTGCATCAATTGTCGCATGAATTATACAGATTAACACACACATGTGGCACATTATTAAATTAAATTTCGGAGAAGTTCACAGAACAGAGCAGGAGCCAAGGAAAATGAAAGAAAAGCCGTGCGATTGTGAGGAGCAGAGGAGGGGTCAGCCTCAGCCTCAGCCTCAGCTTCAGCTGCAGCCCCAGCCTTGCCTCCTTGCGGCTATTTCCTGTTCGTGTGTCTCGGTAATTGTTTAAAGTAACTGCTACAAATTGAAACGGCCAGCGAACAGAGGCCAGAGCTACCAGAACAGGAGCAGGAGGAGGAACAGCAGCAGGAGCAGGAGCAGGAGCAGGAGTTGGAACTGGAGCTGGAAACGGAGACAGCGTCGAGAGATACGGGAAAAGCAAATGAAAATTATGTGTTGGCATTTTCAAGTGAGCGAAGGATAAATTGGAGCTGGCAGCTTGCAATAATTTTGGGCCATTGTTTCGCCGGTTAACGGATAGTGGGGAAAGAGTAACTGGTAACGGGTACCGAGTACCGAGTACCCAGCATCTGCATCTGTTTGGTTCCGTTTCCGTTGCAAGTGACGGCCTTAAAGGCGCAAGGACAATCGCGTGCAAAAAGCCTCAAAAGTGTGAGGCAGGAGCAAGACTCCTGGCACAAGGCACAACAAGTTTGTTAAAAAGTAGCAGTTGGCAGCTCCCGACTGCGGCATACTCTGTTTTCAAGGAGCGTATAAGTTCACCTCGGAACAAACTTGTTGATTCCAGTTATTAGGAAAGGTTTTTGGGGAATGGCAGTACCGGGAGTGAGGGTGGTAAAACAATGTTAACATGCCTCCCAATTTGATGACTCTTGGGGAGGGACCCAACATGCTCTCTTACCCTCCTGGAGCTGGGTATATCAATGCGCTTGCTGCCATGCACTCGCCATAAGGGCGTCAGGTTTAGGGATGGTGAGCTGCGAGGTGGCTAGGTGGTTTGCTGGTTAACTGGTTAGGTGTAAAGAGGTTTGCCCAGTGCGTGTGCAACGTGTGCGGATCGTGCTCAAGTTTTGTGGGCTGGTTAGGGGCGGTTCGGGGCGGTTAGGGCACGTTAATGGCAATGACTGGCGCTTCTCGTCCTCGCTGACATACACAAAACCGAAATCTAATTTAGTTTGTCAAGAGAGAACGCGCATCAGCTCCTGGTTTCTGGTTCTTTGTGACGCTAGATGCCGGCGCCCGAGCAGGGACGCGATGCGGATGCGGATGTGAATGTGAATGTGAATGCGGATACGGATGCGAATGCGAATGTGAATGCGGTGACTCTACTGTCTGTCACGATGATACTTTAAGCTGCATACACTGCGCTATGGGCACACACACAGCCACAGTTTTGGGTGCCATAATTAAGGTGTCGCCTCAGCCTCCACCCCGCCTCAGCCTCCAGCCCCACGTCCGCCTCCGCCTCCGCCTCCGCATCCGCCTGCATCTCAGCCAACGGAATGGCTTCTCTTATGCAGGCTGCTCGTTTAGCCCCGGGGCAGTTCAATTGCCAAGTGAAGTCGCCTTCTACGATTATTCCTGCCAGCTGCAGTCCCTCCTCAGCTCCCAGCTCGGAGCTCCCACCTCGGAGCTCCCAGCTCGGTGCTCCGTAGATTACGCTGTCGCCTGCCTGTGACTATGAAAATGGCTGACAGCCGCACCAGCAGCCAAAATCTAAAATTGCCAGCAAAATGTGAGTTTGAAGTACGTGTGGCAGAGTAGTAGGTGAGTGGAACGGGTTACGGGCTGCGGGTTACGGGTTACGGGTTACGGGTTACGGGCTACGGGTTACGGGCTACGGCTTGCGGGTTACGGCTCTGAGTGTTGCAGAAAATATACTAAATATAAATGCACATAAAAATTCAATTTCTCTAAAGTGTAGCTAAGCATGTAATTGAATTTGTAATGGCGAATATCGTTGAAATCGTCTACATCTCTCCATTTCCCATTTCCATTCCCATTCCCATGCCCATTCCCATCTCCATTTCCATTTCCGTTCCCATTTCCATTCCCATTCCCATCTCCGCTCCACTCTGTCGCGAGTTTGCGTCTCCATTGAGTGACTGACGGACGGACAGATTGTCGCATGCATAGATCTATGATTTCAAGCAGAGTGTGTGTGTGTCTGTGTGTGTGTGTGTGTCAGGGGTGTGCCTGTGCGTGTATATTTGCAACTTGACTCCAATTTCAATTCCGATTCCTATTCCGATTCCCGACTTCACATATCCTTTGACTTGCTGCCATCTGACAAAAGCAAACTAAACAGAGCCACAGGCTCGTTTGCATGAATTCTGTTCCTAATAGGAATTGAGCAACTGCACACACACTCGCACACACATTTGCATATGTGTGTGCATTTATTACTTAATATACTCCAACATTATTATTATTATTAATATTTCAATTGACAAATTCGCCAATTTGCACTCAGCTTGCTGAGTCTCTGCCACATTTCCAACTCATACCAGCACCTCGGAATAATATCCTTGGGTATTTGCTACTGCACACTAGAGTTGGACAAGGATCAAGGGTTGTTCATCGATACTGCTGAAACTTATATGTCTGACAGCCTTGCTTAACGTGGTCATTATTCTATAAAATGATTTAAAGAAGTACAAATTGCAGTTCAATGAAAATACGAGTTTTGTTTTCCTTTCAATACAAATAAAGCAACTTGCAATGCTCTTGTCGAGTGTGCTCGACTGGGAGATATCCTGTACCCAAGTCTGAATAACTTTCAAAACAACCATTGATTGATATATACCATTACTGGTTATCGAAACTGGCAAGTCATGTTTGACTTGAAAAGTACATCTATCTACCTATCGATATTGAGTTTCGATCGGGCTGAAGTTGTGCTGCCAAAACTACGCTATATCATATCATTATACTCTGTTCCCCAAGGGAAAAAGAGTATATTGGGTTTGCGAAATGTCCGTCTGTCCGTACGAACGCAATTTTTGTGCACACCCTTGAAGCTAGAGAAACCAAACTTGGTACACATGTTGGTGTATATCCTCAATTTATGAAGCGTCAAGACCCCCCCCCCCCCCCCCCCTTACTTGTTTTTGATTGTTTCTCATTCGAAATGGTTTTGGAAGCAAAAAATTGAAGTTGCAGCAAGCAGTTCGGCGGCGTTGCATGCAAGCAGTGTAGCTCAAATGACGTCTTCGCTGCGGCTTCCCTCCTCCCTGCAGCACTGAAACTAGTTTCTAACTTGACTTGACATGCCAAGAATCAAGGATACAACTTTGAGATTGTCTTATGGAGTACAAAGGAAAGACTTTTTGAGTATCACAATAAATTTCAAAATAATGATTTTTGATAGGTTCGACACGAGACAAGACACGAGTAGTACCTAAGAGTATGTTATATATACTTAATTGGGTCGGATAGGCATTCTTTCCACCTGTTCCTGCCCTGTTCCCATTTCCGATTACTTTTCATTTCGATAGCCTTCGGTTGCCCTTTGTTCTCCCATTATTCGTTGAGTCGAAGGGATTAGTTTCTCAAACCGACTAATCATATTTCGGAAAGCGGAACAGCTAACAGTTTAGATTCCGATTGATAGATCAGATCGATTCGATAGTGTTGGTCTGTGTCTGTATCTTCCAAATAGTACCATTAAAGAACAGGGTTCATTTGCAGTCACCTCCTGCACATTGGGGCGGCCAATGTCGTATAATCCTGTAATTGTTTTACAGTCAATTTCCACACTGGACCACACTGGAAAACTGCCGCCCACAAATGTGCAACAAAAGCGGAAACCCATCAAACGACATCGCCTGCAGTTGCAGCTGCAGTTTCTGTTGCTCTTGTTATACCTTTTCCGATAAAACGGTTATAAAAGGGTGTAATAAAGAAAGCAGTGCAAGTGTGTGGCCAGTGGGAGACATCTGTGACCAGTAAAAGTTGACCCAGTTACGACCCTGACTCCGTTTGTCTGGATGATCGCGACGATCTCAGCAAACTACTTGGTAGTCAGTTGGAGACAATATCATGAATATATATGGACACTCTTCTATATTACTAGCAGGTGTAGCTCGGCTTCGCCCAAGCCAAAAAGTCACAAGCAAGTTTCCGGACAGAACATTCCGGATATTATTTCAGAGTGCCAAGCTTCGATATTAGCGTAAGCTACTGTAAAAGTTGCGTGAGATACCAATCAGTCGGTCTAAAGAGTTTTATAGGTACAGATATAACTTACAATGTAATTTAAAATCAAAAATATATAACAGAATTTAGGGAGCACATGCATTATTGCAGACAATCCCTTTATTCCGAATCGCTTTATTATTCAAACCAGCTCAGAATTCAATCAAGAAACTATTGTAAATCGGGATAAGCAAAGATGAAAGCAAGAACATAACATTGTGATAGCAAAACTATCGATAGTTCTGAACCATTTGAATATCCGATTTTAGAACTATACTATCAGACAAGCCAAGTCTTTTAAAAGAATCCTTTGTAATATCAGTTCTAAGCTCAAAGGATTGACATTTCCAATGCTCGCAATGTTAGATAATAAATATAGTATAATTGAATGAAAAAACTGAAGATAGTGTCACACTATCGTTACTATCGATACTATACTAGTATCGATACTATCGATAGAGCAGCCGCTGGTGGGTAGTGCAGCAGACTTGGCAACAGGGTAGCTGCTAGTCGATCAGTCCCTGCTGAGTGTCCTTGCTGACTGTTGCTGCTGGCGTGCAATTTGGCTTTTGTTGGGCCATGAAATGCGCTTATGCGCGTATATGTGACCATGTTGTAGGCATTAAGGAGCAAGGACCAACTCGAGAGACGCCCCCCTGCTGGCCATAGCGAAGGATGCGAAGGATGCGAGGAGAGAGGAGGGGGAGCGAGGGAGCCAACTAATTTCGACCCAGTTAAGTTGCTGACCAAGTTAAGTTGCTGGCAACAAGGCCATTTGGGCGCCTGCGAGGCGTAATAAACGCCGCTGTTGCATGCCCCACAGCTTGTGCGTCAGTCAATCAGCCAGTGAGTCAGTCAGTCAGCCAGTCAGCCAGTCAATCAATCAGTCAATCAGTCAATCAGTGCCACTGACAGGGCTGCTCAATCAATTAATGGCTGGCGGCAGGCATCCGCATCCGCATTCGCATTCGCATTTGCATTTGCATCCACATCCGCATCCTCCGATCGCCTCGGCAACACATTGTCATTATCAGTTGTCGTCGTTGACGCGTAGGGACACGTTCTGGCCAAGATTAAGGCAGCAGTGGGCAGCTGGCAGCCGGCAGCCGGCAGTCGGCACAGGATGCGACAGCAAGGACACGCTTGACTTGCCGGGGCATGTAAATTTCAAGAGGCAACGAGCAGAGGAAACAATTATGTTGAGCCAATGAAGCAAGCTGAGTGCGACAGATACAGATACAGATACATTTGCTACTGTTGCTTGCAACGGACTGTGGCACGCGCGTGACACGACCAGGACACGTTCAACTTGCAGCAGACAGCCAGCAGGGGTGGCCTTGGGGGGGTGCTTTGTGGGCGTTCTGCCCGAGCACTTTACAAAATAAATAAAATGAAAATTTGCTGCTTCCGGCCTTTATGCAGCGTCACAGGACTCTCGTCTCGTTCCCTGTGTCCCGCATCCGCATCCGTGTCCATATCCGCCTCCGCCTCCGCCTCCGCCTCGGCATCCGTGGCAATGTCCGTGTGTCTATAGCTGGCGGCGCCTAGCTACAGGCTCCTAGCTCCTGGCTCCATGCGCCCCTTTCGTCCTGCCGCCTGCCGCCCGCCGCCCGCCTTTTTGCCTTCTTTGCAGCATAATTTTAAATGGAACGCAACGAGACGTAAAGTGAGAAAGCTGCAGCGCCATCGACGCCAACTAACTGTTAACGGCTCGTGGCATGGCAAGTGCGTGCGTGCGGCTGGGGATACCTCCTTCCTGCCACTCCGCCCCCGCCTCCACCCCCGCCTCCACTATCCTCTCTGTGTCCTCATTGTGGCGTGTGTGCGTGCAAATGCAAATGATGCTATCTGTGCCTGCCCCAACTGCCTGCCTAGCTGCCCCTGCCACTCCACGCCCTCCCCTCCATACCTATGCGCCCCCAGCCCCAGCCCCACCCCCCGCCTGCTGCTTAACATTCCAGAGCCGTATGCCGAGTACGGCGCACAAAACTTTTCATTGCCGTTAAGAAATTGATCAAGTGAAAAGGTGAAAATTGATTTTGCGACATGTGTTGTCGCAGCCTCTCCCATCTGCTCCCCCGCCCCGCCCCGCCCGCTCTATCCCCACCCCCTCACACACCTCTATACGCTGTGTCAATTGTTTATCAGGCGGCACAGGTACGAGCACAAGGAAAAATAAAGAAAAGCGGCAAAGCCCAGTCTACGCCAGGACGAAGTCCAGATACCCTGGCCTGCTTACTTTGTTCCTTCCTTCGACTCGAAAGTCTACCAGAAATACTAACAATTCAAGTTTCGGCCGGAATCTATAACATATATATCAGACATATCAATTGTAATCAACCGATTTTCATCAAATGTGCTCAAATGCTGGAAAGCACCATCCTACTTGTAGGGACTGAGATTGGTTGGAAAACAACAAACTTTCCTGCCTTATATGGTAGAGTGAACCGATCTGACTAGTTTCAACATGCAGTGTTAATATTTGTGAAAATATCGATATTTCTATTATTGCGATATTGGAGATGGCCGATATTTATGCATATGTCAAATATCGATACATCATTTTCGAATATCGACTGGTCTGAAGTTATATTTAAAGCTTACTCATATAAACTTATATTATTCACAGTTTTATTTATATCAATGCAATATACTAACTTTTCCATTTTTTATCCGACTGCTCCTTTGGTAGCTATAATATATAGTAACTCGATCTGCACCAAAATGGGTCAGCTTGTACATAAAGTAATAAAACTTTGATTTGGTGAGTTTGGTCGAAATTTCTTTATAAACAAAGAAGTTCTATTACAAGTCAAATTTTAATTTACAATATATACTTTTTACCGGCTTTCCCCCAATATATCGTCTTGAAATATTCATTTCGATAATATCGATAAGTCGCCCCTAAATATCGTATCGTAGTCTTGAAAATATCGATATTTCGATATACTTAGAATCAGACAGACAAACAGAGATACTCCTGGCTATATCTATTCGGCTTGTGGCTCTGATCAAAACTACACTCAGAAAAATAAATACCATAGAATTTAGAAAATGGCCCTATAATAAAGATCACCCTAAAAACCATTAATAATTACTCCTAAGTAAAAATAATTTGTATGTGTGGGAAATATGTTTCCTCAAATCAGTAAGAAAGAGGGCTAGCTGCCTTTGTTTACAAAAGTATGACAGCATTCTGCATTTGAGGGCATTTATTTTGCTGAGTGTATGTTCCTTGCTGAAGCGCGTTGCATATTTGCTGAGGAGTCTATAACACCCTCTGCAAGGGTGTTAAAAGGGCACAGGCACCTCTGTGACTTTACCAAACACCTTTGGTGACTCCTGGCGATTTGCCTCGTTTAACCTCCCGATTCCCCACTCCACTCCCCACTCCCCACTCCCCATCCCCATCCCCATCCGCATCCCCAGCTGGCGGACTGGGTGAGTGACTGACTCAGTCACTGACTGAGTGACTGAGTGACTGGCATATGGCGTGTCATTCGATTACGTTAATCAAATGATGCACAAGCACAAACACGCGCCCCCCTTCTCTCAGTCTTCAACTTCCTCCCGTGCCGCAATCCTCCAATCCTGCCATCCTGCAATCCGCCCGATCCCATGACAATCCTGTACGGCTAATGCTAAGAACTGCGGCTTCTGCTCCTCTTGTGTTGATTTTGTTTAGCGGCACAACAAAGAGACGCACACTCGCACACACGCACACCCACAGGCAGGCACTCAATTGCCCCTCCAACCCACTCGAGCAGCAATACCCAGCGGGAGCGCAGGATGTGCCCATAGAAATGCCTCCGAAAAGCGGCCTAAAAAGTACCAAGCATTTAATTTCTCAAACGGAAATCCAAAGAAATGTTAAGGCTAAGAGCTACAAACATATCCTGATAATAAAATAATTAGAATTTCGCAAGGATGAAAAACTCGCGGTTGGGAACTGAAAAAGAACCGCGGGAAGCCAAGGCAGCGACGGAAAATGTCCTTTTTAGTACACATATGTACTTCTACAAGGGGATGGATTATATCAGCTCTTTCCTTCCTTCCAAACTATATTATATTTAAAATAAGAACAGATCCAATAATTATTTTCCTGAAAATTGATTCAAAATGTTACCCGAGAGTTTGTAAACTGCAAATATATTAACCTAATCAAATAGAATGTTCATTTAATGCGGGTAGCTCAGAAAAGAGTATTTTTTTCATTATTAGTATTATCGCTTTTAATTTCAAAATAATTCTAGAAGTGTGTTCAGCCATATCTCTTGGTTTAACTTGAAACCCATCCGAAATATGTTTTGTGACAATTATAATACTTTTTATGATTGCAGCGCTGCTAAATGGTAAAAGATACAATCTTGTCGAAGTTCTGTCGGGGTGACTGTGTTTCTGAAGCTACCGAAAGTCTCCAGAGACTTGGCTGAAAGTGGGTTACCTAAAACCCTTCCGTCTATCTATCACTCAGCTGAACGGGCAAGTTTTTTTGATTCGTGCTCGAAGCGTTTTCCTGACAGTTGCCAGTTGCCAGTTGCAAGAAGTAAGCAGCAAGTGGCAAGTGGCAAGTGGCAAGTGGCAGTTGCTCGGCGGCTTGCCCCGTCTGCCTCGCTGCCACTGCCACGCTGTCCAAATCGTTGTCAAGTTGCAGGCAAAAACCAAAGATGCCCGACTGGGCCGATGGGCCAAGGGGGCTGAGAGACTGAGGGGCTGAGAGACGGGGGCTGAGAGCGGTTGCAAATCTGAAAACGGATGCTCAAAAGCAAAGCCCAAGAAGTGGCCTAGATACGAAAGATGAGCTGAGCAGAGCTGAGCAGAGCTGAGCAGTGGGGGCAGGACTGGAATCGGAATAAATACATAACTGAATATGACACGTTCGCCGCAAAGTACAAAACAACAATACGACAAAGTGTCATAAAAGTTGTATACAAAACTTCAAAGTAGCTGCAACAGCAACAGACACAGCAACAGCAACAGCAACAGCAACAACAACAGAAACAGAAACAACAGCAACAATATCCACAACAATTACTGACTATGAACACTCTGCAACAACAGCAACAACAAACAACAATAGCAACAACAATCAACTCGAAACCCTGCACTAAGCACTTTGAAAATGACATAGGCAACTGAAAGTATTGCAATTTGACTCTCTTGCCGTCTCTGCTGCTCTTTCTCTACCTGTCTCTGTCTGTCGCGTTGTTGTACCCTGCAGCCAAACATATATGCAGATGGGTATGTTCCATCAAGTCTTTGCAGAACTTCACGCTCGAACCAATTCCAAAGCTGAGCCTTAATTGCAAACATATTCTGTACCACAAAGAGTAAATCGGATGTGGAATTCGAGGCAAGTCTGTGTAAAGCTCTATCGATAGTTCTACTATATATGAAAGTCGGAAGATGACATCTGCTGCCCTATAAAGTATTATATATTTGCTCTGCTTAGCATCAGCAGTTCCGTTGTCTGCCTGTCTCTATAAACGTTTCGATCTTACCAATTTTCTTCGTATAACTTAGGGTTAACTCTAGAACCGCTCATCAGGTTACTGCACAACTAATAGAGCTGGAAAACATCGAACACCGCCACTCTATGGTTGCGAAGGTGATAGCTCAAGCTATCGATACTATCGATAACAATGTAGATGAATAAGGGACGGTTTTTCGATGTCTCAAGAAACGCTATGTGTCAGCTAAACTGTTAGATAGAAACAATTTCGCTTTCTCAATACCCAATGCGACTTTTAAGCGCTATTTGGTACTTGAATTGACATAGTTGTAAGCTTCATATGATTATAAATAAGAACAGCTGATGATGAACAGCAACCGTTGGCTAAACAATGGCTAACAGTTGAGCAAATAAAAATATACAAAAATGACTTTAAGTTTAAACCGTGCAATTTACTATCGCATATAAAAGATTTTTGACACTCCAGATCCATCTGGGGACTTTCACAAACGCAACAAGTTCTGTGTCTTCTTCTGCTGTACAATTTGTTGTCCTCAGTCCTTTTACTCCCTGTTTATTTTTACCAATTTAAAAATGCACTTTTAAAGGCATTTTTGCCATTCGTGATACATCAATTTATTAATCGATTGAAAAATTCAAATTGGCTGCACTTTATGAAACAGATAACTTTATCTAACAAATAGCTGTGCTTAACTTTATAAAGGCATTGCAAAATCGGCCCTTGCAAAGCTATTGATAGTATAATCGTATAATGGTATCGATAGCTAATAGACATAATCGCCACTATCGATATTTAAATATAACAGTTCTGTGCCGTTTCGATTGCATCGATAGCAGAAAACAGCTCGAGAATACTTGGCCCAAAGCAGCTCTAAGATGATTGAGTACTTTGGAAATACAGGATATCCTCCCAGTCGGGTTACTCTCGCCTGGAACATTGCCACTTATTGTTGTTGTTGTTGTTGCTGCTGTTGCTGTTGCTGTTGCTGTTGCTGTTGCTCTTGCAAAAATAATAAGAAAGTGAACTTAAAATGATTACACGATAAAGTTTTCGTCCTGCAATTTGCGGCACTAGAAACAACAACAGCAACAAGAACAGGCGAAGTGGGTTTTGAACTTTGCATCTAAAAACTGCATCGTTTATTCGAGTGCCCAGTTCAAGTGCATTGCAATTGATGGCACCCCCTGCAGTTGCGACCCCTGCACCCACCGGCTGCCCTGCCCGGCTGTTGCTCAGCTTGTGGGCACCCTGCGGAGCGGCAGCTGGAAATGCCAGCAGCATCGGCATCCTTAAGCAATTCCTTGTTGGCCTCTGGACCAAAAAGAATCTTTTCTAAGCTGCTGCCACACAGTTGGCAATGAACTTTGGGGCTGGCAGACCCTTTAACCAACATTTCAAATGAATTCCATCTATGTACCTAAATACTATGTTTGACATCTCTTTTAAGGATCTGAAGAACCCTGACATTAACTTCGCTGTTATATTTAGAAGCTATATGTATGCTCGCAGCCTGCATCTTATGGGTGAAAAGATACTTAATATAATTATAATTATACTATGATAATTTCCTTAAGAACAACAAAAATATTATATTATATATTATAGATATTTTATTATTATTACAATCATTAATATTATTCTTCGCGATTGTGAGTTTTATTCTACTTTATATAGCATTCTATAATGTTATCAAAATACGACGGAAATTGAGCTCTTCTCTAAAAACATTGCTACTTTCTTGTTTTTATCTTATTTTATAGCACTTTGGTGTTCAGTTGAGACATCACAATACCTAGAAGCTATCCTGGGATTTGATCCTGATTTCCACCGCCTTTGATGTCTGCTTTGGATGCTCTTGGAATGCAATTTTCGCTTAATATATTAAAATATCATTTATGTTAATTATCATTAAATAAATCTATGTAATTTAAACTATTCTTTAAGGTATTCTGTTTCTATGTACTATATGTACTCCATGATTAAATAAATTCTTGAAATTTAATTCAATGATTTATCAAGTTACCCTCGGAATGAAGGCTGGAAGAGTGCAATATTCTGCGGCATACTTTTAGGATCACACGTTGTTAATGATCTGTTATTTACAGTCTGCTTTGTATCATAAAAGTAGCAGGGAGGAAAAATTACAGCATATTTTTGGGAACATCATGCTGTTAACATTCTGTTACGTTAAATTTCTGTTAACTCGCTGTTAACTCGCTGTTAACTTACTGTTAACCCACTGTTAACCAACTGTTAACCCACTGTTAACCCACTGTTAACCCACTGTTAACGCTCTGTTATTAACAGAGTCCTGTTATGAACTTAACAGTATAACAGTCGCTACACTGTTATACTAATCAGCAACTGTTATACTATTTAGCGACCTTCTGCTGACTTCTGTTCGCCTGGTATATTTGGTTATTTTGACGCTCACAAATCGGAATGTGGAATTCTGAAACGCCAGACTTCATTGGCGCCGCCTAAATACCAGGCGAACAGAAATCAGCAGAGGGTATTCGATCCTAAGTTCGACGTAAAGACTTCTGCTTGGTACTTTTGGCCGATTTTTGTATGATTTTTTCTCACAAAGTGAAGGTAGCTGAAAGTGAATTTCCTTGCAGACTTTATCAATAAAAGATTGTCGTTCAATTGCAGAAGGATTTTTTTATTTAAATATCATGAAATAATATTCAATACAATACGTAACAACAATGTAATTCTATTATACTTAGTATTAATATATATATTCAAATAAATATATTATATGTATTTACAGACAAACGAAATACAATACAACTAAAGAGTAGTTTAGTACTTTTCCGCCTATGGTTCCGGCTCTCTCCAATCAAGACAAATGATGTCACGAATGCTCGATTGAATTATATTCCACCCAGGTCTGAAGTACCCCAAGGAGTTCTGTAAAATATAAAAATATATATAAAACATTATTGATCTGTATAGTGTTTGAACTTTAAAGGAATGAGTATACCATTTTTGGTGTCTTCTAAAGTCTCTGAGATTGACGCTGGTCAGTGGAGTAGATAGTGGGGGAGTTTAGGGGCTTAATCCCCCTTCCTTCCCCCCTTGAGTTTAGACAGACGCTCATTTGGATGTTGAATTCTGAAATTCAAATAAATAAGATATGCCAAAACTAAAATGCAGGCCACTGATTAATGATAGAATTTCCCTCGATTGTCAAGCGTTTATTTAATTGATTTGCAATTAAAATACATTTTCTCAACACAAGACGAGTGTGTAAATTGTACATTCACAAGAGTTTGCCGTAATTAATACAGTTGTAAATTATTTTATTATTATACCCTTGTAGTTGGTGTTCTCACGAAATATGTATCGTATAAAGGAGCCGTGTCAAACCACATTAAATATTTATATATATGTATTCTTGATTGTCATCAATACTCTAGTCCAGACGGCTGTCTGTGTCTATGACAACCTGCTTCTGAGTTCTAGAGTCAATCACAACAAAGGGATGTTTAATATGCACCAAGCAAGTTGACTAACTTTTATGTAAATCGGCCTACTACATATACATATCTTACAGCTGGCATTAGAACGGCATATCCAATTCAAGACATCTCAAAGATTTTCTATCGATGTTGATCAGATTTCAATAAAATCAGCTGACTATATTTCAAATTCAAATCAAAGTATGTCTTTAAAATTAATTAAACTGTAAAGCTTTATTATCTATTGGTGAAATTACAGGAAACTGCACTCCAACTTTGGTTGCTCCAGCTCTTATAGTAGATTTGCACAGATTAAGGACCCTCTCTTAACCATTTCATGCAGGTACAGGGAGTAAAAATTAAATAACTGCTACGCCCACAGATTATATACTACCATAAGTAGAGGCTGCGTACGCATTCAACAAGGTACTCATAGCGCGGAACGCGGAGTTTTAAAACTACTCAGGATATTGCCATGTTTATTACTCAGAACAAATACTCGAGCTAAGTAGTATTAAGTCCCGAGCATGAGTTTTGGGATTACGTGGGTCAGTAAAAGCTCTCTCCGTGTGGGACGAACCTGGGGCATGCGTCACAATCTCGCCCCAGTGCGACTGGAATGACGCACTTCTGCGAGTGTATTTATTAGCATTGATGTTATATTCTATATTTATATTTGCTGACGATGTGCGTCACGTGGCGAAGCGTTTTGCCTGGCTGCCACTTGCAGCAATGCCAGGTAAGCCTTTGCCACATCCTGGAATGCAGGCAAGCGAGGAAGCGCGTACATTGCCTGATTACGCATACGACAAGTTGTCCCGTTTAAGGCACTTAGTCACCGGCGCTTGAGCGTTGGGCCAGAAGAGCCCGCCCTTGCCCTTGCCCTTGCCCTTGCCCTTGCCCCTGCCCCTGCCCCTCGACCCTGCCCCCGGAGGCAGGCAACTACTTTGGATTGGATATTGGCAATGTGATAAGCGAAACAAAAGTCTCGCGACGCTGACGCTGACGCTGATGTCGCTGCCGCTGCCGCTGCCGCTGCCGCTGTCGACGTCGACGTCGCTGAAAGTGCTTGAAAGTCAATTTTAAATTTAAAATACACCACGTAACGCAATATGTTGATCTTTTGAATACGAATGCGAAATCCACGTCTCTCGAACTGTTTTGTTGTCTTGTGTTGTCGAGGGGGGGAGCGAGGGCCCGAGTTGAATGTAAATTGTGGAATGCGAACGCAAAATGGCAGCACAAGCAGAAATACACACACCTCACATACACACACTCACACACAACAAATTTAAATAAACTTTACTAATAAAATGTCGTTTACAAGTGGCAAGTGTCGACGGCGACGGTGACAGTCCTTCTCAACCTGAACCTGAGAACCTGAGAACGAGACTGAGAACGAGGCTGAGGCTGAGGCCGAGCCGCAGCCGGAGACGGAGACGGAATCAGGGGCGGAGATGGAGCCGGAGGCTGAGACTTTTAGCTTTGACTGACTGTCAGACAGGCATTCGCCGGGTTACGTATTAGAAGGCGGGAGGTCAGGGGTCAGGAGCGGCGGGTCGACGGGTCGGTGTGGGCTCAGGACTTAGCCTGGATAGAAGAGACGACGATGACGACGAGATGTCGACGCATGAGTTGATGCCGATGCCAACAACGTATTAATTTTGTGTATCAAAATAAACTTATTCTTCCTGGCGTGGCCCCACAAAAAGGCAGAGAGACAAACACTGAAAGGATGCTGGCTGGAGACTGGAGACTGCAGGAGTCAGGAGTGGATGTGGATGTGGATGGCGGATGTTGCTGCTCCAGTTTGGCAGGCAGGCTGTGTTACAGCTCAGTTTACAATTGCAGGCAGGGCGAGGCAGAAGGAGAGCGAGCGAGAGACCGAAGGCATGTATAAATATCTACATCACGTTCCAAGCTCGGAATGCCAATGTAAATATTTTCAAACTTTGATGAAATAATCAAGGTAAACAGTAAATGTCGTTGTCGTTGTCGTTGTCGTTGTCGTTGTCAATGTCCTCGTTCTCGTTCTCGTTCTCATCCTTGTTTTCTGCTCCTTTTCGGGGGCCCCGAAATTTGGTGCGACAACCAGCGGCAACTGCAGTTCAAGTCGAAGTCTTCCTCGTCGTCTGCGGCCAGGCCAACATTAGAACGCGTGTGTCTGTGTGTGTGTGTGTGTGTTTGTGTGTGTGTGCGTTTGTGGATTTCGCCTGCTGGCATCGAGATACAAATACAGTTACAGCTCTGCCCAATGTTTTTGTAGCCTGTTTGTTTGTGCGACCATCTGTCTGCCTGTCCGTCCCATCCTGGCCTGGCTCGCCTGCTGCTCCTCTCTGTATATCCATCTGTTTGTTTGGGCATACATAAATGTTTAACTGCAGCCAAGTCGAGTCCTGGCCGAGCCCCTAAGGCAGCACAGGCCGATTCCAGAACTTAGCTGGTGCTCTGCAGTCCTGACTGATCCCTCCAGTGATCTTTACGAGTTTACTCCGGACCTTTTCATTTAAAACATCAATGCGAATTGCTTATTAGATTTATATACTCCTTAGGTTACCTGTACGAGGTCTAAGGTCCGCCCTGGTGCTTTGTCTGCCTAATTGATCCCTCCAGTGTTCGTTCCGAGAGAGCTTTGGAGTTAGAAGGTAGATCATGTATGCACAATGTAATCATCTATACTGACTGTTTATCAAAGTTAGGAAAGGGTGATAAGACTTACCAGAGTGAGGGTCTAGTTCTATTGAGCTGAGGGATCCTTCCAGTGATCCAGCCTAGATGTTAGATAGGAAATATAATTATATTAACTATATTTACATCAAATTAATAAAGGTAAAAGCATACTGAATTTCCTACCCAATTGCTTTTTTAATGCAATAAGCAGATTCGAAGTGGCTGTTCGGATGATAAATACCCACTTGCCAATCTTAATACCTGGTGAAGGTCCAAAGAGCCGAAGCTTGTGGTGGTTTAATGATTAGACGTTTAGAGGGGATAATAAGCCGAGTCTTTTATAATAACCAATTAAGGAGAATACAAATCCACAGTTCTAAGAATTGTGTTGCTTACATTGTCTTACATTATATGGCCAGCAGTTCTGTTTAAGTAACTGTTTACATTTTGTTGGATAAATCGGTCAACTTAAAGTGTTGCATCCAACAGTTGCATGCAAAGTGTGGCCAGACAGAGGGACGGACGGAGGGAGGGCAGTCAGGCAGACGGTCAGCGCCCAAGGCCCGTTCCAGCGGACGGACGGCCAGGTTGATGTCATCAATCACGGAGACTTCATGGGTGGACTACGAGAATAGCACGGACTTGGCGTAGCCAACTGCTGTCTGCAACTAGGGGACTTGCTCGTAAGCCGGCGATTGGATTTGGGCTTCGGCTGGGCTAAAATTTGGCCCCGGGCCTTGCCCAGGGAATGTCACACGCCGCTGGATAATGATGACCCCTCTGCCCTGCTGTATGCTGGGGCTGTTGCTTAGTCAGGCATAAGATCGTCAAGACTGCAGGCGATAACCTCTAAATTACTGTCCATACGCCCACACATACACACACACATGCTCATACATGTGTGTCAAATGGTGTTCAAACATATAAATGCCACTCAACAACAACAATAACAACAACATCAACAGCGGCAATGGGTGCAAAGTTGAAAGAAAAAACAGGAAAGGAAACCAATCCTTGGGTCTGGAAGACTAAATACCCTTGCAAGGAAGTTCATGAAATAAAATCGCCTTTCTCGACAGATCCTTTCTGCTGTGGCTATATACTCGTAGTATTTATTATAGTGAGTTTATTCGAGATATCATTAAAAACGATTGCCGCTTTCATTCAACCGAATTGTTGATCCTATATGATGAATTGACTTCATTGTATAAAGATTTGACAAATCTACTTATTATGCTGAATTTGCTTGGGATAACTATCTTTGTAAGAATAAAACAGTTCATAAAAGAAACCAGTTCTCGACCGATAATTCCTATGGTAACTATATGATATAGTGCTCCGATCTGACGGACCCTGAAACATACAATGTAGTGAGCAAAAATAAGCACTTGTACTAAATTTGATTAGAGATTTAACCGATTAGGCAACAAACCTTATAAAACTTTGAACTTCTGCTTCTCTTGGTTAACCTCGAAAACAAATCTGGTAATGAAACGTTTAAGAATGCAAAAACTAGGAGAGTTGGAATACATTTTGCTCTCTCGAGAGACTGTAAACACGAGAGATTGAAAACAAATACACTTATTTATCCGAGATTTTAGGATTTCTTAAGGTATTCCGATCCAGCTAGTTCCAATATTTCTACTGCTTCTAAGAAAATAAAGTATTTTGACTGATTTTCATTAAGACAACTTTTAGGCTGAGAGACTAGTTTCCTTGAAATAGACAGACGCTCGTCCAGTTGATGCTGCTGATCAAGGAGGCACTTCAAGGACTCGCAGATGCCTCTTTCAAAGCCTTACATTCCTACTGATATAGCTGCAATACCCTCTGCAAGGGTATAAAAAGAGGAAAGCCAGAGGAAGTGGGCAAAATGGCAGGCCAAGTCGCACAGGTGCCACAGGATGCTGGGGCGATTGTCACTTTGGCGCCTGCCACGGCCAGAAAACCTACTCCTTATGTCTGTGTGTGTGTGTGTGTGTGTGTGTGTGGGGCGCCCTCTAAACGCTGCTCAATGCTAGCACACCCACACACACACACTCACACACACACACACAAAGGCTCAGGCGAGTGCACTGAGATAAACCACCATAAATCTGTTGCCATCATTTTAAAGCGATTACTACAAATGGATGTGCACACGGCGACTGCAGCAAAGCGGCGACGCTGACGCTGACGCCGACGCCGACGCCGACGCCGGCTTCGACGGTGACGATGACAACGGGACAAAGGTATAACAAAAAAAACAAAAAAGAGGCAGCAGCTAACGGTAAGTACGAGTATATAAAAACCGTGTGAAAACCCCAGCCAGCAAACGTATGAATAGCAAACGTGTGGCAGGGAAACACACACCCAGGTCCACCTATGAGTCCTGACTGCAGCTACCTACGACCGATTCCTATGCCGATGCCGATGCCGATGGCGATGCCGATTCCGAGTCCTTCTCCAACTCCTGGTCCGACTTGGCCAGTTTGCCAGCTGCCAGGACGGGGCTGGGGGCTAACAAGAGCACAAAACAGCGAGCTGTGTGCTGCACTGTAAAACAGAAATGCCAAAACACGCACATACACACACACACACACACACACATATGTGTGTGTGTATATATGTATATAAAAACAAAAAAAATACAAAGCATACGAACAAACAAAATAGAAGTAGAAAGAAACAAGCTCGCACACATTATTCGCGAGTAAATTGCTCTGGCGAACAACACGCGCCAAAAATGTGGAGCGTTCCGATTGTAGCACTGAATATATGTGCACACAGGGTGACTAGGGTGTCAGTTTAGTGTGACCAGACGTCTCTAAGTCGCTGTGAATCTGTTCAATTGATCTGCTCATTGAAATGAACAACATCTTCTGTCACAAGTCGCAAGTCACAAGTCCAAGTTCTCATTTAGACGTTGAAGTCACATCCTGAGGTAGAGCTGCTCTGTGATGAGGTATTATCGCACATTTTGCTTTGTCTCTTTGTTATTACACAGTTGCAGGGTTGTATTTTGATAGCGTGTGTTCAGCTGAGTTGATTCGAGTTGAAATGTGAACACAACAACAATTATTGCCGAGGCAAAACGAGAAAAACCTTAACAGCAATTAACCGCACCTGAAATATCTTTGTATTGATTAAGTTGATTAAGTATCTGGTTAAAAGGTCTGATAGCTTATGGAGTGAATGATGGAGACAATTCGGATATCGTTTACAACTGCTTAGACATCCTGTATAAGGTTATTCTCGTATAGAGACTATGCTTACTGCTTGGATGTTGGTTTGGTGGTTGGTGGGTTGGTGGGTTGGTGACTTGCGGGTTGGGTGGTTGAGAGGGTACATACAGTACATACGAGTATGCGGTGTCAATTGATGTGTGACGCCTGTGTGCAAATGAAATTTAATGAGCCAATTTAAAGTTGCGCCATATTTATAAACTGTATCTGAATTGCAATTAATTTGCAGTCAGACTGCAATTGCAGTTACAGCTCCTGCAGCAGTTCGGGGTGAGGATGTACGGAGGTGCGGATGTTGTACTGGCCAGAGGCAAATGTTAAATGTTAAATGTTAACTGCAAGTCATGCCGTCCTCGCATTCCAATTACAATTGGCCAATTGGCCAATTACAAATAAGCTAGCAGATCCTTAATGCATCACCAAGGATTCAATCAAACTGTGTTAATGGCAGCTCAAAGGATTGCCACAAAAATGTGACGCTCATTTCGTATCTCGTTTATTTGATCTGAGCGCATTCCAAATTTGCTTCAAATGAATGCGCTCGCCTCAAAAGGATGACGAATGTTGGCTAGAGTGGAAATCTACATTAACAACAAGTGTAGACGTTGTACAAAAAGAAAACATCAGCAGGGTTGCTACGAAACGCGTATACACTTGCCACTGGAGGTACCAGGATTATAATACTGAAAGGAATCTCCTTCAAATTAATCCTGAAAACCGCAGCTTGCTATGCAACGTTTGAGGATGCGACAGATAAAGGAATGGAAAGATGCTTTGGTCTCGGGAGAGCAACTGTAAGCTTAAAGGCTCGGGTACACTGGGAGAATTGTGGACACAATTCGTGCGGCTTAGGAACAACTGTTACAAAAATTAACCACAAAATCGAGCCGAGGTTAAATAACCATCCTTAGGGATGATTAATACCCTGAGTAAATCACAGATTGTACTTTACTAATCACTGATTGTGCATAACAATGCACAATTAAGGTCATAAAGCCCTTGACAGATATCCAACGGTCAAAACTCAAACTTGTGACTGAGTAAATCACAAATTGTGGTCAACAAATGTTCTCCGTGTAGAATTCGATTGAAACCAGTAGCTTAAAGCTCAGCAAAGCCAAGCTTAGATCGATTGAGGTGTTGCATGCTGCAGAGGTAAGTTGCCATGCCCACATGGAAGTGACTAGTTCAAGAAACGTTCAACGTTGCAGAGCAGAGGGTTTCATCCTCATCCTCATCCTCATCCCCGTCGACATACTCATCATCACACTCAGCGTCATCATCATCTTCATCTTCAGCATCAGTCAGCGGGCACACGCTGCCTGCAAATTGATTCAATGCAACGCCCGGCAACAAAGTGTCCAATGTGGTTAGGGCCCAGTCTGCGGCGGTAGCGGGTTGAGCGGGTTGAGCGGGCCACGGCTGCATTTTGGTGGGGCATTGCCAGGTGGCACGATTCCCAGCCGTGGTCGCACCGCCCCCACCCCCGCTCCCGCTCCCGCTGCCGCTCTCACACCCACACACAGCGCGCCACGCCTCTGTATCTTTTTGGGTAGCCGGGCAGGGTTTTTGTGTGTCTTTGGGACAGTGGCAACTCTGGCAGTGCTTATGTTTGCATTCCTTTTTGGCATTTTTGCACTTGAATAACTTTGAAATATGGGATTAAATCGTCTCTTACGGGATTTTCTCGATTACAGCTATCATGACGCGCACGGGGCACTGGGCAAGGCGGGGGCTAGGGGAGCGGCAGGAGCTGAGTTCCCTGCCTGAACATGGGCATGGTAAGGTCATGTCCGTTGCCGCCCCCCGCCCCCGCCTTCGCCACCGCCATCGTCTTCACACTGCTTTGAGTTTAAGCGAGGGTCGCCAGTGAACCTGAACTCTGCCCCCATTCACATTGTGTGCATGTGTCTTTGTATCTGTGTGTGCACGTGTGTGTGTGTGTGTGTGTAAGTGTGTCCGAAAATATTGCAAGAAAGTGTGGCCAGCGGACAAACAGACAGCGTGACCAGTCACGTCTCTGCAGTGCTATGAACACTGCGCGCCCAGACTGGACAGCTAAGCAGTAAAACAAAGCGGCGAGCTAAGCTTGCCCACTCACACTCTCACACTCTCACACACACACACACACTTGGGCAGCTGTGAATGCTCTCTACACTGCAAAAAAAGGCAGTTGGTAAACTTAATATTTAGCAAACGAAATATTCAGGCGTGTGGGCTTTTATAAATAATAAAAATCATGTTTCGCTTTTGTGATTTTTTGTTAGGGGTATTCGGATTTCTCAGCTGAAATGTAAGGGGTTGACCGACTCGCTGAAGCAACTGGACAACGAATTACAGTTCGAGTTTGAGCACTTTGGATTTGTGGAGATTTGCATTTCTAAATCAAACTTACTTTGGGATTAGATGCAAACAAATACAGTCAGCCAGTAGAGTAAAGTAAAGTTTGCCTTAATTGTAATCCTTGCGGAAGTGGGAATAAGTTTTATACGGACTCGAGTACAACCAGGTCAGCCAGGGCTGCAATGCCCAAGCACAGCACAACTCAAGTGTGCACACGCAAGCAGTTCAAGCAGTTATGCGGCTGTACGGCGAGTGTGTTTATTATCCGATGATCCGGAAACTTTTACAGGAGTTCAAGGGTGACTTATCCATGCTAAGAATCAAGGCCATATCTTATCGATTTGCGGGGGGTGTGGGGTAAAAAAAACTGGATCTGCGTGTCTCTTTAATTGTTTATCCGAACGGTAAGACGGACAGCGCCAGATGAACTCGGCTAACAGATCAAGCATATATGTATATAGCTTATAGGGTTAACCAGCTACATATATTTGCTTTATTGGTACACTTTAAGAGATTGGAAGAATAATTTCTCTGTTATTTCTCTGTTAATTGGATGATTTCATTTAATAACTAACAAACTCTGAATTGATCAAACGTACCCTATTTTTGCACAGTGTAGCGAGGCCGCTATCCAAATCTGCACACAAACAAATCGCGCAACACACTCGCTGTGACATTTGCACACATTGCCAGAGAGTGTGCCAGAGGGAGAGAGAGATAGTGAGAGGGGGAGAGAGACAGCTTTAAGCTGCCAGCCACATTGACGCACTTATTGAAACGTTAAAAGCAACGCTAAAGCAACAACAACAACAACAACAACAACAACAGCAACAATTGCATCAACGTTTATGCTTATGCAGCAACAACAACAATGTGAAAGCTCTTCATGCTGCTGCTGCTGACAGCGACGCCGACTGCACAGAGGCGTATGCAGTAACTCGGCAAGGGGTGCGAGATGTAGGGGCAGTAACTCATAGGCAATCAAATTCAAACCCTGTTTTCTTTACTTCCTACATTAAGCAAATTTACAATAAGAAAGAAATGCTATCTTCGGCGTGCCGAAACTATATACCCTAGCCTATGCCTATACCCTAGCTTTATACAAAACTCATTTTGAAGTACTTATAATAAAACTCTCACTTAGTTTCGCTGAAATATTTGTATAAGCAAAAAGTTTTTCATACAACAACTTATTTTTCACCCGATTGATCCTATGACAGCTATATGATATAAAAGTCCGATTTTAACTTAGTTTCATCAGATTATCTATACCTTTCATAGACTTGGTTGGGGTTAGTTTCGTGAGGATATCTTCAAAAGCAAAAAAGTTTTTCATACAAAAACATAATTGTCGACCGATCATTCCTATGGCAGCTATATGTTTTAGTGGTCCGATCCGGCCAGTTTCAACATATGTACTGCCTGCAGCAAAACTAAGGATCTGTGTTAAGTTTCATGACGATAGCCTTAAAACTGAGAGACTAGTTTGCATAGAAACAAACGGACATCGCTATAGCGACTCGGATATTGATGCTGATCAAGAATATATATACTTTGCTGGGTCGGAAACGTCTCCTTCAGTGCATTACACAACTCGACACAAAATAATATACCCTCTGCTAGGGTAAATAATAATTTATTTTTAGGGATTATAAAGCCACTCAACGTCAAAGGATAATAATAATAATAAAACACTTTAACGCATTGTAGAGTATGGGTTTATTTTGATGCAATAACCCAATTACTTGGGTCGGTGATAATCTCCGAAACTAATCTTTCCAATACTCGTATATTATGTTTAAAACTTCGCCGATAACTGTTGAATTCCTGTTCACACTGTGTCATATTTACGTGCAATATTGCGCTATTTCGGACGTTACCAAATGTTCCTATTTCGTGAGAGGTGTCAGCCTTAGTTGAGTGTTGTAAAATGTCTCCTAAGTAAGTAAGTCGGTGCTTGACACACTAACAAAAATATTCTGCAAGTTTCTTGCGCAATATTATATTATGATGAATTATTTTGAGAACTATACGAGACAGACATGCTCATATTAGACAGTGTGAACAGGGCTTAAGCCAAAGGTTTGAGCAAATTTAAAAGTCTGCACAGTCAGCTAGCATATACTTGAATGTAATAGTTATGAAAACATAACACACATATATTTATATGTAAGAATGTAGGGGGTGCCACAGGACCCCCTCGCAGCGCCCCTGTGTCTGCGTGCTGCTGCTGCCCACAGAAGTAGGCAACAGTTTTTGGACTTTGGCGCAATGCAAAAGTTCTGGTTGACTTTATGCTCTGTGGTGGTGTTGCTGCTGCTGCTGGTGCTGCTGCTGCTGCTGCTGCTGCTGCTGCTGCCAGTGGCTGCTCTGGACATGCCACTCTGCACTGGCTGCCGCTGCCGCTGCTGCTCCTGCTGCTGCTGCACTTGCTCGACACTCTGCCGCTGCCTGCGGCGGCAATGAAAATAAATTTCCAACAGCATGACGACTATGAGGCGAGACATGGCACAAAGTGCTACAAGCAACCATGTTGGCCATTCAGTGTCTGTGTGTGTGTGTGTGTGTATGTGTGTTTGTGTGTGTGCGCAAGTGCATTTGCCAGTTTGCTAGCCGTTTTATGCGCAAACGTTAAGTCAACACAATTTCAAATTTAGTTTTTATAGAAAATTGTCTGCGTCCGTTTCGCTTTGCCACCAATCACAGACCAGTCTGTGCCTGCCTGTGCCTGTCTGGGCCTGTCGTATCCTTGACTGGCTTTTGCTTTTTTTCAATTTGCAAATCGTTGGGCGCACCAATTACCGTTTGATCACCCAAGCCCAAGCCCAAGCCCAAGCCCAAGCCCAAGCCCAAGCCCAAGCCCAAGCCCAAGCCCAAGCCCAAGCCCAAGCCCAAGCCCAAGCCCAAGCCCAAGCCCAAGCCCAAGCCCAAGCCCAAGCCCAAGCCCAAGCCCCAGCCCAAGCCTCCCAGCCACCCACAAAAATGTCCTACGGCCACTTCATAAACTGTTGACACTTTCCGTTTCCCGTTTCTCGTTTCCTTGGCCAGGCAATAATTAAGCCGAGTCCCACTGCGAGTGGGAGAGTCCTTTGCGTTGCACACACACACACATACACACACACACACACACACACACAGAGAGAGACACATATATATGTATCTGCGTGGTGCTCGACTTAATGAATCCGAGTAGAGGCGCCAATCTGGAGGCAAAGTCAAACCCGAAGCCGACACGTCAAACACAGCAAATATTTATGCCGAGGCACAGCGGCATCAAAATGCAAATGGCGCTCAGCCTAAACGATGCCGGGACGCGCCAGGACACTGAGGATGCGAGCATTCGAGGACATGAACGCGTCCCTACCAGCGCTGATTGCACGGCCCGCGCGCATCTCTCGCTCGAGTGTTGAATTGCAAATGTGTCAATTGTCAACTTTCCCACTGCCAAACGGAATCAGCACCCTCCCCAGCACACCCAGCACCCCAGCACCCCAGCCCCCCCCCCACAACCATTCGACAGACGTCACTCGTGTGTGAGCAGCAGCTGTGGGTGGTGGGGGTTGGGGGGTTTTAGGGGGCGGCTCCTGGGAAAATTAGGGCGGTGCCTGCTGTTGTCCCATTTGTTGCAATTTCTTGGGCACTTTTCTTATTCTTTGTATGCAATTAACGCTGCAATTTGTCGAAGCCAGAACCCTAGACTCCTCCCCTCCGCTCCACTCCCTGCCCAGCACCCATCACCCCAAACTGCTCCGCCCGTACAGCATCCCACGGGTGACAGTTCACAAGATTTGTCTTTGGTTTGCAGCCATTTGACAACAATTACATGACTTTTGTTGCCACTTTTTCTATGCTCTTCATAGTATTTATACCCTGTAGCCAGCAAAGGGCCAAGCGGGCTTAACAGATGGACAACACAAGTTGTACTCATCTTAAACACATCTTAGCCAGTCTAGCTACAGCTCATAGATTCGAATATTTGGTTTATCGAAGTCATACATCCGAGCTTGGAAGTTCTAGCTCCATCGAACTAAGTATTTACTAAGCCCAACAAACAAACTTCTGGGTAGCCCCCATTGTCATTCATCCAGTTCAATCTCTTTATCGAAGGAGTCTGTTATAGGTTTGACTCCGACTGCGTTAAGGATGACAATTAATATTGTGTTTCTATTTCCAGTTTTCAATTGAAATATTTTCCTTCCTAACTTCCTATATATTTATTTTATTTAGAGCTTTGACAAATTCCTCATGATGATCAGGAGTAGAAATAATGGGAGAAAAATTGATTGAAATATCGGATTTTAAATTACGAGTATCTATCCTTTCTATCCTATCTAAAAGACCGATGAAAACGATCGAATAAATGGTTTGAATTGAACTTCCCAGGTTAGAGATAGTCTTCATATATATATTAATTGCCATGACAAATCAATAAAATGGGTTAAATTAAGTTGTGCGAGCGATTGCAACAGGCAGAAGGAGGCGTCTCCGACCCTTTGAAGTTTACAAATTCTTGTTGAACACTGCATTTATTGCAGGGTATCTCAAAGTCGCGCTCTAGCCAGACTTTAGCATGCTCCGATGTCGGTTTTTGTTTCCTGCTGTCAGGAATAGCCCTGCAATTCAAAAGCAGACGAATACGATGACTGAGCATAGGTCATCATTTAATCAGAATTCAGTTGCATCCTTCTCTCGCATTGTCGGGCTGATGTTGATCCTGATGCTGATGCTGATGCTGATACTGATGGTGATGCTGCTGCTGCTGCTGCTGCTGATGCTGCTGAAGGCTAAAGTTGCTCGACCAGATTAAAGTCAAACTGCTGAAAGCAGAGCACACATGTTGCATGTGCCACCCGGCGGCTGGTGGCTGGTGGCTGGTGGCAGCCGCAACTCCTGGCAGTCGCTTTAGCAAACCTTGCCACTCAACAACTAAAAAAGTAACCATAAAAATAAAACGTACAGCAAACGAGAGATTTGAGGAGCTGATGCGCAACAAAATAAAGTACTCCTTAAATATTTACGTTCCATGGATTCAATATGTGCGGTGGCCCTGCCTCGGGCCACACACATATGGCCGCCTCGGCCCGCCCGACCAATCAAAAGGCCACTCGACAGGCTTAGCCTCCGCATCCGTCTCCGTCTCCGTCTCCGTCTACGTCTCCCGCTTGACCACATCCTTGGTGAGTTCATTGCACGCACGGTCCACAGATTAGACGAGCGGACAGCCGGACAGCTGGACGGCCGCACACATTTTATGCAAACAACAAAAACAAAAAACAGAAAATAGCAAAAATATACAAAAAAGAATGCACTGTTGTTGTTCGGCTGAGAGCAGCAGATAGCTCCAGATAGTCTCAGTCCCCGTCCCCGTCCCCGTCCCCGTCCCGGTCCCCGTGCCCGTTCCTGTCCCCGTTCCAACCACGCTATGCCCGAGTATAGACCGCGATGTTGAACAATGACTGCAATAAAGCCAATGGCGAGCTGAAAGCCACAAACGATAATGCAAAGTGCAGATCCAAATGAACCAAACAGAAGCCAGAGCTCTAATCTACGCTCCATAAGAGAATTGTTTCCTTAAGACTTCGAGGTCCTTCTAATGATGGGTATTCATAGAACTGCCTATGCTCTCAATGAGCCTTTAACAATAGCTTCAAAATGTTATAGCGACCTTCCACCTGGCATGCGGTTTGACTTAAGTAAAAATAAAATGTTAATTAGAAATCTGCTTAAAAAGTTATTTCTATAATTGAAGCTGGGTTCATGGCAAGTACCTCGAGAAATGAATTTTTGGATATGCTATAAACTGAAATGACACATTAATCTACATGTCGAACCATGACAAATAAGACTTTCCGCATGAAAGGCGGTTCGGTTTTGACAAAGCTATGGGAGCCTGAAGATTAAGGATAAATTATCATTGCATGCAAGATCTAGGTTCATGACAAGTACCCCAGGATTCAATTTTGGAATATGCTATATCTGAAAACTGAAATGCCACACTAATCTACAGCCTTCTGTATAATCACAGTGCCAACTGAGACAATCTGACAGACTGTTGTGTGGCGCCCAACGTGGGACACATTTTTTTTAAATTGAGTTTATTATTTAATTATTCTGTGAGACACCAGATTTAGTTGATTTAATTATTAGTAGCTATAGGAGTGAATTTGTGAATTTCAACTTTACATAAAATAAACTTTAGTTGAAAGTCGCGTGGCGCCCAACGTGGGTAAGAACCCCGTTGAGTGACAGCCTGTGGCTGTGGAATGTAAGAGGAAGTGAACATGAAAGTGGTCGATATCTATTTAATTGAAAATAAGTCGTTGAAATTGACGACGTGCTGCGTACACCTCCAAACAATGGATGGGAATCCGGATACGGGCTCCAGATAAGGCTGTTAGCTCGGCGAGAGCGTTGAAAGTGTGTAAGCGATGCTTTTTATCAGCTGTAAATATTTCATGAATGCTCTTTGTTCTCGATTAACTGATGCTACTGACTGACTGACTGACTGACTGACTGACTGACTGCGTCAAGTGGGCTGCTCACAGTCGGATAATGGCCGCGGAATACGTATGCCAGTGCGGAATGGTTTTATATTTGGTTGTAATAGTTGTTGCTGCCGGTTCATTGTGCTTGCAATAATTGGAAAAAGATTAAAGGGCACTTTAATTAAAAATTATATTTATTTGATTTAATTTTTATTGGCGCTTTTTAAAAAGCCATTTAACGAGCGACGGGACACGACGCTCTGTTCGTCAGCGAGTGGCTTGCGTGGAGGGGTAGGTGGTAAGGGGAGTGGGGGCTGCGGGCTGCGGGCTGTGCTCGGGGCTGTGGCAGCGTTTTGCCTCACATAAGTGTGAATCCAGCAACGCAAGGAAATTAATCTTAAGCCGCAGACAGCGAAAAGCCAAAAATAAATCAACAATGCAATAATTTATCAGAAAATATGTGTCCGTTGCAAGTGCACCGCAGCACCGAGTGCTGCTCGCTCGCACACTCGCGCCGTCTCGCTCTGGCTGCTGCAGCGCGACGCACAAGAGTATGCAACAGTGTTTGCGTTTGAATTTGGAGCGTCAGCAGAATGAGTCAGCTGCATATATCACAAGCAGCCGCACACACACACACACACACACACACACACACACACACACACAGACACATGTGGAGGAGGGCTGGTGAGGGGGAGAGGGGGACAGAGAGACAGGGGGTCGGCACTTAAGTCTCTGTAAAATCCACTGTCATGGCAACGGCAGCTCGCACAAAAACAACATTCACGAGCAGCTGTACAAGCAGAGCCTGGCCCGGCTGGGCACTGAGTGGTGGCCACGTTTGTGGACAACGAAATATGAGCTAAAGCACCACACACACACGCACACACAGCCAGAAAGAGCGGCTCAGGTTCAGGTTGGCCGCTGGCTCGTTGTCAGTTCATGAATCAGTACAGCGACCACGTCAGTCAGCCTCGCACTTACTCAGTCACTCAGTCGGGCAGTCGGGCAGTCAGTCAGTCAGTCAGTCAGTCAGTCTGGCAATCAACACCAGCAACGCTGCACACGGGCACAGAGTGCAGAGTGCGTGTTGCAGCACCCTTCGCACCCCTTGGCTGCCCCAACGTGTTTGCGCATTTGCCTGGTTAAAATGTTGCTGCTTCATTATCTGGCCTCTGTGTCCAGCAGCAGTTACACTGCCAGTCAAATGCAATAATGTGGGTGCGCTTCACACCTACCCGTCCGTCCGTTCGTCCGTCCGTCCGTCTGTCCGCCCATCGGCAGCGCCCTCAGCGTCCCCGCGTCCCCTGGCAGCCCCGAGTCTGCCAATGCTTGTCGCTGTCATCGGGCGGCGTCATCGTCCTCGTCATGGCTGTTGCAGTTGCACAAATTGCTTAAATTATGCAAAATATGCGCGCCACCAAACCAAAAGCACAATCCCCAGCCCCTCTCACCCGGCACCCGGCACCCGCTACCCGCTACCCGCTACCCGCCAGCCGGCTGTGCCCTTGCCTCGCACACACGAACAAGCTGAGGTAGTTGGCAGTGTGGAGGGGTGGAGTGCGGGGAGTGGGCGTAGAGCAAACATGTTGCCATCCATTGGCCATTCCTAGGCCCGTTGTCAACGCATATTCGACAGCAAAAACAACAGCAACAAAAACACTTTCAAATTCATTTTCAAATTGATGAAACCTGAGAGTGTGTGTGTGTGTACCACTGTGTGTGTGTGTGTGTGTGTGTGTGTGTGTGTGTGTTCGACAAGTTCAGAAAGGGGCGAGGTTGCGGTACTTTGAAGTTGTTAAAGGGTTCGATGGGCATTCCATGCAGTACTGCGGGACTAGATAGCTTGCTCTATCTATTTGACCGCCTCCTTCCCCTTCCGCCTCCTCCCTCCACCCTTCGACCCACTTTGAAACCCCTCCCTCCCTTCTGTTCGCCCCGCCTGTGCTTTGTATTCACAAATCCAATCCAATTTAAGAGTGTAATTACATCAATTAAACTTAATCAAACTGTTTCAAAGAGAGCGCCGCGCAAAACGTAACTTCAACTTTTAAGGCGAGTCCTTGAGGCACTGTGGAGTCAAAAGGCAAATTCCTGCTCAAAAATATTACATCTGGAGTTTGTTTAACTTATTTAATGACATTTCATGCGAGTTCTATGTTAGTTTCAAGTCGAAGGCTTGCAAAAATTAAAACCTTTGTAAGCCAACACTTTTTCATCCCAGAGATTAAACTCTTCCGAAGACCTTTGTGTTTCGGCTCCACCAGTTTTCATCTTATCCATTAATATTTATTATAATAAATAGATCTATCTCTTTAATAATGTTAAGAAGATTTCCTCCTCATTTAAGGATAGATCAAAATAGGTCGAAAGTAAACAGCTAATGTGTGTAAAAGAAAAGACATTTCAAGCCCTATAAAGTAATCTATTTCTGATCAGAATCTAGCCCTGTCGATCTTAAATTGGAGAGACCAGGTTTGCTATCCTTATGAGGCGCGGGACAAGCAGCCTGCGAAGGATTGTTTTGATTGCAACTTGTGTATATTTTATAGTTGTTTTCTTAGGTTCGCCGTTACGCTGCCTACTGTGGTAGGAAGTGCCAAGGGAGAACTCAAAACCACTGTGCACATACAGAGCGGCCCTTACCCCTCCTCAACTCTATCCCTCTCAGTCCCTCTTACTATCTCAATCTCTGTCTCTGTCTCTGTCTCCCTCTCGCCTTCGCACACACTTGTGAAAATTCACGTGCTCAAAATTCGCGCACACTAATTAAGTGCTGCCAGGTAAGTAAGTAACTTACTTCTCATGATGCCTCATGATGAGCAGGAAGATGCCGCATCGGATCGCAGCCAGCAGCCAGCAGCAGCAGTAACGGGAGGCAGCTGCTTCTGTTTACCTTGCCCCCGTCCCCCGTTCCCCGCCCTGCAACACCTGTACTCCTCTGCCACTTTGGCCCGGCCTGGCGTCAACTTCTTGCGCCTTGGCTTCATATAATTTATGTTACATTTGGCTGGGCATAACTTTCTGCTGTGCTTCCACTTGGCACTTGGCCTCCTCGGGTTCGTCAGTCAGTTAGTCATTCAGTCAGTCAGTCAGTCAGCCAGTCAGTCAGTCAGTCAGCCAGTCAGCCAGTCAGTCACTTTGAGTTTCAAATCAAGTCAGGCAGCTGGGTGGCAGGCAGCTCCAGCAGGTGTAGAATGTGGCACGTGACTTAAATAAATTGCAAAAATCTTTCTCGCTTTGCTTGCCGTACAAGTATTTCGCATAGTTTCCCCTTCCTTCTGCTCCCGTTCCCCTCCAACTTTGGGTCTGTCTCTGGATCTGGGTCCTCCGGACGCTTCTCAAATTCCTTTGGCCTTTGTTCTGCACCCGAAAAAGGTAAGGTATTTATGTGTGCGTGTCTGTATGTGTGTGTGTGTGTGTGTGTGTGTGTGTGTGTGTGTGTGTGTGTGTGTGGGCGTGATGACTTTATTAGCAGGCAGTTTTGGTAGAGCGCCACCTGTCGGCAGAACTTTGCCACACATAATCAACACCTAATCAAAGTAATAGAAACTTATTGAATTAATCGTAGCATTGAATTTCTATTTGTTATTTGCACTGATTGGGCAGCTTTCTCCGTCTTCACTATCCCAACTCCCCCTACCCCTACCCCCCACACTTCCAAGCCTCCCCTCCTCATAACTACCCTAACTCGAAGCCAACAATCCGTTGGCTAATTATGAGCACTCGGCTCGCTAATCATCAGAATTGGCAAATCTCTCTGTCCAGCGATGACAGCTGTCAGCAGTTGGTACTGCCATCAATTTTGATTAGTTCGCATTCAGAGCGGAACGTGTCAATAACTTCAATCACTTCTATACTCGCCTAGACCCCCCTAGACTCCCCTAGACTCCCAACAGTGGACACATCAAACGGATGTCAAATGCGGCTCGAAAGCGTTCCAAATTGATTGTCCCGCTTCGTGTGTGTTGAAGCAATTAAAATCATCGATAGTTCCTATGAAGCTGCCTAGAGATAGTCAGGGGGAATATAAAGCTACTAAAATCACAAAGTACTCGAATTTGCCCAAAAGAACTAGCCCGAATCAAAGCAAAGTCAGTTAGGAAGGGAAGCTTCAAGGATGCGTTTATCGATAGCAACATTTGATCTTTCAATGGTATCGATTGTGTTATCGAACATTAATTACAGTCCTGCAGTAAAATTAGAGTGGACTTAATCGATGAATTTTTTCCTTATGTTTATCTATCTTTTCTTTAAAGGAAGTGAAGCAATTATAACAAAAACCAAACAAAGTAAATGCATGAAATGCCGCGAAAACTCAGTAATAAGGGACTTTCATTCAAATTCCATTTCATATTTTCCTGACACTCAGATTTAATGTACTTTAAGAATGATATAATTATGAGTAACGTATCAATATGAATTGTTAAATATGGCTAGGGGAAACAATTTTTGAAAGATGTCTATCGAAAATATTGATTAATTATTCCTATTTATTGTCAAATATTCAGATATTCGGGCCAGTTTCCATCTCCGCTTCCGATCAAATCGAAAAGTGATTGTTTTTTCGGTCAATGGATTGAAAACACTTAAACATCACTTTAAACGGGTTAAAAACTGTGGAAATTTCATTTCATAATAGGAATTAATAACGGAAATGTACATGGAAATGAAATCAGGCTTGAATGTCCCTGAATTAAGCACCTATCTAACTATCTATCTTGCTGAGAGTAGCGAAACTATCGATTGCTGACCCAAAGTACCCCTTTCAAGCTCTAGAGTGAACGCAAACTCCTAGGAAGAGTATTTGTCCTGGGAGCGGGGAGCCTGCGGCAAAGTGTTGACAGGGCTAAAAACAGAAACAGAGCTGAAGCAGATGATATATGTATGTTCTCGTAAATGGATGATGAAGGCTAAAATGGCGACGCCTTCGTCATCATCTTTATCGTTGACGCAAATTAAAAATTTATATATTTAGAGCGGGGCATAATTATACAAATTGGGAATGCAATTAAATTTAATTGTTTGAATGTTGCCGGCACTCGTGAGAAGATGGCAAATGTTTCCAGCAGTCGCTATCTCTTGTTTCCTTATGTGTGTGAGTGTGTGTGTTGGTGTATGTATGTGTGTGTGTGTGTGTGTGTGTGTGTGTGTCATGTGTGTGCTGGTGTGTTTCGTGTTTCTTTTGCCCTGGCGCCCAGTCAATGAAATGTAAAAACGTTTTGAGCACGAACCTTGTCTTCCCATTGCACCGACCCCACCCCGCCCCCGCCATGCTTTGCTTCCCTCCCCAATCCCCCGGCCCCAGCGTCTGCCGACTGCTCAGTACAAGTGCGCGTAAGTACCGTAAATAAAACAAGCAGAAATTATAACTGTCGAGTTGGATGAGGCAGCCCTCAGGATGAGCTGGAGCAGCAGCAGAAGAATCCTTGGCTACGAAGATGAAGCAACTACTATCCACTCCCCGCCCCCCGCCATACACCCCCGGATGGCTTGCCTGCGAGCGCTGAGGGCGGCGGGGCAGAGGCAGGAGCAAAAAGATCTTTTAATGATACATCGCCTGGCGCTGGACAGGAATGAAAATGCACAAATAATGAGGCCAGGCATGAGGCACAGAATGTGACACAATGAAACAAAACCGAGCACAACAACAAGGACAACAAAAATAATAGGAAGGACAAAACGAATCACAAGAAATGAGGCATCCACAAAAACAATAAACGAAGGATTGGGGGCAATCGGCAGACGGATCCAACGACAACGACAATTTACCCAAGCACTGCAACAATTTGCGTAAAGCATCCGCTGACCTTCGCCGGAGACCGAGGGGGGCCGAGGGGGACTGAGGGGGACTGAGGGAGACTGAGGGGAACTGGAGTACGGCACCGGAAATGTTGCGGGCACATCGTGAAATGGGCAAGGGTAAAACACGTGCCCGGTGCCCGATAAAGCGTCAGGTGGCAATGAATACGAAACAAGGCGAGTGTCATCCGAGGACACTACTCAACACTGTTCGGGTGTTCACGGCCATTGATGAATCGAGGAAGGATGACAAGCTGACTGGTTAATTGGATCTAATAGTGATGACACCTCGGTAGAAAACACGTGTTATATAGTGTTAAATATCAAAACTAGTAAATAGCGACAACACTTTCTAGACGAATCGGATGAATTTCAATTAATCCCCTCTATCAGACAGCCTTAAGTTTTAAGGAACCTCAAAGATCTTCTCCAATTGTGGTGAATTTTTGTGACTGGAAGAAGGCGTGGATAAGCCAGTAGTCTGTATGTTAAATTTGCTACCATTAAGGGTATGGGATATGAAGATTTTGCTCATTTGCGGAAGAAGTGGTAGGGATTGCATATATTTTTTGACACCAATTTGTCCAAAAGATCAACAGTGGCTTGTGTATTAAATTTGATGACTGTAGCTATAAAAGTGTAGAAGATAAAGCCACTCGATCTTTCGATCTTCACAACTCATAGACTGGGGAGTATATATATAACATGTGAACCCAGTTTGGTTGGTATAGCTTCAGGGGTTCCTTTTCCCTTTGGGAAAAGACTTTAAGAACCACTAATTACTTGGGTTGTTCTTTAATCAAACATATTTATGAAATTTGAAAAGCTCTCCACACAACTGTTAGTGTATAGTGTATATAACTGAACCCAAGGCAATAGAACAAAGCTCAATCCTCATTTGAAATGAAGTGAATGAGCCTTAAGCGATCAAATTAATCTAGGCTCTTTCCCTCATTAATTGTGTGTGGTGGTGAAAAAGTGGGAGTAAACTGTCTTCAAAATGAGCATTCTTATAATTCTTAATGAATATGTGAAAAATCAACAAGAGAAAATCTGACGAAAGTAGAAAACTTCTTCTGGAATAATGAACTTTCACAAACAACTTGAAAGCTTGGTCGGCCTTTAAGTGTTAGTTTTGTTTGCAAGCTTAAAGCCCTGCTCTCTCTCACTGGGCAGCCATAAAAGTAACGTTCGAGTAAGCTTTAGATTTATAGCGTCTACTTTGGGTTCGGTGTGACCTCAAGTTTGCTGCACAGTGTAAATATTTAACGCCAGTGCAAAGTGTCGCCCTTTGCATTTAGTGGCCTATTCAGAACTGACAGTTTGCTCTTATCGTGCTTTGTTTACGCGCCGCTGCACCGCTGGCCCACCATCCATCCTCCACCCCCGCCCACTGCTGCCACCTTCCACTCCCACTCCCACTGGAACTCCAACTCCACTTGCTGCTCGTTTACGCTGAGGCAGCGGATGTGGGCGGGCCTAGAGGGAGCAAGAAGTGAACCGAGTCAATTGGGTGGCAGGCTGTGCAGGGGGTTGGGGTTGGGGTTGGGGGATGGGGAATAGGGGTGTTGGTGGGGTGGAGCTATGGTACATAATATCTTAATTATTTCTTTACATGTGTTTTAATTTTTAGTAAGCTGCTCGCTGCTGGCTGCTTTGAGAGCCGCACACATTGCTTGGCATTTCAGTCACGTGCTGCAACTAATGCGCCACGCCTACCTCCACGCCCCTCACACACACACACTCATATACAGAGCTGGCATTGCGAACTTCAACAGATGAGATTGTGGCAAGGAGTGGGCGCATATCCTTGTTGTTGCCGTTGTCCTTGTTGCCGACTGTTGAATGCCAGTTTTGCCAGTCGGCAGACGCAAAGGTAAATGTTAAAGTAAGTAACTAAATGTGCGAGTATATGCAACGCCCGGGGGCACGACAGGGAGGGGTAGGTCTCATTTGCAGCCTCTGCCGTGCCGTGCCGTGCCGTGCCTTGCCGCTCAGCTGACGCACGGAATGCCAGCGGCAGAAGCGTCGACGTCAGCGTCAGCGTCAGCGTCAACGTCAACGTCGTCAGTGGCGTGGCCAACACTTGCTGCCAACTTTTCTCAATTACTTGGCAGGGCCTCGTAGCAGGATGTGGCCTGCACCGAGATCCCCCCTCGTGCCCCCGCTCTCTCTCTCTGGTTACCTTTAGGCCCCGTCCACCGCTCCAGCCGGCTCCCTTTGGCTCTTTGGCTGCTGCGTATGCATGTTGATTAAACAAAAAGAAGAATAGAACTATGAAATTTTAGTTCCCCCCTCACACACTCACACACACGCTCCCCCCACCTCTCTCTCTCTTTCTTTTTGCCTGTGTATTAATCCAACATAATTAAGAAATTTAATTAAAGTGCAGCGCGCACTGAATGTGGAATATGTGTGTGTGCTACTCCCCTCTCACTCCATCTCTTTGTGTTCTCGCTACCTTCCTACTCCCCCTTCACCCCTGGCGTAACAGTCAGTTCATTCCAACTATGACCAACTGTATCAAGTATAAGTCACCGTTAGTCACGGCTAATCTATATCATTTATCTGATTTGAAGTTATTGCCCATTTAAGATTGATATTAGATTGTCTACTCACATGTTGGGTACATCCTTGGGGTGAATTCCGAAAAGCCTCCCGGCCAGGAGGATTCATTAGGTCGCATCGGTGCAAGTCCAATGGATTAAGGTCTCTCCTCTGGTAAATGGGTTAATATTGTATAGCCGGACGGAAACATTCATAGCTAGCGCACAGGAGAACTGTAAAGGACAATCAATTGGTTCAGTATGTAGACAAATGCCATAAGTAATTGTTAGGCACATAAATAGTGTATTCAAGCCGGAACAAACTATAAATCAACAAAACTTCAGACAAACCTAACCTAAACACGTTAAAGAATGTCCTTTTGCGGTGCGCTCTGATCCCTTATCAGTTTGAAGATTGATATATTTCCTATCAACCTTGATGTATCTGATGATGATCAAACAGCAAGTTCCCTTTAAGTACTACAGATGATAATACTTTAGGTTAAACTATGGATGCCAAAGTAATTGAAAGACTTAGATGACTTTTCCTCCAAATTCCAGAGAGAAGAACCGCCATTTAAAGACGTCATTGGCAGAAGAAACCTTTTATAAAGCGCTTAATAGAAAACATCAAATGAACTAATCGATATATCGATAAGTACACAAATCGGACAACTATCGATGTTATTTCTACTCCACTCCAGCGATCGAATTAAATGAATCTCTCCTCAATCTTCTTCTTGCTGCTACCATTCGCTGCTCTCGACGCGCTCTCAAAGCAGCGTTGCCACCTAGCCAGACCTGCAGAGGTTTGTGACGTCACAGCTCCTACATTAATATCCATATCATTTATGCACAGAAATACACAGAAATACTCTGCTTGCTGCAAGTGTCGAGTATGTTCGGAGTGTTTAAAGTAAAATATGTGAAGATTTCAGTTTTGGAATGTGGCCAAAACGAAACACTTTGCGAACATTCGGTTGGTTGTGCAATTTGTTAAGTGCTTACGCTGCGGTCTCATTGTCAATCAGTCAGTCGGTCAGTCAGTCAATCAGTCAGTCAGTCAGTCAATCAGTCAATCAGTCAAGCCTGTCGCACTCTTAACCCAATCGACTGCACTTTTCACTGTTGATCGCTGCAACATTTTGCGGCTGTCCGGCAATGCAATTTTCATGACACTTCAGCACTCTAGCGGCTGTCAACGGGGTTCCAAGGGGGAGCGGGTCAAAGGTCAACCCAGTGCCAGCAGCATACAGCAAATAAAAAATAAAGCACACTCACACACACACACACACACACAAAGTCACAAAAATTTTTGCCGACATTTTTGCACAAAATATGCATAAATACATAAATAAATGTCTGCTTTACACACCCACACACAATACACACACACACACACACACACACACACACACACAAACACAGTTCTTCACTTGCTGCTACTTGTTGTTATTGTTGTTGTTGGTCGCCTGAAAATTTTTGATTTTTGCGGTCGTTTCAGGCTCTCGATGATTTCTGCCGGTGCCGCCAGTTGCGTCCTTCCGTCTCTCCCTCCCTGTGTCCGACCGTCTTGTGTGTGCCCTGATTCCGACTCTGATTCTCTTTCTCTTTCTCTTTTTCCTTCTGTTTCTGTTTCTGTTTCTGTTTTTGTTTTTGTTTGCATTAAAGTTGCGCACTTTTGTTGCCGCTGTGTTTCAAGTGTACAATAAACGCGGATTCTCTGCCAATATTTGTCTGCAATCATTTCGGCTCGGCTGTCGCTGTGTCTCTCTCTCAGTCTGTCTAGCTGTCTGTCTGTCTCCCTCTGCCTTCTATCCCTATGTGTGTGCCCGTCTAGGCCAGACCAATAAACCGTATAACGCCAACAACAACAACAACAGCAACAGTCGCTGAAGCAGCAATAACGCCGCATCAAACGTTGTTGACATCGTCCGCCAGTGGAGCTGTGCCCTCTAGCTCAATTGAACGAACCAGTTCAGTTCAGTTCCCTTTGGAATAGAAAGCGCACGAATTCATTCATCTAATTCCTCAGCTTATCCATCGAAGGGTTAAAAGGAGGAACTCAAGCTCAAACTGTATGTAACAGGCAGAAGCAGGCATTTCCGATTTACAAATAATAAATCTATATATGAACCGGCCAGTGCACAGATTGATTAACTCCATCAGCCGCAACAAAATTACAACATTACTGACTATTATTTGTTGGCTATTCTATATTAATAAACTTATATACGGTTAGATGAAAACTATCTTACATTTGAATGTATATTATAAAGGGCATTTTAGATACTATGATATCATATGTACTATTTCTCAACTTTGTGTTAAATGGAGTTCTTCAGTCTGTGCACTGACCGGCTCATACATAAAACTCTTTGACCTGACTGACTGACTGGCTGATTGGCGATTCTCGGGCAGCCCACACGGTAGAAGTTCGAAAAGAGTGGCACTCTGAAATAAGTTTGTCCAACATCAGTCCAGAAGTGGGTAAGAAATGCATTTGAATATTGTATGAGAATCTCGCTATACGACAGCTGCTGCATAAATACGTGAAAGTGCAAAAGAGATAAAAGGTCTCTCTCTTGCATCTCTCGGCTTTAAAAGTAATGAGTGCGACTGAAACAGCCATATTGTTTATGTCTCTCAACCTCAGATATGAACTCAAGGATACGAATTAAATTGAAATGCCAAAACAATCTAGAGGTCAAACCATGACCAAAAATGCATTCCGCAAAGAAATCGGTTCGGTCTTGGCAAAGATATGGAAGGTTAAAGTATAGTTAGGTTATGTAAGTATCTGCTAGAAGTTAGATCTAAAAGAGATGAAAATGGTGAAATATGAATTCAGATATATACATACATACGAATATAACTAAAATGTCAAGTCAATCTAGAGGCTAACCAACGGTTAACTAATCGGTTCGATTCTGAAGTCTCCTTCTAAACTACCATGGTAGCTCTAATTTCGATTCAGTATGTAATCTGAATTCTAATTGATTTAATATCAAGCCACACACAATACATAATTATTTTAGTGTGAATAAATGAAAATGAAAAGACTTTTCAAACTGAATATTCATTGTTTATCGGGCTTCAGAATAGTTCAGTTAGTTCAGTTAGTTAGCGAATGATTTGGTCGCCATCGGAAATGGGAATAGGTCTGTTTGTTTTATTTTGTTTTGAGAATATATAAGTTTTTAATTTTGTTATTTTTTTTAAACCGGAAAAATCCAATAGAAACTTGCTGCAATATGGAGTATTTGCGCTCTGCCTAAAAATGCAACTCCATCGAAGGATTCGATGCGACTCTATAAAAAACGCAGCTTTGATGTTGTTGTTGTTGTTCTGTGTAACATGCAGCGTATGTGCAATTTCCAACATGTGTGTGTGTGTGTGTGTGTGTGAGTGTGTGTGTCTCAATCGAGACAATTGGTCTCAACGCCGCAAGCGCTTCACACATTCCATTTATGACCCGCAGACCGTCACCTAACTCTGGCACGACCTCTTGTCCTTTGCCCCTCTTACCATCCCGCCGAGGCCCCAACCCCTCGGTCCCTCAGCCCCTCGGCCACGCCTTCCCTTGTTATTTTTTCGACCTTGTTTGTTTTGGTTTTTCCCCACGTTGACTTTTCTGTAGCCTGGCGATTTTAATGCGGCTGCTGCGTTTGGTGGCTCCAAAAAAGTATGCTACACTTTTTGTTGTGCCCACAGAAAACGTGTAAAAACTTTGTCATGCTACATGCAACATGCCACGCATCGAGTGAGACTTTCAGGCAAAACATGCCTAAAAAAGCACAATAGATTTGAACTAACTTTTATAGACAATGTCGTCAGAAATTTCAATAAAACTCCTAAAAAAATATCATTAAATATAAAGAGTTGTAAGTTTGGTAAGCAGCAGAATCCTTACAGCCATTTTGGGTTCAATTTAGAACTAGTAAGAGAAAAAGCCTTTCAAACACATTAAAACTCTACAAGGAACAGAATTTCACTCAACGGACGGACAGACACACTCAATGCAATATTCTTCATCCCTATTTTGGGAAACACATTCGAATACGAAAAGATTTCATGTGAAATGAAAATCAAAATACGCGATTTCGGGCAGGTTTGCTCAAATAACTCCAAATTATCCGCTTGTCCTTAAATTCGAAGGAAGGATACCTAGTTTTATCGCAAACTTAATATACCTTTATGATTCAGGCAATACATTGACTACTTTAAGTGTTTCCCCATTTTTCTGAGTTCTCAAAGCACCAACCAATAACTCCCTAAAAATTATCTAAATGTTAACAAAAAAGAGTGTCCATCTTTGGCGAGACGAAGATTATATATACTCTTGCAGCAATGTTTTTCATACTTGGCAGCTATAATAATAATGGCCCGATTTTGATAAAATTTCGTCAGCTTGTATAAACTATACTGCAATTCACATTAGGTGAGTTTGATCAGGATATCTTGAAGAATATAAAAGTATTCATATAAAAACATAATTCTCGACTTATCGTTCCTATGGCAGCTATATGTTTAAGTGATCCGATCCGTCCGGTGCTGACATATGGTACTGCCTACAGCAAAAAAAAGAATTTGTGGCCAGTTTCATTACAATAGTTCTAAAAGTAAGAGACTAGTTTGCATTGGAACTGACAGAAGGACATAGCTTTATCGCTCGGCTATTGATCTGATCAAGAATATATATACTTTGTGAGTCGGAAACATCTCCTTTCAATGCGTTACGCATTTCGTGACAAAGTTATATAGTATCCTCTGAAAGGGATAGAAACAAATTTGCCTATCTACAAGCCTTTCTCCTCTGTATTGCTAATAAACTCTGATATGCTATACACTGTGATGATCTATATAAGCCCACCTCTCGAAGAAGTTGAGGAGAGTGATTTAATGTCTTAACTTTTTGGACTTCTTTAAATTGTTTATTATGTAATTAGCATTGGTCATGATTGTGTGGGTTCTCAAGGAGGAAAGCGTATTCAGAGTTTCCCAAAAGCAGTCAAAATTTAACAATTGCTCGCACATGTTTCATACTTAGGCTCCTACTTGTGTGTGTGTGTGTGTGTGTGTGTGTGTGTGTGTGTGCGTGTGTGTGTTGCACGCTACATTAATATTGTGGTGCTTGTTGTGGCATGCTGCAATTTGTGTTGCAATGTTGCAAAAAGCGCAGAGCTTGCAATCGTTGCAGGCCGCGCAAACAAAATCTGTAGCAAGCACGGCCTTGTGGGATCGAAGGGGACGAGGGAGGGTGTGCCTTGAATATGGCCAATAATAGAGTTGACCACAAAAGCAACAGGCCAAGCAGCTGCGCCCGGGCCAAGGACTCGCCAGGCAGGCGAAAAGGGAGCAAAAATAAGGAGACGCCAAACAAAAGCGATAACTAACTAAATAAATAACATAAATTAACAAAATTTGTAGACAATTTTGTCTGTTAAGTGTAAAACTTTGTTGTTGGCCATCTTTTTTGCTCTGGTTTTTTAGCTGATGGCCAAGGGATGGCTCCAAGGGAGCGGAGGGTAGGGGGAGGGGCGAGCGCAACGGGCTTGCAGCTCTGTTGCGGGTCTCGACTTTGGTACAAAAATGTTTACGCTTGGATCGACTTGTGTCGTTGTCCTCGTTGTTGTTGTTGCTGCTGTTGTTGTTGTTGCTGGAAATGGGCAATGGCAATGGGAATATAACCATATGGGGGCCACACACATGCAGGGCCCAAGAAGCAGGCGGAGGCTACGGGCTACGGGCTGGGGGGGCTGGAACACTGAAGTGGAATGCGGCAATGTTGTGACATCAAATGTTCATGTTAACAACTTTTCTAAAACTCAATGAGCTGTTGTTTGTGTTGTTTGCCGCTTCTGCTCTTCAGCAGTGACACACACACACACACACACACGCACGCACACACACGCACACACACAGACAGAGACACAGTCAGCCAGGCGCAAACACGTCGAGTGTTTTGTAGCAAATAATTTTGCACAAAGTTCTCGCCTTAACGATTTGAACACATGTTAACATGAAGAGTAACAACAGTTGCAACAACAGCAGCAACAGCAACAACAGCAACATGGGTGGCAATGGACCAGTACATAGGATAACAACAAGGATAACACTTCGACATGATAATAAATATGCTTGAGGACATGGGCGGGGAGCGCGGGGCGGCGCGGCGCGAACAGACAACAAGACTTGCAGCTTTCAACCCCAGGATCAAGTCGACTCTGCACTACACTTGGAGAAATCGTCTAGAGACAATTTCGCAAGCAAGATTAAACTATATTTTTTTCAATCCTACTCTGTTTCCACAGGGAAAGGAGTATGCTGGGCTTGTAGGCACTCTTACAGCTATAGCAATCAAATTGGTGGACATGTTTATACCTTAGCCGGATTAACTTTAGCCTTAGCCCACCCTTGCATTCAAAGCTCGGAAAAACCTTGTAGGTTCTCATCCCATTTCGGAGTAGTTTCCGTTCCGAATCCTATTCGATTTAAGGGTAAGCTTTATTGCCTTTTGAAATTATTCTATGTTATGAATAGGTTTCATTCCAATGGCTCAAAGGATAAACTTTTCTACAGAAAACAGACTGTGAACAGAGTATACCACGCTTTCAAGTGAAGCGGTCTTACTTTTATTCAGTCCTTCCTCACAGATACCATTTCTGGGCAACATTTTATGATTTACTCAGTCACAAGTTTGGGTTTTGACCATTATCAGTCAAGGGGTTTAGTAAAGTACAATCTGTGATTCACTCAGGGGATAAATCACCCTTAGAAGGTTGAATTGTCCCTAAGGCATAAATTTATGATTATTTAACCAGTTGTTCCTAAAATGCATGAATTGTGCCTGCAATTCCCTTTGTGCTTAGATAGATTTTGGCTAAAGCTGTTTTATATAGTTGATAAGCAATTGTTAGATCATTTCTATACCCATAGGGTCAAAAGATTGGAAAGAAAAAGATGTTAATTATTTGATAAATACTTGCAAAAAGGATATTTGCTTCAAGACCCCGTGCACAACAGGAGTGTTCTCGCTGCCTGTGGGAGTACCCCCAATTCTGTTCAGTCTCAGCTATTCAAGGTACGAAATTTCGCGCAGTGCACGCCTCTGGGTCACGCGAGGCGTCTGAGTTAGTTTTAAAACAATTATGAACAGCCCGCAGGGCGAGCAGTCGGAGCTGGCCAAATTATTGCACAGAAATCTGTGTGTGGTGTCATTGGCTGCAAGTTGCAGCCATTCATAACTGGGGATCTGACACTGGAGCAGCGGCAGGATGCGCTGGCCAGGACACGGCGCCGCACATGGGGATACGGTAAGTACGGTGAGCATTCGCATAGCCTGCTTTATATGACGGCTAATAAAACAGGCAGCTGGAGCTGGAGAATGTTCATTCGTATGCACCGAACGGTTGCCAGCGTTGCCAATTTCGCATACCAAATTCGCATGGGCGTTTTTTTGGGGGGGCATAGGGGCGTGGGGGCGTGGGGGCGTGTCAGCCGGCGTATTGCGTATTTGGAACACGTTTAAGCAGCTGCTGCAAATGCATGAAAAGCAATAATGCAAAAAAAATGGAACAAAAGACGGAAACAGAAGCGTGACAAAAAAAATAAGGCAGCAAGAAAGTCGAAGAAAAGTCATCAAAAAGACACCGAAGTCTAAATACTCTACTCTTTTCAGCGATGCCAATCCCAGAAGTTCCTACCACCGAAAGATCTGGAGATAGCCTCACTGATAGCCTCTAACAGAACAGATCACTTTGACTTCTACAGCCCATTTACATTTGTTGCCCTGTTATCCATTCTATTGTATTGCACCTCCTTTCACTTACAGCGAAGTTTCTTCGCTGGGTTTCGAATCTTGCAACTTGTGCATATATATAAATACTATGTAAATCTATCACTATTCGTATCCATATTTTGTATTTCTTAAAGTATTGGGCTCAATAAATATAAGAATTTTATGCAAATACCAACAAAAAATACCATAAGTTAAAAACTCAGTATTTTTGACATGTACGAAAGCAGTGACATTTCTGGTATTTTTGGTATTTTTAGTATCTTTTTACTTGCGTGTTTATTACCCGATCGACTTGAAATTAGAATTGAAAGTAGATTAAGAGTGACCAAATTAAGATACACGCCAAACCCCAAAGCTATATCTTCAAAACGTTTTTATCGAATTGCGTGGGAACGGGGGTGATATCTGAAATTGGAAACCAACTTGATCTGCGTGTTGTATACAGGAACCTACATTCTTAATTTGGTATTTCTATCTCTTATAGTTGCTAAGATCGACGCGTTCATCCGGGCAGACGGACGGACGGACATACAGACGGACATGGCCAAATCGAAATCTCTTTTGATACTGACCAAGAATATATATACTTCACAGGGTCGGACATGTCTCCTTCCGCCAGTTACATGCATTTGCACAGGGAGTAAAAATCGAAATATTTGAATAACATTTATAGATACTTGTGAGCTGAAGGCACTGGCAGTCATGGCTAAATCATATTGTTAACTACTCTTAACTAATAGTTAACATTATAGGAATAAGTATATACATACGTAGGCCTTCTATATGATTATTTCAGGTCTGAACGACGTACATTGCATAACACTAAACACAACATCTGAATCAAAGATTATGATTGGGGGTATACTATAAAAGAATCAACTTATCAAATGATCTTCAGCAAACTCTGTTTGTAATATTTCTCATAAGTTCTGAAAGTTCTTTGAGTTATAGAGGATTTCGTATAGGCAGTCTTTGGTTCAATTGGATGGCTAAACTTAGGGACCCGCCAGTAGGGCATGCAACAGTGTAAGACTGTAGGGGCAAATTATTGGCAGTACTCCTAGATTGAGTTACGGCTGTTGGCGCTGCTTTGTGGCCATAAGGAGGAGTCCTCTCCTGCCGCCTCCCGCCTGCCGCCTGCCGCCTGCCGCCTGCCGCCTGCCAGCCCCTACGCCTCGATGGATCGCTGATGGAGAGGCAATCAGCGGCGGATCAGGCCGCGGCGGTACAGCTGTGCCAGCTGCTTGGCATGCAAAGTGGGCAGACGCGAGTGGCAAGTGGCGAGTGGCAAGTGGCAGGGAGGCACAGGATCAGCGGCTGCTTAGGTTGCACTTTGCCCGAGTCCTTTAAATATGCAACAATAGTCAATCGTCTTTCGCTGAGTGCGTACTCTGCTTCACAATGTTGTGGCGCCGTCAGCTGCTGCAAGTGGATAAGCTGCACTAAGCCAAACTTCTTACACATGCCACATGCCACATGCAACGCATCCGATTTGTGCATATGTCAGGAGCAGCCTTAACAACTGGCCCAGCTGCACGTGTGAAGAGATTTGACAGCGCCACCACCTGTGCACCACACCTGCCCCTGCCCCATGCCCCATGCCCCATGCCCCATGCCCCATGCCCACCCTGCCCCATCTATAGCCACTGGTTAAGCAGACTTGCAGCCAGCCAGCGAATCATTGCCGCATCTTTTGTCTTTGCATATCCAGGGAGGGGGCAATCGGGAGGCAGCATGTTCGAGTTGCTTCCTTATGCTGCATCCCCCCTCCTCCACCCCCTGCCATGCTGCGTACCATTTTGGCACTTTGCAGTGCGCTTTTATTATTATAAAATACGCATGAGTTAGTGTGCATATTTCATGGATTTTGTGTGTAAAGGGATAAAAATGCAATCAGTCGCAAAAACCAGCAAAGTGAAACAGACAAAGGAGAGAGGCGCGCGACCGTGCGGAGGACCTGGCCAGACCAGACCAAACCAGGACAGGCCAACACTCACTCACCGCCCACCACCCACCACCCACCACCCAAAACACTTCATTCAGCTACGCAAATTGCACTTACAACTTAATTTCCATTCCATACTTTGAGTGGTATTGGACAGAAATGTGTCTAATGTGCGAGGGTTGCAACCAAAGTACGTTACGTAAACAAGAGTTAAAAAGTGAAATAGCTAAGCATGTTCTCATTTCCACGTTACTTGCGATTCCGATTTGTGCTCCGGAAACCGCACAACATTTGTTATTGATATGTGCTGATCCCTATTGTTTCTAAAAGCTGGTAAAGGGTATTTTCCTTTTGTCACCAAACTTGTAACGCCTTGCAGGAGACGTTTCCCAGCCCCACAAAAGTCTAGATATATAGTACTCTCAAGCATCATCAAACAATTGTTTCTATGGCAGCTACTAAAATCTGGTGTAAGACTATAAAACCACCCATTTTTTTCAGTGCATTATTCGTTAGAAACGGGCGAATGGAAAAGTACAAATGAGAAATGAAAGAGAATCAAAAATAGCATAAAAAGTACAAAGCAAGAACCGTAATGTTATCACCGTTTCTTTTTAATAGCTTTTTCGATTTTGTGCTGGTTAATAACTATTTAGGCACCAGAGTTTATATAATATAGTTAACCAACTTACACCAAGTTTCTTAAGCGTGGTGAAACTTCAATTCGGTGAGTTCTGTCAGGATATCTTTATAAGCTCTGTATAAACTTAAAAACTTTGTCTAACAACCACTCCATTTTCGAACGAACATTCGTATATGATATAGTGGTCCGATATTGATCAAATTTAGTTGAATAAACCATCCCGAAAGTCCGATTTGAAAAAATAAGATATTCCATGCAAAAACATAGTTGTAGACGAATTATTCCTCTGGCAGAGATGTGACAGATCCAGAACACATCTACTTTGTGGGTTCAGAAACATCTTCAATACATTTGGTGATCAAATTAGCATACCCTCCTCCGCGTGTATACATTGACAGGGTGTACAACATATACAAATTTATTCAACAGAAAATATAAAATATAACTCTTATAAAAACAAAACTGAACTGTAAAATAACGCAATTCAATTGGCTTGAAAATCAATTAGTTTCCTTCCATCCATTTCCGGGAGTGTGTAGGGGGAAGGGGTTAGGTGGGAGGCGGGAGGCGGGAGGCGCAGCAACTGTTGTTTAAGGAGCTGGCTGTGCAAAAGGGTCGCGTGACGCCAATATCTCAATAGGATGAATGACACCCAAATGCCCAATGAGCTGCCACACACAGTCAGGAAGGAAGGAGGCAGTCAGGCAGGCAGGACACGTGCACAGGTAACTGGTAACTGGTAACAAGTAACAGGTAAGAGGGAACAGTAACTGGTAACTGGTAACAGGTGACCTGGAGTTGAAGCCAAGCGCCATCAAATGAGCAGCTCGCCCAGAGCTGAGCCGCAAGATTGAGCGAAAGTTGCGTAGGGAAGTAAACACGTGGCGTGGGTGGGGATGTGGCAGGATGTGCAGGAGCATATGCAGGACATTCCGAGCCAGGCAGCTGGCGCACACACAACGATGCGAGGACACGCTGCTCGTTGGTCCGCCCTCCTCTGGCTCCGCTGACTCCTCTGACTCCTCTGACTCCTTTGGCTCCTTTGGCTCGTTCTATCTGAAGTGCTCGCAACTAAATTTCAAGAAACAATTTTCAGGAATGACTTAACTTTTGCGTTTATGTGAAAACTTTTGCAACGTGATGTTATGCGAGCGATATGCAATTCCAGTCAACGGTTAAGGCCACGCCAAGCCATACACATGCAGGACATTCCGCAACCAGCGCTGGTCCTTTTCCTTCCTTGGGTTTCAGTGGAAGCGCAGCGAGAGGCTCTGATCAAGATCAATGCCACGTGTAATGTAGGCAATGTCCTCACAGTCGATGCGACCTTTGTTAACCCGCTGCTGCTGCTTTTCCTGTGGCTTCCTTAGATCCTGTAACTCCTGAATATCTTGTTGTTGAAGTTGCTGTTGGTCCTGTACCTCCTGTATATTCCGTTGCTGCTGTTCCTCCTCTAGATATCCTGGATCCTGTTCCGTCTGTTCCTCCTGCTTGTCCTGCACATCCTGCTGCTGATTTTCTAGAGCCTGCTTCGGCGCCTCAGCAGCCATCAGCATTTTAAGCTTCCATTGCATGCCTCGCCGCTCCCTCCGCGTCGCCGGCAGTCGTCGGATAAGCTCAGCGCACTCCTCAGCGCTGATCAGGCCATCCCCATCGGAGTCAAACATTCGCAGGGTGGATGCCAGCTTGAGCTCCAGCGGCACGCTGCGGCGGAATCGCGACAGGCCCAGCATGAAGTGTCGAAAGTCCTTCGAGGGATACAGGTAGAAGTCCACCAGGCGGTCGGCCAGCGGATGCTCCGCCACGGGCGGCATCTTCAACAGCCCGCCCCGCAGCACTTGACCCTCCGCGTCCCGCTCCAGCGTCTGGTACTGGCCCAGCAAGTAGTCGATGCGGAGTCGCGAGAAGCCAGTCTCATTGTGGATTTGCTCTTCCGTGTTGGCGCTCAGGTGCCTCGATGCGACGATGCCCATTTGTAGACACAGAAGGACAACAACAAGAACAGCAGCAACGACTTTCCAACATATATCTATAGTATACAATTTTAACGCTCCGAGTTGAAGTTTAACTAGTCGAGACTCTGATGAAGGCAATTTTCATATTCGAATCTCAGGAGGATGCCCAGGATGCTAACAACTCTACATGTTAACTTAAAGTTTTAACTATAGGTTAACATTATACTAATAAATAAATAAAAATTTTGTCATTCCCAATCCAAAGGATCACCGTCAAACTACACCCTCAGTTAGGCAATGTTGATGGAATTTGGTACAGTTGCTTCAGGTGAAATCAGTGGTGTATCGATAGTTTCACAATCGATAGTTCTAACTCATACCTACAAGCTTAAAGTTTAGCCATCCAGTCATTTTTGTGGATGATGTTAGGCTATCAATAGTTTTGTTGATCCAAAAAGTTAGTTATCGATACTATCGATAGGAACGATCGTTTTAGTGAGGAGTTTTAGTTATCTGTATAACAAACCAATAAAATGAATTGCTAGATATAGTCCGGTTCAGATATGATTACACTTGAAAAAAGGGGAGTTTAAATTTTAAACTTTTCAAAATGTTTCTGATTCTCTTGTGGTGTAAGATGTTATTCTCTCTCATTTAAAAATTAAGCCAAAACGGGTAGAGAGAGACTTTACTCTTATTTCTCCCCCAGCATTTGTGAAACTTGACAAGCCGAGCATATTTAAAAGGTAAATTTAAAATGCTTAAAGTGAGTGATAAATGTGAGAAATTTACTGGAGATAATATATTACTTTCGAGTAAGTACAAATAAATACATTACAAATGTGGATATATCAAAAATTAATTGCGTGATTTAAAAATACTTTTTACAAAAAGAAAACAAAATAAACCAATTTTGGAAATAATATTTTAAATACTGCAAAATGCTTTCTATTCGAAATTTTGGAAAACATTGGAAATTGTTTGGGTTTACTTTGAACACCGAAAATCACATAAGATTTATTCCAGTTTCGGCTTTCGTTTTTAACCTAAAATGGCTTGCGATTACTCTCCTTTGCCGCCATCCTTGTCATCTCCCTCAGTGTACATGCTAAATGGTTAAATTGTAATCCTCTTTTGGGTTGGTTCATATACACACCAAAATGGTTATAATTAAGACTATTTTTTAGGGTGTACAATTGTTGTATAAGCGTTTGTAAGGGCATTCAGGCGGTGGTAATCCGAGGGAAGATATGAACTTGTTTCTAGCTAAGTATATTTAAATAATTCACAATTGGTTTTCCGCACAGTCACGCCTTCACTTGCGTAGAATGTTCTCACCCTTTTCGTTTTCCTATGGGAGGCATATGAAAAGTTTGCTTATCTGAAACTGAACTGTCGTCTCATTTCAAGTCGCAATCCATCATTTGGGGTCTATTCGATGTTTTGCTCTTATGAAGCCATCCTTGAGTGCATATATCTGATGATATATGACTGCCTTGTGGTATTTGAAGTATGGGTATTAATTGAAAAAGATAAATCCGAATCAATCCCCTAATAAGTCAGAGCGAACTGCATTTCTATTAGCCAACCAGGTTGACAACTCTCTCTTAGTGTTGGTTTCAAATTTTAATTTAATAAATGCACATATTTATGCATACAAGCTCCTTCCAGCTCATCCGAATCCTCCCTAGCTCCCCCGCACCGTCATCAGTTGAAGCCTTCACGTATTTTGGCATATGTCAAAATTAATTTCGTTGCCAACATTTTGACAGCTTTTCATGCAAACACTTGGCCAGGCCAACCAACCTATGCCATCAGCAGGGTGGAAATGTGTCGGATGGCGTGGGGGAGCGGCGAGCGGGGGGATGGGGATGGGAATGGGAATGGGAATGGGGGTTTTGGGCGGCTTTATTCATTGCCTCCAAGCTGAGTGGCATTGGTTCTGTTTGTTTGTTTTTCTGCGCAATCATCGGCAAACATTTTGCCACATCTACACAAAGACACATTACCAGGCAACTTCCCCGCCCGCTCTCCGCTCTCCGCACTCTTACCTCATTCTTCCCCCGATTCTTTTTCACATTTGATGGCATCATGCTTTAATATGAAAATCGAAATGCTGAAAAGGCATTAGAAGTCGCTTCTAAGGCGAGCTGCGATGATGATGCCATGCAACATGAGGCAACACCCCTACCCCTACCCCTACCCCACCCCACCTACACCACCCCGCAAACAAATTACCAAAATTAAGAGCACATTCTGTGAATGGTAGCCCAGCTGGTAACGATAGGTTCCACCCTGCCCCCTCCCGATTCCAGTTTTTGTGTGTGCAAATTAATGAAATTAAATCGCCTCCATTTTAATGGTCGCAAGGTTGACCCCTAAAGAACTCGGCAAGGTACCCCTCATCCCCCACCCACACACACACACACGCACTCACACACGCACACACACACATTGGCAGGCGCTGATATCAGAGGAGCAAGATCTGAGGACGCCTTCGGGGCAAAGGAGGCAAAAGCCAAAGGAATCTCTTCTCCATTTCACTCCCGGGAAGGAAAAATGAATGAACTCACTTTTCGGGGTGGTTAATACTAGTTTCCCTCCTGGCTGGGACGGGGACGGGGACGGAGACGGGGACGGGGACGGGGACTGGGGCAGAAACGGAAACGGGAACGGGGGAATTTGCTGTTTGGTGTTTTCACTTTCGACATCGCGTTAATACGTATGAAATTGTTTGGTGATGGAATCTGGGACGTGATTCGAATATTGTGAATTAATTGCAACCGTTGAAGTAGGGGGTAGGTGGTAGGTGGTGGGTGGTAGGGGGGAGGGGGTAGGGTAGGTAGGTACGGATGGAATGAAGCTCAGAGAGTCCAGATCTCGAGTTAAGATTCATTCCCGCTGCGCCGCAATTTTTACGAATGTCCAAATCAAATAACCAAAAAAAAATGTTACCCTCTGCCCAGCAAGCCACTCCCCTCCTCCTCCTATCGCCCTATCGAATCGATAGACAACAAAAAATTAGCAGCCAACGGAAGTGGAAGTGAATGTCCAGCGGAAATGGGCGAGTGAATCATTGACTGAGTGCATGAATAAGTGTGAGCTCCGCACAGATTGTTCCTGGGAACGAAGACGAAAAAAAGGTATTGCCAACACCTGGTAACCAGTGAGTATGTCCTTTTCCGTTGTATTATCCAGACTAACTAGGCTGTTAATCAACAGAGCTATGCCCAACTGAACTTGTGCTAACTTATGCTAACCAAACAGATCTCTGATTAGCTTTGACTTAATCAATTCAAATGCCTGTAGTAACTGCTGTTAAAATATTTTCTAATTTATGTTCATCAATTTTGTCACGAAATACGGAAATGTGTTTTGGACTCCTGATTCTTCTCTTAGAGTTCCAACAATGAAAGGACAATGCTTGTATGAGAGAATCGTCGAAAGCTGTTCGCTTATCCTCACATATTCAAATTCCGCAAGCCTCAATGACACATGGTGTCCTGCACGGCGTATGAGCAATGTTGCCTCCCCTCTCCCCAATTGTACTCAGTGTTGCAAGGTCCGCATCAGTTGCATTCTCAGTTGATTTGCCTGCCGTCAGTCAACAGTGACTTAAGGACGCACAGAAGAGCGAGAGAGGGAGCGAGAAAGGGAGAGGGGCAAGCGAGAGAGAGAGAGGAAGGAGAGAAAGCGAGCGTTGTTGCAATTACGCGAATTCCCCATACACCGTTAAGAGGTTGGCCAACAAAGATTTTTCTTAGAAAACCGCAGCAGCAACGACGGCGGCATTCCAAAGTAAATTACAAACAAAAATGTTGCTTGCAACATGAAAACCAAAGCGGAAACCGCAACAGCAGCAACTGAAAATGTAAACAGAGCAAAATATAAAAATCCGAAGGAAAAAAACAGAAACCAAATGCAGTCAAAAAGGACGAAGTTCACATACACTTGCAAACACATCGATAAAAGTAACAATATCGAAAACTATCGATAGTACCGATTGTTTGTGCGAACATCTATCGACGCTAGGTCGATTAAAACCATCGATAGCAATACTATCGATTGTTTATGCTGTCCACACATTTTTTGAAAGTTTTATTTGTCATGTGATATGTTTCCCAACTTTTGTCTTTCAATTGGAATATTCTATCGATGTTTTGTCTAGAAAAGATCCATACTTATTAGAAGTTTTCGATAGAAACATAAAATATTGAAATTTGGTGTTGTGGTAGAAACTGACGCCATTTTGACTAGTTGGATACTTCCCAACACTAGAACGGAAGCAAGTGTTGGACAACGAACGAAGTAAGCTTTAAGCGGGAAAGGAAATGTGCTAAGAAACCTTAAAAAAGTGCACTAATTATATTACCCATGTATACCTTTATAGTAATCCCATATTATTAACCTGGGCTATCCTCAATTGTATTGTATATAATATTATTTTCGGATGTTTAACGTGATACAAATCAGTTTGTTATCAAGTAGATCCCAAACTGGAATGTCAGTGTATTCAGTTTGAACTTCGCTATAACGAAACTCGCTTAAACAAACTTTTCCCTTGTCCGGTTTTTAATTAAATATTTGATTATGTATTAAATATTTGCTGTATAACAAACTTTTCCTTGACCGCTGAGCTCAATAATAGCTTATAGTTAATTGAAATTCCTGCTCAAATACGTTACAAGCTTCATGAGAGAGTTTTAACACCCTTCGGTAGGGCATGAGGACAACAAAAAATTTGAAAATGAAATGCAGCGAAGGGCCAGCGGCAAAGGCACCAAGTGACTGACGGCGACGGCGACGGCGACGGCGACGGCGACGGCGACGGCGTCTTCGAGTCGCCAGCCAGTGCCCTTTGCCCCTTGCTCCTTGCTCCTTGCGCCATGCGCCATGCGCCATGCAGCACCCCGCACCGTCCGCACCACCCGCCAGCCCTCTGGCCACCTACTCTGGGCTCGAGCCCCAGCGCATGCAATTTGGTGTGTGTTTCCCAAGAAACCTTTGTTGCATTATTGCCGCAATTTGCAGAAGTGGTGACGTGAGAGCCATCAGAGTGCTGCGGCCACGAATATTGGCCCGAAAGAACCCTGGTAAGCCCGCCTGTCCCTGCAGCCGCTGCTGCCACATTCTGGGCCGTCAAGCTGCCAGACAGCCAACAAATAACAACTAAGTTGGCAATTTGGAGTCGCGCAACAAAACTAAACCAAAAGCCAAAAACAACAGCAACAAATTCAGAGCCAAGGCAACTGCAAAGAAATGCGCAGCTCATCTCCAAAAGTGGTTAGCATTGAGCCACTTCAGGCAAAGTGGGATGCGGGGTGCGGGGTGTAAGAGTGGTGGGTTGTTGGATTGTGTAATGTACCAGTGGGGCAGCAACAGTTCATAAATATCCAACAGGCAACGCACGTGAAAATCATCCCAAAGTTGATTAATTTTTTGTATGGGGTACCGCACACTCACTCGGACATGGGTGGCAACTCTGGACGCGCTATCGATAAAACTAAAAGTGCCAATTACAAAAATAACAACCTGCCAAAAGTTGTTTGCCTTTGCTTTACAAGAAACAACAACAGTCGCCATATTATTAAGCCAAAACAAACACTTATAACGAATTTCGCTGCAGTACCGGGCAGTTAGAGGTAAGAGGGTGCAGGGCGCAGGGTGCAGCAGTTGCCAACTTACAAACAGTCACAAGTCCATGTCGAAGTCGTCACGAAGTCATGGTCAGTTCAGCTCATGTGCATTTGCATACCAAAGACAGTAAGCACTCCTTAAAATAGACATCCCTCAGCTAAAAAGCAATTGATCAGCTGGTAAAAGCCCTACAAGAATAAAAGTCTATCAATACTCATGTTTACCTTTAGATATGACTTCAAAAGACTGTACTTCGGTGCTATTTGGAAACCCTAAAGATGAGTAAAAGTTTTCAATTGCTTTAATTACTCTGCGGAAGTAAATGTTCTTAAAAGTTAAGGGGTTAAAGTCAAAGGATTTGAATCCTATCTCAATAGGAAACGAATTCCATCCTTGATTTGCCCATCATTTAGAATGGAGTCCACCTCCTACTTCTTCTTATTCAATCCCTTCAAATCATATCAAGAGTGAAAATGGGAACACCTAAGGGAAACTCATTTTAGAATCTCGTCGAAAAAAAACCGAAACAGGGCCGATTGTTGTATTCTTTATATGACACTTGTCTTCCTACGGGTTTCGTGCTGGTAAACAAGGAATCGAGTTACCAATAAATACAATATTTTTTTAAAATCCAATATGACGAGTAGCTCACTCTATTGAGTGTGCACTGTACTTGGGTTCTTGAACAACTGGCGGCACTTTTGTAGCATACTTTTGCGGGCTGCTGCTGGCAGCCAATTGGCAGTCCAGTGTCCAGTCTGTGGGCCAAGTTAAGACAGTCGCCAGGCCTGCAGCCAAGACAACAGACGTGTCCATGAGTTGCGGAGGCAAAGGGGTGAGGGGTGTACAGTGGCAAGTTAACTGCAGCTGAGGCCACAGCCCCGCCTCCTTACCTATGGAAGAAGTTTGCGAGTTCCAGAGTTGCCAAAACAAGGCCAAGAAGTGACGCAACAACAACAAGAACAACAACAACAGCAACAAGGGTAATAATATGAAATAAATTCCAAGGGGGTATGATACTGGGGCGGGGGGATGTAAAAAAAAGGGGCCAATACTGGCCAACGTACAAATCCGTACAAATTGAATAAGAACTCAATCTTGGCCACTGTCAAAACAACTTTTGGGTTCTGGCAACCGGACACATCGAACCGAAGGATGGGCCAGGACGAGGCGGAAAGATAAAACTGCGGCAAGAAAACAGAGAGAAGAGCTATATACATACAAAGTATACATACATATATACAGATATATACATATATACTCGTATTGAATTGAATTGGAATGCCCTGGCAATTGTTTGTGTATCATTATAGTCATCATCAGTGTGCTCATCGCCCTGCCATCTGTGTGTGCCTCCTGCTATATCATTCTATCTGCCCCCGAATGTCTCTGTCTCTATCTGAGATTGTGTGTCCTTGTTATTATAATAGCTGGATAGCTCTGCATTGTGGGTTGCCACTTTAAAGTCAAAGCAGCTGCTGCATTTTCAGTTTTCAAAACTTGTTCATAAACAATTCAAAAGTGTTTAGACCCTATTCGTTGTAACTTATTATTATCTATTTGGGTTCGCAGATTCCAAATCCGAAACAAATTTCTTTTGTGCTTGGCAAATAATAATCCACATACCAAATTTGCTATTCCCAAACCTTTTGAGTTGTAAATTATTATGTTTTTGGTACTAACTTTTCTTCCTCGTTCTCAATATTACCATTGAAACCCCTTCAGTTGTAAGTTATTATTATTACCTTAGCTGGCATCAGCAGGAAGGGTATTGCCAAGTCGATCTCAAACTCTTCACTGCCTGATCTGACCGAGTAACGTGATACGATAAACGCCATCTCTCAGAGATTGTGGAGGGTACATTGAACTCTAATTAACCCCATTAGATAAATGATTGATTGACTCACAGGTAAAATACACCTCAAACTTACTTACCTACCAACATTCTAAGCGAACATATCAAAGTACATTGTATACTCATACACACACACACACACACACACACACATACAGTGTGTGTTGAAATTTATGTACCTTTAAAGTCGCTGTAATTGACGACAATGATGAATTAACCATTTGTATCTAGATTAAGTGAATTCGGTCTGACTGGCAAGTTTTGAATAGCTTTGGATAAGTTTTGGATGCTCTGAAATGGAATAGTCACAGCATCAAATTCCCATGAAATAGGACAGTTCAAACTAAATGCGATACAACAAAAGCATATTTGCAATCGATTACAAATTACATTTCCAATATTTCACCATCGACAAAGAGGGAAGTCCAGAACGAATAGGAAATGAGGTAACACTTTATTTAAATAGATTTATAATATTTAGAAATTTACTATAGAATGTGTGTTTAGCGACGTATAATTTGTAAATGAAATATTTAACAGGCTCGACGTCAACAATTCAGGGTGAATATAGAAAGGTAGATATTGAAAAGTATTGGCTGGTCATATAGCGCTATTTCGGATGCTGCCAAGCATCCTCGACAGTGACCTTATTGTTAGAAATTTTTGTCCAAACTTGTCCGTATATGAGTAGTAGTCGGCTAGATTCGAACCCGAGTGCTACCGTCTGTAAGGCGGATGCCTTAACCTCTGACCCACTTGAACTAATTACTGTCATCAACAGGTCCATTTGAAATTCTAAGTCCGCACCAAAGCTTAATCCCTTTATCTAAGTTTGTAACCCTTACAGTTCTATTTTATTTTATTTTCTTATTTTACTATATATATTTAGTATTGCTTTTAAAGTCTTGCAAATTTGCGGGAGTTCCAAAATAAATCTGAAACTGTGAGCAGATTTTAATATTTTCCAAAAGTTATCGATAAGTTGGCCAGTGTGACCGTTGTGTCCACAACATTGTCAGTTGCCAATTGCAATTTGCCAAGCTTTGAGCACTTACAACGAGTGCGTGTGTGTGTGTGTGTGTGTGTGTGTGTGTGTGTGTGTGTATGTGTGTGTGGGTGTGTGTGGGTGTGTGTGCTCAACTCAGGCGATCAATTGGTCGGTTTGGGGCATTGTCGTTACGTCTGTCGTCAGAGGTCGCGGCGCTATTAATTATCATGTTAAAATGTAATTAATTAAGGATGTCGTCAGCGCAGCGAATGCGATGCTGACGGCGACGCTGACGGCGACGGCACCCGCACATAACTTTCAATGAAAAGTTAATAAATTACATAATACCAAAAACGAAATTACAAACGCCATCAACGACGACAGCAACAACAACAACAATCGCTACCTGATAACAAATCAAACGAAATTTGTTTGTTTGTCCTTCTGTGATATGTATGCATGTGTGTGTGTGTGTGTGTGTGTGTGTGTGCCAGTGTTGGCAACTGTCACCTAACAAAAATAGCTGAAACAAGAACGAGCACCTATTATCGCATCTTTAATAACCCCAAAGAGATGCCTTTAGAGCTGGACTCAAGCTATTTATCGTTTATCGATATTTCGAATTCGTATTTTATTTGAATGCATATTTTTATTGCATGGCAACATAAGTCGCAACCTTTGATTATACAGTAACGTTGAATATAAATTTATAAAAACAAGTAAGAACGTTGCAGACGGACGCACCCGACTGCAGAATACTATGTTCCCAGTCCTATATAATTTGGTTATTTGTGTGTTCAGAAAGAGATGCGAAAAAATCGATCTCGACACTTCATAAATTGACGGTATACACCAACAGGTGTACCAAGTTTGGTTGCTCTAGCTCAAAGATAAAGGCAAAAAAATTGCGTTCATACAGACAGACGGACAGACGGATATTTCGCAAGCCCAATATACTATTTACCCTTCGGGAACATAGAATAAATATAAATATATAATCAAGAAAGGGGTGGAGGCTGTCAACCTTATGATTACGCTTGATTACTTCGGGGGAGGGTCCTTGACAAATGATTACGTAATCTATCTAAAAGCCTTCTTTTACCACTTTCCTTTCTCAAACTTCTCGCGTGTTTAAAAAAAACATTTTTCTTAACAGAATATAAGGATCGTAAGCTACAAGACTCTTTCTCGACCTTGTGACACGTCGAGCTCTCGATTTGAGGAAAGATTCATTAAAATAAAATACATTCATTAAATACAAATGAATGTTGTTCCAGATCTTAATAAAAAACAGGGAGTAATTAGGTAAATGTGTGCAAAATATATTTTTCCTAAGAAAACATTTTTTTGATGATTACGTAATCATAGGTGGGGAGGGGGGACGGTCAGCTTATGATTGCGCTTGATTACATGGGAGGAGGATATCAAAAAAGGGAGAAAATGATTACGTAATATGAGTACGATCCCTATGCCTTGACTCCGATAGCAATTCTACATAAATAATCGTGTGGAAATTGTGGAAATTTATTCAAGAATTAGTGCTCAATAAGAAAACAGATAGTTTCGTCAGTGTTTGAGTTCGCAGATTACAGTTTTGGATGCCAGGCCCCCTTCAAGAGTGTGCACTGATGAAACTATCGCACCCGTGAAGGCCAGCGCCTAGAAGGCCCCAGTTCGCTCCGGGAAAACTCCCATCTTTGCCACACTATATCCTTAACACTATAATTCAACGTAAGACACTTTTTAGGGATATCTAACTTAAGAAACTGGCGAATTTTTGAAAAAAAGCTAGTTTTATTTTATAATTGAGAAACTAGCCAAGGCTGACGGGAAAATAGCTAGGTGACCAGCACTGCTGTGTATGTGTATGTGTATTTGTGTGTGTGTATTTGTGTTTGATATGCCCCGCATAATCCACATGCAAAACAAATTAATAAATAAATAATAAATAATAAATATGCGTAAAAATAATGACTAAAGGAATATCAGAAACAATAAATTTTATTTGAGTAGTCGCCAAACTGCGCCGACAAATGCCAAAAACAAAGCAAAAATTATTAATGAAACCGTTGAGGAAGCTGAGGCAGGGGCAGGGGCAGGGGCAGAGGCAGGGGCAGGGGATAGGGGGCAGGGCGTGTGCGTGTGCCTGTGTGTGTGTGCTTGTGCGGCGCTGTGTAATGTGGTGGCGCTGAGGGGGCGCGGGTACCAGACATGTCATAAACGTTTATAAATTTTTATGCGCGTAAATAAAATGCGTAACAATATTAAAACTGATGCGTCGCGGTATATTAAATAGATGCGAAACGATGTTGACTGAAGGGCTGAGGGCTGAGGGCTGAGGGCAGAGGGCGGGCGCGGGCGCGGGCGTTTTAAAATAATTTATCGCATGCAATATACACGCACAAGCACACACACACACGCACACACACAGCACACGCACTGAATACGTGTGTGGGTCGAGTGCGTGTCGCTCGTTTTTGGCTTTTGCTTTGGGCTGCTCCTTTAGCCGCTCGCTCGCTTTGCTCGCACATTTGTAAGCAAGTCAGGCAATCGTTTGCCCAATTAAGTGCGATGAAGCACACACACACACTCGCACACACACTCGCAGCACATACTCGTAAATGTTATCACAATGGCTAATTCTCAAAGTCAAAACACTCGGATTTCAGGGCATAACAGCCAAATAAACAGCATACCCGCCTTCGCCGCCCCGCCTCCAAGAGCCACACCGCCCATTACATTCGCACCGCCCCCACCCCCACTCCCCAGAAGCTGCACCCAGTGAGCGCTCAATTAAGAGTGCGACACCCAGACACACACACACACACACACACACACACACACACACACACACATACACACATTGGTAATAATCAGCGATTTGCAAAATCACAAGCCAACAGCGAAAACAGTGAAGAATCAGCGCGTTATTCAGCACAGTGGTCTGCATACGCATAGAACAGGCAGACATGCTAAAATGTATTTAAATTACTTATTAAATTATCTTGCCGGCTGCATATCAAACAAGTTGACAGATGTTTGGAGCGTGCATTCAAATAAAACTCAAACAATTTAAAGTATGATGAAACTCGCAATTACTGAGTTTCGTTGAAATATCAGCTATAATAAAAAAGATATTCATACAGAAACTCATTTTTCATCCAATTGTTCCTAGCCTAACCAATCCACCGATCGTTCATATTGCAGCTATTTGATAGAGTGGTCCGATCCGACCCGTTCCGACAATTCACCACGATTGCCTTAAAACTGACGAACAACGCTATATCACTCGGGTATGGAGCTTATCAAGAATATGTATTATCCTCTGCAAGGATAGAAAAGAATCGATTATAATCGATAAGTCGATGAATTGTTACTTCCCTCTCTATGGCGCCTTGGAAACTTTCTTGCTGTGAGCGGATACCTCATAACCAGACATTAATACGGGTAGTTATCATGTCAAAGGGAAATTGGAAAAGAGTTTTATTACAAGTAAGTAACTGCTACTTACGTACTTAAGTACTTGTCTGTTCACAATATTCTCGATTAAGCTTCATTTATTCTGTTCGCTGGCCTCAGGTGTTCTGCTGCAGCTGCTGCCGCCGTCGCCGTCGCCGGCGCCGTCGCCGGCGACTCATCGTTTTGAGCTGCTGTAAAAGCTTTACTTCAGCTGGCGCTGCGCTGCGCTGCTTTTGAGTTGTCAACGTCAACGGTGAACGGCGAACCCTTTCAAAGCACAACACACAAAAAGAGCGCGCTTAAGAGAGGGAGAGCGAGTGTGGGGCAGGGGACAGGGACGGGGCGAACGCGTTGGCCGTTTATCAAACAATTTTCGAATGTTGTTTGACGTCTTCGCGAATGCTGCGTTCATGGCGGAGCTATGGAAGGTGTGTCCGACCAGACTACCAGGTACCTGTTGACAGCGCGAGTTGGCAAGAAGGTTCGTTTGACTCTGACCGACTTGATACACGAGCTTTGTTTCGTTAGAGTGAAAGAGATAGCTATGTACTCGGTCGCATCAAGCACCCATCATAAAGACAGGCTAAGGTGATATCGATTTTAAAATTTGTCGATTTAATTTTTGATTATCATTATTTTTAATTATGGTGGCAAGCTTTCAAATTGCATAAATAATTTAACAAAAGTCAAGCCAATAAGCCATCGATACTATCTAACTATACTACTGCCAAGCCGAGATTAAGATTAAGTATTTTTAAGCTACACAGAATTGTACCTTAATACCAGGCTATAATCAAATTATGTTGATTGATTCCTGTTTAATTAAAATAATAAATTAAATTATAAATAAGCGTATATATTAAAATCGACATAGCTAATATATTATTTGTATTTATAGTTAACATAATATCGCAAAAAGAAAGCTATATTATGCCAATATCGATATTTTTCAGCTCTTATTGATATCTTCGCATAACGGCACCTTGTTTTGGTGCATCATGGTTGCGTTTATCTTCCGCCTTCTCTACGTTTTGCTCCGTCCCTCCCTCTGCCCACCGTCCTCCGTTCTGCGCCCTTACCCTGCTCCATCTTCCTCTTCAGTCAGTCAAAGTGAAGCTAGAAAAAGCGCAAATCAGCCACAATTGCCGCTGACAGACGCAACCAGCTATTCCCTTTGTATGTGTGTGTGTGTGTGTCTGTCAGTGTGTGTGCGTGTTAGTGTGTGTGGCTTTGACATTATTTGTGCTGCAAGCTGACAGATTTTCGTTATGGCAGCATTAAATTGAATTTTGACATTTCTTTGCATGCATATGCAAAATAGACGACACACACACACACACACATACACACACACACAGACACACACACATACTGTTATTTGCACATGTACAGCAGTATTTTGTCGTATTTAATCTGTGGCACAAGCAAAGCAGCATCCGCGCCCATCCCCGCCCACCACCGCCCCCTAAGCCATCAAAAAGCAGCAACCCAATCCTGGCTAGGTTCGGTTTGGCTTGTCCTGCTTTTGTCCAGGAGCCGCTCCTTACTCCGTTTCAATTTGGGTCAGAGCTCAAGTTCTATTTCAAAATTAAACAAGAGACAACTTTAATTTAGGAATATTTTGTCGATTTCACTAATGAGAGCTCACCAAACTGAACAAAGGTTTCAAAATGCTTCAATCGAGTTGAAAAACTTGCGAGCTCACTTTATTTAAACATTTTGCGGCGAGAGGAACATTTCCTATTAAGCCCCAATATTTATCAGGGAATAAAGACTTTGGAAGTTGTGTTCAAAGTTAGTTTTAAAAGGAACTTTAATAATAGCACACAAATTACAGCTTAGCTCTATTCTAAACACAAAGTTTCTATAAACTTGATTTGTGTTCCAGGATATACTTTTTCAAATAAAAGCCCCCAAAAGTTGCATACGAAGGGGAAAGTTATGGCCACACTTATCAGATTTGAAGCATACAGGATCATACAGGATGCATACACATTTCTAACCCTCTCCTTCTCCTTCTCCTTCTCCTCCTCCCTCTCTCTCTCTCTCTCTCTCTTTCTGTCCCCTCTATCGAAATCGAAATTAATAAATGTTTAATTAGTTTGAAAAATAATTATGATTATTCTTTGAGCTTGAGAAAAGAAATGTGAGCGAATTTATTATTTAACCCTCCGATTCACCCGACGGCGTCCCCACTGCTGCCGGGCACCTTGAAAATTAATTTCTCACGTTTCACGTACAATTTGTATGGCCGGAAGCGTATTCAATGCGGCTGCCAGGAGCAGCTCCAGCCTCAACTGGCTGCAATCCTTAACTAATCCACCTTGAGCCCCTCCCACTCAGCAAGCTGCTCGCTAATGAAGGTTTCATACTGATGCTGTTGTTTTATACCCTGTACAAGGCACATTAAGAGGTTGTCACGCGGGAACAGCGTCAACTGTTTATTATTAGCATTATCTTGAAGGATATAAATCGGAAGATGCGAAAATTTGGTATGTAAGTTCTCAAACACTATACGCATATCAGGTTTCTCACAAATTTTCCATACAACTTGAAGTCACTGAGAAAATTAGGAATGTTTTTACAAGCATTCATCATTAAAGATCGTACTATCGTTATTGTTGATGGTATGTAGCTACGAATCCCAGTGGGGCTGATAGCTTTGTAGCTATATAAAACACAGTTAGGCTCTATACTACAATTTCTTACGGGGTATGTCAAATTCGATCACTTTTGTATAGTTTAGACAGACTTCTACACAACTGAGTGCATTGGTGTTAAGTATCATACATTGGTTGATCTTTTGCCACTATTTATATGACAGTTTAAGTCTAAGCCACCCGTATATGCAATTTTAAATAGGGTATAACACAGTCGATCACACAGGGTAGTTGCCGAAAGCTTCTAATACTTAGATTACCGCTGTTTTATAGTTGGGCTCTACTTTCGAATACCATAAGTGTTTTAAATAGAGTGTATCATAGTCTATCAGTAAGTAAGTATTCATTAGACACATATTTTCCTACAGGGTAAGTCTCAGTCGAACCTTTTTGCTGTCTTACACACTGTTTCCTCAGTTGCTTTGTGCTGTGCATAAATTTGATTGAAACACAGCAAGTTTTCATAAAACAGTTGAATGCTTGTTCACATAGGGTATGTTGTAGTCGATCCCTTTCACTGCTTAGCTGGTTGTTACTTTTGGCTTAACTGAAACACGCACACAAATCGCCGCACGTACACAATGAGTCCAATTCCGTATTTGTCTTCGGCCACGCAACAAAATGCACTTGTGTGTGCACACACGCACACACACACGCGCACACACACACACACATATACATCTATTGTGTGTGTAAAGTGATTCTGATTGTTGTTGCTGCTGTTGGTTATTACTCGTATTAGCTTCTGGCCAGCCTTTGCTTTGTTTCTTCCGATTTGAGAGCCAACTGCTCCCCAGCTGCCCCAGCTGCCCCGCTTCCCTGCATCCCCTCCCTTCCAGCTCCCATCTCCTCCCCTCCTGGCTCCACGGCGCCCAGTTGTCATGCGTGTGTTCAAATTGCAGAGGATTATGGGTCTTAATTTTATGATTGCTTCTTTAATCAGAGACCTAACTGCACGCCAATTATGTCCTGGCCCGGCTAATTGTTTCTGTTTGTGTATTTCTTGGGCTTTCTCTCATTTTAGCCAACTCATTTGATTTGGCCTTAATCGATGTGCGTTATTTGTGATTAGTCGAGCGCCAAATGAGCCACGTAGATCCTTAGAAATTGGTTGGAGCCACCGCCTCTTGGCTAGCCATCATTTGTCTTCTTATACACTCACAGAGGGTCCTTTGGACTCATCACGACTTGTGCAACACTGGAAGAGGCCTTTCCGATTCCCACTTTCCAGCTGCCCTGGAGACAATCGATTCACAATCGATTACAATCGATTACAATCGACTACAATCGATTACAATCTATTTATATATAAACAGTCCTAGGGAAAACAGTTAATTACCATTTGAAAGCGTTAAACGCAACATATTAGCTTGAGTTTTGTTTTGTTGCAAAGGTTTTGTCGAGGGACAGTGCAGAATGTCATTTTTCAGCAATGTGTTGTCTATGAGGAGGATAAAAAGCAGTGCAAATAGTTAGAGCGGAGTGGGGAGTAGCGAAGAGTTTATAAAGTACTAAGTAGTTGCACCCTGTCACGCTTCCCTGTGGCACTTTGGGGCTATATGGATGAGAAAGTAAGAAATATACTTAAATAACTTATCACTATTTTCCCTCCCGTGCCTTATCAGCTTTTGTATAGGGTCTAAAGAACTTAGAAACCGATGCAACAATAACCTTTTCTCCTACGTTTGACCTTAGCGTTATTCCCGGCGGGTGGGATTACATTTTTCAAGTTTCATACAACAGTTTTCCGCCCGTGGGGGATTGTTCTCAATCTAAACTAATTTTATTTATATTGTGTACTGTATGTCTAAGCTTATTAATGTAATTTTTACTCCCGGTCACCGGTATGTTATTGATACGAAAAAGAGATAAGTAGAATCCTAGAAGCGAACTGTATATTGTGTCAAAATTCGAGCTCAATCGGTGCATAACTTTTCGAGTTTTTGACATTGAACCAGACCAACATTACATTTCTATATATATAGATAATCCGGTCGAGTACATCGACTGCAGACCGTTCTCCAGTTTATATAGTTTGGCCTAAACAGATCATAGCTTGGCCATATCATATCATATCGAAACATCGAAACATCATTGAAAATATCGATAGTTTAAGGTTGATCCCAGACAGAATTCTTGACTCTCTTCTTAACTATTTGTGTATGAATTGTGTTGTAAATGAACAAATATCTGAAATTTATTCAGTTTTAATAACGATTACTGTTGATCCTATCCATAGGATTGTTGATTGATCATTTTTAATCGAATCGAGCCTGTCTCATTTATTTATACTTGTTTCGCAAGTGGTCTACACAGTCAACAAAATTTTAGTAACAATAAAAGTCAAATAATATATTTTCCTTTTTTTGTAAGTTTGCTAAAATCTAGTAGACATGGGTCTATGTATTACGTATCATTGGCCATGTTCACCAGCATGCCTTGATCCCTGATAATTTATCTGATTACTATGATCTTTCTGGGGAAAGCGACTGATACGGTATATTGATACCAAATTCGTCGTATCATGATCCCTGAAAATGTATCATAGAAAACAACATAGTAACGCTTCTAAGCCGCCATTTGAAAATAAAAAGTGCAATAGCGTTCACAAGAAAGTATCAGACTTTCGATAACATTCAACTATTGATCATGGATCAGTTATACTGGTGAACATGGCCATTGTGTGTTTTTGTATACATTGTATATCGGCGATAAAGACAACCGATTACTGTTAGTGATGGCCAGACACGAATGGTACAGAGATGATCAATAATGGATAGATATAGATGATCAATAATGGATCAATATTAATGGCGTAAAAGAGACCATCAAATTCATGTTTGCCCATATATATATTGTTATTATTTAAGAACTAGTGTGTCAATAGTAGGATCGATAGTATCGATGATTGGAACTATCGAAAACTATCGATTGGTGGCAGCTCTGCCATGTTCTATGTATAGGATCAATCGGGAGAGAGCTGAGTTTTGAGGTGAGCAACTTCCTTGTTTCTTTCACGCGCAGGGGCATCTCCGGAAGGGTGTTCAGTGTGCGGCAACCTCCGCAGCTAGCTATACTTTCTCCTGCAGTTGCCATTGCTGTGGCTGTTGCTGCCCCCTCCCCAACTCCCCAGCCTACCTCCCTGGTGCTGCCAGTTGCAGTGTGGAGCATAATGAATGCGTGTTTAGCCATAATAAAATGTAGCGGCATTCCAACAAGCCACAAAACATAGCACAATCCAGGACATGTGTATGCATGCACATACCTGCACCCTGCACCCAAGGCTGTGGTTCGGCCTGATCCTGAGGCCACCCGCAACTTGTTGTTGTTGTTGTTGTTGTTGTTGTTCCTGTTGTTCCTGGTTTTGTTGTTGTTGTTGTTGTTGGTGCTCCAAGCAATGCAATAAAACATTTTCATTGCAATGCAGCACCGCAATCATTTTGCAGTGCAACATGTGGCGGTTGCAGGATCGTACAGAAGGCCCCCCTTGCCACCATCCCCCGACCCCAGCCCATGTCTAGTCATGCTGAAAAAGTTGTAAATAAATAATATGCAAGTACATGGTTCACTACAAATAAAATCAGCAACGATAAACTTATCTTGCGTGCGGCTTGACCGACTGGCAAATACCCTGGCTGGGTTGCAGCAGCCCTAAGACTTAGCCCAGCTCAGCTAGCATGCTCTAGACGAACGTGCTCCAACTGTAAACACCCTGTACCCAAGTCATATCCATATTTACATATATTCACTTATTTATATTTCCTTAACTGTAGATTTTAGTGTTTCTCTTTATTTGATTGATGTGGGGGGAGTTTGAAGCAATTGAATTCTGCGTAGGGTATATCTGAGCCTGCATACCAAATTTTTTGACTCTATCTGTCTTAGATCCTGAGATCGAATAGAGTGACAAGTCGATTAAATAGTAAGGCAAAAGTTTTTCGCACATTTTTCGCCTGTAAAGGTAGATTTTTACATAAAGCTTTGAAGTCAATCGCATGAAAATTAAACTGGCGAATGCAAGGGTTCTCCACCAATTTTCCGGCTGTGGGAGAGAATTTTCCGCTTATCGAATTATATAATCCCTTGAAAATAAGTTTGATGCTGAACGAACTAAGATTAGACTTTCGCCCAGATCCCCATTTTCTGTCCAAGGAGTTGAATTTTCCGAAATCCCTGACTTGTGTCAAATGATTTTTTGTATTTGAACTTTGAACAATTGTGGATGAAATTTTCAAAAAAAATCGCATCCTTCAGGTCTTCCGGCGATTCCAAATCATAAGTATGATGGGTTCGGAACCCGACTTTGAATAACACTTTCTATCCCTTAATGGGCACAGGGTATAAAACTATTTAAAACACTGCAAGTCTCTGCCACAGTTTTCAAAATAAGACCAACTGTAATTCCCTATAAAATAGTATTTGTTTTTAGATTTCAATACGAAGAGTAAGTCTTATGAAATTGTGATATAAAATCGTTACAAGCTTAGTTCAAAACTGAAAAGCAGCGCGAATTCTGGTTTCAACTTTGTTACCCAGAAAACTATTCATAAGTCCTTAATACCCCGTCCTATCACATTGGAATACACAAACATTGCAGCAGGTGCTTTAAGTAAATGCGAAACGGGAAAAGTTAAATACTGTCCCGTCTCGGATTTAGTTCTGGCTTAGATGTCCTTGAAGCTGGATAGATGAAAAATAATATTTTCAATTGAAGGAAAAGTGAAGTTCGCAAATGTCCTGATTCAATGAAAATGTTCTTTTCAATGCATCGAAATATGGATTGAACTTAATATCTGAGTTAATCGAGTGTTTCCCCCCCTCTCTCTCTCTGCCGCACCTGCCTGCGTACCTCTGTGTGGCCTGCGGGTTGCGGGCAGCGGGCAGCGGTCAGCGGGTTGCGGGTTGCGGGGTCCACAATAAGCTTGTTAGCTCGTGCGGGCCTCTCGGTAATTAATAAAAATGTCATTAAACTTGCGGGGCATCGCCAGTGAGTGGGTGGGGTGGGGAGGGAGCAGCGGGGTTAAAGGAAGCCGTCGACTCGAGCGTAATAACATTTTTGCAGCATACTTTCGGGGGCTGGGCCGGGGGCGACTTTGAAGCCATTCAAACTGCGTGGGGGTCACCGCGTGCGTGTGTGCGTGTGTGCGTGTGTGTGTGTGTGTGTGTGTTTCTGTTGTATTCCTTTGCATTTTTTCATAAAACAACTGTAAGACCTTAACTAATTATAACTTTGATGCAGTTGCCTGTTTTCGGAATGTTTTTTTTGGTTGTGGGATCTCCGGATTTTCTAGATTTTGTGGATTTTCTGGATTTTGTGAATTTTGCGGATTTTGCGGACCCGCCTACAACTGGCATCAAAGGGCTGCCAATGACAACGGGTTCAGTCTTTGACTCTCGGTGAAGTTTTGTGTCCAATTTGACTCAATTGCCAATGGAATGTTGTCAAAGGGGCAGCAGGGGCCTGCTGGGGGGCTGCTGGGGGCTGGTGGGGCGGGCTCTGCTTATCAGCTTTTGATTGTGGATCCGAATAACTTGAGTGCTTTTAGGCGATATCAAGCAAGTTCCAAAAGGCAAAGGCTTCGAGAGTCGTTAAGTTTATTAAGTGCCAGTGCAGATAACCCAAATGAGTGCATGCCAAATGGAGGAGCATGCTCCCACCACCTCGCCTTACCTCGCCTCGCCTCGCCTCGCCTCGCCTCGCATTCCATGCCCCCCGCCCAGTCCGCGCGCACAGTGATAAAAATGCAAGCTATTGGGGCAAAAAATCAACTTAAACGTGAGTAAGAACGTTCCAAGCGGAAGCTCCCGACTGCGTTATACTCTTTTCCCAGTCTGTTACATTTTTGCTTGTTTCGGGTGGGAAGGGGGCGTGGTAATAACAGTAATCTCCACACTTTATGAACTGGGAGTTGATACCAACATCTGTACCAAGTTTGGTTGCCTTAGCTTCCGGGGAAACAAATTGCGTCCAAGCGGACAGACAGACAGACAGACGTTGCACAAGCCGAGTATACTCCTTTACCCTTTAAGAACAGAGTATAAAAGTATTTCAAAATGCGATTTCTGTAATTTGAATTACTTCAAAGTTGTGTTATATACCGGAAATGTTTGTTTATTATAATCCAGGCTGGAAAACGGATTTATGCCGAACCGGTTCGCCTCGATTTTCGAATGCTGCGAACCGACCAAACTCGTAAGTTTTTTTATTATAATACTGTTGCTGAAAACAGATAATAAAAATAATCAAATCATACAATATTGATTACAAATGTTGTTATGTTTCCTTCTCGATGAATTTGAATTGAATTGAATAGAAAACTTAGGGAGACATTTTGTGTAGAAAGGGAATCCTGACCATAATTTTGGAGCATTTGGTCAGTTACTTGATATTACCTGTATATATATGTATATATATATATCATGGCTGGCTCTTGGAACGTTGAGAAAGACAAAAGTGAACTCAAAATGGCGGCTTAATACTGTTAAATTCAATTCGGTTTTACCCACCGTGCACTGTGCCTACGCAAATAGCACCTTATGGTATCTCTTCCCGTGCCCCGACCCGCTTACCCTGCTCCACCCCGCTGCGCCCGAGCCCGCGCAGCAAACTTTGCCAGCAAAGTAGAAGAACAAGTGGAAGAGATAGCAAACAATGCGGCTGCGGTGCCGGGCAAATTGCCACTGCAGCTGCAAACTTCTGTCCAGGCCGCAAAGATTATCACTATCAGGCGGCGCGAGAGAGGGAGACAGACATACCTTAACAGAAAGAGAGAGGGAGAGGGAGAGGGAGAGGGAGAGGGAGAGGGAGAGGGAGCCGCTGCCTCTGCCTCTGCCGCATTAGTTAGGTTTCAAGTGGAGGCCACCAGGCTTATCGGCTGATGTAAAAATAATTTCATTGTTATATAGATCATAATTGGGTGAGCAAGTTGCACGCGAGCCTTATCGCAGTAATTCACAAAAACGAAAACCACTTAACCGCAGTTATATGTATGTGAACAGCGATTGTAAATCTAAATATTTGCGTGTACTCCAACTGTGAGAGAGATTATAAGAAATATTTCCATAAGAGCGACTAATATGCCATTCAAAAAACGTCTTAAGAGATTAGCCAAACAAATTGTGGTTTGAATGTAACAAATTTCATTAGATTTCCCAACTTTCAGTGTTTCGTTGGGAAAATTTCAAATTTGAATTCAAAATAAAACAAATCGATATTAGCACTGATAGTTATCGTTAAGAGCTTATGAGCTGTCAATTGCTTGTTGCTATGACACTGTGCCAGCAAACAAGGCAGCCCCTGTTATCGATAACAATAACATATGTCGCTTAATCAAGATCTGTACGCAGTTCATTATATGAACATCAGAATTGGCAGCTTAATATTAAAAATGTGTTAATAATAATGGTAAATAATTTGATACTATATAAATTGTTGCGATGTACGCACAATGAGGCACACAAGCACTATGAAAATTAGCTCAAGGCAAAACATTTTGCTTGGCACTTACGTGACCGACCAGCGTACCTAAATGTTGGCCTCCGGCTGCCTATTTAGATTGAAGCAGCGCCAATTTTGGTGCACTTGCCTTTTGGTTTCCACCAGCGACGCGGGCGTCGTTCAAATCCGACTCGCCTGATATAATTATTGTTTTTATTAGCATTACATTTCCTGTTTGCGTAGTATTCTTTGTTTCAATTGTGTTTTGCTTTCGTTTGCCTTGTTTTATTCGTAATCCGCTTTAACCATGTCGAAAAAGTGCAGCTGCAAAAAGGATGGTCAGCTGATACAGTTCACCAACTGCCGCCTGCTGCGCGACCATTGCCTGTTGCGGGACGATCTCTGGGTGCGCGACGGCAGGATCATAAATCCGGAGCCCGTCTTCTTTGACGAGCGCTGCATGGCGCATCAGCGCATCGACTGCGCCGGCGCCATTATAGCCCCTGGCTATATAGATCTGCAGATCAACGGTAAACATTTCACATTTGACACTTGACACAAGAGAGCTAGAACTTGGCTGAGCTCAGTTTCACTTTCAATCGACTGACAAGGTCATCGCTCTGTTCACGTTTTTCGCCCCAACTACGTTGTACTTGATGTTTTGCGGGGTTTACGGGGGGATGGGCATGAGCTGCTTGTTAATCTTATCGGCCTCGCTGAATCGTAAACTTGCAATATCGATCGAGAGAGAGAGAGAGAGAAAGAGCGCATGACAAAGAGTGCAACGTTTATGTTCTATCCTTTTCTAACAGGTGGCTACGGCGTGGACTTCTCCTACGACAAGGACACCATTGAGTCGGGCGTAGAGAAGGTGGCCAGGGGTCTGGTGAAGACCGGCGTCACCTCATTCTGCCCCACGCTGGTTACCTCACCCAACGACAGCTACCACACCATATTGCCACGCATTCCGAATTCCATTGAGGGCGGTGCCGGCATTTTGGGCATGCACGTCGAGGGGCCGTTTATCAATCCCCAAAAGAAGGGTGCTCACCCGGAGAACTGCATTCAGACCCTTGACAATGTAAGTAACCAAAACCAAAGCTCTGGTAAGAAGGGATGTGCTATGAAGGAGAGGGAATATAAGGACCAGGGCTAGGCCAAGCTTGTTGATAGGTAGATAGAGATTTTACCTTCTGATAACCTGATAACGGGTAACCTCACCTTTTCGCTGATTTCAAACTCTGCTGAGAGGATGACAAGACCAACTACAAGGCATATCCCATGCTTACAATGTTTCCCGAGACGTCCTGTTTAAGGAAATCTCAACAAGCAAACTAGGCCAAGACTAGGCCAAACATAGGAGCTTGGGTGGGAAGCTTACCTTAGGACGGAGCTGGGGCTACAGGTGAAAGTAATATATCCCTTTCATAAATTAAGATTATCCCCTAAAGCACAATCTTAGCAGGGAAGATGACATTCTGTGCTAACATCTCCTGCTCAGCTTAAGGAAATCTTAGGCAAATGAAGAAAAAGTTTTACACATAGAAATCCCTTTTGACCCTTCCCTACCATCTTTACTTGAACGGGGTAAAGCTAAGGAGCTTGGCTAGGAAGACAGCTTACCTTAGACGGATGAAAAAGTAAAGAAAGTATCCCCTGATCCAGAGTAAAAGCTTTGCAGGGAGGATGACATCCTGTGATATTATTTAGAATAGGAGAGAATTCACAACTGGTGCAGATAAGAAAGGTTTCCATAAGGAAACACAAGACAGTACACATAGTTAGTCCCTGGGAACACAAGAACGTCCTCAGATCCTAACGCGTAATAAGACTAACCCCTAAACCCAATTCCATTTTCTAGGGCATGGAAACGTTACGCGCCACCTACGGCTCATTGGATCGCATCAAGATCATCACATTGGCGCCGGAGAAGGTGGCTGATGGGAGCGTGATCCGTCAGCTGGTTGATGCGGGCATCACCGTCTCCCTGGGCCACTCCATGGGCGGACTGAGCGATGGGGAGCGCGCCGTGCAGCATGGCGCCAACTTGATAACCCATCTGTTCAATGCCATGCTACCGTTCCATCACCGCGATCCCGGCCTGGTGGGCCTGCTCGCCTCGGATGCCATTCCAGCGGGTCAGACAGTCTACTTTGGCATCATTTCCGATGGCGTGCACACTCATCCTGCCGCGCTGCGGATTGCCTACCGCACACACCAGGAGGGCTTGATATTGGTGACGGATGCCATATCGGCGCTGGGCCTGGAGGAGGGCATACACCACATTGGCCAGCTGCAGCTGGAGGTGAAGCAGGGCAGGGCGTTCATAGCCGGCACAGATACGCTCTGCGGCAGCATTGCGCCCATGGACGAGTGTGTGCGGATCTTTCGGCGTGCCACAGGCAAGTGCTTAGCCAGGCTACCTGCTTGAGGAAACTTTATAAATCCTTGCATCCTTTTACAGACTGCTCCACGGTGTATGCCCTAGAGGCGGCCACCCTGCACCCCGCCCGCTGCCTGGGCATAGAGCGGCAGAAGGGCACCCTGGAGTTTAACTCGCATGCGGACTTCATCCTGCTCGACGACAGCCTCCAGCTTCTCTCCACCTGGATAGCAGGCGTCTGTGTGCATCGGTGCGGCAAATAGGAGGCCCCCCTCTGCATCTCCCTCTCCATCTACCATATCCCCCTCTCTCTCATACAAAATGGCTGTTTTGTTTGTTGTTTTTATTGGATTAGATGACGCTTTAAATTGTTGTTTATATTTAATCATTAAATCATTTGGTGTGGACAACTACGCTAAATCCATATACATTTACAAATAATAAGTATTACAATATATAAAAAAAAAGAATTATATTTATATAGAATATATATATGTATATATATATATATATATGCATAGATGTATGTATATGGTAGTAGGCGCATTGGCCAAGGCTAAGACAGAGCTCGCACCCCTTGCCAATTGTATTTAGCGTATTGCTGTTTTCTTTTGTAATCAGTTGCTATAATCATAATTACACGAAATATATAGTACGATATTATAATACGATCGACACAGTAAACAATTTTGGAACAGCGCAAACCTCGCTTGAGTAGTTCTCGCTTACATTATCCTTCCTTAGATACTTTCATAATATTTCCCTCCTTTTCTTTTGGCAATAACAAAACAAAAAGCAAGTTTAAGCTAAGCTAACTAATTGTAAAAAGCAAAGCAAGGAGCAAAAAACAAACTATAACGTGTAGCATTACATATATATATATATATATATATGTATGTATGAGTGTGTGTGTGTGTGTGTGTGTGTGTGTGTGTGTGGGCGTGTTTGTATAAAAAATGTTATTTTTGCTTTAAAAATTTGCATTACAAAACTTACAAAGTTACAGTTACATACAATTTGTATTTGTTTAAGTAGTTTTCGTTCTGAGGTTAAAAAAACACACACTCGATGGAGTTGGTAATAAATGTTTATTATAGAGGACTGTTCCGAGCTCAACTGCCGAGCCAATTGCACGCACCATTCTTCTTGCGGGGGAAGAGAGTGGAATATCTTTAGTATGCTCTGCATAGTTTTGCGGAATCAAACCGCAGGTGAAACTCGGAACAGGCCCGATAATTCTATTTTATGTGATACTACAAATATTTACCATATACAAATACATTACACGTCTGTGTGAGAGAGTAAGTCGCATGTGCGTCTGTTTCGTCCGTTTTCTTATGTTTCGTTCCGTTTCAGTTGCGTTTCTGTTTCAGTTCCATCGGTTCACGTTAGCTAACTAGGGCAACATGCCACAAGAGTCTCGTGGCATGCCAAAATGCAGTGCTGCGTTAAAGAGCTTGTTAAACGTTGCAACGTCATATTGCACGCAATATTTGCGCGCAACTTGCACAGAAATGAAATGTAATTAGTTTGTTGTCGCTGGAAGAAACCAATAATTAATTTGGTATTTTTGGTTTTGTTATCTAAGGTCTTGACAATTGCACGCAACTTTTGCACGCAAGAATTGCTACGTCTAACACTGATTTAAGGAATTTGTTATTGCAGTCGTCAGTTGTTAGTTTTGTTGTTCCAATTCCAAGTGTTTCGGTTGTGCGTTAACTAACGTATCTATGTGAATGAATGCTTCTTTGTTATTTTGTTGTAAATTTACTCAAAATTACATTATACAATATATTAAACTTTAGGTAGGTTCTTTTCTGGTTGCTTCTGCTGCTGCTACTGCTTATGTATGTATGTGTGTGTGTGTGTGTGTGTGTGTGTGTCTGTGTGGGTGTGTCTGTGTGGGTGTGTCTTATCCTATTGCTTTGTTTCCGTTAGAGTCTTACACCCCCGTCCCGCCCTTTAAGGGGCTAATGACACTTGTTAGTTCACCGTTATCGTTGGCGTTGCTCGCAGCATTTGCAGAGTCATTAGGAAGAGCGAGACAGCATTAGCATAGTAAGCATAGGTTTGATTTGTTACAGGGCTGCCACCCCGTCGAGAAGCATACGTTTGATTTGCTCCAGGGTTGCCACCCAGTAGAAGACGCATTGATAGTTGTTCATGGTAATATTACGACTTGTGGGAAGTTACGAATGAAAACACACACGAAGAAGGAAAGCACAAGGAGTTGTCCAAGCCTGTCATATGCATGTATGTATATGTATATAAGTATGTATGTATGTATGTATGTATGTATGTTTGTATGTATATATGTAGATCACAAAACCAACCGTGAACATTAAACTAACAAGTGTCATAGCCGCATTACGCACAACACTTGTTGTAGCCCGGCGCCTTATCGTTATTGCCGCGATCGATGACAACCCGCTCCGGATTCTCAGCCGACTCGCGTCCAGATGTTTTATCTAATATGGCCTCGGCGAGTTCGCAAAATGCTCGCTCAATGTTTGTGTTTGATTTGGCGGATGTTTCCATAAACCGTATGCTGTGCTCCCGAGCAATCTGTTTGAAGAGAACAAAGAGAGAGCGTGAGAGTGAGTGTGCAAATGGATGAAAGAGAGAGGGAGAGATGGAGTGAGTGCATGTGTGCGTATACCCTTGCAGAGGGTGTTATCGACTTGTCAGGGCGTGTGTAACGCATTGAAAGCGACACTTCCGATCGCATCAGGCAGCGTTTCCCAAACTTTTTTGGCCGCGCACCGTCTGAGCCTTAAAAATAATGAAAACATACCGAACGTGCCCCTTTCGAGCGCTAGCTATTTTACGATATGGAAGCTGCCCTTATGCCATTATTTTTTACTGCGTTGCCCATCTTACAGTATTGTAGTCTTTGGTTTATCTGATGTAAAAATATACTATTTCGAATTTGTTTTCCTTTTTTAGAAACGGAAACGCTGCCATAAGATATATATATCATGGATCAGGACAACCAGCTGACTCAATATCCGTCTGTCTGATTCTATGCTAACGATTCACTGCGCTTTAAAGCTATCGTTTGCATCGGATCATAATAATATATACCTGATGTCAGTCAAAAAAATACTCGTACGAAGAACTTTTTGCTTTTCAAAATATTTCTATCAAGCTCATTAAGTGGCTTAAATTTGATCAAGATTAAATGACTATATTCATATAGCTAACATATGAACAATTTGTCGAGAATTGAGATTTAGCATGGTAACCTTTTTGTTTTTACAGATATTTCAATCAAAGTCAGTAATTACGAGCTTAAGCATGCTTCATAAGGTTAGATGCATCAAATCTGAATCTAATCGGATATATATATAATATATATTTGTCTTGGGATCATGCTAAGCGACTCTGCAAGGGTATTAAATCTTCGGCACCACAAAGTTCGCTCTTCTCGCTTGTTTGTGTTGGAAATCTTACCGCTTCCCCGCGCTCTTTGCTGACCACCCGCTTGTCCGTCATATCGCACTTGTTGCCCAATATCATCTTCTCCACATCCTCGTTGGCATGCTGCAGAGAGAGAGAGAGCGAGAGAGAGAGAGGAAGAGAGAGTAAAAGAGATTAGGGCAGCTGCCGTTTTCATGGACTCACCTCGTCAATATTTCGCAACCATTTGACAATATTCTCAAAACTCTTCTCATTTGTTATGTCATAGACGAGCATAATGCCCATCGCGCCCCGATAATAGCTGGTGGTAATTGTGTGAAATCTCTCCTGTCCGGCAGTGTCCCATATTTGCAGCTTGATCTTCTTGCCCCTCAGCTCGACTGTTTTGATTTTGAAGTCGATTCCTGCAAGTCAGAACATCGATTAGCAAAAATGATCGCAATTCAACAATGACGTCACTGTGGTGACTTTAATATCGTTTATCGGGACGAGCATTTGATAACGATTTATTTAGTTAGAAGTTGAATTTTGCTCTGAATCATAACACACACACACACACACACACACACACATGCATGCATGCATGTATGTATGTACATATGTATATGTGATATGCGTCACAATAATTAATCTAGATTCCCAACAAATGCATTACACTCATACAGCGGTTAACCAGCAACAACAACGACAATAACAACAATTACTAAGTTGAATGCGACTAATGCGGGCTCCGATGGCAATTTATCAAGTCCAAAGGCTATCGAATCCGGCACAATAAACCATTTAAAGGCCACACACATACATGCATATGTATATACATACATACATACATACATACATACACATGTTATTGAAGGGACTGCAGCTCCTGCCGCTGTTCAATTAGAGCGGCTTGTGGGCCAAGGGGTGCCGTATTAAGACAATGCCACGCCCAAAAAATGCACACGCAAGTGTCCGTGTTTGTGTCCTTGTTTCTTTTGGGCGCCGCCTGCAGAACATCGGCAATTGACAATGCCGCTTACAATGTACACACACACACATGTGCAGGAACTCGCACACAAGCAAAGCGGCAGGTATGTATTATTACATGCATGCACATGTACACACATACATATGCATGTGTCTGCATGTATGTAGCTGGAAGACTGCGTTGCGCCATTTGCTTACCTATGGTTGATATAAATGTGGATGTGAATGCATCGTCCGAGAATCGGAACAGTATGCACGTCTTTCCAACGCCCGAATCTCCAATTAACAAGAGTTTGAAAAGCAAATCGTACGTTTTCTTTGCCATTTCACGTTACGGCACGCGCACAGACGCACACGCACTTACACTCACACTCGCACACACACACACACCAACACACAGGTCCTAGAGAACAAAGCACATACACACAAGAAACGCACAGGTGAGACAGAGCTGGTGTGTTTATATGCTCTCGTTGTGCTTATTTTGTTAGTATTGGCGCGCAAATTGATGGTAAATCAAATGACTCCAGTACTTTTAAACGTTCTAGATTTTTATTTTTCTACGCAATGCAATTGTTGCTGTTGTGTTCAGTGTGACCGTAGCGGCATACATGATTGTGCCCAACACATTGACCAACCGATTATTACCGATGTTTGTATTTTGCGATGTATTTCCAATACTCTCAATTGTGAGATTTTCCAACACCTCGCCACCAACTCTGTCTTTTTTACTCAATTCGTTTATGGGTACACTAAATGGAAAGCAAAATCACTCGAAAGTTAACAATATGTGTATAAAGTCGAATATAACAAGACAGCTTTGTTTTTTTATTTGTATTTTATTTTAATAAGCGAATTAACTAAAAACTTTAAATTTTGTGCGCATATTTCTTGATGCAACTGTCGATAGTTTTGACCTTGCGCACACTGCTTTCGAAAAGCATTGACCAACACTAGCGCGACTTCTTACATACATATAAACAAGGGTACATAAATAAATAAATACCAAATTGACATCGTTTTGCGTTGCGTTTAACCCATATAAGAAGAAAGTGTTCCAAATGGAGCTGGACTGGCAAAACAGTCTGACGGAGATCAAGGATCGTGGGCAGTATCTGATGCACTCGGAGAAATGGTCGGACTGTCGCTTTCTGGTCGGGACACCGCCAAATCAGCGCGTAATTGCTGGCCACAAGCTGCTCCTGGCGATGGCGTCGCCCGTGTTCGAGCGCATGTTCTTTGGCAATCTGCCGGACAAGACGGACCCCATTATCATTCCCGATGTGCAGCCGGAGGCGTTTGAGGCAATGCTTGAGTATATCTACACGGACCGCATCACCATCGGCTCCTTTGACAAGGCCTGCGAGCTGTGCTACGTGGCCAAGAAGTACATGTTGCCGCATGTGGTGACGCGCTGCACCCACTTCCTCTGGGCCGATTTGAGCCCCAAGAACGCCTGTCGCGCCTACGAGTTCGCCAAGCTCTTTGACGAGCCGCGCCTGATGCAGAGCAGCATGGATCTGATAGCGTCCAACACGCGTGAGGTGCTCTCCGATCCCAGCTTCCTGGACATTGAGGTGTCCACTTTGATGGCCATACTGGACCAGCATCGCCTCAACATTGACTCCGAGCTGGATCTGTTCAACTGTCTGCTGAAATTTGCCAGCGAGCGCGGCATTCTCAATGAGAATGGCAATGATGAAGAGGACAGGGCCAGTGTCAAGCCAGTGCCCAGTGCGGACCAACTGGAGACAGCTGGCCAGGAGCCCAGCGACATAGTCGTTGAGCAGATCAAAATGGAGCCGGACGTGGCAGCCATGGTGCGCCATATGCATCAGGACGAGGATGTGGACAGCTTTAAGCATGTGCCCGAGCAGGCAGCTCCCAGCGGCTCACCAGCCGGCTCTCCAGTCTCTGCCTCCGGGTCTGGCAACGGTCCCGGTTCCGTGAGCGCCGTTGTACTCAACGACGACGTTGTTATCATTGACAGCGACGCCTCCGGCAATGCCAACGAGGAAATGAACGCAGCCGAGGCGGAAATCAACATGATCAATATGATGGATGCACAGCGTTCCATTATGGACGGTGCCATGCTGCGCCAGGCGGTCAAGAAGATACGTTTCCTTACCATGACACCGCAGCAGTTCGCCGAGGGCCCGGCACGCTCCAAGCTGCTGCAGCAGAACGAGGCCTTGCGCATACTCATCAAGATCTCCAGTCCCATGCTGAACGACTGCCACATGCCCGAGGGCTTCTGCATCTCGCGCAGCACACGCAACTTCTACGAGTCTTCGCATCGCCAGCGCGAGCTCAACTCCTCCTATCGCCATGTGACCAGCACCAACAATGCCGCCTGCTTCCCGGGCACCGCGGCACGCAGCAGCGGCATTGCCCACACCAATCAGCCGCTCTTCACGCGCCAGCGCACCAGCGCGCCGCTCAATCTGGGCCCCAGCCTGGACAGCATGCATTCCTCCTACTTCCCCGACGAGCCGCTCGCGCTGCCCAACCCCAGCCATGCGCCGCCGAACGGTGCCGTCTTTGGCGATGCCTACGATGGTGGCCCAGCAGCTGCTGCCCCTGGCGCCGCGCCTGCTCCGCCCGGCAATGACAACGAGGTGGCAGCCGGCAGCAACCATCACGACATGCTGCGCTCCTACTGCATGCGCTCCCTGACCCGACAGTTCGACTACAGGAACACCAGCGTCACCGACTGTGGCGTCACCTTCCAGGTAGGATTAGCCGCAACTAGGCACTTGCATGTGTGCTACGATATACCTACGCCCCCATACCCATGCCGAACCAGCTTCATGGGCAAATACTTCGGGGATTCATAACGATCCTCTCAAGAACCCCTTAACTGAATTCAACACCTTATAGCAATCAATCTTCCACTCACAAGCTAGCGAACTTCTATGGAACTATGCATTTTGCAACTTTGCCAACCGGCCTGCCGAGTCGTCGAAGCTGTGCTGCCAACTTAACCAGCGTGGCGTTGCCAGACTATATTAAAATATCACTCAGAAGAGGCTGGCAACTCGAAAAGTAATCTTTTTGGAAGAAGTACAAGAAATCTGCTAAATATTTGACTTGCAAATAGTTTTGATCGATATTTTGATGTTTCCCCGCTGCCTATTAATACTGAAATGTTTTTTCCTTGAAATTTGTTGAGTCACGAAGATAGAAGAAGAAGAATATCGTAATTTTATTGATCGTTATAGTAAAAGATTGACATATTAACGCAACTACTTTCAGGTGGACACGAACATTTGGATTCTGGGCGTACAGGTGCCCACCCAGGTGCTCTGTGGCGAGCTAATGAACTCCGCTGGGTTTGCCGAGCGCTACACCGAGGTGCTGTATGCGCACATACAGGACATGCACGGCTCAAGGATCACCTACACGCACTGCACGGCACGAGTGCGCTACGATTCGCACCTGGACATCACCTTCGATCGGCCCGTTTACATCTATCGCAACCAGATATACAAGATCTACGTGGTGTTCAACAAGATGGGCTGGTATCCGATGTACTCCTGCGTGCCCGACATCATCAGACACCGCGTCAAGTTCATGTTCAATGTGGGCAATCCCACGGAGTCGGTGCGGGATGGCCTCATCTATGCGATCATATTCTCCACTCCGCAGGACCATGCACGTCATCAGGTCGACTGACCCAAGGAGGAGCGGGAGTAGAAGTAGCCGTAGCAGTAGCAGTAGCAGTAGGAGTAGGAGGAGACGATCTCCCCAAACGATGAATGTCTTTCTAAATTCGATGTGATAGTTCTTTTCATCATCGTACAGTGAAGCCCGCCACTGACGGGTGAACTTAAATACTTTTTGTCTTTTCAACAATAAATACGTGTTTCCCTCAATGTCAGTTAAGATGTTAACCTTGTTATTAATTAATGGATTCGTTTTCAGCAGCATTGCTTTCAAGATTGTACCTTAAAGATTCAAGATTTTATTCGAGTTTGATATAGTTTGTATGCAGATCGTTCCTATGCAGACTATATAGAACATTGATATGATTATGTTTGTATATCTTTTCAGGGAGTATTTTAATATTGTCACTCCAACATTTTATTTGAGTTGATATAGTTTTTATACAGATCGTTCCTATGCAGACTATTATGATGTATTGATACGATTATATTTGTAAGAATCCTTTCCGATTCTTGATTATATATCAATAGCCGAGTCGATATAGCGATGTCCGTTTGTCTTTCCACTTTCTCAGTCTTCGAGCTATGAAAGCAATTGTTGTGTATAAAGATAACCTGACCAAACTCACCCAATCGGAGTCTTATACAATCTGACCGAAATCGATCACTATAACATATAGCTGTCATAGGAACGATCGGTCGCAAATTGAATTGTATGAAAAACTTGTTTCTCTATGAAGATATCTCAATAAAACTTTCCAAATCGAACTAACATTTCAAAACTTGTTGTGAGGAAGTTCACTTTTTGCTAAGAATTGAAAAACTGTCGACTTGTAAAGTTCTTCAGACTACAGAACTTCTAGACTGTTAGATTTCCAACCCTCATAGTATTGTCAAACTTTTTGATCATGTTTTATATTCTAGATTGACCTCATATTTAATTTTTATGGATATTCCAAAATATTCAAAATATACAAGGGTACCTACCCCCTAATACTGTGTACAAGTATGTTAACCGTACCAAGTTTCACCAGGATAGAACATACTAGATCGTAAGAAAGCATATATGTATTTATTATCGTTTTAAAAGAAGACAAGCATTTTGCGTGTATTGTTTTTTTCTTTATTCAAAAAATATTACAATAAATAAATTTAAAGTTTATTGCATTTAGTGCTCATTTCGAAAACAACAAAAAAAATATACAAATGATGGTTAACAATATTAAAAGGGGAAATTAATGAGTGCGAGCGGGAGAGAGCTTGTGTTTAAACAAGGAACAAAGAGAAATTGAGAGCAGAGCGTGAGTGCGTGTGAGAGAGAGACAGAGAGAGAGAGAGAGCTGAAGTGAGCTTTGAGCGTGGCTCCAAGCAGCTTTACATACATATGTACAGTTGAGTTGGCGTGATACGGTCACACTATTTTCCATAGTTGGCACAACCGCCGCTGGCGTACTCGGGCTCCTCGCAGGTGAGCGTGTGCTCATCGAAGACCTTGTCCTCGCCGCAGCTGATCAGACGGGGATAGCCCTCCACGCAGGTAATCAAGCGGTGGCAGTCGCCCTGCACGGGGAACCGGGGGAAGGGCCAGAAGCGTGCTGCAACCGAGTTTGGATCCACTTTGGTGGGGCACTTGAAGCCCACAACAGCTGCAAAGGGTGGCATTTGTAAGAATTTGTTACGGTTAAGTTTGGGTTGTGGTAAAGCTAGCAGACAGTCGATAGCGGCTTATCGATAGTCTTAACTATCACTACATATCGATAGTTTCAACTATCACTACCAAGGGGCAGCACTTTCGATTGCTCTGCAGCCCTACTGTTTCGATAAGCTAAAGTATCAATATGGACCTATCGATAGTATCGATAACTTGGCTGCTATGGTGCTTACCCTCGGGATTGCAGTGATCGAGCAGCTGATCGGGCCAATTGCAGCCATGGATGCGCTCGTCATAGGCCAGGCCAGCATCGCAATCCTGCTCGTGGGGCTCGCCGTGAGCGCACTTGATGTACGTGGTGGAGCAGTCCTTGGATACTGGATACAGGCCAAACTGATACTCACAGCCGGGCGTCGAAACGGGCGTGGCTGTGGAAGGGCGTAGAGTCTGTGTGTTGGGTGGATGCGCGATGAATGCTGCATGCTACTTACGATCCCAGTGGCGCCCCTTGCAGTCCACGGCCCAGTTGTAGTTGCAGTGATTGTGCACCGCGCCCTTGCCATCGAAGAGCAGGCCATTCTCGCAGGTCTCCAGGGTCAGGGTGCCGTTGGTGCAGAGGAAGAACTGATCACAGTTCTCGGTGTGGGCGTACGCCTGCTCGCCGTACTTCTCGGGACACTCGGGTGTGCCGACGGCGAGGGCATGTCCTGTAAAAAGCAAGAATAAAACCGACTATCGTTATCGAAATGGCAGTGATTTCAACTGTAAATGTCGTATCGTTATCGGTGCAGTTCGCTGTTTTCCCACCCTTTCCACAACAAAACTTCCGCCGCATTCCACCAGCCTCATTTAACTATCGTTATCGCCGCTGTTATCGCTATCGATGCGACAAGCAGCAAACAGCATTTGGTCGCAGCGGGAAGTGTCGCCAACGTTGTTTTCCCACCCATTCCAATGTCCATTATTAAACTTGAACGCGCACTTCCTTCCCACAACAGCAACTGGTTTTTTCTCTCTCTGTCTCTGTCACTGTCTCTGCCTGTGTGAGAGTGAGTGTGAGTGTGAGTGTCAGTGCAAGTGACGTCGCTGTCGGCGCCGGCAACACTTTCGAGCATCTTCAGGTCTAGCGCCGGCGGTGATGTAACCGGGCCCGGGCCCATGCCCCCGCCTCCGCCTCCGCCCTCGCCCCGTAACAAGTTCATCATTTCGCAGCGTCAACGCTTTTGACAGTTTCAACGGTTTTCAGTTTTCTCGCAGCGGAGACATTAATATTCGCATTTCTACGAGCATGGCTTAAAGTCTCCAAAAGTTTTCCGGTAATTACTCAGTCGAGTTATCGATCGGTTGAAAACTTATTTGTTTTTCAACTCAGCTTATGGAAACCTCTCGAAACGCAGTCGCAAATATTCTTTTTCAGATCGAAAGGCACTTCAACCTTTTGTAGGTCTGGCCAAAACTTGTTGGGCCGGCAGCATTTGTGTATGTTTAGATCTAGATTTGTTTAATATGATTGGTTTTAATTGTTAACAGGTTTGACGGGCCAAGTTCTACTTTGAATTGGATATCATTTAAATGTTTGGCATTTGCCTCAATTAAGAGCTCCGTCGTCTGTATCTATATGTTCTCAATTGCACTGGGGGAAAAAAGTATCAACGAAGAGTAATATTTCAGTTTTGAAAACCCAACTTATCGCACAAAACTTGATTCTGGTTTCAATTAAATGTTTAAAATTTGTTTTTATTCAACATCCCGTTATCTATATGTTCGCAAATGTTTATTGCACATGCTTGTGGGATAATGAATTTGACCAAAAACTGGGTTTCGAACCTAGGAACTTGTGAATCAAGCACCTTTTCACAAAACTAGACTCCAGCCACCTTATATCCCTGAAGGCCCGGACACACTGTGCACTCTTTTGGTATATTTCATTGCATAGTTCAATAAGGACAGTGTGAACGCTTCGTATACCGTCGTATATCGATAAGTTTTGAATACTCTATAGCAGTAAACCAAACGTGAGAATGGTAATTTCTTATACTATATATTGAGAAGTAAGCAACTTTACCAACAGAAATGGATATTTCTATAACTATACGTGTAGTGTTTGGCTTTTGGTATACGTATAGCGGTATACGGTATATAACGCTCCAAAGTATGTCCGGGGCTTAAGTTATGAATGTGGGAAGAGGTTAGGTTTTCCGAGTGGGTAATGATATGTGCAATGTGAGAGGCATAATACCCATGTAACTAGCTTTGTACCCCAGCCAAACCCATCAAACTTAAATGCTGACTCAGTGGCTACTAAACAAAAGCAAAAGTAATCGACGATCGGCTGGATCTGCATGCGAAATGAGTTGACGGGGTGTGGGGAGGGAGGGGGCTGGCTGGCTGTCTGGCTGGCCACCCTGTACCCGCCCATAGATCGTAAAAGCTTCAGGGTTATATGTACATTTGTCTAGAGCTGCAGCTAATTGGAGCAGAAAGCAAGAGAGAGGGCGATACGAAAGAGATCTTTGGTCTAGCCTTCGGCAAACCAGTAATTAAACTGGATTCCAACTGGCGAGAACAAAAGAGTTGGCAGTGCTAGTGCTGTCTGTACTCAAATCAAATCGTCGAGTGGTTCGGTATGTCCAATATTAAATGCGATTGCTGTGGAATTTTTGAAAGTAAAAGCTCGAGACACGCAATGGAAGGTTGCGCTAATGGTTTTAATAAGTTGTTTCTTGGGAGTGTGCCCATTTGGAGTCCTAGTTTCGTTTCGATTTCGTACACTTACCGCAGGCAACCAGGGCCAGGATCAGGACGCTGCTAATTTGCACTCGTTGCATGTTTGGCGGCGAATTCGAGAAGTAACGGAAATGCAGTATGCAACAAAAAATGGCAAGCAAGCGAGCGAAACAAAAACAAAAACAAAAACAATTCAAATTCAAATTCAAATTCAGATTCAGGCGAAGACGAAGACAGAGGCGCGCGCTACTTAAATGTCCGCTGCGGACGTTGCACGTTTTAACGGTTACGCGTTCCAAACTCAACTGAAAAGATTTATACCGCGCTCAAGAAGAAGAAGAAGAAGAAGTAACAGCGGTGGCGGCGGCGGCGGCGACTGCGACGATGGCGACAGAAACAAAAAAAGACAACAAAAACAAAAGTTTTGCAAAGCTTTTTGGCTTTGCGCGCGTTTTAGTTGCGTTTCGTATTTGAATTTGGTAGGCTTGGCGAGGGGGTCGCCAGCGGCGCAGTTGAGCACACACATGTATCAGTGTGTGTGTGTGTATTGTCTATAGAGCTGTGTCGCCTCGTTCAGAATAAGTTCAATTGAGCGTGTCAATTGAATCAGCAACTGAACTTATTCAGTGATTCATGAACGAAACTGTTCATCGGTTGTTAAGTTGACTCTGTGGTGAAAGGAAAGACACTATAAGCTTATCAATTCTGTCATAGAACTATGTCGACATATTCATGCTTCTCAGTCAGATCATTCTACTTCAACTAATCGTATACTGCCCAAACATTTAGTTCACGCGCCAAAATGGAGCGAGTGAACTTGTTCATCAAATTGAACTAGAAATGACAACTCTGTTGGACGATGTTGTCACAGCGCGCGCGCAACATTTGATTTTGGTACAAATACAAAATGCAAAACGTGATTTGGGTTTTTATGTTGTTATTGTTGCTGCTGTTGTTGTTGTTGCCAAGTTAAGCTGCCAACATGTGTGATTGAAAGTAAAAGGCAAAGCTCAAGCAGCTCGTAAGCTTCATTCATTATTGCATTCGGCTCGCCTCGGGCTCGGGTTTGGGCTCGTTCGTGTGGTATCTGTGTTCGTTCGTGCCTTGCTTTGCTTTCGTTCGACTTGCCGATTACCGTTACATTGTTAACTATTGCAAAACTGTTGTTAGTTTTGTTAATGTTGCCGTTGTTGTTGCTGTTGTCAGTCAGGCAGGCAGGCTGCAGGCAGAGGCGATTGCATAACATAGCCCGTAAGCTGCCGCCGCCTGCAGCTCACTGCGCTCTTTGAAGAGGGTATCGTAACTTTGTTGTACAGTTTGCAATTAATCGAGACAAAAGCTAGGGCTGGAAAACAATCGATAAAGATATCGTTGGTATCGATCTTAACTTGTAAGCCACTATCAATAGATAAGCCACAGTATGGCCTCACTGGACTACCGATAGTATAAATTCTTATTTATATCCTATCGAGGTTCTTTCCATGGCATGGAGTGTAAGATTACTTGTGGTTATGCCAATTCTATGAACTTATTTGAAGTCTTGTATCTTAATTTTGATATTCAATGAATTGCTTATTTCGCATATAGCCTTACTTTCATTTTGCTTTATATTTGCCCAATTTTCGTATGCAGCCTTTTAACTTTTTTACTAATCTTATCGATACTATCGATGGCTAACACTAACTCTATCTACTGATTGGCGGCACTATCACAGCTCTACAAGATGCTGGCTAAGTCTATATGTTCTTTAATTATAATATCATGGTTTATTGCTTTGGAGGTACTCATTGGTAGTTTGTCTTAAATCTACCAAAACTGATGGGTCTGTCGATAGTTTAACATCCTCGCATAATGAATTTCTGAGCTGGATACGAATTGTAGCCATACACAGATCGAACCGCAAATCTATAATATCGATTTTTAAGCTAAAGTTTTGACTTATATATATGTATATAACTATATAACCTACTACTCCTTTTTTTAGGGTATTCAAGTTTCGGCTTACCGAAGGCGACTTTTATCGGTCCGTTGGTTATTGGTCAAATGCAATTAACGGCGATTGTGTTTGGTTGACAAAGGGTTAATGGAACTTACGTTGAAACTCACAATTATCATCTAGTAAATTTGTTGTGCCTTGGACGACATTTCATCATGGGATGCAAAGGGAACCGGAGGAGGTTCGGGGGGTGGGGAGTGGGGCTCTTTCGCATTGGTAAGATAAACACAATTGGCATAATTTCAAGTCTTGTTATTTAATCGAATGATTTTGCAAATGGAAATGAATGTTTTGTGTGTGAATGTATTGTACGTTGTATAAATTGCGATCCATCCGATCAATGCAGTCCACTTGTGGGATAGCGCTTAGATATCATATGTATATTTCAGAGTTGGCTTAAGATAGAAGATAGAAAAACTATAGGCCAAGAGATATAACAGCCAGGAACAGAAACAGCCAGAGCTGGAAGATGAGTGAAAATAAGATACAAAAGTAGTTGGGAAAGATAAGAGAAATCTTTAAGAGTTCCGTAAATTGGAAGAAATTAAAAGAGTTTTATTATGAGAGTAAATCAATTCATAGATTAATCAGGTGGGAATAGTTATAGAAAGAGAGTTTAAAGGAAACGGGCTTATATGAAAACTCTCTATAATAGAGAAATATGCAAAAAACATAATTAAGTATTTGCATCAGATAAAGTTATAGGAAACTGTGCATCGAAATGTTTAGAAACATGGAAAATAAATACTCAAAGTAGAAGTTAATAGCAGAATATTATTAATGAATACATATATAATCAGTTCGTAATTGAAAAAGAAGACAGTTGGGAAGATAGAGTAATAGGAAAGAATGTATAATAGTTTATCAAAACAGTTTATTTTTTTGTTTTTGTATATTAATTAATAAGTGAAATAAAAGAGGAAATATGTACACAAAGATTTGTAGAGTATTTAAGAGTTAAGAAAGTAGAGAAAAGTAAAAGATTGTAGATAGATAGTATATAAGAAAATATAGTACAGTCAAGCAAAAGCAAAGGAAAGAAAAGGAAAGGTATGGAAAATACTCGCCAAAAACAAAGTAACGAGTAACGAGTAACGAGAAGTCGTGGAATTTAAGTGCTACACATACGCGCTATAGGAATAGGCTAGAAACTACTAAGTTTAAGTGACTACTACGCGCGTCCGGCTCCGAATCCGAATCCGGCTCCAGCTCCGTATGTCTTTCTGTCTGTCTAACTGTAAATCTGTGTGTGAGTGTTGTGGGTATCTGTAGTAGACGCGCGCGGGAAGGGGGAGGGGCTGTGCGTTGGGTTTTCGGCGGGTGGCACGCGGCAGAGGCGGCAACGCCAGTTGGCTTAGTTCTTCTTATCATCGGTATCCTTGTACCAGTCCTCGCAGCCGGGCACATTCTCAGGCGCATCGCACATCTCGGTGTCATCGTTGTACACCTCGCCCAGCTGGCAGCCCAGATCCCGGGGATCATCGCCGTTCAGGCACACGTAGAACTTCTGGCAGTCAGTGGGATGGGGATATTTGGGATGTGTGACCACTTGGCCGCGCACATCCGACTTGGGCTGATCCTTGGGGCAAGCGAAGCCGCTCTCAGATTTTTCTGCGGAAAGTACGAGTAGAAGGAGGAGGAGGAGTATGGCTTGTTAGTATCGTTGAACACAACAGCTGGCAGCGTAGCACTTACTCTCTGGATCGCCGCAACCCTCACGCTTGGCGGTATCGGGCCAGACGCAGGTGCCGGAGTACTCATCAAAGTGGAGGCCCACGGTGCACTTCATCTCCAGGGCGTCACCGTCAATGCAGTTGAAGAAAATGTTGCAGACGCTAGCCTCGGGATGGGCAAAGAAGCCGTTCTTGCGTGGGCAGTACTTGGTGGACTTGGGCTCCTCTGTAGGGGAAAGGATGTGCCGTCAGGAAATGGAAAAGCCAAGTTAGGAGAGGCTAAAGCACTTACGCAGCTCCGTACGGTCCTCACAGTCCACATTGAAGGGCTGATCGCACTTGTTGATCTTGCGGTTGAGCGGGTCGAAGACAAGGCCATCGGCGCAGAGTTTCGCCTTGGGAACGCCATCCTCGCACACGTAATATTTATCGCACTGCACCTCATCCGGAAACTGGCCTTGTGGCTTGGGGCACTCGAAGCCGCCAGCTGCACCTAAGGAGTGGGAAAGAAACGAAAAACAAAAACAGTTCATTAAACTTGAGATGAACGGCAATTTGAACGCTTTCACCCGCTTTCTGGCGCCGGCCAGAGTTTCCTACTTCAAAAACTGTAACAAAAAGATCGATCAATCGATTGCAAGAAACCGCATTTGGGTTTTTCCTGTTTCTGGCCCTGTCTGTCAGCAGCAGCTACAGTTGTAGTTGTAGTTGTAGTTGTAGCTGTAGCTTTAGTAACCGCAGAAGTTGCATAACCGAGCGCCCACCCGACTACTTTTGGGCTTGGCTCAGTCCCAGTTTCAGTTTGAGTTCCAGTCGGGCGTCCGGTTTTGCTTTTCCAGACGCCCAGGCCCAGGCCCAGGTCTTGGCCAGGTTTCCAGCCGGTTTCTCAGTTACCTGTTTTCAGCAACGAACTGCGGCATTTAACAACCGCAAATACTTGTACTCGCTTAAATGTCAGACGGACTCGACCTTTGGCATAATTCTGCACTCGATAAGTCGAAATGCAGGCCTGCATTTGGCTGGCTGCAGTTACCGTTAGCGAAAGCTCAAAGCTCGCAATGAGAGTAAGCTGTCTGCGCAGAACTTTTAAGCGCTGCCCACCCACGTACATACATACATACATGAACACATGCATACATATGTACATATGTTTACATACATATACATACATATGTATGTACATACTAATGTGTTGCCAATGTCAAAGTGTTTAGCACAAAGCTGCCATATTTGATAGTTTATTTATTTGATTTATGAGTATTTTGGCAAGTCATTTGAGATTGATATTATTAAAAATGGATTTTTTCACTCACTTGTTGCTGCCACACAAAGCGTCACAGCAATGGCACATAAAAATAATTTCATTTTCTTCGATTTTATTAAACTAATATATGTATGAAAAAAAATATGCCACAAATGTGTATTTGTGACAGTCCTTTGAGGCGACAAAGGAGAAAAAAAGAATCTACTTTTAGCGGACAACTATATCGCGACTCAGTCGTGCGATGGTTAAACTTAAACTAACAACGCAACGGCAAAGAGGCGCACTTTTCAAGACTTTTTTACCGGCAACGGCAACGGCAACGGTCGGCGCTGACTGCGCCGTCAGCGTCGTCAGCTTCGTCAGACGCAGGCGCGGCAGACCCCAAAGCAAACCTGGGGGATGGCTGCGGTTAAGCAGCAGCGCCTGCGCCTGCGCCAGCGGCAGCGGCAACGGCAGCAGCGAAGAAAGGCAAGACAAAGCTGTAATGAAGCAAGGTAAGTAAATACACACATACACAGTGTATTCATATACCATGCTATGCATGTGTGTGTTCAATTTGTATGTGCCTGGCAGCACAAAGAAACAACAACAACAACAATAACTAAAAACAAATTCATATGCGGCAGCGCTTCAACCGAAACTGCGCCGGTTAACGACGTGCATGCAAATGATTAACAATTTACAGCAATCAAAAGACCAGCAACAATAACAAATAACCAAAATAAAGCAAAGAAGCAAACCAGCTAACACAAATGAGTATTCAATTAAAGACGAGAGGACGCAGGAAAAAACTTTCAAATATGTAACAGCAATTGAACTGAGTCGTTCGTTACGTTCAGCATAAGTTCAATTGAACGGGTCATTTGAATAAGCGACTGAACTTGTGCAGTGATTCACAAAGACTAGTTGCCTATGCGGAAAACGGTTGCACATAAATCAAATCGCTTCCATTTCTGGCAACGTAATCAAGGTGAATCAGCCAAACGTATGGCCAAGTCATTTGAAACATTGCAATTGAACAAAACGACTGGTTTAGTTCACGAGAACCTCTTCTAGTTGGAGCTAGTGTATGCACATGTATGTGTGTCATCTCTAGTAAACGCAATTTGACAACGTCATCAGACTTTTGCTCGCAAAGTGCAGTGTGGCCAGACCTTGGGCAGGATGCGCTCTGGGTAAAGGAGTGACAAAAGAGTGGGGAGCGAAAAGCTAAGGAAACTATGTCAACCAGTCGAAACTCTATGAATATTAAATCATACATAAATATACATAATATGCACATACATATGTTAATATGTACAGCGATAAGAAATACGAGTATGACAACAAATAAATGCCCAAAACACAAAAACAAAGAAGAAATCAATAAAGTAAAACAAAACTTGTTGTCCTTGAGATGCGATCAAATAGCCGGCAAAACACGAGCATGCTACGTGTGTGATAAAACAGAAATAATACTACAAAAAGGCAATAACAAAAAGCGACTTAAAACTGGCTGACAAACCTTAAAGCAGTTAGCAACTAGTTAAAGTTCATTAAATAAACTTTTACTCTCGTTCAGCGCAGGTCCAGCAAGTTCCACAGCTTCTAAGAAACAGCAATTAAATAATATTAGCAATTCATTTGTAAATTATGCGCGTATCGAATTGTAGATATCCGTACCATGTCTACTATATATACTATACAATATCTCAGTATGCGAACAGCGCTTGCAATTAGCGAAAAATGAATAAAAAATAAAAGCGAACCGCTTCATAGTTTGGCAATACTCGAATACAGATACAGATACAGATACAGATACTGATACAGATACAGATAGAGATACGGATATAGATACAGATACAGATACAGATACAGATACGGCTTGAGGGGAGGACAGGTTTTTGGTTTTTGTTGTAACCACGACGACAACTGGCAGATGCGCTGATTTATCATTATCCAATGATCATCATCATCATCATCATCATCATCATCATCAACAGCCTGGAGCACAAGCCAGACAAAGATTTTGTAATTCAAGGTTTTCGCTTTGGACTGCAGCCAAATTAGCCAAAAGAAAAAGCTCTTGCAATCATTGGAAGCGGGTTTTTATTTCGGAGCCCAACATCGAGATGGTTTTTTCACTTTGGACAATCAAAAATCAGTTAATATTATTGGCATTACGAAATCGATGCATATGCAATTTATAGGCCATCATCGACCACTTTGAAACGAAGATGCGCCAACTCGAAAACGGGTTCAAAACATAAAGTAACTATATTTAAGTTTGTTTTAATGTACAACATTTGAGGCTGGGCGCGCAGTCAGAAGTGAACGAACGGCCAAGTGTGTCATTGTCATTGGGTGTGTGTGTGTGTGGGTGTGTGGGTGTGTATGACTTGGCCAAGATGACTGAAAGACTGACTGTCTTTCTGCCTGTCAGCCTTTTCCAGCACATTTCACATGCACGTTGGTTGGCATTTGGTGCCAGGTCAGCCAAACAATTAACAGATAATTACGGAAAGGCCGCTTAATATGCCAATTGCAAACGGGTACGTAGTACATGCCCACCAGAGTCTACAGTTATGTTGGTGCATGAGAGACGCATAAATTAAAACGAAGTACATCATAAAATGACAATGAAATAAGCAAGTTACATTCTCGTTGGCTTTCTATTTCCGTGGGTTCTTATGATTTCACTGGACGCCCAAATGCGCCTTGCATTAATTAATGCCATTGTCATTCAAAAGTCAGCGTTCGTTTTAACAAACATTATATACAATTTGTTGCATACAAATTAAGCTTTGCATGTTCAAACGTGGCGCGCCCGTTGTGCAGCATTGCCAGATCTATGAAAAAAGGTGTAAGTGTAATGTTGCCACACTTACCAAATGCGCACATATGTAAATATCGATGAAATCAACAAATTTTAGTTGGTGCTTGTGGTCACACTGGCCGTGTTGTTCGCAAAACATTGCAGTCGCATTTTCAATTGGAATAAAATGTTATTTTAACAATTGCAACATATTTAATACGACGGAAACCAGCGTGTAAACAACGTTCAAAGGTGCGCCCAAATGGTGTTTTCATTTAAAAGTGTTTTGTAGCATTCGTTTGGCAAGTAAAGCAAAGAAGAAAATGGGCACACGAGCGAAAAGTTGAAAACGACGTCACAACGATGACAGCGCTGCTGCTGCCGCTGCCGCTGCCGCTTCGCCGTCGTCACATCTTGTGGTTGCCATTAGACTATTGATTTTTTTGTTTGACGCAAATTCTAAACGCCTGCTTATGTTGGCAGCCAGCCTGTGCATTTCAATAGTTCAAACAATTGAAGAGCTCGCGTTTGCATACGCAGACATACAATCATATTACACACACACACATACACACTCTTGCATACGCAGGGGCGGCGCTTTCTTAACTTTTGGCCAGTTGTTGTTGAGGTGACATCATCAGCGGCAGCTGCGCTAACCAATATTGGTTACATACACACATTCATTAACTTTGGCTTAAACTGATTCATTATGTTGTTGCAGCAAGCGTAGCTGAAGCTGCTTTAAAACTACACTTGTTGTAGTTGTTGACAACCCGCCCCTCTCAACTAGCTCGCAGACATCGCCCCTGCACACAGGGATCAAATACAAGACTCGAGCGTTGCCAGACCCCTCAAAAATGGATCGCAAGGCTGAGCTGGAACGCAAGAAGGCCAAATTGGCCGCACTGCGCGAGGAGAAGGATCGACGTCGCCGCGAAAAGGAGATCAAGGATATGGAAGAGGCCGCCGGTCGCATTGGCGGCGGCACCGGCATCGACAAAGATCAGCGCAAGTGAGTGTCTATATTATATAGCTTGTGAAATATATAGTTAATGGAACTTTGCTTATACAGAGATCTGGATGAAATGCTCTCATCGCTGGGCGTTGCGCCCGTCTCTGAGGTGTTGTCCTCGTTGTCCTCGGCCAACTCGCTAACATCCGACAATTCCAATACACAAACGCCCGACGTCAGTTTGCAGGCCACCGTCAACGGACAGGGGTAATTTGAGTTGTAGTTCAATCATGCGAATAAGTTCCTCCTTTCCGATTCGCTCGATGTAACTTATTGCTAACAATTAGATACAACTCCACTTTATATGTATATAGTATTTTCATGTATTAATCAAACTTTCATCGCAGTGTGGGTAAGAAACAGGCGCTCAATCTTAGCGTCTACAACGTGCAAGCAACAAACATTCCACCAAAGGAGACACTCGTCTATACGAAACAAACACAAACCACCAGCACCGGCGGACACGAGCGTGATGGTGCGTATATCGTAAATCATATTATGTAACATAATAATATACCCTATGCTAGTGTAACCTATAACCAATCCATATATGTACATATGTGTATGTATGTATGGCTGTTGTGTAAACACTTTCCATAGTTTGTTCACTTCTTGTGTTGTTTTTTTGCCACCCACAATTGACTTTTCTTCATTTTTGTGTATGCGAACTCAAACTTTATATGTAACTTTAACTGCCTCTCTATTTTGCCGTCTGTTCGCTTGCCAACTTAAGTATGTACCCCAAAAAGCTGTTCTATCATAAACCACCCCCCATCCCCATCCCCATCCCCATCCCCATCCCCATCCCCATCCCCAGCCCCAGCCCCATGCACCCGCCTCTAACTGCACATCCTTTGTCCAGTTCCAGCCCCCCCTCAGCCACATTTGAATTTGTGTTGCGCTTTAATCGGTTAGTTTGGAGAGAAACTCTCACTCTCACTCAGCGAAATGATCAAAATAGAGCAAGCATTGATAATAAGTGAAATAAAATAACAAATACAGTTCTTTCTTGCCACTCATCGCCCCTGTCAGGATATATGGAGGACTGGTGGCGTCCACGTAAAGGTACTAACCATAGTTTTAAGCAGCCACCATTCAGATTTAGACAGCACACAAAACGTTTTGGTAACCAATACATAAACATCAGATTATCACGCTTGAAATTCTCTCTTTTCATTTCACATTGATCATCAAACATCAGTTTTGTTGTACAATCGAGAATCCTTTCATTTCTATTTCTATTTCTATTGATTTTGATTTTGATTTTGATGAACTCATGCTTCAGTTTTTGTTTCCGTTTCCGTAAAGCTTCTTCAGTTTGGCAATTAAATGATGTAATGTAATTAGGCATTGATTGAGCGCATTTAATAATTTGTCTATTTACTTTTTCTTCCCCCTTTTATCTGTTCTTGGTACGCACGCACAAAACTGCAGCTCATGCTACGGATTATTATGGTGAGTAGTTGTTGAGTTTCGTATGTAACAACCTATTTGGCTACAAGTAGAGCAAGTATACCCTGTAAAAGCTATCGTATCTCTATACAGACATGCTCTGTCTCTCTCTCGCTCTCTCTATCTATCTCTCTCTCTGTCTCGCTGTATGTAGTTTGAACTCTTAACACGAATCTCTCGCTACTTATTACACTCGTTACTTATTACTCGTTAGTTGTATTACCTTATAAATAGTATGTAGATTCTATGTAGTACTGCTTGTCGCGTTGTGATTATTACTATATATTATGCCTGGACTCCCTTTGTCTCGTTTATATCTATATTTTCGTATATTCTTTCTTATTAATTGCTTTTTTTCGGCCTTTCGGTGCAGATCCCATTTAATTTACTCGCTCCAGCCATTGAGAACTTTTGAGTTTTATGTAGCTACAACCCAAATACAACAACATTATTACATTATATGCAAGAGATTCAGTTTGTATCAGCATTATCGTCTTTATTGTGTGCATACTATCGATACACACACATACTTATTTACATATACATATACATATATATTAACGATGCGTTTATAACTACGTATATGAAATTGTTCAACTCCACCCAATTTATAAGTTTTTAATTCGTTTAAGTAGTTGAAATCTTTTAAGTTCGTTTTTATACTATTTACTTATCATTATATAGATTCTATATTCGTTTTCTTAAGAACCAACAAAGGAACTCGCATTTTGATTTGCGTATAACAGTTATACTGTTATACATTAGCCGTATTATTTAGCCGAGGTTCGCTTTACTATTTTTGTTTTTCCTTGTCCTTAGCATAACCAAATTGACATACATATATCTACCATATATACCCATAAAGTGTCTAGCCGACTTTCCACCACAAGTATCGAGTATAACTCCATATTATAAGCTTAAGTCTAAACAAAATGTAAGCCACACACACACCCACACCCACACTCACACACGCACACACACACACACACACACACAAATGCATGTACAACTGCACTGAGAAATATCATGTACTATATTATATATATACATATACTATATTTGATTTAAACATTATCAGTTATAATCTTAACATTGTAATATAATTGAATGGTCGCCGCTTTTGACCGCCTTGTGTGCTAATTTTAATTGTGTTTATTGATTATGTTTATTTACGAAGGGCCGTGAATAATGTTTATGTTTTATCTACATAACATACATTCTATAAACTCTAGATGTGCCATTTAACATCAACACTTCCCCAAAAAACACTCGTCTCGAAACATATATGATCATATACTCGTAAAACGGTTGCTTTTTATCGTTCTGTTCATATATATTCTTTTTCTATACTTTCCTTTTGTGACAATTATAAGTTCTGAATGAAAAAATACTCGATCGATTTCAAGGGCGGTACGTTATGGCCAAGATTTTGAGTATTGGGCCGATATTTCTTATGTTTTTGAAAGCAAAGAGAAAAAAACCAACAAACAAATAACTAAAATCAACATCAACTACAATGTATATGTACAATATATTTATTTCTTTATATTTCTTCAAGATGAATACAATCTTAATCCGGGTTTAGAGTGGGAGGATGAATTCACAGGTAGGTACACCCAACAAGGCCATTTGAAACAGTGACGGGAATCGACATGAAGCAAAATAGGAACGTACAAATTCTCACTACAACGCGATGAAAATTACAATTAAATGAAAAACCAAGAAATTGAAAGCTATATAAAAGATAAGAATACAGAATCTATTCAAAAGATCTTCGCGCTGGCTGTCACTCTCTAGGAACACACACACACACACACACTCCCTTTCTCTCTCTCTCTCTCTCTCTCTCTCTCTCTATCCCTCTTTCTGAAACAAAACAACAAAGAAATTACCGCTACACGCTTGCCAATGTATCTATGTAAAGCTAATGAATCTCATACCTTAACGCATGCATGCTAAAAAGTGGAACACCCGTTCCACATTCATCATTTGCCCATTTTGTGTGCGTTCTTTGTCACTAACCCCAATTCAAAAGCATTCAATCTCATTCCTTGTCTTGAAGCGTGCATCTTAACGTTTATCCACCATCCATCATCGTTATCAAATCTGCTAAGAGAAGAAGGTTTCTCCGGCGAAGAATCGTTTCAACTCTTAGGGTTTTTTTTTGGGGGGAACCTCTTCTATAGGCCCGCTCTTTGGCTGACGACCTTGTTATACTATCCCACTACTATATATTTTTCTCTATCGCGCACAGCAGCAGTCACACGCTCATACACACACACACACACACACACACACATGTTCATCTTCGCTCTCTCTCTCAATCTCAACAAGCACAGCAAGCGAAGCGTTCAGCGACTCTCTTTAATATACTGTACAGTAGCGTTAACTGTTAACTGTTAACTATAACTGTTACTGTGACTGTACCCGCAACACGGCACACGAAAGCGACCTCTGTTGGCTGTTAATGTTAAATGTTAAAAACCAAAATGAAAATATGTAATATATTCTAGCATAAATACATAAATATGTAATCTTAAGCGCAAATTTATAAACTGGGTGGAGATATTGACAAATGTTATGATACGAACTTAAAAAGGTTAAAGTGTTAATAGAGTTTGCAGACAAATGAAATACGATAAATGTGAAAGAAACTACATACCTGCCTACTACATGCAACAATACTTAAATAATAATAATACTTAAATATCTCTTATGCTGCTATACTACACAACATACACCTGCATATGTACATACCATACATACTATATATACACACACACACACACACACACACAACACACACATCTACTATTAGCGACAAGAAAACGATTTGTACATTTTTAATTGATTTCTTTATTTGTTTTATAATTGGCTTTGTTAGTTTTACGGTTAAAAGCGAATGCACATCTAACAGCAACTGGTTCGTACACACACGCACACACCTCGTACTGTACCATCTGTAATATCTGTAACACAGAGTACTCTTTGATATTACACAAGTATGTGGGTGTGTGTGTGTGTATGCACGAGCATAATACACGTCTCTCTGGCGTCTAACAGTAACAGTCATGCACCTGTTCTCCCTCCTATCCCTTTCTTTAAACACTTCTCTCTTTACACTTTCACACACACACACACACACACACACACACACACACAAGTATGCACAACTGTGTCGCGTCAAAGAGCACAGGAAAGTACAAATTGTGTCTCTCTTTTGTCCATCGCTGCTCTTTTCCCGTCACTCTCCCGTTTCCAACACTGTACCCCAATCTAACCGCACTTTCGCACACTGTCAACCGCCCACGAGCCTCACACTTAACCCAAACAAAGCCAAAATCAACAAAAAACAAAAAAGAAGAAACGAATTGAGAACCAACCAAAGATTTGCAATTTTGTGTTGTTCTCAAGATTGACAGAGACAACAACAACCAAAGAAGAAGAGTAAAAGCAACGTCCCGAAAACCGAAAAAAGCCCGAAAAGCAAATGCAAGAATAATGCAGCAAAAGTAGAATTCTGTTCCTGTTCTGTCGATTGTCATGTTCCTTTAGCTGTGTTAGTTTTATACCTTAAACAGTGCTTGCATTTGATGCCCAAGGAGATGACGAAGAGAGCTCGCTGCCGCATCTGGATCATGGCTTTAGTTCCAAGCTGCCGCCGGGCTACCTCACGCACGGACTGCCCACGGTGAAGGATGTGGCGCCAGCTATAACACCACTGGAGCAAAAGAAGGAGCAGGAGGAAAAGAAGGAGGGTGAGTACGGATAGAGATCAAAGCTGGAAAGCAATCGAAGCATAAGTATTGATAGCTTTCCAGTTTTCATTTCAAGCTGAGAGTTAACCCTTTTGTTTTTGCAGTCAAGGAACTGTCGGAGGAGCAGAAACAGATGATCATTCTGTCGGAGGACTTTCAGAGATTTGTATTGCGCGCTGGCCGCGTCATCGAGCGCGCCCTCTCCGAGAATGTGGACATCTACACGGACTACATTGGCTGTGGGGACAACGAGGAGGCCAACGATGAGCGCTCCCATGCGCGGCTTTCGTTGAACCGGGTGTTCTATGACGAGCGCTGGTCGAAGAATCGCTGCATCACGAGCATGGACTGGTCGACGCACTTTCCGGAACTGGTTGTCGCCTCGTATCACAACAACGAGGAGTGCCCCAATGAGCCAGATGGCGTTGTGATGGTCTGGAATACGAAATTCAAGAAGCAAACGCCAGAAGATGTATTCCACTGCCAGAGCGCCGTAATGTCCACCTGCTTTGCCAAGTTCAATCCAAATCTAATACTTGGCGGCACATACTCGGGCCAGATTGTGCTCTGGGATAATCGTGTCCAGAAGCGCACGCCCATACAGCGCACCCCGTTGAGCGCTGCAGCGCACACGCATCCCGTGTACTGCCTCCAAATGGTTGGCACCCAGAATGCGCACAATGTAATATCCATATCGTCGGATGGCAAGCTGTGCTCCTGGTCGCTGGACATGCTCTCACAGCCGCAGGACACGCTCGAGCTGCAGCAGCGCCAGTCGAAGGCCATTGCCATAACGAGCATGGCATTCCCGGCCAACGAGATTAACAGCCTGGTCATGGGAAGCGAAGATGGCTATGTCTATTCTGCATCGCGTCACGGCCTGCGCTCCGGCGTGAATGAGGTATTTGAGCGCCATCTGGGCCCCATAACGGGCATCTCAACGCATTATAATCAATCGTCGCCGGACTTTGGTCATCTGTTCCTAACATCATCGATTGATTGGACCATCAAGCTGTGGTCTCTCAAGGTGAGTGGGCTCCTTGAAGCCAATCAATCCGATCATTTGAACTGTCTGATTGAGTGCACTCCGATTTGATTTTCAGGACACAAAACCGCTTTACTCGTTCGAGGATAACTCGGACTATGTCATGGATGTGGCTTGGTCGCCCGTTCATCCCGCCCTCTTTGCTGCTGTCGATGGTAGCGGTCGTCTTGATTTGTGGAATCTCAATCAAGATACCGAAGTACCAACAGCATCAATCGTGGTTGACGGTGCGCCGGCGCTCAATCGCGTCTCCTGGACGCCATCCGGCCTGCATGTCACCATTGGAGACGAGTCCGGCAAGCTCTACGTCTACGACGTGGCTGAGCATCTGGCGCAACCGTCGCGCGATGAATGGTCGCGATTCAACACAACGCTCAACGAGCTCAAGATGAACCAAAACGACGAGGTCTAAAAACAAGCAGAACAACATCTAAAACAAGCAAGAAAAACAGAAAACTGAAAACATATAACAGCAAACAGCAAACAGAAAGAAAGCCAGGCATAGTTTATATAGCCAGGATGAGTTTCGTTTACCAATTATCGTTACTGTTACTCGTATTGTGGCCCAGTTCGGGTAGGGAACAAAGCAAAACATTGAAAACAAAAGACTTTAATATTTTTTTCATTATTATTTGAGACTTTAATGATTTGTATACATTTGTATGTACTTTAATTTAGTTTCTAATTCTATACTCGATTTACGTTCATAATACATACATAGTTCTGGCCGATCCGCTTAACTTTTGTCAATGCACAGCATTCAGCTTCAAACAGCTCCCATAATCCGGCTTAAAGGCATTTCGGGGTATTTCCCCACCCCACGTTAATCCCTGCTGGCCAATTCGTATTTAGGTGAAATTCATCAAATGGAATTCCGTATAAATACACAACACAAATGCGATATAAGGTTCATACGAAACGAAATTGCAATGAAATGCAATTATCCTGCGAGCTAAATTGAAGGTCTCCATGTGCGAACATCAATGGTTTTGTAATTTATTTGATATACATATTATTATTACATATTATTAGAACTGATATGATCTTTGTTTGATATTGATTTCCCGCGCCCCGTGTATAGAAACGAGCAATGAAATGAAGTGAAAAACAAAAACAAACCCAATTACTGTGTTTGTGTGTTTGGTCTCCCAAAATTCTTTCTAGACAAGTCACAGCAGCAAACACATGATTATACATATATAATATATAGTACATACAATATTTAAAGCGATATTTACACACAAAGGCCGAATAAGTTGAGAATTAGAAGAATGAGCAACTTTTCCTTCCCCGCCCCCAAGTGTAAACTGTATATTAATAAACTCATGCAAGTGACAAGTAAACTAACTATTTAACGAGATTAAATAAAGATAATAATATATATACACACACGCACATGTCTCTTATTGCCTCAATTAGCTACATTTATAGGGTTGTTATACTCTGTCCCCAAAGCGATCGAGAGTATGCCGAGTTTGTGCAGTACGAGTTACAGGTGGAAAACGGACTATATACTCCATACAAGCCATGGATTGATATATTCCATTCAAAAGCATATTGCATATTAGGACTGCAGGTGATCTGGAAGAAATGAGAATGCAATTGAGTGAATGCAAACGGACTGCGAACAGAGTATGTGGTAGTCGGGAGCTTGCGAGTGCAACGCACTTATTATTCATTTGTATTCATAGAGACAGACAAAATGAATCATACGAATGCCATGCCAATTATGTAAGCACCATAAATGCATCGTCATTGGCCGAAGCCGAAGCCGTCAACGAAACCGAAGCTTGAAAGCTTTGCCCTGGAAGCTTTCAATGCGCTTTGAGCGGGCTGAGCTGGGGTGGAGTGAGTGGGAGTTGGATGCACAGGCTGCGTCGCCGAGAGCTGAATGTGTTTCTGATTGCCCGCGTGCGTCAGTAGCAAAAGGTAGTGGCAAGTGAATAGACGCGCATCGCGGCAAACATTAAAATAAATTGCAACAGCAACATATCCAAAGAGAGAGAGTGTGAGAGAGCGGGAATAACAGTTAAGCGAAAAAGCGCAACAGTATGAATTACCAGGTGAGTGAGTGCTTGCTGCAGTTTATCGATTGCTTCTGATAGATACATACATACATCTTTTACTGCTGCGTCAGCCCGTGCCCAGCGTTTTACCTCGTAGTCACTTTGACTCTGCAGCTGATAGTCAAGAGCTCCGTGCCGCAATGCGTGGATTTGGAACCGATGAAGAGCAGATCATGGATGTGCTTACCAGTCGCTGCAACGCTCAGCGTCAGCAGATTGTGGACGCCTACGCCATGGAGTTTGAACGCGACTTGGTAGAGGACCTCAAGTCCGAGCTGGGTGGGCGCTTCGAGGACCTCATTGTGGCCCTCATGATGACTCCCGTCGAGTATTTGTGCAAGCAGTTGCACGCTGCCATGGCTGGGATGGGCACCAGGGAGTCCACCTTGGTCGAGATTTTGTGCACCAAGAACAACGAGGAGATACAGCAAATTGTGGCCGCCTACGAGGACATGTACAATCGTCCTTTGGCCGAGCAAATGTGCGCTGAGACCTCGGGCTTCTTTCGCCGTCTGCTCACGCTGATTGTTACCGGAGTGCGTGATGCCTGGGACACCCCCGTGGATGCTGCCCTTGCCAAGGATCAGGCTGCTCAGTTGTACAACGCTGGCGAGGCCAAGTTGGGCACCGATGAGGAGGTATTCAATCGTATTATGGCCCATGCCAGCTTCCCCCAGCTGCGTCTCATCTTCGAGGAGTACAAGGATCTCTCCGGCCAAACCATCGAGCAGGCTATCAAGCATGAGATGGCTGATGAGTTGCACGAGGCCATGATGGCCATAGGTGAGTACAAAAAGCAAAAAGGAAGATATGTATCTATACCCTCCCCCCACCCCACCCCCTTTTTTCACACAAAAAACGCATTTTCCAACCTGTTGTTTCCATGGCAGCTACAAAAAAAGTGACAAATTTTAATCAAATTAAATCGCATCAAAAAATACAGTTCTTACTCTCTTTGTGGCCAGTTTTTCGTTTTTCAGTTACTTTTTTCACTCAGTTGTTTTTTTCTGCGTGGTTAATTTTTCTTCAGTTGTTGCCATGCTGCAAGTACACAAGGTGGTGTTGTCCGAGTGGGTGGGTACCACCTCCCTCAGAAAGTGTGGGGGCAGATGAAAAAGAGACAGCAAATTTTCACTCTCAGCTCTGTTGACAGTGCGCAAGAGATAAAAGAAGATTGTGTGCTTTTCGTTATTAGCTTGACAACAACGCAATAAACTTTATTTTTCAATTGTGCACTCATCTGTCTACGCTGCAGAGCATCCTCTTCTGCGACCTATTTTTGAATCCTGATTGGGTTCACGATGCGTGCTCCCAAGATTAAAAGTATTTTTATTTAAATTTTTACTTATTTCAGTTAGTTTATTGTGTCCAAGTGTTTAATAGAAATCAATTTTAATGAATATATTCGTTGTCTCAGCTAGCTGATTGTAGTTTGAACAGCAAGTGATTTTCAAGTGCAAACTTTGTTCTATTATACTTTTGTGACTTACATTAGGTTTTCATATCTTAGTCTAATTAAATCAATATTCAGTGGGAAACAATTAAACACACAGCGCGAAGTTTCTTGCTTGATACAAATGCTTCATCAAAGCAATATGACAACACATGTGCGTTTATTCAAAACAAGTTCAAGCAATGAACGCGTTCATGATTGCCGTGAATGGGCCCCGTAACGGATCTGTGTTTTCAAATTGCTCCCTTCGCTCACTCTCTCTCTCTCTCTCAATTTATCTGTAATTAATCTATGTTCTCTTTTATATTTGCAGTGGAGTGCGTTCAGTCTCCGGCTACATTTTTTGCCAACTTGTTGTACAAGGCTATGAATGGCGCTGGCACTGATGATGCTACTCTCATCCGCATCATAGTGTCCCGCTCGGAGATTGACTTGGAGACCATCAAGCAGGAGTTTGAGCGCATGTACAATCGCACTCTACTCAGCGCTGTTGTGGTAAGTGCTCCCACCTTCCCTCCCGCTGTAGTCCTGATTAACATTAAGTAATACATATACACTTTTGCTTTCTGTATTCTTGCCCTGATCTTGATCTTGAACTTGAACTTGAACTTGAACTTGACCCCACTCCACTTGTTTCGTTGGTGTATTGTTGTGTTTTTGGTCGTAGGATGTAAGTATCGGCTCGGTTTATTGGCTTGAATAGAGTATCTGCTCGGTTGTGGAATTCAAAATTAGCTCGCATTGCATTAATCGACCTTCAATCCCTAACTGACTGCTAATTATCTGTCATTTGTATTCTCTTGCAGTCGGAAACCTCTGGCGACTACAAGCGTGCTCTGTCCGCTATCCTGGGCGGTGCTTAAGATGCCTTGGGCATTCCAAAATTTTATTAAATGTTACTCAAATTATAGTATCTAGTGCCGGCAAAGATAACTCGCTTTTAATGTCTATGATAGCGCACAGTTGTGCCAATAAATATGCGTTCAATATCATATGCAAACAATATTAATATATGATATTCAGAGTTAAAAATATATTTGAGTTTCTATGCCTAAGGCGGGGGTGGGGTGGGGGCACACACTTATATCCACAGCTCAGATCGTGAATACTACACCCAGGACTACTTGAAGAATAACTTGTGTAACTCCTGGGATTTGATAGGCAGAAAATTTTGCATTTCATCGGGATTCGTCCAAAAGCTGATTGAATTCTAAAACGATAAAAGATAATGGTGGTAAGGATCAGATTAGACAAGGACCAAGCTGCGATTCTTACAAAAATATAAAAGTAATTCTAGTAAAATATTTACATGTTTATTTTCAATTTCACAGCTACATTATAAGACTGTTCTTTATCAAGTTTTACAATTTACAATACAATTTGTAGTTTGTTTTATTCTTGATCCTTTTCATAGGGATTATATTCTTCAGTCTAATGACCCACATCGGTCAAAGATATCTTGATTAGTATAAGGTAGTAAAACAACAAAATACTAGAATTCCGGTTTTCACTTCCGGCAAGATTTTGCGGTGCATTTCCCTTATATGTTTACATTCGCACCCTTGACATTATTTAGCGGATTGAATTCACTTGCCATTGAGATAGGATTCAACGGCAATATTGAAAGTCAGAACATTTAACGGAACAGCTCTGAATCATAGTACAAAGTTATGGTTATATCTTGGCTGCTTACCTGTAACTCAGAGCAGGGCGCCTCGCGGTGTACGTACTCCCTCAGTATATAATCATTCTCGATCTCGAGATGGAAGCGAGTGTCGTGCATGCGTATCAGGACATCATCTATGCGCAGAAAGTGGCGCAGCAGCACAAAGAAGCCGGAGGGCATAACACGCTAAAGTTCAGCAGAAGTTACAACATATAATAAACATATTTGAAATCAATTCGATGGCCACTCACAATGCGCACGCTCATCAGGGAGATGCCGTGATCGTGCAGCTCGTCCTCGTAGAGTGTGAGATCGTTGTAGAATAAGATATCCTCGCGCTGCATCAGCTTCATCTTGTTGAGTGTCTGCTCAGTGGACTCTATGCGAAACTTATCGTTCAGGGTGCCTTGATACGAAGAGCTGAATGTCCAGTCGAATGGCTTGAACTTTTGCTCCATATTTTGCTCCGAGCTGCAGGGATTAATATATACATTAGTAATATTTTATGTACAATGATTAAACGCATTCTAATAGAACATTCAAGTGCTCCGGCACGGCTTGCCGGCTTGCCCAATAATCCTTCCCCATCGGGTCAGAGGTTTCCCACTCTATTACTCTACTATTCTCATCCTAATCTTACCCTTCCTTACATCCGTCTTTCCCTAATGAAATATCTAAACGATTCAGCTGTAAGTTGAGGCATAGCTAGCCTTACTGGCAAATACAGTTCACCCCACTTGTTGATGTCTGTATTAGATTCAAATGTTATTTCGTGTAGGACTTTAAACAATATCTATGAATCTAAGAACGGAATATATTTGAGAATATTAAAACTGCTTTCGATGCTACTAACTAGGAACTCGATCATTCTGAATTGTTTAAGAATAAATTAAAGCCAAGTTCCTCATTTAAAATAGAGATATAATGAAATTCAATTATCTACCGATTGTTCCTATGTCAGTTTATAATGTTTAAAGATTGGTCGAGCTATCTAGAAACAAATACTCTAAGCACAACTCTTTTTTCAACAGGTTGTTCCTATGGTTTTTATTTATTTAAACTACACCTACTCTACACGAAACTTACACTTGCTGGATTTGGTTGGGAAACAGAAATCATTTTCATGCAACTAATTTGACGATCGATCGTTCCTATGGCAGCTATATGATCGCGTGATCGGTCGGTTGGTTCCGGCATGGATTGCATAGAACCAGAAGCGCACACAGATACGGATGGATCGAGTCGGCTATTGATGGTGATCAAGAACATATGTTTCATGGGGTCGGAAAGGCCTCTGCAAGGGTTCACTTTGTGGGGTGAACTGTGGCAAGCTTTGCTTACCGCGACTCGCGCCATTCCTGAGCACAGGCAACCTCCAGGGCCGCCTGCTTGCCATTGGCCACCAAGATCAGGGCATCCAGGGGCTTGAACTCCATGAGGGCACCATTCTTGTGGTGCAGCACCAGCTTGTTCTTGTGGAACACCATGTCCGGCAGATGGGGCAGCTCCAGGGAGTGTTGGTATTTGCATAGGTCACAGCGATTGCCGTCGTTCTTGTCGCAGCCCCGGTTGCACATACTCTTCAATATGTGCGACTTCTCAAAGCTGATGGTCCAGTCAGAGAACCGAAGGGTCTCGCAGTCCACCGGCAAGCGGGGCGTGGGGCACTACAGGTGATTTCAAAATATTATTTATCGAGAACAGCACTTTTGCTGGCATGCAGTCTTCTTACTTCATTCGCCATAATCTGCGTTTGTGTTGTTGGTCGGAAGTACAATACTAATCTATATAAAATGCCAGAATCAGCAGCATAGCGATGCAAATTTAAATCGATACTACAAATCATGGCTAGATTTTCATCGATATATCGATAGGCCAGACAAAATTAACTGTTGCTGTTTGAACGCTGCCTTTCGTCACTGACTCAGTAACTTATAGACCGTTCAATCGTAGAAGTTGCTGGACACTGTCTACCATGAGTGGACTTGACTCTGACTTTGTATTCGATCATGAATTCCCGCCATTTGTATGAGATCAGAGCTGGGCAGTCATAGGAATGCGCTGATCCAAGCAAAGCGATCAGTGACAATTGTCTTCTTGAGTTGGAAAGTCGGTTATAATGTCTTTGAGCGCCCCTACAGAATGAAAGCACGATGAATGTCTATGTCTATTCAGCAATTATCAGTGGTTGCAAATAATCGGCCTACTGCGATAGATCGATATATCGATGGCCTGTCACATCACTAGGGCGAAGCGGCAAATGTTTTGTTTTTGTCAGCTATTCCAATTCCTTATGTGGGCGTACACAACAAATTTGTAAACAGATTGGAAAACTTGAATTGTCAGCGCCTTCGGCTTATATTGCAAGACTTAATAAAGTGCCAAAGTAGGGTATTATCGTAATGATTGCGTTAAAACGCCTGCCACGTTTTTGCCTGCTGCGGTCTCTTGGGTCGAGCACAAAATTCTCCACATCTTCGGCCCCGCGGATGTGCAAGGCACAGATAACCGCGGAAGAGGTGCGGGGTGTGGCCGACGCTCTCAAGAGCGGACTGCGCCCATTGGGCCAGCCGACGAACGCAACCCATCCACACTTGATAAGGCCGCATGAGCTGGTGCCGGGCGTGGAGCCCGTCGAGTTCCAGGCGCGACGCGCCCAGCTAATGCAAGGACTGCAGGCCTATGCTGAAAGCTTTGGGACCGAATTCAACGGACACGCCTCCAAGTGTCACATGGTAAGCCTGGCCAAAGCAATAATCTGAAATCCCTTTGAAACCCCAAACTAATCCCTAATCTCCCTAATCTTTAGATGGTTATTGGTGCTGCAGTCAAAAAGTATATGAGCGGCAAGATACCATACGTGTTCCGTCAAAGCTCCGACTTTTACTATCTAACCGGTTGTCTGGAGCCGGACTCAGTGCTGCTGCTAACCATTGATGAATTTGCCACCGTGCACTCCACGCTCTTCATGCGCCCCAAGGATCCCCACGCAGAGCTCTGGGATGGCCCGCGCACCGGGCCCGACTACGCCGTGCCACTATTTGGCGTGCACGAGGCGCAGCCCATCGATGACTTTGAGAAAATTGTGTCCAAGCGCATGGCACAGCTGAAGCCGCACTTGTGGTTCGACTTAAAGAACTCGGAGCTGGCCAACGTGACGGAGGCCATGCTGCAGCTGTGCAAGACTGAGGGCGCCCAGCTGCTGCCCGTTTACACGTTCATCGAGAATATGCGGCTGATCAAGTCGCCCGCCGAGATGCAGCTGATGCGACGCACCTGCGCCATTGCCTCCCAGGCATTCAATGAGGTCATGGCCGAGACGCGGCCGGGCCAGTCGGAGCACCAGTTGTATGCCGCGATCGACTTCAAGTGCCGCATGCGCAACGCCAGCTATCTGGCCTATCCGCCGGTTGTGGCCGCGGGCAAAAATGCCACCGTCATACACTATGTCAACAACACGCAGCTTCTGCAGCCGCGGGAGCTGCTGCTAATGGACGCCGGCTGCGAGTACGGCGGCTATACCAGCGATATAACCCGCACCTGGCCAGTGAGCGGCCAGTTCACAGATCCCCAGCGCACGCTCTACGACATGATGGAGCAGCTGCAGAAGGAGACAATCGGTAGGCAGACGAGTTAGACTCAACCTTAGACTCAATCTTATTTGTATTTGCTTTTAGGAATGATAATGCAGCCTGGCGGCGAGACCCTGGACCAATTGTTCGAGACAACCTGCTTCAAGCTGGGCAAATATCTGCAGGAGATTGGCCTGGTGGGCAAGCATCTGAGCGACCACAAGGAGCTGGCCACGCAGGGCTACAAGTTCTGTCCACATCACGTCTCGCACTATCTGGGCATGGATGTCCACGATACGCCCCATGTGCCGCGCAACACACGTCTGCAGCCGGGCATGGTGTTCACCGTCGAGCCGGGCATCTATATCGACGAAAAGCGTGCGGATGTGCCGCCCGAGTTCCGTGGCATTGGCATACGCATCGAGGACGACATACTGATCAATGAGCTGGGAAAGGTTGAAGTGCTCACAGCCAGCTGCATCAAAGAGCGTCGGGCGCTTGAGAATCTCTTCAAGCAAAAGCGAACAGACGCCGACGACTGACCCGCTCATCCGCCGATCCATCTATCCACTAAGTTCAGTGGCGTTTAGAGACAGATTTACTAAATTCCTAGTCATAAATTAGTCTTAGCATATACTTTTGAAAATTGTGATCAGAACTAATAGTTTCATTGCTCCAAAGGTTCCAAGTTCTAAACTAAACTGCAAACAGCTTTCATCGCGGAAGATAAGAATGCGATTCTTCCAGTAATTTACTTTTATCGCAGTGATTTTAGTCTGGGCGATGGCAAATCTTTATTTTTTGTTCTTGTTGAATGAATGCTTTGCTATCGCCAAATACTTGGAACATGAATATATTTTGATTTTGTAAATCGCAAACAAATCTTCCAACTTTCTTCTCATCTCTGGCAACTGTGTATATCTGGCGGATAATTGGAATGAGATTCTCCCCTAATTGTCTTTATCTCTTTTATATCTTTCATCTGTGGTTCGGGGATTCAAAACTCTTTATTCCTGTTGATTAAATGCCTTACTATCGTCTAATTCTCGGGGTGTACAACTTTTTAGCTTTGTAGGTAAGCAATCAATCCAGCTACTCTCCTTTTAAGGAGTGCAGCGCTGAGCTTCAGTAGTTTTTTTATTGCATCCTTATCTTCCTATCCTTGTCTACCAATATAAATAAGGAAATCTTTCAAGTGGTTGCAGATAATAAAGTAAACATTTAGAAGTAGTACACTTAGTTTAGAGTTTGGCAAAAACAGGCATCTCATCCTTGGTTAGCTGTGCAGCAACCGCCTGGGCAAGGTCCTCCGACTGCAGATTGACCCGGTTGAGCAGACGCTGCAAAAGGCAAACAGTTTAGTAAGAGATGTAAGTGCGCAGGAGTCGCGCACTTACAATGTGATCGAGTCCCTCCTGAGTAGTGTGCTCCAGCGAATAGACCATGTTCTCCTTGGTCGTCTGCACGGCAATGGGACTTTTGGTGGCAATATTTTCAGCCAGCGCCAGGGCACCGCTCAGCAGCGACTCCTTGGAGTCAAAGAGGCGACTAACCAAGCCGCTGCGCTCGGCCTCGGCTGCCTCGAAGCGGCGACCAGTGAAGCAGAGCTCGCGGGCCAAGGACTGACTGCCTATAGCTTTGGGCAGACGCTGGAGCGAGCCAACATCAGCGGCCATGCCGATGTCCACTTCCTTGACCTGGAAGTAGGCATCCTGCGTGCTGTAGCGTATGTCCGCGGCTGTGATCAGATCAACGCCCGCGCCAATGCACGCCTGATGCACTGCCATGATGACCGGCTTGGGGCAGCGTTCAACCGCGCTAATGGAGTCCTGATACAGCTTAATGTTGCGCTCCACGATAATGCTCTTGCGTGCCACATCCTCGGTGTCAGTCAGCTGCTGGCCGAGGGCCATCATGGAGGCAAGATCGATGCCAGCACAGAAATGCTTGCCCGCAGCGGACAGGACAATGGCGCGGCATTCGGGATTGATGGCCAGCGTGTCGAAGCAGTCTTTAATCTCTCTAGACAGTTGAATCAGTGGATGATAGGATAGGATGTTAAATATGTGCACTTACAGCCACATCTCCCGGTTGATCGCATTCAGTTTCTTGGGTCGGTTCAGCTCCACATGAAAGACATAGGGCTTGGGTGAGCTGATGGCCAGCGTCTTGAACTGGGCGGCAACATCTGCGGCGGCCTGTGTGCTGTGGGTTGTGTTGTTCCGATATGCCTGCATGCCTACAAGTTGTTTTATTTATTTAAATAAATCAAACCACTCGGACTTTGAACCATTGAACAGTTGGACCTCCGGTACAGTAGTTACATATGTATATGGTGCAATCGTTGCAATCTTTAGATGGTCACACTCACCACCTATTCTGGGCACCAGCCTGATCACATTTGTTATTCTGGGTAACGACATATTCGCAGATTACAAAATCGTTTAAGAATCTCCCTTTTATATATAGAGCGCTTTTTGTATCGCCACTCGATACTTTTTAAATTACGATAGTCAACGTTATCGCTTGCAATCGATCTTTGTCAGCGGGATCAGCTGTGGCGCGCATGGTGACATTGTATTAGGTGAAGGCTTGATCGCAAGTGGTATCATATTATTAAGTGCCAGTTAGTCATGAAACGAACTATAATTGAAAAATAAATCTGATTATAGCCTGTTGGCTTGTAGGCGATTAGCCCACCACATTAATGGCATTTTTTCTATAGATTTTTTCTATTCGTATTACTGGTAAGAATTGCAATTTGCTGCCGAAAATAATAAATTTGCATAATGTAAGAGTCCGTTGCCAGCCACAATAGTCAAGTCGAACTAATCGCAATATAATAACAACTAATTATTCTATATTTTATTATTATATTATTGTTTTTTTTATATATAATTTAATATTCAACAGTAATTTTATAAATGGGGCGCCTCTGAAGGATATCAAACAGTATGGTCACTCCATTTGTCTTACAACACTTACCAATACCACAAATCTATCGGATATTCGATATCTACATAGAGTCAGTAGCCAATTTGTTAATCGTGCATTTTATCTTCCTTAAAAATTCCTCCACAGACACTTTCCGCCGGCATGAATTCCATTCTACAATTATTTTGCATTTATTAAGGACAAAACTTGGGTTCTTTTGGCCGTTCTTTCGTTGCGGACCGTAAAACTAACAAATGCCACAAGCTATGAAACAAATGGCGCCAAGCTGCCAATTTGATTGGATTCGTTTTTAGAGTGACCGCTTGCAACAATATGGTCACCTTATTGCTTTGTTTACATTGTTGCTGCGAGAAAGATGGCGCCAAAGTGCCGTTTAATGGATTAATAGGAATTCGCATAAATGAAGCTTGTTTGCTTTTTCAACTTGCCATCCCTTAGCGAGAAGTAAGTACATATAAACATGCATAAACACATATGTATGTACATACGTATGTATTAACTTTGAGCATCTATAAATTCCAAATGTATAAATATGTGGATTTGTACATACATATATTGCAACATAAATATGTATGCATATTTATTTTTCGTTATTTGATTGTGTTTTTAACGTTTCTTACGCAATCAAATGAAATTTGTGTATTTGTTTTCTGTATTGCAGCCCAACTCCAACTCAAAAGCGGGTCAAAATGAAATGAAATATGAATATCCAGATATATTGCACATCCGATTTAAAGCTTATTATTGCCCAATCGGTGCAATCGCATTACAGATGCTCCTCATGGTACAGTTATGCATGTGCAACCTTACATAACGGTGTTTCGTAACGGTGATTTCTGCCTACACCTGATACTTGCGCACAGGCACTGTAGGCCCTCCCGCCGCGCCCGCTCCCGCGACCCTACGGGGATCCTTAGGGATGACAATCACCTCGGTAATGTGGGATTTGCGCATATTGCCATTGTGATCGTAGGTATTGGTTGTCTCCAGCTCCCCCTGGGAATTCGACTCGTACGACTTGCACTCGTACTGGGGACAGCACCTGGGATAATCCAGATTCTCCTCACTGGGCGGCAGGACGGCGCAGGTGCCTTTCAGTGCACCCGGCACCTTGCAGCTGCAACAACACGAGCAGTTCAATGGAAGGACTAAGTTAATAAGTTGTTATATTTATGTTCGTTTGTTGGTTTAGTTCATTTGAGCTCGAGTTATATTGAAATGAACAACCAAAAACATCAATTTGAAGGACTCGCTCACAAACGAAAGAACCAAGGAACACAGTCAATATTCCCTTATGAAGATGCTTAGCTAACTTTGTTCTTTACCCCCCTAAAGGAATTCAACTTCTACAGTTCGTTCGTTTGGTTCATCGAGTCGTTCGGTATAACAGGACCCGAGTCAAGTTATGAGAGTGCGCTTACCTATCCTCCCAGAGCTGCAGGGTGCCCAGGCACTGCACGCGGATGCATTGGCCGGGACGCGTGAAGACCTCCCCCACGTACAGCTGGCGTCCGCTGAGTGTGTCGCCGCAGAACTGTTGATTGAAGCGGTAACCTGTAAATGCTGTGCCCCAGGTGAGTGGGCGCTCCTCATCAGATGGGTTACTCGAGAGTGTGTGTGTGTACTCACAGTTATAGGAGGGCGCTGCTTGGCTTAGGCCAATGAGGATCGGCAGTATCAGGGCTAGTAAGGACGAGTGCATATTGTTATTTGAATGATTCACTTGGATAATAGGCCCGGCCCGACGTTTGCAAAGTTTAGTGCGCAACTGAGGCGAATACGGGCCGAACGTTTAATCTTTCTTTATTTCCACAATGAACACACATGGGGCCAAGTGTGTGTGGGTGTGTGTGTGTGTGTAATCACATGTACTTACGACATTTGCGCGCTTTCTCTACTGGGAATTTAAAAATTTATATAAAATGTGTTGATGTTTTTATATGCTTATCGCTTGGCCCGCAACGCTCAAAAGCTGAAATAAAACAAACTAAAAATTCTCAACTGTCGGCTGCCCGACTACGAGCTACCCTTTTCCACAGGACAAGGCAAGCAAAGTCCCTTAGAAGTATGCTAAGCAGGCAAACTACACAATACATGCACACATCTTGTAGCTGTATTGGTGCGCTTTTGTCTGTAAAGCTGCATTCCTCACTAGCGCAGAGCTTTAAGCTTTCAGTGCTTCAGAGTCTGTGTACTGTGTGCGTGAGCTTTCTTTAACTTGATCAACTTATTAGGGAATGTGGACGAGAGCGCGTCATAACAAATAAAGCTAATTTGAATAGACTTCAGGCTGCCTTTTTAACTCTGGCAGAAATTTGTATCTTAGTTAGTTGTCTTATTAAACCTTAGCTAATTTCTGTACCCACACTGATAGTTACTCTACTGTCTACTGCTAGTTTCTGTCTTCCTCTGCTCATTACATTATGAAAGTGGTTTGAGTACCACGTAACATAATAAATATATATGTATATATTTCAACTCATTTTCAAGATATATACAAAAAATCACTCGTCAAATGTTTTACCAAGTTCGGAATATACAACCCCGCGGATGAAAAATAAGGGTAACTTAAAATTGTATGGGTGAAATTTGAATTCGATCTGTTTCTACTCTTTATTTCAATAATGACATACATTATGTATACTATCATGATATATGTATCTTTGACATAGGAACACCGCTCGTAATATGAGCAATTTTTCCCTTTGAGTGTCAAGGAATTTATACATATATCGTGCAGTTAACAAAGGAACAATTCCTGCATGAGTTCTTAAATATTTTGCAGGTTTGCTCTTGTTCTGCGCGCCATATCGGTTTGCATGGTGTTGGTATAGCCCATGGACTCTCCTGGCTATAGGGTATAAGCAACAACAATATGCAAAATGGCAAAGCACTCGAGTCTACAATGTTTATGTACGGATACACATACATATATTTATGTATAGTACGTATGCGTATTTCCATTACTCTTTCAAGTTATATGCTAAGAAATTGTTTATAAATATTTTGATTCACATCTAGAGTGCCTACGTCTGCGCCGCCGCCCCTCAACCCCACACTCGACCACCTCCCGCAGCATGCTGCATGATTATCATCAATGTGTGGGGCACTGGGGCAGCAGTTGTGAGTCAGCCCCAACGTTACGGCGGTCAATTCTGAATGGAATAACATGAAAGCTCGCACCGCAATGGTCGGCATGAGATTCAAAGTCATGAGCGCTATTGCACGTTGATACCTTTATGTAAAGTATCCCAATTGAACAACTAATTTGTTCATATAACCAGGGTGCGCTTTATTGAGCGCTGGGATCGGGATGGAATCCCGCACGTCCCGCTCAAATTTCAATCCTCTTCCGACTGGGAAGAAAAGTTCATTTGATTGCTTATGCTCCTAAGAAGCTCCGCGAGATGGTTTCAAAACAGCCCGGAACGAGCGTAATCGGGATAGGATGTATGTTTCGGGACGGCCAGAATCGGGATTCGATTTCCATCCCCATCCCATCTCTATTAAGAGCGTTGTGTTCGATGTGAACAAAATGAACAACATATACTCGTATTTTAATTCGCTTAATCGTGTGCTTTCCCTTTTTCGTATGATTCGCTAGCACGTAGAACACGTGGAGCAAACGTCATTTACAATATGTGTAATATGCAGTTAATTCAGAATGATGCAAGCGATTAGCTAGTCCAATGACGACTTATCAACTTCAGGGGCTAAAACGCTGTCAGATAACCGCAGCAAGATTCTATTTGACCTGAGCTCCATTGCCGGACGGGGTTGGACAGGCTAGGACAGGGTTCGACAGGGCTGGACTGGACCAAGACGCAGCCATTCGCATCATGCGGGCTCGCACGAGTTGAAAATGTTGAAATTTCCGTCATACTCGCAATTTCCTGCACAAATCTATAAAGTGTTTGGCATCCTGGTGAGGTTTGAGCTTTCCTCCAGCCGTTGCCCGTTGGCCGGAAACGGAAATGGGAATTGTCACAAATTCTTAATAGTCCCATCAGATGTGCGATGATGATTGCCTGGGATACACAAGATTAGATGCCTGACTCATCTTCATAAAATAGTCATTGGCCGGTGCCAAAGAGCTGCTCGCTTTTAGGAGCTCGTGCTTAATCTCTATTAATTCAGTGCATACTTTTAAAGACCCAAATTTGAACTAAAACAGGGGAGAACGGCTATCTTCGGCGTGCCGAAGAAATCTACCCTTGCAGTCATAATAATATAATATATGTTATATAATAAAGATTTTCATACAATTTTGATAAACTTGGTCAGCTTGTTTCAAGTTAGTTAGCAAATTAGTTCAGTTCACTGAGTTTGTTTAAGGTGCCAGAATCTTCGTAGTGCTTTCTTCCTTTATTGTGAATTTTATTTTATATTTTATGAACGGCCCCAGCAAAAGTTGTTAAACAGCGTTTTATACTAATTTTGATTTGAATTGCACCCTTGTCAATTTTAATAAAAATGTCGACAAATTTTTATTTCCTAATATGAATAAAATTGAAATGACAACCCAATCTACAGCGTAAATCATGACCAATTATTTTTCATTTTTTATCAGACTGATCTGGATCTTCAGATCAACTGGCGGATCTCTTTATTTAAATCATCATCCCTTTTATAAATGTATAAGGTTACGACCCAATTCGGCATGGAAATCGATTCAGTTTTGACAAAGTCATGATAGCTTCAAATCTAGGAAGGATGCCTACTATGGATCAGAAATCTTTACAAGTCCAAATTGTATGTGGTTTTGGTCGAAAATTGAACAAGTTTTCAACTTGCATTTTATACTCATTTTAATATTTAAATAATAAAAAATAATAAAAATAACAAGTAAGAATGCTATAGTCGAGTATACCCGACTACGAAACTCCCTGTACGCAGGTCTAAGACATCCAATCACATCTACGTCCACTTACACATACATACACAAAGACGTACACACACACTGGCGGCAAAAGCGACACCGCAAGCGAGGCAATTTAATTGGTGGCTGTGCTTCTTCTTCCCCCCTCTCACTGCATCACTTAATCTTCTTTCGTGAATAACTTCCGTGTTTATTATCCGATCGACTTGAAATTTGGACAGTATATTAAGAGAGACTAAAGTATTGTACGTGCCAAATCTTAAAGCTATATCTTGAAAATTGTTACTGTAAAACGGTTTTAATCGATTTGCGGGGGAACGGGGGGAGATATCTGAAATATGAAACAAACTTGATCTGCGTATGGTATACAGGAACCTACATTTCAAATTTGGTGTCTCTAGCTCTTGTAGTTGCTGAGATCGACGCGTTCATACGGACAGACGGACAGACAGACGGACATGGCCAAATCGAAATCTCTTTTGATACTGATCAAGAATATATATACTTTATAGGGTCGGAGATGTCTCCTTCTGTTTGTTACATACATTTGCACAGATTTAGTACCCCCTTTTTACCCATTTTATGGGTACAGGGAGTAAAAAATGTGTACGGACTCTTGTCAATTCTCGAAAAAAGACTTAAAAATGTTTTTTTGGAATATCAATGAAATTCATATGGCATGTTAGTTCGATTTGGCGACTTTTGTTAAGATAGCTTCATAAATAAAAAGTTTCTCATACAACTTAATCTTAACTTCGACCGATCGTTTCTGTATAATGTATGATATAGAGGTCCGATTTTGACTAAATTTGGGCAGATTGTATAAACTATTCAGAGACTCCGATTCCAGACACAGAAAGACATCGACTCGGTTATTGTTGCTGATCAAGAATATATAGAGTTATGGTGTCGGGTAAAAAAGAAATTCCTGCTGCCAGGTACGCGGATGGGGTACTCCCGAACTGATAGATGGATCAGTCCTTGTAACAGGGTGTCTCGTGGCCGGGTAAGCTCGACTAGGGTATTCTCTGTTGTTTATTTTCCCTTTGCAGCCACTTCCACTTTCATTTTTCTCCCAGAAACATGAGAACTCGCACATAACTATCCAACGAGGGGCCGCTGTGCTTGGGGATCGCCCATGGGGCTTCATAGATGGGGGGCTGGTACGTCATTGCGGCACTGAGGTCGTCAGAGATCGGCTTGTCGATCGTCTTGCTGAAGTGTGACTTCGGCTGGGGTTGTTTTGGTTGAACGAGGCTTGCCGTTTGCCGGTGCCCTCAGTTGTGTGATCATCGCGGTGCGGTAAAGAACGCAGCGCTGAGCTACAGATACAGATACAGATACAGATACATTCGATACGGCTGGAGACGCAGATACAGCGATTGAGATACTTGTCAGGCGTGAGTGCCGAGTGAAGTAGCTGTGAAGTTGCTGGCTGAAGGGCTGCAATGAAATGCAATTAAGCTGCTCAAATCAATTACATGCATAATGCAGCAAATTGAATTAAAGTGCGTAAACAGAGTTTAACCAACCCGAAGACTGGCCGTCCTATGCCCGTACTATATAGTACAGTATAGTATAGTATAGTATAGTATAGTATAGTATAGTACAGGAGAGTATTGACTTTACTTGGGATCTGCCGGCCGGCTGGGATGGGCTGATACAAGTTCAAATCGAAATTGAGATGCAAATATGAGCGCTGTAAAAATAAACAATACGCGAAATGTTCGTTGTTTGTAGAACAACTGATATAATTATTTGCAGCATTTGCATAAAAGTTATAAACAACATTTAATGCAATTAATTTGTGTGCTCCTCTCGATTCTGTTTCGTTTTCGACTTTAACTCTCTCGTGCGGTCAATTAAGCGATTTTTCATTTACTCGCAGTTAACATTTTTTGTTGATATCATTGTTTGGCTATTGAGCAAATTAAATAAACTCTTTGAGGTCTTTTTTCAAATACTTTTTTTGTGTGTGTGCACAAATGCGATTTTGATAAATACATAAAATGCATTTAATTTGTTTATTCGTATTTGTGTGTATTTATTTTTGTTCTGTGCTGTCTCATCGATTAATTGCGGTTTCATCTTAATATTCATTTGTGAACCTGTTAATGCTATTCGAATTGTGGTTTAATTGCTTTCATCTGGAAGCTCAGGCTTCGAACCTGTGTTGTGTTGTGTTGTGTTGTGTTGTGTTGTGTTCAGTGTGACAATACTCAAGACTAATCGAACTGTTCAATGTTACTAAACAATCAAACTCGCAGTCCCTGTCAATCAAGTCGCATTGGCCTATGCACAAGATTTGTTGACTGGTTGGACTCTTGAGTTATATTTTACATTTGTAATTTGTATCAAGTAAACCAGGTGCTTAATATACAGATTCAAATTGTATCTAACACAAATTTATTCGCACACATTTTGTTATACTATAGACTCTGTTTACCTGTAAATCATTCTTCAGTCACAAGTGGATAATATTATTTATTCATAAAGATATACATACCCAGATATCATATGAAGAACCGGTTCGTCGGGCCTTAACAAAATCCAAAACATATCTCCCTCTATGCAATAGTATATATAGGCTGTTATATAGGCTTGGATTATATACCTATAGTTAAGCCTCACAGACTCAAAACATGCTCTAGGCTTAAGGATTTTTATATATTGCTTACATGGATATTATATTAGATATGAATATGTGCAAAGAAAGCAACCCAAGGTAGATGGATTTCGAATTCCATGTGGTAAATCAAACAAATAGTTAAATTAACCCTAACAGACTCGTTACATGCTCTAGGCTTACAAATGATCATTAATTGCTTGCAGTTTATGGTATAGATAGTATATTAGGTAGGAATATGTGCAAAGAAAGCAACCCAAGGTAGATGGATTTCGAATTCCATGTGGTAAATCAAACAAATAGTTAAATTAACCCTAACAGACTCGTTACATGCTCTAGGCTTACAAATGATCATTTATTGCTTGCAGTTTATGGTATAGATAGTATATTAGATAGGAATATGTGCAAAGAAAGCAACCCAAGGTAGATGGATTTCGAATTCCATGTGGAATTTGCAATTCATAAATACTATTTCCAGTTATGTTATTTATAGATGAAAAGCAAATAGATGTATTCACAGATCGTATACGTATTTCATTAGGAAAAGCACAAATATAAGCTATTTTGAGCTCGGAATTGTCTTCTACTTCGTATGGAAAGTCGTCATAGGTCAACGAAAATCAGCACATTGAACCTTTTGGGCAATTGCTTTAGTTTACGAGTATTATTGTGTTATTGTCTTGTTGTTTGTTGCTTGTATTTTGTATTGTGTGGTTTTTGTTGCGTGAATTTACATAATATGGAAATTAACTTATGCACTTTACATGCTCAAAAGCCGATTCGTTTCAGACTCTTCGAGCTTGATTTCATTTTTCAGCAAAATTGTGTCGCTAAAATGTAAATGCAAAAGTCGAGCGGAGCTTCTTCAACAACTAAATCGAACGACAACAAATTAGAAACCAGCCCAGACACCACACACGGCCGCACACACACATACGCGCCCCCCCCCCGGCAACCCGGCTACCCGGACCACCACATGCCGCTTGGCCTTGCCGAGCTTGGTGTTTTTTTTTGCGCTGGGCTAAAGCGCAAATTGTTGACTATGTTTTGGCGAGAAAATGCAGCACAACAACAGCAGCAACAGCAACAACAACAACAACATGACCTACAACAACCACAACAACAGCAACAGCAACAGCAACCGGAACAACCCAAACGATTAAGCTTCAGTTTCAATGTAAAAATCGCAGTGAATGTCAACACCAAAATGTCCACGACCCACATCAGCCCCGAGTACAACAAGCAGCCCAAGTCCAGCTGCGGATCGAGATCCCGCTCCCGCTCCCGCTCCCGTTCCCGCTCGAGCTCCACCTCGAAATCCAACATTGGGGTGCGGCAGCAACTGGTGCGTCTGGGACGTCGGCTGAGCAGCGCGCAGACCTGGTCTGTTGGCCAAGGCCATGACGGCATCTCGACCATACTGATTGTTAATCTTCTAATGATTTTGCTGCTCTCGCTCTGCTGCGATGTCTGTCGCTCCGCGGGGCACCCACATGTGGTCAACTTCACAGTGCTGGACCACGAGCCGCATCCCCTGCGGCCCAAGCTGGACAGCGACGTGGTGGAGAAGGTGGCCGTTTGGAATCAGCATGTGGGTGCGGCACCCAGCGTTGCCGAGGGCATTGCCATCAGCAGCGTGGCATGGATGCGACCCCAGCTTGACCACAAGCAGCAACAACAACAGGAAAAGGAAAAGGACGCTGAAATGGGCATCGAGGAGCGCATCGTCCTGGAGCGCGTCACTCGCGACTGTGTGCAGCGCTGCATTGTGGAGGTGAGTCCGTAAGGGGCGGTGGGGAACAACCATCGAAGCATGTCCTTTGAAACAGCTGGGCAAACTACTCCTATTACGAGTCCTTGCCCATTCCACTTTGCTGCGGGCATTCTGGCTTCGAAAATACATGCGGGTATATATTTTTTGCCTTTTTCCTCACATTAGAACTTGTGGTAAAATGTATGCCAGGGTCTTGGGTAAAGCTGGTAACTCTATCACTAAGTTTTCGTTACCCAACCATCCGTAACTTGAGAAGCGTTTAGCATTTGCTCCTTCGAAGGATTTCATTTGGGGATATAGCCATTGATAATGTAAATACATATTCGCCTTGCTGTTGAATGCAGTTTTGTTTTCCGGCATTTCCCTCTAGAAATAGCTTTCATTTACTTTTCAAAAGCTGGCAGCACTGCGGCAGGATAACTTTTACTTGTTGTTTAAACTGTCACCCTGACTAGAAAACTCTGCACTCAAGACTTTCCATGTTGTTCTGCAAACTTTGACCTTGCCAAACACCCAGCTGTGGGGTGAAAACCTTAAAGCAATCCTTAAAAGCGTACGTCCTTAAGAGCTGGCCTAAGACAACGTTTCGGCAAGATAGGCAAAGAAACCTTTCATTCTTTACAAGTCTCGCGTTTTATGATGAAATCTGTTTCAGAGAATTAAGTCGAGTTTCAAATCTCCTGTTCCTTATTTAATGTTACAATTAGAGACTTTGAGTTCCGAATGGAACCTCAAAGACTTATTTTCCTCTTCATTTCTGTCCCCAAATGTAATTTAACAACAGTGCTGAATATATACTTAAGTTTTTCCAGCTTTAAGTATAAGTATTCTTTGTCAGCATCAAAAGCCGAGTTGATAAAGCGATGTCCGTCTGTTTCTATCCAATCTAGTCTGTGGGTTTTAAAGATATCTGAATGCAACTTGTGCTGCAGGCAGTACCCACGTCGGAACCAGCCGGATGGGGACTTATTATATGTACTTTATATTGTTTGCCTCAAATTTATTGAATTTTTGAATAATAAACATTGCCTCAAGGGTATATATCTTCGGCACGCCGTTCTTTCTTGTTGTATTTCTCTTAAATTGCCCTCCAAGGTGAATTTGAGCATTTATTTCTTTTGTCAGAAGCGATGTTTTTATTTTGGAACTTAAGTGTAAATACGGTTTGTGCGTATCTCAGCAGTAAAATTCTCTTGTGGCACTCAGTACGTGCCAAACAGAATATCTTACTTTGAGAAATGACTGAGGGCAAATGAGTCGGATGGAAAACCTGGCAAGTGGAGGCAGCCGATAGTTTCGATAGTAATAGCTATAATGTCGACAAAGTCAGTTAAAGAGACACAATTAGGTATTATAGCTTGTAATAATAATGGAATGGCATAGTAAAGGCCACTTTCGATAGTATTGATAGTGTAAAGAAGCTCGATAAGTGTGCAACTGTACTATTCATAGTGTTATCGCTTGTTGACCAGCTCTATTCTCGACGGTTCCGAGCGTTAGACACGCTTATCACATGTTGGCTCCAATTCAAATTGCTCTGGAACCCCAATTAGGTAATGTCTATTGTCAAGTTTTGTGATTATAGGCCGTGGGCTCGCCTGTCATGTCAAACAGACACTTAAATCTACGGCACAGTTCCATAACGACACTCTAGCACCGTTTTATGCAACTGCAACAGCAACAGCTTCTGTGTCTGTCACTGCGAGTATCTGTGCATCTGTATCTGTGTCTTTGTGTTTGTATCTGTATCTGTATTTGTATCTGGGATTGCAAATATTTAGGTTACGAGTACCTTCGCTTTATGGCAATTTGCATGTCCGCATATTGCGTGGGATCTCGTTCTTCTATAATTTTCTCGGACTGTCTTTCTTTCCGTGAGCTGATGCTGACTCTGCTGTTGCCTCTAACTGCCGCTAGCTGGCGCTAGCTGGAAGAATACGGTCTTAACACGGTCTATTTATTAATTGCTTGCGCCCAAAAACGCAAACATATTTCATCATATTTTACTGTTCGTATGTGTATCTATATACGTATGTACGTTCAGATACCATAAGAGATATTGTCGCGCTGCTTTTAATTAGTTTCTCAGTTAACTCGGCGCAGCTGCGCACGTAGTTGCCATAATTAACAAATTTATTTAAGTGCTTTTTACTTTTGTTTTCATGCTTTTAATTTTTGTTCATTTTCATGTTGTAGTGTTTGTTATTTAGAACATTTTGTTGCCACTGTTTTTATCGCATTTTTGCTTTTCAATTCCCAATTGCATGCCGCTGGACAATAGATGGCGCCAGTGCACACATTTTCATAGCAGCCAGCGCGCTATTGTTCTCCTTTCTCTCTCTTTCTCTCTCTCTCTCTCTGCCTATCCTTTTGTTCTAATGCTTGTGTAACTCTTGCATCTATTATGCGATAAACATGTTATCGATATACATTATTTAGCATCAACAAACACCAAAGCGTGCAATTGAAGAGAGAGTCCTCAGTTGAGGTTGTGAATACCCCAAGCTCGATTAAGTGATGAACTGATGAAACTGCAATTTTTCAATTGAATGTTCAACTATTCTCCGTAAACATGGCGTGGGGGATTGTTGCAGAACTGAACATTCATTTTGTTGATAAAATTAATAGAGATTCAACCTTAAAGAATTAATTACTTCACAGGCTTTCATAAACAACATAATTGCCAATTACAAGCAGCTTAACTCGCCCTTGATGCTATTTATTTGTGTTCTCAGTTCGATTTCCATTCGCCGTCACATTCCCATCCCCATTCCCATTCACAGTCCCATTCCCAATTCCATCTCCATGTCAGTGACTCAATTAAAACTAATCAGGCAGCCTGCTTAATTGCTGTAAATACTGGGCGGACCCGGATTGGAACTGAGGTTGAGAGTCGTGTCCGTCTTCCGGAGTGTGTCTAATACATGTGTACAGTAAATTGTTGCTTATCGGATGGATGCTCTAATTGGCTGAGTTGCAGTTACGGCTTGAACTACAGCATCCAAGAAGCTAACACAAAAGCTTCCTCCCCAATAGGGATGGGCACGCTTGGGTTGAGGCTTGAGGGTTGGAGACACGCACGATGTGAACAAGTTCGGATAGTTTTGACTGTTTATGTTACATGTCTGCATATTGAAAGAGCATTTAGGGATAGGGTGGAAGTATCTGGTACTCACAGTCCAAATTTGGTGACTCTATCTATTGTAGTTCCTGAGATCGACCTGGCTGTTGATGCTGGTCGAAAATATACTATATACCTTATATGGTCTGCCTGTTACAAACATTCGCTCAGTTTAAGTAGCTCCTCTTATCCATTTTACGTTTACAGGGTGTAGAAATTCCAGAAACTTATGCTCATTAATACAATTAGTTGCTAATCCTTAGTTGGTATGGCTTTAGTTCGTGTTAAAGAAATGTACATTGTGTATTGCAACTATTGAGTATTTTGGAATCGTATTTGGGGGACTTCTTTTTGTCCGTGTCACGAATGCAATCACAACACCCTTCCCCCTCCACTCACCGAGTTGCATCCCACCGCAAACATCTAGAAAAGTGCCCGTTCTACAAAAGAATCGTTTGTGATGATTGTGATGATGATGATGATGTTCTTTGCAAAATGTTGAGCCAATTTATTTGGCTACTGCAACAACAAATGGTGTCAATAACACACACCAGCATATGTGTGTTGTGTGCTGTGTGTGTGTGCCAGTCAGTCAGTCAGTCAGTTAATGTAATAGAATTGTACAACAAAAGACGCGCAATGACGACATGAAACCCCCCAATGCCAATTAGCAGGCAACCCTCCGCACTTCTCCCCTTTCCCGTCCGCCATCGCCCCCATCTCAGTGGCCGAGCACCGCTCCAAGTCGCCACACACACAACACACACACAGACACACACATTCAGAACCATGTTCTGTTTGTGAAAAAGCCAATCAAGCTAAATTAATAAAATATTACGTAGAATTCTAAATTAAATTGACGCGTGTGCGAAAAAAAATAAAGTAAAATGGAAACATTCACACAACAGGCCAAGAAAAAATGCTTTATGCAGCAAATGAAATGTGTGTGTAGTTGACTGATTGACTGATTGACTGACTGACTGACTGACTGACGGACTGATTGAATGAATGAACCAATGTTGTGGAAGCTGCATGCGAAAGGGCGAAGCACGCGGAGAGCTCCAACGCAACAGACTACTCGTAGACCACAAACCCCAATCCTAACCCCAACCCTAACCCTAACCCTAACCCTAACCCTGGCCCTGGATATATTCCTCAACTAGTTAATTACGAGTACTTTGCCCAAGCACTGTTTACAATTAACAGTTGCTGCGATTTTAAACACTGTAATTTGAGCAGTTGAGAATTAAAAGTGATTCTGTAAACAAGCGGATGGAACTGAGGATGAAATGCGATATACTCGTACACTGTAACAAAAGCTATGTACTTTCCCCCTTCATAGTCTCGCTAGTCGATAGTCGGCAGCAGCGATACTATCGATAGTTTTAGACAAAATACTTTACCGAACCAGCAATGTTCACAACTTTCGACCGATTTTTTCCTGGTGATAGCTGATTGATACAGTCATCATATTAAAATAAGATTTGACTAAGCTTTTTGACGTATAATGAACTTCCCAATTGCCGATTTTGGCTGAGTTATCTGTAAATTGAACGGTTTTTCATACGAAATCCCATTCATCTTCCGATTGTTTCTATTCGAAATCAGATTTTTATCTTCGATCCAACTTATTTATCATCTGAAGAAACTAAGAATGAAACTTTGAATTGCTGTGTGCGTTTTACAACTCCTGCAACTCGTTTTTATACCGATTGTTATGATATGATGTTATTCATCCGATTCATCAAATTTGGTCAGCTTGTCTAAAGCATAACGAAACTTTTGGTGATATTTCAATTGGGTGACTTTGGACAGGGTATGTTCGAACAGAAAAGAATCAGCTCTGCCAAGTTTCATGAGTTTGCTTATTAAGAGTATTGGTAGCTTGTTATTATTATACTATCTTTCCTCCCTCATATTTGGCACGAGTCCAATCAACCAACCTTCTTAACTTTGGTCTTGTGGTCTTAGGCTGTTGGCCTTCGATAAGGTTCGATTGGTCTTTGATTCGGACCCACATCTATTGATTAACAATGCAGATTCGCTTGGAATTGCTTAACGTTTGTTGGGGCTAGTTTCTGCTTGAAGATCTTTTGTCTCCGATCGATCACGTGCTGCGGCTTTCGAGCTGAACGGAAACTTGTTTTGCGTGACGCCCATTTAACAATTGGTCTATAAATACAAAATTTATGCGCGAACATTCTCGGAAATGGCTAAAATGTAAATACTTAAAAGTTAAAAGCTCTTCCCTTCTCTCTCTCACACTGGCTCCCTGATAAGTGTTTAATATTTAACATTAACTGACATTGGCTCACAATATTCCCACAGAATGCGCAGCACTTCCGTTACTAATTGATTTCTACTTGACTTTTCCAGGAGGATCTGTTTCTGGACGAGTTTGGCATTAAATGCGAAAAGGCTGACAACGGCGACAAGTGCTACAAAACACGCGTAAGTCTCCCCAGCCCGAATGGTGTCAAGTGTTTCAGCAGCCCCCGAAGGAAACCCCCGAAAAAGGCCACAAATTCGTAACTCAAAACCGCCTTTGAACTCTGCCAGACAACTTGACGACTGACCCAAACTCGGCAAAAAGTTCCCAGGAACCGACCCTCACAAGCAATATGAAACCAGCGCACCGAAGATCAAATACCCTTGCGGACATATTAATGCAATTAACCTGAACTTACAATCACATATCAAATATCCTGTAACTTTTTGTGTAAGACCTTCAGTTGGTCAACTTTAAAAGCCGCTAAACCTATAGTAACTTTACATGGCAGGAGAATAGATAGAGTTGGGAATGCTTCCTTTAATACTATACATTTCATGCCAAATTCAAAGCATCCGCACTAAGACGTAGACGAAATGTCTGATAAGGCCAGGAGAGTCTCTGTAAGAGTATCATCCACTTGTTAACACGCAAAGCATTTGATATGGCCAGCCAAAACTTGTTTGTACTTTGGCCTGGAATAGTGTTAACCACAATTCAGTTTCGAGTACAATGTGTTCCTGGATGCGATTGAGTTACCAGCGCAGTGCTCAGGTTCGCCCCTCTGGTACATCTTCCCTCAATTGCACACAAACTCAAAGTGTGTTAGCCTGGCCCAATCGTATTCCTGTTCCAGACAGCTTTGAAAGCCATCGAATAGAAGCTGCAATCGTTTCTGCGTGGTCTCTAGAGTTTTGTCTGCAATCCGAACACTTTTTAGTTTCCATGTTGTTCCCATTTTACACCAATCCATCTGAATAATACGACTATAGCTGACAGAAGTCATAGTTTAGTTGGGCTTACAATGGTCCTCTCTTTTACTCACCTAATACCAGGAAATTTTTTTGGGATAATTTATAACAAACGAACGGAGAATATTTTACTAACACAATCTGAAAGCTATCTACATAGTAGGTATATTAATTTTATATTATAAAGTATTTTTATTATTAGTGAGGCCAGTGAAATGCGACCAATGAGATCTCCGATCTCCCCTAAAAATCACCTGTACAAATGCAGACATTTTTGCAGTCTTGACAGTTTCTGTATCCACTCTTTAGGAGATATGCTTGTTAGTACGAGCTATGAGGATTCCTCCTCGAGACAATTCATAGTTTCCTGAGGTGACTACCGAGTCAACAAGTTCTCGTTAAGCGAGCAGTAAGTACCCTGTGTGAACTATAGCCCATTAGTATTATTTCCTGGAATATTTTCGGACTATAGGTTTTTAAAACAACTCCAGCTCCTGCTGTAACCCTAGCTGTTCTCATATTGTGTGTATTCCTATGCCATTATGGAACTTTTCTGCTTCCATTTTGCTAGCTTATCTGGTGCTAAGACCCAAGATCCAAGATCTTGTCATAATCCAATAAACAACTATTAATTCGATCCAAATGTCTTCACAGTGTACTAAGGGATGTGCGCAATGGTATCGAGCGATGAAGGAGATCGAGCCCTGCCAGGAGGCCTGCGTAAGTGAGATGGGATACTTTGGATAGATCTGTGAGCCATATAATGTCATCTCTTTCAGGCATCCACACAGTTCTATCCGTATGATATGCCCTGCATTGGGGCCTGTGAGATGTCTCAGCGCGACTATTGGCACCTGCAGCGCCTGGCAATGGCCCAGCTGGTGGAGACAACTCAGCCGCAGTTTGTGAAGATGTCGGGTGAGGCACCCATCCTGACCATTAAGTGGGCCATGCAGTTTCCGGAAAACTATTTGTCCAGTCGACCCTTTAACATACAATACCAGCAAGTGGATCGGGAGGAAGGTGAGGTTGGAGAGCAGACAGAAACGGATGGCTGGAACAATCTGGCGGACTTCGATTGCGATGAGTATTACGTGTGTGAGATTCTGGAGGCGCTTATGCCGTATACCCGCTATAAGGTAAACTCTCCATATTAGCATCTTGCATGAGTAACTAAATGATATGTAATACCTTCCCTGATAGTTTCGCTTTGAGTTGCCCTTTGGGGAGAGCAGTGAGGATGTGCTCTACTCGCCAGCCACGCCCGTCTACCAGACGCCCATGGAGGGTGCTCCAATCTCTGCGCCGATCATCGATGCTCTGCTGGCCATGGATGACAGCCATGTGGCCGTGCACTGGCGTCCGGGACACTTCAGCAATGCACCCGTTGAGGGCTATCGCCTGCTCATAAGCAGCTCCAGTAGCTCCAACAGCAGCCGCGAGCAGGTAAGTGCCTCGAGCTCTGGGGCTGGGACGCCTCTAATGACTTTGTTCCTTGGACAGCTGCTACCTGCACAGCGTGGCAGCTGCGTCTTTGCCCAGCTGCAACCGCTGACCAACTACACTGTGGCTCTAACGATGATCAACAAGCAGGGCGAAGGACCGGCGGTTGTGGCCAGCATTGTGACTAAGCCAACGCTGGAGCCGGATCAGCTGCAGAGTGTGCTGCTAGCCAGCCAGTGGAGCATCATGTGGCAGTCACTTGAGCCGGCAGGCGAGACACGGGTCCTCTTCCATACCAACCAGACTACAATCAGCGACTTTGCCTGGTGGGAGCGTGAGCAGCGTCTGTGGCTTCTGGATGCTGAGGGACAGCTCCTCAGGTGAGCGGGAGTGCATCCATATTAGCGTCCTCTTGTCGATGAGCTCAGAGTTTTCTCAAATGTTTTCAAAATGGGGAGTTAGCTAAACAAGGAAGAACAACCATTTTCGGGGCACAAATCACATGTAGCCTTGCGGAAGAGTTTTCCATAAAGGATCTCCATTTTCATAAGATATAAATGGATTTTCTAAAGAGTACGGCCAAACCTAGAATTGCGGAGATACCTTAAAATAAAAAATGTTTGTGTACAATCAAATTAACCAAGCTTCTTTCTATAAACAGAGATTAATTTGCATAGAAACAGAGAGAAAGACATGTCTAGAGCGACTTGGATGTTGATACTGATCAGGAATAAGCATATATGGGAATGTCGGGTCGGAAGGTGTTCTTGCATGCGTTCAAGGGTATAACAAGTAAAACATCCTAGAATCCAGACGACGCCACGGCAATCAAAGCTTTCCGATTATTTGATAATGAGAACATTTATTGTATTACATCCATGGGGAATTGGAATGTAATATTACAATATTGATTTTACAAGATATGCCAGGAGAATGGCGAAAATTCCAATCCAAACTAAAGTATAGATGTCCTCGAATATGGTTCCGTTCTCAGGTGCGGCGAAGATGAGATTGGCTGGGTTCCCTAGAAGGGACAAACTCCTCTAATTGCGATTGTCTTTTGTTAGATAATTTTACTCACGATCTACTGGCATACGAGCCTGGACCTGGGCGTGGGCCCTACGTCTGCGCCGTGGAGGCTGGAACCCAGCCCCGAAAATGTTGAATTCATTCGGTAGTTCGTCGTTGGGTTCATCGTGGTTCAGATGGTTAGCTGGCTCCATATTAAAGAGTCTTATACAATTTATATAGTAATACGAGTTTTGGGTTTGTTCGCTTGACAACTAAACAGAAAATATTTCAGACAAAAGCCAAACCGAGCGATAACTCAGAGCAAGACAGAATGTTCTAGTAGAGCCGACCGATAGCTCCCTAGATGGCAGACTGTTCTCGCATCACTAGATGGCTGTTAGCTACTTGGAAATCCCTAGATACCAAGTGTTGGAAAACGAGCGAGGAGGTACAGTTGCGCTGTAGTTCGTTCTGCTTTGTCTAGTTTACAGAAACTCGGCCAATATGAACTATCTGAGCTTCTATTCTGTTCTTTGCTTTTATTGGATTTGATGAAGGCCAATGTAATAATATCAGATTTGAACACCCAATTGATGTAATCAAATAAATGTTACATTATTAAATGATTGGGAAGCTTTGATTGTCGTTGCGCAATACCTGGGCTCTATATATGTATATGAAGGTGGGAACCAGCCGGATCATGGAACCCTCGCTTGACAAATAAGTTGCATAACAATTGTAGGCTTGAAGATATCTCAACCTACCTTATGCTTTAACAAAGATCGGGGTGAGGCTATATAATAAGGCACAATCAGTCGAGAATAAAGGCCGGTTTAGACACACTGGCAGTAGGCCGAACATTTGAGTTGAATTCTTATTCACCAATGAAAATAAAGTCTGACAAGTAACTCGAACTTGCGATTGATTTGCTTGCACTTTCAAGCTTTCGAGTGCACTCGCGAGTGACTTTGATTCGTGATGAACTTCATTAATGATATTTGCCCATTTACAGCCAGCTGCTGGATGAGGCGACCTCGAGGCAGTTGGATACCAATAGCTCCTTCGGTCAGTGGGTGCCGCGTAAGCTGACCCTTGACTGGCTGCAGCAACGCCTCTACATAGCAGCGGAGTCCAGCGGAGCGACGAAGGGATTCAAGCTGCTCAGCTGCGATCTAGACGGCGGCAATGTGCAGCTGCTGGTGGAGCAGCTCCCTCTGGCCGTGCAGCAGCTGGAAGTGGATGCGCTCAACGGCTGGCTCTTCTGGCGGGATACGGAGTGTCTCTGGCGCCTGGATGTGCGCACCAAGCAGCGTTACCGGCTCATGCAGTCCACGGGACTGGGACGCTTTGCGCTGGAGCCGCAGCGTTGGCTGCTCCACGTGCTGCTGCCCCAGACCAGCCAGCTGCTGGAGCTGAGCTACGATGGTAGCTACAGGCTGCCGCAGGCGCTGTCCAACAGCAGCTGGCAGAGTTTTGCGTTGTCCAGCGACCAGCTGCAGCTGCTGCTCGCCAATGCCACACAGCTGCAGCTGCTGGAGCGGACCAGCCTGGCGTCTATAGCGAGTTGGCCCCTGAAGCAGGACCAGGAGCAGGAGTGGACGCTGCTGGCGCTAGATCGTCGACGCCAGCCACTGGCATTGGAGCCGGGCATGCCGCGACGCTTGGCTGCGCTGCTGGGCGCACAGTCGGCGCAGATCTCCTGGCAGCCGCCGGCTACGAATCCCTACCAGACGCTGGCGCCCAACTGCAGCTACGAGCTGGAGGTGCTGGATGTGGCCAGCCAGAGCGCCTACAACATACGCAACATACGCAGTCCGCACTTCGGCCTGGAGCGCCTGCAGCCGGATAATCTCTACCAGCTGCGCGTGCGCGCCATCAACTCGGCGGGCTTGGCGGGCTCCTGGACGCCCGCCCTCTACTCCCGCACCTGGCCACTGGGCGAGCATCAGCTGCGCTGGGCCACCCGACGGGGCGCACTCTACACCACCAACGAGCTGGGCGCCCAGCTGCAGCCGCTGAACGCTAAGCTGGCCCCGGCGCCCGGTCCGCTCGTCCAGGTGAATGCCAGCGTTGCCTACTACGTCAGCGGCGGCACCCTGCACTGCGTCAATCTGCAGCAGCCGCAGGCACACTGCGACCTGGCGGCACGGCCCGTGCTGCATGTGGGCTCCTTGGCCTACGACTGGCGCGGCGGCCTGCTCTACTGGACGGATCTGGCGCGCAACTGCATCCAGCGTCTGGATCCGCTCACTGGCGCCCGCGAGCTGTTGCCCATCTTTGGTGCACGCCATCTCGCCCTGGATGCGGAGCAGGGACATCTCTACTACTCGAGCCTGGCTCACTTGGCGCGTCGCACCTTCAGCGGCGAGCATCCCGAGCTGGAATACTACCACGTGAATGGCCTGGCCGGGGAGATCAGCGGATTTAGCCTGGATTTGCGAGAGCGCCAGCTCTACTGGCTCGTCCAAGCGCACTCCGACCTGCACCTCTACCGAGCACCACTCTCCAGTCATGCGGGCTTCTCGCTCCAGCTGCTGGCCACGCTGCCCCAGGCGCACGCGCTGCCTCATACGCTAGAGCACTTGCCGCCGCTGGGCGCTCTGCTCTGGCTGACAGCGGATGCTAAGCGCGCCCAGTTGCTACGCCTGGCAACCACCTCCACGGAGCAGCTGGTGCCCTTGGGCCTGGACGCGCCCCTCACTGCAGTGCAGCTGTTGGAGCAGCCGCCGCCCCCGCCTGATGCGGGCGTGCTGCCCCTGGCTGTGCCCCCGGACAGCATCCGCATCGACGAGGGCGGCCACTGGGATGACTTCCGCATACGTTGGCAGCCGGCTGCCAGCGGAGGCAACCACAGCGTCGGCTACAAGCTGCTCCTGGAGCACGGCAGCGAGCGGGTAATCACACTACAGCTGGTCGCTCCCTTTGCGCGTATTACGCAGCTGGCCCAGGCGCCACTGGGACTCCGGGTCAGCATTACGCCGCACACGATCTGGCGGGCCGGCGGGAGCACCCAGCTGCAGCTGGCCACGCCAATGGCGGCGCCCATGCAGCCCCGCCGGCTGCGCGTCTTTGTGGAGCGTTCTGCCGAGCCCCTGCAGCTGGAGTCGCCCGAGATCAGCGCACTGCTGCGCTGGGATATAGATCTGGATGGGTCCGAGCAGCAGTCGCTGCAGTACCGCATCAGCTGCTGGCAAGGCACAGAGCTGCACGCGGAGCTGTTGCTCAATCAGAGCACGCTGGAGGCGCGCATTGAGCACCTGCAGCCGGAGCAGACGTACCGCTTCCAGGTGCAGGCGCACGTGGCTGCCACTGGCACTGCCGCAGGCGCCACCACTCATGCGCTGCACGTGTCCCCGGAGGTGCAGTCAGTGCCACGCCTGCTGTACGCCAATGCAGAGCATATTGGCGAGCTGGACCTGGACACGGGCAGTCGGCGGCAGCTGGTGCACACGGCCAGTCCCGTGGAGCACTTGGTGATGCTCCAGGGCGAACAGCGGCTGCTCTGGGTGAACGAGCACGTGGAGCTGCTCAGCCATGTGCCCGGCAAGCCGCCGGCCAAGCTGGCCCGCATGCGTGCCGAGGTGCTCGGCCTGACCGTGGACTGGGTGCAGCGCATCGTGTACTGGGCGGAGCTGGACGCGGCATCGCAGCCGGTGTCGGCATCCATCTACCGCCTGGATCTGTGCCGCTTCGAGGGACGCATTCTGCAGGGCGAGCGTATGTGGACCACGCCGCCTGGTGAGCTGCTGCGCGATCTTGTGGCACTGCCGCATGCCCGTGTGCTTTTCTGGCTGCAGCACCAGGTGGGCGCCAGGAACGCCACGCTCCGAGCACGCAGCCTGGCGGCCGATGGAGCCATGTTGCAGTTTGAGGGCGTGCCCGCGGCACTGTGGCGCCTCTTCGAGGGCAGCCAGGAGCCAGCCGCCGAGACGCTCAATTTTGTAGATCACTTGGGCAAACTCTGCGTCTACCATGTCGCCCGCCATCTCTGCATGCCCAGCGCCCTGCGCGCCCAGCTCAATCTGATCCAGGATGACATAGTCCAGCTGGCCCAGGATCCAGGATACCTGTACGCCCTGCGCAACGGCAGCGTCCGCGCCTACGGCAGACGCCGCCAGCAGCTCGAATACCTCCAGGAGCTCCAGCCAGACGAGGCGCGTCTGCTGCGTGCCTACAACTATCAGGTATGTAGATAAATAAGACATTATATACTTTTGTTGGGCCAACATTCATGCTAAGAATTCAACAAAATTTCGAATAGTTAGTTTTAAAGAACACAGAAGTTCTACCTCCTACATTTCCAACTCCCATAACTTTTTAATAACTTATCCAATTTTCATACGGAATGTCTTTTTGATCATGTTTTGTACTCTTAATTGACTGTGCTTTTTAACTTTATTGATATTAAAAATTAAAAATAATTCAATTTTTTTTCGAAAATTGTCAAGGGTCCCCCCTTACACATTTTCAAAAATTTTAGTTTTGAAAAAAATAAAATCTTGAAATTTCACTTTCAATCGATTGCGGACATCAAATTTATCATAAAAAACCATTTCAAAACTTGTTCTGAGGAAGTTCATATTTCGACCAAATTGCATGCCAAAAATTCCAAAAAATTTGACTTCAAAAGTTTTTAGAATCCAAAGAAGTTCTACTTGCTAGACTTCCAACTCCCATAACTTTGCCAAAGCTTGACCGATTTCCATACGGAATGTCTTTTTGATCATGTTTTGTGCTCTAAATTGACTTGACATTAAAATTGTATTCATATTAAAAAAAAAAATTGAATCTGTAAATTTCCGATATTATCGATAATTTTTACATGTTTGAAATTTCAGGCCTACCCCAGCCGCCGCTGCCTGTTGCTGCCCGCGGTGCCTCCCCACTTGCAGCCGCCGCCTCAGTGCGAGGAGACGCACTGCAGCCTGCAGCTGCCGGAGCTAAGTGCAGCAGCGGACTGCCCGCTGCCCGTGCCGGGACTGAGCTACCAGCTGAATCTCACTTCACCCCAGAAGGAGAATCTGCGTCAGCTGCGGTCCGTCGCTGGGACAACGCTCAACATAACCGGGCTGCTGCCGTTCCACGTATACGAGCTGCGACCAGGCCTTGTGAGCTACTATCAGAAGCGTCTGGAACTGCCGCTGCTGCAGCTGGCGCCGCTGGAGATGCACACGGCAGCGGCAACGCCCAGCGCAGCGCGTAACTTCAGCGGGCGGGCGTTGAGTCCCAGCGAGCTGGAGGTCAGCTGGCTGGCTCCGCTGCAGCTGCGCAGCGAGAGCGTCTACTACACGCTGCACTGGCAGCTTCAGCTGGAGGAGGAGGCGGCGGATCGGGATGAGGAGCATCCCGCGCAGGAGCAGCGCGTGGAGACGGCGGGCGTGCAGCGACTGACGGGACTGCAGCCGGGCCGGCTCTACCAGCTCTGGCTGGCGGCCCATGCCACGCCCACCAAGTACAACAGCAGCGTGGGACGGCTCTCAATACGCACCTATGCTCCGCTGCCCCCGCTGCAGCTGCTCGAGCTGAACGCCTATGCCATGACGCTCTCCTGGCCGGGCACTCGGGATGTGCTCAGCTCGCTGACCCTGGAATGCTCATCACTGCGCGAACAGCTGCATCTCAATGTGGCTGGGAATCATACAATGGTGCGGCTGACGCCGCTGCAGCCCAAGACGCGCTACTCCTGTCGCCTGGCCCTGGGGTATGCGGCCTCTCCGGGCGCGCCTGTTTACTATGGCGCCAGCCAGGACTATGAAACGCTGGGCGATGCGCCCAGTGCGCCGGGTCGGCCCCAGCTGGAGCACATTGCTGGTGAGATATTTCGGGTCAGCTGGACTCCCGCGCTGGAGAACGGTGCGCCCATTGAGCTGTACAATCTAGAGGCGCTTCAGGCTCGGCGCTCCAATCGTCGTCGGCGGAGGCGTCGCGAAACCCCCGTGGCACTGCTGCCCTGGGCCGAGGAGCCGCTGGCCATTGAGGATCAGTGGCTCGACTACTGCAATACCACGGAGCTGAGCTGCATTGTCCGCGAGCTGCACACGCGCCGACTGCTTCTGTTTCGTGTGCGTGCCCGCAATCGGGACCATGGCTGGGGACCCTACTCCGAGGACAGCGAGCGGATCGCCGAGCCCTTTGTCTCGCCGGAGAAGCGCGGCTCCCTCGTGCTGGCCATCATTGCGCCAGCTGCCATTGTATCCAGTTGTGTCCTGGCCTTGTACCTTATCCGTAAGAGTAAGTTCAATCTCAATTAACATAAATAAATGACAGTCGTTTGGGTGTTGCCAACTTATCACCATTTGCCTTTATTTCCAATTTAACGTTGTCCAACAATAAGCTATATTTGAGCTAACATTGCCAAGTATATATAAGAGTATTCGTGCATTCGCTATCAAGAAGTTGAAAGTCTCATTAAGAGCTGATTCCATTTGACTTGTATAAATTGCCTGCAGGTACACAAATCAACTCAATGCGCTTGCAATTGGCTTGGCTTGCAAAAACCAAGTCAAGTAAACAAGCAAGAGAGGAGAAGAAACAATTCAAGTCAAGCCAAATCACTCGATTCACATGTGAACATCCGAAGTCTTCCGTGATCTGTAAAGTAAAGTGGTTATGCATGAAAACTTAAACATAAAGATAGCATTTAATATATTCCAGTTTGTTTCATTTGCTTGCTTGATTTGGTTTCAAGCTTTCAAGTTTAGGCCAAGAGCTTGAATCGTTTGGCGATTGATTTGTTTGTCCTAATTGCCTGTGTAATCGAGATAGGTTACTAAACATTATTTTACACTTTGCAGTACAAAAGCGTCGCCATCGCGCCAAGAAGCTGCTGCAGCAGAGCCGTCATAGCATTTGGAGCAACCTGTCCGCGTTGCAGACGCAGCAGCAGCTGATTGCCGCGCGGAGTCGCACCTTCTCGACGACGCTGAGCGATGCGGACATTGCGCTGCTGCCGCAGATCAGCTGGAGCCGGTTGACGCTGCTGCGGTTCCTGGGGAGTGGCGCCTTCGGCGAGGTCTACGAGGGTCAGCTGCAGGGCGAGGACGAGGCGCAACCCCAGCGTGTGGCCATCAAGGTGACTGACCAATTAATCAGTTAATCGGTTCATCAGCTAATCGTTAAATACTTATATATTCCACTGCACGTCTAGAGCCTGCGAAAGGGTGCCAGCGAATTTGCCGAGCTGCTGCAGGAGGCGCAGCTGATGAGCAATTTCAAGCACGAGAATATTGTCTGCCTGATTGGCATCTGCTTTGACACCGAGTCCATATCACTCATCATGGAGCACATGGCGGCGGGTGATTTGCTCACCTATTTGCGCGCAGCTCGTCCCAGCACTCAGGTGAGCCACTGCATCCATTGCACCATGGGGAAAAAGGATACACTTTGTGGCAACTTATGTTAGGGAAGATATTAGACTTTTGTCACGAAATATGCCGGGTGGATTCCGAGACGTTGCTCGAATGTTGCTTAATTCGATCCAGATTCAAGTTCCATTATTAATACCCTTGAGGCTAGAGCAACCAAACGTGGTTAAATACTATACATGACCAAAGATCCATTCCACATGTTAACCGATGCATTTTTGGCCAAGTTATAAGGGCTTGAATTCTGAGAAGATCAGAAGAAGATTATGCTCTATGATCCCTGTGCTATTGGATAGAAAATAGACAAACGATCAAACTTTTTTTTTCCTAAATTAAATGGGAAGTTAAAGTAGAGCTTAAAACCATTGTTGACTGCAATTCTAGATCAAAATCAAAATACTCCCCAACGGAATTCACAAAAATACAATAGACCCAAAAGCCTTGAGCTTCAAGTAAAGGGTACATTTTCACCATAGTACATTGCAAACAGTTTCATTGTGTGGTCTTGTTGTTTTAGGAAGCGGTGCCTGGACTGCAGCTGCCGGAGATGCTGAGCATGTGCCTTGACGTGGCCAATGGGTGCAGCTACATGGAGGAGATGCACTTTGTGCATCGGGATCTCGCCTGCCGCAATTGCCTGGTGTCCGATGGGCCTGCAATTGGCGGACGGCGCATTGTCAAAATTGGCGACTTCGGACTCGCGCGGGACATCTACAAGAGCGACTATTACCGGAAGGAGGGCGAGGGGCTGCTGCCCGTGCGCTGGATGGCGCCCGAGAGCCTGGTCGATGGGCTGTTCAGCACACAGTCGGATGTGTGGGCATTTGGCGTACTTTGCTGGGAGATACTCACGCTCGGACAGCAGCCGTATGCGGCACGCAACAATTTCGAGGTGCTCGCCCATGTGAAGGAGGGCGGACGACTGCAGCCGCCAGAGCAGTGTCCCGAAAAGCTGTAAGTCCCAACTGGATAATTAGTCATCCTCTTAACCCCTTCAATCATCGACTGTGTGCGTTCCCTTTGCAGTTATGCGCTGCTGTTGCAATGCTGGCGCTCTGAGTCCTGGGAGCGGCCGAGTTTTAAGCGCTGCTTCAACACGCTACAGGCCATCAGCACGGATCTGCGGCGCACCCAAATGCCGAAAACTGATGCTTCCGAGTCCGGCACCAGCACCATCACCGTAACCAGCCTCGTCACTTGCACCAGCGCCAGTACCAGCTCCGGCCCCGGCACCAGCTCCGGCTCTGCATTGAGCTCCAGCAAGCCCGAAACAAAGGTGCGATTCGATGAGGCGCCGGAGCGGATGTCGCTGCAGAATGACACCAAAGATACGGTCAAAAACACCGAAACGAGAACGACCGCAACAACATCCTGTGACAATTGCCAGCTCTATGCAAATGAGGGCGTATCGCGCCTGTAAACAACTTCTTGCCCCCGTTCCCCAACGCCCAATTGATTAGCATTCACGAATTGCATTTTCGAGAGCCTGCAATCATAACAAGCCCAGTCGCTAGAGCCGTCAAATACACACCTATGTATACAAATACATATATGAATATCTAGATATATGAATATATATGTACATTTGTACGATACACATACGATTATAGAACTTCGAATGAGGGTCGCCTCAGGGCCCCAGAGGTAACAAATGATATTTTAACGAGACTATCGATCATTTCGATAGTCGCTACCATCGATACTATCGATAAAGTTAAATACGTAATCTCATCAGAATATTAAAATCATAATTTGAATATTTTACAAAAAACAACGCCGTCATATTTAAAATTAGGGTTTTTTCTTTTTTATTAATATTTTAAATTACATTGTTAAGACATATTTTTAAAAATCCAAAGCATACATATGTTTGCTATAAGAATAAACCATCAATTGTGGTAAAACAAGCTAGAGCGTACCATCGATACTATCGATAGTCTCATCGATAGTTTATATTTAATCAACTTTGAACTGAATCAAAGTGGTAAAGAAAGACAATGATTTGAAGTCTTGCGTGAAAATCAAATGAATTTGTGCATACCAAACTAAATTAGAAAATAGTGCGATATTTAATATACAATACTTGCTATACGTCAAGAAATAAACAATAGGTTTTATTGTACACGACTATTTATCAGATTTTATGCGATTGAAGACAGACTAAAGATGACAATTTGAAATTATCATTACTAATGATTTTAAACTCTCTCCAAGTTACTATTCAAATAGACAACTATATATAATCGGCAGAAAGGAGCATCTCTGAGCCTGTATACGAGTATATATTCCTGAACCGAATCAGCAGCAGCCTAGTCAGTGCGTTCACCAAATTTAAACCAAATTTGAAATTGAATTACCGCCCCAGTTTCAAAGAAGTTGCTTTAATATACGGTACACGTATATTTTATTATTTATTATTATTAGACTCGCTCTTGAGCTCCCCAGTTCATGTTTGCCTGCTCTGCTTCGCTGGCAAAGTGTATAAAAAATGCTGCTAATGTGGAAATCAGCTTAGGGAGCAATTAGAAGGACTTCTGAGTCTTAGCCAAGGACTTTGCCTTGGACTTGTTCTGGACACGCGTTGCGGCTTAGAGCTGATGCGACTGGGCATTACTTTAATTTCATTAAAATTTTCCTCCCTACAAACTTTCTGCTTGATATTTTCCTTGATTTTTTTCAGCTTTCACTTTTCTTTTGTTTTGTTCGGCTTGGTGCTAAGGTCGTGGGATATACTCGTTGATTTAATCCATTCCTTAAAGTACACAATCGAATTAAATTGGGACTTGGGAGCTGCGATTGGAGGAGGTCTTCGCTGGATCCGATAATATCCCATAATGTCTCCACTCTCAGCTCCTGTGATACTTTATCCGAATGATTTACTTGAATTTTTGCATATGCCTCACATCGCGTCAGAGTTGCCTGGCTACGGCCAGCAGGAGGGTGCAGGAGGGTGCAGGAGGGTGCAGGAGGGTGCAGGGGGAACCGGGGCAGCGGGGCATGCTGGGTGTTTGCGACGCCTAAATAACAAATTGTAAATAGCAGCGCATAAATCGATTACCTCCCCCCAAAACATAAATAAACCATTTTTAATATGCGCGTAAGCAGTTTTCTTTGCATACCCTAAGTGCCAACGAGCGGAAGGGTATATTGCTGATGTGTTCCAAGTAGTTTAAAAGTAAAAGGATTTCGGAAGTATAGCTCAGATAGAAAAACATTTTGCAAGCATTTTTCAACTTTTGAAAAGATTTATTTATTTCTCGCGAAGATTAATCCGAACCTTTAATCAAAGCCCATAACAGCACCCTTCTAATCATTAACGATATAAAGACAATCTATTATTATTCCACCTACCTTACCCCAGATGCATGTATTTTGTACTGAAACTTGAATGAAATTTGAAACATCTCATTAAATTTAATATCGATCTTATCGGTTTTTATTCAGCTCTACCATCAAGCATGGAGATAGTTGCTTTACCAGATGTTATCGTTTAAATGATGTATAATAACTTTAACTATTGTGTGTTTCTATTTCTTTTGATATTGATATGATCTATGATCGATGATCTATTTGGTTAGGGTATACCAAGGTCGAGCTTGCCACAAGGTCTGGCTATGTTGCTGCTTAGCGCTTGCTTGCCTTACTTATTTTCTTTATTTCCTTTTTGCGCCCAAAACGGAGAACAGTTAGCCAGAGGGGCGTGGGGCGTGGAGCGTGGGGCGGTGGTGGTGTCGTCGGCGTCTTACCATTGATTTCGCTTGTTGATTTTGGGGCGCCTCTCCTTGGGGCTCGGGTCTGATATCGCATTGGAGGTGGCCTCCCCGCGAGATGCTTTGAGCTTTGTTGGGCGCACGCGGCAAGGATTTAATTTTATTACCTTTGTGCGTCTCCTGTTGACTTATTACGCTGATATGATTAAGTGGTTGCCTGGTGGAGGTGGTGCTAGTGGTCCTGGCGGTGCTCCTCTCCATTTTTGGTGGCTTACGGTAGCTACTTGAAACTTTGCTGTGGGGCTTAGTCGGCTGTCTATAAAATCGAAATTGTTGGCTTTCGCCGGTTGATGGATGGTTGGGCGTGGCGTCGCCGTGCCTCTCGCCTCGTGACGTCATACATAGTTATCGTTATCGACCAGGATATGGGCTTAGACAAGTCCTGGCTGGACCAGAGCAGCTGTGGTGCGCCCCAAAACCGAGGGCGGTTATTAAATTTCGCTTTGATTTCATTGAATTTAATTTGGCTCCCTATCCGTTAGATTACAGCCACGCCCCAACGCCCCAGCACCCCCACTGTCCGCGTGCAGCTTTCGAAAACTTTTGTAAGACGACTGCACCTTTGGCTAGGAAGCACTTAAAATTTACCCCAACTGGCACAATTGATTGAAATTAGATGAGCTTTTCATAATACAAGACTTAAGTCCCACTTGAGTGTGTGTGTGTGTGTGAGTGTGTGTGTGTGAGTGTGTGTGTGTGTGTGTGTGTGTGTGTGTGTGTGTGTGTGAGTGTGCGCTTGGGTGTGCGTGTCCTTGTTGTGCGTGTGTGTTTTTCCATTAAGTCACCTCCTGCCCCTCACGTAGCGATGATTCACAGTGCAACAAACTGCGAATAAGGCATCTAAAACTGCCAAGTTATCGATTGCTGTTATCGATATACATATTTGCTTTTAGATCCTGTTAAACCATCTAAAACTGGTCCTAAATGTGCAAGCTCCTAGGTGTTAATGTTGTATGTAAGGTAATCTAGTTCTACTTTGGGTAATCGATTGATGATATCGGTATATATTTATACAATGAATCTTGCTGGTACAATGCGTCTAAAACTGTTGTCAAGTGCTAATTCTATTAATATTCGAATACATATTTGCCTTTAAGTTCGGTAGAACAAGGAATCGACGAATGTGGGGTGAAATAGTCAAGCTATAGGTTATCGATTGCTGATATTGATTGATGTACAGTCTACATCTTTTAATACACGTTGTATAACGGCTATTCCTCGAAATGTCCGAAATTCTTCAAGTTTTTTGATACTAAGCTGAACATGATCGATTCTGGAAGTTCTTTAAAAAGTACAAGGATCGTCACTTCTGAATACGAGGTATTTCCTTTTATCGGATCGAAAGTCTTGCTCCTAAAAGATGAAGTTTACCAAATGCAGGAGCTTTGAAAATCATTCTGGTTTCCCAAACATTTGCTCCACTGTGCAACTTTCCGCAAGGATTGCGGGGTATTTTCCGTGCAGTTGTAACTGGCTTGCAGGCTGCCTCGTTGCGATTGGCTGGCTCTAAGTATAAAAGTTGCTGCTCTTATCCTGGGACAGGACGCTTATATGTGTGCTTCAAGTTGCAAGGTGACTCTGCAAATTGGTTATTAAAAGAGTCAACTAGTTGGAAGTGGCAGCCCGAGTTTCACAAGCCGGGGCATAAATAAATTGAGAGTCGGTTTCGTCCATTAATACGAGTACGTTCAAGGAATCACTCCGGGCAATTCTGGTTCCAGGCAACACTTGAAAAACTTTAAGAGCCCCCTTATCAAAGCGTCGCCAATCAGTCCGTCAGACGGGCTAAGGAGTTGTATATAGACAGTGAACCCTTCCGGCCGGATTGGATCTCTGATCAGGTTCTACCTCTAGATTGATTTTAATTTTAATTTGCTGCGAACTTGGGAACTGTATTTAAGTTAAAGTCATTTGTGATCCTAAAAAGTGTTTGTCAAACAATTTCATTTAAGAAACGTTCGGTGCAACTCGAAACAGAGAGAGAGAGAGAGAGAGTGTAAGAGAGAGAGATTATGTTTTGTCCAAGTTGGGGATTCCACACAGGGCTGGGTTTCCGTGCGATGAGCTGTCAAACCACATCTAATTAGGGTAATTTGCTCCAAGGGGAGTGCGTGGCCAAAAAACAATCCCCAAAGCGGTACTCGTGTTGCACATGCATCTTAAGCTTTGACACTGCCACCCTTTGGGGGCTCTTTGAGCGTTCCATACCCGCCCGGCCCCACTCAATCCCTGGCTCGTTCATTATTTCGCACTAATTAACGTTTTGCGACAAAAGGTGCGCTTTATTTATATTTTATTTTTAGTTCTTTTTTAGTTGCAGCTGCTGCGCTCTGTGCCACTCCGTGGGGCACTTGTGCGGGGCGCGTTAATTGCTGTTTGTGAGCGGGTCGACCCCAGCAATTAAACAACTTCGTTTGGCCGGCAAGTCTAGCATTTAAGAGCTACAGCGTTCATAGTATAAACAAACACAAAAAAAATATAAAAATTATTGTATAAAATATAAAAAACAGTTGCTTGATTCGATATACAAAATGAAAATGTACGAAATAAATTAGCATAGCTCGTTGGCTGATCCATCTGAATCTCTGGAACTGAATATTCATTGCCTCCTACGCCCCCTCCGCGGCGTCCCGCTCTATGTAGTAGGGCGCTCCGTCCGCCTGTTTGCACTTGTACCGCAGCAGGCAGCACTCCGGAAAGGGTTTCGACTGATTGATGCGCTCCCCCCGATTGCACTTCTCGATGCTCAGCTTGCCGCACCTATAGAGTGAGAGAGTAAGACGGAGATACAGAGAGTGAGAGGTGGGGACTAACTTAATGTGTATAGGAATGTATTATCGCTAATCTCCCTATCTAACTACTATCCACGATTTCAGCATTGATTCTTACGTATTACGCTGAAAAACAATCAATTGTCGTTCTTTTTTATACCCTAGCGGAGGGTATTATAGTTTATACTTATTATATATTATTATTATTAAAGTTAGGAATGTTTATTGTCTATAGCGCTGGCTGCGTGGCCTTCGGATATACATTTCTACATTTATATTATCGAAATATATATAAAAAAAAGTATATTCGAATTGGGAAAAAGATTTAAGGGGTGATTCGGGAAATGTTGGACTCCTTAAAATGTAGAATGCAGAATCTCTGCCTCTTTTCTGTCTTTTAATTCCAGTTGTGAACAATTAGGGAATAATACTTCCTTCTGTAGCTCAACTTCTACTACGCATATCATAATTATAGTTGTGTGACTCTATCAAAGCACAGAAAACCCCCCGTAGGCATTATCTTATTATTGCTGGTATAAATACGTTATTGCGTTCGATTTGGCTGCCAATTTTGACCTATAAATTACTGAAATCACTTTTACGCAACTTCGAAAACTACTCAGAAAACTCAATTATTCAAGTTGAGGCTGTCATATTCTCTGCTTCAGCCTCTTATCAGTGCAAAACATTTTGAATGTTTGTCGGCCTGTATGTGTGTAGTATGTATATGTACAGTGAGTAAAAAAGATACATATACACCCTGAGCTCTTGTCTTATGTTATAAAATAATACACAATGTAGATTTTTAAATAAGCAAAGCGAAAAACCTATATATACTATGGTTTCTTTAATCATATTGCCAATCAAATGAATGATCATCGCTTAATTTGTAAAAACAACTACGACGGTCAGATAACAGTGAGAATGTAATACAAGCAAAATCGGATTCTCCAAGTAAAGTAAAGCCTAGCCATCGAATATTTTATTAACTATATTTTTGACACGCCCACTTCTGCCAATTCAGACTGACTGCAATGATCTTACTGTTTCATTGTCTCTTCAAAGAAGCAGGGTGAACGCAAACACTTCTAGGTCACTGTATGTGCCCATGGCCAGACTCACCCCTCGATAAGTATGGAGCCATCCTCGTTGCATGTGAGGCGCTGGCAGGGCGGGATGCCATTGTTGATGCCCGCTTCAAGTAAATCTCCGCGATAAATGCATTTGCCGGGATTCGCTGATCACGAGAGACAGAGAGAGAGAGAGAGAGAGAGACTCAGTCTGGTAGGGGTAACTCAGGTAGGGTTCATAGGGTTCGTACCTGGATCGACGGGTATCAGGGCCCTGTAGGCACTCACCTCCGCCAGCTGGAGCAGCTGCAGCATTAGGAGTAGCCCGACGCTGGCGAAGATCAGCGGACCCGATCCGCGTCTTACATTTGTTAAACGTTCCTGGGACATTGTGACGCGTTCGTGTTCGAATTGGCACTGCCAGCAGCTGTCAGCTCGATCTATGGAACGAGCGCGAGTCGCTTGTCCCAGTTCGAAATCGAAATCGTCATCGTTATCGACATCGACATCAACATTTCGTGTTGTTGTTGCAACGCTCCCTCTGCTTGTGGCTTAGATAGATCAATTGGTTTGTTTTGATACCCTTGCCAAGGGTATTTTCAAAACAGTACATTCGAGTATTACGAAATCTGTGACCCATTAAAGCGGTTATTTCCGAACTTGCCCCAGATAGCACTGGGGGGAGAAGGAGAATAGTATACCTTTATTATTCATAATTTTCATTTTCTTTTAAAATAATTAAGGGGAGGAGATATTTAATATACTTGTGTATTAAGGATTCGTTATAAGTACCTGCTCTTAATTGAAAGAAGAATGTTGATGAAGCTTGGAACAGCTGGTTTCTTTGAAAACTGCTAAGGAAACGATCAACTTAAAATTTGTTTGGCCTAGGATAAATAATAATTTTCAACAGTTTAATAAACAAGGGTATTAGAGCGTCGGCCTGACAAAGTAAGCTGTTCTTTTTGTTGTCTGTTTTTTTGTATTTTGTATTTTGTATTTTGTTTTTGTTGATTATTATGTATTGCTATTTAATTGAAGCGGCTGTCGGCATCGTCTCTACTTGTGGCTTGGGTCAGCGAGTTTATCATGGCTTTGGGTTTGGGTTTTGAGTCTGGGTCTGGGTCCGGCCAGTGGGAGGAGTGTTTATTATTTCCAAGTCGAATTGCTGCTTTATTGCTGCAAATTGGTTTTAGAATGCCTCCACAATTAAACTCAATAGGAATACTTACGAGTGCTCCACTCGTATTTGGGCCAGTATCGAAAATTCTAGGAAGTGCTGTCAAAAGCTCACTGGGGCTCGCACTTTGAGTCGACTTTTAGGGTTCAGCTTTCTGCTGAACTTAATAAACAATGAGTAGTATAGTATATGTGCTACTTAGTTAGTGAGCTTAAAGTGCATCGATCAAGCTAGTACAGCTCAAAGCAGTGCAAAGCTCAGCTTTGATCAGTGAGTGAATCCCTGGTCATCTTTTCTATATCATGTACTAGGTTTATCCATATATGTGTCCATTCATGATACAAATTTTAAAAAATTGCAATTTGTAAAGTCCTTAAGACCTCAGAAGCTCTACTTCCTACTTTTCCAACTCCCATAACTTTTTAATAACTAAGACAATTTTCATACGGAATGTCTTTTTGATCATGTTTTGTACTCTTAATTGACTAGGCTTTTTAACTTTATTGATATTAAGAATTAAAAATTTTTCAATTTTTTTTTCGAAAATTGTCAAGGGTCCCCCTTACACATTTTCAAAAATTTTAGTTTTGAAAAAAATAAAAACTTGAAATTTCACTTTCAATCGATTGCGGACATCAAATTTAGCATAAAAAACTATTTCAAAACTTGTTCTGAGGAAGTTCATATTTCGGCCAAATTTCATGCAAAAAATTACAAAAATTTGACTTCAAAAGTTTTTAGATCCAAGAAGTTCTACTTGCTAGACTTCCAACTCCCATAACTTTGCCAAAGCTTGACCGATTTCGATACGGAATGTGTTTTTGGTCATGTTTTGTACTCTAAATTGACTTGGCATTTAAATTTGATTGGTATTGAAAAAAAAAAATTAAATCTTTTTTGGCTTGTAAAGTTTTAAAGACCACAAAATCTCTACCTCCTAGATCTTCAACACCCGTAACTTTGCTAAAACTTCACTTCTTAGACATGAATTATATCATTATTATAAGGAAATCTCTTGATAAGGTAATCGATACTGTCGGTAGCAGCATCAACTGTTCTCCCTGATATGTACATACGGATAACCTGGCCATTATATCTGTTGATTAACTGATCTGAAGTGCAGTATACACCTCTTCATAGGACATCACAGAACTCGTTTGATGTTCTTGTGTGTGGGTTCCTTCATCAGCAGTTTGTAATGGTGAATTAATGAAATGCATTCGTTAAGCTCAGCCGCACACACACAGACTCTCGCAGAGACAAGAGGAAGCAAATGTTGTGCCAAGTGGTACAATTGAATAGACAAGTCGCATAAAGGGGGGAATCCCAACCGGAGTAGTAGCCAAAGGGAACAGGGCAAGTCTCAGAAATGTTTACCCTGCTGGCTATTAAATTTTTAATCAAGTTAAAGTGTTGCCAAACACTTCATTCAGCTGCAGTTGAGCTGTAGTTCGGGTTCTCCAAGCAGATAGTCAACTATGGGGTCTAGGATTCGGTGTGATAGAGTGCGGGCTGAAGGCGTTTTCGTATGTGATAGAGTTGACTCTTATGGTACAGAATAAGTTCAGTCGAACTATGCACTCAAAGTGAACTAACAAAACGAACCAGCTGATAAATAGATAGAACTAACTAAACAACCTAAGCGATCAAACAAACATGCGATCGAACGAAAAAGATAAACAAACGAACAAACTATTCGATTTAACGAACTAGTTGAACGAACAGTCTTGAGACTTGTTCGAGCTAACTAAACAAACGAACTTAACGAGCAGACGATCTAAGCGAACGAACGAACGAACTTCACGAGCGAACAAACTACTCGTGTATGACAGATTACTTAGTTACTGAACTACTGAACACTGTTCATTTGAACCACACAGCACAACTGTAGTGTGCGGTTGGGTGGACGTGGAGAGGGAGAGGGAGAGGGAGAGGGCAAGGAATGTGAAACATGCGTCGCCTCTGTTGGAGCTCCTCCTGCGTGTTAGTTATGCATTCATTCATTCATTCATGCACTCATTCAGCGACATTCATTTCGTTTCATTGCGTTTCTTGCAACTTGCCGTTGCATATGCCACATACATAACCATAACCGCAGTCTACAAAGGAAGCGACAACCCCAACCCCAGCCCCGACCCCCATCCGCACTTCCAACCCCTTCCCCTGTGTCCCGCGGCGACAGTCTCTTGGTCTCTTGTTCCTTGTGCTTCATCCTGTTTCTTTTGTGGTAAATTAAATGCAAATAAATTGTCAACTGCAGTTAAATAAATTTTTAATTTATTACACTTTGACTAGCTCGGAATGTCAACGTCGAACTGAATGTGAATGCGGCTGCGATGTAGCTGTGACTGTGACTGTGACTGCGACTGCGAGTGCGACTGTGAATGTGACTGTGAGTCGGAATTTGAATGAAGTTGTGGCCATGAGTGTGGCGCGTGCCGAGTTTCGTGAAGACTTTGTATTATGTGGTAGTCAAGAAGGGATGCAAAGTCTATCAAATTTTCATATTCCTTTTGCGGTTATGTCGCAAAAGGCTTTTATTAAATTTACGACAGTTCATTCCTGCCTGCAAATATGTTTTCTTAATTGGTTTGTTGAATAACGCATCAAGAACTCATAACTTGCGAAATTTCATGAAAATAATCAAAAAGTAGTATTTATTATTTAAAAAATGATCAACTTAACTAAGATAATCTAATAATAAACGCTAAAAAGGTCCATTAGCTTTACAAACTCGTTTTTGATTGGGGAAGACTTTAAGCTTCAATTGGTGTGCTGAGGGATAAGGAAAATGTATCGATAGAATGGGTATCGTATATCGATATCGATCAAAAAACGTTCTTTACAGATGTGATATGTACGATGTTTCGTCAAGAATGATCGATAATGGCCATCGACAGCCGAAATTTATCGACACAAAGACGATTTGGGGACATATCGATAACAATCAGAGGCCAGGCTTATCGCAAGCAGATCTAAATTTAGATACACACATTTATGGTGCGTTGACTGTGATGGGGGTTCGTGGCCCCCTGACACACACCTAGAGGGCGAGGGCGAGAGAGAGGGAGAGGGAGAGGGAGAGGGAGAGGAAGAGAAGAGGGAGACCGCAAATGCGAGAAAGAGAGCGAGCGAGAGCCGTTAAGCGAATTCGCTGTTGATTACTTAAATTAGCAAAATGAGTGACAGACCGAAAAAACGGAACGATAAACGCAACCAAAATACGAGTACTCACCGCAGAAATTGAATAGATTCATGAATGATGACCGAAAAGTGAACAAATAAAGAACAACACAAATGGTGTGCAGATATGAAATCCAGAGCGAAGCTGAGTGGACAGCGAACAACGAACAACGAACAACAAACAACGAACAACGATGCATAACGTAGGAGCAGCTCGGAGCTTCAAGCAAAACAAATTCACTTTTTCAGAAAATGTATTCAGTGCAGGGGCGACATTCGCAGCGGCAACGAAAGCGACAGCCATAGCACACACACACTGACACACATACGCGCATACACACATACACACACATGCACACACTAGGACAGAAAGAGAAAAAAGCAGCGAAGAAAATAACAAGGGAAAAGTGTGTAAAGTGCAAAGTGCATTTAACAGGGCGGGTCGCCCACAAAACGACGTGAGCCAAGACAAAGATTCAAGCAAACCGAAGCAAGGCACACCCTGTGCCACCCCCCAGCCACCAGACACCAGCCACCAGCCGCCAATCCCAGTCCAGTATCGCAGGGGGAGTCGAAACGCCAGGAAATGGCCAAATTAGTGACTTGTATCTTCATCGTTAGCTCGCTGATACTTTGGTATCTGCTGCTCTTCGCTGGCTCCAGAGCCGGCAGCAGCATCCTTCTGGGCGTGGAGGCAACCAACGGCCATGGCAGCCAGCTGGAGGGACGTGATTTTCATCACCATGGCGGCAGTCATCACATACGACGTAAGTGTTGACAGGGACAGCTGCCAGTTTTCACCAATCTCAGTGCACAACTCTGCTTCATTCCGACCTTACCCCAACTCGAACCCGAACCCCATCTCCTCACAGGCAACATCAATCACTGCTGGCGACGCTACGATGGCTACAATCTGCAGAACACCATTGTCAATAAGAAGGAGCAGCTGAAGAAACCGTATGGCATTTTGTGCAACTTCAAGTGCACTTGGTTCTTTACAATAAGGTAAGCCAGAGCCCTAACCCACTCCAATTACCATTCTCGAGTTCAATTGCAATTCCAAGAGCCTTGCATCTTAATACCCTGCACTCAAACAAATTGGTATCGTCAGGAACAACAAATCTATTTGTGTATAAATATTTATGTGTATGACAGCCTTGTCCGTCCATCCGTCTGTATCTTAGAGACTTTGATAGTCAATTATTTTGAGTTATTATCTTTTTACTGCAACTTCGAGTGCACTTGGTTCCTTACAATGAGTTAAGCCAGAGCCCTAACCCACTCCAATTACCATTCTCGAACCTAATTGCAATTCATGACTGCCGTCTTAATACCCTGCATTCTAACAAGTGGGTATTTTTAGGAAGAGGAAATCGATTTTATCTTGGAAACTCTCTCAGTCAATTATTCAATAAACTGTTGCCAACAAAAACGCAACAATATTATATACTTTAAAAGCTAGAGATCTGAAATTTAGTATACATGTAATTTGGCACCTTATCTTTCGATTCCTCAACTTGAATGGCATTGGGAGAATACATAAGGAAGTTATTCATGAAACTAATGTGTAAAGACAGAAGCGAAAAGAATAAGCAGGAAGAGCGCTCTAACAGTCTGCGACCTGGAAATACAGGGCATCTTCTAGTCAATCACTTCGACAACGCCTTCACCTGTCATATACTACATAATTGTTCTCTTTTGTTGCAGTTTTCCCACGTGCGAATTCATCTACGACTACAAGTTATCCTGCGTGCTGTTCACCTCACTGCCCGATTGCACCAACGTCAAGTGCACGCTCTTAAATTATTTTAGCTAGATTTGAGCACCGTGTGGAATCGATATAGCATCGGGTATGCTGCACTTGTTGGTCAGTTAAATATTGTTAGCTATTGTACTCAATTTCCAATTGTATTTCTAGTTCGTTAATGATGCTTAAGTTCTTTTTTTTTCTAACTTAATTTTATATTTAGTTGTAATTTATGTGTAATTTAAATTAAATTTTATATGACGTGCATATAGAGAAAGAAGAAGCAGTTCTATAATCCTCAACTCACGATTTGTGTTTCACTTGTTCTTCTTTTGTTTCTCAGCTCTTGAGAGGCACATAATAAATAAATGGCATTTTTTTTAAGTACGATTATAATGAAATAAATTGTTGCAGTCCCTGCATATATAATGTTTACTGGACTATTTCAACTACGTGTGCATCGAATCTTCTCTGCGAAACTTAAAGCGTTCCCCTTGCCTTTGCTGTTGAATTGAATCGGGGTGAATATATTGGGATTCCAGATGATAACATGTTGGGTTCTGAGTAACATGATATGATCTATTTGACTGCTGATGCTAATCAATTATATATATATTTGGTTCATTGTTTATATTTATGGCATGCCGTGATACCCTTTAGCAATGTTATGTGTTCAGGGTATTCAAATGAAGTGTCTTTAATTAGATAAACACTATATTATCATAATTTAAGGTCAGTAAATAAGATACACTTAAAGTGCCTTATTCTCACTCTGAATCTCTTAATAGTTGTTTGCGGACTACAAACATCCTCAACTCGAGCAGTTATGCAGCTGTCCGTTGACTAGATCTACTTGCATTCGCATGTTTGTGCAGCTCGAGGTGCTGGCACTCGTAAATGCTTCAGATAGCCACATGGACGGACAAGCAGAGCAACAAGCACTGCAACAAAAATACCTCCTTCGACGTGCCTCGCATTGCGTCGGACATTGCGGATTGCGGATTGCGGATTGCGGATTGCGTATACGCCGTGTGTGCTGCATGCATTCATTCATTTTGCAGTTGAGTGGCCCATTAAAGTTGCACTCTAACTCTCCCTGAAGTCGACGACGGGATTCGCACTTCATCTACTCCAAATGCCAAAGACGTGGCCATCAATGCCTGAGACCTGAGCAGAAGCCAGTGCCCCGCCCAATTACCTACAGCCCCCACAGCTTCTGCTCTGACTTCAGAGCTGTCCAAAGCGCTTTGAAGATTCCTTTAATACCCTTGCAGATTGTAACGAAAAGCACAACGTATTGATGAATTCAATTTCTCACCCATAGAGTGTATGAATAGGAGTACTAGGGGTTGCAAGACTTCGATGGCACTGTCGATAGTACCGATGGCTTTAGTTTCCCGTCAGTATCGATGATTTTCTTTGGTATATCGATAGTGTCGCATACATCATTCTATAAGGAAACATGTTGTTCATAAGCAATTCAGTTGGTTTTTTTTACTTTGTACCTTCCTTTCCTTTCCTTTCCTTTCCGGTACCTTTGTTGTTTAATCAAAATTGGACGACAAGAAAATAAGTTTTATAGAGCTTTTGATAGGGTTTTAGTGAAGATTAGTTTGCTACACGCATATCGATCTGTCAATCGATAGTTTCGGTAGCGAAGCTTGAGTCATCGATGGCAATTTCCAAGGAAACATCGATACCTTCGATAGGGCATTTCATCTGCGGCACCCCGAAGAGAACTCTATTTTATTTTTTGCTCTAAACAAATTTGAAACAGTTTGTTAACTGCTTCAGGGAAGGGATGCTGATATTCATATGTATGTATGTATGTATGTATGTATGTATGTATGTAATAGCTGGTGATGTTGCCTTGCACCTGCCACCCCCCGTCCCCTTCTCGGCTTGTATGGGGTCGCGTACCTGTGCAAACACCCGCAAATAAATCGTTCGACATTTATAAGCCAGTCAAAGTTATGCTGAAATTTGTGTATTGCTCGGCCGGCCAGCGGAGGGAGGGAGGGCTGCCTAAACGTGGCCCGCAGTCCTGGCCCAAAGTTGTCCAGGCTAAAAATAAGATAAATTATGTGGCTGTAGTCAATGGAGCTGTTAACTTACGCACCTGCTGCTCAGCTGAGGAGCTAGAGCTGGAGCGGGAGCCGGAGCTGGAGTCGGAGACGTGCTGCGGTAAAAGGGTTGCGATTGATTCATCTGCCACAGACACATCCATTCCCCGCTCCCGCTCCCACTTCCCACTTTCCGCTTCCCGCTTCCCATTTCCACATTTCACTTTCGCTTTGTTACGCTCGCTTTGCCCCTCGTTGCGTGGATTTTAGCTGGCAGTTTTCAGTTCTCAGTTCTCAGTTCTTTATGGGGTCGCACTTTAATGGAATCAAACGAAATGACATTGATCGCTGAAGGCCACCAGCCCCCCCTAGCCGCCACCCACCTCTCCTCGCAGTAGATAAACAGTAGCGCGACGCATTTTTCACTATATCTGCATCTGTATCTGTGTTTGTATCTGTATATGTGTCTGTGTTTGTATCTGTATCTGTGGCTCTAGATAAAGCTGTATATATGTATATCTTTAGATACAGATACATCTGTAGTTGAAGCTGCACCTGTAGCTGTGTCTGTATCTGTATCTATCTCTGTATCCGTAGCTGTATCTGTATCTGTATCTGTATCTGTATCTGTATCTGTATCTGTATCTGTATCTGTATCTGTATCTATAGCCAGCGCATATCTGTATCTGTATCTGGATTTGGGTCGTGGTCGTTGTGCGTTGATTGGCTCGTTAGAATTGAAATACTGCGTTCTGGGGCTACTGTTTCAATGCTGATTGGCAAATTACAGCAATTTTTGCATGAAATTAGATTATTTCAAAATAGTTATAAACAAATTAATTGCGCGTATTACGCATCAAATTCAGCTGACACTCGCCATACTCACAGTCCTCAACCCCAAACTGTCTTGTTTATTTATTTATTTATTTCACTCATTTATTTACACTGCAATTTGAAAATAAGCCCCAGAAACTGCGTTCTAACTACTCCAGCTCACATGGGACACGTGACTGAGTTCCTCCACTCGTTTGGACCACAAGATCAACGTGAATGGGGCTTCAGTGAATGGAGAAAGTGTTAACTTCTTTCATTTCTATGGAAATTATGGAAATACTCGTATACTCTTGGTACAAATGTATAAAATCACAACGAGTGATTCTATTCTATCCTATTTCAAACTAAACATCTACTTTATATTTATGTATTTGCACTTTTTTCAAAGAAACTTTACTCTCGCTTCAGTTCAAGATTATTTGAATCTCTTTAAGTCAAATTTATTTCAAAAGATTATTCATGAAAACTCACAATTTAAGAACTTAAGTTGTAATAATTTCATAGTTCATTCATTTCAAGTTCTGCAAACAACAAAAGTTAAATTTCAAGTGAATGAACCTAAGATACTTTAAGGCTCTGCTGGTGTGCACACACAGTGTGTGTGTGTGTGTGCAGTTATCCCTAAATTCACATTGAAACTGCTTTTTATAAATAACCAAACAAAAGTGGCTGCAAATTATGAAAAGCAGCCCAGCCAGCTGTCCCTTTGCCCCTCAGTCCCCCAGTCTCCCAGTCTCTCAGTCTCAGTTGCTGCAGACTGACAGCGCGCTGACTGACTGACTGACTAACTGACAGACTGACAAACTGCCTGATTGTCAAATGCAGCAACACAAAAGATGTCAACGTGTTCACCAACGAGCTGAGGCTGCTGGGCGAGTGGAGACAGCAACTGAATCCAGTGACGAGATACTTAGATACAAATACCAGTGGAGAAAGAGATGCAGATAGATTTCAAGATACAGATACAGATTAGGGAGACACTCAGTAAAAGGTTATTCTGAGTTTGCAGAGGTTCAGCAAAATGCAATTAAAATCATTTTAAAATGCAGTCAGTCAGGAATTCTGGCTGGATAGGCTTAAAAATGATGCAAATACTATTTGTTGCTCAAGTTTTCAGCTGAAAAACAATCTATTGAACTTTAATCAGGGACTGTATCGATTATAAGTAATATTTATGAAAAATACCTTTTAAGCATTGTTTCTTGAACTTATTTATTGCTCAAGAAATAAAACTTACATTTTTTGTTGAAAATTCTGAAGAACATTTTTATTTAGTATCTTTTTAGTATTTTTCAGTTGCGAAAAATACCAAAATTGCCAAAGTCAGTATTTTTCCACAAGTCAAATACTACAAATACTACAAAATACCATAAGTCCCAAATGCAGTATTTTTGACATTAACGAAAATACTGACATTTTTATTTTGAAGTAGAATACAAAACTCGAAAACTAATCGTAATTTTTTCTTCGAAATATAAAACTCAAGAAGTAAGTTTTATTTCTGAGATATAAGATATATTATTGAGCTATTGAGATAGTCCTGGCAACAAGGATGCTCTAGGAGTAGTCCTCTTTCATGTATCAATTCTCCTTCAATATGATTTTTCCTTTACGGTCCCTGAATAATCGAACTGTCAGGAGTCTTAAAGCTGAACTGAAATCGGCAAGTTTGGGTCTTCTTGAATAAACAGAACTTTCCATAGCTAGAGTATACGCCTAGCTAATTAGCTAATCCAAGTCGCCTCAACATAATGGAAACTGATTCTTTGCGAACTGATTGAAAGCTCGGAAGAGTGCGGGCTGTGTTTGTTCCCATTCAAAGTACAGATTGTTGGGGATTCTTGTGGAGACAGAGAAATAGATATAATATTGAAATTGAGAACTAAGCTTGTCTAAGCCTGACAAAAAAGCACACGGCTGTTCACTCGTGGGGCTCGGTGGGGCGAAATCAGATTCGAGTGGGCGCGCAGCACGGGTACTCGCAAACACTCATAAACACTCACCGCACTCATGGCACTCATGCGATGCGAGTACGCGAGCGAGTGCGATAATTTATCAATTGTCATCAATTTAGGGGGGCACAATAAAAAACTTGTGGCATTTCTTTGCTGTTTCTCATTTGATATTTGTTATATATATTTTTTTATATTTTTATTTTTATTTTTTATTTTCATTTTGGTTTTGATTTGATGCGGCTGCGGCTGCGGCTGCTGTCTTGGCTCTGCTCCAGTGTGTGTGTGTGTGTGTGTGTGTGTGTGTGCGTGTGTGTGTGTGTGCGCGCGTGTGTGCATTATCATAGGCTTCGTTAGAGATAGCGAGCTCCAAGCAGATGGCAGTTAAAAACGCGCAGAGACAAACGCCGAACATCGGATTCTGATGCCCGGGCAAAGGCGCTGAAAAAGCAGTCACCAAAAACTGGAGCATGGCAGACGACGGTTGTGTCTATGACTGTTATGCAATGGCCAAATCGATAACAGCAACAACACCAGTAACAACAACAACAACAACAACAGCGATACACACACGCAACAACACAACAACAATCACATTTGTGCTGCTTTTAATTTTATGTTGTTTATGTGACTACAATTATGGCAGTACGTATCGAGCGATCCATCGGCTCCCAATTGTGCTTTTTATTTAACCATATTTTTTATTTATTTTTTATATTGTTTTTTTGCTGGTTTTCCATACACATACGAGTTTGTGCGCACTAATTTATGGCTTGTTGAAAACTTCACAATATTTGCGTGCCTTTCGGGCTCACGTTGCGTATGCATAATGCGAGTGTGCGAGTGTGCGAGTGTGCGAGTGTGTGTGCGAGTGTGTGTGTGCAGCACACTCAGTTTTGCATATTATACGCATGTGTGTGTTAATGAGTGACTATAATTTAATTGTTGCATATTTGATTACTCGCGCAAATTACACATACGCCACGGCGGCCCATTACCAAAAAATACCACTAAAATAACTGAAATAGATGTTGGGTATGCCAGAAGAGTAACAAGTATTGTTATTCATGCATGTCCCTCCTTATTATTGTCGTTTTTTCAACTCCCAAGTGCACTTTGAGGTCCTTAAATAACCCACATGCTACAAGTATTGGCTATAAGTACAAGGAAATATTGTTTCGCAGGCTGGGCCTCCCAATGCTGGAAGAAGCACAATTCCGGCTCGATACAAACGCCGGACGGTGAATTTAAGCGGCCGTTTGGTATACTCTGCACATACCGCTGCTTCCTCTGGTTTCCGCCAATGTAAGTTAAGCAATCAACAATCACAATCCCATATATTTAACCACACCCCACACTGCGCTCTACACACCCCAGTCCCAAACTTCTCACATAGCATTTACAATTTAAGTGATTTTTCAACTCGTGTGAATTGCATTTTAAAACAAATCTGGTCGAGTTTCTGCTTTTTATGTGCAGACTGTAGTAAACTATAAAAAGGATGAGGAGGGAGTTACGAGTTGCGAGCTGGAAGGGGCAAAAGTGTTTCTTGGATAAACATTTCAACAATGTTTTTCAGGATTAACGGAGGGCTTACCGAGAAAATCGGAAAATCTATTAAATGGTCATCAAATCCGCTTCCAACTCTAGATTCCGAATTCTAGCAACGTTGTTCGTGTTAAAAAGAATATTGTTGAATATAAGACAACTTTTATGTGTTGCACTTGAAATGAATTGGTAAAATAATGATGTAAAGTCTTGTATAAGAACAGTCACTACATAACAGATGGACGAGCTGAAGGACATTGCGGCGAAAGAAGCTAGGATTTAGTTTGTACAAGATACAAGTTACTGATTTATTCTTGGTATGCCACAAAGGGATACCCTGAGCCAATATATTTGTAGGCTGATGAGTTGGGCTAATTCTTCATCGTCAGCTCACAGATAGTAGCCTCCATTTGCAATTAAATTCTAACTGTTCTTGCTTACCTATTTGCAGTTATCCCTACTGCGAGTTCATATTCGATTTGCGCTTATCGAGGCACTTCACGTCGTTTCCGGACTGCTATGAGATACGCTGTAATGAGACCTTCACATTCTTCGGCAGCAGAACTTCTGAATGAGTCGGCTGCCGAGCCGATAACACGCCTGGTTCTTATCCATATGCAGCAGAGCTGCAAAACTATCGATAGGGTTATCGGGAAGGGGAGTCAGACTAGTCTGAGATGTGTATCGATGAAGGATGTGTCTGAAGCATTGTTAATTTGAACGAATACTTTGTTATTTTTACATCCTTTGTTGGGGACTAGTATCGATAGCTTTATCGATAGTTTCGCAGCTCTCATATACACTACCTTCTATTTTTTTTCCTAACTATAATTTGTATGCGTTAATAAAAATATATTGAAAATAATCATTAATTGTTGATAAGGTGAAATGTGGGGAAATTAATTGATATAAATATTTGGAGAAAGTAATCGATATTTCTAAATTTGGAAAAGTATGGAACTGTTATCAGCGGGTGGGTTAAGTGCGGTTGATGAATATTTGCTGAAAGTTATCGATTATTGTTGAGCTAGGCAATGATGAGAGGAGGAGTGGAGGTTCTGTCGCTTATGGTAAGCACTACCCCTGAAGGGGCAGTGAGGCCAACTGCCTAGCTTGGAGTGTCCATTAATTTGTGCCAACCTGCTGGCAATTTCCTTTGGAGTGAATCTAGTTTATTTCCGTCCATAATAAAGAACAAGCTGGTGCCAAAACAAGTAAATAAACAAAGCGACAGACAAAGCCGTTCACAGACGACACCAGGACACCAGGACACCAGGACACTAGGACAACAAACAGCAAACCGAACCTGGCCTAACCGAGACCCAGAGCCAGTCCCCACCTACCCTCAGTCCCAACACTGAAACCTATCCACAGAAATTTGCATAAAAATTAGCATTCTAATTGACATGAGCCCAAAAATGAAGTAACCAGCCCAGGGAACAGCTAAGCTCTCTCATTCTCTCTCACTGTGTGTGTGTGTGTGTGTGTGTGTGTGTGTGTGTGTGTGTGTGTGTGTGTGTCCTTGTCCATTGTCTTGGCCGCGTTGTGTTTAGGCGTTGAGTTAATTGTTTGTTTAGTGTCATAAGAATACAGTTTACGCCTTTCGCCTGAGAACACGTGCAGACGCGGCCACAATTGCAGTACAGGATACGGCTCAAAGGATACCGCCCAGGATAGGGATACCAACAACTACAAGAGCAGAGTAAGAACTTGTTGGGTGAGGTTGCTCGACCAACAGATGCTCTGCACCGCTCTTTGAACACGAAAAAGAGCAGTACAGAAAACCACTCGATCAAGAGAATATGGCAGAGATAAGCCATAAGTTCCCTAAACTCAATTTACAAACTCTCACTTCACTTGAAGAAGTTACACATTTACATCCTTAAGGATAAATAACTATCAAATAATCCCTGCACTTTCCAGGTGAAGATTAGCTCTACGGAAGTGCTTGCTGTAAACATGTACAGATCCATTGGTCATATCGACAGTATTGATAGTCTTCCGCTTTAATACGTAGTCTATATATATGTTACAAGCATTAGCATTTTGTCATGCTACTCTTCCTGTTAGTTTTCTGTAGTTACAGGGTATAACAATGGCAACGTATTGGGCCACGTGCAAACAAAAGGGTCGCACCAGACAATGTTGTCGCTGGGAAACTTTTAACTTTTACAAACTTAATTGCTGGCTGGTTGGCTCGTTCTAAATATATAAAACAGAACATCTCTGGAATCCAGGTGGAGGGAGCCTGGCCTGGAGTCTGGCGGCTGACCAAAGAAGTCCCCCAGGAGGCGGGTGGAAGGCTGGTTCAAGTATTCGTACAGAATTTGAAACGTTTTGTTCGTTGGATGGCATTTCATTTAATTTTGTGCTGTAAGAACTTTAATGAATGAAAATTACTTTAAAAATACCTTAAAATTTAGACTATGTCTTTGAGGTGGAGACTAATTGAAACATTAATCAATTTTCATGCTAATTTAGATGCTATGGAAGTTTTTGTGGAATGCTTCACAGCATACATGTACCAGAGGAGAGCATATTAGAAATATTATTGAAACATAAGCTAGCTTAGCTTTGCAACTATGTATGTAATTTCAACCAGTTCTACTTTGCGTAACATGACGTTCAGCAACTAGGTAGCTATTGCGCCATCGGGCCCATTCAGCATAACTAATCGCTGACTTATTTCCGCTGACTGATTTGTCTGTTTACTTTAGCATTGTTGACATGTACGAGTGGATTCTGTCCGCAGCAGAATATTTGCATGATTGATATTTGGTTACGACGGTTGCTAAGTCTTAAAGCTAAAAATAGATAAAAGGCGGCATAAATATGTCAGTGTTCTCTTTATTATACTTATAAAAAGCTATTAATATAAATATCTCTGCTGTCAACCAGCAACCTGAATTCAATTTGAAAGTGTCTTCTCATTTATTTTGCTCACTCGTATATCATATAGCTAAGCATTTTTCACTGAAAATTATGCTTTGACCGAATTTGCTGGCAATTAGTTGTTGAAAACTAATTCGATGTGGGCATCTTGTGAGACTCATGTGTTCCGATTGGTATTCATTGCTGTATGTTCTAGCAATCCATCATACTCCGTACACCGCTGCGAATACGTAACATCCGATGGCAGCAATTGAGCCTTCCTAGGCAGAACTGCAGATAGTATACTCGTAGTACTTACTGCAAATAAATATTCAGAATGCAATTACGCATGGAATTTGCTGGCACTCATCGCGGCATTCTACTCAGTTATTGTAACTTGTTGTTGTTGTTGTTGTTGTTGTTGTTGCTGGTGCTGGGGAAACTTATTTAACTTTTTACGATGTCATTTGCAAAAGTTTGTAATCATTTTCGTTAGTGCAGCACTTCAAAACTGCGATGAGAGGCGAAGGCAGAGAAGAAAAGAATGGAATTGCAAGAAATTATTTATACGATTTTTCAGACAGTTCAAAGTGTCCCACCCTATAAATAAAGCGCCACTGCACGCGGCCGTGCCACAAACTTACAGAAACTAACAGCCAACACACATCCACATCCACATCCACATCCACCTCCACATCCGCATCCAACAGAGCGATTCCACACTGCCAAGTCGAAGTTTTTCGGGATTTCTGAGTTTTCCAAAGTTTTTGGAGTATTAGCGCGTGCAGCTCGCATCGAGAGAAAAAAATTGAGAAAGAGAGCAAAATAAACGGAATGAAACTTTTACTTTTCATGCAGGAACTGTTGCTCCTGCTGCTGCTGTCGTTGCTGCTGGCGCCCAAACTGAATCCTGATGCAGCAAGTTAGAGGCGAGCCACACAGCTTTGCGAATCATGCAACTCTTTCGTATCTTTTGTTTACTTACAGAATACCCAACCAAGTCCACAACCAAGTCCCCCTTCAAGTCCTCCCGGGTGCAGTCCAAGTACTGCAAAGCTTTCGAACACACCGGTGAGTACTCGCATTCACACTAACAGATGGCCGCCTATCGTGCAATCGCACTTTTTCAAAAGTAAAATCGAATCAGATCCGAATACTTTACGTTAAGCTGTTCCGAATTTCGACAAAAAACAAGATCCGCCTTAAGTTTTCAGAGCCCATTTCAAAACAGTTTCAGAATCGAACGGTATGTGGAGATCGAGTATAATAAAAAAATATGACACTTTAGAGTTTGTCTTCCCATTCACCGGTGATTCTACACCGTATCGATACGCGTCCATCTCTAACACTCATGATACTTGATCAAAGTATTCGAAATCTCTTGCCCCTTTCCCAAATGCAGTGAATGGGCCAAATCCTCAATGCGAGAAACACTTAAGCGTGCTGCCCGGCTATAAGAAATGCACTTTCAGTTGCACCCCCCAGGATTATTTGAGGTGAGCTCCGCCGTTCCATATACCATGGACACTCCTAATTCAAAAGATTCATCCGCAGCCTCGTGGACTGCACCACCCACCTACTGGGCAAGAATACTTTTCCCAAGTGTGACGATATCTACTGCGCACCATCACATTCAGGATCAGGTACAACATCGAAAAAGACCACCAGACCGCCACGCACAACTCTGACAACACCACGCACGACCAAGACAACATCGATTCCATTCAAACCAACCGATGACATAACCCCCACCCAGACGACACAGAAACAATCCTCGACAGAGACTCCATCAACTATTACCAGCAATAGCGAGCCTGACTCAAGTTTCTCTGAAGATGGTTCGTTGCCAACATCGACAGAGTCGCAATCCTTGGAAACATCGTCTTCAGAAACACCTCTAGCATCTTCGCCAACAGATTCTACCGTAGAAAACACTTCAACTGACCATAGCTCCTCAGAGGACACTTCATCAACCTGGGAATCAGGAGGTGGCAGATCTACGACTGAGGAATCATCGTCTTCATCTGCGGCTTCTTCTTCAGAACCAACAACATCCTCTACTTCAGATTCCTTAGTTCAGGACACTTCATCAACCTGGGAATCACCAGTTGGTGGGTCCACAACAGAAATTACAGAGTCGCCTGAGGAATCATCATCGTCATCTGGGACTAGTTCATCAGAAATATCAACATCCTCTCCATCAGATTCCACGGTACAGGAAACTTCATCAACCTGGGAATTAGGAGATGGCAGTTCTACCACTGAGGAATCATCGTCTTCATCTGCGGCTTCTTCTTCAGAACCAACAACATCCTCTACTTCAGATTCCACTGTTCAGGACACTTCATCAACCTGGGAATCACCAGTTGGTAGATCCACAACAGAAATTACAGAGTCGCCTGAGGAATCATCGTCGTCATCTGGGACTAGTTCATCAGAAATATCAACATCCTCTCCATCAGATTCCACGGTACAGGAAACTTCATCAACCTGGGAATTAGAAGATGGCAGTTCTACGACTGAGGAATCATCGTCTTCATCTGCGGCTTCTTCTTCAGAACCAACAACATCCTCTACTTCAGATTCCACTGTTCAGGACACTTCATCTACCTGGGAATCACCAGTTAGTAGATCCACAACAGAAATTACAGTGTCGACTGAGAAATCATCGTCGTCATCTGGGACTAGTTCATCAGAAACATCTACATCCTCTACATCAGATTCCACTGTTCAGGGCACTTCATCTACCTGGGAATCACCAGTTAGTAGATCCACAACAGAAATTACAGAGTCGCCTGAGGAATCATCGTCGTCATCTGGGACTAGTTCATCAGAAATATCAACATCCTCTCCATCAGATTCCACGGTACAGGAAACTTCATCAACCTGGGAATTAAAAGATGGCAGTTCTACGACTGAGGAATCATCGGCTTCATCTGCGGCTTCTTCTTCAGAACCAACAACATCCTCTACTTCAGATTCCACTGTTCAGGACACTTCATCAACCTGGGAATCACCAGTTGGTGGATTTACAACGGAAATTACAGAGTCGACTGAGGAATCATCGTCTTCATCTGGGACTAGTTCATTTGATACATCAACATCCACTCCATCAGATTCCACGGTACAGGACACTTCATCAACCTGGGAATCAGGAGATGGCAGATCTACGACTGAGGAATCATCGTCTTCATCTGCGGCTTCTTCTTCAGAACCAACAACATCCTCTACTTCAGATTCCACTGTTCAGGGCACTTCATCTACCTGGGAATCACCAGTTGGTGGATCCACAACAGAAATTACAGAGTCGCCTGAGGAATCATCGTCGTCATCTGGGACTAGTTCATCAGAAATATCAGCATCCTCTCCATCAGATTCCACGGTACAGGACACTTCATCAACCTGGGAATTAGGAGATGGCAGTTCTACGACTGAGGAATCGTCGTCATCATCTGCGACTTCTTCTTCAGAACCAACAACATCCTCTACTTCAGATTCCACTGCTCAGGACACTTCATCAACCTGGGAATCACCAGTTGGTGGATCTACAACAGAAATTACAGAGTCGACTGAGGAATCATCGTCTTCATCTGGGACTAGTTCATTAGATACATCAACATCCACTCCATCAGATTCCACGGTACAGGACACTTCATCAACCTGGGAATCAGGAGATGGCAGATCTACGACTGAGGAATCATCGTCTTCATCTGCGACTTCTTCTTCAGAACCAACAACATCCTTTACTTCAGATTCCACAGTTCAGGACACTTCATCAACCTGGGAATCACCAGTTGGTGGATCTACAACAGAAATTACAGAGTCGACTGAGGAATCATCGTCATCTGGGACTAGTTCATCAGAAACATCTACATCCTCTCTATCAGATTCCACTGTTCAGGACACTTCATCAACTTGGGAATCACCAGTTAGTAGATCCACAACAGAAATTACAGAGTCGACTGAGGAATCATCGTCTTCCTCTGGGACTAGTTCTTTAGAACTATCAACATCCTCTCCATCAGATTCCACTGTTCAGGGCACTTCATCTACCTGGGAATCACCAGTTAGTAGATCCACAACAGAAATTACAGAGTCGCCTGAGGAATCATCGTCGTCATCTGGGACTAGTTCATCAGAAATATCAACATCCTCTCCATCAGATTCCACGGTACAGGACACTTCATCAACCTGGGAATCAGGAGATGGCAGATCTACGACTGAGGAATCATCGTCTTCATCTGCGGCTTCTTCTTCAGAACCAACAACATCCTCTACTTCAGATTCCACTGTTCAGGGCACTTCATCTACCTGGGAATCACCAGTTGGTGGATCCACAACAGAAATTACAGAGTCGCCTGAGGAATCATCGTCGTCATCTGGGACTAGTTCATCAGAAACATCTACATCCTCTCTATCAGATTCCACTGTTCAGGACACTTCATCAACCTGGGAATCACCAGTTAGTAGATCCACAACAGAAATTACAGAGTCGCCTGAGGAATCATCGTCGTCATCTGGGACTAGTTCATCAGAAATATCAACATCCTCTCCATCAGATTCCACGGTACAGGAAACTTCATCAACCTGGGAATTAAAAGATGGCAGTTCTACGACTGAGGAATCATCGGCTTCATCTGCGGCTTCTTCTTCAGAACCAACAACATCCTCTACTTCAGATTCCACTGTTCAGGACACTTCATCAACCTGGGAATCACCAGTTGGTGGATCTACAACAGAAATTACAGAGTCGACTGAGGAATCATCGTCTTCATCTGGGACTAGTTCATCAGAAATATCAACATCCTCTCCATCAGATTCCACGGTACAGGACACTTCATCAACCTGGGAATTAGGAGATGGCAGTTCTACGACTGAGGAATCATCGTCATCATCTGCGACTTCTTCTTCAGAACCAACAACATCCTCTACTTCAGATTCCACTGTTCAGGACACTTCATCAACCTGGGAATCACTAGTTGGTGGATTTACAACAGAAATTACAGAATCGACTGAGGAATCATCGTCTTCATCTGGGACTAGTTCATTAGATACATCAACATCCACTCCATCAGATTCCACGGTACAGGACACTTCATCAACCTGGGAATCAGGAGATGGCAGATCTACGACTGAGGAATCATCGTCTTCATCTGCGGCTTCTTCTTCAGAACCAACAACATCCTCTACTTCAGATTCCACTGTTCAGGGCACTTCATCTACCTGGGAATCACCAGTTGGTGGATCCACAACAGAAATTACAGAGTCGCCTGAGGAATCATCGTCGTTATCTGGGACTAGTTCATCAGAAATATCAACATCCTCTCCATCAGATTCCACGGTACAGGACACTTCATCAACCTGGGAATCTGGAGATGGCAGATCTACGACTGAGGAATCGTCGTCATCATCTGCGACTTCTTCTTCAGAACCAACAACATCCTCTACTTCAGATTCAACTGTTCAGGACACTTCATCAACCTGGGAATCACCAGTTGGTGGATCTACAACAGAAATTACAGAGTCGACTGAGGAATCATCGTCTTCATCTGGGACTAGTTCATTAGATACATCAACATCCACTCCATCAGATTCCACGGTACAGGACACTTCATCAACCTGGGAATCAGGAGATGGCAGATCTACGACTGAGGAATCATCGTCTTCATCTGCGACTTCTTCTACAGAACTAACAACATCCATTCAGGACACTTCATCAACCTGGGAATCACCAGTTGGTGGATCTACAACAGAAATTACAGAGTCGACTGAGGAATCATCGTCTTCATCTGGGACTAGATCATTAGATACATCAACATCCACTCCATCAGATTCCACGTTACAGGACACTTCATCAACCTGGGAATCAGGAGATGGCAGATCTACGACTGAGGAATCATCGTCATCATCTGCGACTTCTTCTTCAGAACCAACAACATCCTTTACTTCAGATTCCACTGTTCAGGATACTTCATCAACCTGGGAATCACCAGTTGGTGGATCTACAACAGAAATTACAGAGTCGACTGAGGAATCATCGTCTTCATCTGGGACTAGTTCATTAGATACATCAACATCCTCTCCATCAGATTCCACGGTACAGGGCACTTCATCAACCTGGGAATTAGGAGGTGGCAGATCTACGACTGAGGATTCATCGTCTTCATCTGGGACTAGTTCATCAGATACATCAACATCCACTCTATCAGATTCCACGTTACAGGACACTTCATCAACCTGGGAATCAGGAGATGGCAGATCTACGACTGAGGAATCATCGTCATCATCTGCGACTTCTTCTTCAGAACCAACAACATCCTTTACTTCAGATTCCACTGTTCAGGATACTTCATCAACCTGGGAATCACCAGTTGGTGGATCTACAACAGAAATTACAGAGTCGACTGGGGAATCATCGTCTTCCTCTGGACCAAGCTCTTTAGCATCATCATCATCCTCTTCAGCTTCTTCAGGGGTCTCTATTGAATCATCAATTCTTACCACAATAATTGGATCTACTGGCAGCAGTTGGTCAGATCTAACAGATCCGTTTTCGGTCTCTCCGGATAGCACTACGTGGACTTGGACATCAGAAGACCCAACAGTGACAGATACGAGTACAACTGACTCAAGTTCGACGCCATACTGTAGAATTGTTTGTGACTAAGTTTAAATTGCATTAAATGTAATTTCGACTTTGATTATTTACAGATAATGATTGTGACTACGATGACTATGACTACATCCACGATGATTATTAATAATTTTTCTTTAAGACTATAGCACATGTGCCGGTGTTGGGTGAAAATAAATGTAAGCTCTATTTAGGTAGAAAGATTCTTAATATATTGTTCTGTCTGAATACCCTTTTTGCGATTGTCAATATTTTCGGGGGAAGTTCATACACAAGGGAGTCTCAAGTTATTGTCAAAAGGCATTCCTGGAAAAATCTGCCTTTTTAAAGGCGATTCAAATAATCCAACTTGAATGTCATTTATTGCTATCGTTTATTCAATGTGCATGCTGGCTATTTTATCAGCCGGTGAGCTTTCTTCTATATTGGGGATCCAGAGTTACACAACTGGAAGTACACAATTAGGCTTTGGAAGATTATGAGATCCCTCAGTCAATTCGAGAAATTTCTTGCCCCTAAGCTGTGGTACAAGTTGCACTTGACATTATGAGGAATAGTTGCAATTTAACCTGGTGGCAATTATGACAAACTGCTCACACAATTGGCTATGATATGAGTATGAGTGCGAATAAACGAGTACTCGTATGAATACTGCCCCCTTGTGCGAGTGAATACTCGAAATGGTGGGGTATTAATCATGGGCGCATGTAAAACGCAAAAATTTGCATTTGCAAGATGATTTTTATTTTTTTGTTGATTTAATCAAGTGCCGCAGTCAATTTAACTACACACACACATTACACACACACACACACTTATTTACGGGCATACCAGTGTGTACCCATATGTGCATGGCCATACATTGCGTATACGTAATGCGGGAAATTTTAGTAACCGCTTGCTGGGGTACGTGGTGTGAGTTAAGCGCGTAGTTGCCACATACCAGTCGCCTCATATAGATGTACATGATGCAACAGACGCTGTGGTGGCCGTGTTTGGGCCTGTGCCTGTTCCTGTATCTGGGCCTGGGCGAGGGCTTTGGCCAGTTCCATATGAAGCACTATCAGCTGCAGCGGGGCTACAATGCGCCCGAGGATTCCAGTGAGAATGACAATAGCGTGTTGCGTAAGTAGCGTGTTGCCGCAGGAGCACTCGCTGATTGACCTCTTTCTCTTTTCTGTTTCAACACACACAGGCACCTATCGCCGCTGCATGTGGGAGCAATCGAAGTTCCTGCCACGCCGCTTGGTCCTGCTCAGCCTCTGCTCGAATCTATTTTGCGAGAACAATCAGATAATGCCGCGCTCCAGGTCTATTTTCGTAGTGGAAAAAATGTCTAGACCAAACGAGTAGTGCCCCCAAAATGATTTTAGTCGCATGCCAACTACTACTGCATGCCACTTGCCACTTGCATGTCATTTGCCACTTGCCGCTTGCCACACACAGCTAATGCAACGTTTTTGTCTTCTCTTTTTACCCCCCCTACCGCCAGCTGCCTGGACATACTGCCCGAGCAGTGTGAGCAGGGCGACGAGGAGGATCTCATGTACAAGCCCTTCCCCGACTGCTGCCCCGTCTACTGCAATCTGAAGCGCCGCATGAAGCGCCTAAGGACAATGCACTTCCGTCATCGCATACTGCGCAACATGCAGGACCCTCCCGGCACCTCCTCGGATGGGAATACCCTGCTCAGCGAGATTGGCTACAACAACTACTGAATCAACTAAAGCATCTGAATTAAAATTTGTCAACTTAGCTCGTCAAATTATAGGCTTAGAACAACCAGCAGAAAGTCAATTGTAGTTTCTTTTCAGATGCAGGGCTTGGGATTGGACTTGGGATTGGGCTTGGGTTTGGCTTTGGCTCTGGCTTTGTGCTTGGGGCGGATATTGAGATTGGGTCTGTCGTCTAGACAAAGCACTTGAATTGTAAAAGGTGGAGCGGCTTGCCTCGGGTTGCCAAAGATTAAATACCCTTCCAGACACAATAACTTCCATGTATGCTTACATGGCAGCAGTGTAGATAATGTAAATCTGATCCTAACCAAAATCTATTCAAGTATGTTAAGCATAAAGTAATTAAATAGTCATTCGACCTTAGGGTGCTATATGACATGTATAAATATCTGCGTCAAGCATAGTTTTCACAACCTATATAAATCTTACTGTAGATCAGGATTTGAGTTTAGTTGGGGTATCCATAAAAAGAAGTAAGTGTTTCAAACCAAGCCTCAAATTAGTTCGATCGGAGGTTTTAGATTTAGTATTCTCATATTCATAAGTTCTGGCATTAAATTACTATTTAGAAAGTAAGTTTATGACAACTTTATAATATAATAGAGATCCTATTGTCTTCTGTACTAAATTTCAAGAAAATGGTTTGATAAGAAGACAAGTTCGCACGGGACAAGCTTATTCAGCACACGTCGTGCATAAGTATAGTTATATATCTTTCCTGGGTCGAGAAACGCTTCTTTCACTAAGTCTCTCAATCCACAGCCGAGTGAAGATGCTCTCTGCTAGGGTATACATAGTAGAAAGGAAAAATGAACCGAATAACTTTGGCACTCGAGACTTGAGAATCGGCGACAGCTGCTCTGCTGGTTGCTGGCTGCTCTTGTGAATTGCCATTGTCAAGTGGCCAGTTGCAGTGCAGCGAAGCATGTCCAAGTAGCCTCTGCTCCAGGCTCAGGGCAGCAGCCAGCAGGTCCTCCAGGCTCTCCAGGATCTACGGCGAGCCGCTCATTAAGCTGGTCGCTTATTTGCATTCCTTTCTACACCTTTAATTGCGTTTTGGCTTTTGTCTAGTTAGCTGTTTAGCTGGTTGGCTGCCAGAGCTGGCCAGCTCTGGTCCCTTGGTCCTTTGGTCCTTGGGTGCTCTGGTCCTGTGCTGCTCTGGCCTTGTGGCTTTATGGCGCTCCATTTCCTGTTGCAGCAATATTCTTTATGTTTTGCGCTATCGCCGCTTATCGTTTTAACACTTTTACGTGCCACACACAGAAGCAGCCGCCACAGCAGCGCCCCCTGGCGGCCGGGTGGTGCTGGCTGAGCCACTTGCTGGCTGCCTTGCTGGCGTCTGTCTTCATTTTTATCAGCAAACAAGCAATAAATTTTATTTTAATAAGCAACACTTTTGATAGCCAGCTTCGCCGAGCAGAGCTGCTTGCTCCTAGCCGCACTGGGAGCCTTGCGCCCGCTGTACGAGTGTCCTGGCATTATCCTTGCCGTCGCCGCATGTTGCATGTGCAGCCGTAGCTGCAGTAAATACAAAAGATACTCGGCATCATCAGCTCTCACCACTGGCTGCCATAACCACTGCGGTTACACCCAGTGGCGCACCTCAAGGGGATCTGCAGAGCTAAGGACTGCTTGAGATTGAACACAACTGTACCTGACCTGCGATTCAATTAATTTGAAAGGAGGACTTTCAATTTGAGACATACTGTCTTACTTTTGTTCCAAATCTCATTATACTCATGTGTTTTATCTTGGCATTAGAAGACAGCGAACACAACTGTACCAAACGCGTGAAGTTCGACTCTGATTTTAAGAAAACTACCATATTGGGAGCTAGATTCAATTGCCAATTTTTCTATATTTCTAGGTATTAAATTATATTTTTTGATTCGGTTTGGTTCGGTGATTCACTTGTAAGTAAATAAATAAAAATAAAACGAAAATAAACAATTATGGGAATTTATTAATATTATGATTATTATTATTGTTCTGTTTTTTCAAAGAGTTAGGCGTCTGCCCATCGATAGTATCTTATCGATAGGTCATAATGCTGCCTTACCTTTGTGGATTCCTAAATTCGTGATTATAGTCTTATTCTGTATCTCTCAAAGCGATGGGTAGGCTACAAACTATCGATAGCCGTAGCATCGATGCTGCTGACTATCGACTATTTTATTTAGGGTATCGACAGCCAGTCAAATCTAACATCCACTTTGACAGCAAGTAAACGGGACTGAATGCATCCCATTGATGCGACGTCAATGGCCTGGGCTTTGACTTACTCCCATCAGGCCGGCTGGTTGCCTCTGCCACTGCACCTTCCCGCGGCACGCTGCAGTAGCGCCTTGCCACAGAAACCCAGCCTGCATCCTCGAGCTGTGGCGGCCAGGCAGCCCGCCCGCCTCGTTTACTTTGTGTGGTTACATCCTGCCGATGCTGTTGTGGTTGCTGCTGTTGTTGCTGCTGTTGTTGCTGTTGTTGCTGCTGTTGTTGCTGCTGTTGCTGTTGTTGTTGCCACTGCTGCTGCACTTCCTGTGGCTGCCTGGCGTCGTCTTATTTTTATGTGGCTTTTGCAGCAGCTCGAGATTCTCATTGTATTGGATTGCGTGTTGTTGCTGTACATTCTTGTAGCTGCTGTTGTTGTTGTTATTATTGTTGTTATTGATGTTGTTGTTGTTGTTGTTGTTGACGCTGTCGTTGTCGTTGGCGCTGCCGTTGCCGTTGCCGTTGTTGTTTTTACTTTGTTGCACTTTGAAGATTATTGCACAATGCAATTTATATTTATCGTACGCTTTTAGTTGTTGCCGTTTTCTTGTTTTTCTTTCATTTATGCCTTTGTAGACACACCTACACACACACCCACACACACACCCACATAGATGTTCATATGTCTGCATGTATGCAGCAATAGCCCAGTGGGACACGAACCACAAACAAACAGACCACAAACGAAAACCGTCCCCGTACTGCCTTTTCCACTCCCTAATCAGTTCCCGATTCAGACGTTGCAGTTTCTTTGAACTCAAAACAAGAAAGATCCACAATCTTCGGCATATTGAATATAATTATAGTCGTTTGCTCAATATATCTCCATAAGCACAGAAGTTATTCATACAACTCAATTTTCAGCCGATTGTTCCTATGATAGTTATATGGCAAAGTGATCCGATCTTGAAACAGTATGTTAGCTTTGGTCAGTTTGGTCGGGATATATTAAAAGCCATGCAAGTTTTCAATGAAAACTTTTCATACATAAGCATAGTTGTTGACCGATCGTTTCTATGACAGACAATACATACATATGTTATAGTCATCCGATGCGTCCAGTTTCAACATGCGCCAAGCTTCATCACGATAGCTCTGAAACTAGGAGACTATTTTGAATAGAAGCCGATAGACAGACGGACATTGTTGTTTTGACCCGGAGAGAGAGAGAGATACAAATATTTATGGTATCTTTAATGAGAAAGAGAGCAATCTCAGTAAACAGACACATTCTCAGTAAATGGATGAAAAATAATGAGGTTGTATTTATAAATTATGCCAAGATGAAGGATGAAAAAATTAAGATTTATAATGATATGATATTGAAAAATGCCCAAAACTAAGATTGTAACTTAGCCGTATTGGACAATGAGTCCGGCTGGGTATTTTCAATGTTTATATTACGTACTCGTATAGTATCAGTTATGATGCTCCCCCCCCACTCAGCATGCAGTGGGGCCACCCGTGGCGCTTAAACTGCCGCCTGACACTTGTAACAGTGAAATGTGCATCTGCATCCTCAACTTCAGCTGAACTCGTCTTAACTCAGCTGTACTCGGGTCTATATCTGTCTGACTCTATCTCAACTGTGCATCTTTACTATTGTAGGGGGGCGGGGGGCTGTGGTTGCCTTTGGCCACATAATGATTATGAAATAAAGAAATTCAATGCATTCTTAATAATGTTTTCCTTTCTTCTTATGATAACCATACGTTTACGGCCTGGGCGTATGTGTGTGTGTGTGTGTGTGTGTTTGTGTGTGCGTGTGTGGGTGTCTGGCTTCCG